>OZ025292.1:315763524-318263524 GCA_964019185.1 Maratus speculifer | reverse complement strand
ATATTTTTATCATGAGTTATCGCGTTACGCACGAACGTACATACAGAACGGGCGGACACATAAGCTCTCAGGCTATGATAACCTGTGAGCTAAAAACGAAAAGCTATAATAAGTATTTTTGATCAGAAAACCTCCATACGAAACAATTTTTAACCACACCGAAGTAAAAAACTATGTAGAAATTCACGACTGAGCCGTGTTGTGATTTAAACTTCTTTCTAGTCCGGCACGCGCTATGATTTTAAATTTTTTTTAGACGGGGCTGAACTTTTTTCCCTATGGATCGGTTTGGGACCGGACCTAGATATTTCAACCCATGAAGACTCCAGTGCAAACTACCAACACAAACTGAAAACAAGTTTAGCTTTAAATCAGTACGCTGCTTTTTTTATGTCCAAATAAGTGGCACTGTCTGAAATCGAAATTTAACACTAGAACCGCGGGAAATTTTATTGAAATTTCATAAAAATATTTTTCACCAAAACTTTTATTTAAAACTATTTAACTTATCCATTTAAACTATTTTAATTAAGAATATATGTAACTTATTCAGTGAAGAAATTTCCGGTTTCAATTGGCCCTTATACATTTTCTACGGGTCAAAATGACCCGTCACCGCGGTTCTAGTGTTAATAACGGATAATTTGTGGATGATCCCTCACTTCCTTTCAAAATGAGTCAAAAACTCTTACTTTACAGGCATGGTTAAGTGGTATAAGTCACGAATTTTGGAGTATTTTGGATTTTAATATCTCTGTGAGGTTTTAAGATATGGAGATGGAATTTTTTTGTTCAATTTAGGAATAGATAAGAAATTATTTCCTAATTAGGAATTTTGTCATATGGGAGCCGTATAAAAAATTTATTATCGTATTTTTCCAAATAGACAGCCCATGGAGTTGCAACTTATCAAAAATTTCACTATTTTTATGAATTTTTGCAATTGAAAGTATGGGTCTAAGGTATTTATGACTCACTCTGTAAACCGCATCGTATACTGACATATTTCAACTACGGACTTTACTTTCCCCAAAAAAATATTATTTTAGTTTTCGGCTGCAAACAAAAGCCAATTAATTTTGCATAATCTAAACGTGTACATATAAATGCTTTCATGAACATTCATATTAATACCTTATTGCTTAAAAGCATTTGTTAATTATTGAAGTGAAACCACTTCCTTTTATCTCTTTGTCAAATATAGTATCTTTAATATTGTCATTCAAATAAAAGCGCTAAATTGGGATAGAGATTAATTATACACGTACTAGAGAACCGAATATATAAATGAGACACATTTAAATTGTTATTTAACATGAATATTATAATGTTTCTCTTTCTACGTTTTATCCAAACATGTCATCTGATACAAATATTAAAAATTTAATATTTTCTTTATAGTTTTTGGATGTATCACCTTACGAATTGTTATAAAATATTTTATTTTGAAACATAAAAAATAAGGTATTGTGTAAAATTAAATCACTAAATACACAAAGAAAATGGTTAAAATCTGCATAATATTATATATGTAGAGAGAGATTTATAGAAAGATAGATGATAAATGTCCAAAAAACTATATTAAAATATGCAAAACCATTGAATTGATCAAATATTAAAATAAAGTTAAATAAACGGAGCAAAATAACAACAGAACTGTAAAACAAACCACAGACATCTCAAAACCAAACCAACAAACATTAAATAGAATGATCTAAAATTTAAATCTTAACAACTTAAGAGCCCACAATAGTCACAGAAAAAGTACACAAAAAGACCCGGATGATCATGTAAAGTATATGGGAGCGTTCTTTTCGAATATTTCGCTCCAATTTTAATATTTTTGCATGATTTTTTTGCACAAGATAGCTAAGGGCGATCCACAACCGGCCTAGTTTTTACGTTTTCGATTTTGGTTATATATTTTTTATGCTACGATAGTTTCAGTTTCAGAACCGGTTTAAACCGGTTTCAAAAATTAAAGTAATTTTTTAAAGAAAATCTGAAACAAAAATTGAAAAAGTAAAAACTAGGCCGGTTGTGGATCGTCCTCAGCTATCTTGTACAAAAAAATCATGTAAAAATATTAAAATTTCAGCGAGATATTCGAAAAGAACGCTCCCATAGACTTTACATGATCATCCGGGTCTTTTTGTGTACTTTTTCTGTGACTATTGTGGGCTCTTAAACGGTTGAGGCATGGCTTGTGACCTGCGTGGCGGAATTAAACTAGTTTTGCGTTCAATAAATATGTATACGTATATATATATATGCATATACACAGAAGACCCATTACATTATGACTACCCTCGATTTATAACAATGAGTTCGCCCAGAAACAAAACCTATTGGAAAAAGACTTTTTCTTCATAAGAACTTGTTTGTTTCCAAAGTGTCGCGCAAGATGGAAGCACCACAAAAGTGTTGTCCTGAGACGAAAAAGGATTCACTAAAAACAGTCTACTGACGTTACATTTTCTGCAGAGCTGCTTTTACCTTCAGAAATGATTCTGAGCGGGATTTGTTGATATTCTCGCAAACTGTTTTCACGGAAGCAAAATTATTAGCTCCGTGACATTAAAACTTTATTTAAAACTTTAAATTATAAAATTTAAGTTACTCTTCGTCCTTTTTTGTGTGTAAAAGTTTTCATCTTCTGTAATTTTCTTTAAATCCATGTAAATTAAAAGGGATGTGAACCGAAACCAGAAGTCATCTTATTTGTTCTAAAGAACATATCGAATATAATAATAATTCATTATTCTTCCAGCTATACTGAAAGTTGCCCTAAGTGAAGAAGAAAAATATTATCTTCAAAGGAGACGCCTAGCAAGGTAGGCCTCAATTTATATACTTTTTATTGAACTATCATTTTAACTGAATTCGAACTCACCCTTTAAAACAACGGCGTGGGCGCTGTTGAAAATGGGTTATCAGTCCATTATACAGGGCTGTAGCTAAGGGGGCGCTATGGGCGGCTCAGCCTCCCTAAAATATTTTGAGCCCCCCCCCCACCCTGGAAAAGATTCCAAAGTCACTCAATGAATTTCTCTTTCAAAAATTCAAATGAAATACTGTTCAAAAATCTAATTTAATTTTGAGACCTTTTCACAGTTTTGCAGAGTTACTAAATTGTATTTAAAATAAGTGTTTCAACACTCCCTCATCCTATTTGTACATATGAAGTTAAGATGACGTTTATTTTTGTACCAGTTATATACACAAAACTTTCATCATCATATACATTTCTTAGTATAAAATGAAGTTATTATAACAGTTTGATAAGAAATATAGTATCTACAATGTGAATATACACTAATTTATCTTTCTACGTCAGAGAGAGAGAGAAAAAAATTATGAGCCCCCCTTACATTCCTTTGAGCCCCCCTTATTGTTCACTCCTAGCTACGGCCCTGCCTTTATATATTTAGTAACATAGTGTGATTAGCGACATAATGGGAAAAGCAGTAGATTTATTAGATCTTACTAAAAGTCAAATGATTCTGGCTCGGGGACTAGAACTCTCGATGGCGGAAACCGCTTGATTTGTGGGCTGTTCATGTGTGATCGTTGTGAGTACATATTGGAAGTGATGTATAGATGGTGAACCGGCAAGCCGCTGGAAATGCATTGATTTAAGAGGAGAGCAAAAATCGTTACGCACTATTCGTGGTGACGAAAGAGCTGCAGCAGCTGAAATAGTAAATAGTTACAACAGTGGTGACCCAGACTGTGTTTCTTCACTCATAGTGCCGCGTGCACTGTCTCTTATGGGCCTACGCAGATGTCGGCCTCAGAGCCCGATCAAGCGAAGTTGGGGCCATGGCTTGTTAAAAAGTTGCCCCTTCTCCTTCTACCTTCCCATTCCCGACGACACTTTCAAGAAAAAATTAGGTTCATTTAATTAGTTGACAAAGTTGTTTGGGTGTAAGTTTCAAGTTTACAAGTTAGTTAACTTACAAGAATAATCAAGAAAATGAATTGCCGTCCACTTTCTCAAATAAGCATTTGTATAATTCACAAACATCTATGATCCACAGTTTATGCTGCAGAATAAATGAGGACATCTTTTTTAAAATTTGCTTGATCCAAAATCCTAAAAATTGTGTTATCCCTAACAGTCTAGTAATCATTTTAAACTATAATACTGACATTGTAAAATCCTCGTTTATATTAAAACCAATAGACACAGTATGCAATTTTTGGCATTTTCCCCAAATTTGACTTTCTGGATATGGCAAATTTTGAAAAATTATATGTGTTCTTAAATTGAAAAGACTTTTACATGATAATTAAAATATGGAGGTTTTTTATTACAGTAAAACTTTCTTTTTGCGTCAGGGACCAAAATGTAAAATGTAAGCAGAGGAAAAACTTAGGTTCTTGGTCATTCACTTTTTCAAGTAAAAGTGCCAAGGTTAAAAGATTCTACAACTTTTAATTGAGTCATTCAGGATATTGAAATTTTATGTCTTTTATTTTATAAAACAATATTATTTGAAAAGTATTTGATTAAGAAAAAATAAGCCACATATTTGTGGGCCCCTGAAATTGGTGGGCCCAGGACCGAGGCCCCCGGACTCTTGCACATCAGAATTAGACCGTAAGAGTATGAAAGAGAATTGCATGATCCTACAAATTGCGTTGTTTTCTGGTTCGTGATATTGACGGGCACGTGCAACTATGTCTATTTCTTCCGGAATCTCCAATTGTTGGTGTAAAGGCGTTTTCCTTTACATATTAGTTAATAATTGTTTTTCCCCATAGTTAAAATTACAATATTCCCTTAATTTGTATCTTTATTTAATAAGCTAGATTTTTAATCCCTTTAATTCTATTCAGTTACTAACGGCCATTTTTCCTTTAAAATATAATTTCAGTTATCTCTAATTCTTTCTTTAAAACCACAACGTACATCCGTTTGTTCATGTACATGTATGTATTTTCCCATAGCAACAACCTTTTAAAGAGTTATTTCTCGGCTGTTGTTAAGCATAGTTAAACGCTATTCACTTAAGAACCAGATGTGCTATGTTTGTCTTTATTTTATTTCATTTGAATTAATTTCCTTTCTGAGCCCGTGAGATTTTTGGTTAACCCTATGTAAAGAATGCAATCCTTGTGGTTTCCCGAGCCATATGCTATCTTTTATCATTTGGCGTTAATTATTTCAAATCATGCCCTTTGGTTTCTATCATTGAAAGTCTATTTAACGGAAACTCTCCATGTGCCTTCTCTCACCGCAATTTGTGATTATCAGTCGTTTTTGGCTATTTTTATGTACATGTATCGCGCCAACACTTGACGATGTGAAAAATGTATTTGTGACCACTTCTTCTCTGTAAGTACTAGCGATCGGACCTATCTCTGCGAGGGTCCCTCTCTGGCACGGCAACCTTTCTTGGAACTGTGAAATTAATAAAAACTTGTCTCCAGTAAATTAGCCTCCTGTGTTGCCTTTCTCAATTATTCATGGATTATGTACGAACTTGGGATTGAAACTACACTTACGATTTAGCAACGCAAACTTCCTATATGATGTTGAAACCGTCCTCATATATATTAACTGGTGCCTCGTCCAGTCCTTGAATAATTTAGTGTCAGAGAGGGATCCCAGTATTGTACGATTTAAGAAAAAACTACATAATAACAACTTCTAATATTCTTCGGTATTTAAAAATATCATCAGTCAACGACAAATTAGATTTGTTTACATGCTGAATTTCCTAAGAAGTGCGAACTCAATTGTGCATTCCAGTGACCACCAAGCGAACAAAAAAAAAAGACTCTTCTAGTGTGAACCGCCGTAGAAACCTTTAATCATCGGTGAATTCATCTATTTATTTATTCATGCCGATAGTGAATCAAAGAAAATGTTCTTTCCCTCCGCTTTCTGAAACAGCTGTTTTTCATCTGCTAGAATACTATCACAGCAAATCTGACTCATCCAGTTGCGCTTAATACGTCTGCTACGATGAAAAGTAATTAGTCACCGTGCTTCTGTACTTTATAATGTGAAGAAAGAAAGAGAGACAATTTCTGCCATAGAGTTCCGATGCATTTTCCGGGAAACAATGTGTTCGTTTTGTTATTCGTCGTACGGGCATCACTGAGATTTATTTGGGTTCCAACCTTCTTAAAAAAATGGATAATAAAAAAAAGAGTAAACGAATCCAAGATTTTACTTAGATTTTCGTAAAAGATTACGTTTTTTCCCCCCATAAGTGGGCTATGTAAGTTAATTTTACTTTTCATTATTCTAGCCTATAAAAAGCTAAATTTCTTGCTTACTCTTAGTTAAGTTAATATTTTGTTTCAAAAATAATCTGGTATAAGATACTTCGATAATAACTTTTTAAGCGTAACTGTATATATTTTCCTGTGCACATTGCGTAATTTCTCGTGATTCTTTCTTCGATTAAATCTACTGCATTCTTCACCTTTTGTGCTACTGTGGAGATTAACAAGGAATGAAGAAAATTTTATGAAATATCTGATATAAAAGTTTAATATCTTTTGTTTCTATAACTTTGTGCATATTTTAATACTTGCTGATAAAAAAAGTAATTTTGGTTGTGATGGTAAGTAGTGTTTATAAGAATTTTGCTAAAGTGTAAAGTTGTTTTGTTTTTATGGACGTATGCTCTTTCTATTGTCTATTACAAACATAGGTTTAATAGATAAAACATAAATCAGGATTACTGAAAAGTGGCTTATGTGTTCTTAAAATGTTTTTTTTTTCTAAGCATATGATAGTGGAAGAGAAGTTTTTCCCAGGACAGTACTTCTTTTGACTGGCAAAAAAAGAACCTGACATTACGTTCTATAAAACATTGTGGTACCAATATTTTTAATTGATACCGTTGAATATATTATTTCATCTTAGAAATTTTATGCTTTTATTACATTTTACATATTTTAACAGTTTTCTATATTTTAGCTATTTAAAGATATTTTTATAATATTTTGTCTCAAGTTTGTAAACATTTAGTAAATATATTTGTAGTAGATTGTGGTTCCGTTAAATGTCTTAATATTTAAAGCAGTACATATTTTTTTGGTGTAATTCGTCACATATTTTCATATAAAATATATATTTTACATGAATAATTATGTACAGGTAAAGAGTACTCATATTTTTAAAAGTGCTCAAAATTGTTTTGCATGACTGTTATTAAATTCTTTCTCAGTTATACTCAGTCACCTATTTTAAGTTGAAATTAATTTTATTCTGACAACAATGATTGCCTTTTTTAAATATACAGTGAAATGCATTAGGCACTAGTTTATTGCAGTGTATTTTTTTCGTTCTGGAATAATTTCAAGGGTGTGTAAAATAAGTTGTGGTGTTGACATTTTTTTTCTCAAATTAAATTGTCAGTTTATGTACAGTTTGACTTTAGTCAGTGTGTTGGATTCAGCGATACCCCACCAATTTTACACACAAATTTACATTTTGCAGTCATTACTAGTGAAAGCCTTTTTTTTCAATTTTTCACGTGTATCGCTGCATCCTCATATGTGTTTAATTGTTACTTGTTTAAGTTACCCCCCCCCCCGTAAACGCAAATATTCATCTATTTATTTTAGATTTTTACCATTCATAATATGCAGGTGTATACCAGTAGTCATTTTGGAGGTCCTCCTTTTTTTTTTTCTTTCTATTTTGATGTTCCGGTGATGCAGGGATATTCTGCGGTGTGACAAACTCGCAATTCAGAAATGATTACTTAATCTATTTCTGAGCTCTTGAATTGCGGGTCGGTTGCTTGCGGTTAATACACTCAGCCAAGTGCGCTGGTTCGCATTTTTGTGTATAATCGTTTCAGTGCCTTTATTGTCACATTGCATTCTATTCGTTTTTCTATTTTTCTTCTCTCCAATAACAATATTTTGTGATGCAGTTTGCTTGACTAAAGTTACACTGTTTGTTTTTCTTAGGAAATAGTTACACACCTTTAAAAAAAAAGAGTAGTATTTGTTCACAAAAAAAAATTAAATAAAATAAAAATAAAAATAAAATTTCTCTTCTAGCTGGGATAAAAAAAAACTTGCTTTGCAATTAATAATTTTGAGACTTGTACACTTAATATATATAGACACCATACTTTTCTTGTGGTTTTTCTCTTATACCTATAGATGTTTGCTGTGAATTTTTATATACCTACACTTGTTTATGTTTATTGTATATACAGGTAAGAGTGACAATCCCACTTTTATATTTTAAGTACTATACATTTTATTTTTGTATCATACCTAAACACATAATTTTAAATAGAGAGTCCAATATTGGGCTTCGAAAGTTTAACTTTTGCATCTGTGACATCGTAAAAAAAAAAAAAAAAGGAGCAAGTTAAATTTATTTTTCCTACAGTTGTAAGTTGGCAGTTATTATTATTACCCAGATTTTAATACACTTCTCTAATTCCTGTGTCTTCTAAAAAAAATAATAATACACATATTATTTTTCAGTAACCAGTTTTTCTATTTGATTCGATTTTCTGTCATAACCATTAGATATTTTTGAGTCACTTTCATGATGTAATATGAAATCTTACACACACAGAGATGATGCTATCTCGTTTTCTCCTCTTCTTAAATGAAAGATAGTCACACAATACACATTCTAGTAGAAGCATATTTTTTTTTTTAAATTTTTACACTTTGGTATGTGTGGCATTTGGCAACACTGTACATTTTTTTATGTATTTGTACTTTTATTTTGGCAGTCATAAAATTTTATATTTATTTTTGTGTTAGGTCATCATTCACGGCGCTGTTTTCCCGGGAGCAGCAATGTGTCTGATGTTTTGATTTCAGGGTTTGGTTGAGCAAGTTGGCCGCTTGCTTAGTCAAAGACTGAAATGGATTTATTTACACGATTTTTTTTAATATTTTATTTATTCACACAACGCGAACACTTAGAATAATTTAAGTTTTTTTTTGTTTTACATAAGGTGTGTACATAAATTAATTGTACACAGTGATCGCACATGCATTTAAATTTTCATGCATGAAATAATTTGTACGTTTGAATTACTTTTACACAGGTAAACACACAGGTGATAATTCATTAGTTGTACAAATAGTGACTCGATAACAATATTTCTCATTTCAATTCTTTTCTCTCAAATATATAACTGCATTTGTTTTAAATTCATGTCGGTGTATAATGTTTTGTTATTTTGCCTGCTTTGAAACATATCATCTTTCACGACTGGATCAGGTAAAAAAAAAAGGGGGATTTTTTTTAATTTTAGATTTGATGCCTCTTAATAAAATTTTAAATCATTTACACTTTAACTTTAATAATATTGTGTATGTAAACATTTTATTTTATTATGTGTATTCTTTTGCTAATATAGTATTCGACAGTATATTTTTCTCATACATAGTAGTTCATTGATAATTTATACAAAACTCAAGGTAGATGATTTAGAGTTTAACCAGACCCTTATTACACTTTACACGATTGTTCATTGATTTTTTTTACACACATACTGGTTGTTTACTATGTTGCTCTATTTATTTTTCATGACTGTATTTTCTGTTTCAGGAAAGAAGGTATATTGTTGTTGCATTTTTTTCCTAAAAAAAAAAAAGATTGGATTTTTTTCACATTTTTAGAATTTGTTGGATAGAATTTACCTTAGAAATTCCACATTTTTTTTCACTTCACGAGAATTTTTTTTCGTTGTTTTTTTCTTCATCCACTGTTTGGACATTGTTGTGCCTTTTATAACAAAATTACAGCAAGATTGTTTTTTTCATAATTTAACCCTTAACTGGCAGTGTAAACAACGGTAAATTTCTAAACGTAACACAATGGGTTTTGTGCTTAGTGTACAGGAGGAACTTTTGTTCATTGAATTTACACATTAGTTCATTGCATTTTTGTTCATTGTATATTACACACGTTGCTCATGATTTGGGTCTCTCAGTACCCAAAATTTTGTTTCACACACATTACACATTAGTTCATCGTTTACAAGAATACTACTCCCTTGTGTTTTCAGTTCTTCGTGTGCACTGGTACTATAGCCCTTTACATTTCGATTTTTTTTATATGGGTTTGCTATGTCAGTTCCTGTTACTTTCACACATGATGATTTCTTTCACATAGTTCATATGATCGTTTACACTTTGTCAGAAATTTGTTGGAGATTTTTTTTTGCACATTTTGATATTACATGCACCGCTCATGTGTTTTCCCAGGTTTTCTAAAATTAATTTGTAGTTGCGGTTTCAATTTTCAGTTTTTCCATACTACACCGTGTTTACATTCATCCTTTTTAGTAGTGTGTATAGCGGAAATTTGATTTAACAGGACTTTTCTCAATTTAATAGATGTACACCATGTCAGTTTTTTTTCATTACGCTCTTTTATTGTCCATTAAGACATTACACATGATATACTTGTAAAGTTTTCATTATTTCTGATCAGTTTGTACACAGGTAAACCTTATTTTTTTGTACTCTTTCCCTGTTCACATATGCAGCCGCATGCTGATAGTCTTCAGTTACTACACCGAATGGTGTTTCGGGCTGCACTCACACACACACACATACATCTATTCTTTTAACGCTTGTGTATGATTCACATTAACCTGCCTTACATTTTTTTCTCACACGTTATACATTAAATCTTTTGAAGAAGGCTAGTTTTCTTACATTTTTTTTAAAGTTCATTGTACACTACTGTTTTTTTTTACCTAAATTAAATATAACCTAGATCAGTAAACAGATTTTTCTGACACAGAGAATCATTGATAAAGTCAAGGTAAATCATATAATTCTGCTTATTTGCTTCTCCTTTTATTGTAGTTATAAAACTTACATGTCACAGAATTCTCATTATGTTTGATTGTGTTCTTACATATATATTCAATATTTTATGTGTTATTTTACCTTTTTAATATAATTCATGTCTCAAAAATATAATAATAAAGTAGAAGTTGGAATGTAACCAACTCGTTTAAGCAATAAAAAATTGCTTTGGCTTGAATAGAAATTTCAAGCAATCTGAATTAAAATCTTCTGGAATAATATTGAGTGTGCACACAGAAAAAAAAAAGAAACAAGATAATATACAGCTGCCCAGAAGTTCACTGCAGTTTAAAAAAAAAGACTTTTTGCACGTTTTATAGGTACCTACTTGCTTTTTCATGCTTATTAGCATGTTTTTTTTTGTGTAATTGAGACATGATGTATTTACTTTGCTTATTTACTACTTGAGTATTGCATTATTAGACAAGTTATCACCAGTTCCTCTTTAAAAAAAATATGTTTTGTTTATGAGTTGGTGTTGTAGCGTTGAGAGGAGGCATGTGTTTGTGGGTTTTTTTTTTCTTTTATCTCCCGCGTTTCACGCTTTTTCTTTGTCGGTCGTCGGGGAGATATATGTAAAGGCGTTTTCCTTTACATATTAGTTAATAATTGTTTTTCCCCATAGTTAAAATTACAATATTCCCTTAATTTGTATCTTTATTTAATAAGCTAGATTTTTAATCCCTTTAATTCTATTCAGTTACTAACGGCCATTTTTCCTTTAAAATATAATTTCAGTTATCTCTAATTCTTTCTTTAAAACCACAACGTACATCCGTTTGTTCATGTACATGTATGTATTTTCCCATAGCAACAACCTTTTAAAGAGTTATTTCTCGGCTGTTGTTAAGCATAGTTAAACGCTATTCACTTAAGAACCAGATGTGCTATGTTTGTCTTTATTTTATTTCATTTGAATTAATTTCCTTTCTGAGCCCGTGAGATTTTTGGTTAACCCTATGTAAAGAATGCAATCCTTGTGGTTTCCCGAGCCATATGCTATCTTTTATCATTTGGCGTTAATTATTTCAAATCATGCCCTTTGGTTTCTATCATTGAAAGTCTATTTAACGGAAACTCTCCACGTGCCTTCTCTCACCGCAATTTGTGCTTATCAGTCGTTTTTGGCTATTTTTATGTACATGTATCGCGCCAACACTTGACGATGTGAAAAATGTATTTGTGACCACTTCTTCTCTGTAAGTACTAGCGATCGGACCTATCTCTGCGAGGGTCCCTCTCTGGCACGGCAACCTTTCTTGGAACTGTGAAATTAATAAAAACTTGTCTCCAGTAAATTAGCCTCCTGTGTTGCCTTTCTCAATTATTCATGGATTATGTACGAACTTGGGATTGAAACTACACTTACGATTTAGCAACGCAAACTTCCTATATGATGTTGAAACCGTCCTCATAGTTGGATGTATAGGAGACATGCCTACGGCAGCTATATTATCGTGTAGGCGATCATTTTCTGTAGCACATTAGGACCCATAATTCCTATTGGACTATTCTGATGTCTGCGCTCTAACTGAATATTTTTGTACACCAAGTGTAAATTTCTTTGATCAAATTACTATTCATGACAGCAATGTTTCCGTCAGGTTATTGCACCATGTCATTCGTGTCGAGTCATCAGAATGTTTTAGGATCACTGAAATGAGTTTTAAAACATGTTCTGAACTCAACTTCACCTCAAACAAATAAAATAGAACATATGTGGTTTTATCAGGAAATTCCAGTTCGTGCGGTCATGCTATCACCTCGCCATGTGCGAGAATATCTTGACCGGTTGGTGAGTTCATGGTTCTAGATATCTCACACTACGCATAAGAACTATGACTAATTTATACCGTCTGAGGTGTTCGCGGATTTGGGCTTAAGAGATGATCCTACGTCATATTAAAATGGTGATCATAATCTAATGGCTCTTCGGTGTATACATATATGTATATATATGAGTAAAAGTTTGTGAGTGTAATAAAAAAGTGAAAAATATATATTTTTCAAATATTTCTTCTACAAATAGTTAAAATTAACAGTTTGTATTTTCTTTCTTAATTTTTTCAAATAAAATCTCTTAATTTATACAGATAATTGTGTAACTGCTATAAATATGCATGGAAATTAAGATAATTAAACAAAATTCAAAATAAATCGGTTTATTTTGAGGCTAATATAAAATTATTGATTATTAAATGTTAATATTAAAATGTCTATTTAATGACTTTTCCTTCTTTTTTGTTAATTTCTGCAATGATTTAATTCCTGCAGCAATACAGAAAATTTAGAAACTGAAATTATTTAAGAATATTCACATATACATCTTATCAAATTTTTCAAAATTAGCCTGAAAAACGCATAAATAAAAGGACATACAATTCTCCTCATTAGCAGAAATTGAAGTGGCATTTTCAAGTTTGTTGTGTATTAAGTGAGCTTAATTTTGGTACGAATAAATATACATAACACTAAATATATTATAGAGGGCTGTTCAAAAAATTAGCTTTTCGATTGCGTATCGAAACAGCTGAAATTGTTATTTAAAGTTTATTATGCTTTTCATATGGTTGAAATAGACATAATATTATAGTTTAATAAACGATGCAGTTTTGTTACATTTCTCAGCTAGTGTTGGAAAGTGTTTCATAATCTATGCTTGAAATTTTTTTCTTTTTTATATATAATTCTTACCTATTTTGATATTTTTACATTTCGGCGAAGATATTCCATTTATATATTTTTATTATCAGGCATATATTTTGCTAAATGTAATATTTTCTTCATTTTAGGAATTTTTTTGATTAGCAAATAAACAATAGCAAAGAAAAATATTACTGAAGCTCAAATTCAAAAATTTTGCACCCTTTTCTAGGTAAGGAAGATACATACTCATTTTGGAATAGTTTTCTTCATATTAGTTTCTTCCATAGTAATATTATAAATGGGAACGTGTATGTGTGTGTCTATTTGTTTGTCCGTATTTCATTGCAAAACGGAGCGACGAATTGACGTGATTTTTTAAGTGGAGCTATTTGAAGGGATGGAAAGTGACATAGGCTGCTTTTTGTCTCGTTCTAATTCCTCACTTCTCTAAAATGGAGGGTGGAAATTTGTATGGAGCATTCCGCAACTTCAAGGTAGAAAGGTAAAGTGTTACTCGTGGATTCCGATAGATGGCGCTGATAGGTTTCTGAAAAAAGATAACGTTGTGTACTCTCTATCTGTACTTAAGTGCGAGCATCGGCCCGCACTTCACACTATAGTGCATAGTATACCTATTCTCTGTTATTTGACGATTGATTCACATTGATTTAACTGCTTTCGATTTAGGCTAGTCGATTTGGTATTGTTGTCTTGGTTTGGTTTTACGATTTCCGAAAAAAAACTCGGTTTTAGATTAGGTTTTATCGTTGTTGTTTTTCGGATTGGATTAATTCGTTTACTTTAGATCTGTAATATTCCTGGACTTTTAAGGAATATGACAATCACTTTGTTTCCGGAATTAGTGAATTGATTCGTGAATTGATTTCGTTGTTTTTGATATAAAGTAAATATATAAAAATAATAAGTAAAATTTATTTTCCACTTATCCCTCAATAATTCTATGAGTTTTTAAAAGGACGATTACATACGTTTGCTGTTTTTAACGCGAACGAAGCCGTGGGCAAAAGCTAGTAGTATTATCATATTAAAAACTGGTGGAACCAGGGAGAAAAGTAGAGCTCGATATAAAAAAAATGTTACCGTAAAAACTGTGAAACATTTTTAACCGACTTCCAAAAAGGAGAGGAGGTTATCAATTCAACGCGTATGTATTTTTTTTTATGTATGTTCACCGATTACTCCGAAACTATCCAACCAATTAACTTGATTTTGGTGTTAAATGAGAGAGCTTGCTCTCGAATTGGTACCACTTCCGTTTCATAGAAATTGGTTCAGTACTTTTTTAGTAATTAGGCAAAAACTAATAAAATTAATGATTTCTCGCAAATCAGTAGTAATATGGATGTCGAATAAATTCACCGATGCCAGGATGGTCGAGCGGTCTAAGGCGCTTGATTTAAGATCTGGTTTTCGAAAGGCAGCGAGGGTTCGAACCCCACTCCTGACGTACATGTATACAATAATCTTTTCCGTATTATAATTTTTAAATATATATTTAACAAGTTAAATACTAATTATGCTATTAGGAGTATTTTGTATTTAACCGGTACCACAGAGTATCAAAGATTTTTTATTAACTCAATACTTTATCAGTGAAAGAGTACTCAAAAAGAGAATAGACTTGTGAAAAATAACATGACATTGAATAAGTTCTCTGAAGAGAATGAAGTCCGGGCAGCCGAGCGGTCTAAGGCACCAGATTTAATCTATGGTTTTGAAAGAGACTGTCGGTTCGAACCTCACTCCTGACCTATGTGTATAGTATACAAAAAATATTTTCCGTGTTTTATATTTTTTAAGTGACTTCAAAAAAAGAAGAGGATGTTATCAATTCGGCGCGAATGTATTTTTTTTCTATGTATGTCCACCAATTACTCCGAAACTATCCAACCGATTAATTTGTTTTTTGTGTTAAATGAAAGAGGTTACTCTGTTATTGTTCCTTCATCCATTTCATTGAAATTGGTTCAGTACTTTTTTAGTAATTAAGTAAAAACTAATAAAATTAGTAATTTCTCGCAAACTAAAAGTAACATGGACGATGACTAAGCTCGCCGAGTGGAGTGCAGTCAGGTGGCTGAGCGGTGTAAGACAGCAGATTTGATTTCTGGCTCTTGAAAGAGATCGTGGGTTTGAACCCCATTGCTGACATACGTGTATGGTTTACAGTGATTTTTCCCGTATTATAATTTTTATTAACTGACTTCAAAAAATCGTTAACTTTTAACTAAAAAGAGAAAAATAAATTTTCTACCAAAAATTGAACCGACTTCAAAAGCTACTGCAAAGTGAAAAATAATTTTTTTACAGAATAGTATTAAGAAATTAAATTAAGAGCGTAGTATTTATCATGCGTATTATTATATTTATGTAGATTAATTTGATTTTAGGTAGCTTTCATTACAAAAAGTAAAAAGCTACCTATTGCAGCCGTCCGGAGGAAAGCACTTCCGGAAAATTTTGGTATATTTTCACCGATCATGACCCCCAGACCCCAAAACCACCCTCCGTTCAAATGTTGACATACATATATATATATATATATATATATATATATATATATATATATATATATATATATATATATATATATAACCATATATATATATATATATATATATATATATATATATATATATCTGATTTTTGACATGCGATAACTAACGTATTTATGAATCGATTTGAATGAAACTTGGTATGTACATAGTAAATACAAATGTCTCGACCGAGTTCGTTGGTCAGCATCATCCGCCATTTTGTTTAAAAATGGCGGCCATTTTAAAATTTTTAAAAAATTTAAAATTTAAAATTAAATGCGAAAAAATTAAAAGTTGAAAAATATTTTCCTTTTATGTGTTAGAACTTAAAACAAAGATTCCAGAACACTTTTTATTTTGTCTATATCTTAAACAATGACTGAGTTATAGCATTTTGAATTTTGCTTATGGCTGACATTTTGAAACGGTCTGATCTGAACGATCCACAATGTTGCTTTAAAATGGCATACACTTTATGATATCGTGGAATTTGGTGACTCTCTAAATCGCTTAAAATAAAACCAGGTTGAATAAAAGATGACTAATTTCTAAAAATTCCTATTAATATTCAGTCTTGACAAAAACTAGTTTCAATCTTATAAAATCACTAATTTTATAAGATTATTTCCACTAATTTGAGCTTAGTATTTTTGAACTTACCTTAAAATAAATAAATAAACATATAAGTATATGAAAGCTACCTCTTCCTCCCGGCATTGCCGGAAGGACTTTTTTGAAGTCGGTGCCAGCCAAGCCAAGTTTAAAATTAAAATTAATTAGCCAATGCAAATCGTAAAAGAATAAAGTTAAATTTTTAACTAATTATTAAATCGTAAAAAAAAACTCGTAGATACTTGGATGCATGTCTATTGGAAAATTACATGTAACTTGGCTTGGCTGGCACCGACTTCAAAAAATCAAATTAATCTACATAAATATAATAATACGCATGATAAATACTACGCTCTTAATTTAATTTCTTAATACTATTCTGTAAAAAATTATTTTTCACTTTGAATTTGCTTTTGAAGTCGGTTCAATTTTTGGTAGAAAAGTTTATCAATATAAAAATGTGCGTAGAAAAGAAGTGGAATCAGATGATATGTAAAGCTCATGAAATAACCGAAATTTTTGTTGCTGAAAATGAGAACTAAGCTTTACTGGTGCCCTAAAATCAATCATAGAAAAAGAGGGATTTTTAACATATTTCGTATTTCAATCCTCTATAACTAGTTTAAATGTTTGGTTTTAGAACTATATGTTACAAGCTGATGTAATGAAGTATGAGAAAGGTTCCTGTACAAAATGTGGACACAATTCCATTCCAGCGGTTTTCATAAGTGGAAGATTAAAGCTCCAAGTAAACTCCAAACCTTGAACAGATACGATTCACACATATACTATATATTTGTGTTCACACATATTTATCTACTTCAAATCCTCAACAACCTTGATTATATTTATGTTATACTTTAATCTTTAATTATTACTTGATGGTTTATATTCGTTTAGCATTGTGGAGCTTTGAGACAACACAACAATATATTATATTGACACTTTGCTCAGTAATCATTCTGAGTGTATAATAGTATATAAATCTGAATATAAGACACCAGTAAAGCTCAGTCCACATTTTCAGCTAACAAAAATTTGGATTATTTCATGAGCTTTACAGGTCATCTGATTTCATTTCTTTTCTACGCACATTTTTATATTGATAATATTTCCCAATTTTTACTGTAGCATTTTTTTATGTTGAGCTCTACTTTTCTCTCTGGTTCCATCAGTTTTTAATATGATTTTATAGCTTTTTCAGGTCCTTTCAGGAATTTTCTTAATCACCTTCAATTAACAAACCTGAACTATTATTAGTATTAGTTTAAAGTTATTAGTAGACATATTAGTTTGGCGAAATTACGGAAATAACGCAAAGTTGGCTTCAATTTTGGCTAGAAATTTTGGGTGCCAGATTTAGCAATATATCACCAAATTGGAAAAAATCTTGGCGATATTTGGTGACAAAACCGCCTCCTCCCAAATAATAGTCCCACTGCAATTTCTCGGTATCTACACAGATTTTCTTATGACCATAGGTATCTACACAGATTTTCATAGCTTCTTTCTTTAATCGTTATTTTTATAAACATAGAAGAATTTTTTTTTTCTAAATTATCCCTTTTTAATTCAAATATATGTATTTTAGTAACTATTTTAACGTCGAAAACACTGAATAAAGGTGCTATGTTGTTTTAACACATATTTAGTTATAGTTTATATATATGTTTATGAAAAATATGTATTTTCTGTTTCAAATGACGCCAATTTGAAAAATTCAAAAATCTATCAGGAGAATCAAAATTTTTATTGCTCTATAAAAAAAAGAACACGTGTTATCATTTCTTTTTTAAATTATTGAACTGTTTTTAGTTGGTGGCAACTCAAAAGAAATAATTTATATAGCAATTAAAATGGAGATATTTCTGTAATGCTAAATTATGAAATGTATAGCGTTATATAAATTTTAATGTATGCCATTTCCTTAATATTGGATATTTTTTGACATGACTTTCAAAAGGCACATACCTAAATTAAAAGCCTTCGAGCGAGCTATTACACGTCGCTGAATGTTTCCTGGTTCGGGTCATAATTGAGTTGTTTGTCTTTTTTTTCTTGTTTCACGAGAAAAAAAGTGACAAATCAAGAGTTCTGGATCACTATCACTAATCTATGGATCCGGATGATTTTTTGTAAATTTTGAGGTCTAGTGTAGGAAACTTTGCGTTTTCAATTTCGTCGCGATCGGATTATTGCGTCTAATGTTACTAAGAGGCAAACTTTGGACTTTAATATTAGAGATGCGGCTGAACTCTACTACAAAGAACTATCGTGCTGTATGATAGTATAAAAAAAGCTTCAAATCTTCAAATGCTAAATATGTGTGTTTCATTATTACTATTTGATGTTTATCAAATTCAAATTATATTGCAAATCGATTTAAAATTTTATTTCTAAAATAAAAGTTTTGTAATTTCGTATGTGTCATAATACCTCAGGTGAACTGGAGCATTAATGTCTCCAACTTAACATACGAATATGTGACACTAATTAAAATGTTTTTTTTTTGTAATTTATGTTTATTACATTATACAGGAACTTGAAAGATATTTTTAATACATATTTAAAGTAATATCGTGATTATGTCACATTAGTTTCTGTTTTAATTTTATATTCTAGAATCTTCCATGAGTAAGTTTGTTTTATAAAAAAAAATCGAATGAGCAATTAAATGTCAAATCTGTACGTTTACGAAAAAGTATTGTTTTGATAATATCCTTTCTATGTTTCCTAATATTGTAGATTCTGAATAAATGAAGATGGATCATCTTCCTGACAAGAAAGGTCTCCATACGCGCATACTCAAAAAAAATCTGAAAAATTACAGAATGCTCTTCTCTTGAGGATATATACGTTTATAAAAACATTTTTGGCGGAATATCCGTACCCTGTCTGTAAAAAAAAATAATGAAAATTTCTTTATTTGGCGATTTATAATTGGTTGGCAATGAAAAGCAAATTCAAAAAATGTTTTTTTTTCTGTGTATTAATGTTAAATGCATTTTAAAGGAAAAAAGTTTCATGTTCAACATGTTTAGATATATTAAATATCTTTGGTTTTGACAGCTTTAGTTTGTTTTAAGTAAGGTAACCTGGGTAATAACTCCAGGCGGGGTAATAACGCCAAGTGCTTATATTTTGCATAATTATGAAATAATCAAGTAAATGGCACCCATGTGCTCTGCGCAGAAGGGTTTTGAGTCATATAAATCGCAAAAAACAGCTTGAAGTTAATTTGTTTCATTTTTAGGTCTTATTGTTTTTCAAAGCAACTAAAATTAACGCTTGATCTAAAATTTGCGAGATACGTTTTGTAATGTGAAGACTATTTTTTTTATCCGGAAATACTTTGTCAATTACATAAATTTTTAGTACATTTCATGGACTTTCAGAATGTTGTTGAAGATTTTGGATACCTTCTCGAGATAATTTGTAATTTAAAATGTACAGCGCAATAACTATAACGGGGTAATAACGCCAATCCTTGGCATTAATACCCGGGTTGATTCCCTACAGTGGCTGAGCTTCATCCTAAATACTGATTCAAATAAACACAGTTAAAACTGTGCAATGTTTCTAATAATTCTACTTAAGCGGTCCTTTTTAAGCAAAAAGAAGCTCACGGTCAGTATTCTTTTGCCTCATCCTCCCCCCCCCCCACACACACACCACACCTTTATTTTTCTTACACTTTCACAAAAAATTGAACATTTTCAATAGCTTAGAATGCAATTTGTCAATTTCTATGTTTGTAGAGTTTGTATTTTTAGAATTGGGCAATCTACATGCAATTATTCCTTCTTATTTCATAGTTTTGTTTGCATGGCGTTATTACCCATATAGGTGGGTAATAACGCCAAATAGCATTGGTCAAGAAATCACGCCATTATTTTTTATGAATACATATCTATTAAATTATTTCTTTTATATAGATAGTCAATGAGTTGCTGTATCAAATCATATATTTGTTTGAAAAATACAATCTAAAACTAAGCCGTGAAAATTGGTAGAACCTTAACGTGGCGTTATTACCCCAGGGTACCTTATAATTTCGTTATAATGATATATTAAATATCTTTGGTTTTGACAGCTTTAGTTTGTTTTAAGTATAATTTCGTTATATTGATATTTATATGTATTTACATTCAAATTTAACTATTGAAATTTGAGATTAACAACGAAATTTAAATTTAAATTAATTAAAATTGTTTCAAGTTCAAAGTCCAGTTGAGCATTGTTAATTCGATTTTGTTGCTATGGAAACATCTGGCTTTTATTTTTTAATACGCTTAAATGTATGAGAATAATTTTACTGAATAAGATTTTTTTATATATGAAAATGTTTTCCATAGGTAAATTAAGTAACTATAGAAACAAATAATATATATATATATATATATATATATATATATATACAGGGGTTGGACAAAAATATGGAAACACCTTAAAAAAAACACGTTTCCTTGCCTAGTATTGTGTACGGTACCCGTTGTTATTCAAAACAGCTTGTAGTCTTCTCGGAATGAATAAATACAGTTTCTGTATGTTTGCCAAGGGAATATTGTTTATTCCTGCAAAACGGTCGCAAGTTCAGATAACGATGTTGGCGGTGGATAGCGAGAGCGCACTTTTCGCTCCAATGTAGACCACAAAGGTTCGATAATATTCAAGTCTGATGACTTTGGTGGCCTGGGGAGATGCGAAAATTCATCCTCGGGCTCAGAAAACCAGTCCTGGACAATGTGAGCTGTGTGAACGGGGACGTTGTCGTCTTGGACGATACCATCATCATTGGGGAACAAAGCTTGTACCATTGGATGGACTTGATCGGCCAAAATGTTCACATAAGTCTGAGCAGTAATACGCCCTTACAGAGTTATCATGGGGCCAGAAGAGAACCACGATATGGCTGCCCAAACCATCACCGAACTCCCGCCATGTTTCACTCTTGGCAACAAGCAGTCTGTATTATAGTCTTGAGATGGCGTTCTCCAGACGTAAACTCGGCAAGGAGTGGGGAACAATGTGAAAGAAGACTGATCAGACCATATTACGCTCTTCCACTGCTCTATAGTCCAGGCTTTATGACTTAAACACCACTTTTTCCTGTTACAGGCATTAGCATTACTGATGGATGGCTTTTCAATTGCATCACGGCCAGCAATTCCCTATTTATGAAGCTCCCTTCTAATTGTTTTGGTACTCACAGGATTTGGTAACACGACATTCATTTTAGCAGTAACTTTTGCAGCTGTAGACTGCTTATTTTTCGCGATAATCCTCCTTAATGATCGTCTGTCACGATCACTCAGCACACACTTTCGTCCGCGCTGTAATTTAGTGGATGATGTTTTTTCCGCATTTCAAATATGCGGAATAAATCTTCGACACAGTACCTCTTGAAACACTAAAAACCTCGGCTACCTTGCTTACGGAAGCACCCACCATACGCGCGCCAACAATTTGTCCACGTTCGAAGTCCGTTAACTCTGACATAATCCAATGATAATCTCACATAACATTGCTCCAACAACGACTGAGCGGTGCTGCGATTTAACGAAGTTGTATAGGTGGCGTCAGTAGGCGAAAACTCCAGTGCCATCAACATAGTTCATTATAATCAATCTTTCTTTTCAAACATGCATTTCAAAAGGTGTTTCCATATTTTTGTCCAACCCCTGTATATATTATGTTCAATTATCTCATTTTTTATGTTTAAATTAATTAAATACTATTTACAAGGATTCTAAAAATCCAAAAGTTTTCACTTGCATTAAAATCATTTACTTTTCACGGGGAAAAGTGCTGCTCGCCAAATCGTGTGACACTTTCATCTTTTTACGCGAAATATTCGAAAGTATTTTATTTTTTACATGTTTTCTGCAGCATTTCCGCCGCTTATTTTCACTGATCCTTTATTACATATATGAGTTGTTTAATTAGTATTTTTTTTTCAGAAAATCTGAGTATGCCCAGTATGGAGACCTTCCTTGTGAGACACAGTAATGTATTGATGAGTAAGTCGTCCAGAATTTCAAATTTCGTCCCATATTTCTAAGGGATTATTAAACAGATGCATGTCTATGTAAATAAACCATCCAAATTAGATGAGAATATTCAATATGATATCTGGCTTTCGACAAACATTTTCATTTCTGCGTTTTTCAGCCGTTCATTCAAACATGAAACAGGTAAGTTTTTTTAATTCAGCTTCAATCAATTGCAATTTCACTGGTGCCTAATGCAGTGAAAGTTTGCATTAATCTAAGAATTCAATAAGAATTCATTATTTTGCGTACGTATAATTAATTTTAATCCCGTTTCCAATATTTATTTTTACTATTTTAAAACTGAAGGAAAGAATCAGTTACTCGTTTATTTCTATGGTGAAAAGTACGTTATAGGTACTGAATATATCTTACACAATTTCGTATACTAGTTTCGTATTTACGATCTAATAAAAGAATAAATAATAAGTGAATTCCTATCAAATAATTATTTAGAGAAGCTTTTAATCAATCTAATTCTTACGGCAGAAGAAAATTTTAAAATAGCCTTATAATTTTCTTCACAAGTATGAAATATTTGAAAAATTGATTTTACCTCATGAAGAGAAAAAACCAATATGCATTTTAAAACCGTTAAACTTCTAAAAGTTTGGAAAATTTTGTATTTTTGAAAATTTTTCCTCTAACTTTTGAACATTAAAGAAGTTAAAACAAATAAAACAAGAAAAATATTACTTTCCCATATAAAAATCTTTCAAATACAGCTGTGACTAATCGTAAGACTTCTCACTTGACTTTTAAGCAAATTGTTTTAAAAAAGACTTGCTTATTAAAATAATTTTATAAAATAAGTAGTAATAAAAAGGATTAGTAGTTAAAATGAATTTGCTTATTAAAAATATTTTATGAAATAAGTGGATAATAAAATTTATAATTTTTCAAATACGATTTATTGTACAACAGCCAAATAACAAAATAAAAAAAATATTTAGAAAATGTTTTAAAAAAGTAAATTCATAAATGTTTACTACTTTAAATTAATTGTCAAATAATTTTTAATATTTTAGAAAGCTTTGTGCCCTAATTAATCTTTTAGAATAATTTAAGAATTATGATAAAAGTATTTTTAATATAAAGTGTGTTTATAAAGTACCGGACATATTTTGATGTTTAATAATTCATAAAATAATAAAGATAGATTAAAATTATTAACATAAACAATTCGATGATAAATGAGTAAAGTTTCACGATTCTTATCAATGAACTTCCACATGTGCCCCCTTCGTTGCTAGGAGAATATCAAGTCGATAGTCATTGGGCCTTACTTTTTTACAGAAAAGACGATCTCAACAGCCGGATATTTAGACATGTTGGAAAACTTCGTGTTTCCTCAACTAAAAGAGCTTCAGTCACATGTCTTTTTGCAACAAGATGGTGCACCACCTCATTGGAGTACCATCGATCGTACTTCATTGAATGACCATTTTCCAGGAACATGGATTGGGAAAGGAACTCCAATTCCTTGGCCACCCAAATCACCTGATATAACAGCGCTAGACTTTTTCCTTTGGGGATTTGTAAAGGACAATGTTTACAGGAGGAGTGTAGAACATTGATAACTTAAAAGCGAAAATTACAACCGCAATAGCCTCTGTGGATGCCGACATGCTTCCCGCTACCTGGTGTAAAATTGACTATCGACTTGATATTCTGCTTGCGACGAAGGGGGCACCGTGGAAGTTCATTTACAAGGATCATGAAACTTTTTCAGTCTATATAACCATTTATGTTATTAATTTTAATCTGTCTTTATTATTTTATGAGTTATTAAGCATCAAAATATGTCCAGGACTTTATAAACACCCTGTACAACATGCCTGAAAACTGGAGTAGCAACCGCAGTTTGAAAAAAAAAGAGCTGTGCATTGAATAAGGATAACGAATAAATAAATATTCAAGCGGTATTATAAAAAATAAATGCTTAAAATGAAGGGAAGTTAAGACTGAAATCTGTAGGTTTGTTTCTGGAATTATGCGCACCCAAAGTGTCATGTTGGAGATTGCAAATCAGTTTTATACTAAAAATGCACTATAAAAATAATAATTTATTATAATTAATAAGTGCTTTAATTCATTAAGAAAGTATTTTAAGTTTTATACGTCTTTAGTTGAGAAATATTTTTTAATGCGTGAAACCGTGCATCCAACTGAGACGTTGGATACCACACAAGGTGACTAGATCATCCAAATCAGTTTTATATAAAAATTTCCATAAATTAGGAAAATAATATTGGATTATAAACAAGAAGTGCATTAATTTAACAGATACGTGCACAAAACAATAGAAGCACTTTAGAACAGAAAACTGCACTGCTCAAATTTTGAAAGAATAATCATCGTGTGGGGAGACTGAGTTACCCTATTAGCAGATGGATTCCAAGAAATGTTTGTTTCATTCAATATATACATGTGTGTGTGCGTGTATTTATATATTTTACGGCAAAAACCCGAGCTGGCCAGCAACGTTTATTTATGACTGGCCAATTCACGAACTGGCCAGATGTGTGTCAGTTCAGGAAATAGATACGGGTACTCGGCTTAATTCTTTCTAACGCTTTTCTAACTCTCGTGCAAAAGATCGGGAAAACAAATTTATGATATCTTATTTGGTTTATCAATGAATTCCTTTATTGAAAGGGAATTGTGTTCTATCTTTGGTTAATTTACTGGGATACACAAAAATATTTTGTTTCGATATAATCAATGGGTTCGTTTTAAGAGAAGTTTCATGACGGCCTTGTATCAACAGGGCAGACTTAATTCCCCAGTTCGGATGTTCGCCAAGCTTTCCGAATAATTCGCGAATTGGTCGGCCAAAACCCGAAATATCCTAGTCATTTCATGTATTTCAGGCTTTGGATAGGAAGCTTGGCCAATTCGAGAATTGGCCAGGCTCAAGGATTTTGTCGTAGCATGTATAAGTAAAATAAACACTACACCTGGTGGATGTCAAACAGGAGGATATTAAATGAAAAATTGAATACACATAAAAATTTCACCCGGGACTGATGTTTTTTCTATGAATGGGCCAGTAGCCACTCTCGATGGAGATTCATGACTTCAGGTCCATTTAAGAAGTTATTAGAATGTAATAGAGAGTGCTCTTTATTGCAGCTTAGAGGAAATAATCAGGAATAGATAAATCAGATAATCTAGGGTGCCGGGTTGTGACGGGACCTCAACGCCAAATGAAATTATTTCCAATTCGTTACTTAAATGTCTTGTGTAAAATATGGCGTTCTATTACGTTGGAAACACATTCCGAGTCATATATGTACAGGATATCGTTAAGCAATTCCAGAAGAAGTTCCTGAATTAGAACAACATACGTCCAGTGGAGGTGGTAAGATGTGTAGTTCTACTAAACTCTCGATACGATCCTCGTTTACACATTAACAGTGAAGCATTTATTTGTGGTCTTTGGCGGTATTTTGCCAGTGTTTACTAGGTTTATCGCATACAGTCGGCATCAACAAAGAAAACGCCACGCGTACCGACCTAGTTTTTCCAGTTCGCTACTTAACATTAAATCAGATAGTTTGTTTGTCATTATTTTTCACAATAAAATTCGATTTTTTAATGTCATATTAATAAAGATGGAAATAAGAAGAATTTTACCATTTTAAAATTGTGGTGTCAATTGAAAAAATGAATCACCACTTATTTCAATATATATGCCGAATGCTTTTTTTGGCTCGAAAGTTGAGGAGTTCGTGTTCTACTCTAGTTTAAGACAAATTGTATATTCTAAAGTACAAAACCTCATATATACATACATATATATATATAAACATAATTTTTACGCAAATATATAAAAAAATGTCTTTTTCTTTGTACCAGAAAGACGTTTTTTGTTCCTCTCTAACCTAATTTTGTGTTTAATAGAAATGTTACACAATCAGGATTTTTATTTTCACAAAATGAATGAACATATTCAACATTAAAATGAATAACAATCACATATTTTTATTTTAAAAAATTGTAATTTTAATAAGAGTTGGTGAAAAAAGATTTTGAAACTAAGTTTCTTTTTAATGAATAACATAATACACAAAACATAGAGCATTACAAAATTCGCATGCTTATCTGTTTAAATTAGGACACATTTCATTTTTTCTCATTATTATTATTAGGTTCTTATGTACTGTCTGATTTTAAAATATAAAATGTATTTTTGATACATTTATTTTATTTGTAGGAAGCCGGTAATTTTAAGTTACATACACTCACTTCCAAAAGTTAAGCACGGAGAGGAAAATGCTAATTTCCTGAAGCCAGTCAGATTTGAATAGGATGCAAGTCACTGTAGAGGTAGCTGGAAATATGCAAATATGTTAGGTAACAGCCAATCGCGCTTTCATGTCAAGAAATATGCAAAAATGGCAGTCTTATAAGAAGCCAGCTTTATGAAGGGTTATAGAAGTTGATTGTAAGTGCTGATAGAAGTTATTTAAAACTTTCGTACAGTTTATTTTGAACACATGCTTGTTTCTATGACTTCCAGAAGACCAATGGAAGTTTCTGAACGCTGGGGTGCTGTGGGGAGCATTGAAGCAGGACAGTCGACAACACATGTTGCTCTTTTCTTCGGCGTTCTTCATTCTGTAATTTCACGTTTATTGAACAATTCCATACAACCCAGATAGTTGTCCGAAGCCCCGTAGTCGGTCATCCAAGGGTTGCAACCCCCGCGGAAGATCGATATTTTGCTATTGTAGACAAGCGGAATCGCAGAGTGACCTCCACATGTGTGACATCTATGGTTACAGCGTCCATTGCTAAGGCGATATCTGCAGCTACTGTAAGCCAAAGATTACATATGAATGGACTGTATGCCCGGGTACCTGAAGTTTGTGTTCCTCTATCCATCCAATTAAGAGGGTGCCGGGAACATGTCAGTTGGACTGTGTCAGACTGGGGCAATGGCATGTTTACTGATGAGTCAAGATTTGATCCGCAGCCAGATGACAAGCGTATAAGGCTATGGTGTGAACAAGGGACACGCAGTCAGTCCCAAAACATCACCGAACATCACGCAATCCGAGACGGAAGCATTATGGTGTAGGCAGGGATTTCATTATGATGCTGCACCGACCTGTACATCTGTAAACTGCGTTCTGAGATGGCTGTCCGGTATTGAGATGAAGCCCTAGAACCCATTGTGAAATTGTACGTTGCAGCAGTTGGCCCTACTTTTGCTTTAGTGGACGATAACGCACGTCCTCATAGAGCTGGCATCGTCGACGACTACCTGGAGAGCGAAGGCATTGCACGTATGGCGTGACCAGCATATTCGCCGGACCTTAATCGCATTGAAAATCTTTTGGATGCTCTCGGCCGTGCTGTATGTTTACGTTTCCATCCTCCAGCCACTCTTATTGAGCTGGAAACTACTCTACACGAAGAATTGCGATTGCTTAATTTTGCTGTGGTTGACCACCTAATTGAAAGCCTGGTCACAAGGTGTAAAATTTGTATACGGATGAAGGAGGGTTACATACCCTATTAATGTCTTTTTTTCATTTTATGCTGTTTATTTTCACTTTATACATAATTCTGTATAAGTCTCCAGTATGTCATTATCTGATAACTTATAAAAATTTAATATTGTTTTCATTTCTGTACATAATTATTGATTTTGTTTTATGCATAAATATACAGTGTCTCACAAAAGTGATGAGACACTTGTGCTTTATAAAAAGAAACTGCAATAAAATAAATAAACATGTGCAAAAATTTTCTGGGTGTGTTTTATAGTTAAAGTTAGTAACAATTATTATATAACATACATTTTGTCAAAATATTAAAATATTAATTTAGTAAAAATACAATTGTTCAGAACGGAGCAAAAAATGGATCACATAAGTGATGGGACACTTACTTTTCCATCAAATATTTATCCAAAAATTTTACTTTTTAAAAGGTTTTCATACTTTGTTGGATTTCCTTTTACTTTTAAAACATGATTTAATCTTTTTGGGATGGATTCGACTAATTTTTTTGTGATTTTACCCCATTCTTCTTGAAGCACCGATTTTAGTTGTTGTTTTGAAGAAATGGTGTGTTTCGAATTCTTGCCAAATATTCTCTATGGGATTTAAATCTGGAGATTGTGGTGGTGTTTTTATTATTTCAGGACAGTTATATAGCAGCCAGAGTCTAACGTTCAGAGCAGTGTGCTTGGGGTCATTGTCCTGGTAGAATTTAAAATCGTTATGAAGGTTCAATTTTCGTGCTGAAGATTTCAAATTTTGCTTAAAAATATCAATATACTTGTACTGATCCATTATACTGTCAATAAAAACAAGATTACCAACTCCAGAGGACGACATACACCCCCATACCATAACTCCTACTCCACCATGTTTTACTGTTGGTACCAAGTTCTGTTTGCGAAGTTATTCCCTGGGTTTTCTCCACACCAAGATTCTACCGTCAGAACCAAATATATTAAATTTACTCTCATCAGCAAATATAACTTTATTCCTGTAATCAGAATTCTTATTTATGTTGGATTTTGCAAAAGCTAGTCTGAATTTTCTATTCTTTTCACTTACGAAGAATTTTTTCCTGGCTACTCTACCGTAATATCCAGCATATCGAATTACCCTTCTAATGGTCTCAGGATTAACAATTATTCCATATAATGCTTGTAAATCAGCAGCAACTTTTAAAGCACTATTTCTTGGATTTTTTTTAATATTTCGAACGATAATTCTCTTTACTCCATTGGATAGCTTTGATGGTCGGCCAGGTCTTCTTTTATCCTGAATCATATGATTCTTTTTATACCGTTTAATGATATTGAAAACTGTTGAACGACTCAAGTTAACTGTTTCAGTAGTTTTTCTAATAGATTTTCCACGTTCACTATGCAAATTATTAACTAATTTTCGAATTTCAGGCGAAGTTTCTTTTCGTTTAGCTTTCATGGCTACACAGAGCTAAAAAACACAAAAATTCCAAAACAAACTGGAGGGAAATACTGCAGACGATTTTATAAATTATTGCCAATTGCTTTTAAGTAAAAATAAAACCCCAAAAAATATTTTTATTGCTTATTTCCGACGATTTTTGTTGCATATATAATGGTGTCCCATCACTTATGTGAGCTATTTTTTGCTCCGTTCTAAACATTTGTATTTTTATTAAATTAATATTTTAATATTTTGACAAAATGTATGTTATGTAAGAATCTCTACTAAATTTAATTATGAAACACACCCACAAAAAATACGTACATTTTTTTTTTTAATTTATTTGATTAGTTTCCTTTTGTAAAGCACAAGTGTCCCATCACTTATGTGAGACAATGTATATGCTACTTTCCTGCCAAATTTTGTGTCAATCAAAGCAGTATTTGTTGGTGTTTTGCATTTTACAACTTCGTGCTTAACTTTTGGAAGTGAGTGTATTTACTATTTACTCATTTTCTTTTCTAATGTTATTAAAAATTTATAATCTTTATAAACGTTATAGCATCGCATTTATATATTTCAAATATTATTAGGTTATTGGTTTTCAAAACAGTCAGGTTCAGAACTAACTATAAGAAAATTGTTGTGTAAAAATTTTCTTTTTGTGTGACATATAATAAAATAAATAAAAATACAAAGCTCATTTAAAAAATAATAATAATTGAAAAGGTTCCAAATAATTTTACTTAAAAACCAGAATATCAACAACGTCAAACACTATATATAAACAAGTGGAAAGACTGAGCGTTTCGTTTAAAATTTCTTTGATAAAAATATTCTTTAATTAATAAATCCAAACTCTTAATTTACAAATATTAAATTCTTACAGAAATAGGATCACCAGCAAATTTAATTTTAAAATAAGTATAAATGGAAATTATTTATTTTAATCAAATTAAAAATGTTCAAATAAAATTATTTATCTATCTATCTATATTATAAAGGCCAAACGTACATGTGCATAATGCAAGCATAATTTTGCAAATGAATTGAAATTTGAAATGCAATTGCGGTTTTGTAATTTTTGCTACTGCAATTTTTTAAACTTCTAATCATCGCACATTTTTAATTTTTTCACCTTCATGTAGGTGAAAAATTTACTTTTAAATAAAATTTATTTTAAACCTGTATCTTGATTTATATTTAAAATATTATATTTTTTCTAGTTTTTAATACCATTTTTCTAATTGTGGTGAGAAGAGTTCTCCATTTCTTTTAAAAACAAAAGGGAAAAGGAACAAATTAAAACAAATAAGCGTGTTTTTAACGTGATTTATTTAATCCATTAATTTATGTTACATACATAATAGTTTTTATATCGATTTCAATTTCCGTTTAATAATAAGAAAAAAATGAACTGGTGATATAAAAAAAAATATTTTAGATAAAATAATATTCTATTCCAAAATTTAATGATTTGTTGTATGAGAAGAGGTATTCAGGTGCAAGTAAACAAATTTTTAATTGTTTGATTTATATATTTTTTCTGTACGGACTTCGTGACGAATGGACTGGCAGACGGAGGGCAGAGACGAATATGGTTTCGCCAGATAAACGAAACCCTACAAAAAAAGTAAATAACAGATGAATAGGTGTCAATTTGCCTTTTCGCCAAACGCACGATCCACGTTGGCCTGTTAATAATCCCTTGGAATAAAAAATATGCTACATTAAATACAAATAAAGATACTATCATTCGTAGTCTATTTCAAACTAGCCGCCCTTGGCGAAATGTTTGGTCTCCCTTAAGTACATACTATGCATTAAATCATATACCTTTTATTCATAATTTATTTTAATTCCTCAATATTTTGCCAAATTAGAAGATTCTGCTCGAGAATTAGGCGCTTACGTCATTTACGCACCTCATTGGCGCAATTGCAACAAAAAGGCAAATATATGCCTCACATGATAACCCGGCAATTGTTATTTATTATTTAATAAACTGTTTATTTACTTTTATTTACTTTTTTAAAATGATTTAAACTGTTTTGTTCTATAATTATTAATTAAGCTTTTTCATTTATTATTATTTTCTTTTTAAAATAATAGAAAAGAGTTAAAAAACATATATGTAACTGGTATTGAAAACGACATTTTCGCCAAATTGGCACCAGAAGAAAAATCGCATTAATGTGATGCGTATATGGCATCTGTGCCGATAAATCAAGCACTCGGTAATTTTGTGCTAACTTGGCGCATCGCCAAATATTATACCCGTGGTATTATTTTGTATATCATTAATTTCTTTTAAAATATATTTTATAATATAATCCTTTCACTCATTTCATTTATAATAACAAAACCTTAATTTGAAACTGAAACGTGTAAAATTCATGTTTTTTATTTATTTTTTAAGCCAATAAATAAAATAAAAAAAATATATATTTTGAAGCACCATAACGGCAGCGAAATAAATAAATTTTATTAAACCCAATATCCCACGATCTAGATGCGTTTTATTTGGGCGCTGCCATTGAACAATTAACAAATAATCTCGATTTTTGTGCCACATCCGTTAGCGTAATATATATATAGCCATTCCGGATATATAGCCAGATATATAGTCATTTATTTGAGAACATTCCGGTGATACGCATTTTCTTTGGATAATTAATAATAAGGTACCCTGGGGTAATAACGCTACGTTAAGGTTCTAGCAATTTTCACGGCTCAGTTTTAGTTTGTATTTTTCAAACAAATATATGATTTGATACAGCAACTCATTGACTATCTATATAAAAAAAATAATTTAACAGATATGAATACATAAAATGTAATGGCGTGATTTCTTGACCAATGCTATTTGGCGTTATTACCCACCTATATGGGTAATAACGCCATGCAAACAAAACAATGAAATAAGTTGAATTAATTGCATGTAGATTGCCCAATTCTAAAAATACAAACTCTCAGCTCTAGAAATTGACAAACTGCATCCTAAGCTATTGAAAATGTTCATTTTTTCGTGAAAGTGTAAGAAAAATAAAGGTGTGGTGTGGGGAGGGGGGGGGATGAGGCAAAAGAATATCAGACCGTGAGCTTCTTTTTGCTTAAAAAGGAGCGTTTAAATAGAATTATTAGAAACATTGCACAGTTTTAACTGTGTTTATTTGAATCAGTATTTAGGATGTAGCTCTGCCACTGTAGGGAATCAACCGGAGTAAAAATTGCAAGGATTGGCGTTATTACCCCGTTATAGTTATTGCGCTGTACATTTTAAATTACAAATTATCTCGAGAAGATATCCAAAATCTTCAACAACATTTTGAAAGGCCATGAAATGTACTACAAATTTATGTAATTAACAAAGTATTTCTGGATAAAAAAAATAGTCTTCACATCACAAAACGTATCTCGCAAATTTTAGATCAAGCTTTAATTTTAGCTGCTTGTAAAAACAATAAGACCTAAAAATGAAACAAATTAACTTGAAGCTGTTTTTTGCGATTTATATGACTCAAAACCCTTCTGCGCAGAACACATGGGTGTCATTTACCAGATTATTTCATAATTATGCAAAATATTAGCACTTGGCGTTATTACCCCGTCTGGCGTTATTACCCCGGGGTACCTTATTTTTAAATGTTCAAATAACCTGATAATGTGGCTATCAAAAATTCATTTCTTATGCTATTTATTCAGAATTTTCAAACAATATACTTATAAATCCAGTTTTGAACTGTAAATTTTTTAAATTGTGAGAAATGTTTAGTTATTGCATTTATTTTTTTTATATCATCTAAATACTTATTTCATGAAATGTTATTGTCTAATAATATCCTTTCAGTTCATCAGGAATACTTTGTTTTTATTATGTATGTTTTATGAATATAAACATGCCTTTGATCTAATAATTAATAAGTCACTTCCAGTTTCTGATTTCCGATTGTACTAAATAACTTAATTTTCAAGAATAACACGGTGTAAATAGGACATAGCTATAAACCTGAAACATGATTAGTCCATAATACAGTATGATTCTCGTAGAACTCAACATGTATTACATTTTGATGTAAATAGACAACGGTATTGTCTAGAATCCATATTGTCATGTTACAACTGCTGTACTTTAAAGCAATGTTATATATCAGTTTCATATAGCCGTTTTCCATGAAGGTTCAGTAGATATATGAACAAAAATATTATTTTCTTAAATTACATAAATAAATTTCAAGAAAACAATTCTGTTAAAATGGTTTACAAATGTATATCAGAATCACCTTATCAAATTTATTAAAACGTAACTTGTTAAGCATTGGATAGATACATACATTGTGTCCCATTAATATAAAGCCACCATTAATTTGTGCCAAAACTGGACAGAAAACAAACTAATGAGAACGAAACAAATGTAATAAGAGAGCTCAATACATGTTTACAAAGAATAATTCACCCACTGCCCCCACATGGGTGGAAAAAAAGAATGTATAAAACTAGTTGAATGTGACAATCCCTAAACTTTCTTCGATATCATTTAAACATCTTAATATTTCAAAGGTATTTACACATATTAATACTTTAATATTATTTGTTCAATACTGTAACAACTTTGATTTTCTTCTTAATTTTCTGCTTTTGTAACTTAATCGGAGTAAAAAAAAAAAATGTATATCATGATATTTATTAAAATCAATAGTTTTCTCTTAATTTGTTGTCATCAATGGTTTGAAAATAGCGGGTTTTGCAAGATGCGAGTTTCCGTCTCTGCACGAGTCGATAGAGAGTAGATTTACAAAGACTTAAGATACTGATACAAAAATCCCTATCACAGTGCTACTTTCCCATGGAAAATTTCCAATTGAAGAAAGATCAGCTGGCTATAGCCAAAACCATACACAAAAATTTTGGCTCAATTCTGTGCACAAGTTTATACACTTTTCGATCGTTCAGTTATGAAAACATCGAAACTTTTAAAGTGCAATCTTCCCGATTTTTTTTTAATTAAGGGAGGACCTGCTTTTTATAGCCAAAAATTCAAAGGCATTTTTTTTCAATCATATGCATAAGTTAATAAATATTTTGATGGTACAATAATGGAAATAGAACAGGCATCGCGATTGTAACGCCTTCTTCCTGTGGATTTTTTTTTTAATTCATTGGGTACCTGTTTGCCATAGTCAAAATGATACACGAAAAAATTTGTTCAATTCCATTCATAACTTCATGCACTTTTCGATGGTACAGTAATGAAAATGTCACAGACGTTGCTAGTATAGTGCCCATACCAGAGAATTACTTTCAAAATAGTGGAGGACATGCTGGCCATTACTAAACCTTTATACAAAACATTTGGTTCAATTTTATGCATACAAATATAACATAAACATACATTTTTCAGATTCTTACCCTTTATGTACTGATATTATTTTTTTCAAGACGTTAACTGATGACTATATATATATTCGTAATTTAATTATACAAACTATATAAATCATAATATAACTATATGTAATAACTATATATATGTAAATATATATTCCTAATATAAGAAAATGTAATAACTATATATATATTCCTAATATAACTATAATCATACATAATAAATTTGTATTCATATAAATATATATACTCCTATAAATTGAATCCATTTTATTATCTTTTTCAAATAAACCACTACACAACAGTTTTACAAATGGCAATTGGTATATCTTGCAGTTAAACACATTCAATTCTGGTACCATTACTATAACTGTACCACCATACTCAAACTACTGAAAAAGAAAATTCTTATTATCTGTTCAATTAGACGTGAAGACAATTAAAATTTGATCTTCAAGAGTATAGATATTAAGTAATGTGCTTTACCTTAAAACACTGTTTATGAGAAAAATTCCGATTTTTTTTATCCTCTATTCTAATTAAATATAATTAACACTATCGCCGCCACCGCCGACAATGAATTTTTTGTGCCTATCGTATTTCTTCGCTATATATATATATAAAAAATTCTGCACACAAAAATATAAAATTCAGTGTGTACTATAGAGAAATGATTGGTGAATACACTGATGTAGACAGTTTTTAAATCGAATAATTATTTTAAGGAATGCTTAATGTTAAATTTGGTCAAAATCGTTTCATTAAAAAAGTTTTATTGGAGCAATAACAATTAACTACGCTTTTTAGGAATAAAATATTTTATAAACTATACACTGTAGACTCTTTATATCATTTTATACACTAGTAGTTAACTGTGTGCAGACATCAATTTTATTATTATTTTAATTTAACTCATATTTTGAGGATATAGTTCCACATTAAGCTGAAATTTTCAGCATTTTGAAAAACATTTTTCACATGTTATAGAAAAGTTTATTAATTTAAATTGTTACAAAGTCACCAAAGAATAATATTTCCTTCAAATTAATATGCATATATATACATATATGTACACGCGACTATTACAAAAAGAGACAGACAGAGAGAGCTAAACAATTAAAAGTCAAAAGCGGAAAATATTTGAAATTACATCATAAACCTATGTTTTCTTTTAAACATTCAAAGAGAAAAAAATGTTAAAAGAATGAATTCATAAAATGTGTTAACCACCGTAAATGGAAAAAAAATGCATCATATATAAAATAGCCAAACAATAATATTGCAAACAGATTAAATTAAAAACATGTATTTACTTGATGACCTTTATACTACTGTTAACAATTCTAAGAGGCAGCGGAAAAAAAAAATTCATTTCAATCAATATAAGTATCTTCAAGTGAATATCTTAACTATAATTTTTTCTACCAAAAATTGAACCGACTTCAAAAGCTACTGCAAAGGGAAAAATAATTTTTTTACAGAATAGTATTAAGAAATTAAATTAAGAGCGTAGTATTTATCATGCGTATTATTATATTTATGTAGATTAATTTGATTTTTTGAAGTCGGTGCCAGCCAAGCCAAGTTACATGTAATTTTCCAATATACACGCATCAAAGTATCTGCGAGTTTTTTTACGATTTAATATTTAGTTAAAGATTTAACTTTATTTTTTTATGATTTGCATTGGGTAATTAATTTTAATTTTGAACTTGGCTTGGCTGCCACCGACTTCAAAAAATCAAATTAATCTACATAAATATAATAATACGCATGATAAATACTACGCTCTTAATTTAATTTCTTAATACTATTCTGTAAAAAAATTATTTTTCCCTTTGCAGTAGCTTTTGAAGTCGGTTCAATTTTTGGTGGAAAAGTTTATTTTTCTCTTTTTAGTTAAAAGTTAACGATTTTTTGAAGTTAGTTAATAAAAATTATAATACGGGAAAAATCGCTGTAGCCACCTGACTGCACTCCATTCGGCGAGCTTAGTCATCGTCCATGTTACTTTTAGTTTGCGAGAAATCACTAATTTTATTAGCTTTTATTTAAATACTAAAAAAAGTACTGAACCAATTTCAATGAAATGGAAGAAGTACCAATGGAAGAGTAGCCTCTTTCATTTAACACAAAAAAAAAAAAATAATAATCGGTTGTATAGTTTCGGAGTAATCGGTGAACATACATAGAAAAAAAAATACATTCGCGCCGAATTGATAACATCCTCTCCTTTTATGAAGTCACTTAAAAAAACATATAATATGGAATTTTTTTTTTTTTTTGTATACTATACACATATGTCAGGAGTGAGGTTCGAACCGACACTCTCTTTCAAAACCAGAGGTAAATTCTGGTGCCTTAGACCGCTGGGCTGTCCGGACTACATTCGCTTCAGGGAACTTATTCAATCTCATGTTACTTTTTGCAAGTCTATTCTCCTTTTTGAGTACTCTTTCACTGATAAAGTATTGAGTTAATAAAAAATCTTTGATACTCTGTGGTACCGGTTAAATACAAAATACTCCTAATAGCATAATTAGTATTTAACTTGTTAAATATATATTTAAAAATTATAATACGGAAAAGATTATTGTATACATGTACGTCAGTAGCGGGGTTCGAACCCACGTTGCCTTTCGAAAACCAGATCCTAAATCCAGCGACTTAGACCGCTCGGCCATTCTGGCATCGGTATATTTATTCGACATCCATATTACTACTGATTTGCGAGAAATCACTAATTTTATTAGTTTTTGCCTAATTACTAAAAAAGTACTGAACCAATTTCTAAGAAACGGAAGTGATACCAATTCGAGAGCAAGCTCTCTCATTTAACACCAAAATCAAGTTAATTGGTTGGATAGTTTCGGAGTAATCGGTGTACATACATAAAAAAAAATACATACGCGTCGAATTGATAACCTTCTCTCCTTTTCGGAAGTCGGTTAAAAAGAGAAAAAATCTTTTAAATAATGAATAGATTCATTAGTGTTTGTTAAAAGCAGATAGTAAAAGAAATTACAGCACATCTAAAATGAACAATTAATATTGCAAAATAGTTAAAATAAATATATAGGGGAGAGGGAGGGCACCTTTGAGCTTTTTTCAGAAAATCAATTTATTTCTTACTTGGAATACATTTATTGAGTTTTAAATATTACATAATAAAAGCAACGCATTTCTTCATCATATGAACCATAAATTAAACATTTTCCGAAGAAATTAAATAAGTTGTGAGAATTTAAAAAGTTGAAAGATTTTTGTTCAAATCTGCATTATGTAGCGGTACCTTTGAACAAGCAAGGGGCACCTTTAACCAAACGAATAAAATATAAAAATATTGAGTGTTTTTATAAAAAGTTGCATGTGTTACAGAAATATAAAGTAACATGAATGAAATTAAATAGCTACATTTTGTTGAAATTACGATTTTTTTTTTTTTTGTTATTTAACAAAACTTAAATTCATCAAAGTTAGGTCAAAACATATTGTTTATAAAACACAAGGTGTCCCTCCAGTTGTGTTTGATTGTGAAAGATTTTTTACAATATCCTTGAAATACACCGATGTGATATCTGATGCTTCTGGAAAATTAAAATTTTTCATTCGCTATTTTTTAAGAGACCTGATATAAAATTACGTTTAATCCGTTACGGAAACCAGAAGTTATGTTTGGAAGCTTGTTAAAACATGAATCATTATTTTATATCCAGGATTTCAATTATCCAATAAATGAATTTAGATTTGATTCAATTTAGATTTGAAACTTCTCATCACTGATACATACAAAGATTGGAACCTATGTGCGGAGTAATAAGAATTGTTAGCAATGATATCTTTTCACAATGATATCTTCCCTACGATACCATTTTCGTCAAAATCGAGATTACAGTTTTTTACGGTCCCCCGTTAAGTGTGCCTAACCCAGTATGCACTAGCTACGTGACATAAATTATCGGATCCCTCGAAAATGGCTCATTTCCGACGGGTACTTCTATTGAGTTTTTTACTGCTTACGATGAGATCTTTCCAACAATCTCACTACCGTCAAAATCTAAACAAATTTTTTTTGCGATTCCTTAGTAAGTATGCACTAGTCACGTGACATAAATTGTCGGATATTTCGAAAACGACCCATTTACGATGGGTAGTTCCATTAAATTTTTTACTGCTCACGATAAGATTTTCCCAACGATACCACTTTCATCAAAATCGGTGACTTATATTTCTTGCAGTTCCCTAGTTAATGCAGTTTCTTAGCAACTGTGCATTAGCTAACTGACACAAATTGTCGGATATATCGAAAACTTCTCATTTCCGGCGGGTGGTTCCATTGAGTTTTATAACCCTCACGATGACATCTTCTCAATGTTACAACTTAAGTTAAAATCGAGACTAAATTTTTTTGCTGTCCCCCATTAAGTGTGCACTAGCTACGTGACATAAATTGTCGGATATCTCAAAAAAGACTCATTTGCGACGGGTAGGTCCATTGAGATTTTTACTGTTCATGAATCGTTCCAACAATACCACTTTCGTCAAAATCGGTGACTTACAGTTCTTGCAGTTCCCTAGTAAGATGCAGATTAAGTCTTTTTTTTATTTAGCTCTGTAAACTTCAGGCTTTTTATCGTCCTGGAGAAGATGTAAAAAAAAAATCTGTATTCTGGGCTCATGCCGGGCCAGATCCGAGACATTACTTTAATCTGAAGAATCGTCAGGCCGGGCCTAACGTACTTTTCAAAAAGGAGGGGACTGCTTCCTTCTTCCTAGGCGTACACTGGATGAAATTTTCAATCCCGGTCTCGACAAAACCTGTATTAATATCGCTGTCTCTGACTGACTTAATACGTGCATAAAATAATTGAAATTCGGCTCAATTGAAATTTTAAAGAAAAACACATAGATTTTGTAATCTTTATTTTGCAAAGGAAAAAAAACTTTAAAATTCATTTATTAAAGAAATGTACATTGAAATGCTAAAAAATTAAACACAATAGAATAAGTGAAAAAAAAATCTGCCTATGACGGAATTCATTCTTAAACGGAAAAAAATTTGATATATGCAATATAAATACAATAATACCTGAGAAAAAAATAAACTCCAATTACACCTCTAAGAGAAGGCATCTGTATAGCGTATATTATAGCGTGTTCGTATTGTATATTTACTTTCCTACGTGAATCCGTTATAAAAGGTTTTACTGTATAACATTTTTCAAAATCTCCAACACATGGGATAGTGATTATCGATATTAAAATATAAGTGAAACATTTAGGGGAAGATGGGGATACTTGAGCCATTTTTTTGAATTTTAATTTTTTTAAATTTTTTATAATTTTTTATAATAAAATAAAATAATGAAAATGAAAATTTGATATTTTTTCTTCAACTGAAAACCACTTTCAATTAATTTTGAACTATTTTTCTATGTATAAAAAATGTTTATTTTTTGTTTTACATGGTGGCTCAAGTATCCCCATGGGAGGGATACTTGAGCCATGGTGAAGGGATACTTGAGCCACTACGGAAAAATACCTACAAAAGTAATTTTTGTCGCTTTATTTTTGCACAAACATTTTACAGAATGATAAATTATGAAACATAAAGTCCTTCCAAACCAATTGAGAAAACAAAGTTAGTAATACGATGATTTTTTGTCGTTAGAACTGGTTGTCAAATGATAATTTCAATTTCAGTTATAACAACGGTAGAAACACCCTCAGTTCAGAGCCATTTAAATTTGGAATCTGCTATTCTTCGGGCAAATTTCATTTTCAAAATATTAAGTGCTTATCCAACAAATATTTTTAGTTTTCTTTCTGGCATATTTTATTAGTAACCAACTATCAATAGAAGGTTTTCTTTTCACATCTTCACCATCATTGGCAGAATTTTCCTCTAATGATAACTTCGAACTCATGCTTTTAATTTAGTAGCTGTCGGAATTTAAGCCAGATGTATCATTCTACCATTTCAAACACTTTTTTGATTTCACAGGAAAAGATTTTGTCTTCCTCTTTGGCTCCATGCAGGTAAATTTGAACTTTGATTTTTGTTGCTTTTCTTGTTTTTTGTGCGCTCTTTTTACCAATTTTTCTTCAATTTTCTTAGTTAAAAAAATTACAGCAAAGAGGTTACGATTTCAATATAAGATATTAATCATAATATGTTATATTAAAAAATAAATATTTTAATATGTTGGACCTAACTAATTAAAGTATTAGAGTGGCCTCTAAAACAGTTTTAAAAAGTTATTTTAATTTAATAAAAGTTAAATTAAAAACTATGTTTACATTTATCTAGACAGGCTATTTTGCTAGTCAAAATGAAAATTAAAATGGATATTTTCATTTAAAAAATATACATTTTTAAACATTTTTAAGTCTTTATTTTTTTAAGAAAAATAAAATAAAATGAAAAATTATTCTCTCTTTTATCCAGAAAAAAATCTATTAGTGAATATAAGGAAGGAATTTTATTTTTTGTTTGTTTCTCCTATGTTTAATTTCTGGTGGGGAGGGTTGAGACATGGCTCAAGCATCCCCACTCTCACTGGCTCAAGTATCCCCACTACCACTATTTTTGTTTCCTAGAGTTTTACTAAATAAAGCATGCAGCTATTAGAACTATATTAGATTCAAAATACAATTGAAATTATGCTTATTAAATTTATGTATATAGTTGCAACTTTAAACAAAACTTTAAATACAAAAAAACAAAAAAAAACATGCACCCAAATATTTACTTCAGATAGGGAAAAGACAACTATTAATCACTATACTTTCAAAATGGTACCAAGATGTGTGATTTCTTTTTTACATGTTCAGAACTATAAATATGTTACCATATTGGCAGTTTTAGAAAGAAAAATTAACCAACTGTAGAGATAATAGGGGTGGCTCAAGTATCCCCTATGCTCAAGTATCCCCACTCTCCCCTACATATAAATAGATTCATTAATAAAATAAATATATTACAGCCTTTGGTGCTTCTTTAATAATAAAATGTATAAATGTAAAAAAAAAACGAAAAGCTAAAAAAGGAATTTTTGGTCTGAACTCCTCTATACGAACATTTTTTTTTTTCCGCACCGAAGTAAAAAACTATGTAGAAATTAACCGGGCTAAGATTAAAACTATTTTCTAGATCGTTCTGGGTTATGATTTTAACATTTTTTCAGGCCGGTCAAACTTTTCCCACTACAGGTCTCCGGATCTAGATATATCGATCCATGCAGACCTCCAGTGCAGACTTCCATTATTTTTTAAAAATCAAAAACGGGTAGGTGCGAAAAGTTGCCTTTATAGTAGTACATCAACTGTGTGAAATTTTACCGCTGAAAAAAATGGCTTGAGTCAGCGCTTTTGCTTCAAAAATCGAATTTTCGGTAAAATTTGCCATTTTTTGACATTTTTTCAAAAAATATATAAAATTCCTACAGAGCTGATTATTATTTAAAAGTGTTACTTAAACCTTTATATTTATCTGCTTAACATATTTAAACTATAAAACAATATCTTTATTACGTAAAGCTGGAGTAAAAGAGACAACTTTTGGTAAGAAAACGGCATTACCACTCTATGGGGACATACAATGAATTTTTGTTTTTAATGCAACTCTTCTTTTCAAATCTACCTTGGACATACATCGTGGAGGTGGTTATATTTCATTTACCACCCATCCCAACTATTCGATCATCTTAGTACAGTGTTTTATTTATACATTGATTTGTGATTTTCTCTATCAAAATTTGGCATATTTTCGATGCATCCACCTAGTTTATCTGTTCTTTGTATCCACATGCTGCTATGGCTATCTTAATGTATATTTTTACAGCTTATACAAAAAATGACAAGTAGAGTACTGTACAGGAATATTATTAAAGGGATCTATTCGGTCATCTAATATCTTAATCAAATTTACATCCAATTGATGAAAGTGATTGGAAGTTCTCTTACCACAGAATTTTTTCAGTCAATTATATCTTTTACGTAATGACCTGCTTCAAAGGTGATTTCAGGTATTTCAACTATAAGTATTAAGTATTCCATCATTTATTCTATTTTTGCATTTTTTATATGTTGAGAAGCAAGATGATTAATGTGATTTCTGGTGATCGTCAGAGAGAATTTCAATGGGAATTTGTCCTGCACGTGCAGAGCAACCGTTGTTGTAAATAACTTTTTTGCATTAGTTTTATGCCGTTTTCTAAGTGTTTTCGTAGCCAGGTAATTTCCTATTAACTTTTAGATCCCCAATTTATCAGTGAACAATATTTGGTGGTGAATATTCCTGGGCATAAACTTATAATGCATAGTACTTTTTGAAAGAATGTACAGACTTTAATTGAATATAAATACTCATTTAAATTTAGGAGAATTATATTTGTATGATCAATGCAAACCATTTTGCATTGGGTAAGCTTAGAATTGTGTATAATAATGGATCATATGCTACTTCAACTCCAGTGAATATCCTCTGCGTCAATTATTAGAGAAGTCGATGTAAAACGTTATAATCTACACTATCTACCAAAAAGTATTTGTACACTTTCAGTTTTTGACATTTTGTCAAATATTTAAAAATATACTGGTCAGATTCTTCTGGAACTTCAGAAATATAAAGATTATGTTTCACTTTATATTTATTTACATTCATTTGTTAAGCGGGTAATTAGGGAACGGCAAAAAAACAAAGAATAATAGAAATATTTGGGATCGCCCTGTACATGAAAATGCACAAAACGACTTATCGCTTTAGAATACAAATATATGAATACAGTAAAATATGTACACTGATTTTTGTGAGAATAGCATGTATATTTATGGCGATAGAGCGATTTTTTTGAAAAACTCAAAAAGTTCTGGTATGTTTTTTGTTTATACCATGCTGGGTTTTTGACCAAATTTAACGCAAATTTCAGAAAAATTGGCAAAATGCAGTAGAAAAAATGTAGCACAATTGGAATATAAATGTATTAAATGTTTTATGAAATATGAGTAGTTGTATAAAATAATTTTTATCTGCGCATGCGCGAACTAGAAAAACATTTTTTTTACATCATTTAATAGTCAATTCTTTGAAGTGACTTATAAAAAAAATCCAATCAAATATCGTGAAAATTCAAAAAGATATCATTATTTTAGTGAGATGTTTTTACTCTCCTCTCTAAAAACGGCTGAATCTTAAGGGATTCTCCACAAATTGACATTTTTTAATAACTGACTTTAAAAAAAAAACTAGTATTGAATTAATACAATATCTAATACAATATTGCTGCTAATAAGTACTTGACAATTGTGATAGAAAAGAAAAAGAGCATTATTCGCATTCAGGGCCAAAACTAAGAGAGGGGGGGGGGAGAAGGGCATGTGCTCCGGGCGCTAGGATGAAAGTGTTTCAAATGTATCTTTCGTTTGGCGATTTTTTTCATGGATATGTTTAGCATAATGTTGTTAAAATTATTATATCTGGGCTATGCTAAAGCATAAAAAAAATCTAATGATGATGGCTTAAGATCCCTGCCCCTACCCGCGAAGGTGCAAACGAGCTAATGCTATTCCTATGGGGATGCATTTTTCTAACTCTTTTGCATTTGGACATTTTTAAATAATATGTTTTGCATTGGATAGCGGAAGTCCTTTTCAAGATCGCTCCGTGATTACTTTTTCAATTTTGGCGTAGATATTTTTATAATGTTTCTTTCACTTCCAAAAGCGGTTCTGAAAGTGAAACTAACTTTATAAAAAATATCTATAACTCAAATCGAAAAAGTAGTCAAGGAGCGATTTTGAGAGGGACTTCCGCTATCCAATGCAAAAAAAAAAAAAAAAAAAAAAAAAAAAAAAAAATGAAAATTTCAAAATGCGAAAGAGTTATTAGAAAAATGCCTCCCCACAGGAATAGCATTAGCTCAGCAGTGTCTTCGCGGGCAGGGACAAGGGCCTTAAAGATCCTGTTGAAAGTAGAATTTTTTTGATTCGGTTTAAAGTATCAAATTGGAGTATTTTAATAAAGCAGAATACGTTATTTTATATTACATATTTTAAGTTTTAAAATAAGTCGGCTATTAATAAATTGGAGAAATTTTCTTTGTAAATATGCTTTGCGAAGGAGGGGGAAAGGGGTACCTTCAAAATCCACGTTTGTCTCGGAAAAAAAAGACTGGTTTTGGCCCTGTTCACATTTAATAATTTGTAGATCCTCCTCGAGAGGCAATTACAGCTGCGACTCTCCTGGGCATGCTCTCAACTAGTCCTTGTGTTACATTTAATGGTATTTTATTCCACTCTGTTTGCACAAGGCAGGTAAGCTCTTTTACTGATTTTGGGCGTGTGTCACCCGCCTTAATTCGACGATCCAACTCGCCCCAGAGGTTCTCTATTGGGTTCAGGTCTGGGCTCTGGGCAGGCCACTCGAGTCGATGCACTCCATTATCAGCATACCAATCCATGCTGGACCTCGCTACATGGCAGCTTGCGTTGTCATCCTGGAAATAACATCGGTCCAATCCATAGTATTGCCACAACGTAGGAAGAACACTGTTGTCCAGTATATTACAGTAGGCATCGGCATTGAGCTTACCATGAATTGGGACCAAGGGTTCTAGTCCGAACCAGAAAAAACAACCCCAGAACATAATTCCCCCTCCGCCAAATTTAACTGTGGGCACAATACATTCTGGTAGGAGGCGTTCTCCAGGCAGACGCCAGACCCAGACCCTACCATCAGAACGATAGAGGTGAACCTTGATTCATCACTCCAGAGAACCTGTTTCCATTGCTGTACAGTCCATTGCTGGCGTGTTTTGCACCAACTTAACCGAGCTGCGCTGTTGGACTTGGTGATTAAAGGCTTATGGGCGGCAGCACGGCCATAAAAATTAAGCAGATGAGCTTCCTTACGGATGGTATTCATGGAAACAACACATCCTGAAGCTTGTTGAAATTCTTGGCGTATGTGTAACATTGGTTAGTTGCGGTTCTTCCGAATTTCTCTAGACAGAACCCGTCTGTCTCTATCTCCCAGTTTCGTCGGTCTGCCTACTCTGGCCACATTCTGACAATCACCATTCAGCTTCCATTTTCTAATCACATAAGCCACAGTCGTTTTGGGGTAATTAAGCTCGCTAGATATGTCGATTAAAGATCGGCCATTTCGGTGGTACCCGATGATCACACCTTTCTCAAAATCAGACAGCTCTGTTCTTCTTGGCATCATGCATGCGATTGATGTCAGTGTTGTTTTCGACACCACATTTAACAGTGGAGAACTTGACGTATTTCAGGATCGCAGATATCGGCATTTGCATAAGAGCCATTATCAATTATGTATCAATGGGTAGATTTGACACAAATGCTTCGATTTTTTATAATTATTTTTATCCTGAAATAGGTTCGTTCTAGTAATTATCTAAGAAAAGAAGTAAATCACCAATAAAAAACGTAAATGGAGATTTGGCAATTTGCGTAAAATCTGACGTCATTCAACTGCTTTCAGAGACCAATTGAAAATCAGTTCACTCCTATCCACAACAACTTTCTGAATTTCCACGAAATTCGATCGGATTTTTTTATGGGTAGCTCCATAGAGTTGAATATTAAATTATGTAAAATGATAAATTTTATCGTTCACGCATACGCTGATTAAAAAATATTTCATAGAAATACTCATATTTTAGAAAACTTTTAATATATTTATATTTCAATAGCACCTTATTCTTTCTACTACATTTTGCGAATTTTTCTGAATGTGGCTTTATATTTGGTTGAAAATATTGCATGACATAGAACATTTTAGAATATATTTAATATATTTATATTTCAATGAATTTTGGTGAACTCCCCCCCCCCCTCCCTTTTCTTCTTTGCAAAGCATCCGAAAAAGTATTTGCAAAGAAAAATTTTCTAATTTATTAATAGCCGACTTATTTTAAAACTTAAAATATGTAATATTGATTAAAGTAGTCTGCTTTGTTTAAAAAAAATGATACCTTAAAATCGTGAAACCGAATCAAAACGAAAAAAAAATCTGCTTTATGCGGGATCTTTATGCCATCATCATTAGATTCTTCTATGCTTTGGTATAGGAGAAATGCTTTGAATGGGACGATTTTGACACTATCATGCTAAACATAGACATGGAAAAAATCGCCAAACAAAATGTACATTTGGGACACTTTCATCCTAGGGCCCGGGGCACATGCCCTTTTCCCCCAACCCTCTCTTAGTTTTGGCCCTGAATGTGAATAAAGCTCTTTTTCTTTTCTATCACAATTGTCAAGTACTTATTAGCAGCAATATTGTATTAGATATTGTATTAATTCAATAATAGTTTTTTTTTAAGTCAGTTATTAAAAAATGTCAATTTGTGGAGAATCCCTTAAGATTCAGCCGTTTTTAGAGAGCAGAGTAAAAACATCTCACTAAAATAATGATATCTTTTTGAATTTTCACGATATTTGATTGGATATTTTTTATAAGTCACTCCATAGAATTGACTATTAAATGATGTAAAAAAAAGTTTTTCTAGTTCGCGCATGCGCAGATAAAAATTATTTTATACAACTACTCATATTTCATAAAATATTAAATATATTTATATTCCAATTGCGCTACATTTTTTCTACTGCATTTTGGAAATTTTTCTGAAATTTGCGTTAAATTTGGTCAAAACCCCAGCATGATATAAACAAAAAACATACCAGAATTTTTTGAATTTTTCAAAAAAATCGCTCTATCGCCATAAATATACATGCTATTCTCACAAAAATTAGTGTACATATTCTACTGTATTCATATATTTGTATTCTAAAGCGATAAGTCTTTTCGTGCATTTTCATGTTTAAGGCGATGCCAAATATTTCTATTATTCTTTGTTTTTTTGCCGGCCCCCTAATTACCCGCTTAACAAATGAATGTAAATAAATATAAAGTGAAAAATAATCTTTATATTTCTGAAGTTCCAGAAGAATCCGACCAGTATATTTTTAAATATTTGACAAAATGTCAAAAACTGAAAGTGTACAAATACTTTTTGGTAGATAGTGTACAAGGATTCACTGGATCAATAATGAAATCTTTGTCGACGTACTATTCACTTCCTATTGTAATTTTTTATAAAATTGATAAAAATATGATTGTTTTCTCAAATTAAGTAAAATATACTCAGAACGGACTATAAATTTCTGTTGGAGATTGCAAAGCTAATTCATAAGGAAAGCTATTTCTCAGAAGAAATGGGGAATAGGAATTTAGAAAACATCTCGCACATAAACAACTCACAAAGCGAATAAAATTTTACGCTTTACATAAGCACAGATTGGCAATCAGAGTCTATAGATTCACTCACAAAATATAATAATCAAAGTTTATACCGCAGGATATTTTATACCAAATGTAATACACACCTAAAAAGTAGGTCTAAAAAATTACTCGACTGCGAAACAACACAGGAAACGACATAAAACAAATACTAAATCTTCTTTCAAAATATTGTTGCTTTACACGCAAATTTTGTTTGCAAAACTCTGTGACGACTTTCATAATATTAAACTGCTAGCTTCGCAAAATATATTCAATGTAATAGGTATAGTAAATAATGACATACTAGAATTTGAATTCATACAATCAATTTTTAGGCATATCATCTATATTAATAAAAGAACAAACCGCTCTGTCTATCTGTGTGCGTGTTTGTCTGCGATGGCTGACAAAATTTACAGCATGTGCTAGGCTGAAAATTTTTTTTAGAGTAGCCTCAAATCTCTCCTGATGCACCTGAACTTCAGAATTTCAAAATTCCAATTATTAACTCAGTAATTAATTAAAATCGAGAGGTCACTCTCATAAAAAAATCATCTTTTTGACAATTCTTTCCTCTTTCTTTTGTTTACGGTTGTTTGGTTGTATAAAATTTTCGCAGAAGTAATTAAAAAATCTGAGACAGAATTAAAGAAACCAATTTGAGATTTTTCACATTTCAAAAGTGACTGTTTTTTCCAAAGACCTTTAAAATTCATAAACTGGCAAAATGAAAGATTTTTTAACTTAAGATTTTTGATAACTTATGATTTTTGAACACAGCTGTTGTGCGCCAGATCGTTGGTACTTCGTACATTAGAATGTAGGTGTGGTTAGCTATGTTGCGGTAAATATATGTATATACGAGGCTTTTTTAGCAGTTTTTTTTAAATCCTCGATTAAATTTGAATGCATTTTATTTAATTTAAAATTTTATTATGACTTTCATGTGTTTTTAAAACAAAAATGAAATGGCTGTTTGCCGTACAATTGTTCGAATCGGCAGACCATTCATACACAATAATAAATTATTAAATAGCAAATTAAATTACATATCAAAATAGTCACTAAAAGAATACTTGCAAAACATAATGTTTAAGCGTATTAACACATAACCCGATCCCAACCCAAAAAATAACAGACCATGCTCCGATCCAAGTATTACAAAAATTCCATGAGCATAAACCCGACCCGAACCTAAAATTCCATTTGAAAAAAAACTGGGGATTTGATATCCGACCTGAACCAAATCTGAATCCCACAAAAATATTCAAATGATAAGCCATGAATAACCCAATCCGAACAAGGAAACATAATGTTCGGTTATATGCTACTTGACCCGAACCTAAAAATTTTGATGGTTAAGATATTTTGTTTATAGATTGTGTTAAGTGAGAACTTGGTTACGGTTAGGTAACAGTTAGGTTGCAATTACGTTCCAGTGAGTCTTAGGTTATATTTAATTTCCGGTCAGGCTACAATTAGGTCACGGTTAAGTTACAGTTAGGGTAAGGTTACGTTGCGGTTAGTTCATAGTTAGATTATGAGTTGGTTATGATACGATGACGGCCAGGTTACATTTATGGTATTACAGTTAGGTAGCCAAGTTACAGTTAGGTTACTGTTAAGATACGGCTATAGGTTACAGCCAAGTTATGATTACGATACAATTAGGTTACGATTAGAATTTTGTTCACAGAATGAACATTACGCATGTTTGATTAAAAATATACACTTATTTTTGTAAAATGGCTCTGAAATTATAATACTATATACTAACCTTTCAGCTTATTATCGAGTATCGATTTCATTCACGGTATACTCGGAATTAAGAGTGATATAATTAGTTTGAAATTCAAAATATTTCACTTGGGATATCTATGTGAAAAAAAGTATTTAGTTAAGTGACTTAACAGTAATTTTTAAGGATAAATATAACACACAATCGTTGGACACCTCCCGCGTTTCCCATTGCAGTCATTTTGTGTATTTTTGCAGCTAAGTATTAGTTTTTATAAACCGATTTTTAACACAGTCAGGGGCCACTTATTTAATGTAATGTATTTACACATATTTTGAGTTAAAGCTAAAATCATAGAAATTTCAAGTTCATTTAACATTATTATAACGGACCCGGGCAACGCTGGCGGGTCAGCTAGTTATATAAATAATGTAATTGATTGAAAAAATGTTGTGGTAACGGAACACTCCCAATCATAATGTTTTAATTGTATGAAAATTTAATGAAGATAATAGACTGCTGAATAGGTACAATTAACAACATAGTTAATACATTACTCATCTTCCTCTTCTGTTATACAAGGTACAAAAATATATGAGCAGCAGGTCACAACAGTAGCATCCAACGTCAGTGAAAACAAAGAAAAGGTAAACTACTTGTATACATAGAAATCTTATCCCTTTTTCGGAAAAAAATAACAATTCAATACATAAATAAAAAACTGGGCCTAGATTGTTGGGTGGTTGAGACGGGTGGGATATGAAATGCAACCACATCTACGAGTTATATACAGAATAGTTTTGAAAGCAGATAGGTAAGAAATGCATTCAAAACAACATTTCGTTGTATGCTCCAAAACAAAAAAAAGCATAGCGCAAATATGCAAAAGCGCAGACTCAAGCTATTTTTTTCAGCGGTAAAATTTCACGCAGTTGACGTACTAGTATAATGGCAACTTTTGACACCTAACCGTTTTTGATTTTTAAAAAAATAATCTTTTTCGTTCCACCCTAACCAACATATTTTGAAAACAAGTTTAGATTTAGTTCAATACACTGCTTTGTTATGTCAAAATGAGAGGCACTGTCTTAAATCGACATTTAATAATGGAAAATTTATGGACGATCCCTTACTTGCTTTCAAAATTAGCCAAAAACTCTTCGTTTACAGGCATGGTAAAGTGGTGTAAGTCACGAATTTTGGAGCATTTTGGATTTTAATATCTCTGTCAGGTTTTTAGGTATCGAGATGAAATTTTTTTTGTTCAATTTAGAAATGGATAAGGAATAATTTTCTAATTGGGAATTTTGCCCAACAGGGGACGTATAAAAATTTAATTTTCGTATTTTTTCAAATAGACCCCCCCCCCCATGGAGTTGCAACTTATCTCATCAGAAATTTCACCTTTTTTATGAATTTTTTGCAATTGGAAGTATGGGTCTCCGGGCGATATTTAAGGAGATAGCCTATTGTTTCGATATTTATGACTCAACCTGTATATGCTTAATAGTATTAATATAGTCAAATAGAAAATAATATAGAGTTTCCCTGAACAATATCTTCATCGAATATGTAACAATCGTAAGTAAATAATCTTCGACAGAGAAAAATAAAGCTTTTGCTTCCAATTTTTACTTGCAGCAATTCTCGAAAACGTAACTTCAAATTCTTCCGCACGGAACATTTCATGACCGAAAAAACATATTTTTTTACGCGGAAGTTTCTTAAACACAAAAGATTCCCTTTAAATATCGAAATAGAAATATTAAGTCAACAAATTAGGAATTATAATATTTACTTTAAAAGTGCTCATCTACATACATTCTTTTATTCTCAATTAAATACAATACTAATATAAATAACTTGTATAAATAATAAGCTATTATAGAAGCTTGTTACGGCCTGCCTAACGTTTAAAATATATGTTTGCTTGCCGCGAAAAAAAGTATGAGTACGGTTGTTCAACTACAGTGCATGCTAGCACTTGCAAAGAAGCTGTTCCTTAAGTTTTACAAAAACATTCCCTGTAGTTTATGAAGAAGATGTTCCTTGAACATTTGAACAAACTTTAAGTGCACTAGCAGACATTAAGCCTTTGGCAAAGGCAGCACTGAAAAGGCAAACACTGCTTGGAAAGAAAAATGAAGTCATCTATACTGACTGATTATTCTGTTAAAAAATAACTGAAATGGAAAAGAAAGATTCATCTAAAAAAAGGGAAACATCAAAAGGAATCAGGTAAAATAGGCCAGAAAATTCTCATTCCATTCTCAGCCAGGAAGGTTTTTGGACCTTCGCCTTAAAATGTAAAATGCATGAGGAATTTTCTTTCATGTTATTGTGCTTTGAACTTTTAAAAAAATATTTGATAATTAAAAATCAAGATTTATTACTGTAATTTACCATTTAAAATATAGTTGGAAAATTTGTCCTTCACATTCCTATTATGCTGGAAAACTTGCCCCGCATTCGGGTCACATTTTTAGGTGCGTTCGTAATTATGTAAATACATAGCACCTATTGTTGTCGCTCAGTCCGTCCATCTGTCCGTCTGTCCGTCTGTCCATCTGTCAGTCTGTCTGTCCGTCTGTCCGTCTATCTGTTCATCTGTCTGTCCGTCTGTCCGCATATAACAACGCAAAAACTACCCAACCGAATCGTTTGAAATTTAAAATACATAATTATTACATAATTTTGTCGATTCATTTCAAATTTTATGAAAATCGGATGAATAGATCAATTACAGGGACAATCAAAAGGATGCCGTTACATTACGGTCAATGGAGAAAAAAGTTTCAAATGCATTTTAATCGTTTGAAATTTAAAATGTATATTTATTACATAATTTTATCGAGTCATTTCAAATGTTATGAAAACCGAATGCATAGATCAATTACAGGGACAATCAAAAGTATTCCGTTACATTACAGTCAATGGGGGAAAAAGTTTCAAAAGCATTTTAATCATTTGAAATTTAAAACGTATATTTATTACATAATTTTGTCGAGTCATTTCAAATGCTATGAAAACCGAATGCATAGATCAATTACAGGGACAATCAAAAGTATTCCGTTACATTACGGTCAAGGGGGAAAATTTTTCAAATGCAGTTTAATCTTTTGAAATTTAAAACGTATATTTATTACATAATGTTGCCCAGTCATTTCAAATGTTATGAAAATCGAATGCATAGATCAATTACAGGGACAATCAAAAGTATTCCGTTACACTACGGTCAATGGGGAAAAAAAGTTTCAAATGCATTTAAATCGTATGAAATTTAAAACGTATATTTATTACATAATTTTGTCGTGTCATTTCAAATGTTATGAAAATCGAATGCATTAATAATTACAGGGACAATCAAAAGTATTCCGTTACATTACGATCAATGGGGGAAAAGTTTCAAATGCATTTTAATCGTTTGAAATTTAAAACGTATAATTATTATATAACTTTGTCGAGCCATTTCAGATGTTATGAAAATCGGATGCATAGATCAATTACAAGGACAATCAAAAGTATTCCGTTACATTACGATCAATGCGAAAAAAAGTTTCAAATGCATTTTAATGGTGTTACACTCATTTGAACATAATAGAATAGGCATGAATCTTTGAAGTATGTACTAAAATATACATTCTGTACAATCTGTGATGCAAAGAATATTTATTATTAAATTACAGGGCCACACAAATGTATTCCACTAAATAATATTATACGGGAAAACATTGTTTGGGGCGTGTTTTAATTATATTAAACTACTTCACGTTTTTTGAATAAGATATACGTTAATGAAGTATAATAAAAATTACTCCCTGCATATTTACAGGAACACAAAGATTTGGACCACTGTACTGTATCCAAAGTACGCTCTACTATATCAGCAAGATCTGAATATTTTAAAACTTCGTTATCGTACGAACGCACCTCATTTGCTACGCTTCACGTGCAATTTCCAACTTCTTCAATCTGACATGAAAACGACACATTGCGTAACTTTATGAATAGCAGAAATATTTACCATAATATTTTTATCTGTGTTTAAAATCTGTTCGTAATTCGTAAAACCTTATTATATTACGTGAAATTTTAAGAATAACAAAACTTTGAACGATTCAAAATTTGGATTATGATTTGTCTTTCATGGTACTTTATACACTCATAAAATGCATTTTATATTTCTTTAATATCTATAGAACTATAGAGTGTCATTGCTACTTAAAAGTAATGAATTTTTTTTAACTGTATTTTTAAAATAACATTATCAATGTCTCTAGACACAATAGCTCCGTCCAATTAAAATTTATCTACTTCATCTTTTAAAATTTTATTGTCATTTATTTTTTGTAAATTACATTTAAAACTATTCATATGTATATATACAACATTACATTATACATTTTTTTGGTGAAGAATTATATTTTGTTTGCGAATGAATATTTCACTAAAAATGGGTATATTTTAAATGAATAGCTAGTTTATTCGGTGTTTTTTCGCTAATAGTTATTTAATAGTAATAAATTATGTTGCAATTTTATCATCATTATATAAAAGTTATTAATTGATTGTTAGCATAGAAATAGTTTAAAATATACATGAAATCTTTAGGTTGACACATTATTAATTAAAAATAGCAACAAGCGGAGACTAAATAAAACTTTTCTCGTTGCGTTTCTGACAGATAAGCTAAATTGAAACATCGAAATTTTCACTTGCATGGGAAAACAGTTTAACTTATATTGAAAGGAATAATTTAAAAGTTTCGAACTCTCAAATACCAAAGTTTACGCAAATTGGGCGTAAAGACTAGAATCAAAATGAAAGAAAATTTCTCGCAAAATGTAACAAGAAGATTATTGTTTTCAAATCTTCTAAAGGAAACGCATTGAGAAAATTTTAATTGTATGTAATTTATGTGAAGCACATAATTAGCCATAAGTTAATGATGTTTTGGGGAAATATTAACTGCAGAATTTGTGATAGACACTTCTGAGCTTTACAAATGAAAAGAGACCTTCTTACATACCTAACGAAACACATCAATTGAATTATAAAAAAATACAGGGAATTGGTAAAGGATTTAAATATAGATTTAAATTGTTATTATTAGATTTAAATGAAAAGAATCAATGGTAAGTTAAGGTTTTTGGAAGACTTATGTGGGAAGGATTCTTTTCCAAAATTTATTAATATCAACTCACATAACTCAGACACAAAATGATTCTACATTTAGATCTGCGGGAACCGGATGACGTTTGTTTCGTAGATAATATTGTTATAAATAGAAATGGAATATTCGAATGCTGTTTTTGTATCTAGCGAAGGAGTAGCTGCGTTGACTATATAGTATGCTCACAAACGTCCCTGGAGACTCTCTTATCTTCGTTACATCTACTACTATATTCATAAAATTTATGTCTAGACATAGTAAAATAGCCGTGTGGTTTTAAATGATACCACCTACTTCGCCTGCTGATGTTACAATGCAGAGTTAGTATTCCAATCTTGAAAACGAAGAGAGATAGAGGGGAGAAATGATTATGTTTTGGATTAAACACGACACTGCAATATGGCAGTGGTATCGCTTCTGACCTCTAAATAAAAATAAATCCAGTTCAGACTCCGAGAGATACGTCCCTGACTGATAGTCTTTAAACAAAGTAGACACTACGCAAATCGTGTAGAATAATGTAATATATTGTTTTACCAACCCGACACAATTTGTTCTTGGCGTTCGAAATTTTTTTAGTACATTAATATACGTAAGAACCCCGTTGCCTGCTCCCGAGACAGCTATAAAAGAGACATATTTTAGGCGTTGTTGTTTTGCATTAAATCTGAATGTAAGGCACTACTAGCAGTAATGTTTTACCAACAATTCTTCCTTGCAGGCCCGCATCCTTCTATTTAACCTATTATAAAAACATTTAAGAACGACAAATTGCGTAACCAATCCAGCTGAATGTGGCAGACCAGCTAAGGTAATGTAATAAATTAATCCAGAAGAGATATTATCATAGTTACTGGCATATCCGAAATGCAATACAAGAAGGAATAGTGAACACTATGTCCTTTCAAAAAGACATTTCTGGAAAATCCTGAACAAATTAGGCACTCATCTGTACCGATCAGTCTAAATTGTGGGAGCGAAATCAACAAATGATCTGTTAAGTTTTTAAATCAGAATAGACTTTCTTTATCAAAAATGCTATTTCATGCAAACATTGATAAAACTTATCTCAGCAAATGATTTTCATTTTGAAAGATATATTATTGTTATGGTTATAAGACTGTATTAAAGTTATTTATAATAGTTGATTCAAGTTGACTTTACCTTTATGTACTGAAGTAGTTTAGTGTTCCATTACAAAAGCAATTTTATAAATTTATTCAATGCATCTAAAAATAACAAATATAATTGAATTGATGAAAATACAGAGTGATGTGTCTTATGATACAGAGTGATGACTTATGTCCGGTGTGCCTAAAAACCTATTGAGCCATGTTAATTCATATCATGAATGAAATATGTTGGTTAGTTTAATGGTCAAATCCTACATGTATAAGATACTTATAACATATTATAGCAGCAACTTACGGTACTGTACATTCTATATTGGAAATTATACCTGATAAATCAAAATGTTAATTGAAAAACTTTCAGGACCTAAGTGATAGAGAAGGGAAAATCACACCGAAAACTGAAACAAAATACCTAACCCTGATGTGAGAAAGTTTAAATATATATATATAAAAAAAAAAAAAAAAAAAAAAAAAAAAAAAAAAAACAGCTTACACTTAAGTAGAAAATAAATAAATATAGTCAAATGATATTTTATCAAATCAAAACTCGATAATAACCAAATGTAAATAATGAAAGATCTGTAACGCAGTAAACCTAGATCAAAAATAGAAAAACCATTACTTTTTAATAAAAGCCATTTTTTAAAGGTCGGACGTCTTTAATCTTTAAAGGCAACTGCATTAAATCATAAAATGCATAGCTTATCTTATTATATATATACATATATTGTTAAACGAAATACTTAACATTAATTTGAAATAATTTTCTGTATATAAACAATTATTTAGAATGGAAAAAAAAACTTTACGTTATTAAACGTTGATGTTTAAGACACACTGAAATAGATGTTGATGTATGATCTGTAACTCTAAAATATCAACTAGGAGTCGCAGATATGAAATGTGTATCTATTTTACTACAAATAGACAACATGTATCTAATTACATCTAAAACAGTTTAAAAGCTATTTAAAGGAAAAGGATTGAAAATCATACTCATATATCCCCTAATCTTATATTACACTGTAAAAAAACTTGCAGCATTTTGTACAGTTATTTCACCGTTTTCTGAAAAACCAGTAACATAACCGTAATTTAACTCTATTCTGACCATAAAATTGGTAATAATACGTTCAGAATAACGTAAAAAGACGGTTGTTTTACTTTTTTTGTAGAAAACGGTCAAATGACTGGATAAAATGCTGCAGATTTTTAACAGTGTACGTAAATCATATTTACTCATTTCAAATGATGACCTTTTTTGTTTTTTCTCACATTGTTAATAAAGTCCCACATTTCAAAAAGCATTTTAAATGCTTTATAATAAAAACACTATTTAGACTTTGATTAATATTTCTATCTACATATAATTTTCCGCGCGGAAACTTAAATCTTCCTAAATAATTTTTAATGTAATACATCACTTCTCCTCCGGAAACCACATTTTAAACATCTTTTTATGCTAATGTGATTTTAATCACGTCATTATCGATAGATTTATGTAAATCACTTTGACCCAAGTACTATACGAGTCAGTGCCTCACTTATAAAGTACATGTTGGTAAAGAGTCAAAGAAAAGTTTAAATGACACTGCCAAGCGCAATTCATATTAAAAGACGTAACGGAGGAATGAGATATTAAATCGTTAAATTTTTTGCTAATGCATAAACCAATAGAGACGATGAAAAACTTACGAACTCTAGTTAAAGATTACAATTTTTGCGCGATATTTAAAAGTATATTCAAAACATCAGCATTCCAGACTAACTAAAATTTTCGTTTTGTGTATTGCAATAAATTTCGTTTATTACGTAAATATTTAAATAAAAATTGATAATTTAAATTATTACTTGTGATACTCATTAGATAATAATTTGTATCTAAACCTAATAAGGAACTTTTCCTTATCCTATGCCTGAATTCTGTTATCAAAAATTACGAAATGATATTCAAAATAATGTAAAACCTATTACAACAATCGTGATTTATTTTTATTATTTTTATATAATTATATATTTATGTATATCTATATTTGTGTGTGTGTATAAGCATATTATTCATATCTGGATTCTTCTTATTATTTTTTGTATATGAAAATAGGTAAATGATTTCACTAATTAAATAATATTTATAAATATTTAAAAAATGTTTCTGCACATACAACAGTGAATAGTTTGTCGTAGAATGTAGAATGTTTGTAGACAGAACATTTATTTTTCTCTAGTTAACGTCATTTTCTATATGATATTAAGCTCTATACTAAAATAGTGTTCCTATCTTGTTTGTACGTAATTACAGATTTTACAAAATCCACAGAATTTGCTACATAGTTACTCCACTACTTTTATAGAATATATCCATTCTGACAATCATTACTGATAGTCAGACAATCATTATCTATTATAGCGGTGAAGTGACAATGTATTAGTAGTTACGGATTTTTAATAGTGTTAATTAATTTTTTGTTATACAGGGTGTCCAAATGTATCTTTAACACTATGCCTCACTTATAAAGTACATGTTGGTAAAGAGTCAAAGAAAAGTTTAAATGACACTGCAAAGCACAATTCATATTAAAGGACATAACGGAGGAATGAGATAGTAGATCATTAAATTTTATGCTAATGCATAAACTGTTAAATATGATGAAAGACTTAGGAACTGTAGTTAAAGAAGACAATTTTTTACGATATTTAAAAGTGTATCCAAAATATCAGTGTAACCAAAATTTTTATTTTCCGTAGTGAAATAAATTTCGGTTATTAAAGATTTAAATAAAAACTGGTTATTAAAATTAATACTTCTGTGTATATTAGGTAATAACATTAGAGATTGGATGTCTGCAATTTTTTAACGAATATGCTTTAAATCATAAAATGATCAGTTCGTCTGAATTATATATATATATATATATATATATATATATATATATATATATATATATATATATGTATTATTAAATGAAATATTCAACACTAATTTGGAAAAAATTTGTCTATATTCTCAATAATTTAGGGAGAAAAATACGCTGTAAAACGTTGATGTTCAAGTATTACTGTCAATATGTTTTGATCTCTATCTCTAAAATATCAAAAATGAGTAGCTGATATTAAATGTATGCATCTGCTACTACAAGTAGACAATATGTACATGGTTTTATATCTAATTCAAATCAAAAGTTATTTACAGTAAAACAGATTTAATAGATAACTCTGCATAAGGTAACATCCCCAGTAATTGGCATGCACCAGTGATAGGCACATCCTACAAACATGTCCAAAAATAAGATTTATATCCAGTCTTTTAAAAATGCAAGACCATATACCAGTTATATGCTCATTTACTTTAAAGATGATAACTTTGATTTATGCAACTAGATGACAGTATTGCCTAGAAAAGAGAAACAATTATGATTTGTATCAAATTAGTCATTTTTGTTGCAAATGCTTCTTCTCTGGCTTAAGAAACACATGCTTTTCAATTCATTATTATCTGATTTATAATATATTTTAAATTTTAATTGACAACAGTTTTATAATATAAAATATCACTTTAAAATATCAATTTATTTTTAGATGCTTTAAGTGATCAATTAAAAATAACACAAAAACCTTATAGTTTTACATATTTCATTGCACTTATGGCAACTTTTTCAAAAACAAATAAATGATAAAAAGAAATTTCTCGAAATAAGCAGAAAAACATAAAATCGCGTGAACTTGAGCATAGAAAATTAAAACTGGAAATAAAAATTAATAAAAATAATTGTGAAAGTGAAATATTGCAAATTGTTGTCTTAAAAACCTTTGAAACATTTCCTTCCAAATTTTAGGTAGCTCCAGGGTGGCAAATTCATCGTAAACATTGTCTCTACGTATAAAGATTTCTATTGATTCTCTTATGATTGATGGAAAATATGATCTAGAATCTAGAAGGGTATATTATTCTGCTATTTTTAAAATCTATTTGTAATGGTTCTTTGCTATATAATCTTGAGAGAGCTATACTTTTCCTATTGTATTTGATGTCTGCTATATGTTCTTTAATCCTAGTTCTGAGTTTTCACCAATGTAATATTGTTTTGTTCCATCTTGTTTTGTGAATGGTATTTCATATACCACAGATATTTGATGTGCTTCAATTGGATGAATTTTCCTACATATTGAGTTTTTTAATTTAGCCGACGATTTTGCAACTATGGATATATTATATTTATTAAGTTTATATTTTAAACGTTCGAAAAATCCAGGAAAATATTGTAGAGAGAATGTATTCGAATTTTCTAGTTTGAAGTTACTATTCTTTTTTACCATTCATGCTTTTAATTAACTTGTCTATTGTACTTTTACTATAATGATTAATCTTTGCGATGTCATATATTATATTTAATTCTTTGTCTAATTGTCCCTGGGTACAGATTGTGAAGGCTCTTTTGAGGGCATGCCTAAATGCCGACAAAATGTCAGCAATAACTTATTTGGATGTATTACTAATCAAGACGCAACAAGGACAGTTAGTACAGTTTACACAAAAACCGATTGCCAACGAAGTAATTATACCTCGTAACGCTCAAGCACCGTTTTCATACAAAATCTTAAGAGGAATTTAAAGACAAATTCTTAATGTGCCAATTGCTGGGGATGTTACCCTAGTTATAAAAATAATGAAAAAATCCTACATATTGATATTGTGAATAAACTTTTTCTTTGTGAAACAATTAAAATGTTCATTATTCATTTAAAATGTTGATTTATTTTTCAAAATTCTTTACCAGATTTTTCATAAATATCTAAAATTTGAAAAAAAATTAAATGCTTTACAATAAAAAAATATTTTACTATTAATTATACTATTTATACTTTTATTAATATATGTATCTATACTTCATTTTCAACACGGAAATTTAAATCTTCGTAACTAATTTTTAAAGTAATATATCACTTCTTTTCCGGAAACCAAACTTTACACATCGTTTCATGCTAATGTAATTTTAATCACGTCATTATCGCAAGATTTATTTAAATCATTTTGACCTAAGTATTATACGAGTCAGTGCCTTATTTATAAAGTACACGTTGGTGAAAAGTAAAAAAAAAAGTTAAAATGACACTGCCAAGTGCAATTTATATTAAAAGACATAACGGAGGAATGAGATAGTAGATCGTTAAATTTTATGCTAGTGCATAAAACGTTAAAGATGATGAAAGACTTACGAACTATATTTAAATAATACAATTTTTGCAAGAAATTTTAATTTATATCGTAAATATCAGCATTCTAGACCAACTAAATATTTTGTTTTCTGTTGTGAAAAAAATTTCGTTTATTACATAAAGATTTAAATACAAATGGATTATTTAGATGAATAATTATGATACGCATTGATAATAATTTGAATGCACATCAAATTTAGGAACATATCATTTTTAAGTGTACTTAAAAGAGGGTTTGGGTTTATTCAACTAATGACACAATTACGATATGAGTCCAAATGACATAAAAGCTATGAAAACGACCGTGATTTAAATTTATTATTTTTTATATAACTCTATGTGTGTGTGTGTGTTTGTGTATAAACAATTTAATCATATACGTATTATTATTTTTTGTACAATTTTCTTGTATTTGTATATGTAAATAGGTAGGGGAGACTGGGAAACATGTAAACATGGGGCAGATGGGAACAACGTACTTTTTTTACTTGCAAACATTCTGTGATTATGTTCTTTTCCGTTAATTTTATTAGAAATAATGTCAGCTCTAATAGCTATAATTTTACTGAAATAGAAGACTTTTCGTCATGATTCGGTTGGTTATATAAAACTTTCGCAGAAATAATTTAAAAAGTTCGGACAGAATGTTCCCAAATGAAAACATTCAAATATTTATAATACAAAACATACCTTTTGCAATATAATAACGATGTCCTTATTTTTTTATAAAATATCAGGTTGTTTTCCACTTTTAAAAAAAAATATGATTAAGCATTTATCACAGGTATAAAAAAATGTAAATTCATTAATTTGCTCAAAAAATATATTTTTTGTTTTTATCGTTTTCTCTGTATTATTTACATTTTACTGCTAGAAATCCAAATGTTTTGGAATTCGATAAAATACTCAAGAACATTATACATTAGCATATAACGGAAAATAATTTGTTGTATTTGCATAGGTTGTCAATCAATAATCATGTTCCAAAATGCGAACACTGAAATGAAAACAGACAGAAAACGGCAGAAATATTTTTTTATTGTTAGTTTTCAAATTTGTATAAAAGCAATTATCTATAAAAGCAATGGCGTGACTATGCAGCAGAAGCTACATATTGTTTATAGTGTGGGGAAAATTGAAGGGGCCGAATTTGAAAGTGATTGTTAAAAATTTAAAACAATTGCTGCATCGTCACTCGACCGCTTTTATATAAACCAATTACCTCACTGTATTATGGAACACTTTCATAAGTCAAAATGAAGATGTTCTATAAAAGCGGTGGAGTGACGATGCAGAAAAAGTTTCAAATTTTTAAGTATCTATTTAAATACCAAGGTTTTTAAATGTTAAAGAGTAAAGAGTAAAGAGTAAAAATGTTAATAGTAAAGATCAGAACAGTTTTTATTGCCATTCGGATACTTTCTGTTGCTGTAGAGAGTATCAACATTTTAAATACAATTTAAATTTTCATATTTGATATTATAAATGATTTTTGTTTAATTTCAGATGTTTTTTAAAAACACTTTTAAATGCATTTTTTAAATACAAGTAATTGCTCCGGATTTAACGCATGCTTGCTATATAGTGCCGCAAGTAGTTGGAATCTTTATCGGATATTTGTACAGAAAAAATTTCACTCTTAATTTAGAAGTACCGTAATTTCCTGCGTATAAAACGTGGATAAACAATTCTTTTTAGACCCATAATTTTTTTTTTGCAATCGAAATCAAATATTTACCAAGATGTAAAAAGTCACATTTAATTTTCGAATTTTTCTGAGTCGAAAAATAATTGTTTGATCCGCGGATTAAACGCAGGAAATTAGAGTAGTGGTTAATTTCGAACAATAATATCCCTAAATTTCTTAAATTCTTACTTCATTTTTTTTTCACTCTCTAAACTAACATCTCTACGAAGAAGAGGTTAGATAACGAAATTTTCCTTGGATAAAGGATTGTTCGGAAATGAGTTTGCTCTTGGAGGGATGAGGAGCTAACGTATTTTACAGAGCATGAGCAGCTTGCCTTCTTTTTGGTGAAGCATGCAGCAGCGAACTGTGTAGGAGATTCTTATTGATTAATGATGGATTTTTAATTGAGTTGTTGTTTCCAATATTTCCAAATAGTAATTTCAACAAAATTCTTAAATTGCCATTTGTATCCCCATTCCTTTTGATAATATATCTACGGAAAGATTGAAAATTAGCGTAACGTTCGGATTTAAATTTGTTTACTAAAGATTGCTCATCCCAGTGATTCAAACTGCAGCAAAGTGTTCAGCAACGCCTATTGTACCCGGCCGATCATGGCGGTGATACAAGTCGGATGTTCTCAGAAAACATATTGCACCCCGTGGCAGTGGTATGTGGAACTAAAGAACTTTGTAGCACGTGTACGGATAAGATTGTTTGTTTATGGTAAGTGTTAAGTTAGAATATGGTTACGGTTAGGCAACAGTTAAGTACAATTCGGCTATAGTTAGGTTGCGATTATGTTGCAATTGCAATACGGATAGGTTAATCTTCAGTTATATTTAAATTCCAGTTATGTTACAATTAAGTTATGATAAAGGTAGTTTTAGGTTAAGTTACAGTTATATTACGGTTATTTTGCGGTTAGGTCTGATAAGATGGCAGCTAGCTTACTTTTATGCTATTGTTAGTAACCCTTAAGTTGCAGTTAGTTTACAGACATTTTATGGTTACATTACTATTCGGTTAACGCAAGGTAACAATTAGACTACATTTAGGTTACACTTAGGATGCGATTTGGTCAAGATTATTTTACGGTTAAGTAAGTCTTAGGTGATAATTAAATTTCGGTTTGGTTAAATTTAGTTATGATAAAGTGGCATTTAGGTAAAAGTTAAGCGGCAGTTAGGTTACGGTTAGATTTCGAATGGCCTTTGATAAGGTGACGGTCAGGTTACATTTATTTTATATTTAGGTTGCAATTAGTGTACTGTTAAGTTACAGATAGTTTGTACACTGGTTATGGTTACGTTACATTTAGGTTACGGTTAGATTTTATTCATAGGATGAATATTACGTATGTGTTGATTAAAAATATATACTTAATTTCGTACAATGGTTCTGAAATTTAAATACTATATACTGACCTTTTAGCTAATCATCGAGTATCGATTTAATTTACGGTATAGTCGGGTTTAGGGGTTATATAATTAATTTGAAAATGAAACTATTTTGCTTAGGATTTTGATTAAAAAAGTAGTTACATGATTCAGCAGTGATTTTTACGGGTAAATAACTGCAATTCATCAAGCCGAAGTGTCGGAGAATTGGGTCGCATAAATAAGAATACAAAAAAATTAAAAATTAAAAAAATATAATTTATTTATTTATTATTTAATAATGTGAAAGAATATCTTCATCAAACAGCTGTTATATTTTCATTTTCAAATATTTATTCACTTAACATTTGCGGTAGGTAATTCTCGAATGCTTTTCTATTAGCAAAAGCCCCCATTCTTTCAATTTGGTCGAACCTTTCTTTGTGAAAGGTACTTCTATGAGAACATCTTTTAAACGACAAACTCAGTAGAATGCGACATGCGTTGCTTCAAGTGACAACTCTATGGGACCAATGTCTACAGAATTTTTTGGAAAAGTTAAACCTTGGGATTTGTGTATCGTGACAGCATATGCAACTTGTAACGGCAACTGATTTCGGGAACATGAAATGCTTTTTTCTTTCTAAGATTTAGAAATGGCTGTCACAGGGAAAAATCGTCCAGTTAGAAGTGGCTCATGGTAATCGTCAAAACAACAATTAAAGGAGGCAAGCTTGGAGTCTAAAGTTCAGAGCCATATACGATATCTTTTACCTTTCCAAGTGCACCATTTACCAATCCACCGTCTGTCTACAGATTTGTTCGGAGCATAATTCTGCATGTAATTTCTAAGAAAAATTCTGCTTGAAATCCGGATGCATGACCATCCTTACACCATCTTGCTATTTGATTGTTGTGGTCTGTTAATATTTTTGCTACAAGCGATTTTGATTTACGCAATATTTCTTTATTATATTCTTCAGCTTGCTTGTTTGAGGGGAAAAGGCGTATAGCATCTTGAAATCTTTTAAGGTCATTTGCGGGCAGTATAGCTTTTCGTCGTTGTATAAGGGATGAATATTGGTAGCATGTAACTTGCCCCAACGAAAAAGAATCAAGAATCGCTCGAAACTGCTGTTGGCAACTGACGTTTTGTCTCATTGTCTTTGTTAAACTGAAGCATTTTTTCAAAAATTATAAGCACTGTCTGTCCGCGTAAAGCCAAAATACCTTTTACAGAAGATTTTTTAAAGAGAGGTGTGCCTTTTACAGGCTGTAGCTGCCTAATATCTCCAATGAGATATACAAATAAACCTCCAAAAGACTCATTGCTAACTGTTTTGCCTCGTCGAATCTTTGCTCAAGCATACAAACAAATAAATATGAATGTATACAAAAATATTTATGAATATTATTATATGCTTCCATTTATACATATTAATAAATACATACATATAATGAATACATGCATAACATGATATTTTTCTCGATTTCTTAGGTTATTAGCTTTTGGCATGCAACGAATTCGGAAACATCCTATTAACATTCTACGTATCGTTTTCGATTTCATTTTAAAAATACATCATAAAGTTCAAACCAAGTTACATTTATTCGTATGTTGGAAAAACTATATTGTTTTGTTGGCCGGGCGCGAAAACTCGCCAAAACTTATTTAAATTTATCATTCAGTTGTAACCTTTGGCTGAATTAACGCGAAGAAGGGGAACTAACTTTATACCCTGCGTTGGTTTGTATCAATCTATATTTAAAAATTCTAAATGATGTTAAAGGGTTTTGGAAGCTTAAAAAACTTCTAATTTTGTGTAAGTAAAATTAGATACGATGCTTTCTTTATGAAATAAAATGTTTTTAGTTTTTTTTTAACTCTCATTTAAAAATTCCTGTTATTTACAAATATTTTGTTATTTGTGTTTATATCGCTGTGATTACGTATTTTATTATTTTTTTCAGCAAAGTAATTTAATACATAACAGAAATTATGAGCTTTTTAGAACTACTCTTAATTATTTTTTGTCAAAATATTTTAATTTATGCATTCACTGACAGAAAGTTTGATCTGACATTGCAGTGTGCAACAGTAAATGATTGGCTTTTCGTTATTGGCTAATGTCGTAAGATTGACTATTAGCGTAATTAAAAAAAAAAATTGTCGATTACTAGTGCTTGGCTAACATAAAAATAGACTTGTCTATCTATTCTCACTTTTTTAGAGAAAAAATAAACACGTGGTTTTTGCTTTTGTAAGAAGTAAAATTTTAAGATGTCAATCTATATCATAAATTATAAATGTGTGCATCAGTAACGTTGACGTCATAACGGTGGGAACAAAAATAAGGCTCCATTGTAGAATTTGATGAATGAAGTTGTTTAAAAGAATTGTTAGATACAAGTTGGTGAAGGTTATAAATAATATTGTGAAGGTTATAGCAAAAAAAAAATGGTGCAGATAACATATACGCACAACAATGACTATATTTTTTTCTGACTATAATTTTTTCCAATTTTGCGAAAATCTAATTTTCGAATATTAGTTACATACTGTACCAGTTACGTATATTTTTAATAAGGGAATAACAGTAAATAAAAAAAAATAATAGCGACAGAACAAAACAATTTATATAATTTTAAAAAAGAAAATAAAAGTAAAACACTGTTTATTAATAAATAAATAACAACCAGTGATGTAGTGGAGGATATTAGGAGGTATACGCCGTATACCTTCTGGATTTCATAAAGTAACACCGTATACCCTTTGTTTCTCTAGAAAGCTACAGTATACGCAGTCAAGGGTATACTCTCTGTTTTGAGCGCACAATCTCTGCTTAGAGTGTATACCATCTGGCTGTTTTACGTCTACACCACTGATAACAACATCGGGTATACTATATCAAACAAAATAATGACACACTGGCGTCAGTTATGTACCCCAGGGAGTATATGACATCTGTGCCTAAAAATAATTATAACAAATAATCAATCTTATATTGCTTGACTAACTCATAAAACAAATGTTATTAATTACTAAAATTTATCTGTTAATTTTAAATTATTGAAAATTTGGTACAGATATTACATACGCACAATAGTGGCGCAATTTTTTTCTGAGGATGATTCAGCAAAAACTTTGTTTTGAAATATACCAGTTACATACGTATCATTTAATTATTCTCTAGTATTTTAATATCCCATAGATTATTAATAAACGTATGCCTAAGCCCAATGTTAAGTTTTCCAGTTACAATTTTGCAGCTGAAATCTGGATTGTTGACTTTTAATTCTACTTTGAATCTCGGCAAAATCCAGAAATGTATGCCTCTTTTGACGTTTTCGTAATCAAATGCTTAATTTTATCAAAAGAAATAATTTATTTTTTATTATGGTGCCATTTTTACTCACTGAAATTAGCGTCTCAATTAAATGAGAAAAAAAGAAACATAGCAACTTTATGATTAAAAATGCGCTTTTTAATCGTGACGTCATCCTCTGTTCAAAAGTTTTTTCAAAAAGTTATGAAAGTTATGCGTGTTTCTTAAAGCGTGACATTTTGTGATAAATTTTTTTAGAAAATTTATTTTGATTTTTTATGAGAAAATGGCATCGATAATAAAAAAAAACTATTTTTCCTTTCTTTTCAACAATGGAAGATTCAAAGTTACAATGCTATCTCTATGGGAAAATTAAAAGCCGACATTATACGGTGTTTGCGTTGACGAATATTTCTGATTTTCAATACTCGCCGAGATTTTAGCCCTACCGACGTCCATCCCATTATTTGTGTCTATGAGATAAATATTTTAGACGTTATCGAGGTCATAAAAGTGTAACTTTTGCAGGGAAGCCGGAGCTGTGTTCCGACAACAACATTTTAACACGGAAATGACGCAATTGACGGACATATATTCCTCACCCCACACCCAATTACAGTCATTTTGAGTATTTTTACCGCTAAATATTAGTTGTTAAAAAAAATAACGATTTTTCATACAGCCAGTGGACATCGTATTTCCACGCATTTTGAGTCAAATATAAAATCATGCAAATTTCAAATTCATTTAATATTATTATTACGGACCCGAGGCTGCTCAGCGGGTATATATATATATATATATATATATATATATACAAGGTGTTCCGTTAAAGGGGTCCAATATGAATAGGGGTAATAGAGGAGATCACACGGAGCATTAATCAGTATACAATGCCTGGCTGGATTTCAATAATTTTCAAGTTACAGCAAATACAGTGGTGGTCAAAATTATAAAAACAATTGAAAATTTCACAGAAAAAAAATATTTATGAACTGAATAAAGTGAAATTTATACATACAATACTTTTATATGCTAGATATCATTGTAAAATTCAAAACACTGAAAAATGTAAAATACGAATGTTTTGCGTTAATTAACATGTATCATTGATCAAAAATTGGACAAAATTATAAGAACAGTGAATGTTTTATGCCTAAAGCACACTAAAAATTAATAATTTTCCACTTCTTGCATTTTCGATGGAGGACTTGAGCTCTTGCTTGTTTTTATATTGCGTACCGTTTTTTGTATATTTCGTGCACCAGAATACCCCACAGATTTTCCATTGGATTCAGATCTGGGCTTCTGGCCGGCCAATTAAATAGTTTCACAAAATTAGCATCAAACCACGATTTTGACGTTTGGAAAATATGTAGTGAGGCATTCTCTTGCTGGAAAAAATAGTCTCCACTCGTTATTAACGGTGTTTCCAGTAAAAGATTATCGCTCAATACATCAATATAACTCTCAGATTTCATTTTACCCTGCACAAAAACTATTGGGGTAGTTCCACGAGCTGCGAAAGCTCCCCAGACCATTACAGAGTCACACCCAAAAGCGCGCTTTGAGAAAATTTCTTTATTTCTACGGAGATCATGCTAGAAGTGGCGAAAACCATCTGGTCCATCCAAATTAAACTTTTTCTCATCTAAAAAGACAACATTATTCCACTTTTTCCCCATAGTTATGTATTTTTTGTCAAACTCCATCCTCAGTCTCTTGTGAGCTTTTGTATGAGACGGTCGTGACATGTTTACCATAGAGAACATTTTTTTCTCTCTGTAAAACACGTCGAACAGTTCGAGCACTGTATTCTAAGTTCAATTCGCGTTTTATTTCTGTTGACGTTTGTTTTTTGGAGCAAGCTTGCCTTATTATCATTCTTTTCTCCCGTATAGAAACAGAAGAGGGGCTACCTGTACGTCTTTGCCGTCCATATTTACCGGGATTTTTAAGATTGTGAGGGAGTGACCTTTAGTCATAAAGGCACTCTAGTGTTTCTGAGATCGTGACGTCAATAATTTAACATTTTGTAGGCGTAAAAGTGACATCTATCCTCTCTTTTACTTTAACTTTCTAGAGTGTGTGTGCTCTTTCGAATTCCGCAGTTAGCTCGCGGTTATTAGTATTATGTTAATGAGAAGTATCTCAGTTTGTCGCGTATAAAAGCTTGGGTGTGAGTTTGTGGTGTGTGTGTTTCTGGCCTTAGCCAGCAGCCAGCGTCTGTGTGTTCTAGCCGGCAGCCAGCAGCCTCTGTGTGTATTCCGCCATTAGACAACGAAGTTGATGATTGTTTATGAAGGTGCTGACGATTAGAAAATAGCTACGGCCTCCAGTAAAGCGAAAAGGAGTTCAGATAGTGGATTAAAGATTCTGCCTTGGTAAGAAAGTTTAGAATCGTTCCGTTTTGATTATTTGAGAAATAAAGAAATATCCACAGCCACGGGCTGTGAAATTAAGATTTGTTTAGTAGATCAGCCAGGAAATAGTGTCAAGTGTTAGACGGTGCCCCGACTGAGCTAGACCAACGCCTGTGAGTATGATTTAGCTTTTCATAGTGTTCTCAGTGAGTGAAATCATAGACTTGCTCCACTTTCCTTTAGCCCTTATCATTTTAATAAACTGTGTTGGTTTAACCTAAATTAATGAGTATGTCTGCATATAACGTGACAAATGACACCCAGCATGAGTATACCGTCACAAATGGCGCCCAACGAAATGTGGGACATTTTGAGATTGTGCCACGAGTGTATTTCACCGGTGAGGGTGATATTAGTGAATTTTTAGTGAAATTAGATGATTATATTTTGTTCAATAATATACCTGAGAAAAACAGGTACGTAGTGCTTAAATGCTCGTTAAAGGGCGAAGCACTTTTGTGGTTAGAAAATATAGGAAAGTTTTTGATTACTGAGGAAGCGAAAAGATTTGAACAAACTGTAATTGAGTTAAAGAAGGCATTTCCTCCCGTTAAAGATAAAAGTATTTTGAGAAAAGAGTTCTATTGTAATAAGCAGAATATTTATGAGTCGGCGTCAAAATTTTACCTTCGTAAGCTGGAACTAAAAAATAAATTAGATTTGGATATTACATTTGAGGAATTGTTGGACATTGTTTTTCCTCTTTTTAATCCAAATATACAGGACTTTATTGAAGTTAGAGCACCGAAGAATTTTGCAGAAATGCACCAGATATTATCGAAGTATGAGTCTCGGCATAGCTCGGATCAACGGGATTTGCGTAACCCTCGGCAGAGACCTGTCACGGATAGTAATTTGAGAAATGAGGGGGAACGTAATTTTGAGAGAGGGGGACAGCGATTTCCGGATAGTAATGTGCGTAATAGAAGTGATGGATTTGGTCGTAATATGTCGAATACGAGTAATGGTAATAGGAATGGTGGTGGTGCTAATAATTTTAGAAGTGGTGAGAGAAATATGCATGGAAATAGACAGAATAGTGGTTATGATCGTAGTGGGGGAGTACGGGACAGGAATGTTTCTTCGCAAGTAAGGAGATTAACTTCGGATGAGAATGTTGAAAATAGGTCAACGCAAAAGAGATGTGTTCAGAGGTCGGAAAAGTCTTCGGTGAATTTGAATAAAATTACTATTAATCCGGTTGAGTTACCTGAAGTGTTAATTGTGTTAGATGGTATTGTCGTTAAAAGTGTCTTCGATACAGGGGCAGATAAGTCGTTCATTTCTTTTGATTGTTATCAGAAATATTTTTCGTATAAGAGGTTGAAAAGGTCAAGTCTTGTGGTTCAGTCAGCACAGGGAGTAGCTTACGATAAAAAAGGTTCAGTAGAATTGGAAGTTGAAATTCGTTCGGTTAAGACATGTTGGGAGTTTTGTGTGTTAGATGGGTTAACAGTGCATTGTATAGTTGGTGTGGATTATATGAATGATAGAGGAATTAGTTTGGATTTCTTTAAAAAGTCGTTAATCGTGAATAAGGATGAGAATGTGAGTAAGAAAGAGCCTGTTTCAGTGTCAGTTAATTTGGAGGAGTCGGGTTTAAGTGTGGTTAAGAAAATGGAGGTTAATAAGTCTTTAGTCGATTTTGGTAAAGTTTTTTCAGATAAACCGAGTTTAACGAATGAAGTTCATATTGGTTTTGACGCACTAGTTGCTAGTAAACCATTTCGTTATGATTTTATGTCTAATATTTTTAAATCTTTTTGTGAAAAGTTGGAGACTGAGGTCGGTATGGAACTTACTCAGTCTAATATGGCTGAACGCGTAAATCGTACATTAATTCAAATGATTTCTTCTTATGTTGGTTCTCATCATGCAAATTGGGACCAGTTTCTTCAGCATTTTGCGTACGCACTTCGTACGGCAGTTCACGAGTCAACGGGGAAAACGCCTGCTGAATTGTTTTTGGGTAGAAAAGTTATTACTCCATTCCAAAGGTTAGTTATGGTGTCAGATGCGGAAAGTCAGTACATGTGTCAGGATATTGAGAGGTTGGTTAAGGAAGCTCAGGTTCAAATGGGAAAAGCGCAAGAAAAACAAGCTCAGTATTATAATATGCGTAGAAGGGAGTTAGAAGTGAAAGTTGGAGATTTTGTGTTAGTAGAAAAGCATTGGTTAAGTTCAAGTCGTCAAAAGAGAGTAGCTAAGTTTGGTCCGAAGTTTGTAGGTCCGTTCGAGGTTTTGGAAGTTCGAAATAATAATTTGGTTGTTGATGTCAATGGTGAAAGAATGACTGTTAATCTGGATCAGGTTAGAGTGTATAAGTTTAGAGAAAATGGTAGTGAAGGTTCTCATATGTCGAGTGGTGTTTCGCGAAATTCCCGATCCAATGAGTGTCCCGAGTCCAGCACTTCTTCGTCTAATTCTTTTCATCAATATTCAAGAAGAAAATTTGGTCAAACAGCTCCAAAGACTGTTATTGAAAGTCGAAAGCCTAGCAATCCGAGAGCAAAGTATAATAAAAATAAGAGAACTGTGTCAAATACATCGGACTCTGTGTGTCATAAAAGACAAAAAATTATAAATTGTCCAGTTCCTCCATCTATTAGACAACAACCTCACAAGCATAAATTAACTAATAGTTCACCATCTTCAGTGATTAATCCCCAGAAAAGATTTCGTTTGGACACTCGTAAAACTGTTAAGCGAACTTTAAATGCCGAATATTTGCCTAACAAGAAACTACATAGGTCCGGAAAGAAACGTGGCCTAGGATCTTCGGTAACTTCGGGTGCGTCTAGAAAGAGGAGGCAACTCTCAGATTACCGGCAACAACAGTGTGAACCTCGCCATGGAGTGAACCCAGCGAACCGGCCAGAGCAGAGTCGTCGAGTGGAACCTACGAGTATTCCACGGCATCCATTCAGGACCAGGCTCCAGGCACGACAGTCAACTGTGGCGTCACCGTACAGTTCTGATGACGAGAGATCCTTCGTACAAGCCTTTTGGGACAGGAGGAGAAAGCCATCTTGCAGTATGAAGCCTGCTAGCAGTGAATCATCTCTATGATTGGGTGATACTGTTCTTTATTAAATTTCTATTAGAGTGCATATATGTGGTAGCAATGTGAATGAATAGAAAGCAGAGAGACTGTTTTGTACTTTTGGCCATTTTTGGAATTTTTTTGACGGACTCACGTTTAGTGCTTAATTGTGTTCAAAATTTGTTTGCAAAATTGTTAGTTTTATGTATGTTGGAAATTTTGGTCTTAACTGCTTTTAAAATTCTGGATCTATTGTTAAATGGTTATGTTATTTGTTTAAAATGTTATTATATTGTTATATTGTTCATGTGTTATAAAATGTATGTTAATGTATGTTTAAATTTTCAGAAAGTACAGATAGTATTTTGTACACGCGCCGCGGTTCAGGCGCGCACGTGTTTTGCGGTCAAGAAGTCCTTGACACGCGTTTCTATCTCTTATACTAACATTTAATGAATTAACTTTCTTCTTATCGTTCGTGTTTTATGAGTTGCGTTTTGTACTTTAGTTGAGAATGGTTTCCGCAAGTTGCGAAGTTTTAAGCTGCATTTGAATTTGAAATTGTATTGTATTAAAATTGAATGTTAATGTGATTTTCTTGCAGGGAAGTATACCTTTTTGTTATGTATTGATTCTGCTATTTTTCTTTTAGTTAATACAGATGAAGAGATTGATGACGTCATTTTGTAAATTTTTGATTTTTTTTTTTGATTGTTGCATAAGCACAGCGATATGCCGCTGTACGTATGTGCCCCAATTATTGTTCAAGTGGAGTTAAGTCTGGAGAAGTTTGGGAGTTAGTTCATTGGCTAATGGGGATGTAGGTATTACGTAGTAGCAGAATTATTTTAGTATGAAGTAAATGTAATTTTAGATGAAGTCGGAATTTGGATGAGGAAAGTTTTTGCGCATTGGGTTTTTTGGACTTGGTGCGAATTCTAGTATATTAAAAGTTATGGAGAAATTTTTGGGTAAAGTTATAGTTGCATTGCAATATTGAGGAAAATTTCGGAAGGTTAGTGTTTTGAGATATTTTAGCACTCCCAGTGGAGTGGGTTGTTTTGAGAGAAGAAGTAATTAGTTTTGAAAGTTTTACGAGTTTTTGGAAGTTTTACGGAGGCTATTTGTAAGATAGAAGAATGATTGGATTGAATATGTGAATATTTGAGGCAAACTGAGTTTTTTTGGTTGTGATGGGTTAAAGTTAATATTTTAAAAGTTATGTTTCGGCGTTAAATTTCACCCATCACTGTGTTTTATTACGGCTCTAAATTTATAACAAGAAAAAGTTCTGGGCATGCATTTAGCCCAGCCCTTTTTCTCTGCGGAGTTCGAGGGGGGGTTGTGAGGGAGTGACCTTTAGTCATAAAGGCACTCTAGTGTTTCTGAGATCGTGACGTCAATAATTTAACATTTTGTAGGCGTAAAAGTGACATCTATCCTCTCTTTTACTTTAACTTTCTAGAGTGTGTGTGCTCTTTCGAATTCCGCAGTTAACTCGCGGTTATTAGTATTATGTTAATAAGAAGTATCTCAGTTTGTCGCGTATAAAAGCTTGGGTGTGAGTTTGTGGTGTGTGTGTTTCTGGCCTTAGCCAGCAGCCAGCGTCTGTGTGTTCTAGCCGGCAGCCAGCAGCCTCTGTGTGTATTCCGCCATTAGACAACGAAGTTGATGATTGTTTATGAAGGTGCTGACGATTAGAAAATAGCTACGGCCTCCAGTAAAGCGAAAAGGAGTTCAGATAGTGGATTAAAGATTCTGCCTTGGTAAGAAAGTTTAGAATCGTTCCGTTTTGATTATTTGAGAAATAAAGAAATATCCACAGCCACGGGCTGTGAAATTAAGATTTGTTTAGTAGATCAGCCAGGAAATAGTGTCAAGTGTTAGACGGTGCCCCGACTGAGCTAGACCAACGCCAGTGAGTATGATTTAGCTTTTCATAGTGTTCTCAGTGAGTGAAATCATAGACTTGCTCCACTTTCCTTTAGCCCTTATCATTTTAATAAACTGTGTTGTTTTAACCTAAATTAATGAGTATGTCTGCATATAACGTGACAAATGACACCCAGCATGAGTATACCGTCACAAGATAATTGTAAATAACCGTTCTTGATCTATTAATCTTTGTCACATTTTAGCGTACAGAAAAACCTGAACTTTTAAATGCATCCACTTTCCCTTTTACAAACTCCGAAAGCTTCGTACCCAACGGCATGATTGAAAAACAAAATATCACGATCTCAAACGCATACTACGCATTTATATCGTCTTGAATTTCCGTGTGCAAAACAAAAAATATGCAAATTTTACTTTTTAGAACACATAAATACAGTGGTTCTTATAATATTGTCCATATCAGAGGCTGTATAAATTCATAATATTTTTTATAAATATGAATTTTCCACATATTTCCATGAAAACTTATAAAAATATTCTTCATTTTACATTGGTTTCCTGCCATTAAATTTGCATAAGTTTCCAGCCAAATGTAGTCAAGATTTGGCGATTTTTTTTCTTGTTCTTATAATTTTCACCACCACTGTAGAATGAAAAATCGGAAATTTGTAAAAAAACCCTCATTGCTAAACTATCGATAATGCTACATAAAAACGAAGCACATATTTAGAAAGAGCAGAAAAAATCCTACGAAATGACATAAGTTCTAGAATATTGATAATTAATGGCGAGTTAGAAGCTCTGAAACAGTGAAAAAATACATAATCAAATATTTAGCAAAATAGTTAATCGTTAATTCCAAAAATGCAACTCTACCTACATCAAGGAAAATGTTATAAAATTTGGTCCATTCTGAAAGCTTTCGAAGAAGCTTACAATAAACCATATCAGTTTAATTGTATGGGAGAAATCAAGCAGTTCCCTAGTTACAACTCTGTACTGTTGCACGCTCGGAAAGGGCGAAACTCCGCCCATGACGATTGTAAACACCCCGTTTTAATATCTTTCAATTATACATTTCTGATCAACCTCTATCAATACCCTTTCATTATTCAGTCTGGTCAAGTGAATGACATATTGTGCAGCTCTCGCCTTGTCTTAAAGGCGACTGCTCCGTGACTGCTGCGTTTCCTCCATGAACTTTCAGGATGATGAAGAAGAAGTACTTTTTATGCAAATTTTCTATGTGTATAGGAAGAAAAGTGTAATAAAACAGCAGTCATCAGTGGGCGTTATGTTAAAGGGAGGCTGTTGTAAGTGGGATTGTAGTAAGTTGATGTTATAATAATTATGCTGGAATACTCTAACGAAGAATATGCGGACATGCATCTGATGTACGGGCAAGCTCATGGAAATGCATGTCTAGCACAGCGCATGTACCGTGAGCAATTTCCAAGGAGACGTTGCCCAAGTTCGAAACTCTTCATAAAAATCGACAGACGATTACGGGAGACTGGATCGTTTAATACAGCAAGCATTGATGCAGGGAAACCTCGACATGTACGAACACCTGCAATGGAAGAAGATGTACTGAATATTTTTAAAGATAACCCCTCCACGAGTACACGAGCTGCTGCGTCTGAAGTCGGTGTTTCTCATCAAAGTGTGTGGCGTGTTCTGCGTGCAGAAAACATGCACCCCCTTTCATGTGCAGCGGGTACAACTGTTATCAGTAACAAGATTGTGCTCAGCGGACAGATTTCGTACGCTGGTTGCTTAATGTAACAGAAAATAATCCACAATTTCTGGAAAATATTTTATTTACTGATGAAGCAACATTTACGAGGGAGGGTGTGGTAAACACGCACAATATGCACATATTGTCATATACAAATCCGCACACTGTTTTCCCGTCGAATGCACAACAAAAGTTCAGTGTGAACATATGGGCAGGTGTCCTCGGCGATTATCTCATAGGACCATATTTACTCCCAGATGTACTCAATGGCAGTACGTACTGGGTTTTCCTACGGGATATCTTACCGCAGTTACTACAAAATGTGCCAGCAACATTGCGCCACAATATGTGGTTTATGCACGATGGCGCACCGGCACATTTTTTCATAGGTGTTCGCAATCACCTCAATTCAACATATCCTGGGAAATGGATTGGACGCAGTGGACCTGTTGCTTGGCCTGCACGCTCTCCAGACCTCAATCCTTTAGACTTTTTTGTTTGGGGACACCTTAAATCGCTGGTGTATGAATCGCCTGTGGATACACCGGAGGATTTACTAGCGCGAATCGTTGTCGCTGCAGGAGACATTCCCAACTCCATCGGAGTTTTTCGGCGTGTTCGCCATCGCTGTCGTCGCTGTCGTCGCTGTCGGCTGTGCGATTCTGTTAATGGGCGCAACTTCGAACACCTATTATAATAATGTCCGTTCGTCTGCCTTCCGACATTGAACTGTGCAGCGCAGGCCAGAAGACTATACTTCACATATTTCATAAAGTACGTGGAATGTACTTCTTTATTTGTCATTTTTCTTTTATTTTCAACACTTTTTGGCACAGTATTTTGTAAATCACAGACTGTGGTGTACTCAAATTGTAAATTACAAAGTTTGTATGAATTAATTTAAAATTTAGTGCCTTTTTTAAATTTATAATTAATAAAATTATTATTCTATTTGTTATTATTATTTCCTATCATAAATTATGATGCACATATACATACAATAATTGTCCATGTAAAACATGTACTGAAACTTCTTGCATAGTTACAAATCGCAATATTGTTAATTATTTCCGAATTTTCACCACCAGTTTAATTTTAAAGAATTTAACTTGAGCTTTATATCAATAAAAGACCACTTTAAAATGTAGACTATTATTGTAAAGTTATTCTGGTTCATTCAACTCTTGAATAATTAAAAATGTTGCATCTCAGAAGAATCATGATTGAAAATGTATAGTTGAGAGTAATTAAAAAGTCGGTGTTTCCAATCGTGATGGGCGGAGTTTAACCTTTGCTAGTGTCAAAGAAAGCGGAGTTTAACCTTTGCTAGTGTCAAAGAAAGCGGAGTTGTAACTAAGAAACTGATTAATTTCTCTCACACAATTAAACCGATATGGTTCATTGTAAGCTTTTTCGAAAGCTTTCGGAATGGACCAAATTTTACTACATTTTCCTTGTTGTAGCTAGAGTTGTCTTTTTGGAATTAACGATTAACTATTTTGATGTATATTGGATTGCGTACTTTTTTCACTGTTTCAGGGCTTGTAACTCGTCAATAAATATTGCTATTTTAATACAAATGATGTCATTTTGTAGGTTTTTATCTGTTCTTTGTAAATATGTGCTTCGTTTTTATGTAGCATTATCGATAGTTTAGCAAAGAGGGTTCTTTTACAATTTTCCGAATTTTCATTCTATTTGCTGTAACTTGAAAACTATTGAGATCCGACCAGGCTTTATATACTGATTTATGCTCCATGTGATCTCCTCTATTACCCCTATTAATATTGGACCCCTTTAACGGAACACCCTGTATATGTATGTGCAACCCCCTGTGGGCGAGAGACTAGTATACATAACTCATAAATTGCAAAGAAACTTTAATTATTCTCAATAGTAAGTTTTTAGTGTACATTTTGTAATTATTAACTCTGAGCATTTAAAAAAAAACCCTACATTTTGAAAAGCATTTTAAACGCATTATAATATAAAAAACAATACTTTGATTTATAAATCTCTCTATATTTGATTTTCAGCACCGAAATTTAAAACTTCGTAACTAATTTTTGAAGGAATACATCACTTCTCTTCCGGAAACCACATTTTAAACATCTTTTTATGCTAATGTGATTTTAATCACGTCATTATCGCTAGATTTATGTAAATCACTTTGACCCAAGTACTAAACGAGTCAGTGCCTCACTTATAAAGTACATGTTGGTAAAGAGTCAAAGAAAAGTTTAAATGACACTGCCAAGCGCAATTCATATTAAAAGACGTAACGAAGGAATGAGATCGTAGATCGTTAAATTTTTTGCTAATGCATAAACCGTGAAAGACGATGAAAAACTTAAGAACTGTAGTTAAAGGGGATAATTTTTGCGCGATATTTAAAAGTATATTCAAAGCATAAGCGTTCAGAGTATTTAAAATTTTCGTTTTGCGTATTGAACTAAATTTCGTTTATTACGTAAATATTTAAATAAAAATTGATTATTTAAATTATTACTTGTGATACTCATTCGATAATAATTTGTATCTAAACGTAATAAGGAACTTTTCCTTATCCTATGCCTGAATTCTGTCATCAAAAATTACGAAATGATATTCAAAATAATGTAAAACCTATTAAAACAATCGTGATTTATTTTTATTATTTTTATATAATTATATATTTATGTATACCTATATTTGTGTGTGTGTGTATAAGCATATTATTCATATCTGTATTCTACTTATTATTTTTTGCTTATGAAAATAGGTAAATGATTTCACTAATTAAATAATATTTATAAATATTTAAAAAAAATGTTTCTGCACATACAATAGTGAATAGTTTGTCGTAGAATGTAGTATGTTTGTAGACAGAACATTTATTTTTCTCTAGTTAACGTCATTTTCTATATGATATTAAGCTCTATACTAAAATAGTGTCCCTATCTTATTTGTACGTAATTACAGATTTTACAAAATCCGCAAAATTTGCTACATAGTCACTCCACTACTTTTAGAGAATATATCCATTCTGAACAATGCAAATATATCAAGTTATAGTCAGACAATCGTTATCTATTATAGCGGTGAAGTGACAATGTATCAGCAGTTACGGATTTTTAATAGTGTAAATTATATTTTTGTTATACAGGGTGTCCAAATGTATCTTTACAACTATGGTCCTACATAATACTTAAACGAAATAAAAAATAACAATCAAAAACTTTTTTATAATAATTAACATCCGTTTAATGCATAACTAAATAAAACAGAAATCTGTTAATTGTAGATCTGTTATTCTACGCTACCCTATTTTTCCAATTAAACCTTGAATCGCTGTATAATGGTAACGAAACAGTTGTAACGGAAGAAACTAAAACCTTAAAAGCAGCAACAGTAATTTTTTAGTTAAATAACAAGTATGTGGACTTACAGTAATTGGATTTGAAGGAATATTGATAAAAAAGTGCACAAAGAGCAGCTATTTGTTTGATGGTGCAACTTATCCATACAACGATCATTTGTTTGCTTCATACAAATGAGTTTACTTTATGGCATTTACTAAATTATTTGCATGATGCAAAAATTGTTCCTAGAACCTGTGAAGAATTGGTTGGTAGAAGAAATAAATCTTTCTAAGAAGCACTTGTAATTTTCTTTTCTTCAATACGTGTGGATTCTCAGCAATGATCAGCAAAATTTATATGATATTTGTATATTACTACCTTCTGATGAATGTTGTTTTTGCCATGCCTTAAAAAATTCAAGACGACTGACAACTGTAGGTAGAATAACATACTTTATGAAGCTATATGACCCTGTATGATTCCTTCATGAAGCCTTCATGGGAAAAGTAGAGCGATATATGGAAAATTATTACATTTACTAGATATTTGATCACGATGGGCACTTGCCCCGGCCTCCTGCAGATAATCAGTCCTCACATATAAAACTCTATATATTTGAAAGCAAATCTAACAGACACTTATATTTAACGATGTCTTTTTTTTCTTCTTTTAATCTTAAAATTTGTTACTATCAATACTCTTCGATAACAAAAAGTCATATAGGTTCTTCAGCAATACAAAAGCTAATTTTTGTTAGAAGTGAAAGTACAGGAAAACAAAAAGTAAGAAATTTTCAAGAATGAAAAATACACTACATAGCAAAGCGTTATTATAAAGCTGTCAAAGTAACGACAAAACGAGTCCCGTATGATATAATTACATTCGAATTTGCTTCCCGTTAGAAAGTATTCGTTACTCATTACTTTCTCTACTGTTCAGAAACGGGTATTGACTATCATCACATCATGTTCCGTAAAACTACATGAAATCTGATTATGTTCCGTTCGAGTCTCCGGAGGATTCCGATATGCGCTGCATTTTTACGTAAAATTTACTTTTAATTAAGGCTATTTCCATGCGAACTTGTTTGTCCGTTACGTACTACGATTTCTGGCTAACAGTATTTGATGTCGGAAAAATGTGACTTATTCTGTTGAAGCTATCTCCACAATTGAATAAAACGAACCAAACTTTACGAAAATACCGGTGGCCAACAATCATAGCAATTTTTAGCCGCGTAACAGACAAACAAATTCGCATGGAATCGCCTTTAAGTTTCTAAATTTTAAAGAAAAATAAGGAAACAAATTAAAATTGTATGCATAATTGTATGCATAATATATCTAAATTGTAAAATTTACTACTTTTGAAATAAAAATAATCAGAAAAATCAATTTAGGAAGAGTAAAAGTTTACCAATTTTTTCTACAATAAAACTGTGAAATGTAATTTCACAAATAAAATATTTTTACAAGTAAATTTTCTTACTCATTTTAGACTAAAAGTATTATAAAAATATGTTTTAAAATTTAGGTTCTATAATAATTTTAAAGTTTTTTTAAAAATGTGTTTAATTTTTTACTTGATCATTCTATCAAATAATCTAGTACTTGAACCACATTATTTTTGAAATTTTTGACTTATATTTAACAATACTTTTTTACAAATATGAAAACCAGAATTTAATTGGAATTTAAACTAAAATATTGCCGTCATACTTAATGTAGCGAATATCTTTAATGTTTTATGAAAAATTGTAAAAAGAAATTAAAAAAATTGTAATTATAAGTTATAAGAGTATCACTTCATCATTTTTATGATTCAAAAATTTCACAAGTCATTATTAATTTTCCTTTTAGAGCAAACAAACATTTCTAAAATCTAATTATGGAGAAGTTTTCTTGCTTTTGGGAATAAATAATAGGGTGGGCCGAAAAAAACTTTTTTTCGATTTTTGATGACGGCAAGTGCGGAAAAGTGGCCACTGGTGGCACTGAGTTCACACAAAAAATTGAGATTTTTTGGGCATTTCCTTACCCTGTCACAAATAGCTTAGAGTTTTGCAAAAATGTTGATTTTTCAACTTTTTTTATAAAAGAGTTTAAAAATTTATTTTTGATGCATTTACTTGAAAGGCATATTTAATTTACCAAATGCTTAAATAAATTCTGATAATGTATTTTTTAAATGCTATGTGTATTTTAAATTAGCCGATTTTTATGGTTTTTTCGCGTATAATAGGGAAAAGTTGTATTTATTTGAATCGTTCATTATTTCTCTCTTATTTTGGTCCCTTGATCTTCTTTATTTTTTCTATGCGTCAAAGGTCATATATTTGGACAACGGACAGCAGTATACTTCAAAAATAAATCTAGCAGGTGAGATGAGGGTGAAGCAGGACTCTAAGCGAGCGCAATGACTCGTCGTAATACTGAGGAAGGGAATTTGAAATAAAAGCGGGGCGAAAATGCGATAAGGGATTATCTTTTTTTCTATGATCAGTTACACTGCGACATTTGTGCAGTATGAACGTGAAACTTTTACTAGTGAGAAGAGTGCTTTATGGATCGTTTAATGTGTCATTATAGTGTTTTGGGCATTTCATTATGACGATCTTAGAAATGGCTAGTATGAAGGGCCAAGGAAATGTAAAGACGGGCGATAGCGTGAAAAGTAGCCTTTTTGGGGTATCATACATGTTAAAAGGATTGTAATTGCACACTTACGCTGATGTCATGCACCACTCTTACTGGTTACTTCAACATGGAGGAGTTGTGACAGCTGAGGATACGAATCTCGTCACTGATAAGGTCGGAAATGAGAAACAGAAACTTGGAAAGAAAATACAGGCGGAAGAAGTTCTTGAAAGAAGGAAAATTAAAAGCATATTTTTTATGTTAGAAAGTATAAAACTATCTTCATAGAGGATTAAAAAAAAGCAGCGCCGTCGAGTGAAAGGCGAAGAACACATCATCGTGTTATCTGAATTTTGTTAGGAATATTTGCGTCGCTTGATACCTCGTTCTGGTCACGGAAAAGAAATAGCAAAATCCGTACATAATCTTCTAAGTCAGTACAAGTTAGAACTGACAGGACTCGGGTGTGATGGCACCGCTGTTATAATGGGAAAACACAATAATGTCGTTGACTGGTGTCTTGAAAAAAAAAAACGAGGAAGAGAGCTGCAACATATTATATGTATTCTTCATACGAACAAACTCCTACTCCGGCATCTACTCTCTAAATTTGATGGTTGAACCACGGGACCTAAGACCTTTGTCAAACTAATCGGTACTAGACTAACGGGGTGTGAAAATCTACGTGTCACTTTGTTCGAGCTTATTGCTGTTTCATGGATATCAGAAATGGAAAATACTGAAGATCTAAGTGCCGATCAAAAATTATTATTTGATATTTATGCAGCAGTTTCCACCGGCGTATGTCCTCGAGAACTGGACAACAGAAAACAGGACCAATTGTGAAATCTAAATGCATGACGACTGCTTGCAGAATATTACGCTCGTGCGTTAGAAGTTCAAATCCTGATAAAGCGTTAAAATATATCTCGCTCAGTAAGTGATACGAGTTTATGCGCCCGTGTGGTTTTCTGTATGGAAAAGGCCATGTAGCACGGACGGACTTATGATATATAGATTATGTGGATTCTTTAGATATATGTGACAGATAGTTAAACTTCCAACGTTTTTTACCAGATGACCTAAAAGAGACAATGAATTCAGTTATCCAAACGAATGAATACTATGATCAACCCAAGAATTTACTGATAGCAATGGTGACCGATAATAGACAACGTATAAGAAGAATGGCATAGGAAAGAATAAAAGCATGCCGCGATTTGAAAAATATAAAAACCAACAAAATGTGAGAGTTTCAATTTCCTAAGCTAATCTTTAAAGCAACGGAACACTATGAGTGTATCGACTAGGTCGCTGTCGAAATCAGCCAACTTCCTATAACAAAAACTTTTTCAGTAGAAGAAGTTGGAGAAAACGTAATTTCAGGATCCATGTTGGATGAATGATTAGTCTGCTTTCCAAGTCATTCCCAGGCTGCGGAAAGAATCGTTAAAATTGGGATAAAAGCTGCATGAAAGGTAAGCAGGATTAAAGGAAGAGATACCTTCATTGGAGCAAAACTGGAACGATACCAAAGTGCATTTCTAAAAACAACTTTGTAGCGTAAATGCAATTCATGGCATTTTGAATTTAACATTCTGTGGGTAGAAGGGCGGGTAAAACTCGGCGTGCAGATACCTCCTCGTTTCTGGGTTGTTTCGCGTTGAAACCGAACGCAAAACAAGCTAAAAGCTATACATTTTTAAAGAAAATAGCACTAAAATAAGGCATAATTAGAGGTTATTTAAGCATTTGGCACATTAAATATATATTTTCAACTAAACTCAACCAAAATAAACTTTAAGTTCTAAATTTTTTTGCTAAAAAATTTCAAAAATCAGCATTTTTGCAAAACTTCAAGCCATTTGCGGCAGGGTAGAAAATTCTCTAAAAAAAAACCCTTTTTTGAGATTTTTTAGACTGAGGGCCACCAGTGGCCACTTTGCTTCACCCGCCATCATCGAAAATTAAAAAAAAAAAAAAAAATTCTCGGCCCACCATAATAAATAAGGCTTTTGTGCTTACAGGGACGAAAAATATTTAATTATGTATTCAATTATTTTTTTATCAATATACAATATTTTGACATAAAATTGAATTTCAGGATTTAACAAATATCAATAAATGAAGAAATATTTGAATAATTATATAAAATACGAATTCACTTTTAAAATAATATTTAAATATATTAAATATCAATTTTCGTAAAAGTGTAAGGAAAACAGTTTTTAGAGTTATAGATCAACAAATGGAAATTGTGATCTTATCTTGTACTTTTCTGGGTAATTATTTTTAAAATACAGGATGCGAAAAAAGTTTTAGATGGGCATAAAAACCCTTATTCACCCCAAAAACCGTAAAAATGAAACATTTCTTAACTAACATTTTAAATTTGAAACTAAATAATGGAAAAACATATTAAAGCTCAAAGTGTCAGCAATTTGTTTGAACCATGCCCTGAGACGTATTGGTATATTATTGGTTTCGGAACGAAGTATCTCATCGAGAAGATTGGTTCATTCCTGAATCAATTTTTCTTTCAGACCATCCAACTTTGATAAAAAATAGCCAAGCCGATTGTTTTAAAAATTCCCTAAACGAAAAAATATATATTTGATTAATATCGAGCGAGTAAGCAGGCTGTATATCGGAAGAAATGGTGTCGATGTGATAGTGCAGAATAATGCTGAAGGACCCAATTTCGTCCATAAAAATGTTTTTGAGAAAACGGCTTAAGCACTTTCTGCAAATTCTCGACGTTATAGTACTGCTGATTGATATTGATTCCCGTTTTTGAAAATGAAAAAAAAGTTATGCTACCTTCTGTCAGATGAGCAGGATTTTGAACAACTTTTCTCTGTGAATTTGCAATGAGAGGATTTTGTGACAAAATTGTCCTTTGATTTTGTTAATTGAGTTCCTGTTCAAACGAGCATGGTGCATCATCCGTCGAAAAAAAAAAAAACAGGCGCTGCGTGCCACCAATCAGACACACAAATCTCTTCATTTCTTCAATCATTTCTGTTTTTAATCCGGCGATTAAAGCATAAAATGCTCGAAATCTATTCGGTTTTACTCCCAAATCATTTTTAATGATTTTTTGAAACGATTTTTCATCAGTTTTTAGATCTCGTTCAATTTTGTACATTGATCTTCATTAGTTACGTCTGATTCTTTTCCAGATGATAGTGGTGTTCTTTTCTTTTTTCTTTTTAGTTAACTTAGTATTTCAAATCTTAGTTATTCGAAACTTCCGTTTGAGTTTTTGTAGCGTTGCAGAATGCTCGAGATCGCTGCCATTTTCATTTCCATAACGATCTTCATTATATTATTTCCCATCATTAGCTTCTTAAATACAATCTTCTTAAATAAATTAAAGCCCGGTAACAAAAACAGATATTACATTTTTTTTTAATCTTGAATAAATAAAGGTAAATTTAAGTCATAATAAAAACACTTAAATTCAGAACATAAAACACAACGCTAAAATTTTCACACAGAAACAAGCCATTCAAAACTTTTTCCTCACTTAGTAGTTTGTGATGATGAACTGTTAAGTACATCTCCACAAATTCGGCTTCGTTCTCCTTTACGGCTCAAAATAAGGGTTTTCGCCAAAAATTCGTTTTCGCGGATAAATGTTGCCAATAAAATCCGTCTGGACCGGAATCCGACTGACATTTTCTCTATTCAATAAATGTCTTTTCTTATTTAGAAAATTTTCAACATTACACTCAGTGACTTTATCAATTCAAACGAGACATACTTTATTGATTACTATGAACTCCATTGTTTATAACTATCATTTATGCCTGATTCAAGAGAGAACAGTAAATTTTTAAGGTGGAGAAGCACATATGTTTAACTTTGAAGACGCTTTTTAAGTGTTCATTAAAAACTGCAAATTTAATTGTAATAGAAAAAATGTAGTTTGTTGCCACAGAAGTGTTTCGAATACTCTTTAAGAAAGTACTAATGTAAAAGATGATCAGTTACGAAAGTCTTTATAACAGATAATTGGAGGTAAGTATACCTGAAGCCTTTTTTTTAACTAGATCAAATTCGTATACTTCAAGTAAAATTCTATCTTGTTAATGAATTAATTACATGTTTTTCATGTAAATTAAAACAAATGTTGGACAGAGGCACAAAGATTCAACTTGGGCCACTCATAACTTAATAATAGTTATGTATATTTATACGTATTACATTATTTAAAGAACTCTTTGGACATTTTCGTTTTCTGTCAAAAAATAAAAGATTTTTTTTTCTTTTTGGTCTTTAAAACTAGTTTCGGTGGTTCCTTACTTTTGAGATTCGACATCACAAAAAATTGTTTTCAAAATACAGTTTTTAATCTTAAATGATATATTGGTTTTTATTTTTATTGGAAGAATTTTTTAGCATAGAAAAATCAAACACTACATGTTCTAATTATAAATCAATAATTTTGATTTTCACCATCCCCTAAAAACCGATAAATTTTTAGTGAATCAAAATAACGTTACCCTAAATTACTATCGGTTTATTGGTTATCTTTAAAAAGATTGCTTTCTAAGATATTCGCATCGAAAGTAACGGAATACATTTTATGAAAATATGTTTCTGTATACTTATTTCTTTATTTTATTTCCAGATAAAAGCAAAAATCGATAGTTTCAATTTACCTGCAAATTGCACAGACAAAGAATTTTCCGATTTTATACATTAAAAAGTAATAAAACAAAAATAATCCTTGCTGTTCTAGATCATTGTTTTCCCCCTAATTCAAATTGTTTCAAAATAGTTTATATCTTATACTAGTCAGAAAAAATATACATTTTCTGTTTTTAAATAATTTTATTATCATGCATAAAAAGCGTTTTATTTGACAAATAACTTATTTTCGTTATTTTAGTAACGTATAAAACATGTGTCCATATACATTATCAATTGAACTGTAAGGTTTTGGAACTCACAAAAAATTGAACAAAAAATGATTCCATTCAAAATTCAAGACACACATCGCTCCGCCTTACAATTTCTACAGATTGAGCCCCAAGCAAAAGTTCAATAAAATAACAGTCCAGAAAAATAACCATAAATTTTATAAGATTCACAATACTTTGATAAATTAAAATAAAATAGAATAGAGCGCATTCTGTTGCGTGACGGTGTGTGACACTGCAAATATTTAAGACAGTATATAAGTGAGTCGCTAGTCTAATTTAAGTAATCATATATTTCTCAGGAGTTTTTTTTCTATTTTATTATTCTCACAACATACAAACATTGTAAGTAAAGTCACCTTTTTCGCAAGTATTAAAAAATATGAAATTATCCAACGCTGTGTCTATTTTCTTGCTTTACAATATTTTGTTTATTGAAAACTGCATATTTTAAGAAACCTATTATAAAATAAAACTTATATCTTGCAGCATCATGTATATTTTTAAAAGTAAATTAACTTTAAACTTCCCTTAACATGTTTTTGTGTTAAAGCATTTAAACATAAGTTTTTAAAAATCTGAAACAAATTTGTACGTTTCTCTTTCACCATCCTACACATTCTTAAATTAAATTACAAGCTCGTCTAATTTAGTACATATATACATTTTTTTTTTTTAATTTTCCTTAAAAAAAGTAGATGGAAAATTAGATAATTTATCTTTGCTTTTCCCTAATTTAAATTCCATAGACGAAGCTAATTTTGTTTTTGTTTTTCGCTGGTTCCTTGAAATTAACTAGATTAATTAAATTCCCCTTTTTTTTAATTTAAGAGTTAGAAAGTATGTTGTTTTTAAAAATACTTTTATTTCGAAGATTTTTTTAAATGGTTTCTTTGAAAAATTAATGTGTTGAAAATAGCTTACTTTATGTTACTTTAGTTACTTATGCAAACTTTAGAATACTGGAAAAAAATCTAATATTTTTTATTACATTCTTTATTAGATGTTATGTTACTATTTATGCATGAAAATTGTTTTAAAAAATGTAATAAGATAATTAAAGTTTATTTTTTGTTATCCAAAAGATGTTTCATAGGAAGAAGCCAATAAAGATTATGAAACTTAAGTTCAATAATTTAGTATTAGTATCCTATTAGTTGAAGGAATAGGATAAATAAAAAATCCTATAAGAGTTCATTCAAATGTAACTACTATTAAATTGATATAAACATTTAGGAATAAAACCTAAAATTGCAGAGATGTATTAAAGACTGATGTGCCACAATAGATAAATAAATTTCTTAACTTTTGCAGAGCTGTTACAGATAATATTCATTCTGTAAGTCACGGATTTCACAGAATTAGTAGACTGATTTAATCCTGTCATACATACAGCCCTCATATGAGGACAGATAATTACTACACTACATTCTCACTGCCGCAATCTAGTGGTATGTCTTACTAAATTATAGACATAACAGCAATATAAACATTACATAATTCTACACTCATAATTCAATTTTTAAAAAATAAATTACATTTACCATTCTTAATGCCTACATGCCTATACATAATAAAATGTTTTATATAAAGTTGGAAATATAAAGTATATTTTCATAGCATTTATTTGGCATTGTAATACATTTACAAAAAATGTAGCATTGCAATTTGGTTTTCAACTTTGTTCGAAAATACTAAAAATTATTTATACTTTAATTAATATATCTATCTATATTTGATTTTCAACACCGAAATTTAAAACTTCGTAACTAATTTTTGAAGTAATACGTCACTTCTCTTCCGGAAACCACATTTTACACATCGTTTCATGCTAATGTAATTTTAATCTCGTCATTATCGCTAGATTTATGTAAATCACTTTGACCCAAGTACTATACGAGTCAGTGCCTCACTTCTAAAGTACATGTTGGTTAAGAGTAAAAGAAAAGTTAAAATGACTTTTCCCAGCATATTTCATATTAAAGGACATAACGAAGGATTGAAATAGTAGATTGTTAAATTTTATGTTAATGCATAAACCGTTAAAGATGATGAAAGACTTAGGAACTGTAATTAAAGAAGACAATTTTTGCACTATTTTTAAAAGTATATCCAAAATTTCAGCATTCCAGACAAACTAAAATTTTTGTTTTGCGTAGTGAAATAAATTTCGTTTATTACGTAAATATTTAAATTGATTATTTAAATCAATACTTGTGGTACGCATTAGATAATAATTTGTATCTAAACCCAATTAGGAACTGATCCTTTTCTCCTATAGTGGGGAGACGGCGATAATTTATTTAAATAATGTTGTAATTCTATCATCAGAAATTACGAAATAATATTTAAAATTATGTAAAAAAAAATTCAAAACAATCGTGATTTATTTTTATTCTTTTTATATAACGGTATATTTATGTATATATATGGATGTGTGTGTGTGCGCTCGCGATTGTGTGTATAAGCATATTATTCATATCTGTAAAAAATTGTTTTTTGCGTATGAAAATAGGTAAATGATTTCACTAATTAAATAATATTTGTAAATATTTTTTTAAATGTTTCTGCGCATACAACAGTGAATAGTTTGTCAGAAGGTAGACAGAACCCTTTTTTTAGGTAACGTCATTTTCTATATGATATTAAGCTCTATACTAAAATAGTGTCCCTATCTTATTTGTACGTAATTACAGATTTTACAAAATCCGCAGAATTTGCTACATAGTCACTCCACTACTTTTATAGAATATATCCATTCTGAACAATGCAAATATATCAAGTTATACTCAGACAATCATTATCTATTATAGCGGCGAAGTGACAATGTAGCAATAGTTACAGATTTTTAATAGTGTAAATTCATTTTCTGTTATACAGGCTGTCCAAATGTATCTTTAAAACTAAGGTCCTACATAATACTTAAACGAAATTTAAAAATAACAATAAAAAAACTTTTTATAATACGTAATATTTCTTTTTTGCATAACGAAATAAGACAAAAATCTCTTAATTGTATATCTGTTACTCTGCGCTACCCCATTTTTCCAACTAAACCTTGAATCCCCGTATATTGGAAAGGATACAGTTCCAACGAAAGAAGCTAAAACCTTAAAAAAAGCATAATCATTTTTTAGATAAATAACAAGTATGTGGACTTACAGTAATTGGATTTGAAGGAGTATTGATAAATAAAGTGCACAAAGAGCAGTTATTTGTTTGATGGTGCAACTTATTCATACAACGATCATTTGTTTGCTTCATACAAATGAGTTGCTTCTACGACATTTACTAAATTATTTGCAAGATGAAACAATTGTTCCTAGAACCTGTGGAGGATTGGTTGGTACAGGAAATAAATCTTTCTAGGAAGTCTTTGTAGTTTTTAGGTGCATTCGTAATTATGTAACCACGTAGCATCTATTGTTGTCGCTCAGTCCGTCCGTCCTTCCGTCCGTCTGTCTGTCCGTCTGTCTGTCCCTCTGTCTGTCCGTCTATGTGTCTGTCCGCATATAACAACGCAAAAACTACCATACCGAATCGTTTGAAATTTAAAATACATAATTAATACATAATGATGTCGAGTCATTTGAAATTTTATGAAAATCGGATGGATAGATCAATTACAGGGACAATCTAAAGGATTGCGTTACATTACGGTCAATGGGGAAAAAGTTTCAAATGAATTTAAATCGTTTCGAATTTAAAACGTATAATTATTACATAATTTTGTCGAGTCATTTCAAATATTATGAAAATCGGATGGATAGATCAATTACAGGGACAATCAAAAGGATTCCGTTTCATTACGGTCAATGGGGAAAAACTTACAAATGCATGTTAATCGTTTGAAATTTAAAAGGTATAATTATTACATAACTTTGTCGAATCATTTCAAATGTTATGAAAATCAGATGCATAGATCAATTATAGGAACAATCAAAAGTATTCCGTTACATTACGATCAATGGGGAAAAAAAAGTTTCAAATGCATTTTAATGGTGTTACACTCATTTGAACATAATAGAATTAACATGAATCTATGAAGTATGTACTAAAATATACATTCTGTACAATCTGTGATGCAAAGAATATTTATTATTAAATTACAGGGCCACATAAATATATTCCACTAAATAATGTTATACGGGAAAACATTGTTTGGGGCGTGTTTTAATTTTATTAAACTACTTCACATTATACGTTAATGAAGTATAATAAAAATTACTCCCTGCATATTTACAGGAACACAAAGATTTTGACCACCATATTGTATCCAAAGTACGCTCTACTATATCAGCAAGATTTGAATATTTTAAAACTTCCTTATTGTACGAACGCACCCCTTTTGCTACGCTTCACGTGCAATTTCCAAGTTGTTTTTTCTGCAATACTTGTGAATTCTCAGCAATGATCAGCAGAATCTTTATGATATTTACATATTACTATCTTCTGATGAAAGTTGTTTTGGTCACGCCTTAAAAAAACTCAAGATGACTGACAACTGTAGGCAGAAATTTAAAATTGTACGGGGCCACAGAAAATCCATCTAAGTATAGCCTATTTTTACAATGTACTTTATAAAGATAAAGTTAATTTTTGTTGGAAGTGAAAGTACAGGAAAATCAAAATTAAGAAATGTTCAAGAACCAAAAATACACTATAAAACAAAGCTTTATTATAAAGCTTTAAAAGTAACGACAAAATTAGTTCCGTATTATATCATTACATTCGAACGCGCATCCCGTTAGAAAGTATTCGTTACTCGTTACTTTTGCTACTTTTCAGAAACGGGCATTAAAAGTCGTCACATCATGTACTATAAAACTACATGAAATTTAATTATATATCGTACGAGTCCTTGGAGGATTCGGATATGCGCTGCATTTGTTCGTAAAATTTACATTTAAATGAGTTTCTTAATTTTAAAGAAAATATGGAAACAAATTAAACTATGATGCATAATTGTATATAATATGTCTAAATTGTAAAATTTACTGTTTATAAAATAAAGAATAATCACAGAAATCAATTTAAGAAGAAATTTTTACAATAAACTATGAAATATAACACAAATAAAATATTTTTTCAAGCAAATTTTCTTACTAATTTTACACTACAAGTAATATAAAAGTATATTTTAAAATCTAATTTCTATAATGATTTTAAATGTTTTTTATAAATGTGTTTAATTTCTTACGTAATCATTCTGTCAAATAACCTTGTAATTCAATCACATTATTTTTGAAACTTCTGATTTATATTTAACAATGCTTTTTTTTACAAATATGAAATTAAACTATATAAACATATATATATATATATATATCAAAGAGAAATATTTTTACAAGCAACAATAAATAAATAAATAAATAAAATTTATCATAAAACATTTTTACTAGCAACCTAACAATTGATTTGGACCTCAGATTTCGAAAATACCAATGGAGTTTTGTCACCTTCTGTAATCTGCCCGACACCATCAAGCACTTTAGATAAGATGACTTTTGAGCAATTTTTTGCCTGTGAATTTGCAGTGACAGAATTTTGTGACAAAATTCGGTGATTTGGTTTATATAATTCCTGCTCAATTGAACATGGTTCATCATCCGACCAAAGAACCATGAGGTTCGTATACTAATGAGACAATTCAACAAAACACTACATTTCATCAATTGTTTCTCTTTTCGTTTTATCCTGACAGTCAACATAAAAAATGCTTGAAACGTAAACGGTTTTACTCCCAGGTCTCTTTTAATGATGTTTCGTAGTGATTTTTCATCAATTTTTTTATCGCGTCTCATTCTGTGCATTGATCTTCGTGGGTTGTGTTTTGATTCTGTTGATGATGAAGATGATTTTGATGTTCTTTTATGAAACGATCTAAACTTGGTCTTTCGCATCTTGGTTTGTGAAAAAAGTACTTTGAGTTCATTAGCGCTTCAAAATGTTTGAGATCGCTTCTGGGGGGCCTTTTTCGTTTACTTAGTGATTTTATAATAAAAGAAAAGTTGTGTGTCCTGTCACCAGGTTTTTAAATAAGAACGGAACAATGGATTGCTTGTTTCGTTCTGCAATCCATTCTAGACCTATAACAAAAGCAGACATTTCATTTTATGTCATGAATATATAAAAGTAAGTTCAAATCAAAGAAAAACACTTAAAAATTCAAAAGATAAAGCACAACGTTAAAATTTTGCATGCAGAAACAAGCTATCCCAACTTTTTCCGCAGTTTATTATGATGAAATTTTGGGAAGATCTCAAGTGAAAATTTGGTTTCATTTTTACGGCTACAAATAAGGGTTATAGGGAAATGTTGTCAAAAATCCGACCGGTCCAAATCTTGATAGAAACTGTCTGTTTTCCAAAAATCTTGTTTCTTATTTAGAAAATTTTCAAAATTATACTTACTTATTTAAGTTGTATCTTCCCCACCAGTGGCCGAGAGGTTCGGACCTCTCATCTGGTAGACGGCAGGTGCTGGGTTCGAACCCAATCCCGGCTGTCGGCCTAACCGTTCGGAGTTTTCCGTGGTTTTCTTCGAACCTTGCGTAAATACGGGTTAGGTTCCCTTAGAAAGACCCCTACGGAGGGCACTCCCCCTGGTCCTATATCCCATTAGCGTAGATAATCGGACGACAAAAATCAACCAACTTAAGTTGTATCTGCTCAAACGAGACATTCTTTATTAATTGTTACAAAATTCACCGTTTATAACTGTCATTTATGATTGATTCAAGCAGTCGCTGTAAATTGTTAGGGGGCTAAAGCATACATGTTAACTTTGAAGACTTGTTTAATGTGTCCATTAAAATCTGAAACCTTAATAGTAATGGAAAATAATGTGTAATGTGTTGCGACAGAATTCGAGTAATCTTTAAGAAAGTTATTGTGTAACAGTTGATTAGTTTCAAAAATCTCCATAAAAGAAGAGTGGAGGTATGTGTAACTGAAATATTTTTAACTAAGATCAAATTCGTATTATTAAAATATCATTCTATTTCGCTAATGAATTTATTAAATTTCTCTTTTCTGAGAAAATAAAAAAAAGTATTTGAAGGAGGCACAAATAGCCAATTTGGGCCAAATATATAATTAATTAAGAGTTTTGTTAATTTATGAACGTATTAATTATTTAAAAAATTCTTTGAACATTTTTCATTTATGGCAAAAAAAAAAAGAAGAAGATCATAAAAATTCGTATTCTGTTTCTGTTCCGGTCTTTAAAACTAGTTTCGGTGGTTCCTCACTTTTGAGATTCGACATGAAAAAAAAATTGTCAATGTACAGTTTTTAATCTTAAATGATATATTGGTTTTTTAACACAGACAAATGAAACACTACATGTTCTAATTATAGATCAATAATTTTGATTTTCACCATTCCCTAAAAACCGATAATTTTCCAGTGAATCAAAATAACGTTACCCTAAATTACTATAGGTTTATTGGTTATCTTTAAAAAGATTGCTTTCCAAGATATCGCATCGAAAGTAACGGAATACATTTTATGAAAATATGTTTCTGTACTTATCTCGTTATTTTTTTTCCAGATAAAACCAAAAATCGATAGTTTCAATTCACTTGCAAATTGCTCAGACAAAGAAATTTCCGATTTAATACATTAAAATAATATTAAAACAAAAATAATCTTTGTTCTTCTAGAACATTGTTTTTCCCTTAATTCAATTTTTTTAAATATTTTATATCGTATACTACCTAGAAAAATTATACACTTTCTATTTTTTGATAATTTTACTATCATGGATAAAAAGTCTTTTATTTCACAAATAACTTTTTTTGTTATTTCAATAACGTATTAAGAATGTATCCATATACATTATCAAATTAACGCTAATAATTTGGAAAACGGGTAAAAATTGTACTTATACTTTTCATTACATTTATAATATGTAAACTTTTAAGATTCTCATATGAAAGATACCATAAGAACATTGCGCAAATTATGGTCGTAATAAAATTAACTAATGTAAATGTCGTTCTTCAATGTTAGCAATGGGTTCTAAAGTTTTAAATTCAAGCATCGAACTGTGATAATATTATTTGCCCATCTGCACATTTTATTTAATATAAAGAGAATACAACTCACCTGCAACAATCAATGCTCCAAATGAATTTTTACAAATTGCGCATGTAAGATAATAGGGAAAAAATGAATCAAGCTGTCAATAGTGAATGAAAATAGCTACTATGAAAATAAGGTTCAAAAATTGGATCGTTGGCCTGCGTTATGAATTTGCACAAATTGTAATAAAAGCTTAACTCACCTTACAGTACTGGCCAAAAACAGGATTTCTTTTAAGGAAATACACAAACAAATCTTCAAAAATTTTAACTAGGTTTTATTAGGAATATACACTGGTATCCAAAATTTAAGCATAATTGGTAATTAAGTAATTATTTTTAAGTAATGAAAGAAATATGAATCGGAATGTTCTGAAACTCCAGGTGTATAAACAAAATAGTACGCGTCACATATTTTCGTGAAGAGTTTTCCCCGAAATTGAACAGGGGACCATCAACAAATTGAAAAAGAACGAAGATCTTTTGGATAACCATGTCAAAACTAATGTAGCAAAAGCGTTCAAACTGCACATTATGATTAATTGGCTTATTGTAATGTACTGTGTTAATTTTTTCAAGGTTAGCATGTGTACTCGTAGAGAAATTAAGGTTTTTATAAAAACAGTCCTAAATTTTTCCAAGTTTTTTGCTTATAATTTGCAGAGTTCTTATTATAAAATAAAGTTCTTTTCTGAAAATATGACAAACATCATTGTACACAATACCCTGTCATCAGAATTTAAAAATAATAAAAATTGTATGAAAAATGAGTATGTTTAGTAAATAATGTTTCATTGCGCATGCGTCAACGATATCAAAATGTCATTTGCATATTGTGTTAGCTAAATGTATAGAGCAACTTCTGTAAAAGTTTCAAAAACATAGCTTGAAAATTCTGAAAATGGGAGCCTATAGAATTAACTCAAAATCCGTTATTCCTAAAGGAAGCAAAAAAATCAGGGGTTTTACCTAAATATAGTTGTACGTGCAATATTGTGTAGGCACTAAACAATGGAATATGGATACACCCCCTCATCTTTTTGCTTCATTTAGGGAATAAAGGATTTTGATCTCATTCTATCAACGATAACTTTCAGAATTTTTAAGCTATGTTTTTGAGACTTTCACAAAAGTTGCTCTATACATTTAACTAACATAATATGCAAATGAAATTTTAATAGCGTTCACGGATGCACAATAAAAAATTATTTAGTAAACCTGCTCATTTGTCATACAATTTTTATTATTTTTTAATTCTGATGACAGGGTATTGTGTACAATGATGTTTGTCATTTTTTCAAAAAAGAACACTATTTTATATTAAGAACTCTGCAAATCATAGGCAAAAAACTTAGGACTGTTTTTATAAAAACCTTAATTTCTCTACGAGTATACATGCTATCCTTGTAAAAATTAACACAGTACATTACAATAAGCCAATTAATCATAATGTGCAGTTTGAACGCTTTTGCTACATTAGTTTTGACAGGGTTATCCAAAAGATCTTCGTTCTTTTTCAATTTGTTGACGGTCCCCTGTTCCATTTCGGGGAAAACTGTTCGCGAAAATATGTGACGCGTACTATTTTGTTTACACACCTGGAGTTTCAGTACATTCCGATTCATATTTCTTTCATTACTTAAAAATAATTACTTAATTACCAATTATGCTTAAATTTTGGACACCAGTGTATACAAGTGTTAATTAACAATGAAAGAATACATATGCAGACACAATATTTAGTTGGATCATATTTGACTGACATAATTAACTTTACACGAATTTGCATTTCGAAATGTACTTTTTCGAAAGTTCTTCATTACGAGGATTGTGGTGCTAAGTCTTGTATAATTAGTTAATTTAAAGCAACTTTTAATGTAAAACAATACCCAATACTTTGTTCTTGATATTATTCCAATGGCATTCAGTAGGGTTTATGATTAGACTGTTTTCCCGTCTGTCAATAAGCTCGAAATTTTGGAAACCAAAAAGTACTTAATGCCTTAGGAGTATGACAAGTTGCGCAATCGTGCATGAATATACCATCATTGACGGGTTACCATTCTCTTAATTGAGGCAACAGGAGACTTTGTAATATTTATTACTACTGATGTTGGTTCTTATACACTACCTGGTCAAAGATGACCGTCCACTTGCGATTTTGGACATTTTGTTAAATATCAAAAAACTACATGAAGAATTATTTTGAAACTCTAAAAGTGTAAATTTAATGGTGAAAGTCATAAATTTACGTGAAGAGTTTTTCTCAAAACTCTGAAGGGGACCGTCAACAAATTAAAAAAGAATGAATATCGTTTGGTTAACCCTGTTAAAACTAATTTAGCAAAAGCTTTAAAACTGTAGATTATGATTAAGTGGCTTATTGTAATAAAATGTGTTCATTTTTAAGTGGATGGCATGTATACTCGTAGAGAAATTAATCTTTTTATAAAAACAGTCCCAATTTTTTCCAAAATTTTTGCTTTTAATTTTCAGAGTTCCTAATATAAAATAATATTCTTTTTCTTAAAATACGACACATAATATTGCACAAAATATCCTGTTATCAGAATTGAAAAATAATAAAAATTGTATGAAAAGTTAGTAGGTTTACTAAATACATTTTTACTCCTCATGTGTCAACTATATCAAAATTTTATTTGCATCTTAGCTAAATATATAGAGCAACTTTTGTGAAAGTCTCAAAATCATAACTACAAAATTCTGAAAGTAATTGTCTATAGAATAAGCACAAAATCCGCTGTTCACAAAAAAGCAAAACAATGAGGGATTTTATCCAAATGTTGTAGTACGTCTCATATTGTGCATTCTGTATAGACACTAATCAATGAATAAATGGATACAACCCCTCTTGTTTTTGCTTCAGTTTGGGTATAACGGATTTTCAACTTATTCTATTCACGATTTTTTTCAGAATTTTCAAGCTATAATTTTGAGACTTTCACAAACGTTGCCCTATATATTTAGCTAACATAATATGTAAATAAAATTTTGATATAGTTGGCGCATGCGCAGTGAAAAATTACTTAGTAAACCTACTCATTTTCCATACAATTTTTATTATTTTTTAATTCTGATAACAGGGTATTGTGTGCAATATTATGTGTTTTATATCAGAAAAGAATATTATTTTATATTAAGAACTCTGCAAATTATAATAAAAAATATTGGAAAAATTTAGAACTGTTTTTATAAAAACCTTAATTTCTCTACGATTATACATTCCATCGACATAAAAATGAACACAGTTTATTACAATAAGCCACTTAATCATAATCCACAATTTGAACGCTTTTTCTACATTAGTTTTGACAGGGTTATGCAAAAGATATTCATTCTTTTTTAATTTGTTGACATTTGTTGACCTTTGGAGTTTTGGGAAAACATTTTAACGGGAATTTAGGACTTTTATTATTATATTTACACTTTAAGAGTTTCAAGATAATTCCTCATGTATTTTTCTAGATATTTAACAAAATGTTTAAAATCGCAAGTGAACGGTCACCTTTGGCCAGGTAGTGTATGATAGAACAGCATGAAACCATCTGTTGAAATAATGCTCCATGTCATAGCCTCTAATTGTTGTTTCACAGTGTACTTTGGGTCCGGTTTTCTCCTAACGACACCGGAGTTGTTGCTTAATATCTCCACAATTGGCTTCTAAAGAAAGAAATCTTTAAATCAAAATTTTCTCAAAATAATGATTTTGTATTGCCATACATGAAATGTACAAATTGCTATGTGGCATTGGAATTTATTTTCTTGTGATTTAATTCTTTTTCTCCACACACACACACACATATATATATATATATGGGTGTGTGTGTGTGTGTGTGTGTGTGTGTGTGTGTGTGTGTGTATAACGGAGAGAGAGCTTACCAAATACATAAGAAAATATGTAATATATAAGGAATTACATTTCATTTTTATAAGAAATTCTATGCATACATACAAGTTTTTATGATATTTTAATTCAGTTTCGCAACAATTGAGGTACTTACAGATGAAATTCATTAAATAAAAAATAAAAGTAATTTATCTTTCATTTCGTATGAAAATATAATTCATTAGATACAGAAAATAAATCAAAACATAAAAGAACTGCTTGATTTTTTAAGTGATTGCATAATGAAATTGACGTTTTATTTAAAATTTCGCTTAAAATTTCTCATAAATCCCTCTCTTATTTTGTAATTTTTCTTTTTTTAATCATTTTTAGAAATTACCAACATACAAATAAACAACTTAATCTTAACCAATAATCATACTTAATTAGAATTTTAAAAATATTTTTCATGTAATAAGACACAGAGTCCAAAAATATTATCTAGTTTGATTTGTATGCGAATAGCACTTAAATTTGACAAAATATAGTGTTTATGTTAAATTAAGGAACTATAAATTTATACCATTTAAATTTCATAGATTTTAAATTCAGAATGAGAAAAGATTTAAATAAATACAGAAATATATCTACTATTGTTGAAAAGAAAAAAAGATTCCGTACATTTTACATTACTAAATTGTCCTAGATGTACATGTACATTCTACCCCGTTAATATTTTTAAAATCGAGCTGCTGACTAAAAATATTAGTCTGTCAAATGCGAATTTATTCTCACAAAAAAGAAGTCCATATAATAATCAATTGCTGACAATAATGTTGCAAAAAAAATTGCTAAAATGATTATGAAACTTTTCTTTACTTTTGAAGTATACTGTGAAATGTTTCAATTTAAATAAATTTGAAAAATATTTTTTTTTTATTTTACACTAACATTCCCCACAACACTAAACAAAACAAAGACATTGTGGAAAGTTTAAACTTAATACATACAAGGTATTCCATAAAGCACATCTTAAAAACAGATCGCAATGTTGCCATGCAACCTTGGACAGTCTTGCGATTTTATAGATATGTTTTAATTAATATCTTGGTTAATTGCACTTGAAAATTGCATTTGCGTTTTTTTTTTTTTTTTTTTTTTTTTTTTTTTTTTTTTTTTTTTTTTTTTTGAAAAGCACTATTAACAGTTTTTTATAATTTCGCATCAAGTGGCCTTCAATTCCCCCCGCTAACAACCTTAAAGTTTCTATTTAACGGATAAACTGTACTTTTCTGTTAAACTTATTGAACTGGGATAGTCCTAATAGGTTTCCTGCAAAATTTTAGTAGATTCCTACTACCACTACTTTTTTGCATCCAACATGGATATATTAGGAAAGGCGCCGTATTTTTTCAGTGGAATTTACCTATATATATGAATATGTAATACCTAAATTTAATATGTATATATATATATATATATACTACATGGCCATTAAAAAGCGTCCACTTGCGATTTTAGACATTTTGTTAAATATCTAGAAAAATACACGAGGATTTATACCGAAACTCTTAGTGTAAAATATAATAGTACAAGTCATAGATTCCCGTAAGGATGTTTTCCCGAAACTCCTTGGGGGACCATCAACAAATTAAAAAGATGAATATCTTTTGGATAACCATGTCAAAACTAATGTAGCGAAAGCGCTCAAATTCCAGATTTTGATAAAGTGGCTTATTGTAATAAACTGTGTTCTTACTGTGTTCTTTTTTATGCGAATAGCATATATACTAGTAGAGAAATTAAGGTTTTTATAAAAAATGGTCCCAAATTTTGCCAAGTTTTTTGCTTATAATTTGCATAGTTCTTAATATAAAGTAACATTCTTTTCTCAAAATATAACAAATACTATTGCACACAATACCCTGTACTTAGAATTTAGAAATAATAAAAATTGTATGATAAATGAGTCGGTTTACTAAATAATTTTTCACTGCGCATGCGTCAACGATATCAAAATTTCATTTTCATATTATGTTAGCTAAATGTATAGAGCTACTTTTGTAAAAGTAGCGAAATCATAGGTTGAAAATTCTGGAAAAAATCTTCAATAGAATAAGTTGAAAATCCGTTTTTCTCAAAATGAAACAAAAACAAGAGGGATTTTGCCCAAATGTAGTAGTACGTCTAATACTGTGCATTCTATAGTGACACTAATCAATGAAAAATGGATACAACCCCTCTTGTCCCCACAAAAATATTTTATGCAGAATTGTATTTTAAGATATACATAAAAAAGTGGCATAAAGTGTATTTTAGAATTGAACAGATAAAAAAAAATTTAATTAGCACTATTTTTTAACAGCATTTTTATTAAAATTCTGGTAAGCCACAAGACGCTAAGAGGATTAAAAATTTTAAGTGCCTGTATACTGAATACAATGTCTAAAACATGTACATTATCGAGGTAGTAAGGTCACCAACGTAAGAAATCGGTTATATTCCAACATACAGTCTAAAAATATCTTTATTTAAACAAATCGGCAGACAAGTGTTAGACTGCCTTCCGCAAATCTGGCGTATGAGTACTTATCGTATAAGCTAAATAATATTCAGAAATTTACTCAGAAATATTAAACATTAAACTCACTTTCTCACTTTCTTCACTTTCGCGTCTTCCATACATCACCTTGATAACAAGACGACAAAATGATACCTTAAGACTAAACGTAAATGAATTTAAATCTTCAAGGAAATCTAGCTGACTATCCATGAATATATAGAAGTAATTTATTTATTCAAGCTCCGAGTGAAAAGTTATTACCAACGGTGAAGCTTGAATCATAATGAACATGACGTTAAACCACCCCCAGGCATGATTCCACTAAAATTTTAAGACACGCATTTTCACTCCGCCTTACAATTTCTATAGATTGAGCTCCAAGCCTAAGTTCAATAAAATAACAGTCAAGAAAAATAACCATAAAATTTATAAGATTCACAATACTTTGATAAATTAAAATAAAATAGAATAGAGCGCATTTGACACTGCAAATATTTAAGACAGTATATAAGTTAGTCGCTAGTCGAATGTAAGTAATCTTTTATTTTTCAGGAGTTTTTTTCCTATTTTATTGTTATGAAACAACATGCAAAAAATTGTAAGGAAAGTCACCTTCTTCACAAATGCTACCAAATATGAAATTATCAAACGCTTTATCTATTTTCTTGCTTTATAATTTTTGTTTATTAAAGACTGCAACATCACGTAATTTTTTTAAGTAAATTAACTTTAAACTTCACTTAACATGTTTTTATGTTAAAGCATTTAAACATAAGTTTTTAAAAATATGAAACCAATTTGCACTTTTCTCTTTCATCATCCTACACATTCTTAAATTAATTTACAAGCTCGTTTAATTTAGTACATATATACATTTCTTTTTTAAATTTTACTTTAAAAAGTAGACGGAAAATTAGATAATTTATCTTCACTTTTCCCTAATTTAAATTCCATAGACGAAACTACTTTTGTTTTTGTTTTTCACTGGTTCTTTGAAATTAACTAGATTAATTAAAATCTCTTTTTTTATTTAAGAGTTAGGAAGAATGTTGTTTTGAAAAATGCGTTGGTTTCAAAGAATTTTTTAAATGGTTGCTTTGAAAAATCAACATGTAGAAAATAACTTACTTTATATTACTGTAGTTACTTATACAAACTTTAGAATACTGGAAAAAAATCTAATTTTTTTTATTACATTCTTTAATAGATGTTATGTTACTATTCATTCATAAAAATTGTTTTTAAAAATATAGTAAAATTTATGAGTTAATTAAAGTTTCTTTTTTGTTAGTCAGTTAATAAAAAATGTCAATTTAGGGAGAATCCCTTATCATTCAGCCGTTTTTAGAGAGCAATGTAAAAACAGCTTACTTATAATAATGATATCTTTTTTGAATTTTCACGATATTTGATTGGATTTTTTTATAAGTTACTCCATAGTATTGACTATTAAATAATGTAAAAGAATCGTTTTTATAGTTCGCGCATGCGCCGATAAAAATTATTTCATGAAACTACTCATATTTCATAAAATATTTAATATATTTATATTCCAATTGTGTTGTATTTTTTCTAATAAATTTTGCCAACATTTCTGAAATTTGCGTTAAATTTGGTCAAAAACCCTGCATGATATAAACAAAAAACATGCCAGATTTTTTGAATTAAAAAAAAATAACTCTTTTTCCATGAATATACATGCTATTCTTACAAAAATCAGTGTGCACGTTGTGCAGTATCCACATATTTGTATTCTGCAGCGATAAATCGTTTCGTGCATTTTCGTGTACAGGGTGATCCCAAATATTTATGTTATTCTTTAATTTTTTGTCGGCCCCCTAATTGCCCTGCTTATCAAATGGATGTTGATAAATATGAGGTCAGACATAATCTGACCTCAAGTGCAAATCCTGAAGTTTCAGAAGAATCCGACAAGTATATTTTGAAATGTTTGAGAAAATGTCAAAAATCGAAAATTTTCAAACACTTATTTGTAGATAGTGTATCATAGTTACCGAAACAATAAGGTATCTCCTAAATATTGCCCCTGAGCACATACTTCCAATTGCAAAGTTTAAAAAAAAATGTGCAAAATTGGATGACAGAAATTGCAACTCCATTGGGGATCTATTTGAAAAAAAAATACGAAAAATAAATCTTTTACGGCCTCCGCCGGGCAAAATTTCCAATTAGGAAATTATTCCTTATCCATTCCTGAAACGAACGAAAAAATTTCATCTCCATATCTTAAAATCTTACAACGATATAAACATAAAACATTCTAAAAAATTTCTGCAAAACTTCAAATTAAAAAAACCTCTAAACGAAGAGTTTGAGTCCGTTTGAAAGAAACGTGGGGATCATCCACAAATTGTCCGTTATTAAATGTCGATTTAAGAGAGTGCCTCTCATTTGTTCATAAAAAAATGCTCGCATACAGATTTAATGCTAAACCTGCTTTCAAAATATTCTGATAGTCTGCACTAAAAGTATGCATAGGGCGAAAAATATATGTTCGGATCCGAACTAGGGGGCAAAGTTTCGGTCCAGCCTGGAAAAATATTAAAATCATAACTGAGTCCGACCTGCACAAAAAAATAAGTCATAGTCTGGCTCAGTCATGAATTTCTACATAGTTTTCTACTTCAATATGGTTAAAAATTATTTCGTATGGAGGGGTTCTGCTCATAAATAATTATTATAGAATTTCGTTTTTCATGTTGAAACTTTTTATTATTAAAGATGACTGTAATATATTTAATGTATCAACGAATCTCTATTTATACTTAAATGTTTCACTGATACTTCGGTATCGTCAATCCATATTCCATGTGTTGGAGACTCTGAAAAATGCTATACAATAAAACAGTTTATGACGGAATTAAAAAATAATGAAAAAAATATATTATAGATATTATAGTTCGGCACTGCTTGAAAAAAATTAAAAATCATATCCCGGCCTGATGTAACTGACTTTCTACATATATATATATATATATATTTTTTTATCGAAATGGTTAAAAACCCTTCCGTATGGATGAGTTTTGACCAAAAATATTTATTATAGATTTTTCTTTTTTCAAGTTTATCATTTTTATTTTTAAAGAAGTGCAAAAAGCTGCCATATATTTGTTTTATTAATGAATCTGTATTTATATGCATCTGTTTCCCCTTTCCTTTAATATCGTTTGCTATACAGTAAAATCTTTAAGATTGAATCTCATGGGAAGGAAAAAAATGCGTTATCGACAAGTTCTTTTCTTAGGATATATAAATTTAATCTATTATTTTCTCAAGCATAATTTTATTCACATTACATGGATCTTTCCTGTTTAAGACAGCATTGAATCCTCGGCAAAATCGTTCTGATTGGCTTTTCCTTTAATTTATTTTTTCCTCTTAAATCTGTTATCCTTAAAAAAAAAATGATTTTTAAATTTATGAAAAAACTTGTAATCGGCATGTTTGAAAAAGCATTGTTTTAAATAACAGACAGGCATAATATGTAACAAAATTTAAATAGTACAGAAAAAAGATAGAAACGATAGAAGTGAAACTGAGTCGGAAGTTTAAGTTACAGAAAGAAGTAAGTTTTTCATATGCATATTTTTAATCACTTAAAAATTTTATTTACCAATCTTTGTTTAAAACTTTAAAGGCGTTTTTACTATCAATTTCCGTTTTTAAATTATTAACTCAAGGATAGTTTAAAAAAAATAAGGTTCAAACTTTGAACTTGCCTTTTGAAAAAAATATTTACTTTTTAACTATTACTTTTGAAAAAATAAATTACATCAGTTTTAAAATAAATATTGGTAATATGTTTAAAATCATTATTTTAAAAAATCCTACGACAGATCTAAAATTATATTCTTCTCTTTAATTAAAGAAAAAAATCCATGTCGGCTTGGGCTATAGGCAGAGGTTGATTTAAAAGAGTGCTCATTTCAACAACAAAAAATAAAATATGATTAGAGATAAAACCCTGTTTAACAACTTTAATTGGCCGCTGTCGAAAAAATTTTAATTTCTATTTTCTGAAAGAACTAGTTTTATCAGAATAATCTTAAGCGAAATTCGGCTAAAATGCCCATTTTTACTACATATATTGAAATATCTTCTCACTTTATTAAAAAATCGACCAATATAGTACATTATATATTTCCTAAATCACAAAAAACTATCAACTGAATGCGTTTGAGAGCAAAATTGAATTTAAAAATGAGTCATAATCGATTTGTTATTTGAATATAATTCTTTACTTATGATCGTTTCGGGACATTTTTTACGAAGTGCCCACTTTTACAGCATTTTAAAAAATATATTCAGCCTTTATAAGAAAACTGACCAATACCGCACGTTATACAGTTCCTAAATAAGAGAACATGTCAATTGGATGCGAATGAGAGCAAAATGAGTCAGAAAAAATGCGATTTGTTATTTGAATACTTCCTCAAATATTCAATCACAATCATTTCGGGAAATTCTGTTAAAATTACTCTTTGTTGCATTTTTTTTTGGAATATATTCTGTCTTTATCAAAAAACTGCCAATGCGTCACATTATATGGTTCCTAAAAAAGAGGATCTGTAAATTGGATGCGTTTGAGAGCAAAAATGGATTTAAAAACAAGTCAGAAAAAACGCGATTTGTTATTTGAGTACTTCCGGAAATTTCAATCACAATTACTTCGAGAAATTCTGTTCAAGATTCCCTTTTTGGCAGACTTTTTTGAAATATATTTTTTCTTTATCAAACAAATGGCCAATGCGTCACATTATATAGTTCCTAAATAAGAGGATCTGCCAATTGGATGCTTTTAAAATCAAAAATGAATTTAAAAATAAGTCAGAATGTAAGCAATTTGGATTTCGGATTTTTTCTGCAACTCCTATATTTGTTTAATTTATTTTTGCTATAAGAATTGGTCCTATGAAATACATCTTATCACTATAAAAAATGTAGATAATATTGAGAAGATGTAAAATAAATTTAATTGGATTTGATAGTTTAAGAATTGACGAAGTTGTGGATTTTTGTCTTTTTTCACCCCCGTTTTTGGTTTCGTTTTTCATTATTTTCATCGGTAAGAAATTGTCCTATCAAAAACCTTTAAGTACAAACGTTTTAGATAATTTTCAGAATATTTATAAATATTTTAGTTGGATTTGATTTCTTGAGAATTGAAGAAGTTATGATTTTTTCTCTCAAAAACCCTGTTTTTTTCGTGCCATGAGTCCATTTTTAACTTTATCAAAAATTTGTCATGCATAAATTTTGGCCCGTTTATTAGAACTAATACAAACTTTAAATCGACTCTATATCTATTTTAATTAAGAAGTTATGACGTTTTTTCTGTTTTCACAAAACCCTCCTTTTTTCCACCCCCTTGGTCCGATTTTGCCCATTAACGAACTTGACCGAGATTTTATACCCCTTGATTTTATGTAAAAGTTTCAATAAGATCTGAGTAGAATTATAAAAGTTATCGTGCCCATAAAAAAGGGATATGCGCCGATAGATAGATAGATAGATTTATCGATAGATATATAGTAAAACTTTTTTACTGATGTTAGTTTTGGTGTCTAGAGGTCATGATCGGCGTAGATCTGCAAAAAAATTTCCGAAATTCCAACATGGGAGCGACCGCAATAGGTAGTATTTCATACGAAATCTATCTAACAAGGAAATATAATGGATAACGTTTCGAGTTATAAAAATTTTAAATTTCTGCACTTAAAAAACAGTAACGAGATAATATATATATATATATATATATATAACTTTATGAGAAATTTTATTATGTGATTTTGTTTTCACGTTATACCGTTAATCATCTCAAAAAAGAAAAAAAAATCAAAATTCTATCTCAATAAATATATTTTTTTAATGATTCCCAGTCCTGCTAAATTAACATTATTCTTGAATTACGCGCATTTGAAATTGTGTCTAATACCTTAAAACCTGACAAATTATTTAAACGGTCATAACGCTGTGAGTTTTGCAGATATGAAAATGCAATTTTTTGTGTTTAATTCAGGAATGTATGAGAAATGTTTTCCTAATTATAATTTTTAAAGTAACGGGGCTATATAAAAATTTAATTTTCAATTTTTTTCAAATAGACCCTCCTCCCAATTAGGGGAATATTTAAGAAGTTGGCCTATTGTTTCGATAATTATTATTCACCTTCTGTACCTTATCTATAATATGGAGGGTAGTTTTAGATTGGATTACCGTCCCTGTATTAATTCCTACGGCGTCCTTCAAAGCATTTAATAAATTTTGCTATTTAATTTATGAAAAAATTCTCACAATCTTGCTCAGGTCAAATTCTTAGCATATCGCAGAGTTAATGAAATTTTTGATATTAATATTCAAATTGATGTTATGATGAGATACATTGTATAAATTATTGATTAATTTTTGATGAAAACAATGGGAAGGACTTCAAAATGATATATTTCTAGCATTATAATTATAGAAACATTCTATGTGTAAATTGAGATGAAATTATAGTTCAGACGTAATTATCGTGTCAAATTCTTACTGCAGTATATGATAATATAAAAAAAAATTGAAAGCAAATAAATATATATATAAAAATAAATAAATAAACTTTTATATCTATACTTTACTAGTTAAAATCGAATTGAAAAGAATTTGTATTATTATTTTGAAAAACGAATTTTTGAAACGGCTAGGAAGTTTGCTTACGGTGCACTAACGTTCTTCAACCTTCCTAAAATAAGTAACTGTTCTCATAGGCACTCTGTCATCCGCCCTCCAATTTTTGTTTGTTTTTATTATATCCAATTATCTTTACTTGGGATAGAGATCGTAAGATTGGAATGAGATTGGAATCTTTCTAAGAGAATCTAACATGTACTTACACAAATAAATCCAAGATTTGAAGAAAACCACGGAAAACTCTGAACGGTTAGACCGACGGCCGCGATTGGGTTTGAACCCAGCACCTGCCGTCTACCAGATTCCTAGACAAAACCTCTCGGCCACTGGTAAGGCCTGCACTTTTTGCAACTCATTCTAGCCAAAAGAAGTGGAATATCATGAATTATTTTAACAAGAAATTTTGTCTTAATAAATTATATTTCAATATATATTTTTTTATTGTAAAAAAATATATATATATTAAATTTTTGCTTAAAATTCAATGAAAAATACTTTTAGGATAGCCTTTCAGTGACTAAGGTAACTTTACAATTGTATAATTTGTAAAAGTATTAACTGAAATAAAACCTTTGAAACTAAATTATTTTAAAAGTTTTTTAAAGCACCTTTAGAAATATTTTCAGTTCGAGGCAATTTATGGGTTAGGAAGATTGTATATAGGGTGGATCGAAAAGTATGGGAAATTCTTTTTTAGAAATCACTGTCGGCGCGGCGTGCAAAAGTTGCCTTTTATGTATACTAGTTTACAGGGGTTTTTTTAATTAAAATCCATTGATATCTTCCGGTGCCCCAACAGCCCCAAAAATAATTAAAAATTAAGTTTTTTATGATTTCTTTTATATTTTTTTGTCTTATTATTTTTTCTTAGCTTTTGCACCCCGTGCCATAAGTAATTATCTTTTACCTATCTTAGCTTACATATTTTTTAAAAATAAAATTCATTCATATCTTCTAGTGCCTCAAACGTCCCAAAAATAGTTTAAAATTGAAATTTTCTTGAACAAAAAAATTTATTTTTATTTTATTTTTATTTTATTTTATTTTATTTTATTTTATTTTACTTTTTGAAATCCATTTGGCACTAGGTTCGAAAGTTTTTATTACAATAATACATAAATCTGCAGTTCCGGTGTATTTTTTTAAATAAAATCCATTCACATCTTTGATGCACCAATTATAATTAAAAACTGATATTTTTACAAAAATGTATTAAGAATTATAATTTACGAAAAATACTTACAAATTTCGAAAACAGTTTAATTAATAACGTATAAGGTTATAAATAACATTAATTTTACAATAATAAGCGACATATAAATTTAAAAATCAAAGCATTGAAACATAAAAATTACAAAACTCGATCTTACGTAGGGAAAAGTCTTACATTCTTCAATTTGGAAATTTACATATTTTTAAAGTTTGTAATCTTTTTTGGTATCAAAGTGTTTTATATGGCTTCTTAATTTTATTCTATTCAATATAAAACCGTGTCTCTTTTCTTATCCTGATACAGTTTCTGATGCCTCAGACACTAGTCGAACGCATCTTTCAACCGCTTGGGTATGGCATGGATATTTTAACCATTCATTCGTTTTTACAACTTTATCCTATTCTCAATTTCTTCGCAAGGCACATTCATCAAAAAAGGTGGTTCAAAACGTCCAACTCGTTGCCAGTCAATAAGTTCAAAATAATCTTTCGCTTTGAAGTTTATTTGGGGTACTTTGAAAATTCTCACTTCTGGTGATTTTCGCTTTTTATTTCTAGCATAAATTAGCTTTCGCATTGCTAAAGATCTGATATGCTCTGTATTAATTGTGAGCATTGACAATAGCAAATTTTCAGGGTGGCAAAAAAAAAAAAAAAAACTATTTCGTTGAATAACAGCATTTATGATAGTTCTTAAATTGGGTTCCAAATATCTAGAATATGTGATAAGTTTCCAAATATGACGCGCTACGCAGTTGTTAGCCATCTTGAGTGATAAACTGGACCAGGTTTCATTAATGCCAGAGCAGAACCACATTCACCACGTGATATTGCTATGCAAATATCATATAAATATTGCTGGTCATTGCTGAGAACTCTTCTATCTATGTTGTCTTCCAAATAATAAAGTATAAAAAGTTTATTTTGTACATTTAATAAAGTACGATTAACGATTTCTCATCCTCTCGATCTACGTTTTACGTTAGATAAATTATTCTTTAACTGTTAATTTTACTTGTATTTTTTAGCTCAAAATTTGCATGAAACTCGATTTTCGGGAAATAATTAAAAGTTTTAGGACATTGTAAGAAATTTATCGAAGTCGAAAATTATTTGAATGCATGCTAATATACTATAAAATGCATCTTTTTTATCCCGCTGATAAAATAATTTTAAAATAAATAAAGAAAAACAAAAAATATAATTTTTTATAAAATTTCATTTTTTTTACTATTTTGGGGGCGCTTGGGGGCACCGGAAGATATGGATGGATCTAAATTAAAAAAAAAAAGATTGAACTAATATATATATATAAGGCAACTCTCGCAACCTGCGCCAAAAATAATTTTAAAAATGTTAAGAAGCGAAAAAAAAAATTTTAAATTTATAAAAATGTCAATTTTTAACTATTTTTGAGGCGTTTGGGGCACCGGAAGATATGAATGGATTTGAATAAAAAAAAAAAAAAAAAAAAAAAAACATATGAGAATTAGTATGCATAAAAGGCAACTTTTGCATCCCCCGCCGATTCGATTATCCGAATTTCGATTTTTCGATCTACCCTATGTATAGTATGAAACTACAAACTCTGACTTATATAATTTGATTTTCAATTTCGCTCGACATGAAATGTGCAATGTCACTCAGGCACTTGGTACGTTAACAAAACATTCTTTTTCTGATGTCTCTTAAAGAAACTTTCAAAAAAGAGCCTGATTTCCTGTAAATCGAACCAGATAATAATCAGAAAACTGTGTAAACCTTCAAACTCAAAATAGAAATTTTAGCATGTGGGCTTATTTATGGTGGAATTGTCAATGACCATGCTTGTTTTTATTCAACGTGGATTATCGAAAATATATAACATGACTTGTTTTTCTTTGAATTAAATAATAACCTGGATAAAAATAATTACTTTTTTTACGATCGCAATGTATTTAAGTGGTTATTTCTCAAAAATACATTTATGCTATCATATGTAACTCAACATTTTAATGTGGATTATGAAAAACAATATATAAATCATTTAAAAAGTGTAATAAACGTTGTTTTTAAAGTTATATTTTTATATAATATCATAATTTTTGTTTTGCACTCTAAAAAATCTTGTTGCTGTGATTTGTATAAATATAAAAGTACTAATTTTGGTAAAATTCATTGAGTTGGATTATGAAAAAAATTATATAAGAATTTACACGCACCAATTAACTGTTCTATGAATATGAAAAAAAATTATATATAACTGTTTTATAGTATCACACGTATTTCTACATTTACGCGACCACAACTACATAACTGCTAACTGTACAATTTTATACTAAGAAACATATCCACTTATGGAACTTTTATTAATTTGCCTGTAATTTTCTATTATCGGAGAGTAAATACATAGATACTAAATTACTTACATCTTGTTCGTAAGTCTAATAAATTTAACTTTACAGTAACCACACAACAGTTACAAACATTAACTAAACTGAAAATCTTTATTAATGTAACGTATGAAAAATTAAAAATAAAAACTTAATCTAATCTAGAGTTCTTTTTAAATGCAAAACTCTTTACATACAGTTTGTTAGAATATATAGAAAAGAATTCTTCTTATAAATCTTTTTAAATTGTAGGTTGTAAATAATTATTAATTTGAAAAGAAGTCAAACCATTCTCAAACTCCTATTGTGAAAAATAAGCAAGTGCGAACAGCTCTGTAAGATGAATATTGTTATGTATCATATCAATGTGATACCACGTAATATAAAAGTTCTGAATTTGTGCTGAACCCGTCTGCGCGTTTTTTGCAATTTTTTGAAAAATAAATTGTTCTTATCAGTTGCCACGAAATTAATATTCACATATAAATCATGCTGTATTTTAAAAATGAGTTCCAATTCTCAAATTTGATTTTCTGAAGGAATTATGTGATCATAAAATAAACCACAGATAATCTTTTTCCGGGAAACTACAATTTTTGCCATACGGCAAGAGTCAAATTCCGTTTTATTTTGGCGCAATCTGGGACATATTTATATATATTGATGTAAATATACACTGTAAAAAAAAGGGTCGATCTACTAAAAAAACTTTAGTGATCCTTGTAATTACTAAAAAATTTTTAATAATCTTAGTCGGTTACAAAAAAATCTGTAAGAATTACTAGAAAAAAGTTAGCAACGAATAGAGTTAATAGTTTTATATTTTTAATAACTCTTACTAAAACTCAGTTGGTGTGGCCTTGATAGCATAGTGGTTATTGTAACGGACTCCATGCTAAAAGGTCCCGGGTTCGAAACTTGCCACCGCCAAATACGCCCCGAATGTATGTAGTGTCTTGTTAATAAAGGGATTGTGAAAATCCTGTCGGAGCAGGTAGGAATGTTTGGTGCTGCCATCTATTGCGGTTTTGCCAAAAGTCTTCCGCTTCAGAAGTCTGAGTGCAGCAGCTCGAAGGAAGTAATGGTTATTAAAAATAATTTTGGAGCTATTACTAAAATTTGCTTGGTGGCGCATACTAAAAATTTTTAAGTTATTTATATAATTTTTTTTGTTCAGTTTACAAAAGAAATGCTTGTTTCACTAGTATAAAAAAAGTTTGTAATGGTTACTAAAAAATTCTGTGGAATACAAATTTACTAAGAAATTTTTAGTAACCTCTTGAATTTTTTTTTTACAGTGTACATATGTATATATAGAACATAGGTATACATGTACATACATATGTTGCGCTATAAGAAATATTTTCATGCAATATTAGATTAAATATATATATATTTATACATATATATATTTTATAGTCATTAATTATCAGACTCTTTTAATTATTGATATTTTGTGAAATATTGCCGACTTGTGATACACTTGTCGGAATTTTTCTGGAACTTCAGAACTCTGCAGAATATGTTTGGATGCATTTTAGCAATGGTGATTTGTTCAGAAGAAGAATTAGAGACCAACAAAAAAGAAAGCAAAGAAAAGTAATAATATTTATCATATTTTCAAAAAATCCCTCTCGCTTACTTTTGGATTATTTAATTATTTCCATTAACTGTCTTAATTACTTGTATTATTTAATTAAAAAATCTGATAATACAATTTGAAAATTTTACAAAATTAAAAAAAAACTAATAATAAAGTTTTTAACTATCATGAAAATGAAAAGGTTTATTCTGCGTATGCATTTACAAATAACATTTCAACAAAAACAAACGAAATACAAAGCTATTTATTTAATTAATTACAAAGGTCCTTTTACAATCTATAACCGCACATTATGCGACAAAAAAAATTTCATGATTAAAAGATTTAGAGAGATTCTTAAGTATAAAAACAAATTAAAATTAACCCATTTTGGCTCAAAAACTCCTATTTAAAAAATATTTATTCATATGTTAGAATACATCCTTTTAAGCATGCAAAAATAATTAAAAATTTGGAACATAAAACTAAAATAATTGTTGTCTACTTTTTTCACATCTACAAAAACAGAAATCGACATACTGCTCATAAATGATGTCGATTTTCTAATACAAAATTTCAAAGTATACAAAATTACCTTTAATAAAATCTACTTTCGAACTTCTCCAGATTTTTTTTTTTATTTTACATTATTAGCTAAGTTATTTTTGCAATATCGATCTGAAGCTTCTAAAATGGCAAACCTAATTTTGAAATGAGAAATTATCTCAAAATCATCTTCTGTTGAGAATCCCATTGACCAACTTGTATAAACTGGTGTGTTGAAAATTAGGAGGCACAAATAAAATTGTGTTTTAAAACTAACTGTGCAAGTATTATTGTCTTTTTGGGTAAGTTGTATACCTGCAACATGGTGGCAAAAAGGGCTAATACGTATACACTTTGGAAAATAATTGTACCGAAAGTTTATGGAATATAATATAGATAAAAATATAAATTTAATACTTCATTTCTCTTTTCATTCGATAAAATTAGATTTTTTTTTGTACTTTGATTCAATAATAACACTATTTTGCTTATTAAATTCAATTATTAAAGTTTTATTGTGTTTCTCATCATATGTATTTTTACTTTAGACACTCTTCTTAAAAATACATCTTTTCAAATGCTCATATGGATACATGATTCGGAGAATGCTTTCATTTGGGAGAAGATATTTAGAAAAAGATACATTTAAAGCAAAGTTTTATTATTAAAAAAAAAACTTTAAAAACATACATAATTTACAAATTCTTTATGTAACTGAAAAAGATCATCCCAGTATTATTATGATAATAAGGCTTGAAATGCAATAAAATGTGGACACAACGGCAATCCAGTTGGATTGACATGCTAAATTTTGTATATGTTTCTTATTCTGTAACTTTTGGAATACAGATTTCAGTGTTTTTAGGTGCCATTTTTTTTCTTGCATTTTGTTGTGGAGATTTTCAACATGGCGTCCAATATGACTGTCATTTACTGACTTCTTTAATGATTGTGGTATATTTTTAACCGGTATGTCAAATTGGAGAGAAGAATTAGAAATCTACAATCAAAATAGGGGTAACATGATTATTTTCAAGTATTTTAAGTGCTAAGATACAAATAAATTACAAGAAATTAATACCAAGGTCCTGGAATTTCACGACCAAAAAATTTATTAGCCCCAGTAATTTTCTTATAGAAAATCTACGATTATTCAAAACAAAATTTCGCGGCTTTGAACTACATTTATTTTTCAGTAAATAAATGTTGGTATTTCACCTGGAAAATAACGGTACCCATACAAACCATGAATACATTAAATAGTTTTCTTTTATTAAAATATTATACACAAAGAAAATGAAATAACATAAATAATTGAAGATATTTAACACTGTACAAAAGTATGTAACGTTACTCTATAAATTTAGTGGCAGCTGTTGACTCCAATTTTATGGAGTAAATTTTCTCATTTATATATTAACGGTGTAATTTAAACATAAATAGCTAGTGAAGCATTGCAATGGTTCATCGGTTATATCGGTTAAAGCACTTCATAAAATCGGAGGCAGTGAGGCTGTCAACAATTTTATGCAGTAAAGTCACAAAAATGTTTTACAGTGAACAGAATTATAAAAAAACAGTATTTATATTTATATACAGTACTGAGATATTACATATCATCTTATAAATCACTCCATTTGCTGAGGTTATTTTGATAGTAATTTGTATAGTTTCTGTCAAAGCATTTGTAATGACTAGTCAAACTACATAGTACTATATTAACCCCTTATATTTAACAGTACTTTTAACTTCCTTTAAATAAAATTCAGTGTGAAATTTCTTTATATTTTCCGTTTTTTGTAAAAGAAGAATACACTTTTGATACAAAGTAATGTGCTCAATTATATTTAGAAAATACAGTGAAACTGCCGCAGCTATATATATTTCTTCTGTGGTTATTTTTTCAATCATTCATTCAATTATATTATTTATCCTATTAAAAATGTTATACGGAAAATTTGTAACTAGAAAGCATTTCTCTGTTACAGCTATGATCTAAATGCAGTATTTTACCAGAATAAATTTTAAGATTTCCAAAACAGATTTTTTGTTATATTGTCTAATTGTTCCTGTAAGTATTCTTCAAAAATAACTCTAATTACCAGTTTATTGAATCGGTTTTATTTACAAAAATATCTAAGAATCAAATTATTATTATACACGTTGTTCTTGATATCTTAGCTATTAACGTACAGTTTCATTCAGGTGAAGCCTTTTTTAATTCAAAATTCAGAATATAAAAGTTTACGAAAGTACATCTCCTAACTATAGGGGAGAGTCGGGATTAACGGGAAATTTTTTTAATTTTTACCAACAACTTAGGCTGTATACAGTTCTTAATTTAAAAAATATTACCCAAAGAATACTTCAGCATTAAGCAACTTCTTGACATACCAATTTCTATAAACATTTTTTTTTAATTTTTATGATTTTTTTAACATGCATGCATATTGTCCCATTCATCCCTGTTGTGTATGAGCTGACGCTTTGGTCAGGGCATCAAAGGAAATAATAATGTTATGTTTATTTGAAAGTGGAGAAAGCACTTTTTATTTGCCTCTACCCACAATTAGGCCAAAGTGATCGTGATAATGATAGCACATCGCGGAGAATGGTGGCCTGCAAACGACCCACGTGACCATCCTTACTTCACTTAAAAAACAATAAAAATATTCTTTATCCATGATGACATAAAATGTCAAATTTAAAGTTAAAAAAAAACAAAATTGAAAAGGTAAAAAAAGTTACCTGTCATGTCCTTGGATGTTGATGACAAATAAATCCAGACAATAGGCACAAAAACTATTATGCACACAAAATTTGAAGAAAACTATTTTTATTTCATGAAGAACTTGTTTTACTTTTTTCATGAATAAATATTTCTTCACATATTTATATTATTTTGACTCGTACATATTAATCTCTCTTTTCATAAAAAACCATATCATAATATATGCTAATCACAACAATTGCTATCTCCAAGCAATAAAAATTCTTTGTCAATAATATTTTAGATATCTCAACAGGATGTAAATTATAAATTTTTTCATGACATAAAAGGAGAATATAATATTATTTCTTCTTGAAAAAGAGCAACTTTCATAATATGAACTTTCAAAAAAAAATAAAATGTATTATACTTCATATTGCATAGATACAAACCAATATTTTCTTCACAACGCCCCTTGGGTATTCGAAAATTATATATATAAAATTGGGCAAAATAATGAAGTAAAAACTTTATGAAAATCAAATATCTTCACCTGGTGAAAGAAAACTGTTCACCTCTTAAAGCACACGTTCTTCACCTCTGCTTGTTTTTTCAGAGGATTGAGAACATATAAAAGCACAATTGAAGAATTAATCACAAAAATATTTGACGAAAATTTTAGACGAAAAGATGAAGAATAAAACTATTTAGAATAAACATGTCGACAACCTTCTTTAGTTAAAAGTGGCATCAATAGAGCAACACATAAAAGGCTTCACGACGTCATCTCATTTAATACGCATATCTAAACAGAGTACACAACAAAAATACTTTCAGGATCCTTTGAAACAAAAGGTTTGCTCCTCGTTGCTTAACAGAAATCAACATCACTTTCCTAGATGCATTTTGAGGGCAGCACTTTTTCTTTGCCGCACTTAAAAATCAGCATCGCAATAATATCAACATAACAAAAAAAAACCGTTCCATCCTTCGTTAACGGGGGAGCACCTCTGCCCCGAAATTACACTAAAAACTTTCAATCATACGACTGCATCCATCACAGCAGGTGTCTATCGGCGCAACTGACGCAGGTGGCCGCGAGCCCAGGGGAAAAAGAGAAAGGGTTATTGTAAATGCAAAATACGCCAATTTGGCAGTGAGCAACAGAGGGGGTGAGGAAAAACTAAGCCAAATTACAATATACAGTATGAAAAGATATGTAACTAATAAGAATAAAATTGATAACCATCTTAAGAGGGGAGGCCAAAGCCGGTGGCCATGTACTTAACGGCTTGAAATACGTCACCTGTGAAATTTAATTTGATAGGTTAGGGGTGTGTCCGAATAAACGGAAGTTCCACCCAAAAGAAATAGCGAGAATGTTCTCGAACAAATTTAAAACCGGAAGGAATGATTTCAAACAGAACTTTACCGGCTTGGAACATTCGAAAGCTAAGCAAGAAAGAAAACATTACAGGCGACGAAATGAAAATAAACGAAACCGAAATTAAATTTAAATTGAGAACATTAATAAAAAGGAAGGTGATATGAAATAAAATGGCTAATAAAAATGAATTATACTAAACATATGGGGGGGTTATGGAGTAACCACCACATATTACCCAGGGTCCCCCAAAAGAAAATATTGGTGAGATGACAATAATGACAATTTTTCATCGAGACAATATTTTCTAACACATGTACAAATGTACTAAGTAAATACACAAAATAAATATCAGAAATAGTTATAAGAATATACATAATTGTTGTACATGATATTTAAACAATAAAAAATAATTACTGTTATGATAGTAATCCTTATGAAAATATACCAACTGTAGTAAGTGTTAACATGAAAGGTATATAAAGTTTCTTCCAGAAGTATCTATCATATATATCAAAAAAAATTTAAAGTCTATGTCTATGTGCAACAGTCCTTAACTTTAAAGAGTCTCTTTTTAGGCTGTGCACAATGCACCACAATAGTAGAATGCTTTAGCATATGTCACAATATTTGATTACACAATAATATGTATATTTATATTCTCAGTTGTGAAGAAAAATGAAATATACTATAACTGTATATGAATCATGTTATAACTATATATAACATATATGGTTTCAAATAACACATAATAAATTAAATGAATTTGTAAGTTGAAAATTGAACAACCATAAAAATATATATATAAATAGTGCAGAGAGATTAGTTATGCTCTCATAAAAAAAAATTACTTATATCACCACATAGCCTTTTACGCTTTCAATAAATCTTAAATGAATAACTTTAGTATTATTCAATAACACATTTTTGCAGAAAATAAAATTAATAAGTTGCAAAAAGAATGGTAACAAAAGCATGATATTATTTTCCAATAAAAATATCTTCAAAGTGAATATAATAATTTTCAAAGAGAGAATTTTTACACTCTCATAAAGGAATATTCTTAAACATTTTCAATATAAATTGACAATAATTGCATAAATACCTTTAATACTATACTTCATTCAAAATAAACATAAAACATAAGATGTTTAATATTCTGAAAAAAAGGAAGAAACTTATATGAATATGTCAATCTTATATATGACTTGATAATGTCAACTTACAAAGAAAAATCAATTGTGTCAAAATTTCTATATAGAAGATATCTAGAACATATTTACTTGTAAATTTTCAAACATTTTTTTAAAAAAATTAAGTAAGTGATCACTTTTGCATTTGTCATAAATCAAGAATTTGCTTTATATAAATATATATAATGACTCATTAAACATCTTTGGATCCAAAGTATAAACACTCAAAAGTATACAAAAAAAAATATTATATACTACTTATGGTGAGTCATTCACTTTCTATATTTCAACAAGAAGAGAAGAAATATTAGTATGAATAAGTTTATCATGCATTTTCTTTTCTCTTTTTCTTTTTTAAAAGAGGTTAAATGTTAAAACATGCATGCATTGTAAAGAGAAGACACAATAGGGAAAATAATTTGATGAGTACTCATCTTTATGTTTACCTTATATGAATTACAATTTCACTTTTCTTATTATAATGCACATTTGTCAAAAATCACCTTAAATAATGACATAATATTATAACAAGGATATAAAAGACAAATTCTTTCTCAATTTTTTTTTATCAACTATTGTAATTAAAGACCTTATAAAATTTAAAAGTATGGCATACATGAGATTATGTGTATATATTGTAAAAATTATGACTTATAGATAAATGCAGTAACTAATAAAACTATTAAAATTCATACATACATCCCGAGGATGACCGTTGAGTTGTACCAGGGAGAAGAAGACTTACATAAAAATAAAAAAAATAATAACAGCTGCCTGCAGCCTGGAGAAAAGAAAAAAAAATTACATAGCGATTCTTCTTGCTGGACAATCAGTGCGGCTAGCTTCGACTGAATATATTACAAAGCAAAAGTCATCCTGTAAAAGGAAAAAGAGAGTTAGTCTATTTTTTATGTAGTTTATGATTGCGAGGACGAAGATCATAACTTCTATATTGAGTGGATTTGTTTTTAGCACCAGTATGAGTGCTATCAGGAGGAGCTTGTGACAGTACCGATTTACTGGAACATGAAGATGTTTGCTGGCATTTAGAAGAAGAAAGAATTTGAGGAGAAGTATTACAAGCTGCATCATGATTTGAAACTTGAATAGAAGAGTGTTGTCTCACAGGAGTGGAGGATGCATTATCAACAGCTGGTTGATCATGTGATGCACCTTTTGAAGAAACTGAAGGATGTTGCAGTGCTTCATTTCTCTTTTGAAGCTTCAAGATTCGATTAGTGTGAATCAACATTGGTGAAGCATGACTATTATTGGGATCTTGAATTTGAATGAGCACAGGAGAAATTATTTTCTTGACCACGTATGGGCCTTGTATCTTTTTGTTAAACACAGTAGGAAATTTTGCATAAACAATGTCATTAACATTGATGTTGGAAAACTTTAATTTTTCTCTGGATTTTTGGTACACCTTTTGTCTGGATGATTCGTTATTCTTGTAAGCTTGATAGTATATTTTTTCAATAACATCCATCAATTTATGAATTTCATATGCAGTGTTGAGAATTTTCCATGAAACTTGAGATTTATAATTGGAATAAATATCATTTATTTCTCTTCCAAAATGAAGAAGATTTGGAGTGAATTTTGTGGCTGGATGAGGTGTAGCATTATATATGGATTGATGAATTTTTAGAGCAGTGGGTACATCACATCCTTGTGAAGCCATTGTGTTCACAGACGATTTTATTTGAGAATTGACACGTTCACTTAAACCGTTAGCTTGGGGATGGGCTACAGAACTATGTTCCAACTTAATGCCAAGCTTTTTGTTAAAATATGCAAACATATCACTAGTAAATTGAGAACCATGATCAGTAAGAGTTAATTCAGGTTTTCCATGAGTGGAAATATAATGCAATAAAGCCTTTGTAACTGACTCAGCACTGATATTATTCAAGGCATATAATTCTAAATGACGAGAAAAATGGTCTATCATTGTTAACACATATTGACGATTTCTCAATGGGCCGAGTAAATCCATAGAGACCTTTTGATTGGGAGCTGTTGGGAGTGGTGCAGGTAGGTATGGAGCAGTGTTTTTTTATGATTCTTATTTACTAAACAAATTTCACAAGAGTTGACATAATTAATGGTATCAGAAACAAGGGTTTTCCAGGTAAATCTTTTCTTTAAATTAACAATGGTTTTATGAATTCCAGTATGAGTAATATGAGCAATTCTTAAGGCCTTTGCTCTAAGTGACACAGGTAAAACAGCTTTGTGTAGCTCGATATCTTCTGAAGAGAAATGACCATTATAACAAAGTAACTCATTACTTGGATTAATATAGTAGCCATTTAAACTTTTAGATTTTTTGTTATTTTTAAGATCTTCATAAATTTGTTTGATTTTTGGGTCCTTTTGTTGTTCAGAGAAGATGGTGTGATCAAGAATTTCTAATAAAGGATCTTGGTTATTATCCTTAGTTAGAAGTGAAGAGTCACTTTGAAGATGACATGTATGGTGGATTTTGTCAACTAAACCACATGGAAAGTGAGGAATGTCATTATGTAAATCGTTTTGATTATCAACAATAGGTAGAGGTTCTTGTGAAGAAATAAGATCTGGATTATTATTGAGATCTTCAGTAGGAATGTGAGGAGTTCTACTCAGAAAATCTGCCAAGACATTTTCTTTGCCTGGAACATGTTGGAATGTGTACGAGTATTCTGACAGTTCTAACATCCAACGAGTAGTAATATCAGCAGGTGATGTAGCTTTTTTATAATTATTAAGTGGTTTGGCATCAGATAGTAGAATAAAGGGTCGACCAAAAATATAGTATTTAAAAGCAGTTATGCCTTTGTAAATGGCATAAAGTTCCAATTTGATGGCAGGGTAGTGTCTTTCTGATTGAGATAGAGTTTTAGAATAATAGGAGATAGGTTTTAGTTCACCATCAAATTTCTGCATAAGAACAGCTGATATTGCTGTTTTTGAGGCATCTGTATTAACATAAAATGTTTCATTCCAGATAGGAAGATTGAGCATAGGTTTATGAAAGAAAATGTCCTGTAATTCTTTAAATGCATTTTCTTGTTCAGATTTCCAAGAAAACTTATTTTTAGGTTTGGTGACTTCAATGAGAGGAGTAATCAAATTAGAAAAATTAGGTATAATTGATCTATAAAAGGAACACAAACCGATAAAACTCTTCGTTTGCCTCTTGGTTTTAGGCGTTGGAAAGGAAGTAATTTTTAAAATGTTACTTGTAATAGGAAGAATTTTATGATCTGTAAGTTGGAAACCCAAAAAGTTAATGCTTGTTTGCATAAATGCACATTTTTCAGGAGACAGAGTAATGTTATTAGCAATGAGAGTGTCTAATAGCTTTGTGAGTTTCATGGACATTTCTTCAAATGAATTAGCACCCACTACAATATCGTCTTGATATGCATAACAGGAGTCAATCTGAGATAATTGAATCACAGAGTCGATTAATTGTTGGAAAGTGCTGGCGGCCGTCTTCAAGCCAAATACTAAACGTAAATAGGTAAAAATTCCCCATGGTGTAGTAAAACTAAGTTTATCTTGCATATCTTTAGGTACAGCAATCTGCCAATATGCAGAGGGTAAATCAAGAGTGGTATAATATTTAAATTTTGACAACTGCACCAATAAATTTTGAATTCTAGGAAGAGGATATGATGATGGGATTATAATCGAATTTAACAATCTTAAATCAAGAGCCAAACGATACTTTTGAGGCTTAGACATATCAGTTCTCTTTTTTTTAACAAGAAGCATGGGACACGCCCAAGATGAATTTGACCTCTCAATAATACCAGCGTTCAACATTTGATTAATTTGGTCAAGAGCTTCTTGCTCGAGTGCTTGAGGTACAGGAAAAGGTAATGTTTTTACTGGATGAGAATTTAACATGGTAAACTGAGGATTGACCAGGTCAGTATGACCTAAAGTGTCAAGAGATTTCGAAAAGGCAAGCCCTTTACTACATAATAATTTTGTTAAAGCTTCCCTTTCATGAGGAGGTAAATGTTTAAGATCAAAGTCATTTGGAGATAATTCTTGAATGCGTTTCCTCTTAATCTCTTCAGATGGCAAAATTAAAGTACAATATTCGTTTTCAAATTCTAAATCAAAAGAGTATTCTTCAATATCTTTTTCATCTACATTGATACATTCACCAATAATTGAATTTTTATTTAAATGAATATCGAGCTTTGAAATATTCTGACATACAACCAAAAATAAATCATTTTGAATGGAAGATTTTGAGTGCAATGATTCATGTAATATAAGACCTTTATTTTTTAAATTTGGTTTGAAAACAAAATATTCAGATGGAGGATTGAGATACTTAACATGTAAATACACAAAAGAATTAGGAGGTATTACTTCTCTATTGAGTAATTGTACCATGTTAGAACTCACCAAAACTTTGTTACCAATACTTAAATGAGTTTGCTTTTCACCAAAATAGTTACCATCATTAGTATTCTCAGCTGAGAAATTCTTGCTAGGAATATTATTATCATTAGTAGACACATAATTCACCACATTAGCATAATCAGTTGGAAAATAATTAGAAAAATAAGTAGAATGACCATCAATATAAGGATTATGAAAATTCATAGCAGAATGAGCCATATTATTTGTAAACAAACCATTATTTTGAACATTATAATTATAAGGATAGGTTGTATAATTATTGAACAACTGTAAACTTGAATTATCATAATATGCACAAGTATTATCAATGTAAGTATCACTCGTTGGATTATTTGATATAGGCCTTTCATAAGAAGGCATTCTGTGTGCATCAAGAGAATATGGTACATTTGAATTCACATAATTATATTCAGAATTCATAAAATAGCAAGTAGGAGATTCATTATAACTTTGAAAAGGAATGTGTTTGTCCTTAATTAGGATAGACTTAAAACTTGGAGAAATAGTAATAGAATGTTTGTTAATAAACTCAAAGCCAAGTATGGCTTGAAAGTGAACATTTTGAATTTTTGTAAGGTAAAATACATGATGAAAAAAATATTTATCAATCTTAAAAGCTATCTCTATGCATCCTTTGAAGAAGACCTTAGAATTTATGGTCGATACAGATACATTTCTGGATAAAAATTTGTAATGAAGCCTGGATTTAATGCTATTAAAGCATTCTTCATCCAAGAGAGATAAACTTGATCCAGTATCTATTAATGTGGCGATTTCATTATGTTGTACATTTATTAGGATGCATGGAAGAACATAAGAGTTGTTAAAAGAACTGCATATGACATGATTTTCTTGTATGTCATCGTTGATTTGAAAATTTTGTTTGGAAGGCAAAGAATTATGTGAACAAGAAGATTTGTTAAATTTAGATGTCATAGGAGAAGTTTGGACAGCTGTGGATGACACTAAAGTGACTGACGAGCGTTTGTCCAATTGTTGATGTTTGTTGTTGTTGTCAAAGTGTACTGACCCTGAATGAGAATTACGGGAGAGAAGGCGGTCAGTAGAACCAGTCTCCCTTATTTGTTTAAATGATAAACATTGTTATTTTCAGAAGAAGAAGAGGTGTGGCTTTTCTTTCTGTAAGGGTGAGACGAAACCTGAGTTGAAGAGTTTTGATTAGAATTACCAATAATGTTTTTGAATTTGTAGCATGAGTCCATACGATGATTAAATTTCCCACAGAACGCACACTGCACAACATCTCGTCTGTGATACAAAGATGTGGAATTTTTTTTGTGAGAATATTTGTCAAAGGTTGGTTGATAAGGACGTTTCCGGTGAAAGTTTTGATGACGAAAATTATTGTTACGTTTCTTTGTAGCCTCTTGTCTCGGTGGAGAAGGCGAAAATGTCCTAGGTCTTCTTTGAAAATTACGAGAAGTATGAGAACTGTCCTTTTGAGTTTGTAAAGGAGAGTAGTTGGTTTGAGAATTGTGATAAATTTTATCCTTCGTATGCTTTATAGGAGTTTTATGAAGAGAATTACTAGAATTATCGTGGACATTTTCAGAATCGATACAATAGGCTTGATTAAAATTTTCATAAGATTTTTTAGGGGGAGAGTCATAAATATTTTGAAGAAAAGTTGCTCGTTCAAGAGCTAATTCGAAGGACGTAATATTTTCTTCTAAGATTTTACGTTTGATTTGTTTAGGTAAAGCCTCAAGAAAATGAGTAAACTTTAATGAATTAAGAGCAGAAAGATCCAATTTTGGATAAGCAAGTCGAAGTTGTTTATCCAACCGAAAAGCAAAATTTTTAACTGATTCATTTGAATCTAAGGTCAAGTTCTGTAAAGATTTTAGAGAAACAGACTTTTTTGTGGGTAAGAAATAGTCTATAAATGCCTTTCGAATTTCACTAAAATTAGAGTTCTTGAGCTGTGACTGAGTTTCCAGAAAGAAGAGTAAGGCGGTGCCCTCAAGTTTTGATTTAAAGAGAACAAAAAGTTCCTTGTCTGTAAAGTTATTTAGTTCCTGTAAGTCAGATAATTGATCGAAGAAAAATTCTACAGTCTGAGGGTTACCGTCGAAAGGTTGGATTGCAATATTTAGTTTGGCTTTTGGAGGCATGATGAAATAATTAATATAAGAACTCAATGTATGACATGATAAATTTGGTTATTTGGCAGGTCCTATGATGAACAAAATATATAAATTGACCCGTTACTTAAAATATTGATGACTTTCATTTACTTCATACATCATTTTTATATGTAAAAAAAAAGAAGAAAACGTATACTAACATATTAGTATCATATGAAGAATATAAGACCCAAATATTTTATGTAAATATTTATATATAATATGGCTCAAAACATAAATTATTATATGTATGACAAGAAGAATAATTTATCTTAGCATGAACAATAATTTTTACCAGTACCTCCGTTAAATAATGCATATATATATTAGTTGCAAAATATAGCAAGACAAGAAAAAAAATATATATGGAAAAATTATGTTATATATATATCATGCACTGCTCCAGAAAAATATTATTTCAGTATAGAATCAATAAGTTGCAATTAATTACTGCACCACTCTCAATAATAATATAATTAATAATATTAATGTATGAAGAAAATAATTTGAAAAATAATGAAGAATTAACTGAAGATAATGACGACAATATGTATAAATATAACAAAAATATGATGGTGGCAAAGGAAAAATGGATGGTCATGGAATGTTGGATACGCTTTGGTGACGGCACCACAGGAAATTATAAGATGCCGTGTTCAAAAAAATAATTGTAATTGTTCAAGCGTTGGTCACTGCACCAAAGGAAATTATAATGTTATGTTTATTTGAAAGTGGAGAAAGCACTTTTTATTTGCCTCTACCCACAATTAGGCCAAAGTGATCGTGATAATGATAGCACATCGCGGAGAATGGTGGCCTGCAAACGACCCACGTGACCATCCTTACTTCACTTAAAAAACAATAAAAATATTCTTTATCCATGATGACATAAAATGTCAAACTTAAAGTTAAAAAAAACAAAATTGAAAAGGTAAAAAAAGTTACCTGTCAAGTCCTTGGATGTTGATGACAAATAAATCCAGACAATAGGCACAAAAACTATTATGCACACAAAATTTGAAGAAAACTATTTTTATTTCATGAAGAACTTGTTTTACTTTTTTCATGAATAAATATTTCTTCACATATTTATATTATTTTGACTCGTACATATTAATCTCTCTTTTCATAAAAAACCATATCATAATATATGCTAATCACAACAATTGCTATCTCCAAGCAATAAAAATTCTTTGTCAATAATATTTTAGATATCTCAACAGGATGTAAATTATAAATTTTTTCATGACATAAAAGGAGAATATAATATTATTTCTTCTTGAAAAAGAGCAACTTTCATAATATGAACTTTCAAAAAAAAATAAAATGTATTATACTTCATATTGCATAGATACAAACCAATATTTTCTTCACAACGCCCCTTGGGTATTCGAAAATTATATATATAAAATTGGGCAAAATAATGAAGTAAAAACTTTATGAAAATCAAATATCTTCACCTGGTGAAAGAAAACTGTTCACCTCTTAAAGCACACGTTCTTCACCTCTGCTTGTTTTTTCAGAGGATTGAGAACATATAAAAGCACAATTGAAGAATTAATCACAAAAATATTTGACGAAAATTTTAGACGAAAAGATGAAGAATAAAACTATTTAGAATAAACATGTCGACAACCTTCTTTAGTTAAAAGTGGCATCAATAGAGCAACACATAAAAGGCTTCACGACGTCATCTCATTTAATACGCATATCTAAACAGAGTACACAACAAAAATACTTTCAGGATCCTTTGAAACAAAAGGTTTGCTCCTCGTTGCTTAACAGAAATCAACATCACTTTCCTAGATGCATTTTGAGGGCAGCACTTTTTCTTTGCCGCACTTAAAAATCAGCATCGCAATAATATCAACATAACAAAAAAAACCGTTCCATCCTTCGTTAACGGGGGAGCACCTCTGCCCCGAAATTACACTAAAAACTTTCAATCATACGACTGCATCCATCACAGCAGGTGTCTATCGGCGCAACTGACGCAGGTGGCCGCGAGCCCAGGGGAAAAAGAGAAAGGGTTATTGTAAATGCAAAATACGCCAATTTGGCAGTGAGCAACAGAGGGGGTGAGGAAAAACTAAGCCAAATTACAATATACAGTATGAAAAGATATGTAACTAATAAGAATAAAATTGATAACCATCTTAAGAGGGGAGGCCAAAGCCGGTGGCCATGTACTTAACGGCTTGAAATACGTCACCTGTGAAATTTAATTTGATAGGTTAGGGGTGTGTCCGAATAAACGGAAGTTCCACCCAAAAGAAATAGCGAGAATGTTCTCGAACAAATTTAAAACCGGAAGGAATGATTTCAAACAGAATTTTACCGGCTTGGAACATTCGAAAGCTAAGCAAGAAAGAAAACATTACAGGCGACGAAATGAAAATAAACGAAACCGAAATTAAATTTAAATTGAGAACATTAATAAAAAGGAAGGTGATATGAAATAAAATGGCTAATAAAAATGAATTATACTAAACATATGGGGGGGTTATGGAGTAACCACCACAATCCCCACCATGGGGATGAATGGGACAGGAAAAAAATTTCTAAACATATTTTATTTGAAAACTGAGTGACTCATTTTATTTTACTACATATTGACTAAAGCTAATATCAAATGATAACAGTCCAATAGTTCTGACAGCTCCGAGAGGTGAATCGGACAATCCCATTCATCTCCATAAACACTGTCCCCTTCATCCCCATAGCCACATGGTTATATAAAACAGTGATTAGGCTTAGTAAGTACAATCAATAATGCTTATTTGCACCATAAATATAACAAGAGATTACATTGTTTTAACATTTAAAAAATATATAGGGCTTTGAGAAGGTTAACTCTGAATTAAATACTAAAAAAAATTAAACAGAAAAACTTACTTTGGTTCTTGAACAATACATTTTGTACAATAGCTAATCTTCTGTTATGGATATTGCTTTGAAACTAAGTCTGTTGAATGACCTCCGTAAGCCATAAAACCTGCCATAAGCCAGGTAAAATTATCAAATTATTTATGTTTGGGGAACATATATAAATTTCTGTTGTCCCATTCATTCCCATTTTCCCCTACGTACACATTCTCGCATGTCCACATTTCACAATTCAAACAATTCCATTTCAGATAATTCTGTGCATTTGACTGGAGAATTTTCTCTTACCAATTTTTGTAGTAGTGTCTGTTAGTGCAAATTAATTTGGATCTTTAATATTTGGATTAAGTACTCCAAAAGTTTGTAGCAACCTCTCTTCTTCGATGCATTTTGTTGTAAAAAAGTCCATCGCAATTCTAGAAAGATTGAAAAATAGTAAATTAAGTAGGTTTTAAGAATTTTTTAAATATATGTAGATTAGATCATGAATGGACATTCTATTTCACGCGTTCTTAAAAACCTGCTATAATGCCAATTACACTCTCATCTTCAATATTGGCTATTGCTAGTGACATTTGTTCCTTTTTTGTTCATAGATGTTGGAATACGAAATCCTTCAGTGTTTCATACTCGTTCAAAAACAGCTAAATGTAACTGCTATTTAAGTCATACTATATAAGTTTAGACAGATTCAATTTTCAACTAAGTCATTGTATTAAACATTATTTTTATTTTTTTGCAAACAGTCAGTGGTGATCATATATATAAATGCGTCTCAGTGTCAAATTTGAAACTCTATTTTTGGAACCCAATGAACATATTACTTCTCTTTCAGTCTGGAATCTACTTATGACCACTTTAACCAGAAGCTTCATAATCCACACAATTGAGATTTACAACTTTGTGTTGTCTTTCAGATATTTTTCCCTGCTATAACACACTTTATAGATGTAGAAAGTTTGAAAGGACACCTGTAAACAGTTATTGAACCATTAAAATTCCAATTATCACTACAACTATTTAATCTAATCAAAATGTGATCCGCTTTTTTTAAATCCTTTACTGCCAACCTCTTCATTATTAGCAGTTTCGTGGAAATGTGCCACTTTTTCTGACAACAATTGTTTGCTTTAATTTGTTTACACTATACGATATGAGACTTAACACATTATGTTTCATTAATATCTGTGCTTATCAGTTTTTTTTGTGTTTCGTGTGTACTTCAATTGCATCAATTATTCCATTCTCAGAACGTAGGCATTGTGATTTTCAATAATAACATTCATTGTAATAATTGATCCAGAAGACAAAAAATACTTACCAATATTGTCAATATGAGCAATCAAGTAAGCTCTTTTATTAGAAACTTCTTTCTTTTCGATTTTTCATTCAGTTCTTTCTTCAGTGTGCAGTCACTCAGGGGCTTAGGATTATGCTACATCAAGAAATTCAGCAATCAGTGGGTTTATTTTTCATTAACAACGATTTACGATTGTTATTACAGTGAAACCTTCAAATAAAGTACAACTATGGGACTGCAACTTTTGCCCCTTAAATAGAGGTGTCCCTTATTCGCAGTTTCTTACACAGTGAAACCTCCAAATTAGGGACTTTTTGGGACGGCAACTTTAATCCGTTAAATAGAGGTGTCCCTTATTTGGAGGTTTCACGGCATTTCCTACATTTTATTTAATCAATATTAATATTACTCTCATATTTTGGTAGAAAGAAAAAACAATTATTTCTGTTCCGTGTTGTACACTGAAATATGGATCGCTTCTGTTTAATACGTCCAAAGTTCCGTGTACATTTAGCACTTTCACTGTCTAAAACTATCTTTGCGAGGACGTTGTGAGATGACAATCTTTTTTGAGTTGACATAAGAGTAGTTTAATGAAACTATTTTTCATTCTCTGGTGTTTCTGAACAATTATGACTTTTAAGTAGCAGGAACTGTGACATCAGGACAAAAGGTACTCATCCGGAAAAATTAGATCAATAGACTGGAGTTAACCTTGACTCTCCGAATTTTGTCATTTTGCAGCATATACTTTCCGTTCTTTGAGAATATCTATTCCAGGTTTTTGACATAGTTTTACATCTTCAAAGAACCTTAAAGAATCCATTGTGCGTTTACAAATTTTAATCCAAAGTAGTATGAGTAAGTATCTTAAACATACATGAACTTTCTTAAATGCAGCAAAATAAGAAACAAGCAATAGTAGAAATCTGTTTAATAAATTTATAAATCAATCAATCAATAAATAAATGCCTATTTACAGTACAGATTTGAATTTCATAATAGCAAAAACATATAATTTGACATACCGATATTTAACGCGTCGAAAATATTAAACAGGTCATGTTGATAATCATCTCAAAATTTTGGGATTTAAAAATGACAGCTAATACATTTCAGCTGTACAGGGGAAACCTGCAGAATAAAATAAAAATAAGTAAAACATTTAAAAATATCTAGCTGAAAAGCATTTTAAACGCAGCTATAAGATGAAATTTATTGGGTGCTAAATTCTAAACTAAATTTCAATACTTTGAAGACACAGTAATAAATTCATCAGAAATTTTTATAGAGAATAAACATAGTATATAATTAAATAAAAAAAGGTAACGATTTATTATTTATTTATTTTTATAATTTCGCAAGTACACAACAAATGATATTTTCACTAGAAATCTTCCAGATACAAAATATTTATTTATTTTTAATTGTTACTTTCTCATTTATCCTTTCTTTATCTAAAACTTTCTTTTATCAAAACATGGTGATATTACAATGAGGCTGTTTAGTGTAAAAAATTTTTATTTAAACATCGGTAATATTTCTGTGACATTATCTCCCTAATTAATTACTTAAAAGCAATAAAAGACAATTTAATATGGTGTTGGTTACTATCGATAGTTATTTTAATAAACTACATTTCATCATATTTATAAATTTAAGAATAAACGTAGGCGGACGATTTGAAACAGACATGTATTGCCGAATTCTAATGCAAAAATATACAAAAGATAGAGTTCTGTCAATTTATATTTATCGCCAGTCAGTTATGTCAGTATTACAGCAGTTGAAAGAAATTCCTTATTTTGCAACTAATGCAATATATTAATTTTTAAACAAGGTAAAAGACATTTAACTTAAATGCCAATAATAAATAAAAACGAAATTTGTCAGTGGTACAGAAGACATTAAATATATTTAAGTTAAGATTTTTGCTAACAAAATGTAAAAAAAAAAAAAAAAAATATATATGGCAGACTTTACGAAATTCTGTAAATATTCACAATTTTAAAATGTAAAAAATTATAACCCTGACTAATTGAAAATCGGAAACAAAACAAATGCTTTCGTACTTCAAAGATATGTTTAAATATGTTTTGAAATCTTAATTAAAGATAAATTTTAAGCTTATTTTAATATAAATTTTAATACTTTGTTTAAAAAAGCTTTAGAAATACTTTATTGTACACAAATGTACACATTCTACTCAAATATAAATTTCATGCGAATGAGAAATATTTCTAACCAAAATTAAAATATAAATTATTAAAAGGAATAATAGTTCTATTGAAGATTTTATTTACAATGGCATGTTTAAATAATATATCATAGCAGAGATAGCTTAAAAGTAACATACAGCATTACTTAAAAAATGCATAAAGATTTAGTCGGATATAAAATTTAAATCCACGAAAATACTTTTGATAATGTGTGCCATTGTGTAAAGAAATAGAATTATTTAAAATAGTCTAGTGCATCTAAATTATTATAAAACTCTTTATTACATAACCTTTTGAAAATTTACAAAGACAAATACATAAACCAATATATTATAGAATTGTTTTTATAGAATTGAATAGCATAATAATTATAACTTCATTATTAAAATAAATATTTTTTAGGTATTTTTAATTTTGTACTAGTATTTATTGTAATATAAATGAGGATTTTTATGACATTATTTTGTAAATGGGATAGGGGGTGTAAGGGGGATGTAAAGGGATTATGAAATTATGTATGTATGAAAAATATTTAAAAAAGGATTTATGAAATAATCACAATATAATGCAAATTAGTCATAATGAATCATACAAACATTTTTAATAACAATATACAGAAAATATTCTTATAAAAATAGTTTAGTATATCCATATTAAAAGGTATACAAAATGATTATATAGCGGCATGGTATGAAGATATTTATATTTCATCATTAAAAAATACAAAGTACAATGTTATTCTTAAAACAATTATCATTTATAAAAAATGGAATTTAATTAGAATGCGGAAATACGTTTTAGCCACATAAAAAGTATAATAATAGCATTTTTATTGATTAGAACAATTAAAACTAGTCACCGCAGAAATATATTTTGAATATATCAATTGTTCTTAAATTTCCATCGCGTTTTCGGAATGTGCAAATGGTGTTAAACAGCAGATGTCAGATCAGTAACTAAAAGAAAGATAAAAAAAAATACTCCTTACCAAGGAAATAGTTCCATAATGATCAACAGTTCTTATGAATTGGTTCTAAGATCTCCTCTAATCATGTAGTCTAATTCAATATGATCCATTATCAATAATTGAAAAATTTGTTTGAAAAAAGTTGCTATAAATTATTGTACAAAAAGATGAAACTTTTTTATAATATTGTCACATTCCTATGATACTATTTTGAATAAAAATGGAAAAATAAAAATAATAATCTTAATCTTTTTGGATCTAGTGTACTGCTATTAGTACACGTATTTTAATTGAGTATTGTTTTGTTTTAAGAAATACTTTTGTTACTGTTTACATGCATTAATGTTAGTGTCTGTATATGCATTAACACATATCTTTATTAACGTTTTGGCATTTAGTAATAGTAATTGTAATAATAATAATAATAATAATAATAATAATAATAATAATAATAATAATAATAATAATAATAATAATAATAATAATAATAATAATAATAAATATTTGTTTCGCACCATTTGGGATTTTTTTCTTTGTAACATAAATTTCATTTGTTAAATTTAAAATATAGGTTACTTTCTTGAAAGTGCGATTAATAATAATCACATAATAAAACCGTTATGCTATTGTCATATGAATATGAATTGAATAGTGCACATAATAGCAACATTCGTTATGTCTCAGATAATGAAATATTCTTTAAACTCTAATTAGTCTATTTAAATAGTTAGGGTTAATGTTATCAAAGTAAAAGTATTTTTTCTATAAACTGAAAAAATTTATCGGATCAGAAATTTTTAATTACTTTTTTTTATTATTTCCAGATATAGGATACGCATTGACACAGAATGTATAACAATCCACAAGGATGTTTTTTCTTTTTTTTTAATCCTAAAGATAAAAGTCTTTCCTTAAATCTTTAACCTAATTTTATTACTTTTGAACTCTTTCTAAGACACGCCGAAAACTATAAGGACCACGTTCTTGGAACCACACTATTTTAATATGTATGTAAAAGAAACACGGAACATACTTTAAAACCTTATAAAACATTTTTATTTTTAAAATGAAAGGGATGCATGTCCTTGAATAATTTTCTGATTCTCTAGGAACACTCTCAAATGAAATCAGATTAGATCCTCGAACCCCAACATGACAGTCTGAAAAAGCATGGATTAAGAAAAAAAGTTCTTTAGATAATATGATGCTGATTACATTTTGGTGCAAATCGCTCAACAGGTAGCGCTGTCATAGTTCACTATTTTTGATTATCGCAATAGCTCTCCTCAAGGGCCAATGCTCAAAAATTTCTCCAACTTCAGGTTCAGTTATTCCTTGATGTAGATTAGTGTTATTTAGTTTTCGATATACAGGGGTTGGACAAAAATATGGAAACACCTTTAAAAAAACACGTTTCCTTGCGTAGTATTGTGTACGGTGCCCGTTGTTATTCAAAACAGCTTGCAGTCTTCTCGGAATGGATAAATACAGTTTCTGTATGTTTACCAAGGGAATATTATACCATTATTCCTGCAAAACGGTGGCAAGTTGAGATAACGATGTTGGCGATGGATAACGAGAACGCACTTTTCGCTCCAATGTAGACCACAAAGGTTCAATAATATTTAAGTCTGATGACTTTGGTGGCCTGACGAGATGCGAAAATTCATCCTCGCGCTCAGAAAAACAGTCCTGGACAATGTGAGCTGTGTGAACAGGGACGTTGTCGTCTTGGAAGATAACATCGTCATTGGGGAATAAAGCTTGTATCAATGGATGGACAGGATCGGCCAAAACGTTCACATAAGTCTGAGCAGTAGTACGCCCTTACAGAGTTATCATGGGGCCAGAAGAGAACCACGATATGGCTGCCCAAACCATCACCGAACCTCCGCCATCTTTCACTCTTGGCAACAAGCAGTCTGTATTATAGGCTTGAGATGGCGTTCTCCAGACGTAAACTCGGCCAGAAGTGGGGAACAATGTGAAAGAAGACTCATCAGACCACATTACTCTCTTCCACTGCTCTATAGTCCAGTTTTTATGACTTAAACACCATTTTTTCCTGTTACAGGCATTAGCATTACTGATGGATGGCTTTTCAATTGCAACACGGCCAGCAATTCCCTATTTATGAAGCTTCCTTCTAATTGTTTTGGTACTCACAAGATTTGGTAACACGATATTCATTTCAGCAGTAACTTTTGCACCTGTGGACTGCTTATTTTTCGCGATAATCCTTCTTAATGATCGTCTGTCACGATCACTCAGAACACACTTTCGTCCGCGCTGTGATTTAGCGGATGATGTTTTTTCCGCATTTCAAATATGCGGAATAAATCTTCGACACAGTACCTCTTAAAACACTAAAAACCTCGGCTACCTTGCTTACGGAAGCACCCACCATACGTGCGCCAACAATTTGTCCATGTTCGAAGTCTGTTAACTCTGACATAATTCAATGATAATCTCACATAACAGTGATCCACCAACGACTGAACGGTGCAGCGATTTTACGAAGTTCTATAGGTGGCGACAGTAGGCGAAAACTCCAGTGCCATCAGCATAGTTCATTATAATCAATCTTTCTTTTCAAACATGCATTTCAAAAGGTGTTTCCATATTTTTGTCTAACCCCTGTATATCGTCCAATACATATTCTGCTGCATTTTTCAGGATTTTGCAATACATATATCTCAACAACTATTGCACGGATTTTCATCGAACTTAGATTCAATGGTAAATATTTTCCTGGTAAAATATTGATCCTGATTAGTTTTTTGTGTACATTACCAACACGTGGCTTGGTTTGTGTACATTACCAACACGTGGCTTGGTTAAGCACTTTTTTTAAAAGATTTATCAATAGCTCTACCTCAAAAGATAATGCACGGATTCTTAACTTCAGATTCAGTTATAAGTTGACAAAAGTTGCTTCTGAGTAGATTTTAGTTTAAACCACCTAACCAGTGGCAGCTGCATTTTTACAGGAAGTATTAACATGTATAAGATAAAAAAAAAAGTTTGTGCATAGCCATATCTGATTAATTTGATTTACAGTACAGAAAAAATGTCTATTACAAGAATTTTCGTTATCATTGTTAAATAAAATGTTGTAGTAATCCCAGTTTCATAGAAAAAATTTAACAACTTAACAGGTTTTCTTTTCTTACACGACGGTTATTTTTAGTATAAAAATATTTAATACAGAAGATATATATATGTATAACAATTTAAAAATGCTCAGATTAATATCATATTAAATATCACAGGTAAGCAAATCGTAAAAGAACGATGTTCCAGATAAATTTATTCCATATAGACATAGTCTTCTCGCAAGTTCGGGATATTACTTAACAGCTACTTGAATGGCTATCGTATACATAACCATACGGAATGTATGTCCTAGCTGTGAAAGGTTAAATTAATCCTTTATCTACCGAATTATGAATTCATGAAAATTTTTCATTGTAAAGCGTTTTGCGTAAATAGTTTAACCTAAATTAGAAGATTCATATAATCATTTAATAAATTTTTGAAGGATTTTAGAAGGATTGAAGGATTTAAAAGGATTAATTAAATTTGAATTTACATGGATTTTGTACAGTATTTATAACCCCAGTCAAATCTTTTATGTTAAATCGTTTTCTTAATATTTTGTATAATTATAAAATTTACAAATATGACGTTCTTACGATATAAATATAGAAATATTTCCTAATTGAATAATCCCCATCCTTCTCCCTCAGCGCCAAGAAAGCTGACAAGAAGTAAAGACAAAAGAAATCATCCTTTTAAATGTATATATATACATCTTTTTCTATAACCAATAATGCTTTTCGAACAAAGTAATGTATAGTACATGCAACTCATTCTAAGCAGTATTACAACGAATTGATGTATTAAAAGGATTTTATAATAAGTAATTTTAATTATACTTATAGGTGCCGTCGACAGATAAAGGTTTAATTCGGATTTTATATATATTTCAGATACATATTTTAGATATATTTCAGGTTATTATCACTGGTCTGAATAACGCCAGGCGGATCAGCTAGCTACGAACGAAGGTTAAACAATACACCAACTAAGGAAGAATACACATAAAAGTAATTTGAGATACTACGTGTTAATTACAACAAATATGACTTTTTTTGATCTCGCATTGCATCTCTTAGCAAAATCTAAATAATGAAATATTTTCCAATTCAATTATTCCTTATAAATTTTCAGAAATGCAAAAACTTATTTAATTTTAGGGTTAAAAATGTATTTCATCTTAAAAATGGCCTTTATTTAATGTTATTTAAAAAAATAAACACAACTGTATACATAAAATGTATTGTAAATAAATCCATAATAGTGTTATTTATTAAAACTTGCTTTTTTGTTCGAAAAGAAAATGATACGTAAGTATAAAAGTTCTTTAAGAGTCCATAAAATCCCCGAGATAGAAATTAGAAATTAACTAACACATTTATTTTTAACGGTAAATGAAAATCTCGTTTGTAAAATCATTCTAAGTTTTATAATTTAATATCTGTATAACATAAGGAAAAAAATATTTATTTTCCGAGAAAGTAACGTAATCCTCTTTCGTAATTTTTCGGCGTGTGGTTAATTCGAAGTGTGTAGAAAGGTGACACTTTTATTTACTATGGGATTAATGGATAATGAATTGTTGTTTATAACATTTAAAATGATAAACAGAAAAATGTTTACGTTCCAATTTGCCTATTCTGATCTAATATATAAATTCGATGTTTAAAAATGCTGGCTCATGAATACAATATCCGTTGAAACTACTATGTTGTATTAATAATCATTAACCATTTTACTTAAATATCATCCGAATCTAGCAAAATAAATATTGATTTACAATGTTCACATTCCCAACATACAGGGTGAATCCTAATTATAGAAACAATAGGATATCTCCTTAAATATTGTCCCTAGACTCATACGCCGAATTGCAAAAATTCATAAGGGAAATGGTGCGAAATATAATAGCACAAGTAAAAACTCGACCGGGCAAAATTTTCAATTCCGATCGGACGCAACCCGTATTAAAATCATAGAATCTGATTGACCTAATGCGCGCAAAAATAAGTAACATTTTCTCCGCCTACAATTTTATACAAAAAATTCACGTATTCCTAAATTGACATTATCTATACATATAATAAAACAGTAGGACCCGGTGTGTCTGTACATTGAAGATAATTGACAAAAATGGAGTCAGGGCGATAAAAGAAAACCAATGAAACACAAAAAAAATTTTTTTTAATTTTTTGTCTGTCTGTCTGTCTGTCTGTTTGTTCGAGGTTATCTTCGTAACTACTGAATGGATTTTTATGCGGTTTTCACTAATGAAGAATGCACACTCCCGGGCAGTGTATAGGCTTTGTTTCATCAAAATCGGACAACAGACAAAAAAGTAACAAAAAGAAACAAAAGAAACTATTAGGTGCGCTGCTCACGTTTTTTAGTACATAACGTTTTTTAGTACATATAAAATCCAATAGATGTCACTGTGCGATTTTAAAACGCGCTATCGTTATGTTTTCGCCAGTCTACTTAAGTATGAGAAAGTTTCAAGCTGGCTGTCTTTCCATGTGGTTTAGTCGGTAGAACGTCAGTGCGCCATACTGATGGCCCGGGTTCGATTCCCAGCATGGAATTTTTTTTCACTATGTTGGCATTAACGCCTATAAGCAATTAAAAGAATTTGAAATATTGTATTCAAGGCGAATTTTCTCTCTGGGAAAATTTCCTTGCATTAATATGTCAGTGTAATTTTTTTTTCGATTTAATTTTTTTTTTCGAAACTTTGTTTTTCTTAAAAAATTACAGTAAATATTTGATATTTCCCAACGTTTTTTGAATGATCGACTTGCTTTTTTTTTTTAATGTATGTCTGAACCTTATCTAACTACTTCTTCAAGATTTCTTTAGATAAACCGACCAGCGTAGCGGGCGAAGGCCGCTAGTTTTACAATAAAAAATTTAAAATTCATTTTTAAAGGGTGGTAGATTTAAAGGGGAATGAATATAGATTATAGAAACAATAGGATATCTCCTTAAATATTGTCCCTAGACTCATACGCCGAATTGCAAAAATTCATAAGGGAAAAGGTGCAAAATATAATAGCACAAGTAAAAACTCGACCGGGCAAAATTTTCAATTCCGATCGGACGCAACCCGTATTAAAATCATAGAACCTGATTGACCTAATACGCGCAAAAATAAGTAACATTTGCTCCGCCTACAATTTTATACAAAAAATTCACGTATTCCTAAATTGACATTATTTTACAATAAAAAATTTAAAATTCATTTTTAAAGGGTGGTAGATTTAAAGGGGAATGAATATAGATTATAGAAACAATAGGATATCTCCTTAAATATTGTCCTTAGACTCATACGCCGAATTGCAAAAATTCAAAAGGGAAAAGGTGCAAAATATAACAGCACAAGTAAAAACTCGACCGGGCAAAATTTTCAATTCCGATCGGACGCAACCCGCACTGTTAAAAAAATTCTGAAATTCACGAACATTTTTTTCCTGAATTTCACAGAAAAGCTCCCTTTTAACAAAAAAGGGTATTTTCCGTTACAAATCACAAAATTACATCATATTTCCTGAAAATAACGAAACGGGTGGAAATAAAAACAAAAAACGGAGACACTCCGTTGTGCGGGGAGCTCTATGGCCGAGTGCTCAAGGCACCACACCGCTAATCGTCTGCGAGCGCAGATTGTGGGTTCGAGTCCTATTGTCGCCATGGAATAATGAAACATAAAAAATTCCTTTTAAGTTACATTTATCTGTTTATTTTTCTCTTTTTTTCTTATTAAAAATCTTTTAATTTATTAGCGGAAAAATAAATAAATAAAGAAATAAATAGTGTACGACAATTTAAAAAAAAATGTCTATATATATATATATTGCAAAAAAATTGTTAATAAAATTTATTTAATAAAAAAAACAATGGTTTTAAACAGTGATTTTTTTTTATTTAAACTATTTAAAAAATTAAAAATGATTTAAAAAAATAATAAGTATTATGCATCAGTCTAAAATTATCCGTTTACAAACATTCTAAGGAATATATTTGAAAGGATATCTTTAAAAAGCACAACTGATTCTCCCACTAATTCATAAAAGACATACTCTGTACCGTTTAGCATCAGCAACTTTGGCTCAGTTCATAAGAATTTGTTTCGCACTCTGAAGGTCCCAAGTTCGATCCTGAGGACGGCGTGAACGAAATTATCCAAAATAACATAGCAGCTCAAAATCCCTCGGTAATTTCGAATTCTTTGAAGATTAATCGGTTAATCATTTTTAAAAATTATATTAAATTATTACTATTATAAATAAACTTTGTAACGGAAAGTTACTGATTCTTACACCGGAGTTTTCCCTTCTTGTATTTCTCACAACGGAAAATCTACTAACGGAACGGTAAAAGTTCGGCTACTATTTCTGCCGGTAGTTTCACCTTGAATTCACAGATTTATTTTTAACAGTGCGTATTAAAATCATAGAATCTGGTAACATTTGCTCCGCCTGCAATTTTATACAAAAAATTCACGTAATCCTAAATTGACATTATTTTACAATAAAAAATTTAAAATTCATTTTTAAAGGGTGGTAGAATTAAAGGGGAATGAATATAGATTATAGAAACAATAGGATAGCTCCTTAAATATTGTCCCTAGACTCATACGCCGAATTGCAAAAATTCATAAGGGAAAAGTTGCAAAATATAACAGCACAAGTAAAAACTCGACCGGGCAAAATTTTCAATTCCGATCGGACGCAACTCGTATTAAAATCATAGAACCTGATTGACCTAATACGCGCAAAAATAAGTAACATTTGCTCCGCCTACAATTTTATACAAAAAAATCACGTATTCCTAAATTGACATTATTTTACAATAAAAAATTTAAAATTCATTTTTAAAGGGTGGTAGATTTAAAGGGGAATGAATATATATTATAGAAACAATAGGATATCTCCTTAAATATTGTCCCTAAACTCATACGCCGAATTGCAAAAATTCATAAGGGAAAAGATGCAAAATATAACAGCACAAGTAAAAACTCGACCGGGCAAAAATTTCAATTCCGATCGGACGCAACCCGTATTAAAATCATAGAATCTGACTGACCTAATACGCGTAAAAATAAGTAACATTTGCCCCGCCTACAATTTTATACAAAAAATTCACGTATTCGTAAATTGACATTATTTTACAATAAAAAAATTAAAATTCATTTTTAAAGGGTGGTAGATTTAAAGGGGAATGAAGTAAATCCAATGACAATGAATTTACCAAAGACGCATTTACAAAAAGTTGTACTTCATACCTGCAAAACTTACACAAGTATGCCCATTTAAATGATTTCCCATGTTTTAATGGATTAGGCACAAATTGCAATGAGTGCAATTCGAATAAAAGTAAAAGTTCTATGAAACATGCAAAAAATATATTTTCGCAATTAGAATTTTTTTTTTCTGAGAGGTTAAACCTATAATTTGCAAACAAAATCACATCACAAAATTTCTCATAAAAAGTACATAACTCCTTAGTTTTTTTTGAAGTGCAAACATTTAAAATCGTTATAACTCGAAACATTATATATCGGATTTTTTTTTCATTTAATTAAAGAGGAAAATATAATAACTTTTTTTTAAGATTTTTCTTTAAGTGTTAATTTTAAAAATATTAACAATATTTATTTTAAAAATGATGTAACTTATTTTGTTCAAAAATGGTTCATTCAAAAGTAAATATTTTTTCAATTTTGCTGAAACAAAATAATGTAAGTTAAAAGTTTGCACCTTATTTCTTTAACTTTTGTTGAGTGAATAACTTAAACGCAAGAAATGATAAAAAAATGCAGAAAAGCATATTTAACGTTTTAAACAAACACTGGTACCTAATAAAATGTTTAAGTGCCTTTAAATAAAATTGCATGCGAAAAAATAACTTATTTCTGTATCTTAAACTTCCGATTCGATATTATTTTTGTACCTCCTCCTTTCTGTACTATATAAATATCAGTCAATTATTTAGAACAATGCTTATTTAGAATGTATCGAACAGGAGATTTTGCATGTTTTTAGCCCTTACAACTTGAGACAACTTCGAGGCCGTTAAAAAAATATGTATCCTTTGGACGACACGGATTAGGCCCGAGTTCTTACATTTTACTCAAGAATAGGCCAGACCTAACATGTTTTTTTTTCTTTCCAAAACAAGATTGCCTTCCTTTTTCTAGATCAGCATGGGTCTAAATTTTCAGTTCCGATCGTGACACAACCCGTATTAAAATCATTGTCTCTCCCTAACCTAATCCGCGCTTAAATAGTAACATTTGCTCCACCCAAAAATGTTTACAAAACATTCACGTATGTTTAAATCGACATTATTTTACAATAAAAACTTTCAAGTTTATTTTTTTAGAGGATAGTAGATTTAAAGGAGAAATAAATAAATCTAATGAAAACAAATTTGCCAATGAAACAATCCAGTCTGAAGCGGAAAATATCTAAGCAAAGTGCATATAATAATGTCTGAGAACATTACATTTATACATCCTACGAACGGAACTTGTCTATCACGCATATTTTTTCCCTAAAAGATTCCATCCTAAAAGATCTTACTGAATAGGAAACGATATTAAAGAAAAAGTGAAACTATTGCGCATAAATGCAGATTCTTCTTTAGTGTATTATAAAAATGTACAATCGTTGTTTTATATATTACTTTTGGATGCAATTAAAAAAAAATCATTTGTATCAATGTGCCTCATCCCCGGGGCAGATTGATTCAAAAGACTTTTATGGGACACTTTGATATGCCTGGGAAAATTTAGACAAAATAACACCAATGTTTATTTTTCATAGAAAAATAATTAGCAAACCATTTTATATTTGTTTATAGAAATTCAAATCACCCACAATTATTTGTAAGCAATATTAAAGCAATCAAAAGGAAATATATAATGACCTGATATTCTGGCTGTTCCTTGTCTGGTTGGCTGTGGTAACTTTCTCATATCTGGCACTTCAACCCCAGCATTATCTCCTTTCTTAGGACAGATGAAAAAATTATCAGGTCTTCGGTTTATAAATCGGTTTTAAACAGAAAATAATTTATAAATATAATAAAAATTCTGTTTATAATATAAATATCTAGTGCTGTTCTGCAGCTTGTTCCTCTTACTTAACATTTCTCATGTCGAAAATACTTTTTTTCTATGGCGAATCGATATGAATTTCACATTTTCCAGGCTGCCGTCCTTTTCTTTTGTCAGTTCTACTAGCTCTAGAGTTGGGTAACTTCGTACGTCCTTACCCAACAAATAAAACTAATAGCAAAAATACTTTAAAATTTTCTAATATAAAGAAATTAGAGCTATTTTACTTCAATAAAAATTAATATTAGAATTTTTGGCGAAAAATGATTGGATTAAGGAGTATAGGGTAAAAAAAAATTAAAGATAATTAAAAAATGAATTTAAAAAGGATTTAGTTTGTATCAATGTGACCCAACATAGACGGTATCAATGTGCCCCATACAGCGGTTTTGAATAAAATGAGTCTCAAATCCAACACTTCATAATTTATCTTACAATAAAGAATGGGGAACTGATAAAGAGCAGCTTTACTTGCCAGGGGAGTTTTCCTTTCGGTTGAAAATACTGGAACAGTTTAATAAAACCATTTCAATTGTACAACCCAAATTTACTTTTGACGTACAAAAACAATAAATCACCCACGTAATTTCATCAAACTACTGAATTATTCAAAGATTTTCTTTATGCAGTTGGGTGCACTAGCATCGTCTTTTGGAGCTAATGTGAAAATTCCTGTGAGCAGTGACCCTGTGAGCGGTAGAGGGGGTGTATCAGTGTGCCCCAGCTCCCGTTATATATATCGTAGCTTTTTGTGATTCTTTAAAAATAAAAATTATAAACGTGAAAAAAAAGAAAAATCTATAATAAATATTTTTGGTCAAAACTCACCCATATGTAAAAATTTTTAATTGTATAAAAATAAATAAATTAATTAAATTAAATTAAAATTAAATTAAAATTAAATTAAAATTAAATTAAAATTAAATTAAAATTAAAATTAAATTAAAATTAAAATTAAATTAAAATTAAATTAAAATTAAATTAAAATTAAATTAAATTAAAATTAAATTAAAATTGAATTGAATTAAAATTAAATTAAAATTCAGTTAAGCCAGGCCGAGTTAGGATTTTAAATTTTTGAAGCAGGACCGAATTATTTTCTATGTATCGGTTTGGGACTGGTCCTAAATATTTCTCCCCATTCAAACCTGTATTACAGACTAACAGAATGTTTGGGAAACAGGTTCAGTGTAAAATCTGTACGATGTTTTTTTTTTATGTCCAAACAGAGGCACAGTTTTAAATCGACATATAATAACGGACAATTTGTGTGATTCCTAACTTGTTTTCAAAATGAGTCAAAACCACTTGTCTTAAAGGTATGGTTAAGTGGTGTACGTCACGAAGTTTTGAAAATTTTAGATTTTAATATCTCTGTGAGATTTTTAAATATAGAGAGGATTTTTTGTTGGCTTCAGGAATGGATAAGAAATAATTTGTTAATTGGGAATTTTGCCCTACGGCGGCCGTATAAAAATTTTATTTTCGAATTTTTTCAAAAAAATCCCTTCCATGGAGTTGCAATTTATGTCATCACATTTTGCACCTTTTTTATGAAACTTTGCTATTCGAAGTATGTGCTTAGAGGCAATATTTAATAAGATAGTTTGTTGTTTTGATAATTATGAGTCCTGTATAGTTACTGAAATAACTTGCAATTTTGTAATCTTTAATTAGTGATGGTTTCAAATCTAAACAAATACTGATTACTTCTGGAAATTTCCAAAGGCAATATCTTCGTTTTTGCAATATGAAAGATGTAAATATAGCTTATTTTCGATACATGAATTAAAAAAGGGTGCAGAATAAGTGTTGCTCGTATGGAATAAAATTTCATGATTAATCTGTCAAATTTATGAATAAATACATAATGCTATCCGCGAGAGCTGAACCTTTTAGCGTAATTTAATAATTATGCTGTATCAATGATTTTTCAAATCTTGTTATACTTTTCATAGATAATTTACTTGTAAACTAGACAGTTTCCTATTAAATTTTAAAAGAAAATTATAGTGAACTATTTATTCCAAAATGCTTGCAATGCTACATCTGTGATTAAATTATAAATAAATACTTAAATTTTAAAATGTGTTAAATTATTTTTTCAGTTTGGAAATGCATTTACTACAGTTTTATTAATTCCCGACGGTTATGAATCAGCAGGAAAAAAATTAATTTTATCTCTATCTTGGTGGTTAATAAAGCACAACATCTTTTACATTACAAGTTCTTTAAAGCTTTTAAAGTTCATTTAGAGCCTTAATATTGACTAAAACTTTGTAAACCTAAAAATAAGTAAACTGGGATAACTTTTGATACTTGTTGTTGAAAATACATGTGTGCTGTTATTTTTTTCTTTTCTATATATACGATTTCCTCTCATAGTTTTAAATATAAACGACATATATATTTCATATTTCAAAATACACTGCTGCTCAAAATATACGTAGAATTTGAATCTAGAATTGTGTTTTGGCGCTTGAACAATAAGCTGCTTTTAAAATATGAATAACCATTATTTGAAAGTAAAGCACAGCGTCATTCGTCAATAGGATTTAAATTTAAAGGAACTAAACGTAGTAAAAAAAAACAGACTTGAGAAATTAATCGTTTAAAAAATTACCTTCAATACCTATAACCATTTATATTATACAGAAAAATGATACTGTGCTGTGTTGAGAGTCTTTAAAATAGTATTTCGCAAATCTAATGTAAAATTTACTTATGCTAAACTCCAATACATAAAGGGTTGTTTAGCCGTAGTCTGTAATAATTTAAACAGTTCAAGTTATCGAAATTTCTTGTTTGTTAAAGACTTTTACTAATTATATTTTAAGTTATAATTTTTTTATTAAGTATATATTTAATTGACCATTTGCGTAATGCCAAAAGCATGCAATTACATTCATGATAAAAAGTATTAGAAAGCCTTTTTAATGTAACATCATTGCTTATTTTGCATTTTATACAAAATTTCAAGGATGTACTTTCCGGTATATAACCGATTTTTATGTCATGTTTTATTATGATCAGCATTTCCCAACCTTTTTTTCTTTTACGTACTCCTTACACAGACATTTCATTTCAGAATACCTCCGTTTCTTGCAAACATGTCGCTTCGCCTTTTTACCGCTTTAATCAAATCAATAACCCAAGTATGAATTTTTTTATTAGTAGTATTTCTATCACAACCACATAATCATTTGATACAAATTACATTAACATTTATAAAGTTTTCGGGAATTTTCTAACCATTGTTTACAACCTTCAAATAATCTTCGCCCGCCATTAACGATGTTATTTTCTTGTACCCCAAGCAGATCTGACACGAACCCCCAAGGGTATTCGTATTCAATGATGGGAACCGCTTTATACAAGTGATACTCTATTTGAGTTAAAAAATAATACATTAGCTTCAAAACATTCATTTTAAAAAAATCTGCATTTGGGAAAGACTTTTTGAAAATTTTATCTATTTTCATTCTTAAACATTAACACACTTCTCAGATATCTATTTCTTTTGCTTCAAATTTTGAATGACACTAGCAGTATAAAAGAAAAAAAATGTTACTATAAATAAAGGAAATTGATTTAATGTGATAAAGGAAAGATTTTTCATTAGCATTAAACTTTCCCGCGGCTGACAAGCATAATTTATACATGACACGCAACATTTTCTTTTACATGTCTTAGTAACGGAATTTAACTGAAAAAGTATAGCAACATGGCTTTTAAGAAAATTAAATGGTGTATCAAATATTTTTCTTTGCAAATTTATTTATATACAAAGAGTATCATTAACCAAAACTAGTTATTGAGGTTAATAAAGCTGTCAAGCACGTTTTTCTTCTTTCAGCAATATTTTAAATTAGGATATTGAGAAATTGTCATTCTTTTTAAAGTGAATAACATTAAACAACAGAAAAAAATCAGAAGTATGACCTAATTTTAGAAAGAATAATCATTTTAAATAAATGACAATGATATATCAATAATCTTTTAACGTAGCACTATATGAAACAAATGAGAGCTGAGAATATTAAGCCATTTTATTTTTTAAATATTCTTTATAGATGTACAATAAATCGTCAAAAAAGAAATTAAACAACTTTTACTAACAAATTACCTAATAATACAATGTTACAGTGTTGCTGCATCTGGTAGATTTTTTAAATAGGGGATTCCAAATTTCCACAAGTAAGTTTAACTAGTTATTATTGTTTTATAAGATGATAAATATTCTACAAATGTAATAAAAAAGTTGTTGTTTAAAAATTTCCGGTTTGAATTTAAACACTAGTGACGAATAGGACGATTACTTGATGACGTCACAATTCGTGTCTTTTAACCTTGAATATTTCAGTGAAACTGACTCTCCCCCTGTGAGCGACGATCTCCAGTTGCCGTTCAAATAATACAGGCTTTAAAATGCCCTAATTAAATTTTTAAACATAGATTGTGGAAAATTGATTCATAAATAAACGACGAGTTATGATCTTTGATATTGGAGTTGTTATTTATATGTTTTTTGAGTAAAATATTTCAAGAATCAAAGCAACCAATGCAGCTAATATCTGTTTTCGTAAAAGATTAAGTAAAAACAACTAAATGTTTGATAATCAACTTGTATATGTGTGATCGTAAAGTTTCAGTTACAAGAGAATATTTTTTAATACTACCTCGCACCATTTTTACAAAATTTTTTTTTACTTACGCTTTGAGAACAATCGCAAAAAGATATTCTACGAAACGTATTTTTTTTAGTAATGGAGCAGACAGAGTATAAAATATTCACCTGAATTTGAAACTATGCGATGACACCATGCATAAAATGACTAGTAGGTTTGTCGCTGCCTCCCGGAATTTTACAGTAAATATAATGTTTTAAATGTACCGTATTCGAGGAAACATACGACATAATGTTTCCTCAAAATTTTTTATCTTTGTTATTCATTAAAAATACGTTTTTTAGAGAAAAACATCTTTTGTACCTTTTACACCGTTAAAAAATATTGCTGTGATATTGCAGAAAATCTACAGGTTTATTGCAGCATTATCTTAAGGCTTATGTAAAATTAGAGAGATTAGAAAAACCGAAATTTTGTTAAATAACAGAGACGTTATTCAGAAAATTTAGAATAGAACTCAGAAAATTGGCATCGTTAAATATGTACAAGACTCTCTAAATTTACTTTTAATGATAATAATTTAATTCGTTTTTTTTTAATTAGCGAAGTCCTTAGCTAGATTCAAAGAACTTAAATTTTATGAATGACTTGAATGAATTTGACCTGCTGTATCTTTAAACTTCAATGCAAATTTTACCAGCTGTCCTGGAGTTTGAACCCGTCCCCTCTTGGCAGTGGATGAAAATTCTACTGCCTGAGCTATAGAAGATATTGCAATTGAGAGCAAAGTATGTTTTTATGATTCAGCGTAGAACAAACCGATGAATCATCAGGGTAAATCTGATGAGATGATTTTTCCCTTTCTACATTATTCTAATTTGTAATAAACACTCTTTAAGCTGTATTTTCTTCTTTAATATTTAAGAAAAATGTAAAAGAATTTTAAAGTTGTGTATTTTAAATTACAAAATTTAACAAAGACATGGAAATTCTTACGGGGAATTAGATATACGATAATGGAAATGTGAGCAAAATGATGACCGAGAAACTCAGTTGAATGTGTTTAACCGAAAATTAGTATAAAGTTATAGAAATTTTTCTCTTTTTTCTGTGTTTCTTCAAAAAGTTTTAGCATTATAGGCAATGTTATTTTTTGAACATTTTTAAAATGATATGTGTTTCCTAATTTACTTAATATGGAACGATTTAATTATTATTTTCAATTTATAGATATATTTTTAACCATAAACCAAAAATTGACTAAAAATCAAAATTTTTTAAATTAATATTCTAAGATTTTAATTGCATCTTTTTTTTTTAAAAAAAGGAGAAAAACATGTGAAGTTGCGACCCTTCCCTAGCGAAATTACAAGCGTTTCATCATTCCCGTAAGGCATGGTGACGTCACTGCGACGTCGTTGTGAAGTCACATTGTCACTTTGTGACCATGGATTGTCGATCTGACGTCACGTGACGTCGATATGAAGTCACAGTGTATAAAATGAGAAGTCGTTATTGCCGTTTTAGAGCTTTTTTGTGACGTCACATTCTGACCCCTTTGAGAAGTCACGGTGTGACTAATTTATGAAAAATGTGTCATTTGTGACGAAATTGTGACAGAAGCGACGATATTTAAATTGCCCGAAACATGTTTTTTAAAGTAAATGACATATTTTGAAAAATAATTGTAATTTTCCAAAAAGTTTAAAGTAAGTCACATCTCAGTCACAATGAGACGTCACTGAAAGATGGCATTTTGGTCACAGATGTGATGTGACCAAAGTGACTCACAGTGACGTCATTGTGACATCACTGTGACCATGCATGTTTTGATGGTTTGTACACAACAGTGTTCACCATAATAAGAATGCAAATCGATTTAATACCGAGAATATATAAAAAATATTTTTTAACGTTTATAATTTGATTTTTTAAATTACAAAGTTTTTATTTTCAGAATTTTATAACCATTCATGTTAAGTGCATTTTAACTACAACGTTCACCTTTTTTATGTTTTAAGCATGGTGTTAATGATTTTTACAATTTTTAATACATTTTTAAGTGTGTTTTTGTGTAAAGGTAACCATATTTGTCTATCATTTTATTCCATAAATACAATCGATGTGCATTGTATAAATTCTCGATACCTTATATTCAATGCTACGTCATTAAAAAGAAAAAAAACTACAATAATAATATTCTAACACAATGCAGAAATTCTTCATCTGCATCTGTGTCAGATATATAAAAACAAACAGAGGTGATGCTGTTGCGAATTTTGCTGAATCTCTAATTTCTACAAACTGTTTAATTCTTAATAAGTAAATATTTTCTTCTTTCTTATGTCATGTCTGTTGACCTGGGTGTAAGAATTAACACATTAAACTAAACTAAAAAAAAAAAAAAAAAAAAAAAACAGAATAACAAAATTAACAAAATTAAAACATTAATACTGAACTATTTATCGATTTTTCCGAAAAATTCTATCCCTTTGCAAACAATATGTATACAACAGTAACTCTTTATACAGCAGTTACGCCAATCTGTCTCCAAAACACTTGATATCAATAATAAATTTGTTTAAAAAAATTTCCAAATTGGTAAAGGACATCCTATTCTAGAATCCTTTCCATGATATTAGGTAAATATGAATCGCAGAATATTTGCAAGCTTCTTGGTTATATTTTCCTAAAAATATGGTGAATATAATCAAGTTTTTAGCACGCAATGCTGTGAGGGAAAAGCAGATAGTGATGGATCCATCCCATATTATTTATATTTTTGTCTCATACGATGGTACTCGTCAGAAAGGGGGGGGGGACATCTTTACATGATATTTGTATCAGATAAATATTAAAACAGCTTTCGATGTTGGCTTTGCAAGAACGAGCAAGCATTATCCTGAACGTGATTGCCCTTGTTCGTGAATATAACCATGATTCTGAAAAGTATATTTTGAGGACATACGGAGTAATTCTCATTCTTCAGATTGTCAACATTTTTTCTTCTGTATCATGGAACTTTATAAATATGCATGATGCGTTAATACTTTAGAAGCTTTTTATATAAATATCTAAAATGCACCAATGATCTCAAATGGCGTTTCAAAATCATTCCAATTTCTTAAGGAAGGAAATGCATTATGACATTGCCGAATATCAAAGAAGAGTGAACTAATTATAGAAAGAGTGAACTAATTATGTTGCAAAAATATAGGCCGTTGGAATTCAAAATAAAATTAGATTGCAAAATTAAGGGTGTACTTGGCTTAAAAAAACGAGAAAATCTGAAAATCTGACAGAAAGAACAATTTTGAAGCTTCAAGTCTTTTTGTAGAAAACCTATCATAGATAACACAGTCAATGTTAATAAAATGAAAACGGCCACTCTTTCAATTTTATGCTATTGTATGTCAGCCAATGACAACTTGCATTATTTATAAATATCCATAAGGATTAAAATCTTCGTGTTTTTATCAATGTGCTATAGCATTAAAAAAAGACCCAAAGCTTATTCCTCAATTAAGACTGTTTTGTAACCATCTGTCATTCCAAAAATTCTTCTGTATACCAAAGTTTGTTAATCAATAAAACTCGATATATTTCAGTAACAATTAAAAATACAAATGAATCACTTTAAAATGAATTAATTTGACAAATAGGTGTTTATTTCAAAGAAACGATTATAACTATCTGGTCTACCAGCTGTTGATAAATCCAACCAAAGCTGTGCTTCAATTTTACAAATGAATAATTGTGAAGTAGAAACTCTTGTGTAATTGTTGACAAATGTGATAAATTAAGAAGGTCATAAAAATTTGAAGTCATCTGACTTTTACAAATAAAAACTTAAATCTAAAAAATATTTAAATATGTGACAGATTAAAAACGAATAAAAAAATAAGAGTTATCTTACGAATTTGAGAAATTTTATGTAGCAACGTCTTATCCTTCATCTTCCTTCTCAAAAATGTAAATATTATTGATTGTAATATAATATACTTCGAATGTTATTAGTAACGAGCATGAATTATTGTAATGTTATATAATTAAAAATTAAGTTAATAAATATGTATTTACGTTTTAAAAAATGCTTACACACAAATAAATTATCAGATAAAATTCTAGAGATGCCTTAACAATTTCAGTCCGAATCAAAATATATGCTTCGTAAACATGCTGGTATTGTTTCGTACCTCATTGTGAAATAATATGGATTCTTATACACATGTATTAATATATTTTCAAGGAAATTTTACAGCTCAGAAAATTTTCGACAAAATTGTGATGCAATTAAACATAAAAAGTTATTAGAGCTCTCAATCGTAAATATAAATATTTAATTAAACAGTAATCACTGAAAGTTTTAATTTAATACAAATAAAGATTATTTAAAAAAGTTATAACTAAGCAGTATAAACAAAAACGGTTATTTACAACCTCCAATAATAGTTTTATTCACTATATTGCAGAAAGAAAAGACCAATTCCTATATTCATAGGAATGGGAACGCATAAATACTTATAAAAACTATCTTCGAATTAAATTTGATATGACGTATAATTGAGTTTTCACTTTAACTTATCTAGCAAGTAGAACTTATACAGTATCCATAATGGCCATTTTTAAAAAACTTGTTTAATATAACAATTATTTAGTTTATTGCATATATTGGCGTCATTATTTGCACATACAAGTATTCCTGTATCACGAGTGAGATTATCTTTCTTTAAAATTTTATAACAATAAATTTTAGTATTTTCCTTGGTGTCCGGTGTATAAACCGTGAATTTAACATATCTATTTCAAACCAGAAGCATTATCTAATAAATAAATATAAACGGATGGTAAAAATAAAGAAGTCATATTCTATTAAATAAAATGTCTGGTGGACACAAATGTATATGAGCGACGGAATATATGTTTGAAATTAGAGTAGTTGTAATGCAGGAAATAATTCGCGTTCCTTCCTTTTTTAATAGTAATATTATTTTTTAAAAAAGATGATGTGAAGATATTGATATTTTCTAATCATTGCTAAATAAAAAAAAACGCTGAAACTTATCACTAATAACAATAATAATATTAATGAAACATAAAATGATATTACTATGTTTCTGCGCATATAACACTATTACGTAATCAGCATTAATAAATAATTGATTAATTTTGTTACTTTTATATTTTTTTCCTAAAAAGTCTCTTTTTTTTTACCTTTTCACGTGCCACACGATTTTACATCATCGCTCATGTCAATCCCCTTTCCATAATTAAGTTTGCTTTTCATTAATCATAAGTGCCATTTATCATGTCACCTTGATTCAATGATGATAAGTTGTGCATTCTATATGTGACGAGAATGATGTATCTAACTTCTGTTTACAATTCATCACCTCAATGGTGAGTGATGTCATTATTTTCTCTTACACAGCATATTCTATGTAGTTTGTGAATACTGCGGATGTATAAAAATTAAACAGAGTTTTAAAGTGATAACAAATGAGCAAAGTTTTCATTTGAATGAAATAATATTTTAAATACTCTCTTTATTACTTGGCCGTTGTTCTTGTTATGTTTAAACATTTGAAATGCTTCTCAGAAGGTGATAAATATTTTGGATGTAAAAATATTGAAAAAAAACCACTTTATATTTACAAGAAAATATTAAATATTTTAGATTTTTTAAATCACGAGATATTAAGAAGTATACCTTTTACATATAAACATTTCAATAAACAATTTTATTTTACTTGAGAGAGGTGTAACGAAAGATTAAAACAAATATTGACATGTTTCGATTCCATCTTATAAGAATCATATTCATAATAAAATAAAAATAAAAATACTAATTATAATAATGCTAATTATAATAATATACTACTAATAATAATTAATTCCGATCATGGTAATTTTTTTTTTCATTTATTATTTTTACAATAGTACGCTTGATTTTTAATTTACATCTCATTGTCGCGAGCCGTTTGTATTGACCTTGAAAGGATTCGTATTTTTATTAGGTAGATTTTGTATAAAATGCTACCTTTTGCGGTTGCTCCTAGGTTGGAATTTCTGAAAAATTTTGCAGACCTACGCGGATCATGACTTCTAGACCCCAAAACTACCATCAGTGAAAAAGTTTATACATTTATCTATCTATCTATATATGCATATCACTTTCTTATGGACACGATAACTTTTATATTTCTGCTTCAATCTCTTCCAAACTGATACATAAAATCAAGGGGTATAAAATCTCGGCTAAGTTCGTTAATGGGCAAAATCGGTCCAAGGGGGTGGAAATAAGGAGGATTTTTGTGAAAACCAAAAAATGCCATAACTTCTTAATTAAAATAGATATCGAATCGGTTTAAAGTTTATATTACTTCTTAAAAATGGACTAAAAGTTTATGCATGACAGATTTTTGATAAATTTAGAAATGGGCTCAAGGGGCACAAAAACCAGGGTTTTTGGGAGAAAAAAAATTCATAACTTTGCCAATTCTCAAGTTATCTAATCCAACTAAATTTTGTATAAATGTTCTCAATGTTATGTAAAACTTTTGTATTTACAACTTTTTGGTAGAACTATTTTTTACTGGTGTAAAAAATTAAAAACGAAAACAAAAAGAGGATAGAAAAAAGACAAAAATCCACGATTTCGTCAATTCTTAAGCTGTCAAATATAATTAAATATATTTTACATCTTCTCAATAATATATACAACTTTTATATTGACAAGTTTTTCATAGAACCATTTCGCATAGCAAAAATAAATTAAACAAAAATAAGAGTTGGAGAAGAAACCTGAAATCCAAACTGCTTATATTCTGACTCATTTTTAAGTTCATTTTTTTAACGTATCCAAATGACAGATCCTTTTATTTAGGAACTGTATAATGTGATGCATTTATGTGGCTTATTTCTGCACTGAAGTATGTGGTCAGTTTTTTTATAAAGACAGAATATATTTCAAAAAAGGCTGCCAAAAAAGGGTATTTTGAACAGAATTTCCCGAAGTGACTGGGATTGAAAATTTGATGAAAAATTCAAATAACAAACTGCGTTTTCTCTGACTCATTTTTAAATCCATTTTTTCTATCAAACGCCACCAATTTACAGGTCCTCTTATTTAGAAGCTATATAATGTGATGCATTCGTCAGTTTTTTGATTAAGTAAGAATATATTTTTAAAAGGCTCCCGAAATGGGTATTATGAACAGAATTTTCAGAAGCGTTTGTGATTGAAAGATTGAGGTTCTCAAGTAACAAATTCGTTTTTTTCTGACTCATTTTTAAATTCAGTTTTGCTTTCAAACGCATCCAAATGACAGGTTCTCTTATTTAAGAGCTGTATAGTGTGCCGTATTGGTCAGTTTTTTTTATAAGGACTGAATATATTTTTTTAAAATGCTGTGAAATTGGGCACTTCGCACAAAATTTCCCGAAGCGGTCATGTTTAAAGAATTGAGGATGTATTCAAATAACAAATTAGTTATTTCATAACTCATTTTTAAATTCTATTTTGCTCTCAAACGCATTCAATTGACAGTTTTTGTTATTTAGGAGCTATATAAAGTACCGTATTGGGCGATTTTTTAATAAAGTCAAAATATATTTGAAAATATGTTGTCAAAATGGGCATTTGAGCCGAATTTAGCTTATGATGATTCTGATAAAACCAATTTCTGATAGAACCAAATTCTTACAGAAAAATGAAATTATTTTTTTTTTCAAAAGCGGTCAAATAAAGTTGTTAAACTGGGCTCATCTGTAATCAAATTTTATTTTTTGTTGTTGAAACGAGCACTCTTCGAAATCTACCTCCGCCTATAGGGCAAGCCGACAGGATTTTTTTTTAATTTTATTATGATTATCGTTATGGTTTGATTATGAATCAAAACATGTCAATATTTGTTTTACATTGTTAATTTAAATTGCTATAGTGTTACAAAATAAATCAAAATAACGTTTTTGTCCATTTTTCGCATTTGATTTCTTACTTAAATTATAGTACTCCAAATGTTTTCTTATGGAATATGGAAGTAACTACTAGGGCAAGTTAAATAATATAGTACTCTACCAGGGCATTGTTGCTCTTAGCAGATATAATCTGTTAAATATTCAAAAAATTCAAAACCTTCAACATTTTAATTATTCATATCTAAAAAAAAGTCACATTTGAATAAAACAAAATATACCCTGTAGTAGTGGATCATATGTACAAAAACAGGCTTTCATTAACAACCCCCTTCTTCAATCAAGATCTACAATTATTAAAATGATTTGTTTACTATCGGAAAATGACAAATAGGTTGTAAAAAAACACTCTCTAAAAGATAATCAACCTTTGCTAATTAGCTCATATTCAAGTAAATCTTATCGCTTACAAACAAAGAAATGAATGTTTTTATTTTTTCATAAACTAACTTTCTTAAGAGATTTGATAATAATATGCAGTTTTTAAATACTGACACCAATATTGGTGTGAGAATAAATATTTTTTGATAGCATAAAAAGTAGTAAATGAATTTAAGGTTGTCAATGACACAGCATAAAGAGAATAAATTTAATTTAAAATTTCAGTTCCCATTTAAAAAGACTGAAAAGAAAAAACTGCTTTTGTTCTAAAAATTGTATCTGTAGAAAATTGAACTTTTAAAGACTTTACAAATGCCACTTTGTCTAAGTGGTTACCATCTTACTGTGACATATCTAAAGGATAATATATTTTTTTTCTTTATAATGCTCCTTTTCTTGTTGACAACAATAACAATAAAATGCATTTGAACATTATTTATTCTAATTTTTATACATTCTTTGCCCATTTTATCATTTTATTTATTTCATTTTAAATTTTAAATTTATTTTATTAACTTACTTTTTTAATTAAGCCTTTTATTATGTGAAAATTAAAAAAACAAAAAGATAGATGTAAAGAATATAGAAAGAAATGCTACAATTTTTTTTTTACATTTTCATAAATAGTGAATTTTTGCCCTCAAAAAACGCATACATATATAAATCTATACTTTTTTACAAAATAAAAAAAAAGATACGTGGTTTTTTAAAGTAACAACATTTTTTAAGAAATGAGATCAGCGTTATATTTCTAGTTTCTGCTGTATTCATTGCATAAAAAAAAAGAATTTTTTGTGCGCAAAAAATCACTTTTTTTCTAACTTTGATCTTATTGAGGCACGGGATAAAGTTATTGAAATCAACATAAATTTGGCCAATCTCATTTTCTAGCCATTTAGCTTTTTTGTGTATGTGTGTGTGTGTGTGCGGGGTATAACGGTTATTTCGTTATATTTGTTTTCTTCATGCAAACCCTCCCCCATTTCAATTCAAATATTTTCTTAAACTATGTTTGCTTTCATCTAATCTTTCTTTCTTTCTAACCGATAACCAGGCCTCTACCTGCCGAGTTATCTCAGCTTAACGGGTTAGATACCTGGTATCGGGGCGGACGACCACCTCATTGCCACGTAGCGGCAATAAACTTTGCTTCGCATATTATCATTTCTGCAGTATTTGCTTGTCGTTGAGCATACTTTGTTTCGCTTGTTAATTAATGGTACATCCTGTTTGAACTGCAAATGGCTTAGCAAGATGGTCTCGTAATTTAGAGCCTTGATCAGATGACGAGACCTTCACCTGGGAAGGCACCTCCAGATGTATAATTCACAGGTAATTTGGAGGACTTTGCAACCACGACGGATTTTACATGCACTAGGCGCCATTAGCGTACATGATGTAATTTTAGCCGGCAGAGTGGGGGCGATCTACTGAGACAAGTGCCGAGGTCGTCTGTGCTTTCATCTAAACATCCCCCTACTACTACACTCTATTGTGCATCCAGTTACTTTAAAGTTTCGGCTTCCCAATTTGAATGTGTGATAAATTCGTTGAAGTAACTAGCCATGGGAAATAATTTGCAGCTGTCAGTTAATACTGATGTAATGTAACTTCTCTTTTTCCTTATTTGGTTATGACGCTGAGACACGATTAAAAATAACAGTTAAATTGCATTATTCTCATGACAACTGTCGCCTCATTTTCATTTTATCATTCTGACGCAGTTCAGTTGAACAAAATTGTTCAACTGAACGAAAGTTGTTCATTATCAGTTGAACGCATGAAAATGTAACTTCTATAACAACTCCTTATTCTATCCCTCTCGTACAAACATAATGATATCAATTTCTAGAGTGTCAGCTATTTTATTTGTTCTGTTGCTAAACTTTTTTCTGTCCAGATGTAACCAAAATCAGTTGTTAGCCATAAAACTGTGGCAATCCTATATTCCCGGTGAGGATTCAAAAATAATTCTGATCACCGCTGTAAGCGGGTGGTGTTTTCGTAGCCAATATGTACGTTGTGTCCCTTTTACATGGTGCGAATTTTTGTATATTGGCGATATTACATCTACGCCAACTTTGTGTGCGTCATCTCTGAACAACTTCACTTAGCCTTTTGCCATGAACCCGAAAGGGAACTATTGTTTTTAGCTTTTATTTTCTTTCTTCTCTCTCTTAATAAAAAAGGATAGAATAAGTTTATCTTTTCTTTAAAATATCATGTTTCTTGCTGATAGTTTTTTTTTGTTTGTTTTCTTTTTATCCTTGCTCTTCACCCGCTTACGGCGGGGATCAGAATTATTTTTTATTTCGCACCGGGAATAAAAGGATGCTAAAGTTTTGTGGCTAACAACCGATTTCGTTTACATCTGGACTAAAAAAGGCATAATAATAGAACAAATAAAAGTTCTGACACCCTAGAAATTGATATCGTTATGTCTGTACGAGAGGGCTAGAATAAGGAGTTGTTACAGCAGTTACATTTTCAGGCGTTCAACTGTCAGAGTGATAAAATGAAAATGAGGCGCCAGTTCTAAAGAGAAGAATGCAATTTAAGTGCTATTTTTATTCGTGTCTCAGCGACATAACCAAATAAGGAAAAGGGGATTTACATTACATTTGTATTAACTGACAGATGCAAATTATTTCCCACGGCTAGTTACTTGCAGGAATTTATCTCACATTAAAATTTCAAAAATTGTTTTTTTCTTTTTAGTGACTACCCGAATGAATTAGCGGGTAGGATTAGCCGGTGAAAAATCCATCAGAAGTGAAATATGTCCCAAAAAGTTTCTGATAAGCATAATCTAAGAAGACGTCTGTTGACACATACAAGAGAGAAACTTTTTTTTGTGAAATATGTCTGAAAGCATTTTTTCATAATCATCATCTAAGAAAGCATCTACTGATCATACAGGTGAAAAAAATAGAGCACTTAACTTGGACAACAATATACTAAGTGCTCTTTTGCTCCTGAAAGTGCTCTCGAATTTCTAACGACCAACAACTTTTGGAATATTGAACTTTTTGTGTAAACCGGTGTTTTATCCACTTCTAAACTATTGAGTGTTCCTGGATTTCTAGTTAGTCAGGAATCTCAAGCTCATATCTTACAAGAATTAATTAGTGCTTCCTTTCGACGATAAAATTCTAAATCCTTTTCGAGTGGCAAAAACGGCGATTACGAAATCTGACTATGAAACAGCAAAGAAAGGTAACAAAAAATAGCACCTGTATTTAATGATTGCGACATCATTTGGAGCTTTGGAAATGAGAGTTTGGAGTGAGAGAATTTGGAGTGATGGAAATGGAATTTCATGAATTGGGTTTTATTTTATTATTTATTTTTATATCAGTGCTGCAATAATTCTGATTAACTTTCGCGAGTTATTTTCTTTAAAAAAAATTAGATGTGTGTACCAGCTCTGCATAGAAAAGATTGTAAGTTTATTATTTTATTTTATTTTGTTATTGTTTATAAAATATAGTAAGATTTTTTTTCTTTTTTAAGTGTGGATTTCATCATGATATTATAGATATAAAAAATGTAATGTTTTTTCTTAAATTAAAGAATGAATTTTTCTGCTCATAGAAATTCTCACTTAAATTTAATGTTTGATATAGTAGATGTTTTATTATTTGAGTTAAAGTAAAAATTGTTCTTAATACTAAAGAAGGACAACTTATTCATTTATTTACTTATTACTTTATTTATTATTTATTTTCCTATAATATTTATCAAATTCATTATTTTTATTTACAGTTATTGATATGAAATTATTATTATTTAAAAAGGAACCAATATTTTTACCCTAAATTTAGATTTATATGTTTAATTACTATTTATATTGAGTTATAAAATTTGAATATTTTAACTTAAGAGTTACCCTTCGTTTATGCTTTTAAGATCTGGATTAGTAAAGCAAACTAAAATGTCTGAAAACAAATTCGACGTTGTCCCTTTTGATTTTGAATCGGGAATGAATAACCTATCGTGGCTCAAGCACTTTGAAAAGATGTTCCATGCAGAGGCATTTTTCGTGAACTACGATCACTACAGTAACAGTTTCACATTACGAGCAGAAGCAAGAACCTGCTTAACAATTTATAGACCAGTGAATTCTAATCGCTCTCCCAGCTTAAACTGGCACTCTGAAAATTCTCAGATAAATGGTCCCTGCCTTCCTCTTATGCATTGACTTAAAAACACAATAAGATTTATTCTAAGGTAGTTGTACATTACTTCGAGCCCTTCCATTGGATCAAGGGTGGATTTAGACTCTGTCAGGACTCTTTCATACGTGCCGTAAGAAGCAAGAGTGATCAGTTCAAAGCGGATGATTCGAAATCAGCTAGCAGACGATTATTTAATAAATAACAAAATTAAAGTTTATGATAAATGTTTTTTATTCTAAAAAGGGAAATAGAATTGTGAAATGAATTTAAGATTTCGCAATAAGATATTAACAATTAAGTAATACATTTTAGTTCTCTTTAGGAAAATAAATAACAGATTGTGCTGAGTTAAAGAACATAAAAAGAAAAGGAACTTTAGCCGATAAAAATATTAATATATTACTGAAACTGAGAATGAAAGTATGTTGTTATAAAACTTTAGAACGAACTCGAAACTGGAAAATGGCGATTTTTTTACACACACACACACATATATATATATATACCGGGTGTCCCAAAAATGACTGATGGATTTTAAAATTCAAGAACATGCAAACGGTGACACCTATTTAAGAAATATATGCAGGAGGATTATGTATAATGTTTACCGTAATTTTTTATTTTAGTTCGAATTTCAAAGAATAGGAGGCGCTGACGGTGATTAAAGGCCAGGTCGAGGCTTCACTCAGCACTGATCAGCAGAAATAGATATTCCTTAATTTGCTACCAATTTGCATCTGGAAAATATATTGTGATGTTGAAAGAAATCAGACACAGAATTTAATTGCATTTGCCAGAAAACTGTCATGCATAACGCAAATAAAGACTTTTTTAGAAGAAATATTTCAAACTGCTTCATATTGCAAAATGTAGAAAATCAAGAATATGGTTATTTTAAATTTAAAAAAAAATCAGAAAAAAAGCTGATTTTTTTTACATAATGAACATAATCTGTTGATGTTATACACTGTTAAAAAAAATTCTGAAATTCACGAATATTTTTTTCCTGAATTTCACAGAAAAAAGTCCCTTTTCACAACAAAAGGGCATTTTTCGTTAAAAATCAGAAAACTCCACCATATTCCCATAAAATAAAGAAACGGATGGAAATAGAAACAGAAAACGAGGACATTCTGTTGTGTGGCCGTTTGGTCAAGGAATCACACCGCAAATCGCCTGCAAGCGCAAATTGTGGGTTCTAATCCTACTGGCGGTATGAAATTATGAAAACAAAAAAATCCCTTTTAAATTACATTTTTTCTGTTTATTTTTTTTCTTAATTCTTATTAAAAAAATCTTTTAATTAATTAACCAAAAAAATAATAAATAGTGTACGACCATTTCAAAAAATTGGCTATAATATTATTTTTGTAAAAAATGAATAATTTTTTTTAATTCATTCATTCAAAAGAGCGAAAAAAATCATTGAATTTTAACAGTGATTTTTTTTAATTTAAACTAGATAAAAAATTATTTTTTTTTAAATAATAAGTATTATGCATCAGTCTAAAATAAAATAAAATAAACCGTTTACAAATATTCTAACGAATATATTTGAAAGGAAATCTTTAAAAAACACAACAGATTTCCCACTAAAGCTTAAAAACATACTTTGTATATGACGGCATCAGCAGCTTTCGCTCAGTCAGTAAGGATTTGTTCCGCTGTTAGACGGTCTCGAGTTTGATCCTCAGGGTGGCTTGAGGTAAATTATACAAAAAATTATGATAATAATAAAATTAATTAATTAAGTAATATAATACTGCAGCTTACAATCACTCGGAAATTTCATTTTCTTCAACGATTAGTCGATTCATTAATTTTAAAAATTATATTACATTATTATCATTAAAAATCAAACTTTGTAACAGAAAATTACCGCTTCTTCAAACGGTGTTTTCCTTTCTTTTATTTTTCACAACGGAACGATGAAAGTTCGGCTACTTTGTTTCACCATGAATTCACAGATTTATTTTTAACAGTGTAGGCAGTTAGCAATATATATTTTTTTAGTAGATTTAGTAGGAAATAATACCTGTTACTGTCGTTACCATGGGACGACTTTTGAAAATTTCCTCCATAATATTTCAATGTACACTGTTAAAAATTTTGTCCAAGTTTGTAACCAAATTTTTGTGCTTAGTAGCTGTTTCTATAAGTTGGTGGAATTTTGTACCAAAATTTTGAACTCCTGTTAAAGGATATTTCCAACTGTTGGAAGAAGATTAAAATATGATACTCGAAATATTGATACGAGATTTCATCGTCTTATGATGGCAGCTGCTTATTCAGCAAAATTTGATTCAAACTGGGAAAAAAATTAACCCATTAACGCCCGAATTATTTTCTTCATTAAAATTTAAATTTTGTATTTCCCACCACTTTTAAAAGCAAATAAACTTTTATCTAAATTTATCAAGGATTCTGTCTCGTGAAATAAGGTATAAATTTTTCTTCCTCTTTACTGGTGGGAAAACCGCTTTCTTGCTGTTTTTGTAACCGTCCTCAAACGAGGACGCTGGGCGTTAATGGGTTAACAGTGTATGACAAGAATTGAAAACACACCTACTTAAAAAAATTATAGATATAAACCTTAAATAAAATATTTACCTTTATATACATATAAACATATATATATAGCACGTATATATATTTACATATAGAAAACCTTGACATAAATTTACATAAATCATCTTCAAAATTGACAAAAATATTATCATGGTTAATATCTCAGCAGGTATTGCAAATGGTCAAAACCGGCTAAAGCGGTTGGAAATGGGAGGGGTTAAATTTTTTGACGATTCTTTATTATGGCGCATATAAAACCAGCTCTTGCAGAAAAATGACAGGAAAAAATAAACAGTTTTCGTTATAGCAGTTGCCAACAATTAAAAAAAGCAATAACAATACCAGATACCAATACCAGATACCAGAACAATTAGTTTTCTAATGCAAGATTTCGACGTCAAAAATTTAAGTAAAATAAATTGTTTGATGAATTTATAAAAAGTTGAATATTTCGCCATAACTTTTCTATAGCAATGTAACTTCGTAAAAAGTGAAAATTCAATAAATTGTATTACAATTTTTTAAAGTGAATATTACTTTATATTGTAAGTAAAATAGATGTCACTAAACGATGTAACGTCATTGGAGTGCAAAAATAATGAAACATGATAAAAATCTGACTTGGAACTACTGACATATATTAACATTTTCAGACTCTCTGAATTTGTTTTTGCTGTTTTTAAAATTTTTAATGCATATGGGTGTGTGTATGCATGTATATTAGGGTATTCAGAAAAAGTTTAGGTCACTAGTACAGAATTTCAGAAAATTTTATCTTGTTGCTCCATGGGACATACTTCATAATACATCAATAGTTATATATATGAATTTTGTGGAAACGAACTAAAACTATTATATATTAATAAAACTTTAACGTTCAAAAATTCCTTTTGAATAGCAAAAATCTTGATATTTAACATTATATGATGTAAACTCAACTTGGAAAATCAGCTGTATTATTGGTAATTTTGATCCACAGTTCTGGAAATTGGATATGGGAATTTATGTTCAATAGCTGATAAGCAAATATCATTGACATAATTAGTTTATGAGAAAATTTGTTGCTATTACCTATGTTTTTTAAAAGTTTTACTTGAAATTTACCATTGGTAAATACATCAACTATTTCTGTTTACATAGAAACGAGAAGGCTTATTCCTTAATATTTTTGAAAGAAAGTAATCTTATTTCTTAATCTTTTTTCTCAACACTTATGTAGTATTATCATAATCGTTTGTGATACATAATAACGCGAAGTCATAATTCTCTGGCGTTCTATTATGTTTCGGCGGTGGTCTTGTACTTCGTTTCCTTACAGCAACAGTTTTCTTGGCAGCTACAATTCCTCGAGAATCTTCTTTCATTCTATAGTCTGTTAAAATTTATAGAAGATTTTTTTTGTAGTTACTGTTTTGGGGAATGGTTCAATTATTAATGGAGATGTAAGAATTTGTGAATGAGAAAATAAACTTGCTATGCATTCAGGTGATTACACGTTCTCTGCATATACTGCAGTAGAATCAGATGTTTCATTAAACATCTCAGTTGAATGAAATGGCCTGTGTTACATATAATGTTGAACACTCATTTTCTATAAATATGTTTTCATTGATTAAAAAATATCTTTCTTCAAAATCTTTCAAGATGTTAGATATAGATAATGTGAAAACTTTATAAAATACAACTCCAAAAGTTCCTACTACATCATATATTAACTGTCATTGGCTGTCCGGGATATGACACCAATCAATCACTAGCATAATGCTTGTATGTTTTGTACGGCTCAAGTTAAAGTGACTGTAGTTTATGTGAAGTATGAATAAGAATTGTTAACAAAATAATATTTTCTCGGCATTTTATTTGTAAGAATCGAAGTATGGCTGTCTTTGTCGTCCACGATTAACAGCACCAAAGATTCTTTTGATGGCTTCATATATTCTATAAGATGTTCAATGTACTACAAATATAGCAGCCCAACTTCGATCACTTAATAAGAACTATAGTGTTTTTAGGTAGCTCCCAGATATGGCACAGGGTGAAGCGAAAGGTTAAATTATGATATAACATCTCACTTTCACGGGCATCATATTGCACTTACTGGTTAACTGAGAATTTTTATTCTCAATTTTCCATTAATACAAGCAATAAATTTTCTGTAGATTATTCATAAGTCCATATCAAAATAAACAAATACATTTACATCATCATATTCCAAACACAAATCAATAGTTTTTATAATTTTTTTTAGAAAGAACTAGATTTTGTTCAGATTCGAAGTACATTTCAAGCGATAACTAACGCTAGATTAAAGAAATTACAAATATTTTTGGTAAACTGCGTATGATAATTACGTAAAAGACACACAAAACTTAATGTTGTAAAAATCAGATGCAGTATAGGGACAAGTGCTCATACAACAATAATTAAATTTAATGATTTAAATCCATTGTTTTCACAAGACAGTAAATTTTATTTACCAGTTTATAAATTTTAGTAATTTAATCTAGAATAAACTAATTAGTAAACTAATTCTGAACTAAATTATTATTACTATTTTATAAAAGGTATGCAATTCGATTTGATTTATAAACACTTATTAATTATCAAAGGAAATTCTTGTTCTCAAGCATGTTCTCATGAAGCCTTTTCTGAAATTGTTATATCAAGTGTGGTGCTACAAATATCTCGTTGATGTAATAGGATTAACATTATAGCTGTCACATTATAGCTGTGTAAACATTATAGCTGTCATAACTCATAAATCGATCCATAGAACATAACTCACGATTGAGAGAACATCATTCGCAATTTGTATCTTGCCTTTCAGTTTGTATCCAATGTATGGAATGTGATTTCAATACATTAGATTGAATACTAAGATATTCCTTACATGATATTTTATAACTTCCTTGATCTAACGCGTAACATTTTACACTGTATATAATTTATACGTAATATTTAGAGACAAGATTTCAATAAAATGCTTTTGATATAATATTAACGTTTCATAATATGTAATATGAGAAATCTGAACGATATTTTATTCAAAATATTGAAAATATGTTATTGCTACCAACAAAATTAACAACAGCTACAAATGTAATAATATAATGAGAGCATGTAGTTTACACAAACAATGGTTATAAAATGGTAAGTATAAATGGTTATGACAATTGTTATAAATATATATACGGTGTGTCATATAAAAATATCTTTAACACTCATAAATTCGAAAGACTGTTATTTATATATAGTATATTTGAAGATAGATTTATAATTTGAAAATTAATTTTTTTATCAATTAAGAAATCACATGCAATATTTTGTGATTAAAACACGTTCAAGACTAGCTAATGATATACGAATGTTGATATTTTTTAGCTTCCTCGAATTACTGTGTAATATGTTACAGTATATATTTGTTAGAAGGAGTCTTAACAGACAAGATTTCAAGAAAATGCCTATGGTATAATGTCATCATTTTGTAATGTAATATAAAATAATACCAACGATAATTCATTTGGACTATTGAATATTTTTATTGCAAACTATACAATTAAAAATAACTGCTGTAAAAGTAAAAATATAATGAAAATATGTAATTTATACAAACAATGGCTAAAATAAGGTACACAGTGTGTCATTTAAAAACATGTTTAACACTCATAAGTGCGAAAACTGTTATTTAATTATAGTATATTGAATAACAGATTTAAAATTCTTTTATTAATTTTTTATCTCTTAACAACTCTAAACAAGACAAAATTATTAAAAAAATCACATGTTATATTTTGATATTAAAACAATTTTCATACTAGCTAATCTTATACGAAACACAAGAAGTTTTCCCTCACGGTACCCGAGTTCATATGAGATGAACGTTGAAATCTTCAGTATTTTGACCTTAGGCTTAAATACGTACTTTGAAATTACAATGCTCTACTAATAACATTAGTCAACACCAAAAATATTTTGAAAAAAGTAAGTAGTATATTTAGTAGGAAATGTTAAATACTAAATTACCTATACCACCACTATACCACTACTATAGTGGTGGCCCAGAAATCCAATTTTTTGACCAAAAATATCTTCGCGCGATTCAACATTATAAAGGATAAAAAGAGACCTTGAAAACAGGTACTATAGTAGCCTACTATAAAAGTGGCCCAGAAATCCAATTTTTTGACCAAAAATATTTTCGCGCGTTTCAACATTATAAAGGATAAAAAGAGAAATTGAGAACAAGTACTGGTAGATTGACTCATTTTCCGCTTAAGGTGTGTTTTTTACACTGCAATCTAGAAGCGAATTCGCCTCATAGACTCACCACGCTTATTCATGGGTTAAGTTCGAGATTGAAGCAATGGGATCTCCTTCATTCGGATGTTAAGGTTACTGCTTACCGCAAGCTTCACAATTCCTTTATATATTTTTATTCAACGGATGGAGAGTTGGTCTATTGTTCTAATGTCGACGGTCTGATGGATAAGATGAGCTATGAGCACATACCAAATGAATGGCGATTTTTTACCGATTTTTCCAAGACAAGTTTAAAAGTAGTTTGAATGAATAATAATGGAAACGTCAACCGCAAAGTACTATCGACAAAGAAAAAAAAGATCAAAAAGGAAGCTTTTTTTATCCGAAATAAATTAGTTTAAGATTAAAATTTGTAAAAACCGTAAAAAAAAAATAAATATTGATGCATCATAAAATTAAGACGCGATAGAATTGTTTCATTTGACTTTCTACACTACTTTTAGCACATAAAACACGAATCACATAAAAATATTTGCGATATAAAAAAAAGGTAATTTTTTGTTGACTTGTTTAATTTTAAATACTAATAGACTTTATAGCATGATCAAACTTTTAAAATTGAGTATTCTCCGCAGCACTGACCTTCATATCTACAGTTTTATATTCTCTTTTTTTCAGTTTTGCATAGATATAGCTTGAGAAAGTGCCAGTCTCTGGTTTCTAAGAAGGTTGTTCAGTACGTTTTGCGTTCACGTCTGTAAATATTTTTTACAAAATTAAAATTAAATATTTTATGTCAAAAAGCAACATTGTAATGGCCTTCATCTTATGATGATTTTAGTTTTTTTCAAATGTTCATGATTTTAGTTTGGTTCAAATGTTCATATCACCATCTATGAAATATTTCTATAACGGGTTATATCGTATACATAAATTAAGGTCAAATGTAGAAAAAAAGATTGATGAATTTGTTATATGGTATAATCAGGCATTGTGCTACAGTTATCCTGATAAAATTTTAAACGGTTTACTGAATAACTAAAATATAAGAGTTTTCGCATTGCTATTGAAGAACAGGGGGATGTTTAAACTGTAAGCTTGACTGTTCATAAAAGATTTTCACATTTGTTGGAGCTCTAAATTTTAGAAATTAAGTTTTTACCGGCTTCTTTTTCTTGTTCTTTCCTTTTCTTCCCACTAGATTTCGGCGGGTGAGTGGGGAATGTTGTTGATTTAAAGCCGGTTTAACCCCGCAGCTCGCGTCACAAGCCGTGTCACCCGTCTCCACTGGTTTTATTTTTCAAGTTTAATTTTGGTGTCTTATTATGGTTTGAGTTATTTCATTTTGTTTTGTGTTTGATGGTATAGTTTTGTGAGGTTTCGGTTTTTTATAAGGTATGTTGAATTTATTTTGTTAAGTTTAATTATTTTTATTTTTGATTCAGTTCAGTGATTTTGTATACTGTTGTTTAGCTTTTGAATATATATATATGTACATATATATACATATATTGCTACAGTGAAATATATTTACAGATAGCATTTTTTAATAGTAATAATTAAAAATGCGTTTAAATTAAAAAATAAACAACTGAGGCCAGTCTGCTATCTAAAGTTATGATTTAAATGTAAACTGATACATTCAGCATATTAACTCATTTTAAAATAACCTAGATCTTACCACGAAGAGCTCGTTGCAGTATTGAAAGATTAAATATTTCTTTCAACTGCCACAAGCCACGTTCCAGAATAGCGCTAAGGTTGTCGCACGAAGTCCAGCTTATCTCTCTACAACCGCGTCTCCAAACTGAGTTGAAGTGTATGAAAATAACACCCGATTAAGTGTATGAAAAATGGACCGATGATTGCCATGGGTCTGGTAAAAAGGATGAAAAATTTCGAAAATACTGGTCCGTTTGAAGTGCAGTTTGGTGGAGGAAGGAAAAGATGTGATTTGGCGGTAATTATAGAAGTGGCCACAGCAGTTCAGAAAGAGTCGAGCGGTGGTGTTCAACCCTTTAGTGCACGGAATATTGTCCGAACATTCGACAGGCCTGTGAACACGGTGCATAACATTCTACGAAACATCCTACAATGCTATTTGTACAAAAGTTGCCTTTTACAGCAGTTGTTTCATTCAGACCTGCCAGCAAGTGAGGGTTTTGCTTTAGAATTTCCTGTTCGTATGGAAGTGGACAATGATTGTCCGTGAAAAATTCTGTGAACACACAAAATCCGTTTCTATTTGATATGTCGATATACAGAATTCCCGAATCCACTCGTAACGAACACAGTACCAGTTGATCGAGCAAAGGCCACAGTGTGGTTTGGATTTACAGCGTCATTTATCGTAGGGCCACTTTTTTTTCGAGGAGATGGATGCTTTCTCTTCTGTTACAGTTACAGGTTATAGTCAGTGCTATGAGTCTCTTTTTCGTAATGATGCCATTCGAGCTCTGCAACAGCGTATATATCTGGATAGTATCATTTTTATGCAAGATTGCGCACATCCGAACATTGATATTCGAGTGAAGGTGTTATTGAAGTAACATTTCAGAATTTTCTGAAATTAGGCTCGAATTATCAGTGGTCTTTTACCTACAGCGTGGCCTGTCTCATCACCTGATCTTAATCCGTGTGATTTATGGCTGTGGGGTTATCCGAAAGATTTTGTGTTTAGTACTCTGATTGCCAACGTAGCTGAATTGAAGACACGCATTGCGCAACACATTCTGGTGTTCTCATCATGACCCCGGTGACAATTAGATAGGTTGTGGAACATGCTGTTTCCCGATTCAATCTTGTTGCACACAACGGTGCACAGCATATTGAACATGCTTTGAACCAGTCTCGCGAAACTTTAAACTCGATTGGATGGATGCTTTTTATATGGTTTTTGGCCTCAGGACAAATATAAACCGATTTTTCACATCCGACGTGATACGACCTTGCCGTGGTGGATGGGCTTGCATAGCTAACAGTATCATAGCTGTACAGTCATGCACAGTCAATAGTATAGTTGGTTTATCGTATACCTTACGCCTCAGCCGTTGTTTTACGTTGCAATTGTCATTTGTAGTCGAAATTCTGACGGTTACAACGCCATCTGACGCTAAAATTTGGAATTATTTTTCGGTTCATGTTCCTTTCTCCTTTTTCAGTAATACGCCGTTCAATTTTGACATCCTTCTAATCAGTGCTTCGTTTTTCAGAGCGTTTCGAAACTAAAACTTTAATTATAATTACCCTGTAACTTGTACATTTCAGAGCACTTCCAATTTCCTTTTTTTAAGAAGTAGTTAACTTTTTCTTTTGGCATTGTTAAACGGTTTTAAAATACTAAATACTTCTTATTCTGTCACTGACAGCAAATTTTAAAATTTGAACACAAGCTTATATTTCTTTTTCTGAAATTATTGTTTAAAAAAAACTACGAAACTCATTCATTTTTCCGGAGAAGGGCGATATATTATGAAATTCAAAATTTCGCATATTAATAAAGTTAAAAATGGATAAAATGTATATTATTAAAATTATTGTATAAAATCTTCCCTCCTCAGTTCAGTCTAAAATCCTGGTTTAGTCCCCTAAAATCGTTCTTATCAAAAACAATATTCCATTTAATTCATATCTAATTGTCTTTTTTATTTTCATTTACGTCATAAACATACTTTTGATCTTTTACAAGAGTAAAAAAAATACCCCACACTTCAAAATAAGAATAATTAATAATAACAGAGAGACTACACACAACTGTAAAATAACTGTATGTTCTAACAATTTCCAATGTAACTTTAGAATAGTACTTTATGCGAGTTTTTACCCACTATCTCAGATTTAGCTATACTTATATTCCTATATTATAAAAAGGTAATGTTTGTTTCTTTTCAAGGGGTAATCCCTGGAACTACCAAATGATTTCAAAAGTCTAGAACCAAAACTATGGTGTTCGTAGTCTGTTGATATATAGGCAATATCGTATGACAACCACTCTAACTCAGAAAGGGTAAAGGAGTAATAAACATTCTAAATCCACTTTTTCTGGTTCTGAAGGGCCTAGGAAATTAAATACAACATGTTAATTACTTATAAGATATAAATGATTTCCTAGAACATTTTCTAATGAATATGAATTTTTAAAGGGTGGAAAATGCGCAAAAATCTTTCTAAAAAGTTTTAATTTGCAATTTTTAAACAATCTCGGAATGCATCGAACCGATTAAAAATCATGTCAAAATGATGGCGACAGTCTTTTTTGAAACATACATTACATTTTATGCCACAAAGGGGTTTTACAGTTTGAATTGAAGACAAAAAAATCAAAATCGAGTGTTGAAATTGAAATCAACAAAGTTTTGGCTGGTTTTTCTTTGTATATTACCCCCTATACAAAATTTGCATACATCATTTAAAAGAAGACTTAATTTCAAATCATTTGGTCCTAGTGAATTTCTCTTAAAGAGTTAGTAGAGAATGTTTACTTTACCTTATACTTTTTAATTTTTCACGACTGTACATATCTGACAACAAAATGAAAAATGGGACAAAAAAAAATCCTTTAAATTTGTGCATTTTGAACACAGAAGATAAACACTGTATATAAAAAATAGATTCAACTATTTTTGTTAAATATGTTTCAAGTACGATTCCGATGCAGTTATGCATATTTATTTCGATACTCATGTTTGACCATAATCGAATTCGATATAAAATATTTCTTTCAATTCTTAACAAATGGTAATATTTTACGATACGTCATTTTATGTTATTGTTAATATAGTTGTTTAGTGTATTATTTTTCTCTAATCAATTTCTATGCTTGAAGAGTATAAGAACTCTTCTCGCCGTTGAAGGGTTAATAAGCTTCAACGGAGCTCTTGTACCGTTTACCAGATTTTTGATAGAGTAATATTTGGCTTATTTAAAGAAAATAAATCTAAATTCAGATATAGAGGCCATTGCTCTATGAAGTTTCTCTTCACTGAAAAAAAGTTAAATACTCAAAAATGAGTACACCGATGTACTCATATCGAATTGTTTGGATAAAAATGGCCACATTTAAAGATAGAAAACCAACGCTTATAAATGCACAAATAATGTATGAAAAGGTAGAAAACAGCTATTTCAAAACTACTATCGAGATTCTTCATCAGTGCAAAACTCAGCCAGCTAGAAAAAAGAAAACTGAGCAAAGAGACAGAAACGCAGGCTTATATACCCGCTAACGGGAACTATCCTGCCAAAAGAAAAGCAACCAATGAGAAGAAAGTAGCCTGAACAACTGGGTGGACAAGTAGAGACATATAGGCAATAGAGATATCTGGATATCTGGATAGTATCATTTTTATGCAAGACTGTGCGCATCCACACATTGCAATTCGAGTGAAGGTGTTATTGAAGTAACATTTCAGAAATTTCTGAAATTAAGCTAGAATTATCAGTCGGAGAAGAAATAAAACAAAAATTTAAAAACGAGGGGAAAAACCCTTTACATTACGGATATCCAAATGCTTGGAGCTCCATTTTAAAGCAAGCATTTTTTCCCTCGCTTTTTAGTTTTTGTTTTGCTTGTTTTCCGGTAGATGTCTTTACTTATTCACCCAGTTGTTCAGGCTACTTTCTTCTCCTTGGTTACTTTTCTTTTGCGGGGGATCGTTCCTGTAGCGGGTATATAAGCCTGAATTTCTCTGTCTCTTTGCTCAATTTTGCATTTTCTAGTTCGCTGAATTTTGCCCTGATGAAGAATCTCGATAGTAGATTCAAAACAGCTGTTTGCTACCTTTCCATACATTATTTGTTCATTTATAATCGTTGATATTCTATCTTTAAACATTTTTTTGCACAAAGGGTTTATTTGCTATTTTAATGACCTCATTGTTTTCTCAATTTTGAAATATTACACATTATCAAATCAAAACTAACGATAATTTTGTACCCTGTAATGGTTTGTTTCATTCATGGTGGCATAAAACATGCCTATTAATGTAAATATTAAATTAATCACAATATTTCGAAACAATTTAAAAGTGTTTCCAAATAGTGCTCTTTTAAAGAAAAAAATCGATTTGGATATTTTGCTAATGATTTTTGCTATTATTCTTAATAAACAATCAATTAAACTTTTATTATTGTTAATTTTGAGCAAGAAATAAATGCTGATATATTTTTTCTTTAATTTACAAGTTAACGGGCATTACATGGCGATTTACATTTGAACACAACCATGGAGTCAAAAGTGAGTACATTTAGATCGGAGCTATTTTGAGTATGTGGAGTAAGTAAAATTGAGTACTTTTTACCAGAGCTGAGAAGTCGGATGCAAAAATGGAAAACTCCAACTCAGACTCAGACTCCAGGCTGAGTAATATACTAGTATTGTTATTGGTTAAAATTAGGGGGGAGTGCAAGAGAAATGCGGCGAAAATTTCACTATTTCGGTATCTATTCACTTCTCAGAGCTTTGAAAGAATAAAACGAGAAGAAATATTTTTCGTTTTATAAAATTTTCAATTTTATGTCCAAAAAATCTGAAAAATACAAATTATCGAAATCTAAATGAGAAAATAAAACAGAAATTTTATGAATTCGGATACGTGGGCTTGAAATGAGGAAACCTTTACCATTTTGATGTTAATTTGTGTCCTCCAGAGCAGAAAAATTTTGATGGAAAGAAAAAACTAATCAGATAAAGCTATCCTAAAACTTTCTTCTATCTTATGCACGTTAATACTTACTGAAAAATGCAGCGTACTAGTGCCACCGGTTAGATGGTTTAAATGAAAATCTAGTTAGCAACACCTTTTGTCAACTTGTAACTGAATCTGAAGTTTGATGAAAATCCACGCAGTATTCTTGAGATACTTGCGAAATCGTGAAAAATGCAATATAGCAGCGCTATCTGTATAGCAATTTACACCAAAAACTAAACAAAACTAATCTATATCAGGGACCAACTGAATCTAAAGTTTAAGGAAATTTCGTGCAATAGTTCTTGAGATAGAGCCATTGCGATAATAACGAATAATGCACCATGGCAGCGCCACCTTTTGAGCGTTATACACCAAAAACTAATTCGAAAAAACTAATTAAAACGTGGTATCACAGAATATAATGTTTTGTGAAAATACGTGCTTTAGTTCTTGAGATAGAGTTGCAATAATCACAAATAACCCATCATGACAGAGCCCTGAATTCGGATACGTGGGCTTGAAATGAGGAAACCTTTACCAATTTGATTTTAATTTGTGTCCTCCAGAGCAGAAAAATTTTGATGGAAAGAAAAAACTAATCAGATAAAGCTATCCTAAAACTTTCTTCTATCTTATGCACGTTAATACTTCCTGAAAAATGCAGCGTACTAGTGCCACCGGTTAGATGGTTTAAACGAAAATCTAGTTAGCAACAGCTTTTGTCAACTTGTAACAGAATCTGAAGTTTGATGAAAATCCACGCAGTATTCTTGAGATACTTGCGAAATCGTGAAAAATGCAATATAGCAGCGCTATCTGTATAGCAATTTACACCAAAAACTAAACAAAACTAATCTATATCAGGGGCCAACTGAATCTAAAGGAAATTTCGTGCATTAGTTCTTGAGATAGAGCCATTGCGATAATAACGAATAATGCACCATGGCAGTGCCACCTTTTGAGCGTTATACACCAAAAACTAATTCGAAAAAACTAATTAAAACGTGGTATCACAGAATATAAAATTTTGTGAAAATCCGTGCTTTAGTACTTGAAATAGAGTTGCAATAATCACAAATAACCCATCATGACAGAGCCACTTGTTGAGCGAATTGTACCAAAACGCAGTCAGCATCATGTTATATAAAGTAAAAACTAAATCTAAAGTTTTAAGAAAATCTATGCAAAAATTCTTGAGATATGGCTAATGTAGAAATCGTAAATAATGCATCATAGCAGCGCCACATATTGAGCGGCATACGTGAAAAAACTAATCAAATCTAGTTTATATCACGTTCAAAGAGAATCCAAAGTTTTGTGTGATTCCGTGCATTATTTCATAAAATAGATCGCACACAAAATGTTTAACACACTCGGACAGACAGACTCACAGACACACAGACTTATAGACAGATATTTTCTAAACACATGTTTTTCGGGTTCTCTGAACCCTACATCTTGTAAATCCGTCGAAAGCTGGATTTCGAAAACTTTTACGAATCCAATACTTTCTGCACTAGAAGAAAGTAAAACTAATGGTAAGAATTTTACTAACTCGGGAAAAATTTAGGAACAACTAGAGTTTACAGTTTTCACCTACTGTGTACTGCAGTCAGCATATTGGGAATGTTTAGCTTGTGTCTTCTGATATAATCCAAAAAAAATAATAATAATTCGTTTTCTGAATTTAAAATTACAGATAATTGGTTTAATTTCACGACCATCCACATTTTCATTTGGTTTCATTCTGTCTAACATAAAAAAAAAACATTCGGAGTTGGAGTCAGAGTTACTTTTTTTTAGCGACTCCGACTCCGTTTTCTTTTTTGCTCAAAAATGGGCCCGCCTTCGACTCCGCAGCCCTCCTTTTTAGTCCATTTTGAGAAACCCTTTTTTTCCAGTGTTACTAAAGCAATTAATATCTCCCGAAACCTTTGATGCATACAAACACTGTAAAATGGATAATCCCCATCATTACATACATATATAACATTATTACATATCTATTACCTTCATTGCAATTTTAAAGACAATGTTAAATTAAAAATCTGCATGTATTTTACAGTAAATTAGAGTTTTTATAATAAAAATCAAACATCAAATAATACATAATGAAATTAATTAAACAGAAGATCATGATTTGCTTCAATTGATCTAATTAGGTTCTTTTATAATTAATACATAAAGAGCTCTTCATAAATTTAATGAGCCTGATCTTGAGAATTTTTATTTTTTCTTTACAAAAATAAATCCTAATTAAAAACATTTCGTGCTAAAAAATAAATTGAAGAAAAAACCTTTTCAAAATCTTTTCATAATAATATTTCTAATATTCATTATGAAATTCCTTAATCTTTCATTTATAAAATGTATTACTAATATGTTCTGTGAACCAAAGTTAGTAAAAATTTATGTATATTTCATTTTTTATCCGTTTTAAAGTTAACGTTAATTAAGTATATTAAATATACATATAAATAGAAATATAATATAAATATAATTAAGTATAATTTTAATTAAATATATTGAATACATTAAAGTTAATTAACTATATATCCCGAGTTAGCATTTTTTATGTAATAAGTGACATTTTCTCATTAATTATCATGTTTAGTATCTGTACAACTTCAAAAGTGATTTTTTTTTAATTTTCGAAATTTTCTTTTGTTCTCCATTTTTTATAATGACATTTACTTTAAAACTTTGAAAAAACTATAAAAATTTTAGCAATTACCCAGATATAATTTTTTAAGAAAAAAAAACAGTCAAAATTAAGTCAAAAATTTGTATTTTCGCACTACGCGATAACCCAAAAATAAAACAATTTATTGCCATTTCGTGAATTGCATAAAAAACAGAATAAAACACAACAGTTGAAAATATACACAACAATCACATTTCCATCTCTGATTATATGGCAGTTAAAGTTCTATTTTCATGAAAAAATACAAAATTTTTTTCAAGTTTGTTATTTATACCAGTGTAAATCGCAAACTATTTAATATATTATCATGAGTGTAGGCTATTCCCTCAAAATACATTTTAAGAAGAAATACAGAAAATTTCGTTGCAATTTTGTTTTAGAATGTTTTGCGAATAAGTAAAATCTTGAAAAACTTCATTTTAAGAAAAAGCAAAAAAATAATTTAACACACTTTTCAAAAGCTGTAATAAATGCGATTTTAAACGATTGTATCTTGGGTTCTGTTTTAGAAACAGACAAAAATTTAAAAAGATTTCAATATATAAAAAGATTCAATTTTAATTTTATTACAAAAAAGAAAAATCGACATTTTGCTTGAATATTACTCTTTAAAAGTGTTCGGATACCTTAACCATTTAGGCTTACGAGCATATATGACATGTTAAAAAATAATAATAATATAATATAAAATAAAATAAAATAAATATATAATTTTCATTATGTGCCAAGATTTTAGCATATATGATCTCTCTTCCTGATCAAGAACAGTTAAAAAATGGAACAACACTGATTTTGTCTATATCAGATTGTTACTTAGACCAAATTGTTCTTCGGAAACAAAAGAAATTTCGATTAACCCGGCGTCATGGGGGTTGGGTCTGTTTTATTTTGTTCGAATCTCGATAACTAACCGTACTATGTTGCCGGTCTTTTCAGTAGCTGGAGGTACTGTTAAAAGTGAAGGTGACAAACCGGTGCCATTTTGGACCCGGAGGTGAAAAAGCCCAAGGGTCCATTGGAATCCGGGGCATTTGGAACCCTAGGGTGCCATAGGGGCTTGGATATGTGGTTGCAGTACCGACAGGTCTCTTACTAGGTGATTGGAGCTAAATAAGGTGCCATACACTTCGTATTGGCAGCAGTGTGGCACTTCATCGGGTGACTGGAACCATGCGCATGCGCTGTGACGTGTGTCTTTCTGTTTTCTGTGACCTGACGGCAAGTAAAATCTATGGCTATGAATGAATGAAGGTGAGCTCGATGGCCGAGCGGTTAGAATGCTGAGCTTGTAATCAGACGTTGTGAGTTCGAATCCTACGACGGTCAAAAGTCGTTTTGTATATTTTTTTATTATTGGACACTCTGGATTAAGGGTGCCATCTTTTCACCCTAATTAAAGGTGTCATTCTGGCTTCTTTAGGGATGTCAACAGTGAGACAAGCCTTTCACCCCTAAAAGGTGCAATGTGTCACCATTAGTTTTAACAGTGTATTAAGTTAATCTAATCATCGCATGCAACACTTTAGTGGTGCGCAAGCCACAGTATGAGATACACATGCGCAAATTTGAGAAAGATAACTGAAACCCATTCCCGCAATTAGTGTAACAAATTCGCGCCATGTTGTGATGACTTGATTTTAAAATTACGTCTTCACAACATGGCGCAAAAATGTTGGGTTGAAATTATGCCGAGTCTGGCAGACCCAACCCCCATAACGCCGGTTTAAGCTTGTAAGGTAAGATTTACTTTCATAATTTTTATGAAATCTTAAAAATAATAATATAAAATATACTGAGCGTTAATCTTATAAAATTGTATAATTTAACCTTATTTAGTTGCAAAATATAGTAAAAATATATTTTAAAACCCTAATTGTGTATATAAGTCACATAAAATAATATATAAAATTAAACCTGAAAACTTTAAATTATTTCACCATCTTTCCCATTATTGGACCAATATCTAGCTTTTAATCAGTATATATAGGTATACACTATTGGAAGTATTAAAAAAAAAAAAAAACATTATTTTACACTAAAAACTCTGCAAATTAAAACCAAAAAATTTCAGAAAGTTTGGGAATGTTTTTATAAATATCTTAATTTTTCTACGAGTATACATGCTATCCGCATATAAATGAACACAGTTTATTACAATAATCCATTTAATCATAAGCTAGAGTTTAAACACTTTTGCTGCATTAATTTTGACAGGGTTATCCAAAAGGTGTTCGTTCTTTTTAAATTTGTTGATTGTCCTCTATTAAGTTTCGGGAAAAAGTATTCAAGGTAATAAATGATCTGCACTATTATGTTTACCACTTAGAGTTTCAGGGTAATTTCTCATGAAAATTTTCAGATATTTAACAAAATGTCTAAAATCGCAAGTGGCCGGTGACTTTTGGTTTTATAGTGTATATCAACTGAGAAATCAAATGCAGGTCTTGTCAAATGTATTGTAATACATATTGGCCAAGTACAGTAACACCTTATTTATATAAATAACGAAAACGTTAAATGTTTCAGGTCGTACTGGAAAGTGTTTCATAATCTAAGCTTAACACATGCTTTTTCTTGTTTTCAATTTTCTGTAAAAAATACAATTTTTATGCACCATCCTAAGCCGGACATCTGCACTAGAACAGAAATAATATTGTAACAAATGTAAATTTATTCATTGTCCAGCGCATAACGACTTCATTGGAAAAAATAATCTCGCTTTTTTGTCTGCAAAATTAAAGGTATATTAACTGTAATAAATCTACAAAAAATTAAATATAAATGGTTTACATCTGTATTCCTAAACCATGGAATCTAAGTGAATCGTCCAAAATTATTAATATTTTAAAATTATATAGAAGTAAATTAAACGTGTTTATGGAAAAATTTCATAAAATATGTATAGAAAATTTAATTAAATCTCAATTGGAAATCAAATGGAGTGTAATATGATATAACACACATCTATATATTTCTAAAATGATTTCTATGATTACTTCTTTTTTTTAAAGCTAACATTTGTGTTATTTCTATTATGTTTTAATTACCTATTTTTGAGAAGATTTACCATATGGAACATGTAACGTGTTTTTAAATAAACATCATTAACCCAACTTTTAGCAAACTAAAGTCATTAAGCTAATTACTCTTAAATAATTCGTAGTTCAACATTTTAGGACATGATAAGCTTGTAAACCTTGCTTCATTTTATTTCTGTAGTACTTAGTTTTATTTTTAATTTTCATAAATTTCACATTTTTGTAAGGAGAATTGTAATGTGCAATTTTTTATATCGTTTAAGTATTTTAATTCGATTCAGAATTAAAATTTATCATTCCATTCATATATGGAAACCATTTAACATTCTTGAATGAAAAATAATGTTCTGAATTTGCAAATTCTTATTCTATTTTGTAGGTTACAGTGTTACGTCGTATTAAAATGAAAAAAGAAAATAGTACAAATATAGGATATATAATATATTTTTAAATTAGGGCTGGAACTTAAAATATCAATAATTTAAAAAAAATACCTGTATTTAAACAATGAAAATTCTGAGCTATAATCTTTGCAACATTGTAGCAGTAGATAAAATGTAATCATTACTAACTTCAAAGCGTGAATTTCGAATGCCATGTTGAATGACCAATCAGAGAACATTGCGTATAGTAATAAATATTACACGAATTTAAATTCAATGAAATTTTAAATCAGGTACATAAAGTTATAAAATTAAACAAAATATATTTTAAAAATAATACAGAAAGAACACATCAATGTTTTAAGTTAATATGCTTTCACTCTTTCAGCGAATGGAAAAGTGTGTTAAACCCCACACCTTATTATTAAATTTTATGAAACATACTATCACCAGGTTTCATAAGATCTGGTATCCTCACATTAAATACAAATACCAATATAATACTGTTAAATAATGATACTGATAACAAATAAAATTACTTTTAAGTGTGTAAGATTAGACTTTAGAGTAAGGGCAATTTTGTCTAAAGACTCAAATCCAATGCGTATATTATGATGCAATAACAATGGCTAGATTTTACAATACTGCACAACAGTTAATATCATACTAGCGAGCTACGCCCCTAGCTGGGCCACTTCTTTCAAACGAACCTCGGTATTAAGCAGTATATAATAACTAAAAAAATTCATTTAATAAGCAAGTCTTGGTGTTCGAATCCTCAAGCACAAAAAAAGTAAATTAAAGAGCCATGGTCCCGTTAAAAATATGTAATTTCTCACTGTGGGCCACGTGCACTTGAAAAAAAAAGATTGTGGATCGGCGCTATGGTCGCTTCGCGCCCATAGTCCCGTTAAAAAATGTTTGGTTTTGCACGATGGGCACTACGCGCCCATAAGACATTTTTTCGTATTTTTTAGTTCATCAGAAGTAGATTTTTACGCAGATTCTGAATATGTAATCAGTTTTTTCTACTTTAAAAACTGTCTGCATGATGGTTTAAGAAAAAACGCGCAAAAAAAAAGTTTCGATAGTCCTGTTTTATTTCTAAGTTCAATATTTTAGCGAAAACTACGGTAAATATTCTACGGCAAGTCAAAAAAATTGATGCGGAAAAAAACGCAATTAGCGCGGGTAGAAAAAGAGGTTTTCGGCTGTTTCTTCTTTTAGCCAAAGGGGAAAAATTCATGTTCTTCACCGCAAGGTGGCGCAGTGTTGTGCTTCGGAGCTCCGTTTGGGAATTGTGACATTTTTCGTTCCGATTCCCAAGGGGTTTTTAATTCATAACTTTTTTAATTTTGGTCCCACGGTCTCGAAAATGCCCGAAACGACTTTCCTGGAATTTTTCCAATCTAAAGACACCTCTCGCGACTTCCAACTCGCCCGCGTTGCGAACTGTAATCGGCTTCAAGCAGACAGACAGACAGAGGCGCACGGATTTTATTAGTATAGATATATTCAAGTTTAACCATCAAAACCTTGAATTTAGAACTTATATGAACCTTGAACTAAAACAGTTTCAACCTCAATATCCAATGGTGCATTGTTGATTCGATTTTGTTGCTATGGAAACATCTGGTTTTTATTTCTGAAAAAACTTAAATGTGTGTAAAATATTACTTTTTTTTTGTTTTGTTTTGTTACCTGCGAAAATATTTTTTTAATATTTTTTAGAAATAAATAAATAACTGCAGAAATAAGCAACATAGATATGTAATACAATATATATATATGTATGTATATGATATATTAAATCGCTTATTGATTACGTTTAGGTTCATTAAATACAATTTACACGCATTCTAAATGTCCAACTGGTTTAAGATGCATTAAAATCGTTTCCTTTTGTCGGGAAAAATGCTAGTTGTCAAAACGCGTGACGCTTTCGTCTTTTCATGCTAAATATCAGGAAGTATTTTATGTATTTTAAACGGATTTAATGTGCTAGTTTTATCTCTGAAATCCATAAGAAGTGACATCAGTACATTCATTAATACTGTCAAGTGACTGCAACATTAAAGTTAAACGTAAACCAGCAGAGCAATATATTTGGTCACTCCAGAATAGAACAAGAAAATAATAAAGCAGGCTGCAGCCTAATCGGAAACCGATTTTATTCATCTGGTCTATCTGAAACAGCCAATCAAAATAAATCTCTGATAATGAAATTCCAATAATTTTTTTTAACATACTTATACCTCATTAAATTAATACAGTACACACATTCAGATTAGTAAATGAATTATATAATTAGTAAAAGAAGAAAGTTTTTTATCTGGATAAATCATATTAATAGTTAGAATGCTGAGTTAAGGTTTATTCTCACACAGGGAAAAAATGTCCAGACAAAGACACTAACCTGGATTCCGGACTGCTGAATTAGAGGCAGATTCGGGTCTATTTTTGAAAAAAGAGTCGGAGTCGCTCCGACTCAGTCTCCGACACCAGTATTTTTTGTAGACCGTTTGAAAAGAAATTAAACTAATTATGTGCAGTTTTAAATCCATAAAAGAAATTGTTGTTGTTATTTCTGTATTATGTAGCGTTACCTAAGTTAAAGATTTCAAATATACTGTCCAATGAAGAGTACATTATAGATGAAAACTAATTTTATTAAAACCTCTACTAGATCCAGAATTAATGCCGAACCAGTAAAATTTTCATCTTTATATTTTTTTTTCCATTATCAAAATTTTTCTGCTTTGGATGACACTAATTAACATGGAAATCGTTACGATATCCAATTTTAAATTACATGGATTTTAATTAATAAATTTCTGTTTTGTTTTCCTTTTTAGATTTTGAATGTTTGATTTTTCTAATTTGTCGGACATAAAATTAAAAAATTATTAAATCGGATTTTTTTTCTTTCAAAGCTCTGAGAATTGAATTGATACCGAAATAGTGTGTTCTTTGCCTTATTTCTCTTTTATTCCCCCATAATTTCAACTAACAGCAACACTAGTATATATTATTCAGCCCGTAGTCGGAGTCGAAATCGTTAAAATTTCCGCATTTTTCCCACCGTCTTCACAGCCTAATCTTTATACCTTGGCTGAAATATCCAGACTGCACTTGGGATGATATTTTTGACTCCGTTGCAATAAATCTTGACTGTAAATAAAAAATCATAACCTTTCTATTTTTCTTTCATTTTCCAAGTCAAGATAATGATTTGAACCTGTTCCTTTATCTTAATAGAAGCATTGGAGAGGAGCCTGGGTAAGTTAAAATCCTGTAATATCGTTGGATCAAAAGGAGCTTTATCCTTAAGAGAGGATCCCAGAATATTATATTTTAAAAATGTAATTTCGTGTAGTGTAATTACCGTTTTAAATGCGAATTCAAAATAAATGGATTTTCATAGCGGCTTCATGCAGTTTAACTACTGGTCAACAAAAAAAAACAAAAAAATGGATACCGTAAGCATATATTTTAAAAGTTTCATTTTGTATGTCTGGTCAGACCTTGATGGTCTTTTAATTGCATCTTTATTAATGCAATTATGTAATGTAATCATCTAAACTTTTAAATACTTGTACATTACTTTGTCATTTTTTTTCAAGAACTATAAAACAAATTACATCGTCTGTATCTGTATAGTACATACTCACTCAATATCTATTATTGGCATTTCACTTTTGTGGAGCCACTACATTTGGATAAGAAATTTACTTTTTCTTGAGAAATGAGAGATATAACATTTTTAGTTTTATTTTTAACATTATCAATTAATATATTTTTAAAATACATTTATTCTAACAGAAGACGGTTATAAATATTCACAAACTCTTTCCCGCTTTTCTCACCCACTCTTTTTCTCACTGTCGCTCTTTGTATGTATGTACTGTACATATATACATATATATATACATATGATGATGTATGCACATACGTATATATATATATATATATATATATATATTACAAATTTAAATTTTTTCGCCAAAACTAACCGTTATACTATCTTAATTTTCTTATAATAGTGTTCCGTACTTACTTCAAATTATTAAATTAAAATCTTGTTTCTAAATCTAATCTGTTAATCCTTATGCAGACGATATAAATTCTTAATTTGCCTTAAAAAACATTAATCCAGTATGCGTAAATTTAAAAAGATGGCTCTAAATTAAAAATATTCTTAATTAAAACTTTATTTCTTAATATTCCAAATAAAACTGATTTCTTCTATGTTTTTATCAACCCTTTTTAAGAAAGTCTTATTAAATTTATTCCAAACCCATACTTTTAAAAAATATCATTATTTTATTTTATCTATTTATTTATTTTTCCGCCGTCAACGATAATTTGCATATTAATAAATTCATTTCTTTTCTTTTTCTCTTAAAATTAATCATGTATAAAAATCGTCTGCCTAAGATATTTAAAATTCTGAGTCAATTATAAATTGGTTAAATAATATATATTTTTTTTAAATAAATTTATCGTCTGTTTAAAATAATCTCGTAGCTGGACAAGAATTCTGTTTACATAAAATAATGATGGTTAGAGATTACAGAATGTTCCAGAACTTTCTTTTTAGTTTAAAAGGGGGAAGTCTCGAGATGAAAGGAAGATTCTGAAGATTTCTTGGGTTGCTTTTTTCGATGAGGACAGCTCGCTGAAATAATGATGGAATTTTTGCAAAAAGGAGCTTTTCCTTCCTCATTATCACGAATTTAATAAATGAATTTACAGCAGCCCATGACTAATTATTGGATCTTCTACATTTATTTATTATTTTTGTTTTTCCCTCGCTTGCCATGACTGTGTGTTTCTTTTTAACCAGTGGAAATAATTCGAGTTCTCCTGAAATCGTCACATATATATATATATATATATATATATATATATTAGCTGTTACCGCAGTGATGTCGATCACATAGCATTAAAAACAGATAAATGCAGTAACTAACCAAAATGTTTGATTAACAATAATTTGAAATATATATAATTAACACCAATTTTATCACATTTTATGAGACGTAATAAAGTATTGCTTATTTATAGGAGACCTGACAAATAAAGGAGAAAGACTGTTAAAGATAATGTGAACAATTGAGACAATGAAACTGCGACCACATATACTGTACAACTACAGTAACGAATCCCATGTTCCACAGAGATCAAGTTGTAGTGCATTTCAAAATTTCATATCAAACAATAAAAAAATCATGCGTTAATTCTAGATAATAAAAAATATCCAACACTTCCAAAATACTTAACTTCGCCGCCCCATTCTTTTGTGCTGCTATGTATATGATCTATATTTTTACAAATATTCTACATACAAAGGTAAAGTTTAGTTTAGAAAGCATAATGAAGATTAAAATTTACTTTTAGCATTTTTTTAATAATGGAAAGAAATGCACTTGAGTACTTTTGAACAGCCCTGTATATCACGTGCAGTTTTTTTATGCATGCCACATATTTAGCTTAAATTATTGAAGCAATAACCCGATTTAAATTATAGTATTTATTTTCCCGAAAATTGCTATTGCACAGGTGACCATGTATCTAGTTTTTTGTATAGTTTAGTAAATGATTTAACTTAAATTCTACAAACATTTCTTATTATAACAAATGTACCTGAACTTGAAAATGCATAATTAAAATTATAAAACACCTAAATCAAATCAAGCTCATTCTCATTACTGCTTACGACAATTTTTGTGTAGTCCCGTATTTATTCTATACTATATAAGCATACGACATATTGTACAAACAAGTTGGAACTTGCACGTGAAGCATAGCAAATGAGGTGCGTTCGTACGATAACGCAGTTTTAAAATATTCAGATCTTCCTGATATAGTAGAGCGTACTTTGGATACAGTACAGTTTTCGAAATCTTTGTGTTCCTGTAAATATGCAGGGAGTAATTTTTATTATACTTCATTAACGTATATCTTATTCAAAAAATGTGAAATAGTACAACATAATTAAAACACGCTCCAAACAATGTTTTCCCGTATAGCATTATTTAGTGAAATACATTTGTGTGGCCCTGTAATTTAATAATAAATAATCTTTGCATCACAGATTGTTCAGAATGTATATTTTAGTACATATTTGAAAGATTCATGCCAATTCTATTATGTTCAAATGAGTGTAACACCATTAAAATGCATTTGAAACTTTTTTCGCATTGATCGTAATGTAACGGAATACATTTGATTGTCCCTGTAATTGATCTATGCATTCGATTTTCATAACATTTGAAATGACTCGACAAAATTATGTAATAAATATACGTTTTAAATTTCAAACGATTAAAATGCATTTGAAACTTTTTTCCCCATTGACCATAATGTAACGGAATACTTTTGATTGTCCCTGTAATTGATCTATGCATTTGATTTTCATAACATTTGAAATGACTCGACAAAATTATCTAGTAAATATTCGTTTTAAATTTCAAACGATTAAAATGCATTTGAAACTTTTTACCCCATTGACCGTAATGTAACGGAATACTTTTGATTGTCCCTGTAATTGATCTATGCACTCGATTTTCATAACATTTGAAATGACTCGACAAAATTATGTAATAAATATACGTTTTAAATGTCAAACGATTAAAATGCATTTGAAACGTTTCTCCCCATTGACCGTAATGTAATGGAATACTTTTGATTGTCCCTGTGATTGATGTATCCATCCCATTTTCATAAAATTTGAAATGACTCGACAGAATTATGTAGTAATTAGGTATTTTAAATTTGAAACGATTCGGTTGGGTAGTTTTTGCGTTGTTACATGCGGACAGACGGACAGACAGACAGACGGAGAGACAGACAGACAGACGGACAGACAGACGGACAGACGGACGGACTGAGCGACAACAATATGTGCTACGTATTTAAATAATTACGAACGCACCTAAAAATTGAATAATCTTAAAAAGCATACCACAATTGAAACTGCTTTTCATCAACCTTTTTAGGTGCGGTCGTAATTATGTAAATACGTAGCACCTATAGTGGTCGTTCAGTCCGTCCGTCTGTCTGTCTGTCAGTCTGTCTGTCTGTCCGCATCTAACAATGCAAAAACTACCCAACCGAATCGTTTGAAATTAAAAAAATTAATTATTACATAATTTTGTCAAGTCATTTAAAATTTTATGAAATTCAGATGCATAGATCAATTACAGGGGCAATCAAAAGTATTCCATTACATTACGGTCAATGGGGAAAAAGTTTCAAATGCATTTTAATCGTTTGAAATTAAAAATACATAATTATTACATTATTTTGTCGAGTTATTTAAAATTTTTTGATAATCGGGTGCATAGATCAATTACAGAGGCAATCAAAAGTTTTCAATTACATTATGGTCAATGGGGGGAAAGTTTCAAATGTATTTTATACATTTGAAATTTAAAATACATAATTATTACATAATTTTGTCGAGTTATTTCAAATTTTATGAAAATCGGATGCATAGATCAATTACAGGGACAATCAAAAGTATTCCGTTACATTACGGTCAATTAGGAAAAATGTTTCAAATGCATTTTAATGGTGTTACACTCATTCGAACTTAAAACAATTTATATGCAACTATAAAGTATATATTACAATATACATTTTACATAACTTGCGGTGCAAAGAACATTTGTTATTGATTTACAAGGCCACACAAAATTATTCCATTACATAATGGTATAGGGAGAACATTGTTTGGTGAGCGTTTTAATTGTAATTTACTATTTACAATTTTATGAGATTGATATATAAGAGTAATATTTTTAAAACTTCGTTATCGTACGAACGCACCTCATTTGCTACGCTTCACGTGCAATTTCCAACTTGTTTAATAGACCATACTTTGGATACAGTATTGTGCGGAAAATCTTTTATTTTGTCCATGTAAATGAACAATAAATGTGATGCAAATCATACCGAAATGCAAACATGTTGTAGTAAAACTTACAAGAAAGGTCTCCATACGAACATACTCAGAAAATTCCGAAAAAAATTACAGAATGTTCTTTTCATCTGGATATATACGTTTGTAAAAATTTTTTTGGCCGAACCCCGTTACAACGTTCGTAAAAAAAAAAAAAATAATGAACCTTTCTTTTATTTGGCGATTTATCATCGGTTGGCGACAAAATAAACTTTCAAAAAACACTTTTTTATGTCAAATTCTTTTTAAGGTAAAAGTATTTCATCTTGAACTTGTTTAAAGAAATTTTATTTATATAACGTTACTTTTGTCAGCTTTAGTTTGTTTATATTTGCCATATTTGTCATAATGTATTTAAAAATAAAATTAACTGTAAAATTTTATGAGATAAAAAAAATTTAAACTAATTAAAATTGTTTCAATCTCAAAATTCACTCTTTTCTAATTGAGCTCTGTCCATTCAATTTTGCTGCTATGGAAACAAAAACTTTTCCAATATTGAAATGCGTTATTGCAGCATTCTTCATCTGGCCTTTATTTTGTTATACGCTTAAATATATGAAAAAATACTTTTCAATATGAAAGTATTTTTATATAATAAATTATTTTTAAAGTGATAACATTAAATAACAGCAGCAAAGGCAACAGAAATAGGTAACATAAAATACATCTATATGACAAACTCTCTCATTATTGAAATTTAAATTTATTAAATACCATTTACACGTCTAAAATTTAACTGAGAAGAAATTTCAGGTGCATTAAAATCGTTTGCTTTTGGCGAGGGAAAAATGCTGCTCGCCAAATCGCGTGACGCTTTCATATTTTCGCGCCAAATACTCAAAAGTATTTTATTTTTTTTACTGAGTTTCTTCTGTAATTCCGCCGCTAAATTTGACTGATCCTTTATTACATACATGAGTAGTTTAATCAGTAATTTTTCCAAAAAATTCTGAATATGCCCAGTATGGAGACCTTCCTTGTTAGTAACGTGTATAAATTTCATAATGTTTGAAATAGAGCAACACAATTAAAATTTTTTGGGAATGTTTTTCTCCGTAGATTATTACATAACCGACCTCTTTTCTGTGACACTGTAAATGAATTTTAAATACTTTACATCGCATTTCCTACAGAAATTCCATTTTAAAGCAACTCAGAAATTGGAATTAATTTCATTATTTTTGTTATAGTAACATCATTAAAATACGCCACAAAAGACTTTTCTTCATAATATAGTAAAATACTTTTCAATTAATTTGTACGCATAATATAAGTACTGCACTTAACATATTCGATAGAAACCATGTTCTTGAGTCCCTTAAGAATGCACATAAATTTCAGTACATTTAAAATTATGTAACATTATTAAAATATACTGCAAATGATATTTTTCCCTTGGACCATAATGTAAAATCTGCTTTTGAGTGCTCCTGTGATTGAGTTAGGATTGCTATATGCTTCATTTTCAATGTCGAACTTGCTGTGACAAATCTCAAAAACATCTAATAATTTCGTAGGAATCCGACCATATTTACTCGATATGAAACGTGGACAGTCACATGGCAGACTACTGGAACTCGGTATCCAAATACAGACAGGTCGAAGTCATAAACACTTTTTTAATCATGTTAGAAAGAATCAAAAAGAAGGGTCTAGTAAAAACATGTAAATCGATGAATTTATCTGCATGAAACGAAAAAACAATGTTAGAAAAATTCTACTACAAAATTGTATTTTATGTAATATTTTTGTAAAATTTATATACATGTACTGTGCATGCTATAAAACTTTATCGAAATTTATAATAGAAAATCCATATTATAAAGGCCAAAGTATCTGTGCGTAACGCATACGTGATTTTGCGAATGGCAACACTTTGAAAATTTTGTTTTTTACAATTACTAATTTTCAAACCTCTAAATAGTCCACATTTTTAATTTTTACACCATAGTATAAAAAAATGTGCTTTTAAATGAAATTTGTTTGAAAACTGTATCTTAATTTATTTTTGAGATATTAATATTTTTGTAGTTTTTAATACCGATTTTGTAGCTGTGGCAGTAGAAGTTCTCCATTTTTATAAAAAAGGAAAAGGAAAAAAGCAGATTACTGTATCCTTTTGTTGTTATTTTCTCATAAAAAGAGACAAAATATGAAATTAAAATATGTGAATAATAATTCGAGTTTTGCACTACAATTTTACATTATGTGACGTAACAAGAATATTACCTTTCGTGTTTATTGTATTCAGATTTTTATTTACCCTTAAAAGAATATATACAGTTTAGTATCGATTTCTAGACTTGAAGTTTTGAATTTAAATTACTTTAAAATGATGAAATTAAAATACCTTTAAAAATGAAGTGAACATGGATATAAAAGGTGCATATGTAAATCTTGAGATGGTGACAATCATATAGGGTTTAGATTTCACGGGGAAAAATCAAAGTGAATAAATTTTGCTTTTTTTCATGTTAGAATACCAAGCATAAGAGCCGTAATTGATAACTTTGTCATTATATGTTAAAACTGTTGTTAGCTTTCGTTTTTTCAAAAACTAAAACAAAATCACTTCACCTTTTTTCATTCACGTATAAAAACATTTCATATTTATTTACTTAGAAGGTGTCACAAATAAAAAATAAATTAAAGAGTTGACATGTTTCGGTTCATTAATAAGAACCGTATTCATAACATATAAAATCAGTAGAAAATTAAATGACACTGGATATAAATATAATTTAAAAATCAAAACAAAACATTGCGCCCGCTATGATCGTGAATATAGCTATTGCCAACGCGGTATATAAATAATAAATTTTGACCATATATTAAATTTAAAATGTATAAAATTAAAATAAAAAAGTAGAAAAACTAAATGACTCTGGATATAAAGGTAATTTAAAATCCCCAAAACATAAAATATTGCGCCCTCTATGATCGTGAATAGCCAATGCCATCGCGGTTCCTCCTATTAGACTCATCCTTTAAATATTTATTAAGTAATTCTAACCACAAACTCGGAATGTCATAAGAATAAGAATCATTACAAACTCTATCCCTCCTAGAATATATCTCTATGGATTCACGGATGATTAATTTTCGGAATAAACTGGAAATGAACACTAATCTACTATCTTTAAAAAAAAATTTTAACCCCCCTCTTTAAAAACAATCTTGATAACGCAGTCTTATCCCTACCAAATTTTATGTCACATTCATGCTCTTTCTTTCTAACCCCAAACTTTCTACCTGTCATACCGATATAAAAATTAATATCCCCCTCTTCATTCTCATATGGAATTTCATATACCCCTGCTAGATCATCTTGTGGAACCGGATCAAAAGCTCTGTATAGAAGATGTTTTAACTTAGGAGGTGGCTTAGCAATTAATTCTATTTTAAACTTTTTTAATTTAGCTTTAAGCCTCTCAAAATTACCCTTTATATAAGGAAACGATAGTCTTTTAACCCCAATCTCTTCCCCCTTCTCACAGGCATTATCAACCAAATTACAATTAACCTGAGAATTATTTTTATCCCTATAATTTTTAACCAATTTATTAATTTTATCCTTTTTGTAACCATTCAACTTAGCAATATTAAAAATATATATATATATATATATTATGTTATTGTTATGTTATGTTGGCGCAATATTTTATGTTTTGGGGATTTTAAATTACCTTTATATCCAGAGTCATTTAGTTTTTCTACTTTTTAATTTTAATTTTATACATTTTAAATTTAATATATGGTCAAAATTTATTATTTATATACCGCGTTGGCAATAGCTATATTCACGATCATAGCGGGCGCAATGTTTTGTTTTGATTTTTAAATTATATTTATATCCAGTGTGATTTAATTTTCTACTGATTTTATATGTTATGAATACGGTTCTTATTAATGAACCGAAACATGTCAACTCTTTAATTTATTTTTTATTTGTGACACCTTCTAAGTAAATAAATATGAAATGTTTTTGTCATTATAGCAGATCTTTATTATATTTAATAGCTTGCATTACGATTAAAGTTTAATTTTAATAATTTCTAAATCTGAGTTGTGTGGAAACAATATTTTGTTAACTTTAGTTTAAATATCATCTGTTTAAGAGTTAGACATACCAATGTAAGGTTCATTTTTTATTGTAACTAATTTTGTAAGCTTATTATAATTCAATGAAACAGTATCTTCTTAAATAGTTTCTTTCGTCGAAATTCGACGGGTTCTGTCTTGTATTTTTAAAAGTGGCAACAAACTTTTACTCTTTGAAAGCTAAAAGAAATGCGGAATTAAAATCCAGTTGCAAATTACCATACATACATTTATTTCCAATGCACATCGAGCTTCCGATGCTTAATTTCGACATTGAGAGAGGAAAATTATGTCATTTTCAGACAATCGTGTCAAATCTTTAGGTTTCAAGCCCCATGGTAAATTTTTTTAAGTAATTTTTATTCATATTTTTTAACTGAACAGCTTTAAAAATTAACACTTGTCAACTTTTTTGTTAGTTGCGCTATTTCTTTTTTTACTTTTTAAGAATTATAAAAGTTATTTTTCATTAATCCTTCCGTCATTTGAGAGAAGGATAACTTTGCGATATAAATTATTACTATTTTTTATGCATTCTCTTTTTTAAATCATTTTATTTTAAAATTAAAAATTAAGTATTTATATTAACAGTGAGCAAACAATAAACATATTTTTCTTTAATTAATAACATTTGATGTCATAAATCATGTACACAGCATAAACTAAAATGGGGTAGAAATGCTTTGAACTCGGATGCAAAACAGGTTATGTCAGTGACATAAAACAAAGAAAAACAAAGGCAAAAATAAGTTGATTTTTTCCGGTATGTCGAGGTGCGTCCTTTAGTATAAAGGGATATATTTGATTTTAATTACTTTTAAATTGAGACATTTGTGTTCAATATTTATCTTAGTGTATATGTTTTATAAATGTTATACTTAATGAATACTAAAATTTGCTGTGACAAATTGACATTTACCTGTCTGTCAAATGCAATTTAAATTGTTTTATATGATATTTGTTTGGTTTTAATCAAAAATACATGTTAATACATAGTTCTAAATTTTTAATGTGTTTTATATACTTTTAATCCTTTCGTTTATAAATATATATCGTGTTTTATTTAATGAATGGAAGAAGTTGCTTTTGTTTATTGATATTCAGCACATCGATTAACGTCCCATTTGTTTACCATTTAACGAAAGATATTCGCCCATTAATATTGTACCGTATATGGGTTCTGTTCTTATGGAGTGTGATGCTCAAAATCCCTTAAAAAATAGAAAGTAATTTATTAACAAATCTTTAAAGCTACAGACTCTTTGAACTCACAAATATTACCAGATTTTCCTAAATAACTGTGCAAATCCAAACTACAAGTACAGATATATGTCACAAAAACCCTTTACACAACGTCTCAACACTATATCAAATTAAAAACATCGTAGATAAATCACAATAGTCAAGGAAACCTGCTTAAAACGTATCGCATTCAAGAATGATCTACTAAGCTCTCTCAATGACTGACTAATAATAACATCATCCTTTCCGCGCGCTCTCCTACATGTAGGAGCAGGTCATGCGCGAAAAATTTTTACATGTTTCTAGAAAAATCCTGAAAACACCGGAATAGCATTTAATGTATCTATAAACCTATAAGGGGGGGGGGTTACAATAGAGAGAAGGGCCACCATCGCCAACAATCGCCAAGTTTGTCGCCAATTTGGCTATATATCGCCAAATTTGGTGACCAAAATTAGTTGTCAAAAGTAACGCCAACTTGGCGATAACTGTAATATTTCGCCAAATCGCCTTAAGCATTCACTGAAAACCAATAGATAGGTTTGCCTGGTAAAAAGTTAACAAATAGAGACAAATTTAAAAAACTAATATTAGCAAAGGAAGAGCTTAAGAAAATTATTTACATTATTTTAGAGTACAAATACTAACTGTTTACAAAATTAGAACAATATATTTAAATGTCAAAATAAGTATATTGATGCTCTAGGATCTGCTTAGGGTCATTCTGAGATAACTATCAAAATTATCTAAAGACCAAATAATTAATTTTAAAGGGTTTTCTTCTTTATTTTTCTTCTTTGGACTATTCCAGTATAGGGTAACATCCCCAGTAATTGGCATGCACCAGTGATTGGCACATCCTACAAACATGTTCTAAAATAAGATTTATATCCAGTCTTTTAAAAATGCAAGACCATATACCAGTTATATGCTCATTTACGTTAAAGATTATAACTTTGATTTACGCTACTAGATGACAATAGTGCCTAGGAAAGAGAAACAGTTATGGCTTGTATCAAATTAGCCATTTTTGTTGCAAATGCTTCTTCTTTGGCTTAAGGAAGACATGCTTTTCAATTCATTATTTTCTAATTTTTAATATATTTAAACTTTATTTGACAACAGTTTTGTTTAGCTAAAAAGGTTTACTTTAATTGTGTAAAAGTATTTTCGACACAAATATTTGGATTTCTGAATTAATGATAGATGCCAGTTAATGGTGCTTCAATTTTTTAACCAAGTAATTGGCTCCTATTCCAATTACAAGGAATTCGCAAGTAATTTCAGATTAAAGTCGTTATTTTGGAAGTACTTTTAAAATTATAGACTAATTTTGTTTATCATTTGTTTTTATTTGAAAATATGAAATATTATCAATAATTGAAATCCATTAAACCTTCATATGGCAATTACTGGGGACAGCATGACAATTACTGGGTATTAATATAAGTATATTGTATTGTTTAAAGTGTTCACATTTCAGATTAATATGCTGATTTCTTACTCTCAAAAACCTGAAATACGGCATCTTCATCTACAGTAAATTCATTTAAAGCGATTGAACCCAATGCAAAATGTAAAGTTTTTTTTTACTATAAACATGTGCCAATTACTGGATCACAAGGTGTCATACTTTGGTGCTCTAGGTACCAATTACTGGTGATATTAGTACCTTTTTATAGATATATTTTTATAAAAATACTTTTTGAAATTTTTTTGCTTTTAGTGGGCAAAGTAGATGCACAGATATGCATTCTTTGATTTAACAATATTTCCAAGTAAATATCTTATTTCTTTGTAATGAAAATTGAAGTAAGTTTAAAGACAAATTCTTAAAGTGCCAATTACTGGGGATGTTACCCTATATATTTTTAATTTTCTTTAAATTAAGATTGTATGCATTATGGACTTCATAGATCACTTTAGAACATAAAAAAGTGCATAGCGGAATTCGAGAATAAAAGTTGTATTACTGAAAAGAGCTCATTATTTCATAAAAAATGCCATTTTTATAATATGTACTTTATTAGAAAATACATTAATATTACTTTTAAGTAATCTTTCGAACAATAAGCTTTTATCTCATTAGTAATATATTTATAAAACATATATATTTTATAATGATTAATAATTCAATTTTGCTGACATTACATGCATTAGTTCTTGAGATATATCTATCGTGCAAATTGGGAAAAATGCTGCGCTGTAGCACCATATGCTGAGCGATTTGCACCAAAACATAATCAGCATGAAGTTACATGAAATATCGTGCATTAGATTTTGAGATGTAGTTATTGGGGAATCGTCAAAAATGTGGCATAGGAGCGTTATCTATTGGACAATTTACCCATACATAATTAAAACCTAATTATTTCTGAATGTAATTTATTGAATCTATAAAAATCCCCATTTCAATAAAAAGGAAAATATACATATGTACACTCACATTAGTTGAAATATATTATTTAAAAACCTTCCAAGATTCCAATATGTTAGTCCCAAACATTTACCACCATAATCTTAGCTCTATTTTTAGGCTACTATTAAAAACAACAAAAATTCAAAAATATATGCATATATATTCTATTTGCCCTCTAGGATAGTACGGAATTTATCTTCGATATTACATATTACTAATTATAGATTGGTAAAATTTCTGTTTACTTTAAATGAAGTTTAAAATTATTAGGAAAATAATAAAGTAATTAAGCAAAAATATAATTTTTGTAAATATTAAACACACGCCTTAGTTTCAGTTAATATATTAGTTATTATATCTTAAAATTTTCCATTAAATGTCCTTAAAATGACAATAATTATAGCTGTATCGTTACATTTGGTGGAAAAATTGAACAATATTAAAAAACTGCATGAAGGAACTTCGTTCATTAAACAAAAATTAAAACTTTATAATTTGGCATGTGAAATACGCTGAAATTCATAAATGATTTCCAAACGCGCATTTATTACAGTATAATTAATGACCGTTTAATCTGAAAACTATTACATTAACAGAACTTCTAATATATTAATTAAAATAAAGGGCTAATCATTAATTATGAGAGGTAAAAGGTTGTTACAGAAGGTCCAAATTTTCTAATAAGTTTAATCCGGAAAAGCAATTAATATTTAATAACGTCTAATTTAAAAAAGAATTAAATTAGTATAAGTATTTTCAAAGGAATATATTAAAATAAACTCGTTTTCAGCCGTGTAACGTACACAGAGTCCGCTGTGTGATATCGGCCGGCTCCGTGATGTCGACGCCAATAAATCTGCGATGACGTTCCATGCCTAGCGCCATGAAGTCTGTGAAAATTGTCCGCTCCGTGATTTTTTTCATTTTGAAAGAGACTTTTTGAAAGTAACTTTTCTGTTTGAAATGGAACTGAAACGAAGGGATTCAGTTGTTGCCTGGTGCGCAGCAAAGAAAGAACGTTTTTTTTTCGGCGGGCTCGGGTGTGAGCCGTGTATGGTTCAGGTTTTAAAGAACATCGGAAAAGGGTGTTCGAAAACTCATGCCCGGAAGGGGCTGTCTATTTTCAAGTGCATTTTCCTGATGGATATAAGTGTACATTAACTGTATATAGTGTAAACAGCGCAGTGCGGTTGTATGTAGTGCATTCATCGTGTATTCTGTGTGTTGGTTTTATTAAAGTGAATTGTGAAATTGTACAGAGAGTCGGAGTACATTTAGTTACGACGTCACAGCTGAAAAGACTGGTAGCATTTATTTTAATTGTCACGTGAGTGATTGAAATTACTATAATTATATTTGCAAAAAATTTAAAGCCTCAGGTATAACTTCTTTTTATTTAGTTTCTTGGTGGCATATTTGGAAGAGCGATTGATAGTTAATAATCTCCTATTTACTTATATATCAATTTCTAATTGATAAATTAAAAATTACGAATGGTATAAGTAATAATAAAAAATATATTAAAATAAACTCATTTCCAATCGTGTAATGTCCTATGTAATATGTCTGACGAAATGACTAGTAGGTTTTATATTGTATTATTAAGCCCTTAGTGACAATTATTATGTTTGTTTAAGATTTCACGTTCTGGGCTAAATTTGTTTCTAATTCCTTTGTGTTAGTAGAGTTTGTCCAATTGTTAAGGCCTGAATTTTGATATTCTTAATAACTGTGCAATCAATGAAAAATAATCATTATTTAAAAAAAAATATTTGTAACAAAGAAGTGGAGAGAATAGTTTTAGATACTATATTTTGGTGACAATAACATTATGTTTAATAAAATTTATTGTAGACTATGTAAATTTATGTAATGTAAATTGTTGTGTAATTTTTCATTTACATAAAATAAAGCGGTAAATATAAAAAAATTAGCATTGCTTCCAATATTTCCGATTTTTAGCACCACAAAATTTTATAGTAAATTTTATCATTGCAAATCGCCGTAAACAGTCAATTGAAAGAGACAAAAATTTCAGTTTTTTTCTTCAGTCAGAAGAGTTGGCAGCTATGATTATATGCATTTCGACACCATAGAATAAATGTGTGTTAGAAATACGTTCAAAATGCTACACCAAGAAGGAGTGCGAAGAAATATGTGCAAATTTCTGATTAGATGCTCATTACCGAGTTATTCAAAGGACAGGAAATGCGTAGCTCTACAGTTTATTTTGAATAAGATATAACGGAAAGTACGTGCAGAAAAAAAGGCCATATTAATGGCCCTTCTTCTGCTCATAAAATCATTGTACAATTCTTTACATTTTCTCAAATGACACGTCTAATGGTAGATGATGACAGTGTATCATCAATTGAGGCAGTTCTAGCAAAAGAGGGATTTACGAGGACTTTGCTGATTGAACTAAGAAGGGCAGGTTGGTTCACTCGAAAAATTTTTGCTGAGACACATATGGAGACGACCACAACACACTAAATGTGTCGAAAACCGTAGAAACAAAAAAAAAATATTGCACGTTTAAGGAGTGCCGGTGCAACCAGAGTGATATAAATAGAAATATTTTATGCATTGGTAAATATAATAATACTATAGTATGCTCACTGAAGATAAAAGTGTGATATTTTCTGTGGGAATTACATATTATCTTGCTATGGATGGCTGTTATATTTAATAATATATCTTAATAAATGCTATGTGTCAAACATATACACAAACATATCATATATCGTTTTAGTGATAGTGCACATTTATTAATTTTATTATAGCGCCAATTTATAAATGAATGACTTTTCGTACAATTTAATTATAATATCTTAAATAAAATACATAGATTTATACACATTTTGTACGAAACTATTATTTTCTATGCATGACTTAAAGTATACCAAAGAATATTTTACATGAAAAGGATAATAATTCCTGCATTACACATTAAATATGAATTGGAATAAATTTTAAATAAAAAATTTGAGATGCGGTCATACAAAATGTAGTTTAAATTTCTTCAAAATAGCATTCAACTGAAAAATAGTTTGAAATCATTTTTATTTCTATGGGAAATAAAATTGAATAATATTTCTGGCGAATTAGGATCTCTCTTTTATATTCCAAGTACCATCTGCATACAACAAAACGATTTCTTTTACCCACTTAAGAAAGTAGAATACAGTTCAGTTATACTGAAATTGAAAACGAATTTTATTTCAAAAATATTGATAAAAATGTCTTTAAAAGGACTATTTTATATTCAAAATTTCATATTGAACGGCCGTAATTGAAATGGAAAATGAAAACGCCGGAATTGAAATATGTCCAAGGAAATGTAATACATAGGCAAAACTTAAATTTGAATTTTACTAGTTTTCAAAAATGTTAAAGTACTGGTATAAAAGTTTAATTTTTTTAAATATATATATACATAAGTGTATTGGTTTCTCAAATTTTGATGATGGACGTCATGACCTTTTTCTACCGACGGTACTTACAAGTAAAATTAAAATTACTTATTATAAAATTATTTTAATACGTCGATTACTTGTAATACTGTTTAGAATAAGATAAATATACATTGCTTTAATATGTTCCAAAAGCATTATTGGTTATACAATACAAAAATATTTTTAATAGATTGGTTTATTTTGCATTTGTATCTTTTCAGATTTCTTGTTTGAGAGACAGGGATGGGGATTTTTCAATTCGGAAATATTTCGATATTTATAATGTAGGAACATCATATTCGTACATTTTATAATTCTCCAAAATACTAAGAAAACAATTTAAAATAAAAGATTTGAGTCGAGTTATAAATATTGCACAAAATCCCTATAAATTCAAATTTAATTAATCCTTCTAAATACTCAATCCTTCTAACACCTTTTAAGAATTAATTAAGTGGTTGTGTAAATCTTTTAATTTAATTTAAACCATTTACGTAAAATGCTTTAGAATGTAAAATAGTCAGGAATTCATTATTCGGCAGATAAAAGAATATATGTAGACAGACATTTAAATATATTCAGGTGTATTGATTTCTCAAATTTTATTGATTGTTTCTGTCCCAAATTTTGTTGATTTTTGTTAATTTTCATGACTGATTAACTTAAATTTTTAAAATGAATAAGACGCAATTCATTCCAGTTATATAAAATCGAACAAGGCAACGGTTGACAGGAACGATGGTGATTATAGAGCAAATTTTTTTTTCTCTTATTATGTTAGATAATAATTAAGCTTAAGATTTAATTCAGAAAAAAAAAATATTTTTTTTTAATCAGAAGCATGCCTTACTAGTTTTTCATTTTTATAAAAAAGTTTTAGTACTACTTGGTTATCCCATCGACCAATTTCACAATTGTACAAATCACCGAAATAATAGTCAAATTTTACATTTTGACATAAATTGTATTTTAAATAACGAAAAAAGAAATATTTAGTAGAATACTAATAAAAATACAAATAAAAAGTCGAAATAAAAATCACTTAATGACATTTTAAACAGGTGTGTCATATTTAAAGGCATTGAATGTGATATTCACGATCATCCATTATTGCCATTTAATTTTATAGTTTGGCGTTTTTTTTTTTTTTTTTTTTTTTTTTTTTTTTGGTAGACAGGATAACCAAGTAGTACCTTATTTTCAAATCAGACAATTTACTTTAATAAATTGTATATAAATGAGTTCAATTTTAATAAACAAATATTCTAATTTTAGATAATTTATTTTAGAATAACTAGTAATAACACAATGCTCAGTGGTGCACAAAACAGGAATTTTAATATACATTTGTATAATTAAAATAAAATAAAACTTTCAACGTTTCGCGCCGTCTTCTGCGGGCAATCTGAGCAATGTGTTATTATTAGTTAAAATTTATGGTGCAACTGTCCTATATATATTTATTTTAGAATAATATTTATGCATATGATTTTTAAAAGTATTTCTTCAAGTCACTACTGTGGTTTCACGGGATGCCCACACTTCGAAACCTGCGTCTCGAACATTCTCCGTGATTACGACGTCCTTAAAATATTCAAAGGAGAATAGTTGACATTGACAACCGAATCGGAGGAAGAAACTCACATGGTTTATGAAATTAAGAAATTGAGGTATGGATATTTTTTCCTTTTTTTATTTCTTTGTTTGTTTTTACCATGTGAAGAACTTTCATTGAAAATAACTTGAATGTCGTTTTTGTTCACTTTGTTTTATCTTGATAATAATTATTGTCCTCGTTAAAGAACTGGGAAATCTGAAGTATATCTAAATATTTTTATTGGTTGAATTCCGAAACTTATTTTATTTTATTCATTTTCTGATTGGTCCACGTTTAAATTCCAAAAATTAAATACTTCTGTTGCCACCAGGACAAAAATGTAATAAAAACTTTAAAAAAAAAAATTAATAATTTGAAAACAAATTCTGATAAAGATCTCAGACAAATTTCATTTAGTTTCATCAGCATTTTTTCTCTAAGCAATGGTGTAAAAATTTAAAATGTGCGATTTTTAGAATTTTAAAAATTTGCAGTAAAAATTGTCAGTCTGATTAACTCCATCCAATAAAAATGCAAATTTTAAACTGTTAAAGTTGTATGTCTATAAACTAGTGTTTTTTATCACTGGTCTAGAAATATTAATGCTTAAAGCATAGCGTAAGTAGTATATAATCATCCTAAAAATAATGCTTATTATTATTATTAATTTAAATATATAATTTAACCCATTGACTGTGTATACAAGAAAGAAATTTTCACCAGATATGTATTCATAAAATGCAATGGCATGATTTCTTAACCAATACTACTTGGCGCTATCACCCTTATCTGTGGCTAATAAAGTTATGCAAGCATAACCATAAAACAAGATGGAATTATGTGATGTAAATACTCAATTTCTAAAGATGCAATTTCTACAACCCTAGAAATCGACAGATTGCTTTTACTTACAACTATTTGCGCTATCAGAATAAAATATTAATTATTTGATAATGTGTTCTTTTAACATAAAAAAATAACAGAATTCAGGACATACAAATTTCTTTTTTTTTAGTTTTCATCATTGACAATAAAGTCCCCCGTGCATAAAATAAAGTTAAACATATAGTTCTGTCACGAAAAATAAACAACCGGTGTTGAAAAATCCGTGGATGGCGTTATTACCCGTGTATACATTTTGCACAGTAAAGTTTCAACTCCAAGCGACCTTGAAAACGCATGCAAAATCTCTCGCATCATTTTGGAAGTACATGAAATAGAAAACAAATTTATGTAATAAACAAAGTATTTCTCAATAAACATATAGTCCTCACATCACAGAATTACTTTACAAATTTTTGATCGGGTGTAGAATTTTACGTGCTTGTTACGCTGAAAAGGTTTACAAATGTAAAGAAATAACTTTTAGCTTTTGTTTGTGATTCAAATGACTCAGAGATTTTCAGTGCAAAACCCGCATTTCACTCTTTCATATTTCCGTTATAATTATGCGTAATATTAACATTTGGCATTTTTACCATTCTTATTATTATTACCCCAGGACATCTAACTACTTTTACATTCATAATGAAATAAGAGTATTGAAAATGTAAGTTTAATGCGCCTTTACATTAATATTTTAGAATATATTTATTAGGTAAAATACGTCTAATTCATAGTATATCCATATTATCCTTTATGTCAGCTTTTTTCATTTGTTTTCAAATGTTTTTGTCTTTTATTTCTATTGATTTTATTGACCTGCAATGAAAATTGGGTGTTTTTATCAAAACTGTATACCATCTCCATTTGTATACATATTGACAAATAAATTCGTTATGAAAACTGTGTTTTTTAATATTCATTGATGAATAAAAACTACTTTTTAAATTTAATTAACATTGCCTTAATTGATTTTTACTGTTTATATACTTTTGCAATTAATCAATAAATGCTTTAAGCAATATTTTTGTTAAAATAATTATCTTTAAAATTAAAACTAGTTCTATACATTTATTTGCAAACAAACAAAAATATCCTTTTACATATTGAACGTCCTCTAGCATTATTGAACGTGCGCAATATCTTTACTAAAACATCCAGCATTTATTCTTCAGTGCTTTCATAAATTTTCTTTTAATATAAATATTTATTTATTTGCCTTTAATGGATTTTACATTAAAATCAGATAGCTTTTTCTTTCTTTCTTTTTTTTATTTTACGCTAATGGATTCTTAAATAATTTTCAATAATAAAAATTTTAAAGCGTTAATTACCAGAAAATGTTTTAATGAATATTGAAGGAAAAATAAAAGAGACATATATTAAATAGAAAACAATCGATTTCCTTTTGAAATTCTTTTTCTTTTATAAGAATGCACTTTTTATCTATCGAAAACTAGGCACATTTGTTTGAGATTAAAAATGAAGACGTTTTAAGTTTTGAAATATTAACATTTGAATGTTTTTTGCGACTTTATAATAAATACAATTGAAATAAGGTAATTTATAGAGGAAGTACAATGCATGCAATTTGCTACAGAATGCTATTTTTTGCATGTTTTTAAATATTTAAGATTACATTTAAGATTATTTATAACCCACTGAATTCATGCAGTTTCTAAAAAGCTGTTTTACATCAATGCAAATAATGGGCTTCAAAATATTACTGTTTGAAGAACAGTACTTAGGCCCTTTTCTCTAGTACGCAGGGTGTTTCTATAAAAAAATATATATTAGTCGCACAAAAGTATAGTCAGACAACAGTCACAAAAGATAAATTAGAGTCAACATATATTCAAAACACTACTTTTCAAGCTTTAATTATTTTTCTTTTATCTTTGTTACATATTCGAAGTAATTATACCTTTTTTTACAACAGAAGAAATTTGTACCTTTTTTTTATGCATTTATCAGCAGTAGTATAGTTTCATGCCTTTTGCTCTCTGGTGCCTTGTGTAAAAATATTTAAATTCACTATTTAGAAATTCTAATATATTGAAGATTAAATTTGTATTTGCACATTTACTGAACTTAATATTTTTATAGACTGGTAACTAAATTTCAAATCTAACATTTATTTGAAACCAGAATTATTACATTTTTATTACCTTTTGATGAAAAATATTTTGCGCTATTACATTTAAGCCAATGCATTATTTTCAGTGTAATATGAAAATGTTTTCACGATTCATACATTTTCATAACAAAGTTTCTTTCTAAAAATTCTAAAAGAGTTTTATAAAGAGTAATCAAATATATACTTATTTCTTACAGAGTAAATATCAGTTTAGTTCTACACGTAAATGAGCTTATAAATATTCAAGTTTTTAAAAGAATGTTTATTCGGAAACAGTTAAGTAATATTACGAAAAAATGCCAGAAAAACGAAAAAGAAGTAAACTGAGATTTATGTTTGTAATTTCAAACGCTTAAGAAACAATTTTACTGAAAATATTTACATTTCTATAAAGTTGTAAAAGTTTGATCACTGTACACTTCATAGAATTTTACTATATATTGAGGTTATGAATAGAGTTTGGTAGCGTTTCATTAACAATATAATTGAGGTTCAGAAAGAGTTACATATGAATGAATTTTTTAATTGACTGTTTCAAACATTATGATAAAACACCGAAATCTAACATCGATGCATTGGAGTAAAAAAACTAAAATATTTAACTAAATTGTGTAATTTCTTGAATGAATAATACAAATTTTAATTGCGAAAGATTCTCCTCTGTAAACTCGTAAATGGAAGGTGGTGGGTTCGAAACTAAACGCGCCTGTCGGCGTAATCATTAAGAGTGGTTTTCTTTGGACATTGGGTCCCTTGTGTAAATACGGGTTAGGTTCCCTTCGAAGGCCCCGGCAGAGGGCACTCCTCCTCGGAGCTTATAACCCTTGTATAAATAATAGGCTGTCCTAAAACAACACAACAATTTTTAATTGCTTAAAGGCGCGTCATTATTTTTATCAATATATTTTCTACATTTAAAAAACGATTTTACAAAAACAGTTTTATTCGCTGTCCTTGACTTTCGGAAAATGTAATGAATAATTTTGCTGAAATATTAATCAGTCTTTTAGTCAGACTTTCCCTTACGGACGCGAGTCACACCTCCTGCTTTAATTTTTATTTTATGGTGATTTTTCCAAAGTTTATAATATTGTTATAACTTATATTTAAAATCTCAAATTTTAACCCTTTAATGTTTTATATGCTCTTAAGGAATACTTCTCTAAAGTTTTTCAGTATCAGTAGATTCAGAAATAATATATTGCTTTTATATGTATATTTCCTTTCATAACATATACAAAATAATTGTAAGCACTATAAATTAATATTTATATCCCATCTTACATTTTAATTTTAAATTATCATTATAAATTTACGATCGCATTTGAAATTTTAAATAGTTTCCAATACAATGTTAAAAGTATGTTAATATGAATACTTTTGCCCTTAAATGTCCTGCTGCTCATCCGATTATAGCACAAAGTGAAGATTAATCGCTTTTATATTATCAAATCTACTTCTAGCCATCATTAATAATGACCCAGCGGTATCAAAGGAGAAAAGCATGAAAAGCATGACCGTTTAAATTCCTCAAAGGGTCGCAGATGATCTTTAATTCCAATTTTCACACAAACGGTCTAATGAGAATTTCAAATGTTTCAGTGTAGCTTTTGTATTGACGTAACATTGCATGTATTTAGATAATTAGAAACGTTATATTAAACGTTCAAATTTAGTATAGTATGGATATTAGACATACAATTCGAGGTAAACATTAGACATGCAATACATCTAACGATGTGCGTGTAAGAGTGAAACATGTGGTTCACCCAAATGGTATATATTTCTTGCTTCGTTTATACATGCGTATTTATGTATATATTTCAATCATATTGAAGGCCTTTTTTAATGTGTTTTAAAATTAACTTAATATATTCAACACACTAATTGTTTAAACTAAAGTAGTAAAAAAAATATGAAACTAGACTGATTTCACAAAGAAATTTTAATGAGAAAAATTTCCCTATCGTAAATGCAGGCTTCTGAAAATAAATAATCAACTTTTTTTTTTAAACCTCTATCATTTACGTAAAATGTTTATAATTTCCCTCATGTTTGTTTCTATATTATTTGTATATATATAATTTTATTTTACTATACCATAAAGCTTAATGTTTATGTCACTTTTCAAATAATTTGAAAAGTGACATAAATTTAATTTTAATTTATCATAATATACTTTATTGCAGTTAAACTGATAGTATAGAATGCAATTCGCGCCAGCATAAATATATAATTAATTCCCAAGTGGATATTATTATAAAAATTGTAGCTACAAAATGAGGGATTTTTCATTAAACGAATGTTTAAATCGTATAGCTTAGTTCATCTTTAGTGAACAATTAAAATTTATATAAAAAGGAACAAATAAATATATCAGAATATTGTACGCGAAGTTTAATAAAATTAGTTTATACGGTGCAAAGAAAATGTTTCATTTTAGTGCATAATACTGCCAGCTGGGAAGCCAGTTTAGAAATGCAAAATTAACAAAAAAAAATTTAAAATAAAAATGTAATGTACTGGTAAATAATAATACGGTTTAATGCATTTATAGCATGGTATATTGTAGATTATTTTACTTAAAAATTTCCATGTCTGCTGCCAGTGTATCTCACTATTCTAAATATAAACAGTCAAGTACGTGTATTATTCGCGCTCATAGATCTCCGTACAATACATATATCAATTATTAACCCCATGGTGACAAGCGAATGGTATAAGTGGCATTTAAAATTCTCCGAATTCTTTATTATTCCCACCAGTTATTTTCTTTTGTAAAGTTTAGCTCATTTAATCGAAGCATTTTCGAATTTCAAATAGAGAATTTTTTTTCTTTTGTAAAACCTGTGGCGGAAGATTATAAATTAAACAAAATGTTCTCTATGCAGAGAAGTAAACTGTGTTAATCGTTGCTAGAAGAATAATCAGTCAGTTTGTAAAAAACTACACAATGCAGTGTTCGTTATAACTCTAAGTACTAGAAAAGTATAATAGGATATACCATTAAACTTCAAAGAATCATGAATTCAAAATAATATCAAATATTGCCATTCTGAATAACTTTTTTTAAACCTTATTATTATCTATTTATTATGTATTATTTAGGTAGTGAGAAAAAAATAGTTGATATTTAACCTTCATTTGGCATTTGATGAAACTTAATTCAGCGTAGTAATAACATTTACTTCTTACAATGTAACTAACACAAAACCCTTGTTCAAAGTTTAAGATTGGTATTGCGCTAAACGCGCTTCGAAAGGAATTAGTAAAGTTGCAACACGGCCTTGGTCAACGCTGCGCTTTTCCAGATAGTTTTTTAATTAAATTTTACAGAAACGAGAGGTGTGCTGAGAGACCATTTCAATGCAAATTCGATGCGAATCCCACAGTATTTATGTGATTAATACTAATTAAATTCATTTGTTTTTGATAATTTGGCGTTTAATGCTTTTATACTGCTACTAGGTATTACATTACACACATATATTTTTAAAAGTTGTTATCTTAGCATTAAAAACCGATGGCACACAAAGTACGATGCTCCTATCATTATGTATGTTCAACCTGTCTGTGACTTTAAGGGTTAGTATTCGGATAATTACAGAAGAGTTTTTCAAAAATCATTAACAGCAATACTTTTATGCTTCTGCTATGAGAGGTATCTCCAACGCTCCTCGAGAATCTTGCGGATCTGGTGCATATAACACCAGATACGCCTGATTTCCCTGTCTACATATATTTATGCATCTTGAATAATTAAGAAAACCATATGTTTCTTGTATGGCGTCATAATCATTTTTTCTCATTTTTTCCTCTTTCACATGAAAAAATTTCAAGGAAAAATAAAACGGATATCTTTAATGGTGAAATACAATTGACATTTAATATGGTATTCATTCTTATTATTTCAAGACAATTATTGCCCATACTTGACAGTTTATCATCTGCTCAGGGCTAACATACAGATTTAATTTCATTCGAAAATTGAAAATTTAATGTAAGAAAAAAAAAAAAAAAAAAAAATCATCAAATAAGGTGGTTGGCATAAATAAGTAAAATTGACAGCAAAATTTTATACATTAAAAATGAAGCCAAAATTAGAGGAATTTAGTTATTTTCTCGATTAAAAACTAAAACATAAATATATTTCCTTAAAAAATGAGACATTCTTAAAACTGTAACTTTCAGAAGATATAAACAGATTTTTTTTTTTTTTTTGAAATTTTATATATTAAAACCTAAAGGAGATTGCCTCAAAGTAATAATCTGTCTCTTCTAACAGTGTGGGGATATAGGCTCGGGAACTCGAAGTATATTGAAGACAGGTTTGAAAATCGCGATATGGATATCGGATTTTAGTTAATATTTTTTTTAACCTTTAACCACTTAACTGATTCATTCTTACATACTATAAATAAAAAATATGTGATAAACACCACTTTTTTAAAGCATAAATATTCGTAGTATTTAGTCTAAGCATTTCTGCTATATAATAGTACGAAATTATACTTAAACTAGTTGGATGTGCCTTTCCCAAAACTTTCTCCTATCTCATACCTACAATTTAACATTTAAAAAAAATCGTTACTCATTTTAATGTTTTAATAATTTTAATTGAATACCATATGAACTTTGGTTTTCATCTTAAATTTCTGCTTCAATTAATTAATTTGAGTAAAAACGAATTTCCGTCTCTACACGAGCTCGAAGAACAATAGAATGATAGGCAGATTTTTTTTTTTAATTCGGGGAGGACCTATTTGCCTTACCAAAAAATAATTATGTATAAAAATTTTAGTTCAGTTCTAGGACTAAATTCATACACTTTTAGGACGTGCAATATTGAAAATGGTATAAAATTGGCTATTGTAACGCCCCCTTCCGGCGGATTTTTTTCAAATTCAGCGAAGACTAACTAGCCATAGCCATACACTTACACAAAAAATTGCTTAAATTCGTTGTATGAATTCATATACGTTTCGTCGGTACAATATTGAAAATGGCACAAAAATCGCGATTGCAGCGCCCCCTTTTTCCGATTTTTTTTCAAAATCAGGGAGGACCAACTAGCCATAGCCTTACACTTAACAAAAAATTTGGTTCAATTCGAAGCATAACTTCATATACTCTTAGCCGGTACAATATTAAAAATGGCACAAAAATCGCGATTGCAGCACCCAAATGTGGAATGCTTCAAAACTGAAGGAGGACCTGCTTGCCACATCCAGAAACATTCACAGAAAATTTGGGTTTCGTTCTATGCATAACTTCATACATTTTTTCACGGAAGAATGGCGACGACATATACACAGACAGACATTTTGTAAAAACATGTTTTTTGGAAACTCTGACCCCTAAAACGTGTAAATCCGTCAAAAATCGGAAGTCGAAAAAAATTTCGATTGCAATACTTTCTTCTATTGAAGATAGAAAAAAGTAAAAATAGTGGTATCAAAAAGTTTTTAGTGATGGATCAAGCAAACACTTCTTGCCCGTACAATGTTCGGGAAAATCAATTAATTTTTTTTAAAATAGTAGAAGAACATTGTCATTATAGAATAAAACTTCATTATTTTTATATAAACATAAATTTTTGTAAAGTCTTAAGATGCAATGGTTATATATGTAAACAACCATAATTGCACATAAAATATAATGTTTTAATATAATTCTCGAGCTTTTTTCTCCATTATTTGGAGGATGGTTCCTCTAATTCCTCAATTCTCCTTAGAATTTATTTTTTTTATTCGTTTTTATTTCAGTTTCGCATTTGTTTACATTACATAACATAAAAATTCACTTTTGTATGTCAGATTCCTCTATAAAAGAAATACGGAAATGTTTCCTATAAAACTCAATAAAGAATTTGTATATTATTTTCATTTTTAATTATCTAGAGTAAAATTTTGCTTCGTAATTATTGCTTTAGCAATTATTTTAATGCTACGTGAACGATTACATGGATAATAAATAATTTACTGCATTATTTTCAGAAATAACTGTTATTATGTGATTAAATTCAACTGATTTATTAAACAAAATATATATCTCGTTACTACACTTTTTATACAATATCTCATTTCATTAAATGAATATCATAATTTATATCTAAAAATTAATTTATTACTTATAACTTATTTACTTAATTTATACTTAATTTATAAATTATACTTAATTTATACAAACAATTGAACAATTTCATTGGTATGTTTTAGCGGTTTTGTTCAGATTAAAACGGAACGTTATATATGCGGTATTAAGCTAATGCTTTGTATGTTTTTTTCATACATTATCATATTATATAATTATCATATACATGGATTGTCCTTAAATATTGTAAAAATAAATTTCTTTGTCTTACACACGACTGCTACAGAAATTATAGTTTAGATTAAAAGATTTTTATAAAATACATTACTTTATCCGAATTTAAATAAAGCGTTGTAAATATCAGGGTCGAAACCGACAAAAAGTAACATCTTTATAGTATTTAAATACAACCTATCGAAATTTAGTAAATATTGTTGTATCTTATAAGCTTTTGATTAATCTCTCGTCTAATACGCAAGTACCTAATCATAAATTGTCTAATCATAATCGTCTAATGCACAATCTGATTATGATAATGTTAGGTTCTATAAAGTTTCAAAGTTAGTGAAACACATAGCATAAGTAGGTTGTACAATGGTGGAAAAAATTATAAAGTCACTTGAAAATACTTTATAATTAAAAACAAAAGATGGAAAATTAATGGAATTCCATAATATATATTATATGTTATAAGGAAGTAAAGAAAAATAATCATTAATAACTACAATAATGAAAAGTTAATAGACTTAAGAAAAATTTCTGGATAAAGAAAGTTGGAAACAATTATAAAATCGATCCATGTTTTTCATCAAAAATTCGATCGAGATCCCTTTTCTCGATGACTTTTACTAGTCTCTTGTTGATTTTATCATTAAATCATAAATAGCACACAAAGTACTTGCATAAATATTGTTTCACCAGTTTTCATAATTCAACTTTTGTATATTTTTCTACAGGCTATATAATTTTTTTTCAGTGCTGCATTCTAGAGTAAAATTAATAATAAGAAAGTAGTTATATGGCAAATATCAATAAAAGATAACTATCTTGAAATTCTACATCATTATACATGTTGTTTTTAAATTCGCAGCTAATTGTGCATTGGGGGAAGGGGTGCAATACTCCTAGAGTGTGTATGAAGGATGTGAATGTGACTAATACACAGGAAGACCTATAGGGAATAAAAGTAGAAAAATAAATCTGAAAAGGCCGTGATCAAATGATAAGTTCAGGTTTTAAAATAAACGAAAAAAAACTATATTCTTCTAAACAACATTTTCATTACATTTCAGTTCTACAAAATAAAAAAATTACTTGAATTCAAAATGAGTGAGTGAGAAAATGATAAATAATATGAGGAACGTACACCTCTTGATCTTTTTGTGTTTCGCTCTATTTTTGTATTAATTTATTTTATACTTGCAGTCTTAAGTAAATCGGTTTCCCTAAAAGAATCTTGAACTAAACGAAATACACGTATAAAAGATAAAAATAATAAAAATAAAAACGAATCAGATTTCCATAATTGTTGTCTTATTCGTATAATCTTGCACTATTCCTTTCAGAATAGATATTGAGGACATAATAGACAGAATAGTTCTAAAATCATTGAAGTATCAATTTTAAGTAAGTTCGTAACTGTGAATTTTAGATTCTACATATAATTGCAGCAGAGATAAGGCCAAATTTACTGAAAGTGTGATCTCCGAATTTCTAAAATAGAAAAAATACATGTTTAAGTTATATTTAATGCATTAATTATCCTAAATTGATATCTTTATCTTAAATTGCTGATGATATCTGTGGCCATACTTGGGATATGACCCCATACTCTTAAACTTTTTACTCATTTTTAGACCTTTAAGGGGATGGATATATTTTTTAATCTTTCTACCATTTTCGGTATAAGAAACCACCTATGCTATAAAAAATATGTTTTTTCTAATTTTCCCTTTTCTCGGTTCAGTAGTTTGTGCTGGCCGATGATATTTCTATGAGCGGAACATTGGCTACTACATATGGAGATTTATCTTTTAATTACGGTTTCTAATCAATCAAACAAGCAAATACACAAACACATGTCTACAAGTTTATATTTTATTTTAAATATCGTCTTAAAAAAATAAAAAAATACATTTAGAAAAAAATGAACACACATAATTTTGTGGTAAAGGTTAATACATTATAGCAGAGTATTTAAAAAAATAAAACCTAAAATATAACACTCTTCAGAAACTCAAATTGAGTGTATTTTTTATTTTAAATTAAAAACATTCTGTAAAAATTGTACTTATTTAAACAGCGTGATTAAAAAAGATATTTTGTAAACAAATTAGATTTATCTATAATTTAGTCGACTTTTCTATTTTTAAAAGCTATATATTTGCTGAAAATATCTTTTTTTCAATTTAAAAAAGTCATTGAGCCTTTTTTATATTTTCAGATTACAATATGAGTAAAAAAATGTAAGTCAATTTAAAATATATTGAAAGGGATTATTTACTACGTTTGCTTTAGGTAAATTTGTTTATTAAAAAAAATTATGCAATGAAAGGATTCTTATTATTTCCATGATAAATTTATTTCCGAATCTTGTCGAAATATTGATGAAGTTTTCATTCACTTTGAAAGCTTTCTAAGTTTCTTTTAATAAGATTTTCTTGGACGAATAGTTCCAATTTCCTTCCCGTTAATTCAGCTGCGATGTTAAATTTAATGTAAAAGTTCTCAAGCATGTAAAGAAATTTATCATTTGTTACTTTGTTAAAACTAATGGATACATTTGGGGGAAAATTTTATTGTTTTTTTTTAAATATAACTCATTGAATATAGTTATTTTTTAAATACAGATTAATAGTCTTAGTCAAATAAGTTAGGTACTTCACAAGAATATTTTCAATGTTTGTATTTTAACTGTGAATATCGCATAAAAATATGGCTGTCAAGATACTTAAAGAAAAAAATTGCTTACCAGAAGGATTACATTCCATGTTAATAACACTTCTAATCTTTTTTTTATATCTTCAATAATTTAGAAAATTATTATACTATAGTAATCCCTTAGCATTCGTGAGTTTTGATTATTTACGAAATAAGAAAATGTTGAACATTTTAACATTCGCGAATTGTATTCAAATGTTTTTTATAAAGTAAATTAGCTTTGTTTTACCTGTTCTATGTACTATTTAACATTTTACAACTGCTTTGTGCTGTATAGTCTATGTTCCAAGGATTTCAACCCTTGTAGGGAAACAAGATTGTACTACATAATTACGAGAACACGAAATATGAGTTTATGATAACAATAAAAATCCAAAATACATAAACAGTAAAAGTTTCCCCCTTCTTTCTGTTAATTCCTCTGATCACAATTATATATATCCATCTATTTACCAATTATTTCAGGAAGTATATCATTTCAAAATGGTGTAATTTACACATGCCTTTTACAACAATATTTGGTACTACTAGGATATCACGTCGACCAAAATACTATCGCCAAATTCTAAGATTAATGCCAATAATGGATGTACGTCAATGTCAATTCAATGACATTAAATACGATAGACATGTTTAAAACGTCATTAAGTGATTTTTATTCTGACTTTTTGTTTGTATTTTTAATAATATTCTACTTATTATTTGTTGTTTCGTTATTTAAACCAAAAATTACATTAATATGTATAATTTGGCTATTAGTTTGGCGATTTGTGTAATTTGGCGAAATCTGTCGACGGGATAATAGAGAAGTACCCAATAGTTTTTAGTATTTTAAGAAGAATTGTATTCAATTTTATATTTTTATATACGAATAATTATTTTTGAACTTCTGACGTGAACATTAAAATGCTTCTTTCGCAGAATATCTATTGTGGAAATAGTACTAGGATTACTATTTTAAGTAAACAATCCAAACTACTATTTTTTACAGATGTAAAAATGTAAATAAATTTTTTTGCACAGCATCTGAAATTGTATTTTTATGCAATAAATTCAAGCATCTAAAATACTTTAAGACATTTTAAAATCTTTTAATGTAAAAGACAGGCATAAATGACTACATTTTGAAATGATATAATGCCTGAAATAATTGATAAATATAAGGATGTAGAAAAAGAGAACTTTCTCAATTTTCTAAAGTTAAAAATTTAATATTGCAATGCACAATGTTTTCTGTAAAATTTGAATGAAGAATTTTAAAAACTCACCGACAAAAAAGTTAAAAAAAGCGATGCTTTATCTGTGAGGGATCTTAAATTATAGCAGAAATCGAGAACAGAATTTTTCTTTACATGGAGTTCCTTAAATAAAAGATCGTTTCTTCCAAACATTCGTATAACAATAAAGATTTGGAGCAATCGACTAGCAACTAAACTTTGATACATAGAAATGATGAGCAGCCATACTAACAATAAACACAATAAATCCAACTGGAGTGAAAAATAGCCAGATCAGTGAATTTAACCCGGACCACAGCATTCTAGATGTTGCTTTTTTCACATGTTTCGGTCTCCCGCTCGATTCCTGCTTCTGACTGATTTTTCACTCCAGTTGGGATTATTGTATTTATAGTTTAAATGCCTGTATATTATTTGTATGTTCCTTTATGGTTTTATTTGTGTGTGTATGTGTGTTTTAATTTGGACTTATTTGCAGAATGTTAATTTTTAAACGTAATAAATATATTTTTATGCTTTAACCCTTAAATGCATATTGTATCATTTTCGATACCATAAGTGTTCCCGATTTATTGGGGGGTTTATTCACATATTGCGTATTCTCACCAGAAATTTAAAAGAGCAACTTTCACTTTACTTAATGACACACCATTCGTAATTAAATAAAGAAAAATTTACTGTTTAGATTTTTCTGGTATGAATTCTGATTCTTTGAATTGCACATTTTTTGTAACGCGTTCTATGCTATGCGTTTAAGGGTTAATTGGTTTTTTTCATTTAATAAAAAGAAATACTAATCTTTTTTTTATCCACGGGAGGATAGTCTTGACATTCGCGGACGTTTTCGAGAACCTAATCACCGTGAATATTTATGATTAATTATAAGCAGTTACAGTATGTTGAAAATATTAAAAATATTCTTAGGAGATGTTACAGACAAAGAAGGTCTCCATACGGACATACTCAGAAAATTTTGAAAACAAATTATAGATTATTCTTCTCATATGGGTATATTTGTTTAAAATAGATATTTTGGCGGAACCTTGACAGAGCGTCCGCAAAAAAATAATAAAATTTTCTTTCATTTGACGATTTATCACTAGTTGGCGATGAGACAGAATTTCAAAAAAATATTATTTTTTGCCGAATATTCGTTATCCTCTACGCGACTAGAGTCATTTATTTAATTTTTAATATTTTATGACCAGTTTTTCAAAACAGATATTTTGTAATTGAATTAGGAAAATACTTTGATTAAATAAGGTAAACTTTACAATAAAAAGTAACTGTTGAGAATAAGGAATGATTCTGAGCTGCAATTAACAAGCAATTTTTAGAAGCATTACTTTTTTTTTCTTTTGGCGAGGAAAAAGCCTGTTCGCCAAATCGCACGTCGCTCTCATAATTTCGAGCCAAATATCGAAAAAAAATATTTTATATTTGTACATACTTTGTTTATATTTGTACATACTGGAATTCTGCCATTAAATTTAACCGGTCTTTCCATACATACGTAAGTAGTACAACTAGAATTTTTTCCAATAAGAAGACTTTCCTTGAAAGAGGAAATTAAAGTTGCTTAAACTTGATCACTTTAACTCAATGTTTGAAAGAATAAGATGTCAAAAATTAAATATATATATTATTTTAAAATATTTTTTAAAACTTTTTTATAAATTTAATTTTATCAAATTTCTTATATTTTTATTCTTTATATTTTTCTTATTTCTTCTTTATATTTTTATTAAATTTCTATTTTCAAACATCTGCTACCGTTAAACACAAATAGTTTTAGCTCTTACTGTTCTTAGTAGCACAGACTAAAATTCACTAGAACATAACGGTCGAAAAATTTAATAATAATACAATAATCTAATATAGTAATATAATAATCCCTGTTTTCCAAATTACCACATTTTGTTTTCAAAATACAACATATATACCCCCTCCCCCTCCCCCCAAAAAGAAAGAAGTGATTTAATTTCCTAACTTTTTTTAGAAAATTGAGATTTTAAGAACTTTTTATTTAACGGCAACAACACAAATTTATGTAACAGATGCAGATTTTCACTTTAAATAAAAAAGAACCCGTGAAATTAATAAGTTTGTTTAGGAAATTGGTAGTCTTAGATCTTTTCATGAAATGGCAACCCGGTTGCAGATAAAATTTTAGTAAGATGACTACAATTTTAGTAGATGCTTTTGCAAAACTACAGATTTCTGTAACTTTTCTTACAATTTTTGTAGATTTACATCTTTTTTGTGCAGTGTACAGATGAAATATCAGTAAGCAGGCAGATTTCTGTAACTTTGCATCTGTAGAATTACAAAACTTTTTTTCAGTGTACCTTAAATGTAATAATGCTTTACTATATGCATATTATAGAATATCTATTACTTGTACCTATGTCGCTGTTATAAAAATTTTCTAGTGAGAACTCCGAAGCAAATTTCCCGGAAGAGTAGGCAATAACTGAACAAGATATTCCATAGATACACGGTAATGACATCTGATTAGATATGATAAGTCCCTGATTACGTATAGATATACCACAACGTAAAATAAGTGATGCACAATATTCTCGCAATAATTAATATTTAAGGGGATGATAGTTCCTGTGTCTCTAAATATCAGTATATACTGTCACAAACCTTGCGGCATGAATTACTGTTAATGTACCGATAAGAACGCAATTCTAGTTAGTATCGATCATCTTGCATGAAGCGTCATGAAGCAAAAGGAGTAGAAAAATGAACGAAGCGTGACAAACATAGAAACTAGACTGTGTAATGCTCAGCTTTATTTAACAAATGGTTTACACCTTTTCTGTGTTTAAAGTAAAAAACTGTAATTCAAACCATTTTAAAAGGATGGTGAGATATCCTCATACATTATAAATTATTTATGTAACATTAATCATTAAAATTGATAGCAGGTATGTTGCCTCCATTTTATTGAGTAATTTCATCGGTTTATAAAGTACTGCCATACACTAATGTGTAATTTTACACTAGTTATATCAGTTTAAATTGCACTAATCATTGAGGCAGTGTGCTGCCAACTAATTTACGGAGTAGCGTAACAGAAATTCTTTAAGTTGTAGGAAAAAAGAATATTGAAATGTATCGAATGTCTGTACAGACCAATTAATAATTCTGGCATATTTTTAAAAACCTACTTAATTTGTAAAAGTGGCATATGCTCTTAGAAATGTTTGAATATTTTTGTGACAATTAATTGCAGTTGGACAAGAAATATTGAATCAGATGAAAAATACGGCATTTGCAAATGTCAAGATTTGATTTGCACTGAAATACTTTCATTTTAACATTTAAAAACTCAATTCATATTAAATGAAATATTTGAAAATATACACATTTTTTTAACTTATAAAATACAGGGTGGTCATAAAAAACTTTGTTGATGTATCGAACTCTAGCGGCCGGTTTGTTCAACCGATCGAGATGAGATTTCAGATATAGTTTCCTAGGTTTCCTCACAGATATGAGATCGGTACTCTGTGAATGGCAACAAATTGGTGCTCATGGTTATGGTGATAGGTACAGAAACTCGAAATTTTCAAATGGCAACGCCTATTTTTTGAGCATGCGAAAAACTACAAAGATCGTTGGAACGATATATGTATCTCAATAAACAGACGCATTATGCATGCAGAAAAACAGCTCTCCAAAGGCTCCCCCCTACCCTCCAAAAAAACGGCCAAGGCGCACGAAGAAAATTTGAATATGGCAGAAACAAAACACGAAACACTGAACGCCGTTTGCCTGATATTCAGCGTAGAAATAGGATAAAAGTAGGGTGGGAATGTTAGTTCGTTCAGTCTGGAGCTCACAGATGCCGTCAAAATGAGTTCGTTCGTGGTGAATTGGTTAAAATCTATTATCAAAATGGAATGAATGCTGCTAAAACCTGGCATATTTACCGTCGAAACCATTGTCAAATACGTGGCCCATGCAGCCTACAACTCTTCGTGATTTAGTAATAAAATTTGAAGAAACTGGCTGCACCTGTGATAGACCGCGATCCGGCCGACCAACTCTTCCTGAAAATATTGTTATGGAAGTGCATCATATTGTAACCACAGGCCACATGCAAACTATAAGAGGTGCATCTCGTGTATTTGATATACCGAAATCAATGGCCCTAAAGTTACTGGGCTCTGTAATCCGTATGTTTTTTCACCGGTGCCGGCGCGCCCAAATGTAGAAAGTGAGAGACCATCAACGAAGTACAGACTTTATTAATGAAATTTATTATCCAATATGATGAAGATAACGACTGGCCTCTTCGCATATTATGGACGGAAGCGGCACATTTCACCTTAACTGGTAACGTCAACGCCAAAAATTGTGTGCACTGGGCAGACATAAATTCGAACGCTGTGCACCAGTATCTTTACACAGCGTGAAAGTTACTGTGTGGCGCACTATTGCAGGAACAAATATTCCGTACTTCTTTGAAGAAGCAAAACCAACGGAATTTGTAACTTGTTTTGTAACAGGCTTCATCTATGCGGCAATGCTGCAAAATTACGTCATACCAGAATCGTTGCAGCGAAATGAATTGAATGACTTCGTTTGGATGCAAGATGATACACTACCACATATAGAGAAGTCTGTTCGCAGAGCCCTGGAACAGCATATTGGCGAACGTGTCATCTCATGCCATTTTCCATTTCAGTGGCCTCTACAATTCCTCGACCTCAATCCTATGAGTTCCTGATTCTGGGGATAACTAAAACCTAGAGTGTACATGTACAATCCGCAAACGTTTTCTGATTTTAAAGTTTCTATTAAACGTGAGATTGCAAATATCACTCATGCGATGTAACGTTCGGCTGTATTTTCCACAGTCGCCGACATGCAATGTGTAATTGCCTGTGATTGCACCCATGTCGAAAATATGTAATCAGAATAAAGGTCTTATTTTCTCCGAGCTGTGTTATAATCAGTGATTGGTGAACTGACTCTGTATCATATACAAATTTCCTCGTGAGCTCCAATCGTGTTCTTTAAGGGGGGGATTCGCAGAGCTGTTTTTTGTGCGTGTATAACGCGTCCGTTTCTTGTGATGCACGTGCCCTTCCAAAGCTCTTTAGAGTTTTCTCATGCGCTGAAAAAAATGGGCGTTGCCATTAGAAAATTTCGAGTTTTTGTAACTATAACCGCAATTGTGCTCACCATTTTGTTGCCGTTCACAGAATCTCGTGCCTATACCTCCGAATAGCTACATCTGAAATCTCATCTCGATCAGTCTAACGGACCCTCCGCTAGAGCTCCATATATCGGCAAAGTTTTTTTTAATGACGACCCTATATACTAACTGCTATTAAAGTAAGAGATATTAGATTTTTAAATATTAGACATTTTAGATATTAGATTTGGTGGAATAAAAAAATGTTATTGACATGCATACATGCTTTATAAATATAATCGTGTACATGTACCCTTATAGCTGGCATGAGAAAAAAATGTGTTCCTTTACTTGTTGCATAATTAAAAACATTGTTGGAAGCCGTATGCAGCTCATTGCTTTATATGAATGCAAAAGAAATCTATTCAGAGTTCGTACAAGACCTGGAATTATCAGACCTAGAAATTCTTCTGTACCAGTATTTTCATATAAAAAATCGCTCCTAAAATAAGGTGAAATGTCTTTCGTTTAAACTTAATTTATTTTTGTATTAAAAAAACTTGATATTTTATCTGGGAAATAGTAGTACGCGTACGAACTTTGCTAAAGGAAAAAATGCCACATTAAAGATGCCAGATGATGTGCGGAGTAGTTTTCGTAAACATTCGGTTCAAACAGAGCAAATTTGGTGTGATATTTTGCCAGACAATAGGAAATTATTCTTTTAAAATAATACACATTGTAAACCGAATATACCAAAATTTGACACACCTGTTTTCGAGAAAAATTCATCTCAATCATTGATCGTGAACAAATAATGTTTTATCTCAAGAAATATAGCAATTTTTTTTCTTTTGTTGATTCGCACTATACATGTTATAACATATATTCTTGTGCTACAAAAAATCACTGCATACTAAAGTGCAATAAAACGCTAAAAATTATTGAAAGAATGTCCATACTATATTTTTATAAAATCTCGAAAAACTTAAAAATGTGGAATAAACATTTTGATAATCTCGACCGAACATTTTGAGTAATTATCATCAAAAGCTCAAAATTTTAGAATGGTCTTTGATAATATTATAATTGCGTCTACTGCATGACTAAAGGTGTGTTGAAAACAGAACTAAGGTTTTAATAGTGCTAACATAATGTTGTTAAAAAAGTGAAAGTGATAAAAGTTAGTATATTTTAATAAAAACAATAACTGCTCCGATTTATAGCAAACTTTGAATGAATTGTGGAAAAGGTTGATGGTTTCAAATGTTATATGTTTAGACCGTTAGTAGCAAAAAGCAAACTGGTTTTTTTAATTAAATCTCCAAATTCATCCAACATCGTTAGCACTGGTATCAATGCATCCTGTATGTGTTTCGAATGCATGACTTTCGTATAGTTTGCGATGACTGTACCTCAGAGAGCTTTGACTAAAAAAAAGGATGAATTTGAGAGATGTTTTTTGTCGGAACTCTTACTGTTTTGGCAAAGAAATTAAAGCTGCGGGTTTTCTTTTTAGAGAATAAAACTGTTCAATCATGCATTAAAATGGCATTTAGGAACTCTTTCTATACCTAATGTAGTATGACATAATTTTCTGATTTTTTTTTTTTTTTTTTTTTTGGTAAAAATTTCATTCGTTTTCTATTTTTACTCTGCATTATCGTATTTAAACCAAAATAATTTTTATAGGTAAAATTAAAGATTCATGTAGAAAAAAAAATGTCATTAAAAAGGAAAATAAATAGTGCCATTATTACGTAATTTGCTCTAAACTGTATTTTATTTTTACTATGATCTGAAATAGCAAACTTTACATTAAATAATCATGATAATAAATGCATTATTTTAATTAAATATTTTTCATTAATCACAAAAAATAAAAGTTTTTTTATTTATTCAATTTAACGAACATATATTTATTTACATACAATTATCTATATGGTTCAAAAATCTGATTATATATATATTAAAGAGTATATCGAAGATGTTATAATTTAAACAAACCACAAAAAATGTAAAAATAACATTCAAATGGATGCATGCATTGTATATTAAATTTTAAAATATTATTCAAGAAAGAAGATAAAGTATACTGTAACATTTGCATTTAACATCATTATAGTTGAAAAAATCCATTATATTGCCTAAAATTCTTCGTGATTATTCAAAATATTTATCAGAAAATAATTTCAGTTAACTGTTTTCCTTTCATTAATTTTTTTGTTTATAAAATGTTTCTTTTGCATTTTCTCTAGTAAAAGTAAAGCTACTTTACAGATACATTATATACTTAAAAATATAAAAGGAATGCAAGAGCATAGGAATCATAGAAGACAAGCTTTTTATTTTTCAAAATGTTTTATCCCTTCTAAAAAATTATTTTAAACGAGTCAACATTTTAATATTTAGCTCACATTAAGGAGACTGTTTAACTTTCAACACCTTTGTTTATTTTTTAAAGTATGTGTGAATTTTAAGTGCATACTTAATTAAAATAGGCAATTAAAATTCAAACATATTTTCACAACATCCTTTATCTGTGTTTTTTTAAGTTATTAAAAATTACAATTTTTAAAATGCTTACAACTTTTTTAACATTTTTTTTTTTGTGAAATGACTTTTTAGATTGTCAGATATGTATTCACAAAAGTAGTTCATAAAAATTTCATTGTATGTATAGTGGCAGTGGTAGTATTAGTTGATGTTTTAAAAATGGAAAGTTTAATATTTTTGTTCTTTTTTACGAATTTTAAATATATATTGCACAAAACTACGTATTGATTCTTAGATACATCTAGGTTTACATTTAATATAATTTTTTATTGATAAATATTGTGAAAAACTATGAAATCTAACTCTTCTTCAGATACTTTTATTTTAAGAAAAATAAAAAATCTAAAGGCTAATTTTATACGAAGATTTATCATATATTTAATAAAGAATGTACACAAAAAGTTTAAACGTCTATTTTAACAATAACCATATTAACTTCTGATACTTTTCAGAAACAACAAATTCATTCCTGAAATCAACAGATTTAATTTTTAAGTTTTTAAGAACTAAACCCAAAGTCAGTTATAATATTTCTGAAAAGTAAATATCTATCACAATTGCGTGCGTGTTCATTTCCAAAAGAAAATTCTATAAAATCAGTTTTTACTCTGTTTAATTACCAATGTTTTCTGTCAGAGTATCTTCTTTTTAGGGTTTCACTAGGAGATTTCAAAATTTGTGTACTCACCTCTTGTCACAGAACAAATCTTAAAATTTTGAAAAAGTTTATCCATTTCATTAAGTAATATTTTTTAAATGTTATCCGTTCATTTTTGAGATTTAACTTTTTAATAAAGAGTGACTTAATTTCATCGGAGGCGTCATGTGTTAGAGGAGGACATCTCGGTAGTATATAGAATGTTCCTTATTGAAATGGTGAGACTAGAGCTTGAAATTTTCATACTTAGTAAGACAGATTTAATCAAAAGAAATTTCGTATTTTTTGACAATTTATGGATTTATATTGTTATTATTATTTATTACTGATATTCATAATAATTTTTGAGATTTAACTTTTTAATAAAGAGTGACTTAATTTCATAGGAGGCGTCATGTGTTAGAGGAGGACATCTCGGTAGTATATAGAATGTTCCTTATTGAAATGGTGAGACTGGAGCTTGAAATTTTCATACTTAGTAAGACAGATTTAATCAAAAGAAATTTCGTATTTTTTGACAATTTATGGATTTATATTGTTATTATTATTTATTACTGATATTCATAATAATTTTTGAGATTTAACTTTTTAATAAAGAGTGACTTAATTTCATAGGAGGCGTCATGTGTTAGAGGAGGACATCTCGGTAGTATATAGAATGTTCCTTATTGAAATGGTGAGACTGGAGCTTGAAATTTTCATACTTAGTAAGACAGATTTAATCAAAAGAAATTTCGTATTTTTTGACAATTTATGGATTTATATTGTTATTATTATTTATTACTGATATTCATAATAATTTTTGAGATTTAACTTTTTAATAAAGAGTGACTTAATTTCATAGGAGGCGTCATGTGTTAGAGGAGGACATCTCGGTAGTATATAGAATGTTCCTTATTGAAATGGTGAGACTGGAGCTTGAAATTTTCATACTTAGTAAGACAGATTTAATCAAAAGAAATTTCGTATTTTTTGACAATTTATGGATTTATATTGTGATTATTATTTATTACTGATATTCATAATAATTTTTGAGATTTAACTTTTTAATAAAGAGTGACTTAATTTCATAGGAGGCGTCATGTGTTAGAGGAGGACATCTCGGTAGTATATAGAATGTTCCTTATTGAAATGGTGAGACTGGAGCTTGAAATTTTCATACTTAGTAAGACAGATTTAATCAAAAGAAATTTCGTATTTTTTGACAATTTATGGATTTATATTGTTATTATTATTTATTACTGATATTCATAATAATTTTTGAGATTTAACTTTTTAATAAAGAGTGACTTAATTTCATAGGAGGCGTCATGTGTTAGAGGAGGACATCTCGGTAGTATATAGAATGTTCCTTATTGAAATGGTGAGACTGGAGCTTGAAATTTTCATACTTAGTAAGACAGATTTAATCAAAAGAAATTTCGTATTTTTTGACAATTTATGGATTTATATTGTTATTATTATTTATTACTGATATTCATAATAATTTTTGAGATTTAACTTTTTAATAAAGAGTGACTTAATCTCATAGGAGGCGTCATGTGTTAGAGGAGGACATCTCGGTAGTATATAGAATGTTCCTTATTGAAATGGTGAGACTGGAGCTTGAAATTTTCATACTTAGTAAGACAGATTTAATCAAAAGAAATTTCGTATTTTTTGACAATTTATGGATTTATATTATTATTATTATTTATTACTGATATTCATAATAATTTTTGAGATTTAATTTTTAATAAAGAGTGACTTAATTTCATAGGAGGCGTCATGTGTTAGAGGAGGACATCTCGGTAGTATATAGAATGTTCCTTATTGAAATGGTGAGACTGGAGCTTGAAATTTTCATACTTAGTAAGACAGATTTAATCAAAAGAAATTTCGTATTTTTTGACAATTTATGGATTTATATTATTATTATTATTTATTACTGATATTCATAATAATTTTTGAGATTTAACTTTTTAATAAAGAGTGACTTAATTTCATAGGAGGCGTCATGTGTTAGAGGAGGACATCTCGGTAGTATATAGAATGTTCCTTATTGAAATGGTGAGACTGGAGCTTGAAATTTTCATACTTAGTAAGACAGATTTAATCAAAAGAAATTTCGTATTTTTTGACAATTTATGGATTTATATTGTTATTATTATTTATTACTGATATTCATAATAATTTTTGAGATTTAACTTTTTAATAAAGAGTGACTTAATTTCATAGGAGGCGTCATGTGTTAGAGGAGGACATCTCGGTAGTATATAGAATGTTCCTTATTGAAATGGTGAGACTGGAGCTTGAAATTTTCATACTTAGTAAGACAGATTTAATCAAAAGAAATTTCGTATTTTTTGACAATTTATGGATTTATATTATTATTATTATTTATTACTGATATTCATAATAATTTTTGAGATTTAATTTTTAATAAAGAGTGACTTAATTTCATAGGAGGCGTCATGTGTTAGAGGAGGACATCTCGGTAGTATATAGAATGTTCCTTATTGAAATGGTGAGACTGGAGCTTGAAATTTTCATACTTAGTAAGACAGATTTAATCAAAAGAAATTTCGTATTTTTTGACAATTTATGGATTTATATTATTATTATTATTTATTACTGATATTCATAATAATTTTTGAGATTTAACTTTTTAATAAAGAGTGACTTAATTTCATAGGAGGCGTCATGTGTTAGAGGAGGACATCTCGGTAGTATATAGAATGTTCCTTATTGAAATGGTGAGACTGGAGCTTGAAATTTTCATACTTAGTAAGACAGATTTAATCAAAAGAAATTTCGTATTTTTTGACAATTTATGGATTTATATTATTATTATTATTTATTACTGATATTCATAATAATTTTTGAGATTTAACTTTTTAATAAAGAGTGACTTAATTTCATAGGAGGCGTCATGTGTTAGAGGAAGACATCTCGGTAGTATATAGAATGTTCCTTATTGAAATGGTGAGACTGGAACTTGAAATTTTCATACTAAGTAAGACAGATTTAATCAAAAGAAATTTCGTATTTTTTGGCAATTTACGGATTTATATTATTATTATTATTTATTACTCATATTCATAATAATTTTTGGAATTTCGCTTTTTTTCTATTTTAAAAACAATCTCGATTTGTTAATGATTCAGCATTTTAAATTTCGTGTAAACATTTTCCTAATCCTTTTTAGAAATAAAATCTTATTTATAACTCTGCAATTTTTAAATTTTTGATTAAAAAAATTTTTCGAATTTCGAATTTTTTTTAGATAATTTAATTTAAACATTTTTAATGGAAAATATTCTGATGTACATTTTTGCTTTAAATATCCTTTGTGTGTGTCGGATTGCGATGGACTACGTATCGTAAAAATTTTAATAAATATTTCATGACAAATCTTTAAATTCTTATATTACATGCGCACTAGAAATATTCTTTAACATTGAGAAGAGCTAAAGCAGATTTCCATTTTTAGAAAAGCTTATCATAGGTAAATATGAGAAAAATTTGTGTTCACAAGTGAAACAAACAAAAATCTATGAACTCGAAAGTTAGGATTTTCTATCTTTTCATTTTAAGAAGAAAATAATCAGGTTTAAAAAAGATGTATTAAAAAAATGTCACTATCTTCAAAACTAATAATCATCTTCTTTTCTTGAAAACGGTGACACGAGTAAAATTAACATATTCTTTTTTCCCTTTTTTATTTCTCACAGTGTAATAACTTTGCGGTAAAATAATAAACAAATAAAAATTTAGTTCGATGTATCAGTTTTTTAAGTGTAGAATATCGTGGTCTTGACAGAAAATCGATAATAGAATGCAAAGAGAAAAAAGCATTTTTAATGTTATATTTTGCTAACAAGTTATTATTTATACTTATATTGTAATATTTTTAGGTTAGTACTCAAGTGCTGCCTTAATAATATTGAGATTTTTTTTTAAGTACTGATCATAATTTAATGTATTTGTAATATTAATGATGCAATAAAAATCGTCTGTGAATAAATAGTGATACCAAAATTCTGATATACATATATATGTGTGTGTACCATTAATATTCATATAAAAAAAATATTTTAAGGTATTTTTTTATGAATAAATCTTTCAGAATTTTAAATTATGTATGTGCGTGGGTGTTTTAACTTTTATTCGGGTCTCGGACAGCATGTCTTGGCCTTTACCATGTATTTTTGATAGAAGTTCAATGAAAAGGTTAATAATTATTATTTTATCAAAAGGCAAACTCCTAAAAAATAAACACCTTTTAAAAATATTTTTTCATTATAAATACTTTTTTAAATATAAATAATTTTGTAATTAGTTATAAAACATTAATCATTGTTTTAATACAGTGTTAAAAATCATCGTCGCATCATTGTTGCATAGTTGGTAGCAACATTATTTTCATTTTCTTATTGAATAATTTAACCAATATTACATGCGTTACACTACAATGATATGTAGTATTATACTATTATTAAGTTAATTTACTACATAAAATTGGAGGCAGAATTTTATAACCAATTTTATGAAATAACTTTATTATTATTATTATTCAAATTATTATATTATATGAATAAAATAAATATTTTTTGAAAATGCTGTTTTAGTTTCACGACCTTTTTACAAGAGATTGATAGAAATAACTCTATTATATATGTACATCACAAACTTTTGCAATTAGCAAATAATCATTGTTACACTAATGAGACTGTTACATGTGTTGCTTTTTCATGTTTCAAATCGCTATTGACTCGAGAAAGGCAAATTTCTTATTTATAATTTATAAATATTTCCATTAATATTATTGTTCGAATCTGCACACATAAATTACTGAGTTTTTATGGATTAACTATTAACCTGATTTTTTTCTGTGCAATAAAGGGAAAATATGGGATAAACGCCTGTGTTTTTATGCTAAAATATTCCTAATTTTTAGTCTAAACATTTCTGCCACTTAACAGTATGAAATTAATTTAAAAAATAGTGGTAGCAAAAAACTTTAAATTATGGATCGTACAAACTCATCTCTCTTGTACGACATACGGGCAAATCAGTTAAGTGGTTAGCAGTATAAAGTTATTAAAACATGTAGTTTTTGTTTCCCAGAATATCTTATGATGCATATAACTGACATTCTCTATAACATTTTAAAAGAAGTAACATAGTATTATTGGCAGAAATAGAGGTGGCAATTTTTTTAATAGTTTTTAAAAAATTGCCGCATTTACTTAGAGAAAACAAAGTAAATCTTGCAATTTCACGCAGTGATATTAAACCCGCTAGTAAAATTTTATAATATTTTTTTTCTAATCAAAGTTATTGGTGACGACCTTTTTAAAAATTCAAAGAATAAGATGTGCATAAAAATTCCATTTCGTGCAGTTCAAAATAAAATATTTACTGTATTCTTTTTCGATTCCAATAAATAGTTATATTTTAATCTGAATTTTTTATTTCATTTTTTTTTATTTTTTAAATACAATTAAAAAAAAATTGAATTTAAGCTAAATACTAAAAATAATTTTATCACAAACAACTTTCATTTAAATACAATCTACTGACAAGATGAATAGTATTTAAAGAAAAATACAGAATAATACCGTGGAGATGAATCGCATTTAGATAGATATTGTACATACATAGGAAAATCCAATTTGAAATAGTATGTTCGTTATATTTAGAGGTTCATAATTATTTTAAAGAAATTAAAAAAAAAAGTATAAGTCAGCATTCTAAAATAGGGGTTTGTTTATAAAAACCAATTCTCTGACCACTAAGCTACCTAGCATGACTTTAGCGTGGAACGGTTTCCTCAGGATCTTTTATGAAAAATAACAACACCAAACACAACAAATGTGTTATTAAAATGAAATGCCGTGTTTAAGTAACATATAATTATTATCCATGATGTAGGGGAGTTTCATGTTTCAAGTTACTCTATTGTGTATCTGTAAAAACCTGCTACACTTGTATCTGTAAAAACCAGCAGGTTTTTACAGGTATCTGTAAAAACCTGCTAACTACCTGCATACACAAAAATGTCAGATGTTTCTGAATGTATAAAAATGTACTGTAATCAAAAACGAAAATATACAATAACCTCTTCTAACTCGCCTAAAGTTTCGAAAACCGTTCCTTTAACTTTAAAAATCACAGAAAACTATTTGTTTTGGAAATTTAAAGAAGAATTCATAAAAGTTAATTTTTATTAACTGCCCGTCCTTTTCGGAAACGTTTCTAAGTAGCTTTTACAGTACAATAATCACTTTTCTCAAATTAAAATATAACTTTTTAGGTTTTTTAAATACTCAAGTTAACATTTTCAGCTGCATAACTAATTTTGTGCATACAATTGTAACAAAACAATATTAATTTTCATATTAAAGTTAATACTATAAAAATTGTATGTTTGTCTGATAAACATACTATAAAAATTGTATGTTTGTCTGATAAACATGTTCTCTGAATATCAAAATATTTTCGTCTGAATTAGTAGAATCCGAAAAAGTGATATTTTGATTTGAGAAAAGTGATTATTGTACTTTAAAAGCTACTTTGAAACGTTTCCGAAAAGTTCCGAAAAGGAGGGGCAGCTAATGAAAATTAATTTTTATAAATTTTTATTTAAATTTCTAAAACAAATAGTTTTCTCGGATTTTTAAAGGTAAAGGAACGGTTTTCGAAACCTTAGGTGAGTTAGAAGAGGTTACTGCATATTTTCGTTTTTGATTAGAGTACATTTTTATATATTCAGAAACATCTGACATTTTTTACAGTGCAGAATGAAAGATGCGGTTGAACCAACATGAGAGTAAATTGTGACATACTGGATAGCATCTGATAAACTCAGTGTTTTGAGTATTGGTAATGGAGTTTCTCATACAGTAAAAATCCCAGATTCGATTCATATGCAAGAAACTTTTTGCTATGATACAGAAAATCTATCTAATTTCAGCCCAAAATATTACAAAAATCTAATGCAATTTAAAGGATATCCTCGTACTTCAATTTGTTATACATTTGAGAAAACTAGTTACAGTCTCATGATTTAAATACATTATTTAAAACCTTTAACATTAAAACACACGAATACATACTCTGTAAAAACCTGTAACCTTAGTAATCTAAATTTAACGAAATCTGTTATGCTTACTAATTTTTTTATGTATGCTGTACAAGAAATTGATGTCAATCTACAAAACTTGTAAGCAAAACTAGAGACATATGTAACTTTACAAAAGAATTTACTAAATGTTTGGTAATTTTACTATAAATTTTATCTGTAATCTTCGCTTCCGCTAATTAAACTGTTCTAAGAATACGATTTTTCAATAATTTTCTTAGAAAATTTTCTTTTTTGATTCAAACTGCAAATTTGTTGCTATTTCATAAAAGATTCTTGGAATATAATTCTAATCGAAAAAATTTTGTAATTTTCCAATTTTTTTCAGTGTAGAAACATTGCACTAAAAATCACACTCGGCCGTTTCAAGGATTATTGTATCCCCTTCCTCATTCCAAAAAAAAAAGTAGATTAAAATGGATTCAAAGAACACATCCGTTATAATCTCGAGTGCTGGTTACTTTGAAAAAATATCTGTAGTTATGCAGATGCAACGTTTACATAAATCTGTATGCTTACTGAAATTTCCTCTGCACACTGTTTAGAAAATTTGCAAATCTACAAAAGTAAAGTTACAGAAATCTGTGGCTTTATAAAAGAATGTACTAAATTTACAGTAATCGTACTATATGTTAATCTGCCGCTTCGCAATTACAAAAAGTTCTAGACATCCCACTTTAGTAAATAATTCTTAGTAACCTTGCAGTTTATTATTTTTTATTTACAATGTAAACTTATATTTGTTACATAAATTTTGTTTCTGCCACTACAGGAAAGTTCTTAGATTTACATTTTCCTTGAAAACATTTGGCAACTATATAGTTTTGTTATTAGCGTAGAAGATTCCAGTGGTCGAAGCAAGAAATTATATATCCTAAAGAAAAATTGGCAGAGATGTCATATACGCACCACACTGGCACGATTTTGGCTTTTGCAATTGGGCTAAAACGTCGTTTTTAAATATAAATTAATAAATTAAAGAACAAATTAAAAGTACAAAATAATTAATGAACAAAGCAATTTATGTCTTTTTAAACAAGAAAATCAAAGTAAACATACTGTTAATTAATAAATAAAGAAAAATAGCCATGTTACCATGTGAGGCATATGATAGACATTTTATTGCAATCACGCCAATAACGTGCGTATTTGACATCTGTGCTCAAATGACATAATTCACCGGAAAGATTAAGTTATTGCACAGGATCTCTCTGTACTAGCCAGAGTAAAAGGATGCTGGCCAAATCATTCACTAAGGAAGAAGTATTTTTATATATATGGGAGACTAGAAATAGTTGTCATACTTTTTAGTAAATTATTTTTAACTTTTAGAATATTGAACCTAGATAAAAGTTTTATGTATCATTTTATTCGTTATTCAATCAGTTATCAAAATTAATTTATGACATAAGTGTAATATTTAAGAAATTTGAAAAAAAGGAAAATTAACGAAAATGATGGGTCAAGGCTCCCCACATATGGGAAGCTTGAACCACTATATGGGAGGTGTGATCGGCTATATGAGAGGCTTAACCCACAGTATTTTATGTTGAAGTATTGGTAATAATAAATAAGTATACAAATAAATTAAGTTTTAAAAATGCAAAATAACTTTGCTCTATAATGTTTAAGCAAATAAAGTGAGTTTTAAAAATGTAGAATACTTTTATTCTATAAGGTTTAAACAAATAATTTTAAAAAATGCAGAATAACTTTATGCTACAAGGTTTAAACAAATAAAATCTGCTCAAGAACCCCAAAATACCTTTATGCTACTAAGTTTAAAGGTTTAAAAAACGCATAATACATTTAAGCTGCAAGGTTTAAACAAATAAAATAAATTTCCGAAAACCAAAATACCTTTATACTGCAAGATTTAAAAGTTTAAAAAAAAACCAGAATACTTTTATCCTTCAATCATGCTACCGGCACGCAAAGACGGATGCTTTTTTCATTTATTATAGATAAACTTGTAAATTTAATTTAAATACAAACACTGCCGAGATTTTGTTTCATTTTTAACTTTAATACAAGCATTAGAGAAATTGGAATACGTGTATTTTAATTATGACATCCCTGTACAAAATTGTAAAATACAAAAGTACTAACCTATAAGTTACTATCGGCATTCACTTTTTATGTGGCGATCTGACAGACACTTCACAGTAGTTATGTAATAATTTCCGTCTGATCACTTAAAGGTTAATTTTTAAAACTTTTCTTTGTATTACTCCTGTAACTTTATATTATAAATTTGCAGTTTCTTACAAATATAAACATCCCTATTATATACCAACTATAAAAATCCCTGTCGGCTTGGCCTATAGGCGGAGGTAGATTTCGAAGAGTGCTCATTTCAACAACAAAAAGTTAATTTGATTACAGATAAACCCAGTTTAACAACTTTATTTGTCCTCTTTTGAAAAATTTTTAATTTCCTTTTTCTGTAAGGACTGGTATTATCAGAATCATCTTAAGCTAAATTCGGATCAAATGCCCATTTTAACAACATATTTTGAAATAATTCTGACTTTATTAAAAAAAATCGACTAATACGGTACATTATATAGTTCCTAAATAACAAAAGACTGTCAATTGAATGTGTTTGAGAGCAAAATTAAATTTAAAAATGAATTATAAAATAATCAATTTTGAATACAACCTCAATTCTTAATCATGATAGCTTCGAGAATTTTTGCGCGAGTGCCCTCTTTGACAGCATTTTTAAAAATATATTCAGCCTTTATCAAAAAACGGAACAATGTGGGATATTACACAGCTCCTATATAAGAAAACCTGTCAATTGCATGCATTTGAGAGCGAAACTGAATTTAAAAATGAGTCAGAAAAAACGCAATTTGTTATTTGAATACTTCCTTAAATTTCCTATCACAGTCACTTCGGGAAATTCTGTTCAAAATACCCTTATTGGCAGGCTTTTTTGAAATATATTCTGTCTTTATCAAAAAATTGACCAATGCGTCATATTATATAGTTCCTAAATAAGAGGACTTGTAAACTGGATGCGTTTGAGAGTAAAAATTGATTTAAAAATGAGTCAGGAAAAACGCAATTTGTTATCTGAATACTTCTTAGAATTTCCGATCACTGTCACTTCGGGAAATTCTGTTCAAAATACCCTTTTTGGCAGCGTTTTTTGAAATGTATCCTGTTTTTATCAATAATCTGGCCAATGTTTCACATTATATAGTTCCTAAATAAGAGGATCTGCCATTTGGATGTGTTTAAAAAAAATGAATTTATAAAACGATTCAGAATGTAAGGAGTTTGAACTAGAGGTTTTTTCTCCAATTTTCTTTTAATTTATTTTTGCTATAAGAATTGATCCTATGAAAAACTTGTCAATATAAAAGTTGTAGATATTATTGAGAAGATGTAAAATAAATTTAATTGGATTTGATAGTTTAAAAATTGACAAAGTTATGGATTTTTTTCTTTTTCGAAAGCCCTTTTTATTTTCGTTTTTAACTTTTTTTACCGAGAAGAGTTAGTCCTATCAAAAACTTGCAAATACAAAAGTTGTAGATAATTTTGAGAATATTTATAAAAAAATTAGATGGATTTGATATCTTGAGAATTGACAAAGTTATGATTTTTTTTCTCCCAAAAACCCTATTTTTTTCGCCCCTTGAGCCCATTTTTAACTTTATTAAAAATCTGTCATGCATAAGTTTTTGGCCCATTATTTAGAAGTAATATAAACTTTAAACTGATTCGATATCTATTTTCATTAAGAAGTTATGGGCTTTTTTCTGTTTTTACAAAAACGCTCCCTATTTCGACCCCCTTGGTCTGATTTTGCCCATTAACGAATTTAGCCGAGATTTTATCCCCTTTGATTTTGTGTAAAAGTTTGGTGGAGATTGTTGAAGAATTATAGAAGTTATCGTGTCCATAAAAAAGTGAGATATATATATAAGGTACCCTGGGGTAATAACGCCAGGCGGGGTAATAACGCCAAGTGCTTATATTTTGCATAATTGTGAAATAATCAGGTAAATGACACCCATGTGCTCTGCGCAGAAGGGTTTTGAGTCATATAAATCGCAAAAAACAGCTTCAAGTTAATTTGTTTCATTTTTAGGTCTTATTGTTTTTACAAACAACTAAAATTAACGCTTCATCTAAAATTTGCGAGATACGTTTTGTGATGTGAAGACTATCTTTTTATCAGGAAATACTTTGTTAATTACATAAATTTGTAGTGCATTTCATGTTCTTTTAAAATGTTGTTGAAGATTTTGGATATCTTCTCGAGATAATTTGTAATTTAAAATGTACTGCGCAATAACTATACCGGGGTAATAACGCCAATCCTTGGCATTAATACCCCGATTGATTCCCTACAGTGGCCGAACTACATCCTAAATACTGATTCAAATAAACACAGTTAAAACTGTGCAATGTTTCTCATATTTCTATTTAAGCGGTTCTTTTTAAGCAAAAAGAAGCTCACGGTCTGATATTCTTTTGCCTCATCCCCCCTCCCACACCATACCTTTATTTTTCTTACACTTTCACAAAAAATTGAACATTTTCAATAGTTTAGAATGCAATTTGTCAATTTTTAAGTTTGTAGAGTTTGTATTTTTAGAATTGGGCTATCTACATGCAATTATTCCATCTTATTTCATAGTTTTGTTTGCATGGCGTTATTACCCATATAGGTGGGTAATAACGCCAAATAGCATTGGTCAAGAAAAAACGCCATTACATTTTATGAATACATATCTGTTAAATTATTTTATTTTATATAGATAGTCAATGAGTTCCTGTATCAGATCCTATATTTGTTTGAAAAATACAACCTAAAACTAAGCCGTGAAAATTGGTAGAACCTTAACGTGGCGTTATTACCCCAGGGTACCTTATATATAGATAGATAGATAGATAGATAAACTGGTGCGAATGCAATAGGTAGTATTTCATACGAAATCTACCTAATATTTCATACGAAATCTACCTAATAAAAAGATTTGCAAGAACAGTTAATTAAGGAAACATTGATTATGATCAACCATTCCTCACATTGACTGGGTTACACCTTCCCACAAAGTCATTTTGTAATGAATAACAAATAAAGGTTTTAAACCTTCTTTAATGTGCAAAATTCCTGCCTAGAATTAAAGCTCAATATTTGTGCATTAATTAAAACCTACATACATTAATTTCTATTGCATATTTTATCTGAAAAACTCTTACAAAATATTTCTAAAAAATCATGTTTTGCGTTGAAAACTCTTCACAACTAATTCTGTTCACACCTGTTTCAACTATCTACACGAAACGAAGGTTGTTTTTTTATCATTTCATTAGCTTTGATTGCCATTTAGCAATAAAAGTCCGATACACAACCAAATATAAAAATGAGTGGGTGGTTGAAGCCTCCAGTACATTGGTGCCCCAACATTGCTGCAAACACAATATCTAGTAGTTCATACGAAATCTACCTAAAAATGAACTAGAAAAGGATTGATGTTGTATCATTGTGCCCCGACATAGACTGTATCAATGTGATCCATTCAGCCATTTTGAATAAAATGAGTATCAAATCCAACACTTCATAATTTACCTAACAATAAAGAATGAGGAACTGATATGGAGTAGATTTAATTGCCAGGGAGAGTATTCTTTTCGATTGAAAATGCTGGAGCAGTTGTATAATACCATTTCAATTGTAAAATATATCTTAGTAAAATCTAGAACCAAAATTGAATCATATTTTTGAACAATTTTAATCTATGGATAATTAAACTGGTAGTAAATTTCAATAACGTTTAGTTATTGAACAATGACGCAGTTCTGCCTACAAGCATAATCCTGATTTTCTTTCAGCCTAAATTTAAGAGCACGTTTTTTCTGCCCAATGTGAGAGAAGTAGCACTCATAAAAATTCCATAATGACTCAGGCATTCTTATCGTAAGTTGGATCTTTGAAAATGGAAAGAAAACTTAAAACTTGGAGGAAAAATATTTTAAAAATTAAACTTCCTGAAAATACAAGAGTTTTGTGTACTGATTGTAGAAAAATAAGGTAATACAAAACTATTTACTGGAACAGAGGGTTGGAAGTTTAGATAATAAATAATAAGTTATTCAAAAATGCAGTTCAGTTTTGGATCTAGACTTTAGGAATTTTATTATGTGCATAAACATACATATTTCTTAGGAAAATGTTTTGAACTGCACCGCATTTCTCGTACTAGTATGGACTGATCCTGCGCAGGTGCATATTTTTTTCTTAATATTTTCTGCTCATTTATGCCATTTCTTTAGAATATATAAATTACTGTTTTCATCTCTATAATCATTGTATTAGCCAGTACTTAGGGCTGTAATCGTGGTGCACATTTTAATCTTTTATTTATTTATTTGTGTTTACTGAGGAATAGGATCAAAGAATACTTGAAACTGCAAATGTAATTTTTTTTTTCATTCATGTTCATACGTTTTTGGGCACTGAAACTTGTTAAAGGCTTTTATAATTCGCATAAGTGTTTCCTTTATGCTTATTGTCTCATGATTGTCATACATCTAATAACAATGTTAATAATTTGCTTTAGGAAACTCAATAGAAAAATTCTTTAACGGCAATAAATTTTGTTTAAAAAAATCAATATTTTGCATTTAAGGCATGCTTTTTAGGTTTTATGTTTAGATCACTTATGGATATAAACATTTTTTATGTTTGTTCTTATATCCATTAAAATTGAATTTTGTATGAATTTACATTGTTTTAAATGTATTATGTTTGTCTGGGAGCGAGAACGTGAGTACGAGAAAATAGTTTTCTTATAAATAAAAGTAGATGAAATAGAAAAAAATACTAAAATGTATGTGAATTCCAGTATTTATGTCTAAAAGTATTAACAGTTATAATGAATATCGTGAAAGTTAAATGATCAAAAGAAAATTTTGATGAGAGGCACAGCGGCATATTTTTTATATAGATTTACATATACAGTTGTTAAAACAATTTTATAAAAAGCATTTTTTACTCAATCATTTTTAATTGTATTTTTTATTTGTTTAGTTATAGATGACTTTCTTTCATTTATTCAAATTCTCTGATAAAACTGTACTCATAATTTTCAATTACAGAAAACACACACAAAAAGTAATTTTAATAACGCTAGACGTGTTTTTTTCTCCAGTCTTAATTAAAAATTGTTTTATATAAGATAGAAAACATATTCATTTTTTAAACTAGAGGCATAATGAAACTTTAAAGATGATATATTTCAGTAATAAAAATTATGACTTGCTTGTGCGTTTCAATAAAATGAGATGTTGAGTGAAATACGACATATTTGTCATTATAAAGTGCATAATATATAAATTTAAACCAATGTATAAACAACAAAGGACTATTAAACATGAAATTTAAGTGGGATATTAAAGTATGTAATTGAACTTTATATAAATTAGGATTTTTTTTAAATAAAGGTTGTCATGAAAGTTTAAAAACTGACGCATGTTAGAGGGTACACTAGAGAACTAACGTTACCATGAAACATTAATAACTTAACATACTACCCGCCGTCGGCGACCTGTTTGTGTTTCTTTAAAATATATATATGTATATATATATATATATATTAAAGATACTTATATATACTAAGAATATACTATATAATATAGTAAGAATTATACTAAGTATACTAAGAATTAAATCATGTTGCTTTTATACATAATTTAATTTAATTGCTCCGTTTAGGAAAAATTAGAGTAATCTGCTAGAGAAATAGGTACAGAGGTCACATATGCGTCACACTGGTGCGATTTCAACGAAATGGATTACATTAATTCCTCGCACGGTAACTCAGTTATTGTTGTTCATATATTAATAAACTGCTTATTTATTTTTCTTTTCTTTTTTAATATGATACAAATTATTTTTTTCTATAATTATTAACTATATTTTTATTAATTATTATATTCTTTTTAAAATAATAGAAAATAGTTTTAATATATATATGTGTAATTAGTAGTTGAAAACAAAGTTTTTGCCAAATTGCCGTCAGAAGAAAAATGCCGCACTTGCAGTGCGTGCATAACATGCACAATTTCTGTTCCGAGAAATCAAGAACTCAATATTTTTATGCTAGCCTGACACAGGTGATAAATCGTCAAATATTGTGCCCGTGACATTTTTTTCGTATCTCATTAATTGCACTTAAAGTATAATCCTTTCACTCCTTCCTTTTATAATACATAATTTTAATTTGAAACTGAAAAGTTTAAAATTCATGACTTGTACCTTTTTTTTTTTAATAAAAAGAACAGAAAAACAAAACTTATTCTACTTTGAAATTCCATAATTGGAACGAAATAGTAAACCGTAAATAAACCCCATTTACCACGGCCTCCTGCCAAAGGACTTTTACACAACAACCAGTAAGATGTGTTCCATTTGGACATTGGCTTTAAACTATAAAGAAATAATCGCGATTTCTGTGCCACGAATGATAGCGTAATATATATTTATATAGATGCCTGAACTTTTAAGAAAATTACAATTATATTAAAAAGCTTAAGTCGATAACACTCACTTTTTACAATCATTTACTAAACAATAATATAGTTTCTTAATTTTTTTTAAACTAAAATTAGAAATTTTCTCATTGTAAATGTCATAAAAAATAAACGCTTTGTTAAATTTAAAATACATCAACTTTTTCAAAGAATATAGCATGTTTGTTGATACTGTTTCTGTTTTAGAATATTCTGTAACCTACATTCTTGAGTATTGCACCCATAAGTACAGATAAGTTATGGTCCTCAATTCATAACTTCTCGTTGTATCAAAAATATTTAATAGTTGGGGATAATCGCATGAAAAATCAATTTTTTTCCACTTCTTGCATTTTTTTCTTTTATATAATATTTATTTGTTATATCTTTTTTTATTTCATTTCTTAACCGGATAATTTGCTTTTACAAAGAGCATATTTTGCACTTTTTAATGGAGTCTCAGTTTCAGAGATTTTCGATTTTTTTCGTAACCTACGAAATTATCAATGTGTGAATAAAATAAAAATACACCGAAAAAAGTACTGCCGTTTTTAGCTTAGGTAATAATCGTTTCACGTTTCTACATAAAATACAAAAAGTTCATCATTGTTTATTATTGGACTTAATGAAAAACTATGCATGATGGATTGCGTAATTTAAAATAATGACTTCTTTCTCCGTTCTGACGTATTGGAAAGGTAAGTGAGATCCATCATCCTTGTCATTAATAAAATACGTAGTTCATCAACTTTGAATTAAGGAGATAAATTAGGACTATTAAGCACGGATATTGAACTGGAATATTAAGGATGAAATTTAGAATATTCCGGATATAAACGTATTTATTTCTTAATTAAAAGTGTAAACATCATAAAAATAATATAAAAATTTAAACATACAAAAAGAAATCATCCGATTAATACAAACATATTTCATTTTTCGTAATTCCAAGTCGTCTAAAATTGTACAATATCATATACTTTGCACAAACTTAGAGTCTTAATATTTTCGAAACCTACGAAATTATAAGTGCATGAAATATGAAGTTTACTTATAGAAAACTCATCAAAATAAAATAAAAATACAATGAAAAAGAAAAAAAAAACTGCAGTTTTTAGTTTAGGTAAAAATCGTTTCACGCTTCTGGATAAAATAAAAAAAGTTCATCATTGTTTGATTATTGGACTTAATGAAAAACTATGCATGATGGATTACGTAATTTATAAAGACTTCATTTGCCGTTCTGACGTATTGGAAAGGCGATAAGTTAGGACTATTAAGCACGGATCTAGGACTAAGTTAGCCTAGGAAGTTAGGACTATGAAGCACGAGTCTTAATTATTTTCGAAACTTACGAAATTATAAATGCATGACTATGACGTTTACTTATAGAAAACTCATCAAAACAAAATAGAAATACAATGAAAAAAAGGAGTTTTTTGCTTAGTTAAAAATCGTTTCAAGCTTCTGGATAAAATAAAAAAAGTTCATCATTGTTTGATTATTGGACTTAAGGAAAAACTATGCATGATGGATTACATAAATTATAATAATAACTTTACTTCCCGTTCTGACTTATTGGAAAGGTAAGTGACATCCATCATCCTTATCATTGATAAAATACATAGTTCATCAACTTTGAATTAAGGCGATAAGTTAGGACTATTAAACACGGATATTGAACTGGGATATTAAGAATGAAATTTAGAAGATTTTGGAGACAGTCGTATTTATTTCTTAATAAGTAAACAATTAACATAATAAAAATAATGAAAAAAATTAAACTTACAACAAGAAATTATCCGATTTTTGAAAAAAAAAAAAAATCATAATTCCGGACTGTCTAAAATTGTACTATATCATACAATACAAATTCTTAATTTAATGATATTATAAATGGAGGTGTATATATTTTTCCCGAAATTTAAATCAATTAATCTAATATTTTTTGAGTATTAATTGGTATATCGATAGTTTAGATAAATTTAGAAATTGCATAATGGTGTAGTATATTTCTCTGTAATCTAAAGTACATGGCGGGAAAAAAAGTTAGTAGTTCTTCTTTTCCGAAGGCAGTGTGTAATGTGTGACAGTAAAAACGATGAAAATTTTCAGAAATTGAGACCTATCGTGGCCGAATTGCAAAAACACCATACCTCTAATAGCTTGAGAGCGTAAGTGGGTTGCGCGTTCGACAACCGCTGTTTCATAGCCTATTTTTTGTCACGGAACTAGTAAAATATACAGAAGAGCAGACATATCCATAAAATAGGGGAGTTTCAACTGTAGCCAATTTCGCAATGGTTCCTTACAACCGCGGCAAACTTCCACCAGTAAATTTTATCCAAAAAATTTCTCTATATTTAAACGCCTCATTAGTGGAAAATTTCGAGAAAAAATAATGGCAAAATGTGCATTTTGCGTTTAAAAACTTGCACGCTGTATTCTTGCGATTCTTTGATTAAATATTTCTCCAAATAATGAAATATAAATAGGTTAATAGCCAATGAGGTCTCAAATAGCTCAAATGGTGACAAATTTAAACTTTAGAATCAAATTTAGGTTTCTTTTGTAGAAGGCACTTCAAATTCTCCAAAAATCGTTTTTTGCAATTTTTATGGAAGAGTTGTGGAGCGAGTTATATAAAAGATATAAATACATAGTTCTAAGTTTTTTTCCGACAAAAGGCGTTATACTTCTTAACACATTGAAAATGTATAAAAATCGAATACCCAACAATTATGGAGAATAAAATATCTACATCTTATACGTGTATCCCCTTTATAATATGAACTATATACCAATAACAATACATTTTAACTGTAGTGCAGTTATTTTGCCCTTGCAGTTAAAACTGACACTACTTTATCATCCGCATCATCCCAAGAGCCATACATGCACACTCATGCAACTTATGACTGAATACGTTTGTGAAATATATAAAATACATGTTTTGTAACTGCGAATAAGTAATAGAAAAATAAATTCTCAATAAACCAGTCTGGTTAACTGTCATCATGATTAACTGTGATGGTTAACTGTCATCATGATTGATTTTTAAATTAGTAGTTTTATGCATAGAAGAAATTGGGCTAAAAACGTGGCAGATTCTAATACAAATGTTAATACAAAATTTTCCATATACAATTTCAAGTACAATTTTTAATATAAAATAAATACTAATTCTAAAAACTCCACTAAATATAGGTGACGAGCTACCATCGGAATTTTCTTTTTAAAGAAATAAGATGAAAGTATTCGAGTAACGCAAGCAGCTAGCCCAATTGAGCTCAAAATTTTCATATTTCCGGATTCGGCACGGGATCATATATCACAAGAAATATATCTTATACCGTACAACTAGACGTTTTCTTTATAATAATGCTTGGCGCTTCATGTCTCCAAAGGCAACCTGCGCCATAAAACCTCATACAACCAACCAACTTTGTAAGAATGGTATATATGTTACAACTAAATCTGTAAAACAATACTGTATCTCAAAAAATTTAAAAAAAAAAGAACAAGGCTATAAATTTTGAAAATCTTGAGAATATGCAAATTTGCAAAATTTATCGCTTTCCATAGGAAAGGTATAAACATGATTACAACAATTGATAAAGAAAATAAAAAAATGGACACGAACCCCAAACCAACCCGTAATACTGCAACAAATATAAGAAACGAAAATAATGCCGGCCATTTTACTCGACATCTGAACAGCCTGGGTAAAGTACGGCTATGGATTTGGTTTCTAATGAGGTACAGTGCATAATGCACGTCGACACAGACACATTGGATAAATATGACATACCAATATTGGTACTTGCGCACAAAATTGGACATGTACAAAATACCACAATTACTGTTTTTTTTTTTTAATGATTGTATTTGATTATATTTATTGATTTAAAATTTAAACTATTCCAGTTAATTTTTAATTATCATACAATTAATTAAAAATTTTCTTAAAGTTTTCCCGTTATATATATGAAAATGCCAAACATTTCGTAAAGCGAAGTAATCGCAAAATAATTAAATATAATAAATAATAAATAATAGTAAATATTACTATTCTGTGTCCATGTAATGGGAACTTGATAAATGAATTACAAATAGCTTTTTAGAAAATTCATAAAAACTTTATTGTTTATGAATTTTAAAAAGCATACACACTAAATACTTTTCAAACCAGTTTTTTAAAACAATTTTAATAATTTCAACACCTAAAGATCTATTTTGTCATCAATTACATTGACACCAGATTGTATTCCCTTTTTTTCGATGCGTCAAAAATTAAATTAAATAATTCATTTTTTCCTAATCGAAAATACTTATTAACATCATACTTATATGTATATAGATTTTTTAGATTTACTGAGACTTGAAATATGTTTAACAAAGTTCTACTTATTAAACTATTTTCTTAAGGCCTTAAATAATTACAGAAACTGTAATTATTATATGAAGCGATGCACTCCAAATATCTGGTCCATGCATTGCAAAATCTTATTCCTATCAAAACTCACAGATCTAATTCACGGAACATTATTCTCAACTCAGAGAACATCATTCGTAATTTACATCCTGCAGTTCTGTTGATATGCAACATACATATACATTCAATGGATTGGCTTCAGTATCAGGCTAAATTCCTTAGATGTTACTTTAAAACTTCATCGGTTTAGTTCTTAAAACCTTATAATGTATCTGTGTTAGTTATGTGGAATCTTTTGAGACATATTTTAATAAAATGTGTAGCATAGAATTTCATTACTACACAATATAATATCATATGTCGCAGAGTTATTTTAATCAGAATGGTCAAATGTTTATCATACTTGTATCAATAGCATTAAAAATAATTGCCGCAAATATCATTTTAAGTTACAACTATATAATTTGAACAAATAATCATTGATAAACATGTGCAGGGGAAAGTGGGATGGAATGGGACAGTAAGTTTTCTCTTGATACATCATTCTAAACAATTTATGAAACATACACGAGATGAAACAATGGTAGCCCAATTTTCAGTTAAAGAAATGTTGTTGACCTGTATAAACGTGCAATTGTACCGGGTGTCCAGTAAATGACTGACCCATATTGAATTTAAATAAGATAAAAACTGTTTGAGATAAAAATGCGCGACTTGCTGTATTGTTATTAAAATATAAATAAATTTTAAAATATGCACTTTGTTAATGTAATATAATAATATTTAAAATAATATCTCAGTCTCAAGACTGAGGAGGTGAAGTATCATACAGATGGTTCAATCACAAATATTATTTTAAATCACTTTCCAACCAACGTACCCTTTTTCTGAAGCTGATTCGAGAGTCGATTCAACATATAGATTCAGATTCGACAACAAATAGATTCAGATTCAGCCGAAAGTCTCATGTTTATGAAAATTAGTGTCATGTCTGTATTCAAACAGCCTGTTACCTCCAGCGCGATATTTTTTTCGGAAAATTGAGCTATATTAACAAAGTACATGTTTAAAAATTTATTGATTTTCTAATAACAATACCGCAAACCACGCATTATTATCTCAAACCGTTTATTTGTTATTTAAGTTCAAAATGGGTCAGTTATTTACTGGACACCCGGTATAAAGAAAAAGGTTATTTCAAGAATCAAAAGTAAAATTGTTTCATATAATTTTTATGTTTTGTATATATTAATGACTTGCTTATGCATAGATATAGTAATTTCCCTATTTATCGAACATTATGCTTCATATTATCCATAATTTATGAAAATCCTAAAAGCAGCTTTTTTTTCGTATGCACAAGACGTTTAAGGGGTCTCTGGAAACTGATACTTTTTACCTGGTGATGCAATTTAGCAACATGTCGAATTTAATTTTTTTCTGAATCCCTATGAAATAGAAATGCATAAAATTTTTCATATATACAATCATATTTTCATATATAATTTTTCATACATACTCTTCTATTTAAAATATTTAACAGAAATATTCTACATTAATATTTTGTTTTAATTTTTTAATTTTTGATTTTGATAAAAATAAATAAATAAATAAATCATTTCTTATTTGTTTTGTATTGACTGCACGAAACAATTCTGAAAAACTAATAAAGCAACTGTCATGAAACTTCGTAAATATCTTAGTTTTAAGTTAAAGAATAACTTATACTTCAAATTCAGAACTATAATAGCATTAATATTTTAAAAATGGCAATTTTTGAATTACATAAGGACTTTTTTTCAAAATTTTATATCATATATATTATAAAGCAGAAGTTTTGAAATTTCCAAACGAGTGTTTTCAAAAACTACCCGGTGGATTTTTTTGCCGATTGTATCATTCGATAGGAAATATTTTTCCGAAGGTTTATGATTCAAATTTACAGGGATAACTCTGATTTTTCGTAGTAAATTTCGTATTTTTTGGTTATTTTTGAGAAAAGGGTTGCCAGTAGCTGTTTTTGGCGAAAATTATAATTGCTAAAAGAATTAAAATGGCTATATCTATTAGAAATATTACAAATATTTTGCAAATAATAGCAGAAAATAACTACTGATAATATTAATAATAATAAAGAAAGACCGCTTAAATGAGGCGTAATATTATAAAAATATATTTACCTTGAAAATGAAAAAAATATTTGTAATGCTTAAAAAATAAATTAACGCTAAATATAACAATTGGTTCAATTTTTGGCGACTTATCCCTGGTGTTAGAATAAAAACATGAATTTCAGAAATTGATTAAATGAATTTTGAATGATAGTTATTTCCCTTTTTGTTATTTTCTTTCTCTTTTTTATCGAATTTCCGTATAATATAACTTACAGCAGAAAAAAGCAGATCTGATTGTAAAAGACACTGTAAGTTGTGAGTTACTATTCGTTTCTATACCATTTTCATCTTGCTTTTGTCGCCAAAGAATGTGTTTTTAAGCCGAAAATGCACTACTGACTTGATGCATAACTTAGGTACTTAATGGTTGCAATAATGTTTTTTTTTTTCAAGTGAAAGTAATTTTTAGAGTATATTTTAATATTCAATCGTAAGTTACCATAGATATGAGTATAACTCTTTTATTTCTTTTTGCAAATGTTTTTATTGTTAATTTAATTTTTCTTGCGCCATTTCGTCAGTTTCACTTAAGGAAAAATTTCAGTTTTAACACTAGAACCGCGGGAAAATTCCTTCAAGTTTTATAAAAATATTTCTCACCGGAATTTTCATTTAAGACTGTTTAAGTTATTCATTGAAAATATTTTTGCTCAGCATATGTTTAGATTATTTTATTAAGCGTTTTCTGGTTCGAATCGACATCTCTCCATATGATACGGGTCAAAATGACCCGTCGGCGCGGTTCTAGTGTTAAAATTTAAAAACTGAAGAAGAAAAGATTACCCCATCGATTAAAAATCTACCGCCAAATTCTAAGATTAAATGTCAATAATGGATGATCGTAAATGTCATACTCACTTGACATTAAGCATAACATAAATATTAATTATGTCATCAAGTGATTTTTAATTCGACATTTTATTTCTACTTTTATACATGCTCTGCTAATTTGTTTTTCGTTATTTAAATGAAAATTTATGCTAATCTATATAATCTGGCTAATAGTTTGGCGATTTGTATAATTTGGTGAAATTGGTCGACGGTATAACCAAGTAGTACTGAAGGAAAAATTTTGCAATTCAAACTAAATTTAAGAAATTATGCCTTATTACTATAGCTAAATTCAACATTTTGAAATAAAAATTCCCGCTAAATAAAATTTACAAGTCTTTTTTAATTGACCATTTCTTCTTCAATATTTCTTCAATCAATATTTCACTATTCTCTTTCGCGCAGGCTAACAGAAATGTATTTTAAATATTTTATTAGATAAAACGTAAATAACATTTTTCTATTTTTTAAAAAAATATTTTTAAAATCTAATTCTACCATTATGTGTCTTACAGGACAAAACAGCAGAATTACTTTTAAAAATGGTTTTATCTGTTAATTGTATGTTATTCGTTTATTTGGGTGTTTGAATTTACTTTTGTCATCAAACAATGCAATTTTATACTAAGATGGCATAAATGTGTGAGAGCATTTTTAGGATATTTTTTATGCTTAATTTTAAATATATAAATAGCAGTTATAGCAAAAAAAAATGCGTATAATGTTTAAATTTTAGTATAAATGTCTTCCTCATCCAATGTGTAAAATAATTTAATTGCAACTTTTTAAAGTTTTGGCGCAGATGTCATATACGCACCACATTCGCACGATTGCAACAAAATGGCGATTTTATGCCTCACATGGTAAACCGACTATGGTTGTTTATTTACTAATAAACTATTTATTAACTTTCATTTTGTTTTTTAAAATAATATAAATCATTTTGTTCTATAGCTATTAATTAAACTTTTTTATTTATTTTTTTTCAAATAATATAAAATAATTTAAAAATATTTATGAAATTGGTAATTAAAAACCAAGTTCTCCAAATTGGCGCCAGAAAAAAAATTGTGCCAATGTGGTGCATACAAGACATCTGTGTCAAAGTTTTTCCCCTATACATAAGTAGGGAAAATGCAGTATAAATACCGATTAAAGTTTTTACCAAATATGGAAATTTTGTCACATATTTGGTCATATACTCATCGAGGTATCTCACTGGCGCCAAAATGGCATTATTTGCCTCAGATGGTAACCCAGCTATAGTTGTTTATCTGATGATAAGTTGTTTATTTACTTTCATTTTCTTTTTTGAAATGATATTTGCTGTTTTGTTCTACAGTTACTTTTTTATTTATTGTTTTTTGCTGTTTAATATGATAGAAAATAATAAAATATATATAAATTTCCTTGCTATTCTAAAACGAGGATTTTTCCACATTGTAGTTGCAAGAAAATCGTGCTAAATCTATTGCGTATATGGTATCTGTGTAGGAATCTTTTGTGAAATATGAAAAGTGTAAATTGGCTACTACTTGATTATTACGTCAACCAATTTCGCCAAATCGTTCGCTAAATTATACAAATTTACATAATTTTATCTCAAATAACTAAAGAGAAAATACTTAAATACGAAAGAGCAAATAATTTTGTTTTCATTTTTCAGGAGGAAATTTTGCTTTAATAAAGTTATTGTGGTAGTGAGAATTTTAATGTGTGTTTTTTTATCATTGGCAACTTGCTGTAACGAAAAATGTTTATTTTTTTCCTGCTATTATTTTGTAAGAGCTGGTTTTGTCAAAGCCATGTTAAGATGGCATTCAAATTTTTGAACCCTTTCCAAATACTGCCCCCTTGGGCCGATTTTGCTCATTTGTAATTCCCACTGAGATATTAACCATCTCAATGTACTTGACGAGTTTGAAGATGATTCTTGCATAATTCTGCCTTTTATCGCGCGGACAAAATTTAATAAATATATAAACTTTTTAGGTGAGAGTAGCTTTTGGTTCCTGGCTTCACATAATGAAAAGTTTTGAAGAAATTTTTCAGAAGTTGTACCATGGTAACGACTGTAATAATTAATATTTCTTAAGATAAGGGAAAATTTTAAATCCTGTTGCCATAATGGTCTCATTTCGCTTCCAAATGTGCACTGTTAGTAATAAACTAAAATAGTTACTTCTAAATAGCTGGTTTTTGCTGCTGGAGGTCCAAATTATTTAAAATACAAATTTAAATTCACCAGTTCGTTTCATCCACGGTTGATTTTGAAATATTGGCTAGCGCAGCGGGCATAGCCTGCTAGTTTTAAATATAAATTCAAAATAAATTAAATGCTTTAAAATGAAGTATAAGTTCAAGATACATTATTTTTACATCATTATTAATATTATTGGGGGCTCATGAACAAATAGTTCTGCTATAATCTTCCGCAAAGCGGTTGCAAGTTAAAATACAATTTTTCATTTTTATTTATCAAAATTAAATATTTAAAAAAATATAATGTAGAATATTAACAGAAATATTTTAAATAGAAGAAATATTAAGTTGTATATACTTAATTTTTTTTTGCATTTATGTTTTATAGTGACTTAGAAACCGAATTAGATGTGACATGTTGCTAAATTGCACTACCAGGTAAAAAATAAGACTCCGGAAACACCTTAAGACAAAACAAGCAAGTGCGGAGGAGTAGGAAATATCTAATTCCTTTCCTTTTCCATTTTTTTTTCATTTGGGGATTTAAAGTAGTTTCTCAATGACGTATAAGAGTTTTAAAATTCTGAATGTCAGGTGCAGTATGAGAACCTTTGGGCTAGCGACAAAAAAAATGGAAACTCATATGTGCCGTAGAGTTCGTTAGACAACGCTCACACTCTCACGCAGAGCAATTTGTTTTTAATAGTATAGATGTTCAGATGTCACACAGTCAAGTGCAATGCACATTTATCCGAAAGATAATCATTTCTTCTTTCGTTAAAGTTTCGTGTTGTCACAGTGTAGCAAATCACGAAAAAACAAATGCGAGTTTTAGTCATTTTATTCTTCGCATTAATGACCAAAAAGTTTCGTTTCGTACTAAAACGATGATGCTCTATCTCTTTGTAAATCATTTTTTTTCTCTAACCGTTTTCAAGACAGGAATCCTAACTCCGCAGTCTACCATCAGATAGCACCATAGGCTGTTTCATTTAAGAGGTCCTACATTAGACAGAGGTGGACATTGCCGCATAGACATGCGTCATTGTTACGCTCTGAATAATGTTTGTAATTTTAATGATAGAACCCTTTAAGTTTTATTAAATATTACATAATTTATACATAACATTTAAATAGTACAACAAGACGTGTTAAAGTGTTAATACATATAATGTCTGTACATGAATTTTAAAAATATTTATTTATTTATTTATTTATTTTGTAACTTTTTTTTTTTAATTCATCGATTTCAATTGTAGTGTAAGGCTGTATGCACTCAATTTTAAACAGTTTCATTATAAAAAAAGAGAGATGTGAATAACAGAAATGAAATAATTCCATTTCTGTTGCTATTATTTTATATTTAAAATTATTGTAATTTAAATTTTCATTTTAAAAATTTTGTAAAATTCCATTTTACTTGTTTCTTATATTTTTTTGAGTTTAACACCTTACATATGTTATATGAACTTATACTAATTCAATAGGTTTTTTTTATTTTGTTATAAGGTTTAAAAGACTTCTTTATTTAAAAATAATACCCTTATTACTTGGATTATAATGTTGGTCCTTTTCTAAAACATAAATTAACTAAAGTATCGACATGAGGCATTTGTACTTGGATAGATGGCGTTATGAGTAATTGACTAGTCTTAGATTTAGCCTTTTTTATAAGTGGAATCGTCCAGTTCAGTTTCCGACATAGTATAAATGCCTTTCCTTCATCGAGTTCATTGCTTTCTCCTTTCGTTTCGTCAAGTTCTCGTTATGATTTAATAGTTTCAGTTTAAGTTCAAATAAGATATTTAGTTTTTCGTTTATGATATTTTTAAATGAACGGTTTTATTTATAATTTGAATTAAATTAATTTTTGTAAAAGCTCCTCTTGTAATGACGTTTCATACTGTTTTAAAAAATCTTTTAATGATTATCTTAGTTATTTTAAACAAAGTTTGTTCAGAAAATTATTCAATTAAAACCTGTTATGAAAGTATTTTAAAACAAGATAACACGGATTGAATGAAATTTAAATAAAGAACTGTCGTCACCAAAACTTGACTTTATAATGTCTCTTACTAGGGAACTGCAAGAAGTGTAAGTCACTGATTCTGACGAAAGTAGTATCGTTGGAAAGATCTCATCGAGTGCAGTAAAAAACTCAAAGGAACTACCCGTCGCAAATGAGCCGTTTTCGAGATATCCGACAATTTATGTCACGTAGCTAGTGCACACTTAATAGGGTACCGCAAAAAAAAATATTCTCGATTTTAACGAAAGTGGTATCGTTAAAAAGATATCGTGAAAATTGAAAAACTCAATGGAATCACCCGTCGGAAATGAGACGTTTTCGAGATATCCGACAATTTGTGTCACATTGCTAATGCACAGTACTGGGAAACTGCATTAAGTAACATAAATTGTTGGATATTTCAAAACCGGTCATTTCATATGGTTACTTCCATTGAGTTTTTTATTTCTTGGATATATTTCTCGGTCACAATATCTTTGCAACAACACCATTTTCATCAAAATCGGGAACACAATTTTTTGTGGTCCCCGATTAAGTGTGCACTAGAACACTTTGCACTAGATACGTGACATAAATTATCGGATATCTCGAAAACGGCTTACTTTTGACGGGTAGTTCTATTGAGTTTTTTCTCCCTCATGATAATAACTTTTTAACGATACTACTTTCGTTAAAATCGAGACTACGCCATTAAGTATGCACTAATTATGTGACATAAATTGAGGATATCTCGGAAATGGCTCATTTGTGACGGGTAGTTCTATTGAGGTTTTTACTGCTCTCGATGAGATCTTTCCAACGATACCACTTTCGTCAAAATCGGTGACTTACACTTCTTGCAGTTCCCTAGTTAGATTCAACCCACAGCTTTTGTTCCAGGTGTCTTCCACAACGTAGTTATACTGTCTAGCTGTATAAGTATGTATTAGACCTGTATTGATACAGATTAAGAGAAGAATTTCAAACTTTGAAATTTGACATCCGTTATTGGAGATGAATTTTTGTTTATATTTTGGAAGGTTATACACAAAAATTTACTCACAAAATTCGCATTATGTAAATTATCAGATTATTTTTAATTTATAAATACTTAAAATAATACTTTTTTAGGATACCATATTTAAAAGGCGAAAATGGAACCATTATACGATCATACCTGCGTCCGTCTTTCACAAAAATTTCATTCGTAAACTATGGAGCATGTAAAGTTGAAATTGGAGGAAATGATAAAAACTATTGACTCACACATTTACAGATTATTAAACATTCATACATATATTTAAGAAAAATGTAGAGGAGTTACTTAAGTTAACCTGAAAAAAAAACAATTTTCTTTATATATCATGGTATCGCGTGAAAGCTTTCGTAACGCTAACTCAAGAATATATATTTTTTAGGTCTTATATTATCCGAGATATCATCGAAAACATAGTGGAAAAAATACGCCCCCTTTCCCATATAATTCTGAATCAATTGAAAATAAAATTCTGAAAAAAAATAGACCTAGTAGATGTTAGTTTAAACCTTTGAGGAAAACAATAGTGATTACACTCTAGATCTCATAGTTTGGGGGAAAAGGACACTTTACCGATACAAATAAATTTCGATTTGTGGGCATTCAACAAGTGCGTTGAGAAGTTTTGGAGTTACCTATCGTAACAGAAATATCAAAGTATTGTTAAAAATGATTTTCAAAATAAATCGGTGGTAATGAAATGAGATAATAATCCTTTAAAATACGAACGGTTTGGACATATTCGGAAAGACAGGGGTTATCGTCTTTTAAAGCTCATATAATATTTTTTAAAGCTACATTTGTGTAATGCAATACCTAGTTGCAGTAAAAGATCAATAAATGTCAAATATTTGTCCTTAGCACAATGCGAAGTTTAAACTTTGAACAATGATTTTGCGCCAGCTACACTGTAAGGAAAAATATTATAAGTACGCTGAATTAAGTTTCATGAAATGCCAAATGGAGTGTAAATATGCAAAGCTTTTATTTACAGTACCGTATTAAGATCATTATATATAGGTAAGGATAAGTTTAAAAAAACTGCTATAAAGAATAGCAATATTTGATATTATTTAGGTTTCATATCTCCTTGAACTCTTATGCTGCATCCGTTCAGAGATTTCTAGTATATACAGCTATGCTATAACCAACACTACATTGTAAAATTTTTTACAAAGTCTTATTATTCTTCTAGCAATGATTTTTTAATAATACAGTTAATTATTTCTCTTTGCTTGATTTTTAATCTTTTACCACTGGTTTAAAAAAATCTGTAATTGATTTGGGAAAATTATGCCATGAAATAAGGTAAACTTTGCTACAAAAAATAACTAGAGCCAATAATGAAGGATTCTGATACTCTTAAGGGGTACGTATATCAGTCGCTCGCATAAAGAGGTTAATAATTCATATATTTATTGCATGGGACACTCCGAGTACTAGTAATACTGACACTAGACCATCTATTTTTAACTACTGTTTCTTTTTTACAAAACTTCTTAATTTATTCGCGCAGAAAACACAACATTAAAAATTTTCTATTTTCGTATGAAAAATTGTGGACATTGAAAATTGTGAAAATAAAAAAAATATATATAAATTTTAATAATGTATAAACTTTTAAAAAGAGAATATTTAAGTTAAAAAATGAACATTACTAATTACTAGCGTGTAAATCTTGTTCAGTTTTCTCTTATCATATACCACTCCCACTGAAATATATATATATATATATATATATATATATATATATATATATATATATATATATATATATATATATATATATATATATATATATATATATGATTTTTTTAATCTTTTTATTATGAATTCTTTTCTAAAAGTTTGAATAGTACAGTTCTAGAAACACATTTTATAACCATAAATTTTGCGTGTGATTTTTCGGTCATAATAAATTGAGAATTTATTTTCCACGTAGAAAAATTTATGGTAATAAAAAAAAGTATTCTCAACTTTTTGAGTTCATGTACAAACAGAAAAAAAGAAAAAAATCCAGGGGTAAACACAGATGAAAAATGTACCTTCTAAAACAACTGGATGTTTGAGGATTTATAATATATAGTCTTTTACTGTAATTCGAAAAATGTCTGTTTGAATAATGGTGCAACAAGGAATATTTTTTATACTTTAAAGCATTGTTATTCAGATATTTCTGTGTATTCGTTCGTATAATTACATAAAAAGCCATAAAATGAAAACTTCTTCAATTTGTTTTGATATTTTCTTACTTTATACTTTATTACTTTGATTAAAAAAAAATTCTGTTTAATTAGTGAGTGATTAGTGTAATAAATATTTTATATAATTTTTCAAAAATTATTAAAATTGTTTAGTGATAGCAAAAAGTTTAATTCAAACTAAATATAAATAATTTTCATATTGCGAACTTTTAATGGATTTTTAGAATTTATGAAATGATTAATTCTGCACTTTCATATGATAAATGGTGCAACATTTAGTGAGGGATTTATTAAATGATTAGTTTATATAAAAATTTTTGAAAAACAATTATAAAATTGTTTGTTGTTAGCAAGAAGTTTAATTAAAACTAAATATAAATAACTTCCATACAGTAATCATTTAATGGATTTTCAGAATTTATGAAATGATTAATTCTGCACTTTAACCTGATTAATAGCGTAAAATTTAGTGAGAGATTTGTGTAAAAATTAGTTTGTTGCCTAAAATTGCTTGGGAATAGCAAAAAGCGTAATTTAAACTAAATATAAATAATTTTCACCTTACGATCTATGTATGCATTTATGAAATGATTAATTCTGCATTTTCGTATACGAGATTCATATTAGTTCTTTGTTTAATAAATAAGCTGTATGACAATATCTTTTTATTTTTAACGAAACACTGCCCTAAAAGTGATAGTAATAATAATAATAATAATATAACTATTTATGAGGAATATTATAGAATGTAAATAAAAGAAGATTTATTGAAAAAATAAATATCTGCTTTTAAATATTTTAATTCTGATATTGAAAAAGCTTGTAAAATTCTTAACCTTCTAGTGCATGATTTTTTTATGTTTTTTAATTATTTTATTAATTAATGATTGTATATTAATGGGAAAATACTGAATAGAATTCTCATTCCTGTAACTTTTTAGTGTTTTGTATTTCTAAAATCATTGCTAAATGACAACATCATACATTAGGTGTATTCTAAGGAAGTACTATAATACTTCCCTAGTCTTTTTTTTCTTTGTCGGGTGATTCAGCTATGTCTTCTTACTATTCCAAGGCACGAAATTATTTTTGATTTTAACAGCATCATTAGATTCACTGATATTTAATAATTAATATTTAGTTTATGATTTAGAAGGTTGAAAACTCGATGAGTTTAACTCAACCGCTAACCTGCAAGTCATACACTACTTGATAGACTGATGCACGTTTTTTCAATAAAATTAAAAATTCTACGCAAATCTTGATACTCCTGTTTAAAATAACAATTTAAAACGATTTTTTGTGGGGAGGAGGGGGATATACTCTTTTATATGCTAACAAATCTTTGTTGCACTTATTTTCTCTTAAACCCAGAAATAGTCTTCCATGGGAATGAATAAGGATTTCAATCCTGGTTACGCTCTTTTGCTCTCAACTTGAATAACTTATTATGTCCTTTGGAACAATCATTATTGTTCAGATAAAAAAAAATTGTTGTAAACTTTGAAATATATTGAAGATCTTAGTACGTCTACATCGTGGTACACCAATCACAGAGTTCCCAAACAATCTGATGATGTTAAAGTTTGCCACGCTGCTCAAGATACAGATTATTATATATTATTTTTTTGTATCTGTAGAGCATATTGAGTGTTATTTAAATAAGTTTTGAAGCATTTTACAGGCTTTTTTATTCAGAGATAAGCAATGTTGAAAAAAAATTCTTCAGACTCAAATGACCATAATCTGCTGAAATTAAGGATTATTATACAGATTTAACAATAGAAAAAAATGTGTTTGCAATATGATGATTTGAAATAAATCAATGAGTTATTAACCCTCTCGTGCACTGAAACCTCAAATGAAGTTGTCAGATAAAAAATTAAAAAAAATTTAATTCTAATTATTTCGATTTTCAAATGCATAGTAGTTGAGTGTGAGACCAAAGCCATCTTTTGAAAAGAATAAATAGGTGACAGCACATGCATTTCATTTTATTTTGTCAGGTTTTAGTCTCCATTTTTGTCAAAATCAAGAATGCTAAAACAACGGATTTTAAAACGATATTCCATCAAACAAAAGAGCATAACAAGTAAGTAAAAATATACTTCATGTTTCTCACATCAATTTAATTACAATAGGAAAAAAAGTGAGATTTAAATATGCTTTGGAAGGATTGAAGGGTATTTTAGTTGAAACCTCAAATGAGGCTTCCAGTTGTAGCATTTATAGCTATCTCTGCATGCAAACCGCATTTGAAGTTGAACATGTAAATTCCAAAGGCAGAAAACTATAAATAAAAAGAATATTGGCCAGTTAAACTGATGGCATTGAGCTCACAGGCCACGCATACTAATTGCACATTACAGCCTTTTATTTTCATTAATTCCGTTCGAAAAAAAAATTAAGAAGGGGAAACAGCTCTCCCCTTTGTCCTTTTTTATACTTAATCATTGAACCTCCTAAACTATCAAGGACATGCTTTATCATATAAAAAATCTATATCCAAAATTCAGAGCAAATATGATAATTCTTAATAAAAACCCATTTAGCATTTGTATAATTTAAGAGGAGTTATTCCCCTCTTTTATACTTAACCATTAAACTTCCAAAACTATTCAGAGTTTTGAACGAAATCTGACAATTCTGCTTGAAAAATCCATTTACACAAGTTAAAGGGAGGGGCATTAGAACCCCCGTTCCCACCTGTTTATACTTATTCAATGAACACCTAATAACAGCCACGGACTCGCCTCATCAGAATGATCCTATATCTAAATTTTGAACGAAAACTGTTAAATCTGCATAAAAATCCCGTTTATATCAATTGAGGGTAGGGCCATGAGCCCCCCGTTCCCCCTGTTTATACTTATTCAATGAACACCTAATAACAGCCACGGTATCGCCTCATCAGAATGATCCTATATCTAAACTTTGAACGAAAACTGTTAAATCTGCATAAAAATCCCGTTTATATCAATTGAGGGTAGGGCCATGAGCCCCCCGTTCCCCCTGTTTATACTTATTCAATGAACACCTAATAACAGCCACGGTATCGCCTCATCAGAATGATCTTATATCTAAATTTTGAACGAAAACTGTTAAATCTGCATGAAATTCCTCTTTATATCAATTGAGGGAAGGGGCATGAGCCCCCCGTTCCCCCTGTTTATACTTATTCAATGAACACCTAATAGCAGCCACGGTGTCGCCTCATCAGAATGATCTTATATCTAAATTTTGAACGAAAACTGTTAAATCTGCATGAAAATCCCGTTTATATCAATTGAGGGGAGGGGCATGAGCCTCCCGTTCCCCCTCTTATACATATCGAATGAACTCCAAAAACCAATCAGGGAAGCGCCTTATCAGGATATACCTATATACAAAATTTCAAGTGAATCCGATATTTTTATCATGAGTTATCTCGTTACGCACGTACGAACGTACGAACGTACATACAGAACGGACGGGCACATAAGCTCTCAGACTATGATAACCTGTGAGCTAAAAAAGCAATGCTATTAATTTTTAAAAGTGAGAGTTATATATATATATATTAGTTTTTATGTATATTTTAAGTAACACGACAATTTATTTTGTTGGAACTATTCGAGATAACAGAATGAAGAGCACAGAGAAAAAGTTAGAAAATGCTAAATCTGTTATAAAAGATGGAAGGTGATCAGTTTCTGTAACTACCTCTGAAGACAACATAACAGTGACTGGAGGGGTTGATAAAGGTATTGTACACGTGGTGTCATATTTTGCTGGAGTTGAACCAACAGATAAAGCAAAATGTTTTAATTCTGCAACTAAGTCGATTATAGAAATAGATAGACCACACTCAGTGAAAATATATAACAAGCATATGGAAGGTGTGAAGTTCGTGGTTTCCCTTGTGGATCTTTATCTTCACTGTCAAAGAAATATATGTTGGTATATGTGCTGTGCATTTTTTCATCTTTTAAATGTTGCTGTTGTAAATGCCTGGCTACTTTGGAGAAGAGATGGAAGAGCTGCTAATTATTTATTACCGTTCAAAAGTAGCATTGGAAGCAGCCTAATGCATACAGGAACCTCAACTTTGAACTTGAGGAAAAAGGGTCGATTATCGGCTAAAGCATCTTCTGCTTTAGTATGTCCAGCAAAGAAAAGTGTCTTTAGTTACTAATGAACTAAGATATGATAATAGTGCACATTACCCAAAAAAGTCTAATGGTAAATTTGCACTGAAGTGCAAAAACGAAAGCTGCTTGAATAAAACTTGATTTATTTGTAGCCGTTGTGAAGTACATTTAAATCCACAACATTTTCATGAAAATTGATTTTCCCCTGAAGGAAAATATGTATATTGTAAAGTATATAATATTACACCGCTATTAATAGTTAAAAAATCTAAAAAAAATTCCCTCGCAAATTATCTTGCAATCGATGAGAACATTAAGAAAAAACTTGATTTTTAGCTTTTAAAAGTTCTCATGGAAATTTTGTATGCAACCTCATATGAGGCTTGTTTGCAGAAATGTTAAATATGTTACAATTTTAACAAATGTAACACTTCCGCATACAAGACTCAGTGAGGTTGCATATAAAATTTCTTTAAGAATTAATGAAAATCTAAAAATCAAGTTTCTTGTTAATATTCTCATCTTATCCAAGATAATTTGCCAGCAACATTTTTTTTTTGACAATTGAAAAAGATTCATGCTCGAGAGGGTTAAATTACAATTAATTTTGGTATATCCCCAATCGAGAATTTGAAAATCTGAAAAAATCTTGCAAAGAAGATCGAACATACATTTTATTTTCACTTAGAAGCTCTCTTTTAACAGGAATAGATTAAGTAACCGTCGCGTCGGAGCTATGAAATACGTCGAATATCAATATATAAAGTTATTTACATTTTTTCAAAACTATTTTATCATTCTAAAAAAATATTAAATGTATTTGTTGTATTCAAGCGGTTAATATATCTCGTTTTATGGCAGAGACTATTTAATGTTCTTTTTTTCTCGAGACTTTATTATTTGTTTATTAGGTACTACTCTGTTATTCCATCGCCCAGTTTTGCCAAATTATACATATCGCCAAACTAATAGTCAAATTATACATACTGACATAACTTTTATTTTAAATAAAGAAAAAACAAATAGTTAGTAGGATATTAATAAAAATATTAATAAAAAGTCGAAACAAAAATTACTTAAATGCGTATTAAACACGTGAATCGTATTTAATGTCATTGAACGTGACATTCAAGATCATCTATTATTGGCATATGATCTTATAGTTTGGCGATGACAGTTTGATCGACGGGATAACCTAGTAGTGCCGTTTATTATTATCACTTGACTGTCGCGGGGACGTTTCTTTTCATAGGAACAAAAGTCTTCAAAACAATTCAAAGTGTGTTTTCAATTATGGAAATACATTTTTTTCCCTGGTCAGATGACATGAACGCGGGATACATTGTTAAAATAAATACTATAAAGTTATTAAAAATTTTCTTGCAAACTGTAATTCCTAGAACACTTTATGAAACGGCAACAACAAAAATTCATGTATTGTATCAACATTTGCACTGTAAATCACAAAATGTTCAAGGTTACAAAGATATTTTTAGGCAATTGGGATGTTTAGAACATTCAATGTAATTGCAATCCTGGTTATAGATAAAATTATAGTAAGATTACTATAATTTTAACAGGCACTTTTGTAAAGCTACAGTTTTATATAACTTTACAAAAACTAGTTTTGTGGATTTAAATAACTTTTTTGTAAAGTATACAGACATTATTTTAATAAGCAAACAGATTTCAGTAAATCAACACCTGTGAAATTACAGTTTTTTATATATTTGTATTTATTATAATTATTATTTGCGGTGCGACATACATCGTTGTACATGTTTTTTAAGTGAAAATAATAATGTAATGAGAGATTGATTTTCAGCAGAAAAACTGGAGATTGATTACATTGTATCTTCTTTATAGATAAAAGTATAAAATCTATTCATATTCGATTGGAAAAATGTAAATGTAATTATAGTGTTTCACTTTATTATACATATAAGAAAATTAAATTTTTTAAACTTGCAAATCTTCAATTATTTTTGTGAAAGACTCATTTAAATGCATTTAGACTGCATAATTCAAGCAAAGAAAATAAAATTCGAGATACAAATGAAATGACTAAAGACACGAAAATTCATTAAAATCTATGATTAAGTTATTTATTTCCTGAATAGGTAAATTGTTACCCAAAGACATTAGTTTTCTAGTTGCAGTAATACTATCCTTACAAATAAATCACTTCACTTTTGTAAATATACATATTTCGAAAAAAAACAAAAAATTCTTTAGAAACATCATTAAGACATATAATAATGTAATAATTCTTTTTAGAATATTATATGTCTTAATGATCTTTCTAAAGAAGAAAAAGGATGAGGGAAATATTCATAACATTTCGAACATCTATGGGGCGGAGTTACTGTTTAAGAAAGTAAAAAAACAAAAAAACCATTGTAGCAGTCACACAGAAAAGAATACGTCAGTAACTTATGTATTGTGGTTAAAAATTACACTGATTAAAGAAGATACGGTAAGCAGAAATAAAGAAATAGGCAAAAGTATTCAAGAAATTTCCCAAACAATAATAAATGTTTAGTGTAGTGTAGGTATTTTAATAATGTCTTTTAAAAAAGAAAGAAAAAAACGAAACTCACTAAAACTTTCCAGGTAAACACAGATTTCTAGAACATTTAGGAAACGGTAACAACAAAAAGTCATGTATCACATGCTCATTTATACTGTAAATCACAAAATGTATAATGTTAATAATTTTTTTGGAGAAACGGCGATGTTTAGAACATTTTATTTAATTGCAATCCGGATTACAAATAAAATTTTAGTAAGATTGCTATAATTTTAGTAAACACTTTTGTAATGCTGCAAATATATATAACTTTACAAAATAAAGGATAGTATTACAAAAGGAGTAGTACAAAAACTAGTTTTACAGATTGAAAACATTTTTGGTACAGTACACAATTAAAATTTCAGTAAGCATAAAGATTTCACTGAATTCATATCTGTAAAATTACAATTTTTTATTTATTTTTATTTATTCTCATTATAGTTATTTACAGTGCGACATAAGTTTGGGTACTAATGTATCATGTGTTTTAAGTGCAAATTATAATTTGCACCAGTTGAAAAACTTCTGCCTGGAGAATGTTTACTTTGTATGTTATGTTCATATTAAAAATTTAAAATCGATTCACATTCGTTTGGAAAAATGCAAATTTAATTGCAATGCTTATTTTTATTACACACACACACACACACACACACACATATATATATAATCATTTCTTAAAATAGCAAATCTTATCTTATTTTTGTTAAAGACACATTTAAATACATTTAAATTCATGACAAAAGATTAGACAAAGAAAATAAAATTTGAGATGCAAAAGTTTAATGAAATGACTAAAGAGCACAAGAATGAATTAAAATCCATGGTTAAGTTATTTTCTTCTTAAATATGTAAATTGTTACCCAAAGACATTAGTTTTCTAGTTGCAGTAATACTATCCTTACAAATGGGTACACGACATTTCGGTCCCGCCATTTCGGTCCCGCCATTTCGGTCCCGCCGTTTCGGTCCCGAGACATTTCGGTCCCGAGACATTTCGGTCCCGAGACATTTCGGTCCCTGGCCATTTCGGTCCCGAGACATTTCGGTCCCTGGCCATTTCGGTCCTTAGTCATTTCGGTCCCTTGCCATCTCGGTCCCTTGCTATTTTAGGTAGATTTCGTATGAAATACTACCTATTGCATTGTCTCCCATGTTGGAATTTCTGAAAAATTTTTGCGGATCTACACGAATCATGACTCCTAGACCCCAAAACTACCATCAGTAAAAAAGTTTATATATCTATCTATCTATCTATCTATCTATCTATCTATCGGTGTATATCACTTTCTTCTAGACACGATAACTTCCATAATTATGCTCAGATCTTCATCAAACTTTTACATAAAATCAAGGGACATAAAATCTCGGTTAAGTTCGTTAATGGGCAAAATCGGACCAAGGGGGTGGAAGTTAAGAGGGTTTTTGTGAAAACAGAAAAAAACGCGATAACTTCTTAAATATAATAGATATCGAATCGGTTTAAAGTTTATATTACTTCTAAAAAATGAGGAAAAAGTTTATGCGTGACAGATTTTTGATAAAGTTAAAAATGGGCTCAAGGGTTTTTGGGAGAAAAAAATTCATAACTTCGTCAATTCTCAAGATATCAAATCCAACTAAATTTTATATAAATGTACTCAATATTATCTAAAACTTTTGTATTTACAAGTTTTTGATAGGACCAATTTTTACCGATGAAAAAAATTAAAAACGAAAAGAAAAAGGGGGGAGGAAAAAGAAAAAAAACCATAACTTACTCAATTCTTAAGCAATTAAATCTAATTAATTTATTTTACATCTTCACAATAATATCTACAACTTTTATACTGACAAGTTTTTCATAGAACCAATTCTTATAGCAAAAATAAATTAAACAAAAATAGGAGTTGGAGAAAAACCTCAAATCCAAACTGCTTATATTCTGACTCATTTTAAAATTCATTTTTGATTTTAAACGCATCCAAATGACAGATCCTCTTATTTAGCAACTATATAATGCGACTTATTGGCCAATTTTTTGATAAAGGCAGAATATATTTTTAAAAAGGCTGCCAAAAAAGGTATTTTGAACAGATTTCCCGAAGTTTTCATCATTAAAAAATTCATTAAGTATAACAAATTGCGTTTTTCATGAGTCATTTTTAAATTCATTTTTGTTCTCAAACCCATCCAATTTACAGGTCCTATTATTTAGGAACTATATAACTTGACGTATTGGCCAGTTTTTTGATAAAGGCAGAATATATTTTTTTAAAAGGCTGCCAAAAAGGGTATTTTGAACAGAATTTCACGAAGTTATCGTGATTAAAATTTGAGGAAATTTAAGAAATTGCGTTTTTACCGAGTCATTTTTAAATCTTTTTTTGTTCTCAAACGCATCCAATTTACAGGTTCTCTTATATAGGAACTATATAATGTGACGGAGTGGCCAGTTTTTTGATAAAGGCAGAATATATTTCAAAAAAGACTGCCAAAATAGGCACTTCATACAAAATTTCCCAAAGCGAGATGATTAATGAACTGTAGGTATTCAAATAACAAATTGGTTATTTTATGACTCATTTTTAAATCCAATTTTGCTCTGACACGCATTCAATTGACAGTTTTTTGTTACTTAGGAACTATATAATGTGCGTATTCGTCGATTTTTTGATAAAGGGTGAATATGTATATTTTAAAAGCTGTCAAAGTAAGCACTTCGCAAAAAAATTTCCCAAAGCGATCGTGATAAAAGAATTGAGGTTGTATTCAAATAATAAATTGTTTATTTTATGACTCATTTTTAAATTCAATTTTGCTCTCAAACGCATTCAATTGACAGTTATTTGTTATTTAGGAACTGTGTAATGGGCCGTATTGGTCAGATTTTTGATAAATGCTAAATATATATTTAAAAAAATCTGTCAAAGTGGGCACTTCGCACAAAATTTCTCAAAGCGATCTTGATTAAAGAATTGTGGATGTATTAAAATAATAAATTGGTTATTTTATGACTCATTTTTAAATTCAATTTTGCTGTCAAACGAATTTAATTAACAGTTTTTTGTTATTTAGGAACTATATAATGAGCATATTGGTCAATTTTTTAAATAACATAATTCAAAATATATTGCCAAAATGGGCATTTAAGTAGAGATAAGCATTTTTTTTTTTTTTTTTTTTTTTTTTTTTTTTTTTTTTTGAGATGAAAACTTTTCGAAGTCTACCTCCGCCTATAGGCCATGCCGAAAGGGATTTTTTTTTACCGGCCACTTTATAACTTGGTTTCTGATTGATGAAGGCCCATTAAACGCTGTAAGTTCAACATTGTTCGGGCTTTTTTTTTAAATATTTTTATTCTCCTGCCCCGTTCCCTCAAATTTTATACAATGCTGAATATAATAGTCCAACAAGTTTAATCTATTGTAACTCGTGATAATAAAATCACAGCGAGTTGAAAATTTGATTAAATAATGTTATATAATTTGACACTGTCTTTATTATTATTATTTAACACAATGAATATTTTAAGTTTTATCATATATTCTTTGTATTAGGTATTTTATCTATACTAAAAACTAACATACAAATTTGATTGATTGTTTTCGCACACTTTCTTAGAATCTTTAAATTCGTGATTTTGTAGCTAGGCGTGCAACGAAAATTTTTTGTTTACAAAATAAAAATACTCCAACGACCTTTTTTGTGTAATATTATTGGTTGCATTTTTTTTTTTCTTTTAACAGTTTTTTCACTTTATGAAGACAATTTTTGTGAATTAATTTTATTGAAAGTGGGCCTATTTCTTTGTAATAAAATGATTATTTTTAAATTTTATATAATAATGTAACTAATATTTTAAATAATTTTATTTTAAATTTTTAACTGACAAAACTAAGCTTTATTAATTTATCGTTTATTTATTTATTTATTTACTTGCATTACCTTTTCGCTTCCACTTTCACAGAAATAAATTGACAATTCTTATTTTAATTTTATTATTAATTGAATTAATAGTTTTAAATTTCAGTAACTTTAAATATAAAATAAATAAACAGGTAAACAATAAGTTTCAGTTTATAACTACTACAAAACATAATGATAAATTGAATATAAAACAGATTACTTATTGAGTTTATTTAAAGTAAAATTCAAAATGAATATTAATAATTTTATCAATTTAATTAAATAAAGATTCATTAAATTAAAAATACATACATTTAATAAAATATTCATTTGATTTTCATTTTAAAATCACTAACTGTTTTGAGATTTAATTTATAGCAATTATTCATCACCATAAGTTTTTATTCAAAAATTGTTATTTATTTCAAAAAAGGAAATTATTATTATTATTATTATTATTATTATTATTATTATTATTATTATTATTATTATTATTATTATTATTATTATTATTATTATTTTATTTTATTTTATTTTATTTTATTTTACTTTATTTTATTTTATTTTATGAAAAATTAGTTAGTAACGTAACGTAATAATTAATTAAACATAATAATGCAACACTGTAACAACGCGTAAAAATATTTCTTAACGGTGCTAGGTAACATTATTATCCAGATGCAGATTTAAATTTTCTGAAACGAAGTTATAGTTTACATTCGCAAAAAACAATCATATATTAATTAATTATTTTTAAAGAGTAAGAAAAATATCATAAACTAACCAATAAATGAATAAATAATACATTTATTTTGAGAATCCTTATCATTTTTATACATCCTATTGAACTTAATTACATTACCGTAGCTGAAATTTAAAAAATATGTTTTTTCATTTTTGCTATAATAACTTCTATATAGTTCTTGTACTAGATTTTAAACAGGTAATTGATAAATAAGTCACTTAAACAATTAATAGTTAAAATAATTTTGAATTCTTTTTAATTAATATGTTTGATAAAAATAATTTAATTTTTGAGAATTCTTTAATTTAACAACATAATTATTAATTTTACTAATTATTATTTTTACCACTGAAAACACAAAATCTCAAAATTTCCGGGGGGGGGACATTTGATAGCTCCTGGGGGAATGACCCGCCCCTGAATTCAATACTCTAAAATGTTCCGAAATGTCTCGGTACCGAAACGTCTTGGGACCGAAATGGTCAGGGACCGAAATGTCTCGGGACCGAAACGTCTCGGGACCGAAATGACTCGGGACCGAAACGGCGGGACCCGAAATGGCGGGACCGAAACGTCCTGCTTCCCTTACAAATAAATCACATTTGTAAATATATATATTTCGGAAGAAGCAAAAAATTTATTAATATTCTTTTTAAAATAATGTAAGTCATAATGATCTTTGTAAAGAAGAAAAAGGATGAGGAAAATATTCATAGCATTTCCAACACCTATAGGGCGGAGTAACTGTTTAAGAAAGTAAAAAGGCAAAAAACCATTGTAGCAGTCACACAGGAAAGAAAAACACGAGTAGCTTATCTATTGTGTTTAAAAATTACACTTTTTAAAGAATATACGGTAACCAGAAATAAACAAATAGTCAAAAGTATTCAAGGAATTTCATTCTCTCTCTCTATATATATAGTTAATCCTAAACTATTTTTGTGAAAGACTCATTTAAAATCATTTAGACTCTTAATGCAAGGGAAGAAAAAAAATTCGAGATGCAAAAGCGAAATGAAATAACTAAAGACCACTAGAATTCATTAAAATTCATGTTTAAATTATTTTCTTCCTGAATATGTAGATTATTACCCAAATACATTAATTTTCTTGTTGCAGTAATTCTAGTCTTACAAATAATTCACTTTTGTAAATTTCGAGAAAAGCAAAAAATTGATATACATTCATTTTAGAGTAATGTATGCCCTAATGATCTTTCTAAAGAAGAAAAATGATGAGGTGAGTATTCATAACATTTCCAACAGCTATAGGGCGGAGTTGCTGTTTAAAGAAAGAAAAGGCAAAAAGCCATTGTAGCAGTCACACAGAAAAGAAAACGCGAGTAGCTTATGTATTGTGTTTAAAAATTACACTTTTTAAAGAATATACGGTAACCAGAAATAAACAAATAGGCAAAAGTATTCAAGGAATTTCATAAGCAATACTTATAAATGTTTAGTGTAGTGTAGATATTACTTACCCATCATACGTAGTATAGGGTAAGTCTTGCAATCGTTTTGAAAATCGAAAAAAAAAATTGACGGATTTGCATGTTTTAGATAGTGGAGATTCCGAAAAACATATTTTTAGAAAAAAAAATTTGCCGTCCGTCTGTCTCTCTGTCTGTCTGTCAGTCTTTCTGTCTGTAAACGCCCTATCTCCCGAACAAATTGAGATAGAGACTTGAAATTTTGTATGTAGTTAGTATGTAAAAATGGGACGAAGCCTATTTAATATCAGCAACCTCGATTATCCGGAACTATTTTTTCGGACTCTCGAAAAAATCGTTCTGATAAAAAATTATATATAAAAATTATAAAAAATAAATATATAAAAATTTTCGAATGCTTTTCTTCTAAGGAATGGATGTAAAAGGCAATAAAATAACACACATTTTGCATATAGAATGAAGCCGATCGGTTTATTAGTTGCCGAGATATTTGTAATCCTGTTTTCCACATTCTTCGATTTTTCATGACCCTGTATTTCATTCAAAATTCAATTCAAAGGTATATTTTATTTGAAAATGAGACGCTTAATCAAACGCAGTAAACTGTTAGTTTATAATATTACTATTTTTGGAGTTATAAGGATGTTTTTTTTACGCAGTTCGGTATTACTTAAATAGTTTATCGTTTTATATAATTTGTCGAAATTGGTACATCAGCAATTCATTAATAGAGCATTACTATGCATATTAACAATATTTAAATTTTGTTTTAGAAATTACAATGCATTGTATAAATAGTTTTCACATGTTTTATTTTCATATGCCTATCCATGATGGGTAAGTATTACGGTGGCCCCCCAACGACTAGTTTTAATAATGTCGCTTAATAAAGAAAAAAATGAAACACTGAAACTTTTCAGGAAAACACGAATTTCTAGAACTTTTTAGGAAACGGCAACAACAAAAAGTCATGTATCTCATACACATTTATACTGTAAATCACAAAATGTATAATGTTACTATTTTTTTATGAAACTGCGATACGTAGAACATTTTATGTAATTGCAACCCGGGATACAAAAAAAAATTAGTAAGTTTGCTATTTAGTAAGATTGCTAAAAATTTAGTAAAGCTGCAAATTTATATAAATTTACAAAAATTATTTTTACAAATTCAAATCATTTTTGGTACAGTATACAAATGAAATTTTAGTAAGCATAAAGATTTCACTGAATTAATTTCTGTAAAATTACAGTTTTTTTATTTATTTTTATTTATTCTTATTATAATTATTTTCAGAGCGACATAAGTCGGGGTAACAATGTATCATGTGTTTTAAGTGCAAATTATAATTTGCACTTAATTATATATGTATATATATATATATATATATATATATAATCATTTTTTTTAATTGCAAATCTTAACTTATTTTTGTTAAAGACTCATTTAAATGCATTTAGACTGCATAATGGAAGAGAAGAAAATAAAATTTGAGATGCAAATGCGGAATGTAATGACTAAAGAACACTAGAATTAATAAAAATCCATAGTTAAGTTATTCTCTTCCTGAATTTGTAAATTATTACCGAAATACATACATTTTTTAGTTGCAGTAAAACTATCCTTACAAATAAATCCCTTTTGTAAATATACATAGTTCGAAAAAGGCAAAAAATTGATTACTATTCTTTTTAGAGTAATGTATGTCTTAATCATCTTTTTAAGGAAAAAAAAGGAATTTTCCAACACATTCCCAACACCTATAGGGCGGATTTACAGTATAAGGAATAAAAAGGCAAAAAAACCATTGTAATAGACACATAGAAAAGAAAACGTGTGCAGCTTACATATTGTGTTTAAAAATCACACAGTTTAAACAATATAAGATTACGAGAAATAAGCAAAAGGTAAAAGTATTCCGGGAAATCCACAAACAATAATGATAAATGTTTACAGTTGATATTGGAAAAATGATATAGAATGAGATAGATAGGAAAAATACAGATTTCATTAAAAATCTTTATTTTATTATACATAAAAATATTTATTGTTTTAAACTTGCAAATCTTAATTTATTTTTGTGAATAACTTATTTAAATGCATTTAGACTATATAATGTAAGAAAAAAAAATAAAATTAGCTATGAAAAGTAAAATGAAATGACAAAAATACACTAGAATTCATTAAAATCCATGGTTAAGTTACGTTTTTCCTGAATATGTAAATTAATACCTAAATACATCAATTTTCTAGTTGTAAGGCTACTATCCTTACAAATAAATCACTTTTGTAAATGTACATATTTCGGAGAAATACAAAAAACTGATTAGCATTCATTTTAGAGTAATGTATGTCTTAATGATTTTTCTAAAGAAGGAAAATGATGAGGAGAATATTTATTACACTTCCAACATCTATAGGGCGGAGATACTGTTTAAAGAAAGTAAAAGCAAAACGCCACTGTAGTAGTCACACAGAAAAGAAAACGCGAGTAGCTTATGTATTGTGTTTAAAAATTACCCTGTTTAAAAAATGTAAGAGGGCGAGAAATAAACAAAGAGGTAAAAGTATTTAGGGAATTTCCCAAACAATACTTGTAAATGTTTAGTGTGGTGTATATATTTTAATAATGTCAAATAATGTTAGTAATGTTAATTAAAAAAATTAAATTACTAAAACTTTTCTGGGAAAAAAGGATTTCTAGAACTTGAAAAAAAAAAGCAACGACAAAAATTCATGTAACTCATACACATTTACGCTGTAAATTAGAAAATGTATAACGTTACTAAAACGTTTTTAAGAAACTTATATGCGTAGAACATTTTTTGTAATTGCAACAGGGGTTATCGATAAAATTTTAGTAAGATTGCAATTATTTTAGAAGACACTTTTGCAAAGCTGCAAAATTATGTAACTTTAGAAAAAACTAGTTTTGCAGATTAAAACCATTTTTTGTACTGTATACAAATAAAATTTTAGTAAGCATACAGATTTCACTTATTATTATTTTTAGTGCATCATACGTAGAGATACTAATGTATTATGTATCTTAAGCTCAAAATTTTATTTACATCAGTTAAAAAAAAAAAAAACTCTTGCTAGGGATTTTTTACTTTGTATCTTCTGAACAGAATAAAAATATAAAATCTATTCATAGTCGATAGGAAAAATGCAAATTTAAGTACAATGTTTCCTTTTATTCTCTCTCTCTATATATATATATATTTAATCTTAAACTATTTTTGTGAAAGACTCATTTAAAATCATATAGACTCTTAATGCAAGGGAAGAAAAAAAATCGAGATGCAAAAGCGAAATGAAATAACTAAAGACCACTAGAATTCATTAAAATTCATGTTTAAATTATTTTCTTCCTGAATATGTAGATTATTACCCAAATGCATTAATTTTCTAGTTGCAGTAATTCTAGTCTTACAAATAATTCACTTTTGTAAATTTCGAGAAAAGCAAAAAATTGATATACATTCATTTTAGAGTAATGTATGTCCTAATGATCTTTCTAAAGAAGAAAAATGATGAGGTGAGTATTCATAACATTTCCAACAGCTAGAGGGCGGAGTTGCTGTTTAAAGAAAGAAAAGGCAAAAAGCCATTGTAGCTGTCACACAGAAAAGAAAACGCGAGTAGCTTATATATTGTGTTTAAAAATTACACAGTTTAAAAAAATGTAAAATAACAAGAAATAAACAAAGAGGCAAAATTATTCAGGGAATATTACAAAAATTATTTATAAATATTTAGTCTAGATACTTTAACAATGTCGCTAATCTATAAAATAAAAGCACAAGCGATATAATTGTAATTTAATAATCATAATCTATAATATTAAGTTTTAAATAACTGAGAAATAAATAAATCAAACTTTTGTGTATGTATAGTCGGATTTATAATGAATATATAAAGACAACATAAAAAAACCTACATTCATACTAAATTTAGAACATTTATGTTAAGCTTGCTAATTTTTACTCTTCATTTTTTTTTCGTTCTAGAAAAATTTTCATGTAAAATCATATAGTTTTTGAAAGCTAGATTTACTTTGTTTATTCTATTATTTACGTCTGTTTTTTTACTAAAGCAAAATCAGTGTAGAATACTGAATTATTTATTTCTTTAATGTGGCTTATGTATGGTCTATGCCCATAAATCTTTAACAAAGTAACCGTCATTTATTTAACTTATTTTTATTTTAAAACAAATTGCACCTTGGTTATATCTTAAGCAATCTTTTTAATGGATTTTTTATTGTAATTACAAAGCACGATACATAACATATATTAATTCCAATGAATTCCTTCCCCCTTTTTTGTGGGGGGCATAAAATAACTATACTGCTAAAACTTTCTAGAAATTTTATTTGAAACTATTTAAAGTTTTTTTTTTTTTTTTTTTTTTTTTTTTTTTTTTTTTACTTTCTTTCAATTCTACTAGAATTAGATGAGACTAGATCTAATGTTTCCTTCGCGTTTTGCTGCATGACACAAACATTTTAGCAAGCTGAATTGTCACGCCATCACATTCCGTAGACTAGTCTATCCATTTCACTGTCCACTAGTCTATCCATTTCCATAACTCTATCCATTTCAATGTCTTGCAAACGGCATCTAGCCACTCCGCGAAATGTAGGTCAAATCGAGAATTGTTCATTAATTAAAAAAAGAATTCGGCCACTTCGCGAAATAGCATACAATTCCTGAATTAACCGCAACATATGTATTTTACAGTGTATTATTATACATGTATATGTGTGTGTATAAAGTTAATTTTAACTGCTGGAACTTATCTCTTTTTATTACCTAATTAAAGTTTCCTTTTACTTGATAAAATTAGTAACATTAAAAATGCCAGAAATAAAAGGTTAAAAAAAAATAAAATAACATTCTTAATAACATACGTATATGCGAGAATGTTATTAGAATACTGAAATAATTAAAATAACATCACAAATGTATAAACAAGCTGGGGGAATGCAAAAATGAACACAAAATGTGCTGAGGGAAACTAGAAAGGTATAATAAAAATCTATAAATTACATGTATGACCGTCAAAATAGCTTACAGGTTATTCATATTGAAGATATGTTTATTACATACATTTTTGTCGGTAATAAAAACTTCAGCTACTAATAAACATTTCATAACAAACCAAAATATTATACAGAAGATTTGAAAATTAAGAGAAGATTAAGAGAAGATTATACTTTAATGATAAATGAGAATCTTAAAAACAAGAAATTTGACTTTCTAATGGAATCTAATACATGCATCATGCTCCTGCATTCATAAATTATTTACATATTAACACAGTCTCCATTAGTAACTCTTTCTTGTGTTTTAGATTCTCATTTATCACTGAAATATTAGTTTTTCTTAATTTATTTTTCTTTTCATATCTTATGTGTAATATTTTAGTAAATTGGGATTTTCTGTGATATATTTATTAGGAGCTACATTTTGTTATCGTAGACCTAATGCCGACAAAATTTGATGAAATAAACAATATTCACAATAAATTAACCTGCAAGATCTTTTGCATGTCCTTCATTATTTTTTGTTACACATTTCCGGTTCCCACTGCACATTTTTTATTCATTTCTTGAATTTGGTCAAATTTTGTATACTTTGTGATTTCATTTTAGCTTTTTATACATGTAAAATGAAAGAAATGGAAAAAAACATTTTACTCTTGAGATGCAGGTATTTTCTGTATTGCATTTTTTCTCTTATCTTCTTTATTTTTACATTTTTCTTTTATACTGTTGTTAGAATTGTTGCATATAAGAATATGTAGTAAAATTATCTTTAAAAAATTGTTAATTTAGGACGAAAATGAAACTGTTTTCTTCAATGAAACATTCTGTAATAAAGATCATTTTCCTTATAATTTTATCGTAGAAAAAAAGATTTATGTCATTGTTAATTTATTATTAATTACAAAAATTAATAAGAAGTATAACGAAAAGAATTAAACGTATTGTAGGTTTAACATTTTGGTCGTAATATTACACAGAAAAAATATTCAATTGTGAAGAAGAAACTTTAAAAAGTTATTTTTAAGAGCGAAGTAAAATAATTCTAAATGCATAAAAGGATTTTTTTAATATTTCCAGTGATCGGAGATTTACGAAGCATCTTCAAATTACATTATTGATTCTTACTATTATTCTCTAGGAAAAAAAATAAAAGAGAATAATTTATAAAAGAAAATAAATAATGCTTGGAATATAAAAAAAATCTATAAATTATTAAATTTCTTCTAGGAAACTAAGATACGTAGATTGCTTATGTAACGGCAACAACAAAACTTCGAGTAACAGATACCCATTTACGCTGAAAATAATAAAAGAATCCGGAAGTTTACTAAGATTTTGCTGCATTTATTAGAAGTTTTTATGTCGATGAAAATCGGGTTACAGTTAAAATTTTAGTATTAAATTTACTGTAAATTTAGTAAGTTATTTAATTAACCTACAATGTTTTTAGCTTTAAAAATAGTTTTGTAGATTTAAATATTTTCTCTATAGTGTATAGATAAAACTCCAAATCGGTATAAATACAGATAGTTTCTCACAAAAAATTTTTTTTTTTTTTTGGGGGGGGGGGGAGAAAAAGGAACGAAAAGAGAACTGGCAGGATAAAAGTAACGAACTATGGAGAAAATCAAATAGCGCTTCGTATAAATAAAATATATACGTATACACCTATCTACCAAAGTATTCAACACGATTTTAAATTCTGTTACTTACTCTAAATCGGAAGAGCTCTAAATTTGAAATTCTCCTTTAAACATATTTTTGATTGGGTAAATACGAATATATATTAAACATTTCATAAAATCTTTCACTTTCTCTGCGAAACAATTTGCAGACAGTCAGACAGTGTCCTTTCACTTCTAGTGTAATTGACATTTGAAAAGAACAGTAGGCTAAACATTGCAAATGAAATGAAATGCATGCTTTAAATCAAATATGTTGAAAAGAGAAATTAATAGAACATTGAAAATCTCGACAAGTAAAATAAGCAGTTTTTGTGTAATATTTATTATTACAAATTTTACTTAAAATAGAGATTTTTTTTTTTTTTTTTGCTTAAAAAGGGAAATAAAAATAATTTTACTAATTTTTTTTAAAAATTCTAAAATTATTAAGAACATATTTTTCATTATTTTGTTTTTCATTTAGACCTATAATGCTAGATATGTTTAAAGAAACAAATTATTTGCGCAATCATTTAATGTTTCAACAGTTCGCCAAAAATGGAATTTTAGAAAAGTGTACCAAAGCTTAAAAATACACATACACATCATACACACATGCATGCTTTAAATCAAATATGTTGAAAAGAGAAATTAATAGAACATTGAAAATCTCGACAAGTAAAATAAGCAGTTTTTGTGTAATATTTATTATTACAAATTTTACTTAAAATAGAGATTTTTTTTTTTTGCTTAAAAAGGGAAATAAAAATAATTTTACTAATTTTTTTAAAAATTCTAAAATTATTAAGAACATATTTTTCATTATTTTGTTTTTCATTTAGACCTATAATGCTAGATATGTTTAAAGAAACAAATTATTTGCGCAATCATTTAATGTTTCAACAGTTCGCCAAAAATGGAATTTTAGAAAAGTGTACCAAAGCTTAAAAATACACATACACATCCGCAGTACTTAAATACATTATCTAAAAACCTTTCAGAACCATAGTCTTTTAGGTTCAAAATTAATTAACACTATAATCTATCAGGTCTATGTTTTTGGCCGATAGTCAAAAAGTGTAATCAGATTATTTATTCAAACCGTTTAATATTTCTTGTCCCCTTAAGAATATATTGTTCAATTTTCTAAATAAGATATAGAATATAAATATAATAACACATAAGATAATAAGATAATAATATAAGATATGGAATATGGAATATAAGATTAAAAAAAAATAATAAAAATACACATTATATGGCCAAAGGTTATCGGCCACGTGTGATTTTAGACGTTTTGTTAAATATCTAGAAAAAAAAACATGAGGAGTTATTCTGAAACTCCAGGTGAGCTAACAGAATAACTATATACATGTCATATAGTTCCTTAAAGAGTTTTAAACAAATTTTCATAAGGGACCGCCAACAAATTTAACCCTTTATCTATGGCATTATGCATTCATTAAAATTTTACATTCTAAAGCGATTTACGCAAATTGTTTGAACTAAATTAAAAGATTTACATAATCATTTAATAAATATTTGAAGTACACTGCTCAAAACAATTAAAGGATATTGCAGTTTAAGGTGGATTTTGTATCTGGGAAACTTTTTAGCTGATTGATACATGGTCGACAGAAATAGTAGGTTATATGAGGATAAATTACACATGTTTGGCAGAAAAAAATTCATTTTATTGCGCATTTGTGTACAAAAGGAAAAAAACACAATTTGTGCATATAATAAAAAAAGAATAAGAAAAGGTGTTTTCTTCAAAAAAAATCATTTTCAGTAGGGGGTATGGTTTCCACGGGCGGCCAGCAACGTTGAACACCTTTGAGGCATGGACTCAATGAGGCTATTAATGACGAGTTGGGGTATTCTGCCCCATTCTTCCAGAAGAGCTCTTTGCAGTTCTTGGAGAGTTTGTGAGGGTTGTTGGCGGCCAGAAACTCGTCTTCCTAGAGCGTCCCAAACGTGCTCGATTGGATTCATGTCTGGAGAACATGCTGGCCATTCCATTCGAACGATTCCTTCCTCGAAAAGGAAATCCTCCACCAGGTTTGCACGATGTGGCCTGCAGTTATCGTCCATTAAAATGAAGTTATCTCCGATTGCTGCAGCGTAAGGGACTACAATAGGTCTGAAGATCTCACCCCTATATCGGCGAACAGTCAGAACTCCATCTCGAATGATGTAGAGGACAGTGTGCCCGTCAATGGAGATGCCACCATACACCAACACTCCTCCACCGCCAAATCTGACACTTTCGTGCACGAACGCAGGATTATTCCTACTGCCACGGTCACTCCAGATGAAAATACGCCTATTATCCGGATGCACAGAAAAACGGGACTCGTCAGAAAACAGAATATTGCTCCATTCATTTCTTTTCCAGTTGACATGCTCGGTTGCCCACTCCCTGCGGTCGCGACGATGCCTTGATATTAATCTAACACATACCATCGGTCGGCGAGCATACAGACCTACAGCATGGAGCCGGTTTCGGACAGTCTGAGTTGAAATCGTGGTGCCTGTACCCAAGCGAATGTGTTGTTGGAGAAGAGTAGCGTTCATGTTTCGGTGTCTCCGAGCTGTTGACGCTAAATACCGATCTTCATTGGGCGTTGTTGCCCGTCTACGACCTTGCCCTGGTCTTCGGCCTGCACATCCACTCTCCAAAAAACGGTTCCAGAATCTGGAAATGACACTTTGTGACACTCCAAAGGCTTGCGCTACTTCGGCTTGAGTTTGGCCCCCTTCTAACCTACCAACAATTCTCCAAGCTTCTGAATCTGTCAAATGACTTCGCTGAGACATCGTACTCATCGAAACAAAGCAATCACTGAATGCCGATCATCCTTGTCTTCATTCTCTTTTATCCAGTTGAAAGTCAAATTTCATTCGCTGCCACTGAAGCGACGTTTTTACGTCAAACTCAAAATTTGCATACTCTACAGTTTGAAAACCAGAAAAATTTGCATTTGTGATTCCCTTCTTCTATTTTCGGCAAAAAAATTTCGTTTATATCTTTATTTTATATAAAATTTCAAATATCCTTTAATTGTTTTGAGCAGTGTATTTTAGAAGAATTGTAGCATGTAGAAGGATTTATTCAATTTGAATTTACAGGGATTTTTTGTGCAATTTTTATAACCCGTATCAAATCTTGTATCTTTAATTATTTTCTTCGTATTTTATGGAATTTTAAAATGGACAAATATGATGTTCTTACAACTCAAATATATAAATATTTCCGCATTGAAAAATCTCCATTGCCCTCCCTCAGTGCAAAAAAAAAAAAAAAAAAAAAAAAAAGCTGAAAAGGTGCAAATGCAAAAGAAATCATCCTTTTAAAAATATTTTTGTTTTGTATAACCAATAATGCTTTTGGAACAAGATAAACTAATTTATGTATAACTCATTCTAAACAGTATTACAAATATCTGGCATATTAAAAGAATTTTATAAGTTTTTTTATTGGTGCTTGTAAATACCGTCGGTAGATAACGGGTTAAAAGAAACGAAGATCTTTTGGATAACTCTGTCAAAACAAATGTAATAAGAGCGTTCAAATTGCAGATTAAGATTAAATGATCTATTTTTATAATCCGCGTTCATTTTTATAAGGATAGCATGCATATTCTTAGAGAAATAAAAGTTCAAATGAAATGAAAGAAAAAAACAATTCAAAATTTTGCCACTTTTTTTCTTACAATATGCAGAATTCTTTATATAAATTTTTTTAAAGAAAATATAACAATCAAAATTGTACACAGAACTCTGTGATCAGAATTAAAATAATAATAATAAATATATGAAAAATAAACAAGTTTACTAAATAATGTTTCGCTGTGCATGGATGAATGTAATCACAATGTAATAAGCGTGTTAGCTAAATGTAATGTGTTGGCAAATGTGTTAAATAATTAATGTGTTAGTTAACTATATAAAGCAACTTTTGTAAAAGTCTCAAAAGCATTTGAAAAGTCTGAAAATTATCGTCGAAGGAATAACTTCAAAATCCGTTAACCCCAAAATCAAGCATTATCCAAATATATTAATGCGTGCAATATTTTGTATGCTATATTGACGCTAATCAATGGTTATATGGATACATCCCCTCACCCTTTTGATTCATTTTGGAATAACGGATTTTGAGCCGATTCCATCGACGATGACTTCCAGAATTTTCAAGCTATGTTTTTGAGATTTTCACAAAAGTTTCTCAATGCATTTAACTAACACATTAAATATGTTATATTTTTATTGCGTTCACTCATGCACAGTGAAACATCATTTATTAAACCTGCTTATTTTTCATGAATTTTTTAATATATATTTTTTTTAATTCTGAATATAGGTTATTATGTACAATGTTGTTTTTCATAATTTCTGTAAAAAAAAAAAAAAAAAAAAAAAAAAAAAAAAAAAAAAAAAAAAAAAAAAATTAAAATATAAGCATAAAACTTGACAAAATTTGGGACTATTTTTTATGAATACCATAATTTCGCTGCAAGTATACACAAGCCCTCATGATAAGTACTGCCCTCATGAAAATAAACAAGGTTTATTACAATAAACCACCTAATCATAATCTGCAGTTTGCTCTAAATTAGTTTTGACAAGGTTATCCAAAAGATCTTTAATTTTGAATTTGTTGACTGTTCTCAATTGAATTTCGGGAAAAAACTGTTTACGGAAATATATGACCTGGACTTTTCTTTTTACCCACCTGGAATTTCATAATAATTCCCTATGTATTGTTCTAGGTATTTAACATAACGTCTAAAATCACAAGTGGCCGGTCAAGTTTGGCCGGCCACGATATCGATCGATACCGATATCGAACAAACACACACACACACACACATATATATATATATGTATATATATATATATATATATATATATATATATATATGTGTGTGTGTGTGTGTTTGTTCGATATCCTAATAAAAAATAATGTTAGAAAAAAGTTTAATTAGTGAAAAACTCCAATAATCGAGTTGAAGCAAAATCATGAAACATAACCTTTCTCTTCGTTAACCTCTTCGTTACGTTTTTTTTTTCTGTTCACTCTGTATATATATATATATATATATATATATGTATATATATATACAGAGTGAACAGAAAAAAAAACGGAACATGATTTTGGAACTTCAAAGCCAGGGAAAGCGTGCATATAGCTTGATTGTTTCCCATGCCTCATCCAATACTTTCCAAAGCAATCAAACAATAAGCTTGGACATGAAAGAGATCGAGTAGTAGGAGGCAAGAAAAGAACGGAGAACACCTCCAGGATTTGAATATTGATAAATTAACGCGTATCCCGAAATCATCGGGTGTTAGTGAGAAAAATAGCGATGCAGTCTGGTATTGGACGCGAATAGGTTCGGTTTATGGCCAAAGAGTGGCTGAACCTTCATCCTTGTAAGCTCAAACTCACTTTTTCACCAACCAAAAAACAATGAGTACGACTTGAAAGATGCAGGAAGCTGCTGAAGTGAGCTGCAACTTTACGCTGAGAGTGAATATTTTTTTCTGTCGAAAAACTGATCTTGGTAGAGAAATTGCGCAGTCATTAAGAGGATCGTATTTGGTCAACAGTAAATCTTCTATAGTTCAACAGCGTCAAAATCCTAAATTTGAGATGGTGTGGGTGGGAATTTGCGCAACAAGCAAAACACTTCTGATTTTCATCGATTCATGCGTCAAATTAAATAAACATGTGTACCGAAAAGTGTTTATTGAAAATGTGGTAGTTTCCTAGGCTCAAAAACATTATATTTAGACTTTTTAACAAGATTCCGCTTGCTAATAGAGTGAAATCCATGCAGGACTGGTGTCAGGATAATTTTCCAGAGTTCATGTAAGCCGAAGAATGCTTTCCATACCCGTGTGACCTTAATGCCTTTGATTACAATTTGTGGTCAGTTTTAGAGGCAAGATTTTGTCTAAAATCTCACAACATTTTCATATATCTGAAGCGTTTGTTGATTTGTGAATGGTATCTAATTATTCCGGCAAAGCTGTGGCAATTGCTGAGAATTTCAGCAAACGTTTACTTTTCTGCATGAAAGCAAAAGAGAAAAAGGGATTTTTTAAATTTTTCACATACATCATTGTTAATAAATTAAGCATTTATGCGTGCTATACTTTATGTGATTTCTTTAACTCATTCAAGTTAAACCGTCAAACTTTTTCTGGTTACCGACGTGTATATATTGTATTTTAAGCAGCTTTTATAAGCAAAATTTTTATTTATTCGCAATTACTCTATCATTTTTCTTAACCTCATTAGACCCTAAGGTTTATTTATACGTATTTTGTAACTTCAATTCTGAATTTATATAAACAAACTGATAACTAAAAAAAATTAAAAAGCAAAAAATTAAAAATAATTTTTTCACACAAAAATTCACTATTATTTGTGGCTCAAAAAACACATTTTTAAAAAATCTCTTAGAATATATTATTTATTTATTTTTTTTTTTTTTGGATTTTAAAAACAATGAAAAAAATTATTATACATTTAATATTTTTGTATTGCTAAAGAACTCTTATAAATGGTATCTTAACACAGAGAAAAATTGTTTATGTTTACATTTTAGTTGCAACCTATAGTATAACCCATATCTCGCTAAAAAAGATTGAATCAAAGCAAAAATATTGCTATTTTGTTTTATTTTGCTATCTGTTAGGCTCAATTCAGACCAATTTCTTTATTTTTTAATGTTATTTATATCTGTCAAAATAAATAAATAAATAAAAAGTAAATAAATAAATAAAATAAAAAACTTCTAAAGATTTGTATGTCATAAGATGCACCGGAATTGAAGAGGTTAATGAAGATATAATTAACTGATATACTTGAAATTTCAAAAAAAGTGCTATAGAAATATCTGCAATGTTATTGCTAGATTTTGAATGAACTAATAGTTGTTGCTATCAACTCAGATTAATTAATCAGGTTTTTTATACTTCGATAGTATTTTCGTAATTTTTATTGTTTTAAACACTTTCGAACATAGTTGAAAAGCGTTTATGAATCCAATTTGCCTGCCTATCTATCCCCCCGTCCGTCTCTCTGTCCTCTAACTCAATTAAATTTAGTCCTCGTTATAGGGTATCACTATTTAGCATTTTTGATATTGAAAAAAAAGTATGTAGTAACATTTACTATTCATTTACAGCGACTCTCAAAACAATTCTGTTAATCTACTGTCTATGGAAAAAAAGTTCGCGGTATTTTAATAATATTGCGCTATTTCAAACATATTGAAAGTGATATTTATCACTGAAGTATACTAAATTCCTGTTACTATAAAACATGGTGTGTATAGAATTTATTGTTTTTTTACACTGGCATACAAATAAACTTGGCTACAGAACAAAATGGAATTTTAAAATGTACAAAACTTTCAAAATCTACCTAAAAATAAATGTCAGAAGTCCTTTTCTAATTTGAAATTCATTTGTAAATTTAATTATTTTATACATGTTACTTGGTGTCGAGAGCATAAGTAATTATAAAAATAAATCAGTTTTCATATACATGGATTCAAAGATTTACTTACAGATAGGACAGAATTGATACAATATAAAAATCGTTATATCTGCCAAATAAACATAATAATAAAAAAGTTGTTTGCCTATTTTTAATTTTAACTTTTTAGTATTGTATTTGCATAAAAAGTTTTTTTTTTTTTTTTTTTTTTTTTTTTTTTTTTTTTAAGAATTTTGGATATTTTACATAAACATAAAGTTGTTTTCAATGTAAATCATTAAACAGTTATTCTAATATTTTAATGTAAAGTTTCTATCAGTAAAAGTTAATGAAATTAAAAAAGTTTTTTAATAAAGCATTTATCGGAATTGATAAAACTTTTGTTAGTTATTTAGAAAGAAAAAATTTTCAAAAGTTTTCTCTCTAAAGAATTTTGCACGTTGCAATTTAATAATTATCTATTAAAAATAATAAAACAAATATTTAACGGTAATTTCTGATTAAAAGAACTTTGAGTGATTTATGCGCAATTAACAAACGAATTTAATTTACTTTCAGAGTAAAGGCTTTTCTTAACACCTAATTTATTTCATTAAGTTGAGCAATTGTAAAGATTTTAAATTAGGTCACCAGATAATGATATAAACAATAGGAATGATTTTGTAGTGCCTTGTTAAATCGAATGAAAACAGATTAAATGATTTTTATTTAATTTTATAATTGATCTTATAAAGATGGGATATTAAGAACAAGAATTTCAGAATCAGTATAGTTTTCAATTATAACAAATTATTATATTTTTTAAAGCTTCGTCTTTTTGAATGACACGATTTATTCTTTTCTTGTTAATGATGAATAAAAAAGTCATACGATAAGACGAAGGTATTGGATCCTTCGAAAAATTCTGAGTTAGGAATTCTTTTTCATTATCTATCTAAGGAAGCAGATAATATTGAGCTGCCGTATTTAAAGCTGGACGAAAAATTCTGAAGATTCTTGACTAATAAACAGAGTAATTTTTTTTTTTTACTTTTATTTATTTTAATTATTTAATGAAACATTCTAATACACATATATTTAGTAATATAATTAATTAAATCACAACGGCAAAAGTGGCTTTTAAAAAATATGAATACTGAAATATGCATTTTCTGCTCACGATTTTCCAAATTCTAGCCGGCCAATTCTAGAATTGACCAGGCTCCTGGTTTTGGCCGTAATGTATATATGAAATATAATACTTACCTATGAAATATTAGCTTTCAGTGTATTGTTTCTAATTATGTTATGTATTCATAATTTGTATTCATTTCCACAGATAAAAAATGTCACATCGCAGAAAAAATTTGCAATAGATTCGCTTGTCACAAAAAGCTTTAAAAAATTCTGCTACAGGATTAAAGACAAAATATATAATTACATGCAGTACCTTATCACAGCGTGTACCTAATCAAATGTGTTACACCAAAACTTTCTTCTTTCTGATGCATTTTTTTATTTCAAAAAATTGTAACACATATTAATATTCAATGTTACTGATTACACAAACTTTGATTCTTATCTTAAATTTCTGCCACATTTTATTAATCGGGGAAAAAAAGAGATAATCTTAATCATAATATTTTATGTAATCAACATTTTCGTTATTCTGATGCATGCCAGCAGGTTTTAATTGCCTAGTTATCCGGATGCAAAGTGCCTGACACTGCACGAGCAACTTATTTAAAGCTTTATTATCCAGCTCTTTATTTCGCCGGAATATCCTGAAATTCATCTGGGAACTACTGTAAGTTGCCAAAAACATGTGTATAAAATTTACTTCAATTCTATGCATAATTCCATCAAACAAAAACATTAAAAAATATTTCCTACATTGTATAAACTCGAAAAGGGACATATATTAAGATAATTCATTCACTTAATTCTACATTTAATGTAAATTTTTTATTACAAATAAGCTAAACAAATTGAACATTAAAAAATAGAATACAAACCATATAGTATGTAAATATAATAAAAATTTACATTCCATTCAAAAGAAATCGGAATAATTCTTAGACCTTTTTTAAAGGTTTGCATTTTAAAGATGTCTCATAGTTTTGTTTACACCAATATGTTTACCCCATGGAATAGCGGTGAAACAGTATGTTGTGTGAAAATGATTTGAGAAGTGTGTTCACTGTTAAAAATAAAGGTGACAAACCGGTGCCATTTGGGACCTGGAGGTGAAAAGGCGGTGCCATTTGGAACCCTAGGGTGTCATTGAAGCTTGAATATGCGATTGGGGTGACGACAGATCTGTTACTGGATAATGGGAGCTAAATAAGGTGCCATGCACTTCGTAACCACCTGATCGGGTGACTGGCAACTTGCGCATGCGCTATGACGCGTGTCTTTCTGCTCTCGGTGTCGGCAAGTAAAGTTTACGGGTGTGAGCAAATCAAAACATGGCAGTGTGTAAATTGGCGATATTAATTGAGGACTAACCACTGAGCTACAATGAAACAACAATGAGCACTTAATGATCCGATTTGCACGACCAGTGAACCGGGCAAAGTCTGATTAAAGGTAATATTTAACTTTATTTTATTTTATTTTATTGTTACGTTAATTTATCGTACATCCCTATAAGTAATGTCATAAAAAAACAGTAAATTAGATTTTTTTTGTTAGTATGATTGATTGTTAAGTTTATTATATATGAAGCTACAAGCTACACTCTCACCAAAATACTCGCTTGCTAATGTTAAACCTATGAGGTAGTTATTTTACAATTTCTCGTTTACATGTCAATATTTTTAAATGATTTTTCGAGGCCTTAGCTAACGAGGAGCAATTGGAGCAAACTGCTCTAAGCACGGGAATCTTAAGGGCGCACAATTAGAAAGAGCGAAATGAAAGATTGTAAAAATATTTACATATTTTTTCATTACAAATCAGTTATTATAGACGAATCTTGTTGCAATCGGAATATTCTATGACCATGTTACCTTGTGTTTAAGCTCAACTGTTTAGATGTAACCCTTAACTGCTGTTAGTGGTCTCAGACACCGTGAGTTTTTCAAGTTTCACAGTTTAACTTGTAATTTTTAGTTTAACTATGGATACTAGTCAAATTATTTTAGTTTGGAGTCTTATTACTACCTCTAAATACTTTTGAATAGCTGAATTTGATTTATAATATTCTTGTACATAAAGTTTAATACATAAATAGTATTCTGAGAGTTAATGTAACATTTTATTCATCTTCAGATTAAACGGTCTGACAGACAGCTCACAGTAGTTATGTGACAATTTTTGTCAGAGCAATTAAGGTTAAAATATGTTTTTGCGTCTATATACAGTTAAAAGCAATTAATTTTATTCTCGAAGTTTTAATTTTAACCTTTACACGGGATCTCGGACAGCATCTTGCCGGCTTTGCATATATTGTCGGATAGATGCTAACCGAACCCCTCCTGTAAAGGCTCATTCACACCATATTGCAGCCTCGCGTAACTTCTCTAATATTGTTTCAGTATACCTGATTTGTCTTTATTTGAGAGGGGGGGGGTAACTTTTTCATTTAAGACAATTGAATACTTGCAAATCTTAAAGTAATCAAAACTTATTTACAGGGTTTTCAATATTAATATTTCCCTTATTAACCACCATTATTTTCAAAATAATTTTCATAATAAGATAAGATCGGGAGGCGGTAGCACGGACAATCATTTAGTCTCATTTAAGGATAAAAATCACGGATAAAACCTCGATTTGCATATTAAAACGTTATTAGTCAGCCAAGTCATACCTTGGTGGGAAATGCCTAAAAACCCGATTTTAGCTGTATCTTGGGTTTACCATTATGTTTTCTTACTCCCAATTCTTCATATTTTCATACTTTTGGTTTCATTTTCTTTCAAAAAGGTGAGAAAATGTTAGAATATTGAATTGAATAAACCTTATGATTTGATTATCGGCTATGCAGATTTACACCCATTTTTTTTTTCGAAAGTATTTTTTCGCATTAAACCTTATTTAGTAGCAGAATTTTATGGTTAAATAAAATAAAATACTTTTTTTCAATAATAATAATTTAGGTTTGATTAGACCGTAATCAGTCCCCCCCCCCTTTCTCAATCATCGACATCATCCGATATGACAAATTTGTAGTCATGAACATTCAAATTATAAAAGGAAAACAATCTGTATTTACTCCACTGAACTTTCAGAATAGTTTACAGAAATAGTGTGTGTTCAAAAAATATAACAATGAATAAAAACTTATATCGTAATTTTACACAAATGTGAAAACTTTCCGCAGGTGATGAAGATCTCGTGTTTTAAAGGTGATTTTTGCACTGTCATTTATAAATCTTAAACATTTTTCCAATGACATAATTTTTAACGATCTTTCATTCCACCCGTTCTGAAACAAGACCAATAAACAGGGTTGGCTTTTTACCGGTAAAAACCTGGGGAGAAGGTGGTAAAAACCTAAGGATATACAATAAACTGTTAGCCCTTAAACTGTATTTTAATACTATTGATAAAAATTCTATTTTCATGTAATTGGTGTATTAATATATAATATCTATATAGGGGAGAGTGGGGTGGTGTGGGACTTTTTTTTACAAAAGAATTTATATATATATATATATATATATATATACAAAAAGAAAAAATTCAATGTATAGCATGCAAGGTAAAACACTTTTTAATCCCCCTGAACAATATAGAAACATAACGTGCAAATACTATTTTATTTTAAAGAGAACGTAAGTTTCAAAATGTGTCTCATACCTCCTCATTAAGAGTTATGGGACAGCAATAATTAAAAAAAGCTATAAGGCACAAAATAACCTATAGTTTCAGTAAGATAAACAATCAAACAAAGGTTGCAAGTTGATAATGTATATGCCACAATATAAAATTCTAGTATCTTCATGACTGGAATGAAAATTCAGGATTCTCTGTCATAGGTGTCATTAAGGCCCCACACTAGGCTCAGAATGTAAAGATGATAATGTAAAAGTCTATAGGAGCGTTCTTTTGAAATACCTAACTCAAATTTTAATATTTTTACCTGATTCTTTTGAACAAGACAGCTGAGGATGATCCATAACCGTCCTAGTTTTTATTTTTTCGATTTTGCTTTTATATTTTTTGTATAACGATAGTTTCAATTTCAGAACCGGTTTATACCAATTTCGTCAGTTAAAGTAATTTTTTTTTAAAAATCTGAAACCAAAACTGAAAAAGTAAAAACTACGCCGGTTGCGAATCATCCTCAGCAAGCTTGTGCAAAACAATCACGTAAAAATTAAAATTTCGGCGAGCTATTTGAAAAGAGCGCCCCCATAGACTTTGCATTATCATCCGGGTCTTTTTCTGTGCCTAGCGTTGCGCCTTTAAATAATCATCAATTTATTTACATTTTGAAGTATGAATGCATATATTATCAATGTTATAATTAATATATTGTCCTCTAAAAAATTTGCATGTTAGCAATTAGCATTATTATTAATTAAAAAAAGGAGCTGGGCGCGTCCCATTCATCCCTTTTCTGGTATGTCCCATTCCTCGCCACTTCCTTGTTTGTGTTAAACTTCTTGTTCAAACAAAAATGCTGCTTTAGGCTTAGTTTAAATTATGGATAATATACAGTATAATGTTCCATAAATAGGGAAACTATTACATTTATACATAAACAAGCTTTTAATGTATTGAGAGCAAATAAATCAAATTTAAATTGGATTTTTGAAATAATTTTTTCTTTCATACATTTGCAAGTCTATGCATATCAATATTTTTTGTAAACTGAAGAATGGATTACCATTGCTTCATCTTGTATGCGATCGATGAAATGTTAAGAATAATGCACAAAGAGAAAAACCTACAGTCCCATTCCACCCAACTTTCCCCCATATAGCAAAAAGAGAAATAAAGAATTAGCCAGTTCCCTAAAGTTCCTGATATGCACTATATGGCCAGAGATGACCGTCCAATTGCGATTTTAGACATTTTGTTAAATATCTAGAAAAATGTATGAGGAATTATCCTGAAAATCTTAGTGTATAAATATAATACACTACCTGGCCATTGATTATCGTCCACTTCCGATTTTAGACATTTTGCAAAATATCTAGAAAAATACATGAGAAATTATCCTGAAACTCTCAGTGTATAAACAATATAGTACAGGTCATCTATTTCCGTGAAGATTTTATCCAGAAACTTTATAGGGGACCGCCAACAAATTAAAAAATGTATGAATATCTTTTGGATAACCCTGTCAAAACTAATGCATCAAAAGCGCTCAAACTGTAGATTGTGATTAAATAAAGAGAAATGAAGGTTTTTATAAAAATACTCCCAAAATTTTCCAATATTTTTGCTTATAATTTGCAGAGTTCTTAATATAAACGAATAATATTTTCTGAAAATGTGACAAACAACATTGCACATAATACCCTGTAAACAGAATTAAAAAATAATAAAAATTGTATGAAAATGAGTAGGTTTACTAAATAATTTTTCACTGCGCATGCGTGAACGATATCAAAATTTCATTTGCATATTATGTTAGCTAAATGTATAGAGCAACTTTTGTGAAAGTTGCAAAATCATAGCTTGAAAATTCTGAAAATAATCGTCAATAGAATCACTTAAAAATCCGTTATTTCCAAAATGAAGCAAAAACAAGAAGGGTTGTATCCATATATTCATTGATTAGTGTCAATATAGAATACACAATACGGATCTTACTAGTACATTTGGATACAATCCCTCATTTTTTTTGCTTCATTTTCGGAACAATGGATTTTCAACTTATTACATTGACGATTATTTTTTAGAATTTTCAAGCTATGATTTTGCGACTTTCACAAAAGTTGCTCTATACATTTAGCTAAAATAATATGCAAATGAATTTTTGATATCGTCGACGCATGCGCAGTGAAAAATTATTTAGTAAACCTACTCATCTTTTATGCAAGTTTTATTACTTTTTAATTTTGATTACAGGATATTATGTGCAATGCTGTTTGTCAGATTTTCAGAAAATATTATTATTTTATATTAAGAACTGTGTAAATTATAAGCAAAAATCTTGGAAAAATTTGGGAGTATTTCTATAAAAACCTTAATTTCTCTACGAGTATACATGCTATCGACATAAAAATGAACACAGTTTATAACAATAAGCCACTTAATCACAATCTACAGTTTGAGCGCTTCTGCTGCATTAGTTTTGACAGGGTTATCCAAACGATATTCATTATTTTTTAATTTGTTGACGGTCTCCTATAAGGTTTCTGGAAAAAACCTTCACGGAAACATATGACCTGTACTATTATGTGTAAACACTGAGAGTTTCAGGATAATTCCTCATGTATTTTTTCTAGATATTTAACAAAATGTCTAAAATCGCAAGTGGACGATAATCAATGGCCAGGTAGTGTAGTACAAGTCATATATTTCCCTGAAGGTTTTATTCCGAAACTCTAATAGGGGACCGTCAACAAATTAAAAAAGAATGAATACCTTTTGGATATCTTTTGGATAACCCTGTCAAAACTAATGCAGCAAAAGCGCTCAAACTGTAGATTATGATTAAGTGGCTTATTGTAATAAACTGTGTCCATTTTTATGTCGATAGCATGTATACTCGTAGAAAAATTAAGGTTTTCTACGAATCCGAAAAACAGTCTCAAATTTACCCAAGATTTTTGCTTATAATTTGAAGAGTTCTTAATATAAAGTAACATTCTTTTCAAAAAATGTGACAAACAACATTGCACACAATACCCTGCAATCAGAATTAAAAAAAAAAAAAAAATTTCGAATATTGAGTAGGTTTACTAAATAATTTTTCATTGCGCATGCGTCAAAGATATCAAAATTTCATTTGCATATTATGTTAGCCAAATGTATAGAGCAACTTTTGTGAAAGTTGCAAAGTCACATCTTGAAAATTTTGAAAATAATCGTCAATAGAATACGTTGAAAATTCGTTATTCCCAAAATAAAGGAAAAACACGAGGGGTTGTATCCATATACACTATATTGCCATTGATTATGGGACACTTGCGATTTTAGACATTTTACTAAATATCTAGAAAAATGCATGAGGAATCATCTCGAAACTCTTAGTGTATAAATATAATAGTATACGTCATACATCTCCGTGAAGAGTTTTTACCGAAACGCCATAGGGGACCGTCAACAAATTAAAAAAGAATGAATATCTTTTGAATAACCCTGTCAAAACTAATGTAGCAAAAGCGCTCAAACTCTAGACTATGATTGAATGCCTTATTGTAATACACTGTGTTCATTTTTATGCAAATAGACTGCACACTCGCAGAGTAATTAAGGTTTTTATAAAAATGGTCCCAAATTTTTCCAAGTTTTTCCATTATAATTTTCAGAGTTCTTAATATAAAATAATATTTTTTTTCAGAAAATATGACAAACAACATTGCACACAGTACCCTGTAATCAGAATTAAAAAATAATAAAAATTGTATGAAAAATGAGTAGGTTTACTATATAATTTTTTACTGCGCATGCGTCAAAGATATCAAAATTTCATTTGCATATTATGTTAGCTAAATGTATAGAGCAACTTTTGTAAAAGTCTCAAAATCATAGCTTGAAAATTCTGAAAGTAATCGTCTATAGAAAAAGGACAAAATCCGTTGTTTCCAAAATGAAGCAAAAAAATGAGGGATTTTATCCAAATGCAGTAGTACATCCCATATTGTGTATTCTATATTGACACTAATCAATGAATATATGGATTCAACCCCTCTTGTTTTTGCTTCATTTTGAGAATAACGGATTTTCGACTTATTCAATTGACGATTATTGTCAGAATTTTCAAGTTATGATTTTGTGACTTTCACAAAAGTTGCTCTATACATTTAGCTAACATAATATGCAAATGAAATTTTGATATCGTTGACGCATGCGCAGTAAAAAATTATTTAGCAAACCAACTCATTTTTTATACAATTTTCATTATTTTTTAATTCTGATTACAGGGTACTATGTACAATGTTGTTTGTCATATTTTCTGAAAAAAATAATATTTTATATTAAGAACTCTGAAAATTATAAGGAAAAAACTTGGAAAAATTTGGGATCATTTTTATAAAAACCTTAATTACTCTGCGAGTATGCATGCTATTTGCATAAAAATGAACAAGGCTTATTACATTAAAGCATTCAATTACAATCTAGAGTTTGAGCTCTTTTGCTACATTAGTTTTGACAGGGTTATTCAAAAGATATTCATTCTTTTTTAATTTGTTGACGGCCCCTTTTGGAGTTTCGGGAAAAAATCTTCACGGATATGTATGACTTATACTATTATATTTATACACTAGGAGTTTCGAGATGATTCCTCATGTATTTTTCTAGATATTTAGTAAAATATCTAAAATCGCAAGTGTCCCATAATCAATGGCAATATAGTGTATTCCTTGATTAGTGTCAATATAGGATACATAATAGGGGCGTACTAATAAATTTGAATAAAATTCCTCATTTTTTTATTATTATTACTGGTATGGTATACCTGTACATGTTAGGGAAATTCATTGCTAATCTGGAATAGACACTTTGTTGCAAGAAATGTTTTGTAAATATGGTTAATAATGTAAGTAGTTTGTAACTCTTAATGATAATACAGGAAAAGAATATCTGAAAGACAAGTATGAGTTGGTCATGTAATTTTTTCGTGCTGTCCGAAAATAGGCAATAAAGAGGAAAGTGCCCAGTTAAACTGGTGACATTGAGCTCGCAGGCTATACATACAACTGTATTTTATACTCTTATTTCAAAGAACAATGCCCTTCCAAAAATAAAAGAAATGAACTGTAAGTTATTGGACAGTGGATTAATTGCCATCCTTCTTTATACTTAACCAATGAGCCCCTAAAACTAATCAGGGAAGTGCCTTATCAGAGTGAACCTATTAACAAATTTTGAAGAAAATGTGATGATTCTGCATGATTTCTGCATATTTATATAGATTAAGGAGCGTAGCACTCTCTTCTCCCCCCCCCCTTCATATTTAAGAAATGAACCTCAAATGCTAATCAGTGAAGAGCCTTATCAGAATGAACCTACATATAAAATTTGAAGCAAATCTGATATTTATATAAAGAGTTATCACGTTACACACAGAACCTGCGAGCACATTAGCTGTTAGGCTTTGATAGCCTTGTGAGCTATAATTTAAATTTTATTTAAATTTTATTCTTTCTTTTTTTGTTCATCTACCATTTTTGCTGTACTTTGATGATACATTTTATTTGAACTGTCTTGTTGTGTGTTTTCCTTAATGTGTTATTATTTTTATTTCAGATACTGAACTTACATTTATAGTACTTACATTACCATGCTTGATACAAGAAAAGTTTCCGACTCTTTATCATGAAGAAGGTGCAGAAATTTCTGTGCTTCAACCTGTTACTGTGCTCCGCAACTCAAGGAACTTGTTAAATTACTCATGCTATGTATTAATTTTATATAAACAGTTAATTACAAAAACTGATAGTTTTATAAGCTTAGTTACTTTGTGGTATGCATTATTTTGGTTGTTTAACGTTAACTATAGCAAAAGCCAATTTAAATTTTTATCATTTTTATTAGATACTTATGTCTTCAAAATTTTCTCAGTGGCATCAGTTCCACATAGTGTTACGTCTTTGTTTAATAATATTTAATACATTCTTGGTGTTTACAATAAAAAAATTATTTGAACTAAAAGGTTGTTTTTTTAATTCAGTGTTTTATTTCTTTCATTATAATTGCTCTTTGGATAAAAATTTCAGATGCAATAAGTCAAAACACAAAAACAATTTGGCAGAAAGTGTTTTGTTGTGGATACAGGAGTAGAAATCAGCAGTCGTTAGTCGTCAAATGAAACTAAATTATAGAAAAATTATTCCTAGTCGTCAAATCTTGATAGCTAGCTTTCTTTAACTTTAATTTTTGTTTAGCAAATGCTTTCATTTGTATTTAAGCATACATCCCCCCTCTGTACCATGACATCAGCACGTGTCTTAAGAATTTTCAACCTTTCAATAACCTCTAAGTTAACTTCACTTTCACCAATGACTGATAAAACTGGTCCTTGGATATTACACCCCTGTAAACAAGATTTTCTTTTATTATGAGATATTTCTGTATCCTTATATGTTCCTAAAATAAGAAACTGTATTAAAATTGTTTTAAAATTTTTGTATTCCCTTCTTCAAACAAACAAAAAAAATGTGTGTGATTTGGAAATGTTTTAAATGCCACACCATAATTGGCAACCAAAGATTCATTTATTTGCTAACTTTTTATTTTCTGATGTACTGTTAGTCTCAGATTTTTTAAAAATTAGCTTATCCCTAGTTATATCTAAAGCTCATATTTTCTCTCTGTGGACATATTTGCTTGATTATCTGTTTTGTATGCATATTAGCTTTATAAAAAGAATGAGTTTTTCCAGAATCCAAATATTGTAGTTTAATCAAGTTTCATACTTATGGAAAGTCAGTTTTTATTTTGCTTAGTGAGAAAAAGTGTTTAATATATAAAGTTTCCTCCAATTTCCCTTCAATACATTAAAATTAAATATCCAATGCAATATTATTACTATTAACATGGTTGTAAAAAGAAATAAGAAAATATGAAATGCAGTTGGCACATCGAAAAAAAAAAGGAATTATTTTGACACCTTACATACAGTTCTTAATTTCTAATCCTGTGTGGATATATCCTATAAAATATAGATTTGCATAAGTTCACTATAAAGGTAAGTACTACATATATTGTAAAAATGATTTTTTTTTTACTCAATTTCATATGTGATTTTACCACAACTATAAAATGAACTTATTTTCTATAATTCATTTCATAGCTTGATGGCTAACTTTCTGGAAGAATTTTAAAGAATATGAAGTATTCTTACTAATTTAAAAGTTACACAGCATTTATTACATATTCTTTTCTAATTTGTGTTTTACATTTTTTTAATTAGATACAGCAGGGTAGCTGAAAAAATATTGGTGTGTTTTTTGACATTGATATTTCACAACTAAAATCTGAGAAATGCTTATTTTAAAATTTTGTAGCATTTCTTCTAATATACGAAAATCTCAATCCTCCGAAAAGTTCACAACCGTCAAAATCATCAGCAACTAATATGTTCAACGAAGTGTTGGCCTCATGGAAGCGAAATAATTTCAATAGAACTTCCAGCAGTATTGGGGCCTTCACATGGAGCAAAAACAACATTGACCTTCAACAACCATCTGCGTGGATATTTAATAACAGGTATATTGCCTTCGAAAAATCAGATCTTAACTCACTTGACTTCTGTAGAAAAGCTAGAAATAGAAAATCCCCAGTTTGCACTGCATGTGATGCGAAATTATCAAGGCATAGAATGATTTAAATAAGAATTATCTGCAGCGGACTGTCAATTCTGTGATCTTTCGTTTTCAAACTTGTGTAAAAAATAAATATCAAGCCAGTGAACAATTTGTTAAAATATTGTTATTTCTTTTATTTTTTTTATTATTAAATTATGGCATATATTTTACAGGATATAGCATTTTTTTGTGCCCCCATACTTTTCAGTTTCCCTATATATAAAATAATGAAAATACATGTCAAGCAGTATACTATGTGTCAAAAAAGATGGTTACGGATTACTTCTGAAATTATAAGAAAATTATAAAAATATTCATATGAAGATAGATAATTCAATTTGTACTTTCTCTTATTTTGGAGTCAAGAAACATAAAATTTTTATAATGTTCCTGCATCTAAAAATGCCCAATCACAAAAATAGTTACTGGCCCTTTCTTAATCATACCCAAAAAGTTTGATCCAAACATATGAGTTAGAGACAATCAAAAATCATGATTTTACAAGAACTTCAAAACATAAAATTGAAAATCAGGCTTCAAATTGCATGACAAAGTCACAATATTTGACTCTAACTCAGTGATTTTTAGAGGCAGAAAATAGGTGTAGAGCTTGTGTAAATTTTGCGATTTATTCTAACAAAACCTTTTGGGTATGACTAACAATGCAATAGTGATGACTTATGATTGGTGATTTTGAAATGCAAAGACTGTATAAAAGTTAAAATTTAGAATTTTTCTTAAAATACTCTCCATGTAAATGAAAGTGCAATTTGAATTCTCTGTCTTTCTATGATTATTTTTGTGGTTCATATTATCCCTCTCTGAGTTACAAAAATATGCTACAATATTTCTTTGGACACCTGATAATGAGTTTTAAAATATAATATTCCATCAATCTAAAAGAAAAAAAAAAGACTCAAAATATTGACTGATCATGATAATTTTCTCTGCAGAATTCAATTTAAAAATGGGTAAACACTTTGTATTTCATGATTCAAACCAATACAATTTCTTGACAAGCAGGGTGGGGGGAGGGGGGTTGCAACTGTGGGCCATAGATTGCGAGTGCTATTTCTTGTAGGATGCCACAGGGCACACTGGATGCCATTCTTTCACCACTTAAGGTACCCTGGATGAGGGGTACCATTACTCTCCCCTCAGATGCGATCCTTTCACCCTCTAGGGCACCTTGGATAAGGGGTGCCGTTTTTTCTCCCCTGAGGCGCCATCTTTTCACCCCCTGGGGCACCCTGGTTAAGGGGTGTCATTACTCTCCCCTGAGGTGCCATCCTTTCACCTCCTGGGACACCCTGGATAAGGGGTGAGATTATTCTCCCCTGTGGTGCCATCGTTTCACCCTATTGAACACTGTGGATAAGGGGTGCCATTATTCTTCCCTGAGGTGCCGTCCTTTCACCCCCTGAAACACCCTGGATTAGGGGTGCGATCCTTTCACCCTAGTTAAGGGTGCCATTTTAGCTCCTCTAGGGGTGTCACCAGTGAGACAAGCCTTTCACCCCTAAAAGGTGCAATGTGTCACCATTAGTTTTAACAGTGTTTATTCTATGTCAATTTACAATTAAATTAATTTAAATATTCAACACAATAATATGATATATGTATTAAGTTTGAACTTCAAATAATAAAAAATAAATATAAATTTTATCTCTATGGCGCTCACTTATTTTTTTAACATTATTTGAAATAAATTGATTCTGAGTTAAGCAGTTTTGGTAAAAGATATTTATCTTTAATCATGACACTTATCTCCCCATTTTACTAATGAAGTTTATTTTCAAATTTGAGATATTAGATTTTTAAAAGATAAAATTTCTAAACGGAATTTGAAATATGATTTCAGCATATTTTAATAAATATTTCCTTATCACCATACATATTATTACATGTGTATGATAATATTTATTTAGTATGTAGCTCCAATAAGTTTAGTTTAGTAAGTATAATCACTAAAAAAAGTATGTGCTAGGAACTTTTCGTCTTTGAAATAATCAAACATGTCTCACTTTATTTCAAGAAGCCAATGTAATAACGTCACTGTTTATAAATATTTCTTTTTCTCTTGCAAATAAGTATTCAATATGATGTTATTTGCATAAACTACATCATTTATAGGCATTTTAGTAAAAATATTTTCGGTTTTCAGAACATTACTTGCAGAAAGACTGTAAAATAATGTGAAAAATATCTTTTGTCAGTCTTTAATATCAATTTGGCATCGCTGTGAAAGGAACATATGTGGTAGATTATTTCAAGAGATAACAATAATCCAGAATTTATTGAAATTATAACTAAGTTAAAAGTATTTTATAATATTTTTAGGTGCCACTGCATTTTACAAGTATAAAAATTTTGAAATGATCTTATTCTCGAATTTTCTACATTTAAAATAAACCTTTAAAAGATCCCAGCAAGCACATAACTTCCGGCATACGATCGGACCGGAGCCGGCAATGTCGGTTAAGTGTCGGTAGCAGATTGGCAGCTAAAACTTAAGAAACTGCTATTTTGACAGCCGGTTACGGTAATCGGTCCACAGTTGGTTATATATCGGCAAGCGACTTATACCGGCAAGTGACACAGGACCGATATCTGAGTTCTGATAGTGGACCGATCAGATTTGCCAACATCGGTCCGAATTCAGAATATTTAGTCTTAACCGATTTTTTTCTTTTTCTGAATTTTATTCGAGTTTGAGTTTTTGATAAGAAATGTATATTTCACGTATTTCATTAAAAATTCTATCAGTGAGAAACAGAAAATATGTCAAAAATAAGCTATATTTATTTATTTAAAAATATTGTTTTTGAATTAATTATTAAAATGACTTACAATTATTTTAATCACAAAATAAGTTTTAAATTATCTCCTTTAAATTGTTAATCACTATTAGGAACTTAATCATAGAAAAACAGAAAAATACTTTGTAAGATAATTGAATTTATTTTCTATTTATCTATTCATTTTAAAAGCAATAACTCACTTTCTTATTTTATTTAAAAAAAATAATTACTAAAAAGTGCTTAACATTATTTTTCAATGTAAAACACATAAAAGAAATCTACCCATTTTTTTACATAAAAAGTTAGATTTTTTTTTTCCCAAAATATTATCTCACAAACGAAAAAAATAGTATTTCTATTTTATTTTAAGATTTAAAAAATTATTATTGCAACAATTATTCGGAATTAATATTGCTAAAAAATATTCTGCATTAAATTATGAAATTACTTAACGTGAATTCTCATTCTAATTAAAAGTGATTAATTACCAACTTATTTTTTATTAAATTAGTTATTTTATGTTACAAATATATATTTCCTATTTTTTTTACTTTATTATTTACTTTATTATTACATTTAATTACTTTATAATTCCCCAAAAGGAAATTGCATGAGAAAAACCTCTAAAATTCATTTATTATATCCAGTACTTAAGCATTTTTAAATTTATAAAAAGGAATATGAAATACCATAAGTACTACTTTGAATCACCAAATGGCATAACATAATTTTTTATTCTATTTAAAAATTAATTATTACCAATTTATTATTATTTAAAATAAGATTTTTCTAAGTTAAAAATATACACTTTAGAAATTAACGCAAAGCATGTAATTATGTTATAGTTTCTAATAAAAAATTTTGTTTATTTAACAATACTTCTGAACAAAAAATATTATTTTTAATTTTTTAAATATACTATTTAATGATTCTAAAATCTATAAGAAAAGCAATTCGTTTGCTTTAATTATTTGCTAATTCATTAATTTAAATATTAAATTGATTTTTAAAATCAGGCGCATAAGACAATTACAAGTAAATGATTACAAGAAATAAAATAAAAACACTTTAATATTACAATTTTCCAATCTGTCATTTACGTCAACAACACTTGCCATTCACGTAGCACTTACTGAAAATCACACCCTTATTACCAGACATAATCCTCCCCCTAACCAGCTCTGACTTGTCTAGTGGTTAAAGCGTTCACCTTCTGAGCTAGGGGTTGCGCGATCAAATCCCTCCTGTTCCCGCTGAAGTATTCCCATTGGCTCTCAAAGTACTTGCTAGAGCGTTTAACAGATGGCGCCACCAGAGTTTTTTTTATTTGCTTGTGCCGGGCTTCAGCCGGTATTCGTGTGGTTAGCTATCGGCATAGTTTTTTGCCGATACAGGACCGGCTGCGTGCCTCATGGATCGGGCGGCATTCGCGCGGCGTATCAAAAAAGATACGGAACCGATAGCAGCAAGTAGCATCGGTCCGATACCGATGGCAGTGGCAAGCGGCTATCGTCCGATTGCTTGCCGATAGCTATGTGTTTGCTGGGATGGTATGTATTATCCATATTGTAATTAATGCAAGAAATTGATAATTGTAATATCTGTTCTTTGATATAAATATCAGTTATGGAAGTTACTAAGAAAAAAATGATAAATTGTATTTGCAGCATCAAATGCATAGAAAATATTATGAGTAATGATCATAAAATCTAAGAAAACTGAATAAATATATGAGAATTTGTTTTTTCATTTTCTTACTTTATTCAATTATTTTATTCATATAAAAGCTTTTGCGTAGCAAAATTTTCTGAAAAATATTAATTATAAGTTTCGTATTTTATTTCCCTTTCTAAAAATGTAGTGTTTAATGTCAATAGAAAAACCGTTTTAATACGAAATATAAAACTGTCTCAATAATTTAAGTTCATATGCGCATAGATTTTTTAAAAGATGGTAAAATTTTGCTAAATAATGTGAGATCAAAACTTGAAATTTGAAATGAATTACTAAGAAAAAATGGACATAGTACAGTTATTTATTAAATCTCATGCATGGAATATTTTAGAATAAATAGTTTTAAAGATTTATTATGCATGATATTTTTCTTAATTTCTAACAAGTTTGGTGATGCATAATGAAGTACAAGAACTACTTTCTTTAATTTAGAGCACTTTCATTCATATAAAAATGATTTGCATTTTGTAGTATACCTTAATCATGAGCCTCTTGATAAAAAATTAAAAATTCTCCAAATAAATATTGTTTTATTCGCTTAAAATTTCATATGACCTTATTTTAATTTATTGTATTCATTTGAATTTATGCGATGATCAACTATCTCATTGTTGTGCATCCACTTGCATGTTTAGTTTCATAAATAAGCGATATCTTCATTTATAATGCATTACTTTATTTCATCTTATATGTAAGTATATATGATTCTTTTTAATAAAACAGACACATAAACGTAAGCAAGAGAAAACGTTCATCTATTTTTTTATTTCAATATATTGTTACAAGAGTGTACAGCTTCTTTCAAGAAAATTTTATTATCCGAGCACAATGTACGGTAAATATGTCTGTTTTCACCATTAGCAAACAATGTCGCAAAAGAACAGTTAAAATATCTCGTGCTTCTGCTATTCATTTTCATAAAGTGTAGAAGTTAGAAGATTAATCACAGGTAGTTTATCTTTTAAGGGAAAGTAAATTTACTCAGTGCAGTATAATTTATTCAGTGACTGAGAACATACAGAAAGTAGGAAATATTTCACAATGTACGACATGCAGTTTCGTTTTTGGAGTGAGACAGGATTTTTAAATATAGTTTTCATGGCACAATTATTATTTCTGCATTTCATTTAATGCAAGACATCTGAGTTCATTTTCCAAATGTTCTTATACATCTTTTAAAATATGCTTAAGATAGATTTTTAGGGTAATAGGTTAAACACAATTCAAGCTAGAAGTAAATTTATATGAATAAACTGTGTTGATATATAGGATATATTAATACAAATTCTGTGAAAAGTTTGAATTTAAAACAATAAACAATCTTTCAACAGCAAAAGGTACTGAAAAGTTATTTGCTGTGCGATCTTTTAGTTATTTCAGTTCCAAAAATATGAATTTGAAATACTATATAATCATTCAAGGGAACTGATTACCTTCCACTGCAATAAAATATATGATTTTGAAAAAAAGGCTTTTGTGGTTTATTTACATTTAGGCATTCCTTTTTTACTTTCAAAGCTGTTTAAAAAATAAAAACTACGAAATTAAAATTTTTTTAATGCTTTTCTTTCCGTTTTTAATATTTTAGCGTAATATAAAAAAAGCTTTGATAGTTTTAGCGGTTTTAGCATGTAAATGTAAACTGGTTTAAGAAAACATTTTATTATTTTCGTTAAGGCAATTTCAAAGTCGAATGCGATCTTTTTCAATACTCAGACAAATCTGTTAAAGTGGAAGTAACTAATGTGCTTAATGAGAAGTACTTTTAAATGATTTCTTTTTAATTTATTAAGTATTTCGTTCCAACCGTATTTGATAGATAAAGTTATCCATTACATATATATAATATTAAATATTATTTAAACGGAGTTTTCCCCAAATTTCTTATTCTAAAAATTATATTCAGGATTTAGGCTATTTAAGATTAGAGTGCACAGCGGAAGCTCTAAATCTTCACTTGCAGCATTTCCATTTATAAAATGTAACAGATGAAATTGATATTTCAAATTTATAACCGTTTTCTTTTTTTATATTGTTCCTTTCAATTTATATTATCAAATACTCATTGTTAATTTAAGGGCATATTTCCTACTCTCAGGATTGCAATATTTTAGTAAGGTACGGTTTGGCTTGTCAAACTCTCAATTTATCTATAGATTCTAAAGTATCCTAATGGTGCTATTTAACGGATATGTATATCTTTGTATCATGAATGTAATGATATAAATTTTGTGCCGTGACTAAAATTTTAACTTGGGGTATTATCAAAACATTATTTTAGTAACTCTTTATTTATTGGGTGGAATAAAAAATAATTTTTTCCTAGTCATTCTAGATACTTATATAGTTCAAAAGAAGCATTTAAAAAAAAATTTTTTAGCAGGACCTTTCCTTCAAAATTTTCCCAAAACAAAATGATGAGACTTTACGATATACAAATATTTACCAGTTTTCTTACATAAATATTATGTTTTAAATTTACTAGTATTTTCTTTTTCATTAAAGTTTATTAACAAGTTGAAAGACATTTACAATCCAGGAATAATACTGAAATCAGATGTAGTTGAAGTTTTACTAAAACACCCGATGATAATGCTTTAGTTTCTTGACTACATTTCACAGATAGCATTATAATATGAATATTTATCAAGATTGCATAAAATTATGTTTCTTTGTTGTATTTTAACATATATTTATGAAGTTTAGAGGGATTTTCAGTAATTCACTTTACATATCACAAATTTAAAAGGGAATACTAATTATGTAGATACTGTTGCTTTTAATAATAGACATATTGAACTTGATACTACAAAATGAAACAAAAAATCACTATTCATAACGATCACTTGTATACTTACATTAGCAATATAAACAATATAATACACAAGCAGTGGACATGATTAAGGAAAATAAATGCAGCCATAAATGGAAAAGTCAGAAAATTATATATTGTATTAATATTATATAAAAAATACAATATACAGATAATTTTATTATATCCTACTGTTTTTAGCAAGAAATTGCTGAAACATTTCGCTTCTGAATTGAATCATTTAATGATTTACATATATAAAAGATTAAAGAAATTTAATAAAAATAACCCTTTAGAGTGAAATCTTTTGAAAGTAAAAGGAGAAAATCCGTTTTGTCTTAGTTTATGTTGTACAATAATTTATAAAAATTTATGTTGTGTAATAATTAATTTGTAATTGTAAGACCATAAGCGGAATACAAATGACATACAAAAACTAAATGCATTAAACATTTTGGAAAAAAAAAGAAAAAATACATAAGCAAATCTTTACATTTTATTCCATAGGTTGCTGGGTAAAATTTACCTTTTCGGGGATTTTTTTGCATTAATTTCCTCAGAAAATTATTATATAAAATTTTTTAGAATGTTGTCAGAACAATTAAGAATCATGTCAAATTTATATAATCCATTTAGTTTAGCTAAATTATAATGTTAGATAAATTCTACATTCCTCGTATTTTGCAAATTGAAAACAAATTACCTTGGATTTATAAAATTAATAAGGGGATAAATAAATTGTAACACTTTTGAAATTGTTAAAATTTTTAATGAAACATGAAAAATGCGCATATTTGTAATGTTTAATACTTACTTGTGGATTTTAAAACAGTGTGTTACTTTACATTTTAAAAACCTGTATAATTATATATAATGTCCTGTATATGCATTTGTACAAACAAATATATGTATTACATGCTTATGAAAGAATAATTAATTTATGAATAACGTAATAATGTATTTTGAAACGTTTTTATATAACGAAAAAATTGTAAATTGAATTAACGTATGATCTTTTTTTATGAAAATCTTTAAAGTCTTTTTCATAAAATGTAAAAAAAAAAAACTATTTATCTTTTTGTTTATTTTAAAGCATTAAGTTGAAATCCCAAAGTAATTAAAATTAAATTGTAGTAAATAGTATGAAAGTCATATATAGTACTGTAAAAAATTCAGAAAATGTTGAGATTTTTCGATATCACCATTAGACATACACTGCGGAAAAAAAAAAAAATGAAAAAAAAAAATGAAAAAAAAATAAAAATAAACAATAAAATAAAATAAAATAAAATAAACTATTGATATGCATTATTGATATGAGCAGCTTTTGTGCCAGTATAAGACTGTAAAATCAAATATTTTATCATTATATAACAATATTAACCCTTTGCGGCACAGGACAAATTCATTGCTTAAGTGTTGAAATTAATGACTGGCACCGGAATTTGAAAACAATTTTATCTGTAAATAAGAAAACGCTATATTTCGCGCATTCAATAAACCGTATTTTTAAAAAACAAAATTCCGGTGCCAATGTGGCGTTTGGGAATTAAAATTAAGTAGTATATCTATGAAACCACCGCGCCTCAAAGGGTTAAACCGCATATCTCTAAGCAATAAAATATAGAATATTTCTGTATTTTCATTTATAAAGTAATAAAAAACTTTTTCTATGTTATATCACTTTTAATTTTACAGCATAATACTGCAAACGAACATTCGTAATACTGCAAACGAACATTTTAAAAATGACAGTACACTCTAAAAAATAAAAGTGTAAATTAGACGAATTCAAATATATATGTGTGTAAATTCCTAAAATTACACTCCTGACATAAAAATTACCCACTTTTTGCAAAATTTTAGCTGTTTTTATGTGTATTTTAGCTTACAAAACTAAGTATGTATTTTGTTATAACTTGAAAATCACAAATAAATGTGTAAATGGTGAAAAATGCCCGAATTTACACAAACTTGTACGTTATTGTAATTAACACTTAATGATATACACATAGGTAAGTGTGTAAATTTCTAAAATCATCCACTTCTCATAAAAAATACACATTTCCCACAAAAAGTACCTATCTTAATGTGCGTTTAGTTTATGACATTAAGTTTGTAAGCTGTTATCAGTTCATAAACTCAGAAACATGAGTAAATGTAGATAACACCTGAAATTACTCTAATCAGTGTGTTACAAAAATTATAAATGCGTGAATTTTAAAGTAGGAAAGGGACGTCAAGAAAGGGATGGGAGGCTTACATATTATTCAGAGCTACACTTTTTATTTGTAATCCCATTCATAAATAACATGGTGTTATTGCATTGCTGTAACAGCATTTTTAAATAATAAACTAATATATTTATTTATTTTTATAGGATACTCTGACCATCTCTCTCACCCTCCCCATTTCAGCAGCACGTGAATATTTAAAAGAAGTTAAAAAAATTAATCTCGACAACATGTAACAATATTTCGTACATGTAACGTAAAATTTTATTCATTTAATAAGTTAATTTTAATTTTGTTTTCCAAATAACTTTTCGAAAATTTTACATCAAATATAAGAATGCTTGATTTTATAATGCTAGGTTTTAATTAAATCGTAATTTCTTTCAGCCGTCTTGCAGACCGCTGTTTTTTCATAAATTTACTTTTAATTTTTAATAATGAGATGTCAATCTTAAAGCGAAATTAGGATGACTTCATAAAGAGGCTTTATAATAGAGATATAATCCCACTTTATACTTAATCATAAATTTAAATTATATTTTTTGTACTGTTGTTAATTTTTCTGCTGCCCTCCTCCTCTCCTTAATTTAAAGAACAGTAGTTTAACCTTCAATAGAATCTAAAAACTATTTCGAATTCATTTAATATGCAATATAAAATATAATTCATGTAATTAAGATAATTCTAAATTCGTATCCTGAGTTATTTTTACATTTTGCACATCGAATATAATTATGCCTTATTTTACCCTAAATTATTTTAGCCGTTTCATAGCTTGTAACCCTTTTTTTACCCATTTCAAAGTTTAACTTGTAATTTTACTTTAACTTGAGTTCGCAGTACAATTTATGAGTTGTTCACGAATTTTTTCGATCCCGCATTAGACGCGAATCTAGCATCGAAACCTAAAATCATAATCATGGTTAACATGGCTTCATCAGGTTTAAGTTGAAAACTAATCGTGGGTTCAGCTGAATGTTAGCGCTCGCGTTGAGAAAAATATAGAAGTTATTCTCCTATAAAATGTAAGGTATGTAATCTCATACGTTCGTATTACCTTCAATTCTTTTTATCTGATTTGTTTATATTTATTTATAAATGTAAATGTTATATGTTGGATTGTTTTTTTACTTATGAGAGTTTTTTACACGAATAATTTACTTGCCTTTAAATATGTGAACATTACCTAACTCCTGATAAATGTCTATTAAAATAACAACTGTTGTATCTAATATTATTTATTTCTTGAAAAAATTTCATTTTAAAATGAATTTATAAATGTATTTTATCAGTAGAAAAATGAACGTTAACATCATTTTTTGGGGGTGGTGTAGGATGGGGACGGTATTAAATTTTGGGTCTGCTGTGTAAAAGATATTATAGTTTATTTATAAACTACTATACAAATGTATATCATATCTATAAATTATATATTCTGATTTATAAGGTAAACAGTTCATCTGAGTTTTATTTATTTATTAAAATTTCTTTATCAGTTTTTTTTAAATTATGAAACTCATAATGTTAACTAAGTTTATCGTCGATAAAAACTATAGCGTTGTTTTTAGTTTCTACTTTACATCTTCCAATTTTGAGAAATTTGGAAGATTTATTTATCCTAATTACATTAAATTTTCAGCTGTGTTTTAATTTGAAAATATTACATCAGAAGAACTGTGTTCCACTAAAATAATCATAGTAAAGAGCACATTATTTTTGCTTGTTAATTATAGATTTAATAAAAATAGACAGAAGTAAATTGCAAAAGGACAAAAATACGTTGATTTAAAATAAGCTTAGACTAAACATTCTGAAGAAAATTTACATTAAAGTAATGGCTTTTTATTCAAATAAACATTTTTCCATTGCAATTTTGCCTATTATTACAGAATTTATAAGACCTAAAACATATGATTGCATGTATATAAAAAGTATAACAGTTGTGTCATAATGAATATTCAAAATCGAACATATTAACCCTCCCCCCAGCATAAATATCCCCCGCCAGGTGAGTTTTATACACTTAAGACACAAATGAAATTGTCAAATAAATTCTACGAGCATTAATTTCGAAAATTTATAAGAGTCAATTGATATTTGGATATAATCACAGTATTTCTTATTTTATTTTTAACTATCGTTGATAAATAAAAATACTCATTAGTTTGATATCTAAAATTTTAATTAGAATATTTGAAATTTTCATTTATGAAAACACGAGTCATTTCATTAATGTTAAAATATACACTGGTGTCCAAAAGTTAAGCATAATTGGTAATTAAGTAATTATTTTTAAGTAATGAAAGAAATATGAATCGGAATGTGCTGAAACTCCAGGTGTGTAAACAAAATAGTACGCGTCACATATTTTCGCGAAGATTTTCCCGCGAAATCGAACAGGGGACCGTCAACAAATTGAAAAAGAACGAAGATCTTTTGGATAACCCTGTCAAAACTAATGTAGCAAAAGCGTTCAAACTGCACATTATGATTAATTGGTTTATTTCAATGTACTGTGTTAATTTTTACAAGGATAGCATGTATACTCGTAGAGAAATTAGAGTTTTTATAAAAACAGTCCTAAATTTTTCCAAGTTTTTTGCTTATAATTTGCAGAGTTCTTATTATAAAATAATGTTCTTTTCTGAAAATATGACAAAAATCATTGTACACAATACCCTGCCATCAGAATTTAAAAATAATAAAAATTGTATGAAAAATGAGTATGTTTAGTAAATAATTTTTCATTGCGCATGCGTCAACGATATCAAAATGTCATTTGCATATTGTGTTAGCTAAATGTATAGAGCAACTTCTGTAAAAGTTTCAAAAACATAGCTTGAAAATTCTGAAAATGGGAGATTATAGAATCAACTCAAAATCCTTTATTCCCTAAATGAAGCAAAAAGATGAGGGGCTGTATCCATATTCCATTGTTTAGTGCCTACACAATATTGCACGTGCAACTATATTTAGGTAAAACCCCTGATTTTTTTTGCTTCCATTAGGAATAATGAATTTTGAGTTGATTCTAAAGGCTCCCATTTTCAGAATTTTCAAGCTATGTTTTTGAAACTTTTACAGAAGTTGCTCTATACATTTAGCTAACACAATATGCAAATGACATTTTGATATCGTTGACGCATGCGCAATGAAAAATTATTTACTAAACATACTCATTTTTCACACAATTTTTATTATTTTTAAATTCTGATGACAGGGTATTGTGTACAATGATGTTTGTCATATTTTCAGAAAAGAACATTATTTTATAATAAGAACTCTGCAAATTATAAGCAAAAAACTTGGAAAAAATTAGGACTGTTTTTATAAAAACCTTAATTTCTCTACGAGTATACATACTATCCTTGTAAAAATTATCACAGTACATTAAAATAGGCCGATTAATCATAATGTACAGTTTGAACGCTTTTGCTACATTTGTTTTGACAGGGTTATCCAAAAGATCTTCGTTCTTTTTCAATTTGTTGACGGTCCCCTGTTCGATTTCGGGGAAAACTCTTCGCGAAAATATGTGACGCGTACTATTTTGTTTACACACCTGGAGTTTCAGCACATTCCGATTCATATTTCTTTCATTACTTAAAAATAATTACTTAATTACCAAGTATGCTTAACTTTTGGACACCAGTGTATTTGTATATTTTTTAAAAGGACACAAATTTCTAAATATAATCTTAAATGCAAAATATGTTATTTTAATTATTCAATAGCCTTTTTAATAATCTTGATAATTTTGTAAGGTAAATTCTTTGTAATGATGAATATTTCTTTAAGAAAACAGTTCAACATATAATATAGGTGATTTATGTATATATAAACAAATCAGCTAAAATTTTTGCTGGTAATATGTGTATGTGAGATGAAGATTACATACTATTTCAATTTTTTATACTATTTTAAATTTTACTTTTATAACTGCATGTAAAACAGTATCTTGAGTATATTTGACTTTGTATTTTGAGTCTGAAAAATAAAAAATGAAAAAATGAGTCTGAAATCTGAAAATAAAAAGTGTGGAGATTGCAAGTTCACCAACTATCATTATTCCATCTGACTAGTCTAAAATCTATCATTAATTAATTAATTTTTTCTTTATCTTAATTTTTAATTGCATGTACTAAATATCTAAATGAGCGAAAATATAAATTTAAGAAGGAAGGAAGAATATAGAAAAAAACAGCAGTTTTTATGTGTATATTTAGAGGAGAGAGGGGAGGAATGGGACACTTTAAAAAAATAATAAAATCAACTTTATTTGAAAAAAATACAAAAATTTTGATTTATACAATACAAAATGAAACACTTTCTAATGTCCTTGAACAATATAGGAAACATACTTTGAAGAATCAATTTTATAATTAACGAAATTGTAAACTTCAAAATGTGTCCCATAATTCCCTATTAACAGAGAAATAATATTTGTACTAAGATGGCTGATGAGGAATATCGAAAACTAATGTCTTAAATGGAAATATGCTGAATTTTAGAACCGTAGCTGCTATTGTAACATAGTTTTAGAGGGAGGGGTGAAGTTCTAAAAACTTATTTAGAGGCAGTTTTTAAGAATAGGGGGGTGAATGTGGAAGTGAGTTGTAATTTACACAGTTCTTTGCGTAATGTGTAAAATACGCATATTTGTTGGCGGTTAATATTGTGTCTAGTGTATATAGAGTATCTGTACTGCAATGGGTTGATGTATGGTATCGAAATCTAATGTCTTAGTTGATTTTATGCTTAGTTTCAGAACCGTAGCTGCAATATTCATGTAGTTTTGGATGGAGGAGTAAAATGGGGAGGGGGTGTAGTTGAAAGTCTGATTTTTAGCTTATGAGGCTACACTTGTGACAGTGGATGAGAAGTGGTTACATCACTATGATCCCGAGTCCAAATTACAGTACTTTTATCTCATCCACTGTCACAAATCTAGCTTTAAAAATCAGGTTTTAAACTACACCCCCTCCCCATTTTACAATAAGACAATAATGTGTGATTTTTGCCTAATACACATTAATCCGTGTAATCATTGAAGATTTCACAGATAAATGAGTAAGAATGTTACACAGATATGTGTGTATTCTAGCGCAAGTTACACATTAATGTGGGTATTTCATGAGTGATCATTATAACTTTTACTCACTTAGTGTTATCATCAAATTATACACTGAAATATGTATTTCTAAATTTACACATTAGGCGTGTATTTTGGCAATTTACACACAAATTTACACATATAAACAAATCTTTTTTGTATCATCGATTTACACATTTTTTGTGCAATTTTACACTTTTATTTTTTAGAGTGTACCCAGTATTCCAAAAAGGAATAATGCCTTTTTAGTGTTTCTTTTATCTGAAGAATACCTACCGTAAAATGGGGTGAATAGGAACAGTGGGGTGAATAGGAACGAAACTTGCCGGTCATACAAATAAATTCATTAGAAATATATGTGATGATATTTTTAGTTGCAACCGTTTTATATGAAGGTAATAAAGACAGATAATAACATTAAGAGTTGGGAAATTCAGTTTTAACATGATTGCAACACTTTTGGGGTATATAAAGAACTTTAAGAGGATCCTCAAAAACCTCTTTTTTTCAACGTTTTCAAAACTTTGTAGGTAACTACAGTATTTTTCGTATTCTAAACCTAAGAGAGGGGATTTTTAATTAATGATAGACCTGTAAACAATATGCTGTATTAAATTCTACTTATTTCTAAACTATATAATGAAAAAATGAAAAATGGCTTGTAACGTCAGAGCTTTAAGATTTACGGGGTGAATCGGAACACGTTTTCTCTACAGTAATAGTTTCATGTAATATAAGAAAAAATAGTATGAATATGTATTGTAACAATGTTTTGTTTGTTCTAATTACTTGAAGAGTTTAAAGGTGCCAAGAAATTACTTTGGTTAAACAAAAAAAAATCAACGTCTAATCCAACAGACATAGAACACACAGTAAAATAATTTAAAAATAGAAAATTAGTTAGAAAAGCTGCACAGAATTATTCTCTGATATCCACAACATTACACAAATATCTCAAAATGAAAAAAACAACTAAAAAAGAGAGGGATGCAAACAGTACTAAGGGCTGGGGATGAGGGCATATTAGTAGATCGTATTAATACATGCAGTGATTGGGGCTACTCAATAGATTCACTTACCCAATGACTACTAGTAAAGGATAACACAGTACAGGGCTGAATATGTATTAAATTCTACTTCTGCAATTCGAATATAATTTCTTAAAATAAATTTTAATTTTTCTTGATTTCAAAGTTGTTTTCTAATTTTTAAAAAGGCAAATCTTTACTTGTATATAAAAAAAGGCTTGGTTTCACAGTAACTACATGTTCCTATTCCTCTCTTATCATTATTATCTGTTTTTACTGATCCTATTAAAGTTTGAATCGGAATAAATAAAGATTGTAACTTTTGTTCTGATTCACCCATATTTGCGGTGTGAATCGGAACACCATTAATAAAATAAATAACATATATATAAACAGTAAAAATGTTTCGTTTTTGCTTAAAAAGTAAAGAACAAAACAAGACCGAAATTTCTAGTACAAAAATAAAATTTGTTGCTTTTTTTTAACGTTAAAGTTGAAAAGTGTTCCGATTCACCCCATTTTACGGTATTCGTCTCTTTCCTCTATCTGTCTGTCCGTCACATTCTTACATTACAAGTCAGAGACATGCAATTTTGGTACTTACACATAAATATCTCATGAATCATAATTATAAATAAAGATTCGGTATTTATTAATTAAACGGTTAGTTTTTTTTGAAATAATTATTAATTTAAGCATGTGTGTGATCTGCAATCCCACACTTGTTATTGACTAAGTTTTAAAAAGTTAAGGATAGAAATACCAAAAAAATGCGGCAAACTGAGCATTTTTCTCTCTAATCGTTTTTAAATTATCCAATTTTTAAAATGGAGCCTTCTTTATGGAATATACTGTACTTGTTCTTAACAATTCTATTATAATTTAAGTAACTTATATTTTCTAGTGTAGTATGTATTGATAAATAATTTTATTGGTTTATTCTTCCATATAATAACCTTCTTATGATATGATGCATAACCGTATTGCGGAATATTGCTTACCTTCTATCTCTCAGTCTAAAGAGCATGAAAAAAAAATAATAAAGTAATTTCGCAATTTCTGTATTTCTTTTTATGTTGCAAATACAAAAAGAAGCTACTTTGTATTTACAGAATAAACTAAATAATGAAAAGTATTAAAAATTTTGTACATGTGTTAAACTGATTAATATATTTAAAAAAACAGATTTGTCATTTTTTTTATTCAAAACGCATAGAAAATTACTTCAAATAAAATATATATATAGAAATAATAAATTTCATAAAATATATGAAAAGTTCGTAAAATAAAAATTATCATGCAATCAAAATCTGCTAATATCGTAGACAAAACAAAATGTAATTTAAAATATTTTGCTGATATTTTTTTCGGTGTCGAAATCATTAAATGGAAACCGACTGTTCAAAATTACACACTTTAATTCAGACAGCAATAACGCACTAGAAATTAAAATTTGTACAAGAAAAATGCAGAATGCTTTTTTTTTTTTTTTACAAATTTTCAATTTAAATTTATTTTACAGTTATCTACTCTATCTAATCACACAACACAGATAATAAGACGTTACATCCTTACTTATTTCCGGGTATAAATATAAAATATTACACTTACCCTTTCCCAAGATTAATCACAATTTAACATGGTCCATAGCTAGTATGTCAGATTTCATTCAATAAAAGTTTTCTTCCAACCCAAACAGCGCAGCGTGACAATAGAATAATTAAAATGTTCTTGAGTCGTCTTTATTCCTTTTCATGATGCTAACCAAAGATTTATATTTTGAGGGAAATGAATTTTCTTAGGGCAGAATAATTAATTCGGTGAGAGTCAACAGACAAGATACAGTAAATTATGCAGGTGAGTGTATTTTCTTTTATACTTTTTCTTGTGCGATCTTATTTGTATTAAATATAGTCATAAAACAGTTGTTTTTTGCTATTCTTTCTTTGTATTCGTATTTCACTTAAAGTTGTTCTCCCGATGTAGTATTTAAAAAAAGTATTTATTTTTTTTCAAAATCGACATCAGTTCTTAAACATTTGTATATAATAATAATATGCAGCTTAAATACCTCAGCTATAATATAATTAAATTTTTACAAAATATTTTACGAATTGATTTTAGAATTATAGTACCAAAAATAACAATAACAGTAATTATGAACATTTTATTTACATTTAAAACAATATACAGTGTGATTCATAATGAATGGGCCAAAAAGAATAGCGCAGTGTGACTGCTTTAATGGTTTTATTCAGCCGAAACAAATTTATTGTGCAACTACAATCATACAAGTTTTATTTGGCAACAGGGAAAATCATCGAATGACGAACTTGCCGCTAGAAGTGCTTTCAAACAAAATGTAGTCCATGTAGGAGAAAGTGTACTGCATTTTCGAATATTTTAAAACATCCTCTGTGACTGTTGTTCAAAGACATTTTCGGACGAAATTTCGTAAAGAAGCACCATATCGGCATAACATAAGCAAATGGGTGAAGCAGATTATCATCGATTAATATAACTTTTACCAAGACATGCTCTCTAAGTAGTTGCTCCCTCAGCTGGAGGAAGCTGTTCCTAATTTCATTTTGCAGCAAGATGGCGCTCCCTCACATTAGCGTAACAACGTACGTGAGTTCCTGAACGAATTTCTACCCCATCGCTGGATTCGCCGTGCTGGGCTATAGAATTTGACATGTCTTCATTGGCTGCCGAGATCACCATATATAACGCCTGGTGATTTTTTTCCTCTGTTGTTTCGTTAAAGACAAAGTGTTTGTGCCTTCACTTCCTCAAGACTTAGAGGAATAACTGCAGGGACACAGGACGGATAACTGCAGTGTTGAATTCCATCACAGGGGATATGCTATCACAATTCTGGCAGGAGCTTGATTACAGTGTAGACATTTGTCGTGTCACCAGAGGAGCACATATTGAACACATGTAGAAACTTGAATAAATGTAATTTTGAGGTAAATTAGAATTTTCTAAATATATTAATTACAACGTTCACAATCATGTTTTCTTTTTGTCCCATTCTTTATGAATCACCCTGTATAAAGAATAAGAACGAACAGGCAATTTAGGTGAATACATCGTTATATCGTTGAAGCTTTTCCACGCATAATTGCATTTGTAACATGTTATAAAGCTATGGTTTATTATTCTATTCTTTTAGTCATTCATGTGTTTAAATTATGATTTTAAGATTAACTCGTCATTAAAAAAAGTTAGTTACAGCATTGTGGTAACAGTTATATTTTACTGTAATATTGATCCATAATCTAATGCTATAAGTGGAAAGAGAGATTACAATTCGATTGAATTTCCTGTAAGTATGCGAAAATGCCGGAAATATTTTATCATAAAGGCTAATTAGGAAAAAAAAGAGAAGAAGAAGAAGAAGAAGAAGAAGAAGAAAACTTAAAAGCCTTTAAATCTGATTTGCACATATTTATTAAATTTTTATCACATGTATCTTCGTAGATAAAATTTTGAAAATTTAGATTTTGATGTATAATGAATTTAAAATCCGGTAAATAAATTAGAACTTTAAAAGTAATTAATTTTTGCCAGATGTCATAAAGTTGATCCCTATTATTTTAATAATATATTTTTGTTTGCTGTTAAAATAGCAGATACAACAAAAACTTTAGCTACTTATGAAGTGTAGAATAATATCACATTTGTATTAATTAAAATATTCTGAATTTAGTGTTCTTAATAACAATAACAAGAATGTTATCTCATCGTATTAATTATGACGAGCACTGGGAATTAAACAAAGTTTGCTAATAAAAGCTCAAAAGTGGAAGCCTGAAAATGAAAAATTAAAATCTTGAATAATAAATATTAGCATTTCATAAATTGCAGAATTACATGGAATTTACAAGTTAAATAAATGATTTTAAGTGTAATGACAAAGATGTAAGAATGTGGAATTCCTTTAACTTGGGATATTTTAGGTTGGAATATAAGAATCTTTTTAATACATTTTATTAACGTAAACAGTCGTACAAACGATTTTGGAAATTTCAATAGATTCAAAAGAATATTTCTGTAACTTCCGGTAATAATTAGGTAACGCCCATTTTTAATATTTTGAGTAATTAACGTTTAAGGTTTTCAAAAAGGTCTTTTTATCATTACTTTTACAAAGCAGATTTAAACTTAATAATTTTCACTACATTCAATTAGGATATAAGAACCTATTTTTTTTTTGTCAAAATAGTTATATAAAAATGGTTTTTATTAATTGAGAAACAATTAAAATTGTAACTTTATCTGGTTATTATAAGCAGATAAAGTTACATTTATTTTTAATAAATGTAAATAAAATTAAATATTTACTTACATTTTAAACATTAATTTCACAACAATTAAATACATTGTCAAATTTTTATTAAATTAAAATTAAATTATTTCTTTTTTTATTAAATTGAAATTAATGTATCTGTGGTGTTTATTGTTGAAAATTCATAATTTATAAGTCCCGTAAGAGGGCGTCGTGAACTCCCTTTGGTTGAAATGTGAAGTGAACTGAGTAGAGAATAAAATGTTGTTGTTTAGAGAGTGTGTGAAAAGAATAGCAACCAGAGAGTTTGCTACTTATAGTTTTGTGAAATAGAATGGCGACCAGAGTGTTCGCTAATTTTAGTGTGTTATTAAAAATATATTTGAAGATACAGTCCAAAAGTTTTATTATTTTAAAAATGTGTTTAGTGTGCTTTAATTAGTAAAAGTATTCATATACATTTTTTATGGTCCTAGCGATACAAAGAAGTGAGCGACCTATGGACAAAGAAAACCTACTAATTTAATTTCAATACGATTTAATTTCGGATAATATGCTGCAATTACCCTTGGATAAGATGAGGAGGGTAAGTTTTACATATTTATTACTTGAATATAAATTATATTTCTTTTGAAAATATTTATTAAGATGGAATCTGTTTTAAAAGAGAAAAAGATATTAAAATCTAATGTAACCAAGGCAACGAACGAAATCGCAAATAAAGATAGTTTAGATAAGTTTGAATTAGAGCTTTACGAGAAAAAATCGTTTGCTTTTGAAAAAGAATTTATAGAGATATTTAAGAAAATTTTTCAACTTTGTGACGATAAAGATGTTGATAAATATATTGTTGAACAACAATCTATTCAAGAAAATATAGATAAAATATATCTAATTGTAAAAAGAAAGTTAAGTGAATTAGCTCCAATTTTAACGAAATGTGATGTAAATACGAAAAACGAAGTAAATGTTAGCGAATCAATCCGCTTACCTAAATTAAATCTTCCAACATTTAGTGGACAATTGCATGAGTGGTTATCTTTTAGAGATAATTCGTGTTTATCAGCGTCACAAAAACTGTCGTATTTAAAATTGTCGTTGCATGCTGATCCTTTAAGGATCATTCAGTCTATTCCAATTACTGATGCTAATTATGAAATAGCATGGAATCTTTTAGAAGATCGATATTCGAATAAACGAGATCAGGTATTTGCGCATTTGAAGCGTTTTATATCCCTTCCTTCCATACAAACTGAAAATCCGTCCTCTATATTAAAATTAGTGGATAATGTAACTGAATGTATTAGATCATTAGAAGTTCTCGAACAAAAAATAGAGGGATTTTCTGACACTATATTTGTATATATGGTAATAAAGAAGTTAGATTCTTCATGTAAGCTTTGGTGGGAAAGAGAATTTAAAAAAGATCAAATACCGAAAATATCAGAATTGATTTCCTTTTTGAAAAATCATGCTCGAACTTTACAAGCTTCTAAAACAACCAGTAACACATTTAGTCAAAAAAGGCAAGCTAAAGAAATAACGGCATCATTTTATACAAGTGCGAAAAATTCTAAGTGTATTTGCTGCAAAAATGGTTCACATTCATTATTTAAATGTAATGTATTTCAGAAAATGCCTGTTAATGACCGCATTGATTTTGTTAAAAGAAACAAAATATGTTTAAATTGTTTATCAAGTTCAAACCATTCTGCGAGAAATTGTACATCTAATTATTCATGTACGTTTTGCGGCAGACATCATTCGTCTCTTCTTCATATGCAAAGGGATAAAATAGATAGTTCTACGTCAGTGAAACTCAATCAACAATCATCAGGAGGGTTAAACGAAATTGCGAATTCATCTGTTGCCAACCAGGATAAGACATACAGCTTAAACCCCGAAGCTTTGAGCTTTGAAAGTAGGAATAGTAATTTCGCAGGAACTTCTGTAAATAATTTATGCAAAAAGAGAAAAACCACGATTTTATCTACTGCTTTAATTTATATTGAAAATGTTTCAGGTGAATTTATACCTGCGCGTGCATTAATAGATGTCGGCTCAAATAACTCTTATATTTGTGATTGTTTTGCAAAATTATTAGGATTTAGAAAAGAAAAATTTAATGTTTCTTTTTCATGTTTGAATGATTCTCAGATTAATATCAAATGGAAAATTAGAGCCGCTATTTCGAATAAGGCTGATTACAAGAGAACAATAGATTTTTTTATTGTTCCAAAGATAACAAACCTTATACCAGGGCATTATTTTAAATTTCCATTTTCCGAGCTGCCTCAAGATGTGAAATTGGCAGATCCAAAATTTAATGAACCTAATAAAATAGATGTTTTGCTAGGAACTGAGTGTTTCTACGAATTATTACAAAATGGTCAAGTCCGCTTAAGAAATTCTAATGTCATTTTACAGAATACTGTATTTGGTTATGTAGTGGGAGGTTGTATTTCTAATTCGAATACTGGTAATATGGCAAATTTAGCTACAAATGGATCAAATTTAGATGCTCTTACTGAAACATACACAGGCATTCAAGGCATTCAGCCATTTGCAGGTACATTTCCCCCTGTTGGTATCCAACAGCCTCAAAGTTCACCTGGTAAACAACTTGAAGGACCTGGAGGAGCTAATCTCTTCATTTATAATTTGCCTCAAGAGTTTACAGAATCTGATTTAGCTCAGACATTCGGCCCATTTGGAAATGTTATCTCTGCAAAAGTGTTTGTCGATAAACAGACAAACCTCAGCAAATGTTTTGGTTTTGTTAGCTATGATAACCCTAACAATGCCCAGGCTGCAATTCAGCAAATGAATGGTTTTCAGATTGGAATGAAAAGACTAAAAGTTCAGCTGAAGCGGTCTAGGGATGCTTGCAAGCCGTACTAAATGCATACAACCGATCTTGCACGCAGTTTTCCTACTAAGAAAGTGTGTATATTTAAAAGAGTTTATCCTGTCATTATTCTATGTTTACAAATGTATTTAAATATATATTTCTGTTTAAAAAAAAAGATTATATTATTATTATTATTATTGCTGTCCTGAAACATCCATGATTCGGAAAAGTTTTGTTTTTAAAAACTAATCTATGTTTTCATAAGTGTTGTGTCCATAGATTTTGTACATATAAAATATTTTGCTCACGGTGGGGCACATTGCTTTTAAACTGAGTTTCTGACTTGTATAATGTTTTTAAAATCAAAAGGGGATTGTTGTATCATATTTGTTAGGATTTTGTTGAAAAAATGTTGATTGTGCTTATTAGTCTACAATTTGTGACCCCTGATCATGGATACTTCAAGGACTAAATTTATATTACTAGTGACTTGTAATTGTATAAACAACCTAAATTAGATATATTTTATTTTATAAATGCTTGTGAGTTGTGTACAAATTATATGCTGTCGATAAATATCGAGATATTGTACGATTCATATATAACTTGCTGTAATTTGTTTGTTAGTAGTTTAAAAAGTTTTTAAAAATAATCGTGAAAGATCTCGTAAAATTGTGTGCAATATTTATTAACTATGAAAGTTTTCTCCTGCTGGTGATCTTAGTTAAGGTTTATATTGTTAAAAGTTTCAAAATGTTTAATTTTTCCCCCTTTGTTTAAGGGTACAAAAGTGCCCAGTTGAAATTTTATCTATCCATAGTTTTCATATTGATTTATATATATATATATATATTACTGTAGATTTTTATATCTATATCTATAAAATTGAATTTCAAAGCTTTACAGGTCCCTACTTATTTTATTATATTCGGTTTTTATAGTTATGTAAATTTTTGAACTAATTAAGTTAGTATATATATGTTGTATGGTACGTTTGGTTGCTTTGTTAATTTTTGTGCAGTATTATTTTATCTTTTATGTAGTCTAATTGGTACTGTTGATTTTAGGATCACCAGAGTTTGGTGTATCTTTGTTTGAAGCATTTTTATTTTTCCTTGGGCATTATTGGTACATATAAAGATATTTAATTTAGCACACATTATATCATTATTTTTATTTTACGTGAAAAACAGTTTGTATTCATACTCTCGTCCAGTTGTACAGCTTCTAAATCATGCAAAATATATTAAGAAAAAACAAATTAGGATTGACTACTCACTGCTAAATCCGACCAAGATGTTTTTTGGTACCAGAGGTAATTTTAAGGAAAGTATTGAGAATTGTCTCTCCTTTTTTTTCCTGTGTAGAGTTATATCATTTTTGGAAAAAAATGGTTTATAGATAACTAATTGTAACCCAGTATTATTGAGATTGCTTCACATGAGCTCGATGTTTTAAGATTGTGGACTGAATTCCAGTCCAAATTTGTCTTTTATTGTCTTTCTTTAAGAGGAACCAAAGAAAAAATTGTAAAGCATGTATTTATTAAAATGTCTACCTTACTATGTTTGGCACTAAAAAATAGCTGGTATTTTTATAATTAACAAATTAATTTATACATAATTATAATTTTTTGAATTGTATTGGAGTTGTTAACCATTTTTTTTGAACTGGCCAGCAAGAAAGTTTTGAAGGGCAGCTTCAGTATTATTTTTGAGAAATTTTGAATAATAACTTTAAATTTATTCTATTTACATAACATTTAATTTACTTAGCTTACGTATAAATTTATTTTTGGCTTGATGTTCTGATGTTGATGATGGTAATTGATGTTTTTCAAATTGGTGATTGTGGAGGCTATTTTTAATTAGGTATTAACTTAACATGTTCAAAAGGATTACCATGGAGATTAGCACTGTTAGATCATAGAATATCAAAATCATGCAATAGTAAAATTTTAAATTAATATTATTTTGGAAATTTCAATTTTGTTTATTGTGAGACTCTTGGAGTTATTGTTTTAATCTTGTGATTACCTTAACAGGCTTTCAAGGGGATTTTATGGAAAAAATTTTTCCTTGTAAATAAAAATTTATAGATTTTTTTTCAGTTGGTAATAATTAATTAATGCATTAATGATTTAATACATAAAATTGTGTGCTAATAAGGTGCTTTAAAGTATTTATGTTTAGAAATTATGATGCCATATTATGTTATGATAAGAATTATGGGTATTATGATATTAAATTAAAATATTTGAATCTGAAGTACATATTTTAAAATGTTATTACTAACTACTGATAATTTAGGCTACGATTTGGATTGGTGAATTAAATAGTTTTTTTTTTTTGGACTAAATTATGAAAAATAATGTAAGGTAGAGAGTTGCAATTATATAGTAATATGAAGATTTAAAAAAAAAAGAAAATTTAAGCGTAGGAATAATGCTATTGATAAAAGAAGATTTTTCGCCTGTATGTAAATGAGCGTTAGACCGCATTAGTGAGATTTATACAGGATCGGATGGCAAGGTTCGGGTAGTCAAGGTTCGCACTAAATCTGGAAAATTAAAGCGTCCAATTAGAAAAATAGCTGTTCTCCCTATTGATAATTAAACAAAATTGATTATTAAAATATTGTAAATTTTGTATTCTTTTGTGTTATATTTTGTATATATTTGTTTGCTGTATTCTTTTATGTAACTGTATTTTATAAATTTATTTGATTGTAAAATATTGAAATTTGCATTTCAATCCAGGGGAGAATGTTTATTGTTGAAAATTCATAATTTATAAGTCCCGTAAGAGGGCGTCGTGAACTCCCTTTGGTTGAAATGTGAAGTGAACTGAGTAGAGAATAAAATATTGTTGTTTAGAGAGTGTGTGAAAAGAATAGCAACCAGAGAGTTTGCTACTTATAGTTTTGTGAAATAGAATGGCGACCAGAGTGTTCGCTAATTTCAGTGTGTTATTAAAAATATATTTGAAGATACAGTCCAAAAGTTTTATTATTTTAAAAGTGTGTTTAGTGTGCTTTAATTAGTAAAAGTATTCATATACATGTGGCTTGTCTAAAAAAGATTTTATAAATTAATAATTAATTTAAATTTATAATTCTGTTCTAATTATGATAAAAAAAATTCATTTTTATCAACTTTTATTATTATAATTGTTTGTTTATATTATACTAAAATAGAACATAGCATTAACCAGATCATTTGCATTGTGTGATTATTTTGCTAATTAATCCATTAGTTGGTTGCAGTTTCCCGCCACAGATATTTAATTTTTATAGTTTATTGGCGTTAATTTAATTATTTAGAAATATTTATAAGTTATAGAAGCCATTTTTATGTTATTTTTTATAATTATAGACAATTAAAAAGAAATCTTATCTGGTTCTTACCGTTACTTTATGCACTTACCCGATTATTACTGTTTTTCCAGTTTTTGAATGAAAATTTATAGTCACCCTATGACGGGAAGTATTCTGTTTTCATTTTTCAGTACTATATGAGATGAAAGTACTATCTTAATGCTACATTTTCCCAAATTATCTTAATTTTCTTCAAAAATGTGCCTTACCTGGTTATTAGCGAAAGCCACAGATATTATACGAATGCTATACACTGCTTTAAAAAAATCTATCGATGTAAAATTACAAAAATCTGTATGTTTACTAAAATTACATCTGTACACTGTGCAAATAAAGATGTACATCTACAAACCTATATTTTAAAGCTACAAATATCTGTAGTTTAAAAAAAGATTTATTAAAATTACAATAATCTTATTGAAATTTTCTATGTAACCTTGATTGCAGCAAAAAAATTTTTGGTATAACAATTTCCTGAGAAATTTGTGGTAAATTTACATTTTTTTTATTATTATTCGCACTGCAAGCGTGTACCTGTTTCATCAATGTTTACTGTTGCCAATCCATGAAAAGTTCTAGGAGTCTAAATTTCCCTGAAAAACTTTAGAAACTACATTTTTTTACATACTTTACATTTTCCTTTTACGATTTACAGTGTAGAATCAGAATACAAAGCGGAATTTTCTATTTATACTCTAAAAAATACAAACAGTTACTAAACTTTTTCTAGAAAAATTGTATTTTTAGAGCTTTTTTAAAGCAACAACAAATGTTTCTGAAACAGTTACATATTTGCCTGTGAATCAAAGATTTTGAAAGTTACTGAGAAATATTTGGGTAAATCTGATTTCTAGAAATTTTTAAGTAACGGCAACAAATGTTACGAATAAAATGTTAGTAAAAATACCATGATTTTATAATTATCATAGATTATTTTGTAAAGTTACAGATTTCTATAGTTTGCTTAGCAGTTTTGTTGACGGACATCCTTTTTTGCACAGTGTATATATAAAATTTTATTAAATAAACATACTTTTTTATTATTATTACTGGAATTACAGATATTTTTTTTACAATATGTAGAGTTTTAAAAATATTGTTTCATATGAAAAAGCAAATGAAAACTGCTGATAATTCACAATTAATTAATGAAACAAATATTTCGCATAAAGAAAATTAGTGCATAATATTGACAAAGTGCATAGAGATCCTGTTATCCTATACAAATTTGTTCCATCTGATTATTAAGACCCATCTACACTATTTGTTATTCGTTGACAATTTTCAACTAAATCCGTTGTAAAAACCCCGTATAATCACCAGAGATCTCTGACAATTCACTGTTATATCTTGTAGGAAGTTCCCTAATACCATTGAAGGGAGGGAGAACCATAAAATATCCTAGATAACGTTCATATCTGCAGTAACACAATGGGATGCTCACTTTCCGATTATCTCACTGGTGGACATGTATGATAGAGAATAAACAAATACACATTTCATCCACTATGGGAAGATACGAATGTATGGTGGGACATATGTGTCACGTACCGATTTTTACGCATTATCACCGCTAGCATTTCTGTAATATGTTTTCATCATAGTATATTATTTACAATATACTTACAAATATAGATTTATTTTAGTCCAGTATTCTTCTTTTTTCCACACAAAAACAGCAAACATTTTTTACTATCAAGCTACACAAAGTAACAACCAATAGATTCTCGGTATTCTCCTCCATTTTGATGGCAAAAACCACTCGCAAGGGAGAAGCGCCTGTTAACATCACATGCATCGTCCACTGCTATATTGAACAATGACGAATGGAACTTCTGTGATTAAAAACAATTGCTGAACTACAGGAACATCAGTAAATAACTTATATGGCACGATATACATAAAGGGGGAAATTGATACTATTTTTACATTAAATGTTCGACGAACACAATTTCAACACACGATTTGAACTCAAATATTTTAGGCAGTCGAATTTCAAAACAAATATAAGGCATATTTAATTTATATAGCAAAAGCTTTTTACTTGTTTAGATAAAGCGTTTAAGAAATAAAGAAAACTTGGAACTTTTTAAAAAAAAATTTAGTATCCATATCATTTGTTATCTTTTTAACTTATTAAAAAATCATTAACGAAAAGATATTACCTCTTTACTTTCTCACAAGACTATTACGAGAAAGAAAACGGTTTTTTTTTTTTTTTTTTTTTTTTTTTTTTTTTTTTTTTTTTTTTTGCTACCGTTAGTGTTTAAAGTAATCATTTAGATAATTATAATTTTAGAATTGATAAAGCATAATTATATTACATTAGAGATACAGTATTTTTATACTCTTTGATATCAGTGATTTAAATGTTTTAAAGTAGTAATTAAATGTGATTTCTTTCGCTATTACTTTAATAATTACCTGTTCTGAGCATTTCATTTTAAAGGGAGATATCTTGGATAGAAATACGAAAGAATTCATATCTGTAATTTATATCTGAGAGAAGAAAGATATTCTTAATTGCTACATGTGTGAACAGAAGTTTTTGTGAAATGAGAGTAAACATTTAAATTTTGTGATAAATGGTAGCTTATTAATTGATCGATTTTTTTATGAAAAAAAAATATATTTCTAAAATGCTCAAAAATATTTACGAATTTATCTGATTGTGTTTTCAAGAATTTGGTAACAGAAGAATAGTTGAGAGTTTTTCTTATACTTTTAAAAGAACATAACAAAATTTGTGTACAATAATTAATAATTTTGAATTAGTTTATGATGCTCAGTGCTAAATTAATATCATTAACGTTTAATCAAGATTCATTAGCTTAAATGTTTAAAGTATACACAAAAATGATGCCTTGATCTTAAAATAACAATATTATATGAAAAAATAGCAAGAATAAAATTCATACGGCATGCTAATTTCATAATTAATATTTTGTAAGCGGAGTGATCGTTCAATAAGTCATTTATTATCCCGGAAATGGCTGTAGGCTAACAAAATGACAGTCAGCACACTGTTAAAAATAAATCTGTGAATTCCAGGTGAAACTACCGGCAGCAATGTAGCCGAACTTTCACCGTTCCGTTAGTAGATTTTCCGTTTGGAAAATAAAAGAAAGGAAAACTTCCGTATGGAAAAGCGGTAACTTTCCGTTACAAAGTTTGATTTTGTAATGATAATAATTTAATTTAAATTTTAAAATTAGTGAACCGGACATTCGTCAAAGAATTCGAAATTTCCGAGTGACTATATACTTAATTTAAATCATTTTTAATCATTATTTTTTGCATAATTTATTTCAAGCCATCCTGAGGATCGAACTAGGGACGTTTGCATAGAGGATCAAGTCCTTACTGATTCAGCCAAAGCTGCTGATGCCTGTCTGTACAAAGTATGTCTTTTATGAGTTACTGGGAAAATATGTTGTGCTTTTCAAGGTTTGCCTTTCAAATATATTCGTTAGAATATTCGTAAGCGGTTTATTTTATTTTATTTTAGAATGATGCATAATACTTATTATTTTTAAAACAAATTTTAATTTTTTAACTAGCGTAAATAAAATAAAAAATCATTGTTTAAAATCACAATTTTTTTTTTTTTTTTTTTTTTTTTTTTTTGAATGAATGTATGAAAAAATATTTTTTATTCATTTTTTACAAAAATTAGATAATTTTTTTTAAATTATCGTGCGCAATTTATTTATTTATTGGGAGGCTAATTAGTTAAAAGATTTTTTTTAATAAGAAATAAGAGAAAAAGAAACAGAAAAAAATAATTAAAAGGGACTTTTCGTGTTTTCATTATTTTATGGGGATAGTGGGATACGAACCCACAATCTATGCTCCCAGACGTTTAATGGCGTGGTGCTTTAACCACTCGGCCACGGAGATCCCCGGGTAACGGACTGTCTCCGTTTTTTGTTTTTATTTCCATCCTTTTCGTCAGTTTCAGGAAATATCGTGGAGTTTTCAGATTTGTAACGGAAAAAGCCCTTTTGGTGCGAAAAAGGATTTTTTCTGCCAAATTCCGAAAAAATATATCCGTGAATTTCAGATTTTTTTTAACAGTGCATGTTGGTAGAGAAAAATTCAGACACCCAAAATTTATTTATGAGACTGACTTAGGCACTATGAAACTATTACTTGGATTTTTATATAAGGATATCTACATCATAATCGCATCAATTAACCATCGCATTAATCAAAATATTTACGTTGTCCATGTGCCTATAAATATATGTTCACAGAAACGACGTAGAGCTAAAACAACAACGCTGGAATGTGTTCTCTATTCGAGTATTTGGCAATAATGGGAACATTGTATTTCTCATGCTGTGATGTGGAGATAATAAATACTCAAAGGGTTTTTTGGCGTTTTTTTAGCTATGTGTCCAAGCCTCGGAAAAATACCCAAATGTTGGTTATTACCGCTGCCCCCATATTCCGCTGTAAATTATCATTGTCTTTACAAAAATCATGAAATCCAAATATGACAACAGCTTTCATTTTAATACATAACAATAACTGACTGTTGTTCCGTTCAGTGATGATCTTACAATTCTATTCCATTTACTATATTCGAATCTTTGAAAGTGCCAATCACTTTTTCACTTAAGGTACATTTTCTTTAGCAAATGTAATTAATATGGCGAGTACCATCATATGAAGTAATCATTTACATGCAATGTCGAATTAAAATGAAAGATGGAAAGGGTAAAATAAAAATTATCTAAAATTATCAGGAAAAACTAAATTTAGAAGTTATTTCGATTGTCTACACCATAAATGCTTAGGCTATTTTATTTTTTAAATAACGTCTTGACATTAAAAATAAAGGGTTCTACAGTTTTGTTTCGTAATACGAAAGAAATACACTTTTTAAATACACAATAAGAAATAAAATGATGAAATGTGTTTAAAAAAACTTTCTTCATTCTTTCTTCAAAGAAAGAAAAAAAAAATTGTAATTTAGCAAATTACAACGACTATTTGTAAAAGGATATTTTCAAAGACTCAAATTTTAAAGACTTATAAATAAATTCTACATTTAAATTAATATAAATAATAATAAACATCATTTTTAGGATGATTATAATGATTCATATATTACGTAAGTAAGGCATTAGACATTAATACTCCTAGACTAATAATAAAAAAAAACCAGTAGATTAAAGATAGACAGCTTTAATTGTTCAAAATGCGCATTTTTATTTGATGGACTTAATCAGACTTACTTCTGAACGCCTCATATTGGTACAATATGGGTTAAACATTAGTAGGGTTTAAAGATTCCTGGACCCATCACAGACAAATTTTAAATAAAATTTCAGTTTTGCAAATTTTGGAACTGCAAATTTTTGAGCTACTTAACATGGCATATTTTTAATTTTTACACCGTTGAGTAGAGAAAAAAATGCACTTTCTAATGAAATTTGTTTGAAATCTCTATCATAATTTGTTTTTAAATTATTACTTTTTTAAACTTTTTATTACTATTTTTGTCATCTTAGCAACATAAGTCTTTAGTTTTTGGACATTAAGCATGAACCAAACAGAAAACGAATAAAATAAAAAACAGAAGTTTTCCATTTTTGGCCATAAAACGTGGATCAATCTGGAAACGAATAAAATTAAATAAGTTGCGGGATTCAACCAATAACAATATTCAGATATACTTTATATTTCCCAATTCTCTACCGAGAACAACAATTATTTTTTCCACATAGTTAAAAAAAATCCTTTTACGAACCTACTACGGTCCTCTTGTACAAAATTTGTACAAGATTGTTTTACTGTTTGAGTAGCGGCTGTTGTAATTTAAGTAAAGATTTTATAATTTTAATTGTGGAACTTTTTAAGGATAAAGAACAGTTTACTCCGAAAAACAGATAAATAGTGATGTTCATGCTCCAACAGTTGACGAAAAAACATGAATATTCCAGTATACCATATGAAGAAATGAGTGGAAATATCAGGATATACAAACTTTAGGGTGTATGATAAAAAAAGGCTAATTCAAAATTTCAAGTTTATAAAAAGTTGTCATTCTAACCACTTCTTTATTTTTTAAGTAAAAAATATTTAGATCTACTGGAATGAACATGAAATATAAACTTTATGTTCAAAAATGTAGAATTTTTTAAAGATATTTTACATATAAATGTAATTTTTTTTTCAAGTACAAAAAAGAAAAAAATAGACTGGCATTTAAAGTTAAAAAAATCGTTTCTATCATTAATTTTATTTGTCTCTCAGAATCTAATTACCCCCTTGTATCACCATGTTGCAGATCTGAAACATTGCAAAAAATCATTATTATTTCGACAGTAAATTTCAAAAGATGATTTTATTGTTATTATTTTATTACATTGCTCTTCACATAATTATTTCATTAAATCCGCAACAGATAGCGGTACTTCATTTTTCTCATCAAAATTCCCTTAATTGCTTGAAAAAGTGAACTTAAAAAAGTCCGCAGATATCTTCAAGTATATAGTTTACAAAGGCATGTTTATATTATCAATTAAAAGATCATTTCAGGCTAAGAAATTTATAATATGTATAAGATAAACATAAATATTTGGTTGTTGCACATCTGCAACAATGCACCACTTTTTGAAAAAAAAAACAATACATGTAATGGATTATTTAAAAATATCTAAAGATCAAGATATAAAATTTCTGCTAATGGTTATTTAAGTTGCATTTTTTTCGGAAGAGAAAAATTATTGGAAAAAGGAAACATTAGTCTGATTTTATATTATTTATTACTATAAGTTAAATTAAGGGATCTCCCGCTTCGCTATGTAAAATTAATACGAAGTCCAAAGCTAACAAAAGAAGAAAAAGGAAAGAAAAGAAAAGAAACGAAAAGAAAAGAACAGAAAAGAACAGAAAAGAAAAGAAAAGAAAAGAAAAGGAAAGTAAAGTAAAGTAAAGAAAAGAAAAGAAAAGAAAAGAAAAGAAAAGAAAAGAAAAGAAAAGAAAAGAAAAGAAAGTAATCGCATAGTAAACTAATACGTATAGTAAAAATCGCATAGTAAAAGAACTCAACGGAAAAAATACATAAATGGCCTACTCAAAATATTTCACCAGAAGAAGTGCTCATAGACGAAATTGAGCACTAGCCGTAATGTTAAAAAAATCATTGCAAACTCCTATACTTCTTTTGATTCTCAAAAAAAAAAATATTAGATCTATCGTAAGCAAAAAGACAGAAAATGTATGATAAACCGAATTCAAAGAAATGACAGCTTTAAAACCACCACAAGTTAATTTTAAGGAAGAAGACTATATCGATCTTATTGATCAACAGTCAGCTATAGTGACGGTACCATCTCTCATAACTATCTTGAGAAAACAAGAGATTGAGTTGATTGTAGATTCAGGAACCAGTGATAGAAATGAATTAAAAAAAATCACACATACAGGCATTTAAATTAATTCTAAAAGGGGTTACAATGGTGTCTAAACAGGTTTGAGGTAACAAACGTAGAGATGTCGTCATTAGATCAAGATTTCTGGACACAAAGTACATTCCAACATTTGAAACGAAACGTCACTTCACATCGTAGATATAGAAGTCGGAGAAAAAGAACAAGTAAAAATTTTCTCTAAAGCATTAACTTACATTTTTTATATAAATGTAATAAACATAATTTATTATTTTCATAAGCATATATTTAAATAATTACATTATAAATTTTAAATTTCAATCTTCCTAATCCAAAACTTTGGTTGCAGGTTGAAAACGCTGCCTACTTTTTAAGTGCACTATCTAAACAATTAAGATAACTTATAAAGATAAACAGACTATGAAACTGAGATTTAGTTTGAATAACGTTTTTCAAATTCAATGTTTAACTATTGCTTTTAGAACCTTTTTCATTTAAATATTAGACTTTCAAAGTTTTATTTTTATTTATATTTGTGTGTGTGTTATTTAAAGAACTATTTCTAATGTCATGAGCCAAAACAAATTATACATTCAAACTAATAAATAAATGCATATACATTTTATTTGTATGACATCTGAAAATTTGCAGATGTAAAAAGTAACCTACTGTATTATGAACAAATTTAAAATCATCATCAAAATAAAATGACATTTTTTGGTTTTGTGTAAAATAATAAGATTTTTGATTAAATTCCGGAGTTTTTATAAAATTAATAACCAAAAAAAAACTTTTTTTTTGTCAAAAGCTGAAATAAATTTTATGTTTTTGTACTTCGAAAAAACTACTTACATTATGATATTATTGTGATATATATTTTAAAAAATAAATAAATCTACGTTATACAATAAGAAATTTTAATATTCATGTTCATTTCAAAAGATCTAAATATTGTTTTAAAAAATGATAAATATGTGACCATAATGACAGGTGTTCTCAACTTGAAGATTAAAGAAAAAATGGTAATACACCCTAATAAGCATACACAAAAGTTCAAGTAAATCGCATTAAACCTTTAGAAAAATAACAAAAAACATAAGATGGGAAAATATTATTCAAAGCAACTGTAAGGGAAAGATGGTGAAGAATCCTAGTGCGAAAAGATAAAATCCAAAATAACCCTTAAACCACCATAAAATTTTTAGAAATGCACAATCTTTTCAATATCATTAATCTAAATTTGTCAGGCGCAAAAAGTCTGTATTTGTACATTGAAAGCAGTAGAACAACCCTAGGGAAAGATGAAGGAAGAGTTAACTGTAGGAATTCCAAATTTACATTCTCAGTAATTACTAAACTACTTAAAACCAAATCAGGAATTAACACTTTAGCAAAAATCTAGTTCAAACAGGTATTTAATTGTAAAATTCTGTTAAGTGATGCTATATAGATGCGACTTATTTCTCTTAATTCGTATAACTTTTGTTTCAGTTATTATTATTCTTTTTAAAAATAGGAATGATGCCAGTTACTGTAGTCCGTTACCATATTTTTGAAAAATAATAATTTTTAATAAAATGAAGTTTAATTTTTTTCAAAATCTTATAGAAATTAGTTTTTTTAATGTATCTCTACTATATTTATAAAAATGAAGATAAGAATAAAATAGATTGAAAATTTTGTAATGAGTTCAAAAAATGAATCTATAAAATGTAAATCATTGAAGCTTTCACGCTTGTACTTCAATTTCAGCAAGGAATTTTACAATAAATTTTAAAAAGTTCCGAAAGGTTGTTTATTAGACTGAAGTAAAAATGACCATTTTTTTTACTTTTTTCTTTGGATAGGTCTAAAAAATTGCTTTTTGGCACACTGAATATAAAATTAATTTCTCATTTCATTTGAAATTAATCTTTAGGGTCCTACAAGCTCTTAAAGATTATGCCCTTTATATGTAAAAACCAAGATTACACTATGTAATGTATTCAAATTAATATTACCATTATTATTATTATTTTGCTAAATATCTGATTTTAGTAAAATAACTTTCAAAAACTGACTTATTAAAGTATTTCTTGTAAACAATGCAAGTATCGTCGAGTTTTAACTCACCACTAACATGGTGAATTTACCCATAAAATGTGGATCGTATGTAATGAAGATGCAAAGAAGATGAAGAGAAAACACAATAGTTACAGTGATATGCAGTTAGTTTATTTTTATTTTTCGAATATACATGGATGATATCTCTCTAAATATAAAGTAAATGTAATTTTCCGAATATATAGTAATATAAGAAAAAAGTAATGTAAATAAAATAGTAATGTAAATAAAATAGTAGTATAATACATACGAAAATTTGTAAAACAATCTTTCATTCCACTCTAATTTATATTGGCCTTTGATTTAAAAATGAGGCATTGCCTTTCGTGCCTTTTATTTTTGCTCATATCAATTTCTTGCTTTTTCTACTATAGCCGTTAATGATGCTTCAGTAACTAATTTTACGTATCTATCATATGCTTAATTATAACAGGGATACTTAGGAAATTGAAAAGATAGGAATTCTAAACTTTTTCTGAGAATGTCCAGCTCTTCTCTTGCTACTCTATTTACAATGTGGGGTGATGTGATTTCACATTCTTCCCAATCAATAATGTTAATATAGTCTATAACACTGAAGTTCAATGTTGCAATATGGAAATTCTTATTGTTGGATATACCATAACCTTTACCTTCAATATTCTACGGAATTCATATTCTCAAATATGATTTTCTATCATTACTTATCACTCCGATAATTTTTTTTTCACAATAACAGATGTATGCGTTTTGTTGACTAACGGGATCGAGAATTTTCTTTAAATCTTTCCTCAATTAACGTTACAACTTAATTGTTTAAAAAACATTTTGAGCTTTATTTTTGCAAGAAGATAGTTACTTGAAGTGAAACAACATGGGAAAATGTGCTTTAATTGCAAATTCAGACATAATTTTCAGATATTGGGATTGAGTCTGACTTGAAATCAATAAACTAAATAGTCATTTGCAATTGCCAACCATTTAGAGTGAGATTATTTTTGTCTGCACAATAATAATTTTGTCCGTACCTAAATTTCTGAAATTTATTTCTCGTATAAAAGAGCAGAAATTTTTAATTCCATAGTTATTTATTTTCCACATTGATCCAAGAATTTTACATTTGAATTAGAAAAAGCTCGCGAGCCTGTGTTTAGTCAATAAAATTATATGACACAATTTCAGTTCATTTGGATAAAGCGGAAATATTAAGCACTACAAGGGACAACTAATAAATCTTTGCTTCAAAACTCTAATAGCATGATTTTTTATCTAAGGTTCACATTTGTTCCGTGACAACCTATTACGACAAATTTATCAAGGTTTAAGTTATTTTCAGAACAATAATTTAAAATAATTTCAGCAATATTATTTCCTCTTTGAAAAGATTGTGTAATGTGTCCCAACTACTATGAATGTGACTTCAATTTATCTCAAATTTTTGATAATTTCTTTGGATTTGGGGAATAGAATAAGCTTCCGATATTCTGAAAAATTCTTGTTTATCATTCGATCAATAGGTGTCTGGGAAACTAAAATAATTATTGTCTTTTTCGACCTTTTATTTTGGGATTTTGATAACCTTTGATTTTGGGTGATCTTTACAATTCCTGCTGTGTTTTAATTATTGCTTTGCACAAAAATAATACTTTCAAGCATTCTGTTGTAGTTGCCGAAACAACATTATTTAATTTTGAAGAAGCAACAAATATGGGGGTATTACACTGCACTTTTAGTAATGGTAAACATTGACTTGACTTCACACGCTCCCATTTTGACTCTAAAAATGAGAATTTTTTTTTAAGAATGGATTTTTAAAAATATCAATAACCTTTTCAAATATTTTAAAATAAAGGCTTAAAGGTTGAAAGTGATAAAAGAAATTACACGTAACATTTTAAATCCAAAAATTCGAAATGGGATTACCAAAAAATCTTGCTAATGTACAATTTATGGTAAGAATCTACTCTGAGAATCAATGAACACAAAGTTCCTGGTAGAACCCTGAATAAGTTTTTTCAAAATTCATGAAATTTTACACGTGTATAAGAGGTAATAAAAGGCAACTTTTTGCTGCTACCCAAAATCAAAATTCCAACTTTCTTTTTTTCGCTCCACCCTAATGTTTATATACGAAGAAATAGGATAAAAGTACATATTCGTTTAAAACACAAATACCTCAGTCTGACAAGATTTAGGCAGCCCTATAGCGAATAGGGAAAAATAATAGAGATTGTTATTTCAGTAATAATGTATTAGACAGCATTTATGTAATCTCTGTGGTTTTTTTTAACTTGATTTGTATTAAAATTTGTTTGTTTTCAAAATTAGTATGTATGAACACATTTGAAGCTTTTCAAACTTTTCATGTTACTGTATATAATATATTTAATAAAGTTTTCAATGCTACAATTAAACTTTTGCTTGCATTTACAGGTGCAGCATCGAAACTTGCTTAAGGATTCCAATTCTTTGAAAAGCAATATTTGACAATCTGATACACAGTAATTTAAAAAATAGCAGTGCACAAGATTGATCATATTTTTCATAAAACGTATAAAGGAATAAATAATCTTTTCTGCAATTTTTCACGTTATAAAAATTATAATTTTTCTTACGTAAATAATCTTTAAATACAAAATTATTAGAAATACTCGTTGATGCAAAACGAATGAGGTTAAGATAATGTATGAGCATTTTTAAACATTATTATTTTTTAAATATTAAATATTTTTAAATGTATATTTAAACAATGATTTTCTCAGAGTTAAACAGTAATTGAGTTTCGTACCATATATTTTGCATCACAAGTTTCTCCGTAAATATTTCAAAATAAAATTTATTGTTCATTTTTAAGCAACATCTGAATTCTTCATTTACAGTAAGATTGACATATCCATCTGATTTTACCACCATAGGGGAGTAAAATCGGATTATTTGACTTTTCATAATTAACTGCTGTATTTATACAAACGTGTTAAAACAATCATACATTTAAATTGAAATTTTACTAACAAGTGCAGAGTATTTCGCAAATAAGTATTTAATTACTTTCTGAAAGCTACTGCCTTAAGAAAGAAACTAACAATAAAGTGTGCAACATTACTACTTTATCCTATGTAAAGAAATATATACCACAAGTCCTTTTATATCGTTGCAACTATCTTCTGGGTCCATTTTTGAGAGCCTCATATCGATAATATCTATAGTTAATCATTCTCAAAATTACATTTTCTTAAAATATTGCTTATTTAATTAAAGAGTAATTTAACTCTTTAATTAAATAAAGAGTCAAGATAATTCTCAGAAAAAATGCTTAATTTTAAATTACCTTTAAAATTTTTATTTTTTAAATACTGAATTTTAATTTCTTTTTAAATTATAGATAGTGTTCAACATTAAATATTTATAAATATTAAATGTTTCAAAAAATATTTTTTTAAATATTGATTTTTTTAAGAACTAAACATTTATGTCCAAAAATGAATTATAAATAATTATAGTTTAATTAGTATTGTCTTGTTGTTCAATTATTACTATGTTAGATGCTTTTTGATTATGAAAATTTTTATTTTTCTCGATTTTATATTCATTTTTTAAAACATTTTTAGCGCAGATATTTTTAAATCAAGTATAGAAAAGTTAATCCTTTATTATTTTACCCTGTAAATTATAAACCTTAAAAAAAATCCATTACACATTTTTAAAGAATAACTTTATGATAATTATAAGCTGTAATAGAAAAGGAAAAGTTTAAGGAAAAAAATCATTTTTAAAAAATTACACTTTCCATTTGTGACATCATTAATTAATTTTAAAATTCGCTTACTTTTGAGTTAATTAATGTAGTACAATAAATTTTTTAAACATAAATAACGAATTATGCCCTTTTATAAGATTAATATAGATTTTTTAGCAAAGCATATTTTGACATTACAGTGATTTTTATTTACATATGTTAAATTTAAAATTTTCATTGATTTTATGAACTATTTAGTTTAAATGTCTTCTGAGCTAGAGTTATTTTTTGTCCTTTAGTTCAAAGTACTTTTTCCAGTTAAAGCAATGTTTTTCAGAAATTTTGTATTACATTTTAATTTTACAATTTCAATGTATAATACGAATTTTTAATGCAACTTAAAATTGACGTCTTTATTTCAATGAGAAAAAAATTTCTCCATTATGACTGCTATTTTTTTTTTTTTGTAGTAAAATTATAATAAAAAATGAGAAATTTCCCCATATTTTTAGTCGACATTGAAAAATGGAGATCAATCGGACGTTTATACATATTTTTAATATGATCACCAATTACTCCGAAACTATTGGATCTTTTTTTGACTAATTGGGGATACTATCGAATTTCATCAAAATTGTTCAATACTTATCGAGAATTTGCAAGTCAGTATATGATCCTTAATGCTATTTTACCTCCGGAGGTGCCATGCCAGGTGAAGGTTTCGTCACCTTATGAAAGTTCTAAATTACCAGATTAACTCGGGTTGAAAAGCGCAGTTGCCAAATAACAAAAGAAAAATTTTAAGCAACTGAAGTAACAAAGTTTACAACTAAGGAGTAAGCAATGTTGCTAGATTAAGAATTAAGAGATCATTATATTTATTACTAGATATCAAACCAGCTTAGCTGAGGAAATCCTGCAGGTAGGGGACTGGTTATCGGTTAGAAAGAAAGAAAGATCCCAAGTACTAAAAACACGACCTATGCAGGGCATCTCCACAAATTAGACAGCATAGTACTTACTTGTGCACAAGTATGGTTCATTGTATGTCGCTTAATATATTTGTAGCTGGAACTCTTAAATGAATAGTGTAAGCCAGCAGTTACATATTTTTTTTCTGCCATTTTGCGTTTTGTTATTTATATTTGATGATCTATTACGCCTCACTAATGCGAATAACTCACTTTAAATTGATTTTATACTTGGAATTATAACATAATTTTAAATCTATCATACAATTTATAAAACTAATAAAATGAATTATGTTTTTATAGCTTCTACATATATATCTATCTATATCTATTATCTATGTATATATATATATTTATATGTATATATATCTATGTATAGATAGGCAGATATTTCTAGATTGATAGATAGATAGATAGATAGATAGTGTATCTAATACTAAATGAATTTCTTTTTTATTCCATTTATTTTTATCTTAGTGCGTTCCCATTTTAATTTTGAAATTTAGAGGTTCGCAGTTGGAATACACATATAGTGCATTGAAAACACATTTAACCTCTTCACTACTGGCGATTATTACAGTATTTTTAATTATTACTGAATTATTTCTTCTCTCGTTTGACTTCAGAGAGAGATTTTTGTTTTATTTTCATTAGCCCGAATCTTAGAATTCGAAACATATTATTCTTATATCGAAATTTCATTTATATTTAAGTATCATTAATAAAATGGAACAAAACTGATGTACCCAATTGGGTACTCAGGGACTGAAGAGGTTAATATCAGACTTAAAATTCTATTTAAACAATTGCAATGTTTAACGTAATTCCTTTTTTTATTTTATATTATCTCTATCATTAACATTTAAATCTGTCTGACTTATAGGCGATTAAATCTACAAAATGTTAAAAGTGTATAGAAGCCTTAGCAAATAAAAAAATGCTTCAAAATAAAACTTTCACATACTGCAAATTATTTACCAAAAATATTTTGAAAAGAAAACAACTTTGAATCTGACTTTGCGCATAATATCTTTATCTAGATACGAAAATAATTTATTATTTTACTGTACCTGATAAATAGAAGTTTCCAGTTTTTTTTCCTACAGATTACTTTATATCGGTATCTTTCAAATGAGATTCAATAAATAAGCTTCAAAAAATATAAATATATCAGTTCTTTTTTACTTCTTTACTTTAAGTTGTATTTTATCTGTGACATTTGGAGATAAAAAAAAAACGTAAAAATAAATATTTTACCTGAAGGGATAATAAAATTTAGTATGATAAAAATGAATTTACTCAGACTTTTCAAAGTATATCGCCTTTGATAACAGAAAAAATTACTGTTTATCTACATATTTTGCGATTGCGTACTAATATTTTGACAAATAAATACATCATACAGACATTATGTGAATATGGGATATATTCATGTAAAAACACGATTTAAAAACATAATCATGCGTTTAAAAAGCAAACATATTTTAGAAGCATATACAGGGTGTTCACTCACAATAGTATCCAAAGGCTAATTCCTTAACCGGAAAGCTTCGAGATATACCCTGGTAAATAAAAAATTAATTGAGTTAAAAAATATTTAAAAAAAACTTAGATCAATAAAAATATCCATTATAAATTTACAAAATTAAAGCTTTTACAATGTTTTCTTGCCACATAAATTATATTTTTCAAAACTATTCTATTACACTAAGATATAAATAAAAATAAATCCCATTCTTCTACGACTAAATCTGGCCAAGTAATAGCTATTTAAAGACAATTATAAATAGAAGTTTTCTTATACGTCCGTTAAAAACATTTCAAAAATATGCATTAAAATATTTAATTGCTATAAAGGACGTCAAATACTAATAAAAACATTAAAAGATCTTAATAATTTTTACATGTTTCGATTGAATTTACTCAATGATCATCAGAAAAACAAAATACAAATAAACACAAAGATGGAAAAATGACAATAAACTGTTACAAATGAAATTTAAAAAATTTAAAAAATAAAAATCACGCGCGTTATGTTTTAATTATGTATCACGTTGCTTAATTTTTAAGTTATTTAACAATTCAATCCAAATATTTGGGATTTGAAATGACAAAGAATCATTGCAGACCATTGAGCTTCTGACGTAAATTTTAATACACTCTCTAATAAAAAGTTTCAAATAAAAATCTGACCTATAAATTAATCTACTTTCATTAAATAAAATATCTATGTTTTCTATTTGATTTAGCCTTGATAATGCGGTTTTACCTCTATTAAATTTTATGTCTGCAATGTGTTCTTTACATCTTACTTTGAATTTTCTTTGAGTCATGCCAATATAATAATTCTTATAACCACCTTCTTTAAGATATGGAATGATATAAACACCTGATCGGTCAAATTTATCAATGGGATCAATTCTAGTTGTTAAAATTGATTTTAAATTTGGAGGGGGGTCTAGCAATTAAATTTAAATCAAACTTTCTTAATTGTGTTTTAGCAGATTTGGATAATAATTTATAACAACCCTTTTCATGTTATTTTCATTGTCGGTTTTATTTTCAAACACTGCATTGTTCATTTTTTTAATAAAATTTTTAATTAATTTATTAACTATTTTAACTTGATATTCGTTGTTAATAGCTATTGTTTTAATTTTATCTAATTCATCATTTAAATTTTCAGTGGAACAAATTCCAAAAGCTCTGTTAATAAGGAATCTAAAGGTAGATAATTTATAAGAATATGGAGTGCAAGCATCAAAAGTTACATTCCGTCCTTTCATTCAGTCTTCACATTCAGTCCTTTATAGCAATTAAATATTTTAATGCTCATTTTTGAAAAGCTATTTAAAGTTAAAATGTCTTTTTTTGCCGCATTTTAACATGTATATACTACTTGCATTAAAAATATAAGTTAAAGAAAAACTAGAACTTTTTTAAAATGAAAATGTTATTAGCAATAGTTGCAATTATTTGCAAAAAATATTTTGCAATACTTTTGTTGATAATATATTATCAAATGAGCCTTTTCTAGCGCTGCGACAACACACAAGGATCAGTATGATTGGTATTAGATATCTTTGTGAGGGAGTGACCTTTGTCATAAAGGCACTCTAGTATTTCTGAGATCGTAACGTCAATAATTTAACATGTGTAAGCGTAAAAGCGACATCTATCCTCTCTTTTACTTTAACTTTCTAGAGTGTGTGTGTCTCTTTCGGGTTCTGCAGTTAGCTCGCGGTTATTAGTAATATGTCAATGTGAAGTATCTCAGTTTGCAGCATATAAAAGCTTGGAGTTCGTATGTGTGGGAGTATCCCTGGCGTTAGCCAGCGTGTGAGTGTCTCTGGCATTAGCCAGCGAATGAGGATCTCTGACATTAAATAGCGAAGTGAATCACCGGGAAGAGCCAGCCGAGTGTTCTGGCACTATTAGTCAGCGGAGTACTAGCAGATTGAAAGTAGCAGCGAGCCTCCAGTGAGTTGTAAAGGAGTTTCGGTATTCGACTTGAGAGTTGGCCGTGGTAAGAAGTTTCATAGTAATTACATTTTGATCATTTGAAAGTGAATAAAGAATTACACACAGACACGGGCTGTCTAATTAAGTTTTATCTAGCAGCTCAGCCAAGAGATAGTGAGAAGTATTAGAAGGTGCCACGATTGAGCTAGTCCGGAGCCTGTGAGTATGCGTTTAGTCTTTTAAGAGTATTCTCAGTTGTACAAAATTAAGACTTGCTCCACTTCCCTTGAGCCCTTATCATTTTAATAAACTGTGTTTTTTTATCTTAATTACTGAGTATGTCTGCATTTAACTCCCACCACGAACACCCAAACGTTACAAGTGACACCCAACGTGTGTTCAACGTTACAAATGGCGCCCAACGAAATGTCGGACATTGTGAGATTGTGCCACGTGTTTATTTCACCGGTGAGGGTGACATTAGTGAATTTTTACTTAAACTAGATGATTATATTCTGTTTAATAATATACCTGAGAAAAATAGATACGTAGTGCTTAAATGCTCATTGAAGGGCGAAGCACTTTTGTGGTTGGAAAATATAGGAAAGTTTTTGATTAATGATGAAGCGAAAAGATTTGAACAAACTGTGATTGAGTTAAAGAAGGCATTTCCTCCCGTTAAAGATAAAAGTATTTTGAGAAAAGAATTCTATTGCAATAAACAGAATATTTATGAGTCAGCGTCAAAATTTTATCTACGTAAGCTTGGACTAAAAAATAAATTGGATTTAGATATCACATTTGAGGAATTGTTGGACATTGTTTTTCCTCTTTTTAATCCGAATATACAGGACTATATTGAAGTTAGAGCACCGAAGAATTTTTCAGAAATGCACCAGATATTATCGAAGTATGAGATTTGGCATAGCTCGGATCAACGGGATTCGCGTAGCCCTCGTCAGAGACCTGTCACGGATAGTAATTTGAGAAATGAGGGGGAACGTAATTTTTTGAGAGGGGGGCAGCGATTTCCGGATAATAATTTGCGTAATAGAAATGATAGATTTGGTCGTAATATGTCGAATACGAGTAATGGTAATAGGAATTGTGGTGGTGCTAATAATTTTAGAAGTGGTGATAGGCATATGTATTTAAATAGACAAAATAGTGGTTATGATCGGAGAGGGGGAGTACGGGACAGCCATATTTCTTCGCAAGTAGGGAGATTAACTTCGGATGAGAATTTTGAAAATAGAACAATGCAAAGGAGATGTGTTCAGAGGTCGGGTCAGTTAAACTGGTAGGTGACTGTATTTCGGAAGGTATGCAGTCACAGATTAAATCGGAAAAGCCTTCTGTGAGTTTGAATAAAGTTACTATTAATCCGGTTGAGTTACCTGAGGTGTTAATTGTGTTGGATGGTATTGTCGTTAAGAGTGTCTTCGATACAGGGGCAGATAAGTCGTTCATTTCTTTTGATTGTTATCGGAAATATTTTTCGTATAAGAAGTTGAAGAGGTCAAGTCTGGTGCTTCAGACGGCACAGGGAGTAGCTTGTGATAATAAAGGTTCAGTAGAGTTGGAAGTTGAAATTCGTTCGTTTAAGACATGTTGGGAGTTTTGTGTGTTAGATGGATTAACAGTGCATTGTATAGTTGGTGTGGATTATATGAAGGATAGAGGAATTAGTTTGGAATTCTTTAAAATGTCGTTAATCGTGAATAATGATGAGAATGTGAGTAAGAAAGAGCCTGTTTCAGTGTCAGTTAATTTGGAGGAGTAGGGGTTAAGTGAAATCGAGAAGGAGGAGTTTAATAAGTTTTTGAATGAGTTTGGAAAGGTTTTTTCTGATAAACTGGGTTTAACGCATGTTGCGTGGCACGAGATTGATACTGGTTTAAAAGCACCTGTTGCTAGTAAACCATATCGTTATAATAAAGTTAAACAAGGTATAATTGATTATCATATTCAGAAAATGCTAGCGGACGATATTATACTGCCATTTGAGTCTCCTTTTGCATCGCCAGTAGTGTTATGTCGTAAAAATAATGAGAAAAGTTTAGATAATCCAGAGGCATATATATTTGCAGTAGATTAATGAAAGTTAAATGCGATAACGCAATACCCTCAGTATCCTATTCCAGTTATTGATGACGAGTTAGAATTATATGTCAACGTTAGATCTTACGTCAGATTATTTTCAGATTTCAATAAAGCCGGAGGACATACCTAAGACTGCGTTTATTACTCGGGACGGTTGTTTTGCTTTTAAGAGAATGAGTTTTGGTTTATCGGGAGCGCCGGCAACGTTCCAGAAGGCCATGAATAATATCCTTAAACCTTTGCTTGGTAAGGTTGTCTTGGTCTACCTGGACGATATAATTATAATGGCAGCTACTTTTGAAGAGCATTTAAGATTATTCAGGGAAGTGTTTACGTTGTTAAGAGATGCTGGGTAACAGTTAAGTTAGAAAATTGCAAATTTTTGAGAAAAGAGATAAAGTATTTAGGAGTTAAAATTACGCGTAATGGTATTAATATAGATAATGAGAAAATTGAGGCAATTACGTCAATGAGTCCCCCCAAAAATAGTAAGGAAGTGGCGACATTTTTAGGGATGGTGGCTTGGTTCGCCAAGTTCATTCCACATTTTTCAGAGCTATGTGAACCGTTGTATAATTAAAAAAGGGAAAGGGTGAAGTTTGTATGGTCGTCAGCGGCTCAGAGGTCGTTTGAGTTATTAAAAGAAGCAGTAGTTTCCCCTCCTGTTTTGGCTCACCCCGATTATTCGTCTCAGTTTGAAGTGTATTGCGATGCGAGTGCAGTGGGGGTTGGAGCTATGTTAGCACAGAAAGGTCGACCTATAGCGTTTGCGTCGAGAATTTTAAATGCAGCGGAAAGGAATTATTCGATTACGGAAAGGGAGTGTCTTGCAGTAATTTGGGCTTTGAATAAATTTCGTTGTTTTTTCACTAATACACCGATTAAAGTCATTACGGATCATTCAGCTTTGACAAAGTTAACGGGGGGAAAGGGTTTATCGTCTAGTATGGTCAGATGGTGTTTGAAGTTGGCAGAGTATAATGTGATTATAGAACATAGGGCTGGTAAGGAAAATGCGGTAGCGGACGCTTTTTCACGAAAACCGCATGGTGGTTTAGAGGTCACGGAGGAAGTTAAGTGTTGTGCATTGTCTTCGTTGGTGTTAAGGTCACGTGAGCAGTTAATAAGGGAACAGAAACAAGATGAAGAATTTGGTAGTTTATATCGTTACTTGGAAAATCCTGATGATGTCCCGAGCGCAGATGTGCCTATGTTTGAGAAATGTTCCCAATCTTTTAAGCTTATCGATGGTCTTCTTTTTTATTCTAAAATTGTAAATTCACGTGGTGAATTAATAGTTTTTATTCCGGCTAGTCTTCGTAAGGCCATCTTGAAAGAATTTCATGATAATCCATTAGCAGGTCACTTAGGAATCAGGAAAACTTATGCTCGAATTTGTGAATCCTGCTACTTCCCTAAAATGCGGGAAGCAGTGCGCGCTTATGTCTCCAGCTGTAGCACATGCCAACGTTATAATTATAAAAATGTAAGTCCAGCTGGCAAATTAATTCCTATTAAAGTAAATTTTTCTAATGAATGTGTAGGTGTAGATTTAATAGGTCCTTATCCATTGTCTAATCCTAAAAGATATAGATTTGTACTAGTTATAGTTGATTATTTTAGTAAATGGGTAGAGTTAGTCCCCCTCAGGAAGGCTTCTGCACCTGCAGTTGCCGATGCATTTTTCGATAATTATATTTCTAAATATGGTGCACCAATTAGGGTAGTTAGCGATCATGGCCCTTGTTTTATTTCTGATATATTTAAGGCCCCTGTGTGAAAAGCTGGAGATCGATCATTCTTTTACTGTTCCGTATCGTCCTCAGTCTAATATGGCTGAACGTGTAAATCGTACATTAATTCAAATGATTTCTTCGTATGTTGGTTCTCATCATGCAAATTGGGACCAGTTTCTTCAGCATTTTGCGTACGGACTTCGTACAGCAGTTCACGAGTCGACGGGAAAAACGCCGGCTGAATTGTTTTTGGGTAGAAAAGTCATTACTCCATTTCAAAGGCTAGTTATGGTGTCGGATGCGGAAAGTCAGTACATGTGTCAGGATATTGAGAGGTTGGTTAAGGAATCTCAGGTTCAGATGGGAAAAGCGCAGGAGAAGCAAGCACAGTATTATAATATGCGTAGAAGAGAATTGGAAGTGAAAGTTGGAGATTTTGTGATAGTAGAAAAGCATTGGTTAAGTTCAAGTCGTCAAAAGAGAGTAGCTAAGTTTGGTCCGAAGTTTGTAGGTCCGTTTGAGGTTTTCGAAGTTCGAAATAATAATTTGATTGTTAATGTCAATGGTGAAAGAATGACGGTTAATCTGGATCAGGTTAGAGTTTGTAAGTTTAGAGAAAATGGTAGTGAAGGTTCTCATGTATCGAGTGGTGTTTCGCAAAATTCCCGATCCAATGAGTGTCCCGAGTCCAGCACTTCTTCATCTAATTCTTTTCATCAGTATACAAAAAGAAAATCTAGTGAAACAGCTCCAAAAACTGTTGTTGAAGTAGAAAGCCTATCAATCCGAGAACAAAGTATGATAATAAAAATAAGAGAGCAGTGTCAAATACATCAGACTCTGTGTGCCATAAAAGACAAAAGATTATAAACTGTCCCGTTCCTCCACTTATTAGACAGCAACCTCACAAACATAAATTGTCTAATAGTTCACCATCTTCAGTGATTAATCCTCGAAAGAAATTTCGTATGGACACTCGTCAAACTCTTAAAAGAACTTTAAATTCCGAATTTTTGCCCAATAAGAAACAGCATAGATCCGGAAAGAAACGTGGCCTAGGATCTTCAGTAACTTCGGGTGCGTCGAGAAAGAGGAAACAACATTCAGATTATCGGCATCAGCAGTGTGAATCTCGCCATGGAGTGACCCCAGCGAACCGGCCAGAGCATAGTCGTCGAGCGGAACCTATAAGTATCCCACGGCATCCATTCAGGACCAGGCTGCAGGCACGACAGTCAACTGTGGCGTCACCGTACAGTTCTGATGACGAAAGATCCTTCGTTCAAGGTTTCTGGGACAAGAGGAGAAAGACATCCTGTAGTATGAAGCCGGCTAGCAGCGAATCATCTCTATGATTGGGTGATAATGTTCCGTATTAAATTTCTATTAGAGTGCATATATGTGGTAGCAAGGTGAAGGAATAAAAAGCAGAGAGACTGTTTTGTATTTTTGGCCATCTTTGGAATTTTTTCACGGTCTCACGATTAGTGCTTAATTGTGTTCAAAATTTGTTTGTAAAATTGTTAGTTTTATGTATGTTTGAGATTTTGGTCTTAACTGCTTTTAAAAATTCTGGATCTATTGTTAAATTGTTATGTTATTTGTTAAAAATGTTACTATAATGTTATATTGTTCATGTGTTATAAAATGTATGTTAATGTATGTTTAAATTTTCAGAAAGTACAGATAGTAATTTGGGTTATTTTGTACACGCGCCCCGGTTCGGACGGGCACGTGTTTTGCGGTCAAGAAGTCCTTGACACGCGTTTCTATCTCTTATACTAACATTTAATGAATTAACTTTCTCCTTATCGTTCGTGTTTTATGTGTTGCTTTTGTACTTTAGTTGGGAATGGTTTCCGCAAGTTGCGAAGTTTAAGCTGCGTTTAAATTTGAAATTGTATTGTATTAAAATTGAATGTTAATGTGATTTTCTTGCAGGGAAGTATACCTGTGTTATGTATTGATTCTGCGATTTTTCTTTTAGTTAATACAGATGAAGAGTTACTTGATGACGTCATTTTGTAAATTTGATATTTTTGATTGTTGCATAAGCACAGCGAGGTGACGCTGTACGTATGTGCCCCAATTATTGTTAAAGTGGAGTTAATTTCTGAAGAATTTTGGGAGTTAGTTCATTGGCTAATGGGTATGTAGGTATTACGTAGTAGCAGAGTTATTTTAGTATGAAGTAAATTTAATTCTAGATGAGTGCGGAATTTTGGTGAGGAAAATTTTTTCGCATTGGGTTTTTTGGATTTGGTGCAAATGTTTTATGGAGAAATTTTTTGTAAGGTTACAGTTGTATTGCAGTATTGAGGAAAATTTCGAAAGTTTAGTGTTTTGAGGAATTTTAGCACTCCCAGTGGAGTGGGTTGTTTTGAAAGAAGAAGTAATTAGTTTTGAAAGTTTTACGAGTTTTGGAAGTTTTACGGAGGCTATTTTTTAGGATGAAAGGATGATTGGATTGAATATGTGAATATTTGAGGCAAACTGAGGTTTTTTGGTTGTGATGGGTTAAAGTTAATATTTTAAAAGTTATGTTTCGGCGCTAAATTTCACCCATCACTGTGTTTTTTTTACCGTTTGAAATTTATAACAAGAAAAAGTTCTGGGCATGCATTTGGCCCAGTCCTTTTTCTCTGTGGAATCCGAGGGGGGGTTGTGAGGGAGTGACCTTTGTCATAAAGGCACTCTAGTATTTCTGAGATCGTGACGTCAATAATTTAACATGTGTAAGCGTAAAAGCGACATCTATCCTCTCTTTTACTTTAACTTTCTAGAGTGTGTGTGTCTCTTTCGGGTTTTGCAGTTAGCTCGCGGTTATTAGTAATATGTTAATGTGAAGTATCTCAGTTTGCAGCATATAAAAGCTTGGAGTTTGTGTGTGTAGGAGTATCTCTGGCGTTAGCCAGCGTGTGAGTGTCTCTGGCATTAGCCAGCAATTGAGGATCTCTGACATTAAATAGCGAAGTGAATCACCGGGAAAAGCCAGCCGAGTGTTCTGGCGCTATTAGTCAGCGGAGTACTAGCAGATTGAAAGTAGCAGCGAGCCTCCAGTGAGTTGTAAAGGAGTTTAGGTATTCGACTTGAGAGTTGGCCGTGGTAAGAAGTTTCATAGTAATTACATTTTGATTATTTGAAAGTGAATAAAGAATTACACACAGACACGGTCTGTCTAATTAAGTTTTATCTAGCAGCTCAGCCAAGAGATAGTGAGAAGTATTAGAAGGTGCCACGATTGAGCTAGTCCGGTGCCTGTGAGTATGCGTTTAGTCTTTTAAGAGTATTCTCAGTTGTACAAAATTAAGACTTGCTCCACTTCCCTTGAGCCCTTATCATTTTAATAAACTGTGTTTTTTTATCTTAATTACTGAGTATGTCTGCATTTAACTCCCACCACGAACACCCAAACGTTACAAGTGACACCCAACGTGTGTTCAACGTTACATCTTTATCAAACAGTTAATTAATCATAAAATAGAGAAGTTAAAAATAAGGCAAGATAATCCTACCTTGTATGCATCTTGTTCTTTGAATGTTCCATCAGTCATAACCGCCATGGTAGAATGTTTGTTTATTCTTTATTCAGCTTTTACTAGCTGATTTTTTGGGCCTCCGTGGCTGAGTGGTTAAGACATCACGCCGCTGATCGTGAGGTTGTGGGTTCGAATCTCACTGTCTCGATTGCACACACTCTTTGTGTGGAGCTCCTGGTTGTACTTCTCTTGTATTGTAATATTTCCTTGTGTGCTATCTCGTCCCTATATATTGACGATGGCTTATAAGCAAGCTTCATGTCGAGCACACAAGTCAGATGTATGTTGTTCAATAAACAAACAAACAAACAAACTAGCTGATTTATTAATTAAATTTATCTATTTGAAATTATAAATGATTCATTAGTCATCATTTTAATGAAATAATGACCTCCACTCAATTTAAATGAATAATAATTATTACATGTTATATAAAATACATAGCTGCTTTTAGCAGCGACGAAAAATGTATTACATTTCAACACAGAGATATTTTTGTATTGTATTGTATTTATATTTGTATAGTATTTCATTCTCACACAGAGAACAACAAACTAAACAAAAAAACTAAAAAGTCAAAGAAAAGTTCTAAAAAAGTTCTTTGTTTTCTTTTCATTTATTTTTTTTCATCACGTGACTTTCCTGCAGTAAAAAAGGTTTATTCGTATAGATTGTCCTTGAATCAATTGATTCCGTTTTTAAGCTTGTTTGGAAATAGTGGAAAAATAACAACTTTCTTTTATGACATGCAAAATGAATGTCGTAATAATTTATGTCGTAAAGAAATCGAATTCAATTTAAAGTAGATTGTTCTTTTCAGCTGAACAGTGATTAGTTTATTTCAACACCCTTCATTAATCACTTCAGATGAATAACACTGTAGATTCATAGATTCTTGATGTTTCACCAGTTGAGTCTTGGATAAAGGTTTCGTAAGCGCATCAGCTACCACATCTTCAGATGGGCAATATGTTAAATTTATTATTTTACCTTCCTTTAGTTGTTTTATGACGTGGAATCTTATATATATGTGCTTGGTATATTTCGAAAACTTTGCATTCTCTACCATTTTTATCGCACTCTGATTATCTTCGAAAATCATAATAGGTTCATGTTGTTTCAAATTTAAATTGTTCAATAATTTTTCCAGCCAAATGATTTCTTGAGCTGCTGTGGCTGCTGAAATAAATTCAGCGTCTGCCGAAGAATATGCTATGCAATTTTGTTTTTTCGTATACCAGTTTATTGGGTTTTTTCCCAGAAAGAAAATATTCCCAGTTGTAGACATTCTTGTTCTGGTGTCACCTCCCCAGTCGGAGTCAGCATAAGCTACCAATACTGGTTGGTCGTCTATGTGTATTGTTAACTTTAACTCTTTTGTGCAGTTTAGATAGTTGACCACTCGTTTTGCTGCTTTCCAGTCCATCTCACGTGGCGTTTCGCACCTTCTGCTGAGGATATTAACTGCTGCTGATATGTCTAGACGCGTGTTGGTTGCTATGTATAACAGTGATCCAATAACTCTTCTAAAATTTGTGTTACTTGGTAGCAGATTTTGTTCGTCTTCTATTTTATAAAAGCCGGGGTCCATCGGAGTTGCTACGGGTTTAGCGTCTTGTAGTCCTAATTTATTTACTAATTCTTCATTTTTTAACTTCTGGCTTAGAGTATATCCCTTTTCTGTTTTCTTTATTTCAGTTCCGAGAAAATGCGCTGTATGACCGAGATCTTTAAGTTCGTATTCTTCATTAAGTTGTTTTACTATAATGTCTACAGTTTTCTCATCACCGGATAGTAATATATCATCGACATATATATTACAAATTTAAAATTTTTTCGCCAAACCTAACCTTTATACTATCTTAATTTTCTTATAATAATGTTCCGTACTTCAAATTATTAAAATAAAATCTTGTTTCTAAATATAATCTGTTAATCTTTATGCAGACGATATAAATTCTTAATTTGCCTTAAAAAACATTATTCCAGTATGCGTAAACTTAAAAAGATGGCTCTAAATTAAAAATATTCTAAATTAAACTTTATTTCTTAATATTCCAAATAAAACTAATTTCTTCTATGTTTTTATCAATCCTTTTTAAGACAGTCTTATTAAATTTATTCGAAACCCATGCCTTTCAAAAAATATCATTATTTTATTTTATTTATTTATTTATTTTTCCTCAGTCAACCTTTGATAATGTGCATAGCAATGAATTCATTTCTTTTCTTTTTCTCTTAAAATTAACACTAGAACGACCAAGACCGTCATTTTGACGGTTTTGAAATTTCATGCTTAAAAATTTTACATAATTTATTGCGAATTCCAAAATTTTATGACACGACTTTTAATGAATTATAAGAATATTTAAATATTCCTATTCAATTTCTTCTTACCCATTTTAATTTCCGTTATCAGTATGACCTATACCTATTTATACCAAGACCCGTCAAATTGACGGCTTTGGCAATTAACTCATCCCGAAGTGGTGCGGACTTCCCCATTTTCCACGCGGACTAGCCCTTTTCGCCCATGCGCAGTCCACTCCAGGCTTCATATCAAACGTATCAGTAATTGGTAAATGTAATTAGGACGAGATCATTATCAATTGTACTTCTAATGTGATAACGTTCTTAGTGAAAAGTGCAGTCTGTGAATAGTGCAATCTGTCCAACCTCGGAAAAAAGTATGAATATATTTTTATGAAAAAAAAATAACATTTATTTTTTGTAAATTCTTACAAAAATGAAACGATTTCGAGGAAGAAAAAAATTATTTGGAGAATACAAAGAATTCACTAGTATAAATGAAGACTGTTCGGACACTAATTCAAGTAATAATAATGACTCTGAAAATTCTGGAGATGAAATTGAAGTACGAGATATTGAAGAAAGTGAAGAAGAATAATATGAATGTGAAGATTCAGAAAGTGAAGATGAAATTCCCCAAAGGAGTCACAAACGCAGAAAGCGATTGTGAATAAGTTCAGATACGGAATCGGACAGCCAAACAGAAACTGAAAAAAGACAAGAAAAAGAAATTGCTCTAGACGGTACTGAATGGGAAGAAATAAGGAATGGTTGTGTTGGTAGACTCCTATCACACACTATATTCAAGGATACTTCAGGCCTAACTGGTTATGCGAAACGAAACATTAGGCTTGGTAATGTTAGCAGTGCATTTAGACTTATAATTGATAATCGAATGATGAAGCACATAAAAATTTACACTGAGCTTGAGGCCAGAAATGTTTTATAGAATGACGATTGGAAAATTACCATTGAAGAATTGTATGCGTTTGTAGCAATTTTGTATGTTCGAGGAGCCTATGAAGCGAGAAATTTGAAATTATCTTATTTATGGTCAGAAAAATGGGGACCTTTCTTTCGCGAAACTAAGTAGAAACAGATTTTTAGAAATTATGACATTCATTCGTTTGGACAAAAAAAGTGAGAGGAGTGTTCGCTTACGAACTGACAAATTTGAATTAGCTTCCGAAATTTGGAAGCACTTTATTGATAACAGCCAAGCTTGTTACAAACCAGATCAGAATATAAACGTAGATGAACAATTGTTTCCCACAAAGGCAAGATGCAGATTTCTGCAATATATGCCCAAAAAAAACCCAGACAAATTCGGAATTAAATTTTGGTTAGCTGTAGTCGTGCGAAGTAAATATCTTATACATGGCTTCAACCAACAGAAGTGCCTTTGAATGAATTTGTAGTTTTGAATCTTGTAAAAAAACTGCGTAAATTGTGGGAAGAATATAACAACGGATAATTTTTTACAAGTATGCAGCTCGCAAAGAAGCTACTGGCCAAAAAAACAAGTCTTGTTGGAACTATACGAGCAAATAAAAGAGAATTGCCGAAAATAACTAAAGTTAGAAAAGATAACATTCCAATAACATGGCTGTTTTCACCACAAAACTCTACAAATCAAATGATATTGTTTTAACAATTTACAAAAGTAACCCTCGTAAAAAAGTACTACTTCTTAGCTCAAAACAAATCTGTAAAAATTGCTTCTAATCGAAAACAAATTCTCGCAACTGTGTCATTTTACAATAAGTCTAAGTTTGGAGTAGACGTAGTTGACCAAATGTCCCTCAAATATAGCGTAAAAGCAGGGTCACGTGTAGATGGCCCTTGCAGGTATTTTATAATATTTTGGACTTGGCAGCAATCAATGCGTGGATTTTATATAAAGAGACTTTTGATAAAAATATAACCAGAAAATAATTTTTATTTCAATTATCCGAAGAACTGTCCAGTGAATATAGGTGCTGCAGAAAAGAAGCCTTCTCCCAAAAACAAGATCGGAAATCAATGGATTGTGCTCTAGAAAATTCACAAAATATTTATCGCAAATCTTGCCAAATTCGATTATGCAACAAAAACAAAGCAATTTATACTTGCGATGTATGCAACATATATGTTACAAACATATTTGTAAGTGTTCATCTGAGATAACATGTACTTGTAAAATCTGTGCCTCATAATTATTTCATTCATATCAAATGTGCTATACTATAAATGCAAATAGAAACTGGTTGTTTTTTATTAATTAATACTTTAAATGTTATTTTTGTTAATTTATATATATATATTCTATTTAAGTTAACTAAATCAAATATCTTTGTGGAAAGTGTTCATCTAAGATAAGCGACACTTGTAAAATATCTGCCTTATAATTATTTCGTGCATATCAGATGTGATATACTGTAAATACAAATAGAAACGGTTTTTGTTTAGTTTCTTTATATTTATCATTAATGAATTATTATATTAAATATTGTTTTGTTAAATTATATTCTTTTATTTACATTAACTAAATTTAATATGTTCGTTGCAAGTGTTAATCTAAGATAACATGTAAAATATGTGCCTCATAGTTATTTCATGCATAGCAAATGTACCATAAATGCAGATAGAAACTGTTTTTTTATTGAATGTTTATTAATAATCAATGAATTATCACATTAAGTGATGTGTCTGTTAAATTATACATTTTTATTTACATTAGCTAAGTCAAAAGTTACAATGAAAGTCGTGATCAAAAATCCGTCAATTTGACGGCTGCGGTAAAACTAGGTATATATGAAACACCTGTAGTTCTAGTGTTAATAGTCTATAAAAATCGTCTGCCTAAGATATTTAAAATCCTGAGTCGATTATAAATTGGTTAAATAATATTGAGCTTTGATTTTTACTTATTTTGCTTCTAATTTTGAAAGTTAATAAGTATTAAGACAATTCTGCAATGCACTAAAAATGATTCAGGATTGTTTTGAATAACCCTGTCAAAACTAATGTAGCAAAAAATGCAAACTGTAGATTATGATTAAATGGCTTACAAATTAAGGTTTTTATAAAAACAGTGTCAATTGTTTCTATGTTTTGTGATTATAATTTGCAGAGTTTTTAAAATAAAACAATGTTATTTTCCGAAAATATAACAAGCAATATTGTACACTATAACCTGTAATCAGAAGTAAAAAATTATAAAAATTGTATGAAAATGAGCAGGTTTCCTAAACAATTTTTCATTGCGTATGCGTAAACGCTATCAAGATTTCTTTTATGTATTGTCTAAGCTAGATGTATAGAGCAATTTTTGTGAAAGTCTCAAAAACATAGCTTGAAAATTCTGAAAGTGATCGTCTATAAGCTTGAAATCAATTGATCTCAAAATGAAGCAAAAAAATGAGGGGTTGTATCTAGATATAGCAATGAGTTCCATATTGTGCATTCTATATTGACACTTATCATTGGATAAATGGATACAGCCCCTCACAATTTTGCTTCATCATGGGAATAACGTATTTTGAGCTTAGTTTTCTATCAATAAACACTTTCAGAATTTTCAAGCTATGTTTATGAGACTTTCACAAAAGTTACTTTATAAATTTAGCTAACACAATATGTAAATAAAATTTTGATAGATTTCACGCATGCACAATAAAAACTATTTAGTAAACCTGCGTATTTCTCATATAATTTTTCTTATTTTTTAATTCTACATACATGTTATTGTGTACAATGTTGTTTGCCTCAATTTCAGAGAATAACATTATTTTATATTTAGAAATCTGCAAATTATAAGGAAAAAGAACTGGGAAAAATTTACGACTGTTTTCATAAAAACCTTAATTTCTCTACGAGTATACACTTTGCGCATAAAAAAAACTCAGTTTATCATAATAAGCCATTTCATAACAATCTACAGTTGGAACGCTTTGATATCTTAGTTTTGATAGGGTTATCCAAAATATATTCTTTGTTTCTCAATTTGTTGACGGTCCCTTATTGTGTTCTGGGAAGAAATAAAAGTTCGCGAAAGTGTATGACCTGTACTATTATGTTTACAGATTTAGATTTTCAGGATTATCCCCCATGTATTTTTCTACATATTTAACAAAAAGTCTAAAAACGCAAGTTGCCGACCACTTTTGGCCATATAGTCTATATATAAGGCCATGCCGCCACACATAGTAAAAAAGGGGGGAAATCGTAACAGAATTACTTTAAAATGTACAAAGTAATAAAGACATCTAATGCAATAATAACAAATATATTATCATTTAGTTAATATTAATTTTTGCTAAAACATATAGAATACGTAGGAAATTTTGAAACTCATACAAATTTGCATTTTTAAAGCTTTCTTTTATACGTTAAAATATTACTGACATTAGAAATAATGCGTATTGCAATAACTAATATTTTCACAAATGACGTCAAACGTTTTTGTAAATATTTTATTTCTTACACTTTGGTCGTTAATAAAAAAGAATATTCTTTTTACATTTCAATTACTATGATTAAATAATGAAAATGCTTCATAAAATGTAACTGCAGTTAATGGTTTTGGGAATAAATAAATATACATGTATCGTTATTCTACGATTCGATTTGTGTTTTCTTTCTAAGTGATTTTCTAAAAATAGAAAATTAATCGTTTTTCAATATGCCCAAACGCAAAACGCTAATTAGATGGAAATCATCGAATATATATAAAGAGAAATTAAAAAAAATAATCTAGCAAAAAACTCATTATATTCTAAACATATTATTAAATTAAATGATTTCACAAATCTCATTGAAACGACGCCTCTTCTGTTTACAAAATGGAGAAGGTGTACGAAAATACATATTTTTAATTTAAACAGTTAATTTTATTTCTGTTAATTGGAAATTGTTTTTTCCTTTATTTTTCGAAAGCAAACTGTATATGATTATGCAATAATACGTAAAAATATCATTAGTATAAACTAAATTTATTTTATTTAGAAAAAATGCTTTGTAACTGTTAAAAAAAGAAAAAAAACATAAATATAGTAATAAAATACTTTCGATAGATATCAAACAAAGGCAATTGATATCATATCATTTGTCAAATATAAGCTAATGAAATAAGTCAATATAAGCTAACAGACTATATTTAAACAAATTGCATATCAGCACTTTAGTTTTTATTCATAATAATTTTTGTAAAAACATATGCCGTACCTTTAAGACTAAAGTTTTGTGGTATCTAAAACATTATTAATTAAAAATTAATTAATAATTAAAATAATAATAATAATTAATTAATTAATTAATAATTAATTTTTTTAATTGTAATTAAATTTGTGGCATCTAAAAAAAATTCGACATTCTTCTAACTTTTATTGTGTATTAATGAAACCAACAGTTTAATAATAACACTTGCTATATATAAATATATATATATGGCCGGTGTAAATTGGACGACGAAAGGCCGAGACAAGATACATTGGAAAAATCTGGGGAATATCTACATCCATCAGTAGATCAAGAACGGTTGATTATGACGATGACCATGATATACATGTGTATATATACTTTTAAATGATGGCACATAATTTGAATAAAAGAACATCTTGATTACTGTATTAATTTTGCGCCTACATCAGACATAAATTACAAGTAAATTAAACAGATGTACTAATATAGACGAACATTGGTGTGTATTCACGAGATTTTAAAAAGATTTTACACTGAGATATAGAAAATACCGGATGAGTCTTCAAATTGAGATGTTGATGTACCATGTAAATAGTGGGTGGAGAAAACAACTTTCTTAACCAAGTGTAGAAGAATATCCTTACCATGGAATTGAATATTAGTTTTCAAAAGTTGGAACATTCACCTGCTATAAAGTAAGCCAAGATTCTTTAAGAAATACTTAAAATTGCACTTACTGAGAGAATTGAGCTTTATAACTATTATTTTATGTACTATAATTGCCCTACAGTGACATAACGCGTTATTTCAATAAGTTAAATAGTTATTCGAGCCATAAATAGTTCATCATTATCAAGATGGTCATTGAAATCTTGTAAAGAGTATTTAAAGTTTCGTTTACTACTTATTCAACCCTTTATCTACCGAATTATAAATTCATGAAAATTTTATATTCTGAATCATTTTACGTAAATTGTTTAAACTAAATTAAAAGATCTACATAATCATTTAATAATTTTTTTAAGGATTTAGAAGGATTGAAGGATTAAGATGGATTAATTAAATTTGAATTTACAGGGATTTTGTGCAATATTTATAACCCCACTCAAATCTTTTATTTTAAATTGTTTTCATAGTATTTAGTAGAATTATAAAATATCAAATATGAAGCTCTTACAATATAAATATGGAAATATTTCCTAATTCAAAAATCCCCATCCTCCTCCTTCAGCGCCAAGAAAGCTGAAAAGATACAAAGGCAAAAAAATATCATCCTTTTAAAAAATATTTTTGTTTTGTCTAACCAACAATGCTTCCGGAACAAAATGAAGTAAAGTATCTGTAACTCATTCTAATTAATATTACAACTGATTGGTGTATTAAAAGAATATTATAGTAGGTAATTTTAATGGTACTTATCAGTACCGTTGATAGATAAAGTAGATAAGTCAAGAACTGGAAAGGACTCTCATTGCATTATACTCCATTCTTTATTTATAAATTCGACAGTCAGTGCAAACTAGAAATTCAATGCAGTAGGAAAATTAATTCAGCTGGGCTACACAGGTGACATTTTGAGTTCGTATGTTTTGACAAATTCTGTCATTGTTAACTGAGACCAAAAAAATTTTCTGTAGCTTTTCTTGTTTTACTTTCGATCCCCATGTTGATGTTTCGGAGAGTAGAATAAAATTAAAAGACTGTGATATCATGAAGAGCAACAATGCCTTCAATTCAAAAGTTCTTACCTAAATCAGTGAACACAAGAAAAATTCCTTTATATTATGGAAGAGTAGTAATAGAGAAATATAATGATCCATGCCTGCGTGAAGCGAAGTGGTGCATAAGCATAAATTAATACCACAAGTGGTTGATTCATATGCTTAGCATTGTGTTTTTTTGCACGCAGTTTTCCATGTTTTAATACTTTTGATTGTATGGCAAACACAATATTAAGTCTACGAATCAACCAATAGTGGTAATAATTTTTGGTTTATGCGCCATTTCGCATCTGGCAGACATGGATCATTAGATTATCCTATATTACTCTTCCATAAAATAAAGGAATTTTCCCTGTGCTCGTTGACTTAGGGTTTTGTGCGGTCTGCTTTTGGATTATTATACTGTTACCAAGAATATAAATCTTCTATGGGAATTGATATAACTGGATCCTAATTTCATCAAATGCCATATGACAACAGATGTCGGAATACATAAAAGGTTGTAGTTGGTTAGATTGAAATTAAAATAAACAGAATAATAACAAATGATTCTTTCCAAATATTATGTCTTCTGGCAATATACACGATTAAATTAGCAATACTCATCCAGTGTTATATATATATATATATATATATATATATATATATATATATATATATATATCATGAAGGTTTTTTTGAGTAATCCACAGACGATTTGTCAAGATTTTAAAGCAAGTCAAGAGATTTTTATACAAAAGCACAACTTCTCTGTTTCTGATTACATATTCAAAAATTCGCGAAAAACTTAAATTCAGCACCGTATGATTAATTAACGACTTTTGATAAACGGAATTTATGAAAAGTTAAAAAAGAACAAAAAAAGTATTTTTTTAAATATGTTAAATAATATGAATAAATCTATTTTTATAAATTTGAATTCATACAGCATGAGATTCGATTCAGGAGATATTCAAATAAATATTTTTAAGGAAACTTAAAGTTAAACAAATATTGTAAATAGAGTAAAATGAAAAATTGTATAGACATATTAATAAAAATGTCAAAAATCTTTTTTTTGTAACATTAAATTAAATTAAAAATATCAACAATGTTTTTTTTCTTTTTAATGCAATGAAATTTGAACTCAATATTCTAGTCAACCCATGTTTTTTTTTTTCTTTCTTTCTAAAAGAAATTGATTCTTGAAGCATAAATATGTGAAAAAAAGTTTATATTTCTTAAGAAATAGGATTCAATCATATTATTATTTTCACTATGTATTTAAATAACAGTTGATTTCAATTTGAGAATAACGTCAATCAAATATATCTAATAAAATTCCAAGGAATTCTTTTTTTTCACGGAAATAATCTAAAATAAGCGGTATTTTAATGATAATGCTGATATTTTGTTCCCATCAAAACATCATACATGTGTAGTGAGCCCTTAAAACGTACCATTTATTTTCTTTTTTTCTCCTGCAAAAAAGAGTGTACATATATTTTATTATTATTATTATTCAACTGGAATTATTAATTAAAAGCTTTTTTTGAAAAATTAGGAACTTTTTGGATACAAGATTTTATTTTTTAAATTTTAGTACTTCGTTTTTTCGTTGTTAAAAAATACCTTTTTATGAATTCTTAAGAATGATGCAAACTAATTTTATGTGAATTTTAAATATTAATTTGATTTGAAACTTTTTTTAGAATATAAATTTACAGCCTTTACATTTCCTAGTGACCACAGAAACAGTTTATGCTTATAATTATATAAATTATAAGTTTAAATTCAATATCCTTTTTTCATTGTCATTTTGCGCCATATCTTTATGCAGATTTTTCATATTTTTAATCTAAAATAAGCTGTATTTTAATGACTATGCTGATATTTTCGTTCGTGTAAAAACTTTATATGTTTGTATTAAGCTCTTAAAGCATACCATTTATTTACTTTTTTTATTCTGTGAAAAATAATGTTTCTTTTTTTATTATAACTTTTCAAATGGCATTATTAACTAAGAGTTTTGTTTTGAAAAATTAAGAATTTTTTGGGTGCAAGATTTTATTTTTTATATTTCAGTATTTCAATTTTTTTCATTATTAAAAAAAGTACCCTTTTATGAATTCTTAAGAATTGATGCAAAGTAATTTTATATGAATTTTAAATATTAACTTGACTTGGAACAATTTTCAGATTATAAATTTACAGCATTTACATTTTCCAAGTCACTATAGAAACAATTCAAATCACCTGGATCATTAAAAACATTGAAAATATTTAAATCTAAGAGATCGACTGATATACCGTTAATTGAATAAACTTAAACTGCATTCTGGAATTAAAATGAAGCCTCATCTTGAATACCAATTACAAACTATCGCCTTCTAATGGTTCACTAAACATATTTTCATTTAAATTTTAAATATTGGTTTGCAATTGAGATGTCATAATTTGGGTGATTTTTCTCATGTCATTAAAGAATTTTCTTTAAACGATTTTTTTTCATTTATAGTTTATTTTTTATATTTCTACAATATATTTAATTATTCACTCTAAAATACACACTTTGAAATTTGACATTGAAAATGATCATATTAATTAAATATTTACATTTTAAGTTACAGAATTTGAAAAATCAACGTTAAAAAAAAGGAACAGAGACCCCCAAACATTTCCAAAACATTAGCCAACATTCAAAAATGATTCTCTTGTGCTCCTATTGAAAAATAACTTTTTTTCTGTTTAATTGTTACAAATGTGTTATTATGTTTACCCATTATTTCGTGGCATTAATTTATATGGACATAGATTATGGTATCAATGTTGATGTCACTGACAACGGTATTTTGAGCTGAAATATAACTGAAACTATAAAATACATATTTTACTGGAATACATATTAAATTTTAGATTGACAGATTTAAAAATGCCATCCTAAATTATAATCAACTGAACCGAAGTCTAAATTTAGACTTATAATTGGTCCTGTTTCATTAAATAAACTTCCATTGAAATTGAGTTTTGCTGAAGAAATCATGAAAAAGTTGAATTATTGTTTTTGTAATTCCACATCATCCGAGTTTAGGATTAAGCAGTAGTGACATATTTGACCCGTAGCTGCCAACATCTTCCAATTGTTTGGATTAAAAGTAGTTTATAAAAAATTTTATATTTTTCAATCCCCGTAGTTCCGTCGATTAAATAAGCAAAATTATCAGTTAATTTTTTCTGCTCCAAAAATTCGTAAGAGTTGGCAGCTATATCTAACCAAGCCTATTTTATTTTCAATCCTACTACTCTATTAACTAATTTAAATTAATTTTTCACACATACTAAAATACTTTCATGTGGCAAAAATTTCCTCTTACCCTTTTTAAGATTTAATGAGTTCATATTATTTCGATAATAAAATAACAAACTAAATCTACCAACGATGTTTTTTAAATTTCAGTATTTCATTTTTTTTTTCGTTATCAAATAAATACCCTTTTATAAACTCTTAACTATGATACAAAGTATTTTTGTGTGGATTTAAATATTAACTTGATTTGAATTTTTAAGACTATAATTTTACAGCCATTACGTTTCCCAAGTCACCATAGAAATAATCCAAATCCCTTCGAGCATTAAAAACGTACGGAAATATTTAGAGCTAAAAGACTTGCTGATATACCGTTAATTGAATGAACTTGAATTACATTTCGGAATTAAAATGAAGTTCTTCATGAATACCAGTTATAAAGTACCACATTGTAATGATTGATTAAACACATTTTCAATTTTTTAATATATTTCTTTATCACTTAATTATTCAAAAAAAAAAAACATTGTAATTTTTTAAAAAGGCAATTTTTAAAAATGAAAACAAAAATATTCTGGAAATATAAAACACGTTATTGATCTATTATTAACATTATGAATTCTGCGTTTCTGTCTGTCTATGACACGTCTGTGTTCTATCTCGTGTAAATATTATCTGATTACTCTGAAATTGATGTTTTGTTGGATATCAATATGGTCTGTTTGGTATTGCAGATTTACGTTTTATTTACAGAGATACTCAAAAGAAATTCTATAAATTACGGTATATGGGGAAAAATCGTTTGCAATGCATTTTATAGCATTTTATACTGAAAATTATATTTATATATATATCACTCAGATGAACTGAACGGAACTTACTGCAGAATGCGCTATGCATAAATATAACATTCATTTACAGGGACATACAAAATATTTAGCTGCAGAAGAAACTGAAGTCGATGAACAATACATGACTGAAGCGCATTTTCAGTTGTAAGGCTTTTTAAATTGAAATATGTTTCACTTGAAATATTATATGAATAATAGTAAAGTGAATTCGTATGTGATATAATGTTATGGTAAACTATAAAGGGTACAGTACCACAAAAATAACGATATTTGAACTTAACCAAAAGTTTAAAATTATCAATATTGCAATATTAAGTTCCAACAGTTTTAGAGAAGCGCATGTAAAAGTACTACTTTGTTCTCAATCTGTTGTCTAGCTTTTTTTTGTCAAGTACAGGGAAATAACTGTTGTCCCCTTTCATGTGCTCCCCCAATCTAGACACGTAAGTGATTAGATAAAGAAACTTGCCAGTTCGCCGATTCTGTGCGAAATAAACATGACTACAGTAATTCCCTGCGGTATGTCTCTCTCTCTACAGAATTTCAATAAGTGTGACATCATAAGCAAAGACTCAATTGCAGATCTGCACACCCTAAAGTTTGCATATTAAATACATAAATTGAATAGCTCGTGTTCCGAGAAGGTGTATGTTTCGTTATTTTTTTTTATTTCATGATCAATGAGAGATCATCAGATTCAGATTCAGCCAAGTGGGGAGGTCTACCAATTAGTTTGAGCTCAACTAGCCCCACCCAGCAATGTTTGTTAAAAAATATAGAACAAAATACAGTATTAATAATACATACACAATACACATACAGTAATGAAATAAAGGTACCTAACAAAAAATTAATTGAGATAATGAAATAAGTATAGGTAACAATAGTAAAGTAGACGAGCTGAGTGCTTTACAGACATATAAAACATAGTTTTTCTTAAACAGTAACACTAATTCTATAACAGTTTTAAAATAAAAGTTTGATTAGTTCCATAACTCATGATCATTACCATCTAAAAAATCCGTTGGAGGCATTTGGAAAAAACACCTGTTTGTTTTAAATCAGTGTTAAAGTACAATTAAATTCATGTTCAAAGCAATAGATCAGGCTAAAAAGACGAATGGCGGCTGCTCATTTTTTCGGAATAAGTGAGAGGTAAATTCGCCAATGGAAGAAAAACAATAAATAGAGGCAAAAATGCGCATCTTTGGAAGAGCCACTTAATGTCTAGGTATTTGATAAACGGTAGCGTGGATTTATTTTGATGATACGCAAGAATGCTTTTGGAGTTATTCTTGCCGTAGTGGAAAGAGGTGTAAAGTAATAAAATCAGAAACAGCAGTGATCCCACGAGAATAGACGTCTATGCTTTTGGATGGAAGACTAAACAACTTCTTAGAAGATTGACTGAGAACATAACTGTGTTTTGACATACAATGATGTCATTCGATGATATCCTGAAAGTAATAATGAAATTTGATGATTTTAAAAAAAAGTGACTATTGTAATACAGAAGAATAGGTAAAATAATCACAATATGAATCTGGTAACAAACATAAATGGTAAAGAAACGTTTTATAAAGCGTTACATTTACAGTGATGGATCAAAATATTTGTTACAGATTTCGATGATCACTTTGTAGGGATGGAATCAAAATCTGAGGATGTGTACAAGAAAATATGTGATTTCCAATTATCTGATCTGTATGAATATTCAGATTCTGAAATATAATTTACATTGTTATAAGTTTCATGAATTTATATTTATCTTTAAATGAAAACTATATAAGTTTTTTTAATTTAATAATGCCTAGATACGTATTGTTTTTTGTTTTTAAAACGCTTAATTACGGCAAATAGTTAAGCATTTATTTATTTTTTAAAAATTAAACATTTCCAATAATACTGGTTATTGTTAAGAACTTTTATGCAACTCAGTACATGAACCATAGAATTTCTACATCCTAAATAATATTTATACCATAAATAAACTTAATAATCCATACCACAACTGAAAACGGACTTAATGCAATTATTGTTTGTAGACTGTGATTATTGCTTATTTTCTTCTACAGACAAAATATTCGTGTGTTTCAATAAATAAACGGTATGTCTATGAAGACTTTGAAATTCTTAAATAATATAATATCATTGAGATATTTGGCAAACAACATTTCTCCATAGACAAAACTCTTTTGATTGGCCCTGTAAATTATGTGAACATACAAAGTATTTGCATTCCACTTTCAATACTAAACATACCATAGTACAACACGATAACATATATTCATTTTATGACAATCAGAATATATTTGTCCGAATTAGCGTACGGACAGGTATACAAACAGTATATATAAATGCTTTCAATTACGTTTGAAAATGTTAACAAGTTGGAAATTGCACGTGAAGCGTAGAAAATGTGGTGTGTTCTCACATTATCACAGTTCTAACAATATTCAGATCTTGCTGTTACTAAGCGAGCGTGTGGGAGGATGGTACCGCCCCCGTGGAAGGATTGTAACGATGTGGCGAGGTGTGGTGGTGATTAGTGGAGAGGCCCTACTATCCATCTAGAAGCGTTGTGGTAGAGATGCGCTGAGGTGTCTCTATGCTACTCTACTAACTGCGATCTCACCACTGAAGGGTAGGCAGAATTTCGTCGGGATCCGAATACCCTGTGAGGTTCGTGAGGGGAGGTGGACTCACGAGACTTTGGAAGCAGCTATGTGGCCGAGAAGGGGCGAGCTAACCAGACACAGATGACTGCCAAGGGTTCGGTCGGACTCGAAATTTTTGCTTTTTTCCTCGACCTTTTCCCGAACTCCCTTGCGCTATGGGAGATCTAACCAGCGGACATTTCATAGGGCGTGAGACTGCTCCCGTGGAGCGAGCTGGTCTGATAGTCGAGATATATGGTGTGTTGCTTTATGTGTTTTCTTATACTTCTTTTTATCGAAACTTGAAGTTGTTTGTTTGCACCTAGTCTGGGGTGTGATACCTCTGTGGGAACGATCCGTATAGTTTCGATGATCCTAATTTTCCTAGTTTTTTCTCTATCTTTTTACTAACCCATTATCCTCTGGCTGAAATCACAACGGTAGCCTTTGTAGGGGATTCTCAGTTCTGGCTCGTGGTAAATTAAGCGGGGGTAGAGAATCCCTTATTAGTTTCCGAGAAAGTATTCTCCTGTGAATCTTCCCTGATTAAGATTCGATGATGTGACGGTGACTTTGCCTTCTGTCGAACCTGTTCTGATCTCTCTTTAAAGTTTTGAGTGGGTGCCTCTCTCGAAGTTGGTAGTAATCTTCAACACGAAGCGGGGGACGGCTGAAGTGGGGTCTGTCGGTATCCCAGGAAGCACCGCTGTAAATACTATCTATTTTCTATTATTCAGTAAATAACTTTTATTAAACTTCAGCCACGAATATCAGTTTCATAAAATGTTAAGTAGTTTAATATAAATAAAACACGCTTTATACAATGTTTCTCTGTATACCATTATGTAGTGGAATACTTTTATGTAGCCCTGCAAAATAATAATAACTATTCTTTGCATCACAAATTGTACAGAATCTATATTTTAGTACATATTTCGTAGATTCATGTCAATTCTATTATATTCAAAAATGTGCAACTTCATTAAAATGCACTTGAGACTATTTTTTCTCTATTGACTGCAATCCCCCTGTTATGAAATCATGCATCCGATTTTCATAAAATTTGAAATTATGCGACAAATTTATGCAATGAATATGCATTTTAAATCTCAAGCGATATGGTTTGGTAGTTTTGCTCTGGTATATGTAGACAGACAGACGGAAAGACAAAGAGACATACAGGCGGAGGACAGACTGAATGACAGCTGTAAGTGCTACACATTTATATAATTACGAACGCACCTATATATATTCAGACCTTGATGTAGTAGAATACAGTATTTTGGGTACAATATAAAAGTCGAAATTTTTTGTGTGTCCCTGTAAATACTATCTACTTTCTGTTATACAGGAAATAACTTGTGATATTCCTAAGCAACGTATATCGATTTCATAATATGTTAAGTATTTCAATGCAATTAAAACGCGCTTACAAAAATGTTCTCACTATACCGTTATGCAATGGAATACAATTGTGTGGCGCTGTAACTCAATAACAAATGTTCTTTGCGCACAGACTGTACAGAATGTATATTACAAAACATAATTCATAAATGCATATCAATTTTACTACATTCGAAAGAGTGTAACACAAATAAGTTGTATATGAAACTTTTTCCCCATTGGCAGTAATGTAACGAAATACTTTGATTGTCCTTGTAACTTAACTGTTTGTCCGATTTTCATAGAAATTGAGATGACTTGATAAAATTATGTAATAATTATTTATTTTAAATTTTAAACAATTCGGTCAGGTAGTTTTAGCGTTTTTATATGCGGATAAACGGACCGAAGAGCAGACAGGCACACAGACGGATGGACTGAAAAATAACTATAGGTGCTTCGTATTTACATAATTACGAAAACACGTAATAATTGTGTAAAACAGCTTTCCACTGCAACAGTGAAGTTCATGATATGCTGCGTCAAATTTTCCTAACTTGACCACAAGATTTCTCAATGACATACATAGCATATGTTTCACTTAAATGGTCACATTGCATTTGAACATCCGGTGGAACATTACAGTGACACCTTTGTATTCAATTTTATCCACCCAAGAGAGTTACATTTTAAAGGAACTTTGTCAAATTAAAGAGGCGAAACATGACAATGTAGCTCCCGAAGTGCAATGTATACTGAAATTGCAAACGTCAATAATACATTGCACTAAAACAATTAATATTAAACTTAAAAGTGGAAATTTACGATTTTTCATACAAAAATATGTATGTTTTAATGAAAAATTACATTGAATTTCCTATTATTTTGATATTTTCAACAGACCTTTTGTTGTAATTTACAAAATTTCAATTTAATTTAATTCAAATCCATCGCTTTCAAAATATATTAGCTTAATGCGATTGCTGTCTTATCTCTCCTTTCAGATCGGGTAAATTTGTTTAATAAATTCCAATGAAAATGAATATGCACTTTAGATATAAGGCATTGGAATTTCATTCTGAAATACCCTACTTTTGTAAAAGCTCTAATTAGAATATGAATTAGAAAATATTGCATATAAACGAAGGTATTTGTCTGCAGTTAATAGCTATAATAATATGAAATGCAAAGAATAAAATATCGATGAAATTCTATGTTATTCATTGTTTATATTTTAAATATAGTCCATCTTTTATGAATTATTTTGCATTTTTCTTGATATTATTCATGATTTTTTCTAAATCAACAATCTATCCTGTCTAATTTATTTTTCTGACTCTTTCCCTTTTTGTAATTTAATTGAATTTCGATATTTTTTTCTCTTTGCCGTAGTCCGATTGTAAACATTCAGATTTTTGCCTTAACATTTTTATAGATATACTAAAACACCATTCAATTCTACGTAAAGTACGTCATCTATAAATTACTTTATCAATGAATACTTTCTTTATTTGTGAGTTTTCTGCTACAGTTTTTTTGCTTTTATCTATGTAGTAATCGATGGATTCAGTTTATTGTTTTATTCCTGAAATCAAATCAATTAATTAAGCTTTTTAAAAAAGTAAGATTGAATTTTTTCCACATTAAAATATTTTAGAATATTTGAAAAAAATATTAAGTCAGTGAATACAGTGAGAACGAAAATAAAATAAATTTGGTCAAGTATTTCAACAATGTATAAGCGTAAACGGAAAGGAGTGAAATAGCGATACATAAATAAATAAATAAATAAATAAATAAATAAATAATGATATTTCAAGTTTTCCGTAACTTCTTCATTAAAACTCAGTTTGAATAGTATTATTTTATTCATACTTTTATGAAAGGATCAACCATAAATTTAGATCTAGACTTTAGTTCAGTTTTTTGAATTTTAGGTTGTTTTGATATTTTAGGATGGCAAAAATTTGGTAATAGCTCATCCAATCTTAAACTTAATCATGCATTACAATTAAACCTAGATTTCCCAGAGTCTGTTATGCTTCAGCTCAAAATATTGCTGTCAGTATTTCATCAAGGTTCGCATCATAAATCACGCCTATTATCAAGAATGCCACAAATTAACGATCAATCTTAGTAGGACCTTTTTTAACGATAAAAAACATATTATTTTATTTTTCCAATGCGAGTATTATAAAATAATTCTTGAATGTTTACCAGAGATCTAGAAATCTTTATAGCTCACAGGTTCTTTCTTCTTTACTTTAATTTTTCAAATTCTGTAATTTTCAAATGTAAGCATTTAGTTAAAAACATTACGTTTAACATAAAATTCAGTGTTTGTATTTTAAAATGAATAATTAAAGATATCATAGAAAGATTTAAAATAAACTAAAATGTTAAAAAGAAATATTTTAAAGAAATATGTTTAATGATATGCGAAAAAAATTCCCAATTACGATGTCTTAACTGCAAACCAGTATTAAAAATTGATATGAAAATTAAAAAGTGAAACTTTAACATCAAGAAAGTTTAAGACAAGTATATATATATATATATATTAGTATAAAATTTTACAACAATCGCCATTTAACTAATTTTAAAAGATCTTATTTGATATATTGCAAAAGTTATTATTCAATTTAATTAAAATATATCACGTTCAAAATCTATTAATTGTATGTGATTGCAGTCTTATCTCTCCTTTCAGATCAGATAAACTACTTTGTAAAGTTCCTTAGAGTTATATCTAGTAATTTTGAAATTAGGACTTCAAGTTCAATGCGTGAATACAATTCTTTTGTAACTATTCTAATGAGAATACAATTCACAAAATGTTACATTTAAGCGATGGTATTTGCCTACAAAACTATCTCACCGCATTATTTAATCATTTAATTCCATTTTCGAATATTGGAGATGTACTATAAGATTTTTTTGTTCAATGAATATTTAGTACTAAATATGAATATCTACACCCAACTTAAAATGAATGAAATTTTTTAAATTTATACATTAAATTCTGATATCTTTTACCTTAGTCTTCATGAACGTATTACTAGAAAAAAAAAATAAAAGATTTAATAATGTTTTCAGAAATACTGCATTGAGATAACTCTCTTCGAAAAAAAAATTCACCACTGTAAGCTACAATTTCTGTCTTGTTTTTCTTTACATTCTGAAATTAGAAATTTGATTTTTTACTAAACTATTTTCCTTTTGCCTTTGCCAATGTACTTTTTTGTTTTCAGTTATTGCAGACAGGTTATGAATTCAAAAGAGTCTTTTTAAGGATGATTTCTGTGCTCATCTATGGGCACTTAGTCTGTTCGGCGGTACAGAATTTTACAGAAATCACCCACTCGTGGACAGCCAACCACGAGGTATAGGGTCTGTAAGTCCACGAGGGGAAAAAAGTTCTGTCCGACACCGTAGGCAGGCAGTCGACCATATATTTTGACATAAAAAAATACAGTAGCTTACAAATACTGCTTTATTATTTGAAGGTAGAGCGCATACATATACATTAATGCAAAATGAGTATAAACAGAAAAATGGAAAAAATGTATACAAGTTAAATACAATGTTAATATATATATATATATATATATATATATATATATATATATATATATATATATATATATATATATATATATATATATATATATATATATATATATATATATATATATATATATATATATATATATATATATATATATATATATAGGATTTAGCCAAACTCTTATAAATACACGAAAAGTTTTTGATTTGAATGACATAGTTTTCCAGATGGTTTTGAAAATGGTCTGGGTTAAAACGTTTGAGGGTACATGGTCAAGGCTTTTTCTCTAATTTTAAAATTTTCTATATAGTTAAATTCTTAAATTTTTATTTAAATATATATATATATTATAAATATGTGTGTGTGTATGTATTTACCTGAGCAAAAGAAATATTAGCTACCTTCCCTCCCTGATTTCTTTGCTACTTCGTGACTTCCATGGATCATATTCCCGTTATTTTTCCTTTCTAGTGTGTGAAGAGGATGCTTGGCTTCTTGTAAAAATGTCAGAAGTAGATAAAAGAAAATTATCAAAAAACATATTTTAGAATAGTGAAATCAAATGATGAAAAGTTTATAAATGCTGTGAGGTGATGAGTTTGTGTAAATCGTGTTTGCCGAACAAAAATGTCTTTGCTCATTTATAGTAGTTGATCTTGGAAGGCTTCCGTAAAGGAGTTCCTCTCAGGAATCCTGGACTTTCATAGGTGTTCGGTTCCTGTGTGTGGTTGGGGGGAAACAAGGGAGGGCACCAAGTTAAGGGGCCCACTTGGTACTTTTTCGCATTGAATGGGCAAGGTGTCGCAATCACCTAGTCTTCTCTCTATTTGGGAGTTACGCTGCGTGACGTATGCTGGACAGTGCGCAGTCGGAAACCGGAAGCATCTGAATTTGCGATTGAGAAGGGTTGTCATCCCTTGTAGTAGTCAGAAAGGGTTTGAGAAGAGGACCAAGGTGGAAATCTCATATAAAAGGAGCTATAAGGACCACAAGAACCCAGGGATGAGGCACCCAGTCATGATAGATGTAAAAAGAAAAATAGATCTCATGGTGTCAAAACCACGCGAATTACTCTAATTTTTCCTTTCTGGATTGTTAAGATTGAAATTGGTGAGTTTATAGATTATTATCTTGATTACATGATTGCTCTCGCTTTACAAAAAACTTAATTGTAGGTAAGATAATTAATATTTTAATAAATAATTTTGGGAAAGTTAAAATTAATAAAAAATGCTTTTACAGTAAAATAGAAATAAAAAAGAAAAAAAGATTTCATGTAAGGTTTACATTACTTCTGTAGGAATATTTTTTGTAGATTTATTATAAATTCAATTAATATATCCTTATTATCGAAAAAGTCATTTTCTTTCATTGTGGTATTATCTGTTGTCGTCAAAAATTGTAATCTTCTTTTGACACGCAGCAAAAACCCAATTACAATTTTTTAAAAAGTATAACGATGATCACAATTTACATCGTTATCCCTTTCATTTTTATCGTATTAGATTACTTTTAAATCTAAATACTGCACAATCTCTATTGTTACATGATAAAACAGGAATAAAATTTTATTTTAATCTGAGTGCTATTACGACCAAAGTAAGGCGACTTACTTTTTGACATTTACTCTCCTAACGCTCTGAGAAAAGACTGCTCAGTATGAATTTCACCATATAGAATTGACAATCTTACTGTGTCAATCAAGCAGTTGTGAAAAAATGTTGCCCAATAGCCGTAATGGGTATTTATTTTTATTGAATGTCGCGGAACCTGAAATATTATTATATAATATAATTCATAGTGGTAAAACTGTTTAATTTCCTGGAAAGAAGTTCGTTGAAGTAATTGGGTTATTTGTGTGAAAACCGGTCATGAGACATAATTCCGAATATTATTAGTATTTTGATTCAAGACGGGTTTTAACTAAGCAGTCTCCCGTATCTTCATACCTGCAAATTTTGTAGACATGAATTCAAATATTGTTTCAGAATAATTTGAAACAATGGGTTTTTTTTTATATACAGGTATTATCGTGACATTTAAGGCAGAGTGGGAACACTTCTTTTTTGGGACGATTGTGCCATAAGTTAGATTTATTTAAGTAATCCTTACGCTTTTTAGAGAATAAGGTGTTGAATTTAAAAATTATTATGTACTTATTTCACAACAAGAATTCTCTGAGGATCAACTGCTTTGATTGTAATCTAGGATATCGTATGTCACAATCGTAAAAATCCCTCGTTATAGTTCTGATGAACACACAATTTTTTCTTCTTAAATTTAACATTTACAGCTACACATTGTTAATGTCAATTATTATACTGAATATTAGAATGATAACAGTGTTAACAAAATCTTTTAATTCTATTGACATTATAATATATTTTCAAAATATTTACGTGAGGAATAAGAAGAAAAAATTTTAAAATGCGATTTTGCAAAACCTCTCCATTACCATGGAAATATATTTATTAGTACTTTATGCATAGGTATTTTAAATATACATTAGATATATGTGTGAATATCTAAGGTTATCCTGAATATGAGAATAAACATATTTACAGTTTGATAAGATAAAGAACAACTGCATTATAAAATGTAATTCTAAATACTTTGAGAAACTGTGGTTCCATATATCACACAAACATGCTGCAGAAATTTATTACTATAAGACAATAAAACTCTATTCATTTTCTACTCTGTATGTTTTCTATCTACTGTTGAACCACGTATATGTGCATGCTGAACCATGGCCTAGTAAAATGTTGAGCCAATAGTTTCCAAAAATTTTAAATATACATGTGTGTGTGAGAGAGAGAGTATCCAGTTTTATCCAGAATGTTAGAATGATCACACATTCAGTTTGATAAGATAAGGACGAATTTATTTATTAAGTGTAATTCTATACTCTCTGAAAGACATTGTTCAATATATTAGATAAACATGGTGCAAAAATTTGCTACCATCACACAATAAATCTCTTTTCATTTCAGATGTACCACTGAAATATTTATTTTCGCAGGATGAATCACGGAGTAGAAAAATGTAGGGCCATTAACTAGTAAAAATGCTAATCCTTGGTCTTATAAATAGCTAAATATTAAATTCCCCCAAATTTTGAATCATAAAGCCTTTTATCTTTTCCTAACAACACACAGTAAAATTTTGATCTTTTCTAAATATGAATTCAAAACACGATGAACAGCCATAAGGACTGGTAAAATACTGGACATTCATAAATAGGACTGGTGTCTGAACATGAAACTTCTACAATTGAACCTAAGGTTCTATTTATGAGACACGGAAGTTGATAATGCCAATATTTAAAACGGAAGATTGAGTGAACCTATAGTTATTTTCTGAGATTGATTGTTTCAAATTCTGGTGTATTATACTGATATATTCTATATTTTGTATTATACCAATATGATAGATAGTAAAAATTTTCATGCGTTTTCAAACTTTCAAATGAAACATATGTTACTGTTTCGAATTTTTCCCTTCCTCAAACCGTTCGACTTTATATCCAAAAGCCGACATCTCAAAAAAACTTAGATACCGAGCACGAGAAAAAATCCTTTTTTTATGGAAGAGTACTAATAGGGGAATCTAATGACATATGTCTGCTGGTTATGAAGTGGTGCATAATCCAAAAATTAATATCGATAGAGATTTACTCGTATATTTATTATTGCGTTTACCGTACAATCAAAAGAATGAAAGGATTGTAGGACAATCACAGTTTTCAACCTACACTGATAAAAATTTGCTGCATTTTGCTGCAACGCACTCCACCGCTTATATATAATATCTATATAATATCTCTATATAATATAATTTTATATAACATCTCTATTCCAACCAATGAGAAAGCTCCATTTCACGGCCAAGTAACCGTTTTCTATACAAGCAGGGGAGTGCGTTGCAGCAAAATGCAGCAAGTTTTTATCAATGTACCAATGCACCACTAGTGGTATTAATTTTTGGCTCACGCACCACTTTACTTCCGGCAGACATATTATTAGATTTTCCTATTATTACTGTACTATACATTAAAGGGTTTTTCTTGTTCTCGACACGTTAGGTTTTTGTGCAGTCAGATTTTAGATTATTTGGACTGTAATATTTTAAAGGTTAAAATATCTAATTCAAAATTTTTTGCAGGTATTTTTTCTTTAACTTTTACATTCCATACTTGTTATTTTATTATTGAATAATAAGTTAATTAATAACTACTCCATATTTCCAGATAAGATTAAATTTATCAAAATAATAATAAAAAAACATAGAAGTTTTAGCTGTGCAGACTTATTTAAAATTCCATTCATCGGAAAATAATCTTCAGACATTTAGATAAGCTAAAAAAGTATATGATATTGTGCCTCTAATAGATTTATTGGAAATAAATCTTTAAAAAAACACCGACATTGAAAATTGGGAAATAAGTCTATTTTTCATTTTCATTCAGAAAGAAAACAGGTATCTATTCTTTTGAATTGCAGCTTATGAAAAGCATTGAAATTGAATTTTGTATTTATAAAATATAATATTTTAATATTAAAATAACACAATGCTGAAATATAATATATGGAAAAATCGATTTTTCAATAATATGTTTTGATGATTAATTTTACTGATTTGTTGATCTCAAATATATTCCCAGTATAAAATATCGTTTCAAAATAATAACTAAAGTTTAAAAATCTACTTCTATAGGTTTGTAGTCACATATGTAAAAACTTTTATGCTTTTCGGAAAGAATTATTTTCGGACAGTTTTCTTAGCCTTATTCTATTAATTCACCTTCTACAAAGTTGGTCACATTTTTCCGTTCAAAATTACTAGTAGTCAGAAACCCTAGCAATTTGTACTTGTGTGACTTAGACTACAACTATGCACGGGACTAGCCAAAAACAATTTTTAAGAGCCCACAATAGTCACAGAAAAAGTACGCAAAAAGACCCGGATGACCATGTAAAGTCTATGGGAGTGTTCTTTTCTAATATCTCATTCAAATTTTAATATTTTGACATGATTTTTTTTTGCATAAAATAGTTCAGGATGATCCACAACCGGGCTAGTTTTTACTTTTTCGATTTTGGTTATATATTTTTTATAATATGATAGTTTCAGTTTCAGAACCGGTTTAAACCGGTTTTGAAAATTAAAGTATTTTTTTAAAAAAAATCTGAAACCAAAATCGAAAAAGTAAAAACTAGCCCGGTTGTGGATCGTCCTGAACTATTTTATGCAAAAAAAATCATGTCAAAATATTAAAATTTGAACGAGATATTAGAAAAGAACGCTCCCATAGACTTTACATGGTCATCCGGGTCTTTTTGTGTATTTTTCCTGTGACTATTGTGGGCTCTTAATCATAAAAGCCAACACCAGTCACTGAAAAAGACCCGGTTGATAATGTCATGTTTATGGAGGTGTTTTGTTCAAAAATCTAACTCAAATTTTATTTTTTTTACATAATTGTTTTGCATAGGATAGCTGAGTACGATCTACAATCGGTCTAGTATTTACTTTTTCAATTATGGTTACAGATTTTTTAAAAAATAATTTTAAGTTTCGGTACCGGTTAGAACCGATTGTGAAATTGAAACTATCCTAATATAAAAAATATCTAACCAAAATCGAAAAAAGTAACAATTAGCCAGGTTGTAGATCATCATCAGCTATTTTTTACACACAAATCATGTAAAAATATTAAAATTCGATCGATATAATTGATAAGAACGACCCCATAGTCTTAATATTATTATCCAGCTCCTTTTCTGTGACTAGTGTGGTATCTTAAGAGCACACACTAGTCACGCGGTAAAAGCCGAACGCTAATAAAACTATGGGAGCGTTCTTTTCAAATATCTCGCTCAAATTTTAATATTTTTACATGATTTGTTTTGCATAGGATAGCTGAGGACGATCCACAACCGACCTAGTTTTTACTTTTTCAATTTTGGTTTCAGATTTAAAAAAAAAATACTTTAACTTTCAAAACTGGTTTAAACTGGTTCTGAAATTGAGACTATCATAATATACAAAATATGTAAGCAAAATCGAAAAAGTAAAAACTAGGCCGGTTGTAGATTGTCCTTAGCTATCCTATGCAAAAAAAAAAATCATGTAAAAATATTAAAATTTGAGCGAGATATTTGAAAAGAACGCTCCCATAGACTTTACATTATCATCCGGGTCTTTTTGAGTACTTTTTCTGTGACTACTGTGGGGCCTTAAGAAGTCGCATGAGTCCTATAATTTACCTGGTAGTACAACATAGCAGCATGTCATATTTCATTTTTTTCTCAACACCTATAATACTTAAATGCAAAAAATTTCTAATTTCGACAATTTAATATATATTTTAATTAAAAGATTTTTTTAAATATTCTATATTGAAATTTTATTTTATTCTTTTATATTTAATTTTGATTAAAAAAATTTATTTCTTTTTTTGACTTGCATCCACAGTGCGCAAAACTATTGGTTCAAGAGTCCCAAAAATATTGATAATGATTCTTGAACTTATACTTCATTTGAAATCAATTTATTTAGTTAGTTGTTTAAAATTTAAATTTTAATTATAAAACTTAAAAAAACATTTATATATATAAAAATATATAAATTTTCAATAATAAATGCAATTATAATACTAAATTTGAAGTAAAATTTATTTTGTAATTTAATATAAAGTTATTTAGAATATTTTATTGAAATTGCTTTCTTAGTTTTTGGGAAATGTTGTTTGCAGTAGATGCAAATCCGAGAACAATTTTATTAACATTAAACATAAATAAAATGAAATAAAATTTCAGTATAGAAAATTTAAAAAAAATTATTTTAAATAAAAGAAACATTAATTTTCCTATATTAAAAATTTTATGCATTTATGTTGCAGAGGAACTGAGAAAAAAAAATTAAATGTGACAGGTTGCAAAATTGCACCACCAGGTAAAAAGAAAGATTTATCTTACCCCTTAAATAAATAGGTATCAAATTTGATTGTGAAAGATAATATCAAATTAAGAATATTTTAAAAAAATTCTTTGTATTGTTTGTCGTACTTCAATCCTCATAAAAAATCCAAAAATTCGCAAATTACCGTAAACATCATTACATAAAATCATTTATCGTTTGATCGTCATATTGTGTCGGAACTCCTAAAACTGCAACGAATATTTAAGAAACATTCAAGGCATTATTACTAGATTTATTTATAACACGAATATTCAATCGGTTAATGAATTATAACGGTTGTAAATTTCCCAAATGGGTGAAAAAGTCCGGTCAGGATTCGAATCAGAGATCTATTGGACATCAATTTTCTTCCAACTGCCATCCCGGACGAATACTGGAAGAGTAATTCACCAATCTAACATTAACGATCACCCAGTCTGGTCTGATACTTTGCATCAGCTGAACAGAATAAATCGAAGGTCAATATGAGGAACTGCAGAAATCTTGTCATACAAAATCATCTTGTTAGAAAATTAATCAAATATGATTTCATATGCAACGTTTTCTACAGTTCAATATATTGACTTTCGATTTATTGTGTTAAGCTGATCCAAAGTATCAGATCAGATTGTGTGATCTTTGAGATTAGTTGGACGAATTAGCCCTCCAGTATTTGTCCGGGATGGCTCAGTTAGAAGAGCACTAGTGGCGAATCCTGGAAGGGACTCCTTCACACACTTGGAAAATTTGCATTTGCTACTATTACCAATGTCAGAATATTATACGGAGCAACTTAGGCAAATATATTAAAATACTTCAGAAAAAAAATAGAAGCTAGAATTTTTTTAAATAGCCAAAGAAGCACGAAAAGACACTTAAATGAATAAAGTCCTTATAGTACATTCCGATTATTTTTATATTGACTTATAATAAATATAAACGATATAAGTTAGTTTACAGTGAAGAAAATTGTGCAGTTTGTATTCTCACCGTATTTAAATTTAATAAATTTTATGGAAATACTTAGACAGAGATTCGGGAAGGATAGTAAATTAGCAAGAACTTTACATGTAGTTATTGATAAAATTTCCGAGTAGAAAATATTTAATGATAATTTGCGAATTTGTAGTAAATTTAAAATTAGCAAATTAGCAAATAGTTGTGTTGTACATTATTATATTGTAAGTGTTTATGCCCGCCTGCTTTTTTTAATCTCTCGCCGGGCACGCATCGTAAGTTTTTACGATAAAAGTGCTTTAAACACTGCAATTTCTACTGTATATTTCAAGCTAGAAACTTGAAATATAGCTTGGTAGTAATTTATGAAATGTCAATGCTCGTTATTGATCAAATTCTAAACTTTCGATATTTGGAATACTAGTTTTAATGGACAAAGTTCTAACAATGATATAAATAATAAAATACATTGAACTGATAGGAATATAAAAAAGAAAATTGATGTGGGTTTTATTTTTAAGATGTAATTACTTTCCGTAGAACAATTGCTAAAAAGTTCTGTTTCTAAAACTGAGAAGGAACAAAAAACATTTTATGTGTTCTTTCTGCGTCAAAAAAATAAAAAATAAAAATCTTGAAAATAAAGGTCGATTGTTTTTCAAGATGCAAATGATTTCTGTGAGTTTTTCAAAAAAAAAAAAAATTAAAAACGGATAGTTATATTTCAGATGCATTTTTTGTAGTTTCAAAAATCTACAGATTTTAAGCTCATTTTCTCAATTGTCATCAGCAAACGACTTTTTCATATAGTAACTTATTCCAGTATTATTCCATATTCGGGTACTCATTGGCGTATTTTAGCTTGCATATATTTATAGATTTGTAAATTATCAGGGCGCGTAGTCTGGAAGCACCTTGTAAGCACCTTTTACCAGAATTTTTAAAATGTAAAATCTGTTTTATTTAACGAAAAAGAAATCCTTTTTCAGATGTAACAAACAGTAGTTTAAAGAATTTCTGGTACTAAAATAATTAAAATCCTCTGAATTTCTTGATGACTACGCACCCTGATTATTTTAAATGATACTTTCGCAGTCTAACTCTTCAGGTGATTTATTCAGATCTCTTGTTATACTTTACGCTGAAGTTATTTCTAATTCCTTTCATTTAATTCGCGCTAAAGCATAATAAAGCTCAATTTTTTTTAAGTATGTTTGAAAGGACAAAACAATGCTGCATTCTCTTCAAGCGGAATGCAGTTTTGTAATAGACAATTACTTAAATTGGTGCGTTGGATCCATTTTTATATAAGCTACTGCAATGTTCTATTTTTTGTGTGACTTTTGATGTATTGGGTAATTCAGATTTCATACTCATGCATCGCTGCCTTACTTGATTTGCTTTCACAAGTCTGTCTGACAGTTTACTTATATGACATTATATGTATATATTTGTAATTCTACGATTTAATTTGTTCATTTTCATCATTTGAATTTGTAGCAGTATATGGTAAATTAAAGAAAGCATCTCGTTTTTTTTTTTACTTGTAATAAATTATTAATAAATTAATGCTATCAGCAATGTACCTCCAGCTAATCCCTCTGAGAGAAGTGCTGTTATATTTATAATTTGTATATGTTGTTTACAATTCATAATTTTGTTGTGTCTTTTAAACAATATTATTGTATCTTGCAAATTATTAATAAAATCATAGCACAGGTTATTGGGTGAGGCTGAATAAAAGACAATTAATAAAATATTTAATAAGAAAATTCAAAATATATTTATATAGGGCGTTCAATTTCTTTACAGTTAGATAAAAATAAGTTATCAGAGATTAGGTTAGTTTTTAACATTACCTAAGAATTAAGACTCACAAGACATTAGCTTGATATATATCAATTAAAACAAACATATAAAATGCCGTTATCTACAAAACTTAATAGTATTTTCTTTATCTAGTGAGGTATAAGCAATAGATGGTCCATTACATTAACTCTTTACTGCAATAAAAACTGTAATGAAAAATTTATTGATCTGATACCTTCCGTGTTTTTTTAAACAAAGGACATTTAAACGCCATTAAATATAATGATGCTAATAAAAGTTTTTCTACAAAATAAATTGATTTTTGCTAGCATTTAAATGGCAAATTTTGTTTGAATAAAGAAATGAATCTATAGTTAAAGACGCTTTCCAGAAAATAGTGGTATAAAATATGTTACTTTTTATTTGTTTTTTGAGTTTGAAAATTTAAATATTGAATTTCTATTAAATCTTGCATCATATTCTCGAAGAGCATGACTGAATTTTAATAACACATTCTCTAAAACTATGAATTTACTAAAATTTTGTGCTTATTCTCTCTTCGTCAAATAAATAAACTAGTCTGAGAAATTTTACTTCAAATGTACATGGCTGTTTGAAGTTTGACAACAATCTTTAAATCCAATCCTTTTGTAACAGTCCTAATTAGAGCGCATAACCGCAAATGTGCTACTTAAACGATTATGTTTGCCTGCTGTATTAATTAGTCGCAAAACCTGTTTCAAAATTTCTTATTCAAGATATATGGAATATGAAATTTGAGGAAAATGATAATTTAAGAAAAATCTTTAAATGATTAAGAATATATAAAACTACTTCAAATGAATCTATTAAATTTTTAAAGTTCTTATTTTTAACATTAAATGTTCTTTAGACAAAATTATAAGAGATTGCTTAATATTGCGGCTGTAGTTTGCTATTAGTAGAATATATTTGTTCAAATAAAATATTTTGAATATTTCATGTAAAATATAAAAAAATAAACTAATCAAATTCGCAAGAATAATTTAAGTACAAATGTGTTTAAGATTGGATAACTTTATGCACTTATGATGGGGTCTTAAAGGCAATTAATAATTTTATTTGTGTCTTATAAATGTTGTGTTTCATTCTTTATACAATGACACAAAGTACAATTCTTCCCTCTTTTACATATAAGAGATAAGGATTTATATTTTGGTATGTAATTTGTATTTTTGTATGTTATAAAATCAAGAGACGTGTTGTTTCTTATTGTATATCAATTTCTCAGCTCTGCTACATATCTCATCAAAATAAAATCATCTGCTCCTAATATTTTTCTCTTTAGAAATATTAAAATTTCGTTGACAAGATTTTTTTAACTATATGTCATCGTCTGACCAAATAATAATATTTCTTAACCCGTAAAAGGAGACGGGAGCCAAAGTAACTCAGCTTTGAATATTGCCTCTGATTATCACGTACTTTCTTGCCCTTGAATACAACTATCTCCTCAGTACTTTCAAGTAGTTATTTTATCAATGTGTGACAGAAGTAGAAATTTGAGGACGCTCCTATAAATGAGTTATTATTTTTCAAAGGTTTCGTTCTTGTTTATAGTATCACACTGAAAGAGTGCGTAAAACAATATCACGCACCTGTTAATTTCCAGGCATTTTGAAATCCGCTTCCCTTGTGTAGAATAACACATTGCTATTTATTTAAAAATTGCTATTTAAATGCATAATACTCAACCAGAACCTTCCACGAAGAAATTGGGGCCACATGATCCAGATTTTCATAAAATTGTAAAGTTATAGTTTGAAGAATGCAAAGTGTCGGAAGACAATGTTGGTATTGGCAATACAGAAACGATTATTAAGAAGAGAGTGGAGAAAATTTTGATGTGAATTAATAAGAAAAGAAAGACGTAAATTATTCTATGTGAAAGGAAAAAAATCTAAACGGTTAAGCCATTAGTGATAGACCGGGAGACGACAGAACAGATAAACAACTCATAGAGTTCATGACTGAAAGTCCAAAATTAATCAATGTCGATTCTTATATTAAAATGAAATCGGTCTTCTCAGACATATTTTATAAGAAAACACCTTAAAACCCGATTTTAGCGGTTGACTCGTTGGTTTGCCATTATTTTTTCCTTCACCGAAAAGAATGAAAACACGTAGGATTAGAAGCAAAAAAACGCAATGGTAAACCAATGAGTTAACCGCTAAAATCGAGTTTTAAGGTGTTTTCCACTAAGATGTGATTTAGCAGACGATTGTGTTTTAATATGTAAATGGAGATTTAACGCTAGAACGCCGGACGGTGTCATTTCGACACCGAAGCGTGTAAATTTCTATGTAAAATCTGTAAATTAAATTTTTAGTAAATTAGTAAATTTAGTAATTTTTAAATTAAAGTATAAAGGAAATTTTTTGTCTCCCGACTTTTATTGAATATGTGGGTAGAACTCGCATCTAAATTTTTTTGGAAATCGATTTATTCAAACCTGATTTACGGGCAAATTTACATAGAACGCCGGATTGGTGTCAATTGGATACTGCAATAATTTCATTTCCCCTAATTTTATTTTCGTTCTTCTGTGCGATAATTCCACACACTATTGTAGTTCAGGGGGATCTCAGAATGTTTTTTCAACACCTAGTCATCACGTGATTTGTTTCAGCTGCAACAACACCTGCCACTAAGGTTTTATTTCTCACAAAGATAGTACATATACGGTTGCTTCCGAGTTATGACTAGTAAAATTTCGTGAGATTTTCTTTCGTTCTTTTTACATTTTATGAATACATTTAAAATGTCTCGTAAAAGGGGACTTACTGCGGATGAAATTACCGCGCTTCTGAAAGAATTGTCAGATAATGAATCAGAAGGTGGAGAATTATCTGAACTGTATGATGAATCTGATAGTGACAATTTTATTCCTGTTAAATCATCTGAATCGGAAAGCGATGAAGATATTGAAATTAATTATTCTCGAAATCAGACTGAATTTATAGCTCGCGATGGCACACGCTGGAAAGAATGCGGTTCTGGAAGTGCAACCGGTAAATTAGCAATACAAAATATTTTGCGAGAAAATAGTGGTAGAACTAGTTATGCAAAAAGAAATGTGAATTATCACAGTGTTTTGAGTGCTTGGTTGTTTTTTATAGACAGAAGAATTTTAGAGCTTATAATTAAATACACAAACATAGAAGCTCGCCGAGTATTAGAAAAATGATGCTTGGTCTCTTTCAGAACAGGAACTTTTAGCTTACATTTCGATTTTGTATGCACATGGAGTTTCAGGAGCTACACTGTAAAAAAAAATTCAAGAGGTTACTAAAAATTTTTTAGTAAATTTGTATTCCACAGAATTTTTTAGTAACCATTACAAACTTTTTTTTTGCAAGTGAAACAAGCATTTCTTTTGTAAACTGAACAAAAGAATATTTTGTATAACTAACTTAAAATTTTTTAGTATGAGCCACCAAGCAAATTTTAGTAATAGCTCCAAAATTATTTTTAATAACAATTACGTGCGACCGAAGGGCAGGAGCTTCCTTCGAGCTGCATCCAGACTTCTGAAGCGATAGATTTTCGGCAAAAACGCAATAGATGGCAGCACCAAACATTGCGACCAGCTCCAATAGGAGATTCATAACCCCTTTATTATAGAGTACTCACACTACATACATTCGGGGCGTACTTGGTGCTGTCCAGTATTGAACCCGGGACCTTTTAGCCTGGAGTACGTTACTATAACCACTATGCTATCGAAGCCACGCCAAGTGAGTTTTAGTAATAGCTATTAAAAATATAAAACTATTAACTCTATTCGTTGCTAACTTTTTTCTAGTAACTCTTACAGATTTTCTAGTAACCGACTAAGATTACTAAACATTTTTTAGTAATTACAAGGATTACTAAAGTTTTTTTAGTAGATCGACCCTTTTTTTTTTACAGTGTAGTAAACTCGAACTTCATTCATTATGGTCTATAGAATGGGGTATAAATTTTTGTAACGCAACAATGTCAAGAGACAAATTCGGTGAAATATCAAGATTTTTGCGATTTGATATCACATCAACTCATCGTAATAGAATTATAGATGATAAATTCGCAATGATTTCAGAAGTATGGAATCGTTTTATTGAAAATTGCATAAGCTGTTACAAACCACTCCAGAACATAACAATTGATAAACAATTGTTTCCAAGTAAGACTCGCTATCCGTTTACTCAGTCTATAGCATCAAAACCTGATAAATACGGGCGAAAATTTTGGATAGCTGCAGATTTAGAAAGTTAGTATATTTTAAACGCATTTCCCTACTTAGGAAAAAATTAAGAACAAGATCAAAGTCAGAGACTTTCTGAGTATGTGGTTCTAAAATAAATAGAACCTTTTAAAAATATGGGAAGAAATGTCACAGTTGGCATTTTTTTTTTACTTCTCTTGAGTTGGCAAAGAAACTAAAGGAAAGGCGGACGAGTTTAGTTGCCACGGTAAATAGGGCCAGATGAGAAATTCCAGATTGTGTAAAATCAGAAAAAGAAGAGTTTCATTCAACAAAAATATAGAAGAATGAAGAATCGGGCTCAACACATACAGTTTATCAATCTAAAAAAAATGTGATAATTCTTAGTTCTATGCATTCAAGCAACACAATTGCTAACAATTCAATAAAACACCTGAAACCGTCAGTTTTTATAATGAAAAAAATGTGGCGTAGATATTGTTGACCAAATGGCAAGACAATACTCAGTCAAAGCAGGTTCAAGAAGATGGCCAGTTCACATATTCTACAATATTTCAGACTCTCTGCCATAAACTCTTGAATTGTTTTCAAACGTATAACGAGAAAAAAACACAACAAGGAGTGTATTTATACAAACACTAGCTGAAGAAATTCGAACAAAATACATTGAAAAATCCACTAAAAGAAGCAGGAGAGATGAAGAACTGCGGACTGAAAATTCTTCTAAGCGATGGAAATGCGAAGTTAAAAAATGTCATGGAAATGTGACAATGAAATATGTTCTTCTTGTAATAGAATGACATGCGGCAAATGCACAAAAAATGTTACCTATAAATGTATTGACTGTTAGTAATGTAAGTAGTAATTTCACTTCTTTATATTTTCATATTATTTGCAAAAATATTTTTAAGTTACAGACATAATAATTATTTGTGTGTGTGATATATATGCTATTATATCATCTAGCAAAAGTATAGATAAAAATATAATTTGTGTGTGAAATATATTCCTCTATATCTCGAAAAATTAAGAGTATTTTACAAATATAATAATATTTGTGTGTACTTTAAGCATTTTAATTTAATCTTGTAAAATTTTTCTTTCTTTTTTTTAGATTTAACATTATTAGTGTGTTCTACATATATTTATAAAAAAGAATATTAAACTGTACATTTTTTTCGAATTTTTTTGCGTAATTTCGACCAGTGTCAAAATGACACCTGCCGCCGTTTTAGGGGGTAGCAATATTTCAGGGGCTCTAGTGTTAATAAATTGTGGAATTTCAGCCATATCTGTAATGCTGAATTCACATTCCTGGACGCGTCATAACAATAGTGCTTTCAAGATGCCCGGGATTCGTCATTATTTTTAATGGCTATCTTTGACTAAAAATGAAGTTTGGATCTGCACTTTCTAGTCTGATATGTTATTTATGATTTCAAAGTATACAAATTTTAAACTAGATGAAAGTATGTAAAAGTGCAAAAATTCAGAGAAAGCAGATTTGTTTGATTTGGATATCGTAAAAATGCGTGGCTTTATGAGTCTATAATTTTACGCTATTTTTTAAATTATACCTCAAGATCTGAATTCACTGTTTGCAACAGACGGCAGAGGTTGAAACATTTTCCGGCGTATCGTGAACTTGAAACATTTTGCAGTTTTATTAAGATGCTTGAGGTTGGATGATCCAAGAACGATTAGAGAAAATTCAATGGCATTAATATAAGAGATTACAAATACACAGTCAGTTTACAACATTGGCACTTCATCATGTGTTAAGGAGATTATCGTTAGCTTTAGTGGAAGGATTAAATTCAAGATATATATGCCTAATTAGCCATGTAAATATGGATTGAAAATAATGACTCTAAATCATGCCGAACTAATTATTTCTTCAGTGTATCACAGTAAAATTTCTGATGATATGACAATTTCAGGAGATGATAGAATGTCGCAAAAACCAACAAATGATGTTATGCATTTGTATGCTTGTATTACAGAAATAAACACGAATATTTTAGCAGGTAATTAATTTCCATTATTATAGCTTGTATAAAAATGTTGAAGGAAAAGAAATAACCTATATTGAAACATAAAATAAACGGTGAAGTGCAAGACAGAGAATTCCGTATAATGAACATATGTATTATCAACCTCTTGGGGAGTAACGATTGGTATACGGGCCACTTAAATGTCTTTTTTTTTTTTTTTTTTTTTTTTTTTTTTTTTTTTTTTTGTAAAATTTAGTTTATTTAATTGAATCAATTTCTCGATTCAAATACAGACTTTTACTGTTTTGGAAAACCGGTGGTTAAAGATTAAAAATCAAGCGAAGTGCTCTCATCCAGAAAGAATATATATATATATATATATAATCGATGGTGAAAGAATAAGTCTTATTGAAAAACTATAGAAAATAGGCTGGTTATAACTTAATACACTAGAAAAATATGAATGATTATACCATAAAAGTTTAAAGGTATTTTAAGCCTAAATAATATCAAACATTTGCTAATCTTTATAACACTTTTTTACTTTATCCTTATCTATTTATAATGAGCTTTATTCGTTACTGAGAATAAAATTTGTGCATCTTTAAATTCCATTTGGTGTTTCATAAAGCGATTTCAGGGTGATAATAATCTTTCCTTTTTACAGTGTAACTGATACAAAACCCTTATCCAATGTTTAAACTTGGCATTGTTCTAAAGGGACTTGTGTAGAAAGGAACTCGCAAATTTACAAAGCCACTTTGGTTCGTAATGCGTTTTTTCCAGATAGGTTTTTAAATGTACAACATTCGGAATGAGAGACACATTCAATGCAAACTAGTCGCAATTCCTTTAGTATTTATGAAGGGTTTGCATGCTTAAGGAATAAAAAAAATTACACATTTTATTACCAAAAATTTAGCAACGTAGTGGCAGCTGTATCCAAAGTAAGGAACATAATAATCCTTTAAAAAAATCCTGATACTAAAATGGATATATTTTCTTTATTTTCTTATGCGTGCGAACCCTGATTTATGTCTTTAGTTCTTATTAAATTCTTATGTTTGCAACAATATAAAGTTTGCAGCTTTTATACAGCTACTAGGTATTGCATTATAGAAATATGTTATATTAAGTTGTTATCTAGATTTTAAGAACCGAAGGTATACAGAGTATTCTGCCTCCGTCATTATTTATTCTAAATCGTCTTTGCTTTTAAGTGCTAATATCTCGGATAATTGCAGACGATTTTTCTTTCAAAAATTATTATCAACAATGCTTTTATACTTCTGGTTCTGGTTCGATGGGTACCTCTACTCTCCTCAACACATTTGATCAATGCCCAATAATCGAAATTTGTGTGCAATAGAAAAATGTGCTTTTCTCAAAAACTATGTAAACTATAGTAATAGAATTATTTAAGTAATGGACTAAATAATAAGTTGTTATAGTTTTCCTGAAAGGTTTAAAATAAAATCTTTAAGCTCTAATGTTTTCACAATTTTCGTTTTAGTAGATTCGGAAATTGATGCAAGGGAACACAGTTTTGTACAATATTTTCGACGATATCTGAAAATTTAATGCCTAAAATTAGAAGAAATATATTTTTTAGTTGAACGTAATGAAAGCTTTCAGACGATACCCCACAAATTTACAAAGAAAAGATTTTTTTCTTCAAATATTTTAAATAGCCTTACCCCCTTCCTAAATATATTTTTAAAAGTGTTATAATCTATAAATAAGGCGTCAATAGCTTTTATTCCTGCCCCCAATTTGAGTTTCCCCCACGTTCATAGTTTATGAAGTAAAAGGGCTATGACAGGTGGATAGACAGACACGGGAGTGATCTTATAATGGTTCCGTTTTCACTTTATATGTACGGAACCCTAAAAACAGAAATACCTAAAGAATTAAGAGACTAAAGAGAAGAAGTAGAAAGAATAAAAAAAGAAGTAGATACAGAATTGTTAGGAGTTCATTTTATGGCTTTTCAAACGATTTAATCTTGGGATCATAGGTTCAAAAAAAAAGATGTAATGCTAATATCGTTGCTGCACTTATAAATGTCCCAAGATATAGACATCAGTAGTCTGAAAATTATCGCTTTTTATAAAAAAGTATCATGACGCAATAACACCATGTTAAGACTTTACCAATTTTTACGGCTAAAATTTAGATTTTTCTTTTCAATTAAATATGGGATTTTATGCAGCAGCACATTAACTATGCATACAATAAAGGATATTTTAGCAGATATTTATTCATAAAATGTAATGGCATGATTTCTTCATTAATGCTAATTTGCGTTATTAGTTTTCTACGTGGATAATAATGCCATGCAAACAAAACTATAAAATTAAATGAAATAATGGCATGTAAATTCGGGATATAGAATCTTTACAGACCTTAAAATTGACAAATTTCTCTTGCTTATCATTAATTGCGATATAACTATGCATTAAGAATTATTTGATATTTTATTCTTCTGGCATGAAAAAATTAGAAGCACTTAAAACATAGAAATTTCTGTTTATCCTTTATGGTTTACAATACTTTGGTTACCGATAATGCTTTATCATGCATAAAATATAGAATTATACCTCTTCGGATGTAATTTCAGCATTTAAAAGAATAAACCTGAGTAATGACTCTAGTGGATGGCATTATTATCCAAGTATACTTGTTTCGCAGTATATTTTAAACTACGAACTACCTCGCGAACACATCCAAAATCTTCCGCAGACTTTTGAATGTACATGAAATATACTACAGATTTATGGAAATAAACAATATATTTCCTAATAAATGTATGGTTTTCAGATCATAAACCTTATCTCGCAAATTTTAGATTTGGCGTTACTTTTGGCGAGATTTTTTCAGTTATAAGTACTGCAAATGGAACAAATTAACTTATAACGGTTGTTTGGGATTCAAACAACGTAGATCCCTCCTGCGCAGAACCCGCAGGTGTTATTTCCCAGATTCTTTCATAATTACGCGTAAGATTAGCACTTGATGGTATTATCTACCCTGGCATTAATACATCAGGATATCTTAATACCAAATTTAGTGTTGATACCTTGGTGGTGATAGTGGTGATGTGCCTTGGATAAAAAATGTGTCATACATATTACTGGTCGGTAAACCGGCAAATGACCAATGCATTTTTTTTTTTGGCCTTATGAATATTAGTGCAATAAATGAATTTATTATTTACTAGGCCACACCAGGCTATAGAAAATAATCAAGGCTAAGTAATTTATAAAGAGCTTTGCAAAGAGCCCGGCAGTGAAGTGTTGGTAGGGAAATTAAAATGTACTCGTCTTTGACAAAAAATGAGATTTTCAACAATATACTTACAAGGAAGGTCTCCATACGGGCATGCCCTGAAAAATCTGAAAAAAATTAGAGAATGTTCTTCTCGTGTGGATATATACATATATAAAAAATTTTTTAGCGGAACCTCCATTCAGTAACCGTAAAAAAATAATGAAAATTTCGTTATTTGGCGAATTATCGCCACTTGGCGAAGGAATGTAATTTCAAAAAATACTTTGTGTCAAGCATACTTCAAGGGAAAAAAAGTTTCATGTTGAACTTGATTTGATAAATTTAATTTAAATAACTTTAGTTTTATAAGTTTTAATTTGTTTTAAGTATAATTCTGTTATATCGATATTTATATGCATTTATATTAAAATTTAATCACCAAAATTTGAGATTTAAAACAAAATTCATAATTTAAATTAATTAAATTTGTTTCCTGCTCAAAGTCCATTTGAGAATTCTCGATTAGATTTTGTTGCTATGGAAACATGTGGCTTTTATTTTTGAATAAGCTTAAATTTATGACGATGATTTTTCTCAATATAATTTTTTTTATCTATGAGAACGTTTTTTCCAGTGATTAATTAAATAGCTACGTTAACAAGTAATATATATATGCAATATAATGTGTATATATATGTATATAATATATTAAAGTCCCTCATTGTTTATGTTTAAATTCATTAAATACGATTTACACGCATTCTAAGTATCCAACAGTTTTGAGTTGCATAACAATCGTTTGCTTTTGGTGAGAAAAAGAGCTGTCCGCCAAATCGAGTGACTCTTTCGTCTTTTCACGCCAAATATTTGAAAATATTTTTTTTTTTTTTACATAATTTCTAATGTGATACCGCCGCTAATTTTGACGGATACTTTATTATATAAGGTACCCTGGGGTAATAACGCCACGTTAAGGTTCTACCAATTTTCACGGCTTAGTTTTAGATTGTATTTTTCAAACAAATAAAGGATCTGATACAGCAACTCATTGACTATCTATATAAAATAAAATAATTTAACAGATATGTATTCATAAAATGTAATGGCGTTTTTTCTTGACCAATGCTATTTGGCGTTATTACCCACCTATATGGATAATAACGCCATGCAAACAAAACTATGAAATAAGATGAAATAATTGCATGTAGATAGCCCAATTCTAAAAATACAAACTCTACAAACTTAGAAATTGACAAATTGCATTCTAAGCTATTGAAAATGTTCGATTTTTTGTGAAAGTGTAAGAAAAATAAAGGTGTGGTGCGGGAGGAAACGGTGAGGCAAAAGAATATCAGACCGTGAGCTTCTTTTTGCTTAAAAAGGACCGCTTAAATAGAAATATGAGAAATATTGCACAGTTTTAACTGTGTTTATTTGAATCAGTATTTAGGATGTAGCTCGGCTACTGCAGGGAATCAACCGGTCCAGGATTGGCGTTATTACCCCGATATAGTTATTGCGCAGTACATTTTAAATTACAAATTATCTCGAGAAGATATCCAAAATCTTCAACAACATTTTAAAAGTACATGAAATGCACTACAAATTTATGTAATTAACAAAGCATTTCCGGATAAAAAGATTCCGGATAAAAGTCTTCACATCACAAAACGTATGTCGCAAATTTTAGATCAAGCGTTAATTTTAGTTGTTTGTAAAAACAATAATACCTAAAAATGAAACAAATTAACTTGAAGCTGTTTTTTGCGATTTATATGACTCAAAACCCTTTTGCGCAGAGCACATGGGTGTCATTTACCTGATTATTTCATAATTATGCAAAATATAAGCACTTGGCGTTATTACCCCGCCTGGCGTTATTACCCCAAAGTACCTTACATAAGTACTTTAATTAGTATTTTTTTTCATAAAATTCTGAGTATGCCCAGTATGGAGACCTTCCTTGTTAGTAAAGGAGGGGGGAAAGTACAAGAGATACATTGTAAGAGTTTTATAAGTATTTTTTTTCAACTTAAACGGTTAAATTGACTCCCTTAAAAAATGGTTAGAAGGTCTTTTAGGCCCTATTCCGACTGCAATATAGATAAGCAGAAATGTGTAGGCACATGCAAAGCTACAAAGAGTCTATACAAATGCAATAAAAGTTCAAGGCCCAAGGTGTTTTTTCCGTTAGATATGATAAAAAATATACAAAACTACATTGATTTGTATTTTTTATTTTGTGTTATTGGAGAATACAATTACAATTTTAAATTCAGATTGAGAATTGCTTTAAACATGTCATGCTCTTTAGAGCATAACGACACGTTGTAACCACATAGACCGAGACAAAAATACCAGTAGAGTCAATTATCTAGAAATAAACTCAAAATGTATTTAAATTCGTTTATGTGGCTGACACTAGTGTCACTAATTCAATTAGACACTTAGGGAATCAAAAGCAGTGTTTCAGGCAATGTCACCGCTTAGAAATCACTAAAATGAATATTTGCTTATAACATATTTTTCTTTAATTATATCAAAAATCATAAACTATTTCGTTATTTCTATTAAATTTTATTTTAAAAAGTAAATAAATATGCTTATCTTACTGGTACATACCACTACGTATTCATCACTTAAGAAATTATAAAAGAATATATTCAGGTTTACATATGGATATTATTTCATCGTATTGACATCCATCTCAAATTAATATTGATATATTCTAAGAAACGAGAATTAAAGAGAGTATTATATGCTGTTAACTGTTTGAAATTACAAATAGATATCCAAAAAACAAGGTTTCTAGAACTGGTAGATAGGTTCATTAGGAAATGCACTGATTTATTTTATGCGATCTTATAAAATTATGACTAAATTTCTCTATATACTGTCTTACTGATAAAGTAATAATGAAATTTGTCTGTAGCAAATCAGCTTCCTTAATCTCGTATGTATTTCTTATGGAAGACTTCACATGGTAATCTTCTCGATAATTCTAATATTACTTCTACTCGTGTTATTTTGTTGGTCAAAGACATTAATTCAGGGATAAATAGATATATTTGATATGAAAATGAAAGAATTTATGTATTATTTTCTTATATTTAAACAAATCAGTAAAGGCGAATAGAAATTTTATATACCTAAATACATCTACGAAAATTCCGTAAATAACAGGTTAAACATACATACATACATACATATATATATATATATATATATATATATATATATATATATATATATATATATATATATATATATATATATATATACACCGGGTGTCCCAAAAATGACTGATGGATTTTAAAATTCAATAACTTGCAAACGGTGACAGCTATTTAAAACATTTTTGCAGGAGGGTCATGTGTAATGTCATTAGATTTTTAACCGTGATTTTTATTTCAGTTCGCATCTCAAACAATAGGTGGCGCTGACGGCGATTGAAGGGCAGGTGATCAGTGATGAGTGAAGCGTCGATCTGGCCTTCAATCGCCGTCAGCGCCAACTATTGTTTGAGATGCGAACTAAAATAAAAATTACGGTAAAAAAACTCCTGACATTATACATAACCCTCCTGCAAAATTTTTTTAAATAGCTGTCACCGTTTACAAGTTAGCCGTTTGCAAATAGCTGTCACCGTTGCATGCACCGTTTGCACCGTTTGCAAGAATTTTAAAATCCGTCAGTCATTTTTGGGACACCCGGTATATGCATATATATATATATAAAGAGTCTTTTTTGTTTTAAACAATCATTTAACCTTTATTTACAGAAAAAACTAGGGGGCGTCTGCTTAATACGACATTGTTCATGCTCGCCAACCCCCCCCCCCTTTTTCAGACACCACAGTCTGTACAAACACATTAAATTGGAATTACAATGATGCCGCTTTGATTGAAAATATTTTAAGAACTAATCAGAGCTGTTGTTACGAGATCCAAACTCTGTTTCCGTATTTGATTTAAAAAAAAGATGAGTTTAGCATCCGAAAATAAGCTAATATAAAATGAATTAAGTAAACAGAGAATTTATTTTCCAGTATTTTTCAACAATAGTATCAGAAAGTTCTTTTAAAGAAGACTTTTTAAATATACTGTTTTAACCCTTTCCGCTATACTGTGCCTGGTCTGGGATACCTAATTTTAATTCCAAACTTGCAAAAGGCACCAGTAATATTTAAGTAAAATTTTCCTTGTACAATAAAAGTTTAAATTAAGGAATTTAAAATATTTAAAATATTTGTTTGTGAATTCCGGTGTCAGTCGATAATTTCTCATTTTAGTACAAATTTTGCCAGTGCCGGAAAGGGTTAACCAATATTTCACCAACATTTTTCTTTTCACTTTTTATGTTCATGTAAAAAGAAGTAAATTTTTATAAAGATAATGTGCTTTCCGCTGCTTTGGAACAGACGTAAATGATTAACTAAGATCATCTCACGGTAGGAAATAAAGGTCTCGTGTATTTACTGCTTTTTAAGTAGTTTATTATTTTAAAGTTTCCTTTTTAACATTCACCTAAACATACATTTGTTACTAGAAACTGAAATATTTTTATTTGTGTTGAGCTACATTGGCCTCCGTAGATTTAAGGATCGTATAAATGGGTGACATACATGGTTTTTCTTTTTAGGTTTCTTGTCAAAAACCTAACTTGTAAAAAAATTAAACTGTTTGACAATATTTTATTCGGCCATTTTAATTATGACATAATTTTCTTCATTTACGACATTTAACGCATATTAATGTATCAATTATTTAAAATTTGCTTTATCATTTAAAATTGACATGGAAACACTTCTATAAATTAGATTTCAAATATTTTTAATTCCACCGCAGAAATAATTGACAGAAATAGATTAAATAATATCTAGAAATATAAAATAAATGTATCATGTAAATCTTTTTTTTTTATTGAATCTGACTGGCAATATTATTATTTGGCTATTTTTATGAGGGTGTAATTTCCATTATATATGGCTCTTATTGTAGTAATTACACTAAACTTTTATTTGTCTTTTTAAATTCGCATGGAAATGTAGTTTTTGTGATCTAATTTTTAATATTTTCCTGCTTTTAATACGTTATCATTTATTCGAAAGTTTTTTCTGCTTACAATAGTCACATGTAAATGAAATTTTAATTTGATGGAAATATCATTTGTTCCGCTGTTTATATAATTTTCAATAATTTAAAATAACAGCGATTGTTTCAAATATGTATATAAAAAATATATCTCGAAATGCTGAAAATATGAATTTAAAATGAAATAGAACTTCCAAAAAATTAATCAAAACAGAGAAATAAATGCAATCTCCACTGAAAGATATTTGAATGTATTACACTTAGAAAAATTTATTAGATATTAATCTATAGTTTTTGCTATTATAAAACTTTTTATATGGAAAAATGTTGCCGAAATTTAACACTAAACATCGCTTAAAATAATTATTAGATTTAAAATCTGTCTTTATTAGTAGGAGAGAGTGGTGAACCTTGGATATATGTTTACCTCGCACCTATGCTAAATTTAGCTTTACTCGTTTAGATCATTAGATAAGAACATTTTTATATTAAATATTTTCCACCAGACGTCTCATTTAAGTTCTTGGAATTTGTTTAGAAGCTCAACTAATTGTACAATTTAAAAAAAAGGAAATTCACCTTTTAAAAGTAAATTTTTCTTAGATATTTCTATGTTATTTTTATACTAAAACATATCTATTTTTTTTAACGAGGACCTATGCATGATAAAGCAATTCTCTAGCTACTACACCATGTGCTTTAAATAAAATTAGGCCTTTACATCATGATTGGTAGTATAGTTTTTAAGTGACAATTGTTTTTAAGGAGCATAATAAATTAAGGAACATTGAGCATTAAGAATCATTGAGCCTAAAAAATGTAATGTACCTTGGATTTAATCCAAGGTACATTAGGTATTGTCTAATAGATATTAAAGGTAGCTTAAGAAGTTAACATTTGGAATTGACTTATCTAATTACAATCTTGGCTAAAAATAAATGTAATTACTAATACAAATAAGTTTTAACGTCTTTTGTGATTATAGTAAGTGTAAATGTTCTGAAGTTTTATGTCTATTTTCACTTTCTTATTTTTAAAACCTAATAAGCCATGAAATGCCTCAAAAAATTATATATGTAGTTTCTTGATTAATAAAATTTGATTTTATTCGTTAAAAGCAAGTTTTTTTCCATTCTTAGAGATGGAGCTAAAGTACACCACTAGTGGTGTACCTGGATATTTTGCCAATTTGATAAAACACACCTCCCCAAAAGAATGTTTAATACTTCAACCAATTAGATAATAATAATATTTTTTTACTGAACATGAATAATCGAATAATTGAATTTCTTTTGATTTTCAAAGTTTTACGTACTATTATCAAACATATCTCTCCATTTCATTAAATTAACAAAATAAAATGTACAATTAGCATTTAAAAATTTTCAAATGCATTATGCCTAATTGATAAAACACATTTTACAAACATCTTACCGCTTACGAAATCAAGCTTCACATTCGGTTTAAATCTATAGGAATAATTATTTGTCCACCATGCACTTTCTTAATGCATATTGTGAATCCATAATCATGTTTTCATGCAATTCGTATCTGTTATTACCTTATTCACTGAGATAGAACTCAAATGAAGTTCTTGATCTTTAGTCATTTTCATATTTCTATGAAAATTATAATGTAAAAAATGAATTTTAATGTAAACAGTCCCAGCAAAATCTTTCTTAACCCAACAAAGGCGGTGGGATATATTATATCTCACTTTTTAATAAGATTCGCACCCGGAACTTTTAATATATTTTTCTTTTTACTTTCTTCTATCTTCAACAGAAGAAAGTTTTGTAATAGGAATTTTTTTAACTTCCGGTTTTCGACGGATTTACACGTTTTAGGGATCAAAGATGCCAAAAAACATGTTTTTACAAAAAATGTGTCTGTCCGTGTGTCTGTGTGTCTGTCTGTCTGTCTATGTATTTGTCTATGTGTCTGTCTGTGTGTGTATATCGCCATTCTACCCTCAAAATGTATGAGGATATGCATAGAATTGAACCAGATTTTTTGTGATTGTTTTTGGCTGTGGCAGGCAGGTCCTCCTTCAGTTTTGAAATATTCCGCCGGAAGGGTTCGCTGCAATCGCGATTTTTGTTCCATTTTCAATATTGTACCGACCAAAAGTGTATGAAGTCATGCATCGAATTGAACCAATTTTTTATGTAAGTGTATGGCTATGGCTAGTTCGTCTCCCCTGAATTTGAAAAAAATCCGCTGGAAGGGGGCGCTGTAATCGCGATATTTGTACCATTTTCAATATTGTATCGACCGAAAGTATACGAAGTTATGTATAGAAATGAACCAAATCTTTTGAGTAAATGTATGATTATGGCTAGTTGGCCCTCCTTGAATTTGAAAAAAAAATCCGCCAGAAGGTGGCGCTGCAATCGCAATTTTTGTGCCATTTTCAATATTGTACCGACCAAAAGTGTATGAAGTTATGCATCGAATTGAACCAAATCTTTTGAGTAAGTGTATGACTATGGCTAGTTGGCCCTCCTTGAATTTGAAAAAAAATCCGCCAAAAGGGGGCGCTGCAATCGCGATTTTTGTGCCATTTTCAATATTGTACCGACCAAAAGTATATGAATTTATGCATCGAATTGAACCAAATTTTTTGTGTAAGTGTATGGTTATGGCTAGTTGCTACTCCTTGAATTTCAAAAAAATCCATTTTAAGGGGGCGCTGCAATAGAGAATTTTATCCCACTTTCAATATTGCACCACCTAAAAATGTTAAGTAAAAGTTAGTTCTACAACTGAACTAAATTTTTTGTATATGATTTTTTTTTTGTATGGCAAGTAGTTCTCCCTGAATTTGAAAAAAAAATATCTGCCTATCATTCTATTTTTCATCGGCTCGTGCAGAGACGAAAATTCGTTTTTACTCCATTTCATTGACTGAAGCAGAAATTTAAGATGAAAATCAAAGTTAGTATGGTATTGAATTAAAATTATTAAAGCGTTAAAATGAATAACTATTTTTTTTAATATTAAAATGTACGTATGAGATAGAAGAAAGTTTTGGGATTGGCACATCCAATTAGTTTAATTTGGGTGAAAAAAAGGAGGCTAAAAATCACTTTCTTTGAAATCAAATCAAATATTTCCAAATTTACGATGGATATTCAACAGGTCATTGGACTTTCAAAACCAATGTGATTTTCAATTCTAATCCAAATATGAGTATGAAAGTTTTGTGATCCTAGTAATTTATATTTTTTAAAGATAACTAAGGTTCTATCTAAAATATCTTCTTAGAAATCTAAAGATTTCTAAGGCTTACTATCAATTTTATTAAGAAAAAATGTGTGTAATAAATTAAATTATTAATTAAAATAATTCAATTGATTACTCTGATTACAATTTCTCTATGAATACACTTAATTAAGATTTAGGACACGGGCGTTTTTTAAATGGCTTTTGTTAATTGGAAGCTTTTTAATAGTGCAATGAAAGTTGGCATGCGTTTTAGAATTATTCTAATGTAGTATAATGAGAAAAGTAATTATAAAAGATTCAATATTTAAGTTTTTTCTTAAAATTTCACGGATAAGAGTTACATAACTACGAACATTTATGTTCACCAATACAGCTCATATTCAAAATATTAGAATAATTGAGAAAAAGTAATAAGAAAAAATTTTTTGTCATTTATTTATTTTTTATACTAAGTAAATGCAATTAAATTTCTTATAAATTAAATCTGGAATGTTTAGATAAGATTTTAACATTTATAAAATATAAAATACAGCACAATAAATTAGATATACAACTTCCTTAAACACACCAGAATATTAGAATAAAATTTAGATTGGTTCAAAATATTAGAATATTTTATTTTACGCAACAATATTACCTTATGAATATGAAGTAAATGGTAGTTAATATTTTGTAGCATCCCCTTTAGCTTTCATAACAGCGTACAATCGATCTTGCGTACTATATACAAGGTGTTTACAAACATTTCTATCAATATTAGCCCAAATAGACTTTATACGTGCCACTAACTCAGTTTTACTTGAAGGAGGATTTTCTTGAAGTTTTTTCTTCATTATACACCATAAGTTTTCGATGGGATTAAGATCTGGTGAATTTGGTGGCCAAGGAAGTACCTTAATGTTGCGTTGGCGGAACCAATTCTTAGTTGACACCAAGGTATGCGGGGACGCTAAATCTTGTTGAAAGATGAAATCATCTTCAAATAAATCTTATGATGATGGAATCATGTAATATTCTAAAATTTCTTGATATATCAGAGAGTTAACCTTTTCGTAGACGATGCATAACTTTCCAGGTCCTTCTGCACTCATACAACCCCAAACCATGACACTAGCAGCAAATTTTACGGAACGTTTAAGGCATTCTTTATCAAATGCTTCTTGCTTCATTCTCCAAACTCGAATACCTTGATTACCATATGAAACACAAAACATACTTTCATCACTAAATAATATATTTTTCCAATCTTCATTGCTCCATAAACGTCTTGATTTACACCAATTCAATCTTATACGCTTTTGTCTTGCAGTCATGAGAGGTTTTGTTTTCGGTACACGAGATTCAAATTTAAATTTATGGAGACGTCTTAATGTTGTCGATGTAGAAACTTCAACTCCTTCTTCTTTCCATTTTCGGTGCAAGAATCGTACATTTTTAAAACGGTTTTTCTTAACTATACGCTTCAGTTTCCTGTCATCTCTAGCAGATGTTTTTGGTTTTCGGCCACCATTTCGGCGATTATTTTGAAATTTTCCAATTTTTGAATATTGTGTTAGTATTTTACTAACGCTCGATTGCGAACAATGTAAATAATTCGCTATAAAACATTGATTTTTATCGTGCCGATACAAATCAACCATACGAAGTTTAGTAGATTCAGGAATATCACTCACACGGCCCATTTTAAGACGAAAAAGAAACAAACTGCAAAAAAGAATACTGATTTTAAATAAAATAGTCTGAATTTAATCAATGATGCCACCAGTTAAAAATTGGTAATAATTAAAGGAGAATTAATGTGAAATATTCTAATATTTTGAACCACTTGAAAAAATATTCTAATATTTTGACTTTTCAAAATAATTTTTTTTGCAATTAATCTTTTCAAAAATGATATTAAATTTAAGATAACAAGTAAGTTTAATCAACAATAAGTTCTTAATAAAAATATCGTTTGCATATTTTCATTAAAAGACATTAAATTACCGAACGATATTTTCAATTTCTAAAAAAAAGGTATTTATTCTAATATTTTGAATATGAGCTGTACATGTATATTAACACAGCTTAGAAATATCTTGCATACAGTAATACATAATATTTTGGAAATTGAATAAAAATTAAGACGCGTGGAACAATATGAATGTACAAACTCGATGAAAATTCACCATTTGAGAAAACATGATTTAAACTTTGAATTTTACAGTAACTCCATTACTATGTATTCATCTAAAATATTTGAAACTTCGCTATGAGTCATTGTAATTGCTTGTGGTTTTTGCAAATGATGTAGTTAAAATGAAGTACATTAGAAAACGAAAAAAAGAAAAAAAAAACGTTTTTAATCAATTTTTGCCAAACGAAAGATCTTTGATTTCCTTAAGCATTCAAATTACAAAATTATATCCAAATATAATACACAATCAACCAACATTTAATAATATTATTTAACACAAATGTTGTCATAAAATTACAACGGATTGTCCCAGCAGAACACTAATGCAATAATCAGAGATCTCCAAGACTTTTTCAGATTCCTCTTTCCATAATCTCATAGATTATTTCCCGCCGTATTCTTGTCGATAATTATAATGAGACGCATACCTGTGTTACTTTATTAGCCAAAGAAAATTCATTACGTTCTACAATACATAAATTCCCTTTTCAAAATATATTAAAGAAAGACAAGAATTTTCAAACTTTTATCTTCATGCAAAAGCCATTTTGGTTATAAAAGAATTTTTGTGTAAATTATTACCCTAATATGAAAAGATGAGAATAGAGAAAATATTTGAGAAAAATTATTATGTAGAACGAAAATCTACTTAATGAATTAAGTCATTAGTAACAGATTAAAAAATTGTATGCATATTTAATTAAGCTTCTTAAAAGAAAACAATACTCACGGCCAGGTAATGCAGTTGACAGATTGTTCTAAAAGAAATCATATTCGATAATGCCCTATGTTGGAACTCAGAAATTATAACCTTGCAAAGCTTTTTAACAATTATAATACAGCATCTACTCGTGTTTGTTATTAGCCAAGAGAACTAAATTATTATGTTCTACGATATATAAATACCTTTTGAAATAATTAGAATATTTTGAATTTTTATATTTTAGAAAATTGTAAAACGAGAAAAAAAAAAAAAGATATTTAGTAGAATTTTGTAGAAGTCAAATGGAAGATACACTACATCTTACAAAACAATATCCAAATACCATATACAATTCTCCAAAATTTAATAACATTATTTAACACAAGTGGTGTGATAAAATTACAATTTTCTTTTCGTAGTAACTTAACAATAATTCAATAATAAGATTCGTCTAAGACAAATAACTTTCCATAATCTCCTACGTTCTCTTCATACATAATTTCCCGCGGTAACCTAGTCGATAATTGTAAGACGTCTACCCATGTTATTTTATTAGCCAAACAAAACTCATTATGTTCTTTCTCTTTTCAATAAACATTAAACAAAGATAAGATTTCTTGAACTTTTATTTTCATACAAAATCCATTTTGGTTAAAAAAGAATTTTGTGCAAATTATCATTCTAATATTAAAAAATGAGAATAGAGAAAATGTTTGACAAAAACTTTTAGATAGAACAAAAATGTACTTAATACATTAAGCCATTAGTAAAAGTTCCTTTAAAAAATTGTATATATTTATTTAATTAAGTTTTTTTAAAGAATACATTTCTCATGGATAATTAATGCAGCTGACAGGTTGTTCTAAGCGAAACCGTATTTGATAATCACCTATGTGGGAACTCATAAATTATATCCGTGGAAATCTTTTTAATAATTAAAATACAACATCTACTCATGTTTTTTATTAGCCAAGAAAAAAAAACAATTATGTTCTACGATTTATAAATACCTTTTGAAGTAATTAGAATTTTTTGAATTTTTATATTTAAGAAAATTGTAAAACGAAAAAGAAAAAAAACGATATTTAGTAGATTTTTGTTGAACGGAAGATCCACGATTACCTTAACCGTTTACACGCCGAATTAATATCGGAATGTAATTATAACTTTGTTTTCCAATATTACAGCTTTAAATGTTTTAATTTATGTATACAAATTTAAAAAATAACAAAAAATATTTTTTCAGTTTTTTTGGTTGTTTTCATTTCAGTGTTCACATTTCGGAATATGATTGTTGATTGACAACCTATGCAAAAATAACAAATTATTTTCCCGCTAGATGCTATTGTATATTGTTCTCGAGTATTTTCTCGAATTCCAAAAACATTTAGATTCCTAGAGGTAAAATGTAAGTAATATAGAGAAAAAGATAAAACAAATAATATTTTTTATGGATATTAATGAATTTACATTTTTCTTATATCTGTGATAAATGCTTATACATAAATATTTTTTAAGATTAAATCAACTTTATATTTTATTATAAAAATAAAGACATCGTTATTAAGTTGGAAAATATATGTTTTTTATTACAAATATGTGCCCAACAATGTGCCCATTTGGGAAAATTGGCGTTTAAACGGTTAAGCATTAAAATTACAAAACAATATCCAAACACCATATACAGTTCTCTAACATTTAATAACATAATTTAACACAAGTGGTCTGATAAAATGACGATGGATTTTCGTAGCATACTCTCTTAACAGTAATGCAATAATAAGATTCCTCTAAGGCAAATCACTTTCCTAAATCCCCTATATAATCCTCATAGATTATTTACTGCCGTAATCTAGTCGATAATTATAATAAGACGTCTACACGTGTTATTTTAGTAGCCAAGGAAAACTCATTATGTTCTACAATGATTAAATCCCCTTTTTAATAAAAATTAAAGAAAGACAAGATTTTTCGAACTTTTATCTTTATGCAAAAATCATTTTGGTTTTAAAAGGATTTTGTGCAAATTGTTACCCTAATATGAAAAGATGAGATTAGAGAAAATGTTTGAGAAATTTTTTTTATGTAGAACAAAAATCTACTTAATGAATTAAGTCATTAGAAACAGATTAAAAAAATTGTATACGATTTTAATTAAGCTACTTAAAAGAATACAATACTCACGGCCATATAATGCATTTGACAGGTGTTCTAAGTGAAACCATATTCGATAATTACCTATTCTGAACTCATAAGTTATATCCTTATCCTTATAAGTTATATCCATTAGGAAATCTTTCCAACAATTATAATACAACATGCGCTCATGTTTGTTATTAGCCAAGAAAAAATATAATTATGTTCTACGATATATAAATACCTTTTGAAATAACTGGAGTATTTTCAGTTTTTATATTTCAGAAAATTGTAAAACGAAAAAAGAAAAAAAAATATATTTAATAAATTTTTTGTCGAACGGAAAATCCACGATTACCTTAAGCATACAGTTTGCAAAACAATATCCAAGTACCATACTCCATTCTCCAACATTTAATAATATTATTTAACACAAGTGGTCTGATAAAATTACGATGAATTTTCGTAGCATACTCTCTTAACAGTAATGCAATAATAAGATTTTTTCTAAGGCAAATCACTTTCTATAATCTCCTATGTTGTCCTCATACATTATTTCCCGCCGTAATCTTGTCGATAATTATAATAAGACGTCTGCTATGTTATTTGTTTTCATCCGAAGAAAACTGATTATGTTCTACAATATATAAATTCCTTTTTCTATAAATAAAAGAAGTATGACAGGATTTCGAATTTATATCTTCATACAAAAGACATTTTGGTCAGTAAAGAATTTTGTATAAATTATTATCCTGAAATGAAAAAATGAAATTAGAGAAAATGTCGGACGAAAATATCTTAATAGAACGAAAATATATTTAATGAATTAAATCATTCGCAACAGATTATCTTTATTTATTTAAATATATTAGTTAAAAAGGTACTTTTCTTATCATACGCACGTAATACGTTTCTCAGGTTTTTCGATTCAAACCGATAATCGCCTATATTACAGCTCATGAATTATTTTCATAGTAATCTTTTTAACAATTATAATACAACATCTATTCATGTTTTTATTATTATTATTATTATTATTATCAAAGGAGAAAAAATATTCTGCTGTATATAAATACCTTTTGATCTAGCGAAGTATTTTGAATTTTTACCTTCATACAAAGGTATTTATGGGAGAAAAATATTAACTTCGAGGGTGGAGGAGAGATTAGAGAAAATGTTTCACTAAAACTTCTTAGATCAAAAATAAATTTAATGGATTAATTTTTAGTAATACACATTTTTAAAATTTTGTTTCTTTAGCTCAGGTACTTGTAGAAAAGTGATTTTCTTACTATGTACGAATTCTTGTACAAGAAAAATTGTCATTTCATATGCAATAAACATTATAAAGGATATTTTATGAAATTTAAATTATTCTATCTGCAAAATGCTTAAAAGATAAGAAAAATATTTAAAAAGATATTTTTACAAAAATCATATTTTTTACAGGTCGAACAGAATCTAAAGTTTTGTGAAATTCCGTGCATTAGTTACTGAGAATTTACTGAGAATCTGTAGGAGCACCTACATAATTTTTGACACGTACACCACATACAGATATACAGGCAGACATTTTGTAAAAACAGTTTTTTCAGTTTACGTGTATATCTAACTAAAACCGGATTGCGGAAATTATCATGAATCCCATACTTTCTACTTGTAAAAATAGAAAAAAAAATGAAAATTTACCTTAAATAAAAGTATGATAATATATTGTTAAAAAAACATATTTCAATAGAAAATAGTTTAAAATAACAATATTTTCTTTCCTTTAATGCATAATGATGACTCTGATTCAGATATTTGATTAAGTATTTTAAATTTTGAAATTTTAAATTATCGAAAGTGCACCGTAAAAAAAAAATCTGTAAAGGTACTACACTGGGATTCCAAGTATTTTTCCTGTAACCGTAACAACAAAAACTCAAGTTTTAGAATTGGTTACATGGATTTTTGCTGTTATCGTTACATGAAAAATTCTTGGAATCCCAGTTTCCTAGAAAATGTTTAGTACCTTTACAGATTTTTTTTACAGTGTGTGCATATGCGATGTCTGAAATAATTAATCAAGCAAAATATTCTTGTACTGTTATAAATCATTCAATTAAAAAATTAGGATTAACTGAATGAAAAATGATAATTTGCGTGTTTTGTAATTTTATGCTTTAATTACCTTGAAAAACAGGATTCTAACAATGCATTCGTAAGCATGAGTGCAATTAAATGAATGCGTTTTTTTTTTCAACTCCACGTATTTTGTTGAGTTTTCTTTAGATTTATTTAACAATGCAACTTTTTAAAATTTAGTTAAGAGGATAATTTTGAATAATATTGGATGATGTTTGAAAATATACCTTTGTTATTCTTTGTTTATAAGTATTTCTTTTAGTGTTTATGATTTAATAAAATACATTTTATTCTTAGTTGCTACTTCATTGTAAAAAAAAAAATCTGTAAAGGTACTAAACATTTTCAAGGAAACTGGGATTCCAAGAACTTTTCATGTAACGATAACAGGAAAAATCTATGTAACTGATTCTAAAAATAGAATTTTTGCTGTTACAGTTACAGGAAAATTTCAAGGAATCCCAGTTTCCTAGAAAATCTTTAGTACCCCTCCAGAATATTTTTTACAGTGTTCTAATCTTATTGCACAGAATTTTAGAATTCAAATGTATATTTTATTAGTATTTGTTTATGAAAAATATAAATGAATATTGTAAACAAATATTAATCAAATATATATATAGTAATAGGTTAATAATTAGGATCGTTATATTATATAAAATTCTATAACGAAAATTTAACTTTTAAAATCTTTTAAAAACCTGTTATAATAAACACGATACAATTATACAATTAAACAATTATACTCTTCAACTACTTGTTGATTCACTTTTTAGAATTAAAATATGTATATGTCTTCAGTGTGTGTTTCACACATGAAGACATATGTGTGGCACACTCTGTATTTCATTTGCTAAAAATTGAACTGTTTAAAGATTCTTGTACATTTGCAATTGCGTTTGAAACTACCTATTAATGGACCAGGTTTTACTAAAAAATATTTTTGTACTGAGATTTAAATCTCACTGTAAAAAATAGTGGTATTGCTCTCAAATACTAAACATCGCTATTTGTTCAAAATGTAGGATAAGTTTCACCTAATAAAATACCTACGAATAAGGACCTACATTAACGATATTTATATGATATTTTAAAATACATTTTTTAAATTTTTTTTCGAAAAAAAATTTATGTTCTGAATTTTACTTTTTAAAATTGTGCTTCTCAATGACATTCAAATCTCTTTCTTAAAATTATCTGAAAACGCATAAACAAAAATTTTTAATTTTAGTTCATGTAATGTGACAAATATTGTCCTTTGATAATCTTTTTAACAAAACATACACTATCCACATAAAAAATTCACTTTCTGATTTCAATTTTATTAATTCATATTCTGACAAATAGGGTAAAATGAATGAGAACCGAAAGAATATTTTTTATTATGAAAGCAATGAATGTATATTTTGTTGATATGTATTTGTAATACACTGTAAAAAATATCTGCAAAGGTACATTGTAAAAAAAATTCTGTAAAGGTACTAAACTTTTTCTTGGAAACTGGGATTCCTAGAACTTTTCCTATAACGGTAACAGCAAAAATTCAAGTTTTAGAATCGGTTACATGGGTTTTTCCTGTTACCATTACATGAAAAGTTTTTGGAATCCCAGTTTCCTAGAAAATGTTTAGTACCTTTACAGATTTTTTTTACAGTGTACTAAACCTTTTCTAGGAAACTGGGATTCCAAGAACTTTTCCTGTAACGGTAACAGTAAAGATTCAAGTTTCAGAATAGATTACATGAATTTTTCCTGTTATCGTTACATGAAAAGTTTTTGGAATCTCAGTTTCCTAGAAAATGCTTAGTACCTTCACAGATTTTTTTTTACAGTGTAGAGAAAACGGAAAAAAACTTCTTAACATATTCATTTCGGTAACATTCCATCAAATCAACGTGCTTGCATTTTAACAAGAAGGCAGAATAACAGAAGGATAACAATGAAAATGCCTCCACTTTTTACCATAAAGTCCTTCCTAGTATGGCTGCCATTTCCAGTATTTCAAGAATGAATGGAGAACAGTAAAAATGACGGCCTCTTCACTGTAAAAAAAATTCTGTAACGGTACTAAACATTTTCTAGGAAACTGGGATTCCAGGAACTTTTCATGTAACGATAACAGAAAAAAATCATGTAATCGATTCTGAAACTTGAAATTTTGCTGTTACCGTTACAAGAAAAGTTCTTGGAATCCCAGTTTCCTAGAAAAAGTTTAGTATCTTTACAGATTTTTTTTACAGTGTTTATAATGTTTCAAAATCGATCCAATCGCGGTCTAATGCTACTAGACAACAGGCCTTGCGATCCGCAGAACGCACTAGGACTACGAACCGAGCATTATTTTGGGGGATAAATTCTGTTGGAGAAGTTAAACTTCTCTCTCCTCCTTCTACTATTCTATCTTCATGATTTTAAGACGATTCACGTGAAGACATTTCAACCTAATGTGAAATCGTAATTCATAGTCCGGGAGCAAATGACATCAAATTTCTGTCATTGAAGCTTAATTTGACGTTTCAAACCTAGTAATACCTAGATCTTTTTATTCTCGTTGCTTATTACGGTTGATTTACATTAAAAAACTTTCGTCGATTGTGTATGTAAATTGACAGTAAAAAGTCATACAAACAAAATGAATTAAATTAAACAAATTTTTTCAAGCCGAAAACATGTTTAGTTAACTTAATTATTTTTAAAAAGCTATAAAGATTATATCTGTAAAGATTATAACTATAAAGCTATATCGATTAATTACAATTAAAAAGCTAGTTTGCCCATCATTGCGGATATTAATGGAACATTTTATGGAACATTTTGTACCCTTTTAGAAACATTGAAATGGCCATCTTTACTCTGCCTAAAAACACTGCAATAGCTATTTTAATGAGGCAGACGATGATAAAATTACACACATATTTTTCTTTGAATTTTTACCGATACCTGAATTATTTCACAAGTGGATGTTGGCCATGTGTAGAAATTCTATGAAACAGTAATTTATTATAGTTTTTTTGTAATTATTAATTTAATTAAGTTTATATTCGGCGTGTCAAACCTATAGTCCAAGAGCCGACAGCACAAAACCCTATGTTATCGAGCACAAGGGAAAAAACACTTTTATTTTATGGAAGAGTAGTAATAGGGGATTTTAATGACCCATGTTTGCTGGAGTCGAAGTGGTACATAAGCCAAAAATGAATACCACGAATGGTTGACTCGTAGACTTTGCATTATGTTTTCCTGTATCCAGTTTTCCATGTTTTCATAATTTTAACTGTAGGAAAAAAACAATCTTACACTTACAAGTTAACCGCTATTGGTATGGATTATGCACCATTTCGCTTCCGGCAGACATGGTTCCTCTATTAATACTCTTCCATAAATAAAGGTTTTTTTCTTGTGCTTGAAAACATAGGATTTTGTGCTGTCGGCTCTTGGACTACCAGTAATATCCTAGATCATTTTGTTCACATGACTTATTATTGTTGATTTACATTTTTAAAAAAATCTTCAATTATGTGGTGACGGGACTTTTGATGCCATCGACTCTCGGATTATTAGCAAGCATAATATAAAACAAAAGATAATTGAGGCTTAACTTAAACATTATTCGTTTTCAAATTAAGCTATTTTGTATGTTTGTCTTTCGTGCCAGTTGTTAACTCCTTCGAAGGTCCAATCATTAAAAATTATTTGATGATTTTTTTTTTACTATTTTGATATATATTTTTTTAGTTTCATTCGTAATTATATAAATACGTGACGCCTAAATCATTATTCAGTCCATATATCCATCAGTTCGCATATAACAAGGCAAAAAGTAAAGAAACGAATCGTTTGAAATTTAAAATATATAATTATAACATAATTTTGTCGAGTCATTTTTGAAATTTTATGAAAATCAATCAAAACTCCGCTACATTAAGGTTAAAGAGAAATAATATTTTCAACTGCATGTTGATGATGTTACACTTTTCAAACATAACACAATTCATATGTATATATGAAATATATTGAATTATATATTACTGAATTATATATTCTGTACAATCTGTAGTGCAAAGAATATTTTTATTAATATACAGGGTCACACAAAACTTTTCTATTACATAATGATATAAGGGAAAACATTGGTCGGTGTGCATTTTAATCGTCTTAAACTATTTCACATTTTATGAAATTGATGTACGTTGCTGGGATTTACTACAAGTTATTTCTTGTGTATAATAAAAAGCATTTGGTATTTACAAGGATGCACAAAAGTATTCGGACACTGTATTGTATCCGAAGTAATGTATATTTTGTAAACTTTGTTATACTACGAACACACCTTATTTGCTACATCTGATATGCAATTTACGACTTTTTGTTCCTAGGTGCGTTCGTAGTAATATAAATATTTAACGCCTATTGTCGTCGTTCAGTCCGTCCACCCATCTGTCCGCATATAACAACATAAAAAGTAACAAACAAATACATTTGAAATTTTAAACATATAAGATATGCAGAATTGCGTTGAATCATTTAATATTTTACAAAAATTGGATGTATAATTTAATTGCCAAAACAATCAATAGCATTCCGTTACATTGCGGCCAATGAGGAAAAATAGATTCAAATTCATGTTAATGATGTTATACACTTTCAATATTTAGGGGGAACTGGGGTACATTGATACAACTTTTTTCTAAAAAATTTTTTGGTGTCTAGAAAGCAAAAATTTCAAGTTATTTTTCGATGTGTTGTCAGCAAAACCTGTGTAGTTTGTTATAAAAATGTTCAATCGTTGTTTTAGATATTAGTTTTGCATGTAATGTTAAAAAAATCAAAAAAAGTAATTTGTATCAATGTGCCCCATCCCCGGGGCAGATTGATACACTTTGATACGTCTCGGAAAAATGGAGACAAAATAACACCGATGCATATTTTTCATAGAAAAATAGTTAGCAAACCATTTTATAGTATTTATAAAAATTCAAATCACCCACACTTTATTTGTAAGCAATATTAAAGCAATCAAAATGAAATGTATAATGACTTCATGTTCTGGCTGTTCCTTGTCTGATTGTTGGCTGTGGTAACTTTGTCGTATCTGATACTTCAACCCCAGCATTATCTTCTTTCTTAGGAAAGATGAAAAATTACCAAGTTTTCTGTTTATAAATCGGTTTATAAACAAAAAATAAAGGATAATTATATTAAAAATTCTGTTTTTAATATAATTATCCTGTGCTGTTCTGCAGCTTGTTTCTCTTACGTAACACTTTTCATGTAGAAATTACATTTTTCTCTGGAGAACTGTTATAAATTTGAGATTTTCCAGGCTGCCGTCCATTTCTTTAATTAGTTCTACTAGCACTATATGTTGGGTAAGTTCGTACGTCTTCTCTTTGCAAAAATACTATAAAATGTTCTAATATAAAAAAATTAAAACTATTTCACTTCAATAAAAACTAATATTAGAAATTTTTAGCGAAAATGGTTGGATTAAGGAGTGCATTGTAAAAAAAATAATAACAGGTAATGAAAAAATGAACTAGAAAAGGATTTAGGTTGTATCAATGTGCCCCGACAAAGACTGTATCAATGTGCCCCATACAGCCATTTTAAATAAAATGAGTCTCAAATCCAGTACTTCATAATTTATCTAACTAAAAAGAATGAGAAACTGATAAAGAGTAGTTTTACTTGCCAGAGAGAGTATTCTTTTCGGTTGAAAATACTGGAACAGTTTTATAATACCATTTCAATTCTACAACACAAACTTACTTTTGACCTACAAAAACAAATTATCACCCGTCCTATTTCAACAAACTACTGAATCATTCCAAAACTTTCTGTGTATAGTTGAGTGCACAAGTATCACCTTTTGGAGCTGTTGTGAAACTTCCTGTAATGACCCTGTGTGCTGTACATGGGGTGTATCAATGTGCCCCATGTATCAATGTCCCCCAGTTCCCCCTATAAATTGTGCTGCATCTATGAAGTAAATCTTCTAAAATTTATATTCTGTACAATCTGTGGTGCAAAGAATATTTGTTATTAATTTACAGGGTCATAAAAATTTATTTCATTGCTTAATGGTATAGAGGGAAATTATTGTTTGGGCTATATTTTAATTATATTGACCTGTTCCACATTTCATGAAAATGATATATGCTGCTGAGGTTTACTACAAGTAATTTCCTGTATAATATAAGCGGTTTATATTTACAGGAACAAACAAAAATATCGGATACTATACTGCATCCGAAGAACCATTACGACACGATCTGAATATTTTTTAAAACCTCATTTGCTGCGTTTAATGTGCAATGTCCGACTTGTTTTATTTTTTTAATAATAATTCGTCATGGAGTATGTAAAAATAATGAATTATTTTAATGAATTTTCTTTCGTACACAAGTAATGATTCTAAGGAAAAGTTAAAAGAAAACGAAAAAAGTTGAATCTATATTATAAAGGCCAAACGTATCTGTCCGTAACGCATACGTCATTTTGCGAATGACAACACTTTCCCCTGTAATTTCGGTATAGCAATTTTCGGTACTACGAATTTTACACTTCTAAACATCGTACATTTAAAATTTTTATACTGTCGGATAAAGAAAATAATGTACTTTTAACTTTAATTTGTTTCAAAGCTTTATCTCAATTTATTTTTGAGATATTAATTTTATACGGTTTTTAGTACCAATTTTGTAATTGTGGCAACAGAATCGCTCCATTTTCTCTTAAAATTGAAAAAAAGAAAGAAGAGTAAAAATTAAAATGCGTAAAAATTTCCCATGCAATTTCGGTTTTGCAGTTTTCGCTACTGTAAATTTTACACTTCTAAACATCGTACATTTTAATTTTTTTACCGTCGTAGCGAGGAAAAAATGTACTTTTAAATACAATTTGTATCTTCAAAGCTGTATCTTAATTAAATTTTATATATATATATATATATATATTTTAATTTTTAGTACCAATTTTGTAATTGTGGCAGCAGACACAATCCATTTTCTCTTAAAATTGAAAACAAAAATAGAAATTAACATGCGCATACTATTTTTAAAATATCGTCTGGTATAAAATCCGGTGAATGTCGGTTTTATTTTGTTTAATAAATTGGATAATTGGGTTTTATAGAATTTTGTTACTTTTAGCTTAAAATAATATTTGTTAGAGAGTTAGACTGATGATAATATAGCATGCATTTTATATTTTAACTAATTTTGTAGATTTATTATAAATCAATGAAACATGTCTTTCTTAAAGATTTTCTTTCGTCGATTTTCGACGGGTTCCACCTCATTTTTATAATAGCGAAAAATCTAAAATTGAGCAGATTTACAAATTCTATCAAAAAATATTAATGATTAAGACTTTTTGGCATGTGTATAGCCAAAATTTGAAAGTAATCTAAGTAAAGTAAGATCTTAGTTGGTAAATGTTAGCATGCATAATTTAATACTTGAGTTATTTTGTAGCAATATGCGAAATTTTAGTTCAATGAATGTTAAAAATTGGAAGATATCGTCAGAGATCCTTTTCTTAAACTTTCAAAATGTTCTAACGAATACTCCGAATTTAACGAATCATTTAATTTATGTTACATTCCTAATAATACCTACCTAAATACCGTCGAATCGGAAACTTTTCTCTCCTTTTATCACTAGTTATTTAAAATCACAATCCTGTAGAAACCAAAAAATGGAGTATATTCACAGGAAATATTTAAGACCTTTTGCAATAAATTTATTTTATTATAATCATGAACAGTTTTATAAAATGGCATAAAATTTTATATTAAAAAATTTAAGTTTGTTTTTTAATGTGTTTTTAAAACGAAAGTAATGATAAAAATCTACCATTTTTGAATTGTTTCAAAATTCAAAATACTTAGATTAACTTTTTCGATATTTTCTGTACAAATCTTAGTTAAAAACAAGAATTTCAGATAGTTTTATACAAATTAAATATTTATAAATCACCCATAGTATCTTATTTAAAGTAAAAAAAAACTGGGTTTGCAAATGCAATTAATAATTTTAATGATTCGCAAACACACCTTAAAGTGAATATTAAATACTCTTTTGGAGGAATGAATCCACTTTTCTCAGGAAAAATTTATGTACTACGATAAAGACAGCTGAAACAAAACTGTTTCTGCTGTCTTAGTAGCAGCACACACTTTTTCTTTTCCCCTCTTTAATATCTTAAAATTTTATATGTCACGTACACTAAAAAATATGCATAACAAGAATTCCGTAACCATTTGCTCTTAATCTTTTAGATCGTCCAGAACACCTTTCAAACGTGATATGAAGACGGACACGTTTGCTTTTCAATGACGCCTCTGTTTGTTTTTCAAATCGAGGAAATGAAAGCAATTTGTCTAGCCACTTTATATTAATTCTAAAGCATTTCGCTTGTCTCGGAAGCCTTTTTGCCCGTTGAAATTTACATTAAAATTTAAGACGTTATAGCTTCTTTTTTAAGTTCCTGTTCTTTTTGAACGTCCTGTTCTTAGTTTCTTCAAATATGGAGCTCTTATACCAAACATTCGCATTACTTTTCAGCTCTTTTTCCTCTTAAACGTTTCATGAAAGTCAGCTTCATTTAAATACATTATTTTGTAATAAATAATATATTGAAATTGTTCTTAAGAAAAAAAAATATACGTAATCATGTTTAGCACACACCCGTACACTAACAAAAATTTGAGGAAGATAAACTATTAAAATAATATATATTTAAAAAAGGAGCAAGATTTTCTGAAATACTTATCCTCCTAAAACTCAAATCTAGTAGGGAAAATTACTGTTTCTACTTAACTCGATTTAACTCATAGCTAAAACCTTCAGTGTTTGTAGACACTGTTATTTTGTTATATAAATTTTACCACTGTATGTTCTAAGCTTTACTATATCATATTAAAAACAAATTGAAAGTTAATTAATTATTGTTGCATATCTGTAGTTAAAGGCTCCATAGTCAAAAAATATTTTTAATTATTACAGATAAATATTTTTAAATTATTACAGATAAATTAACAAACGAATATTGAAACAAAATTGTTGATTTTTTTCTTTATTATCAAAGTGAGATTGCAGTTTAGCTTCTTTCATTAATGACGACCAAGATAACTTTGTGCCATTTTTAATACCAGGCAGATGTTTACTGATATCTGCTCTATTAAAGTGACGGATGCCGGTAGTTCAAAATAGAATTTCATTTTTCGATTCTTTGCCAGATTTGAAACTTTTTGCTCCGCTGTGCGCCGTATTATATAGTTCTCATATGCCCAGGCGCTATGGAGAAACTCTACGCCGCTCAATTGTAAACAAAATTGCTCCCTATTTATACATTAATTTTCATTTTCATTTTTCTTTCTGCAATTTTTAAGTAGTGCTTTTTTATTGTTATTTCATCTTAACACTTCATGTTAACACATTTTTGTGCGTGACTTCTCTATTTGCCTATAAAAGTCTTAGTCTAATTACCTGAGAAATAAATCTCATATTTTTAAAGAGTACTGGTATCTGCCCTTTCTGGAAAGGATAACTTTCTGCGCCGTAAATCATTTATTCACATCAGTGGGGGAACCATGGTTTTACCGTTGGCCATCTTAACAATATCTTCGGATAAGTTGTCGTACAATATTTTCCATGCATTCTATAATATTTAAAATAAAATATGCTTTGAATCATGCGTAAAAGTGCAAACTTTTACAAGATACCAAGGAATATCCTTTAAAATGAAGAGGTGATATTTTTAAAATAATTTAATCAAAAATTAGCGAATTTATCCTATTAATAAAAAAAAATTATACCTGTATAATTGCTCTTAAATATAATTAAAATGTAATGAAATGTAATGAAATGTAATTAAAAAATTTATTTCCACAAATTACTTAAAGCCTGAATAAAAAAAAAAAACATACTTAAACAAATGAAAATGCTTTGATGTTTAAAATTACGTTTATCTTTCAAACAGAAAATGTAACTGTTAATAAAACTTTTTCCAATTATCTAAATTGATTATTCAAAACAATTTTCAAAAAAGAATAGCAACAGTAAACATTTTAAAAGATTCATTTAGCACTATTGTCTACTATTAATAATCTTTATCCAAATTATAACACTGGGGTACAATGACTGTGGTATTTAGGAAATTCCTTATTAAAAATACCGTTCCTACACAAAATTGACACCCTGAATCCAAATACGATCTTGAATTTGATATATTAAATCTAGATTTTAAGCTATGTCACTTCCTTCTCTGTATATAATACACTCAGGTGACAGAAGTCATAGGATAGCAATATGCAAATATATAGATGGCAAGTGTCTCTTACAAGTTGTATAAATGGTCGGTGCCTGGGCAGGACTTTCATGTGCGGTCAAATGCTTCGTTGAGAAGGTTGTTTATGAGATTATGGCCACACGACGAGAATTAACGGAATTCGAACGCGGTATGCTAGTTAGAGCTAGATGCATGGGACATCCCATTTCGGAAATCGTTACGGAATTCAACATTTTGAGATCCATTGTATCAAGAGTACCTAAATTCAGGCAAAACCTCCCATCATGGAGAGCGCAATGGTCGACCGCCACCCCTTAAGGACCGTGACCAGCGACGTCTGAGTAGACTTGTCAGTGCGAACAGACAAGCAACACTGCGTGAAATGACCGCAGGAATGAATATGGGGCGTCCGACGAGCGTATCCGTCAGAACAGTCCGGCGAAATCTATCTTTAATGGACTGTAACAGCAGAAGACCAACTCGGGTACCATTACCAAATGCACGACATCGCCAACAGCGGCACTCTTGGGCTCGTGACCGTATCAGTTGGACCTTAGACCACTGAAAAAAGTGCCTTGGTCAGATGAGTCAGGATTTCAATTGGTAAGAGCTGGTGGGAGGGTACGCGTGTGGCGTAGACCCCATGAAGTCATGGACCCAAATTGTCAACAAGGCAGTGTGCAAGCTGGTGGTGGCTCAATAATGGTGTGGGCCGTGTTTACATGGAATGACCTGGGTCCGCTGGTCAAACTGAACGGATCTCTAAATGGAAATGATTACGTTCAGCTAAAGAGTGACCACTTGCAACCATTCATGTACTTCAAGTTTCCAAACAACGTTGGAATTTTCCAGGCTGACAATGCGCCATGTCACCGGGCCATCACTGTTCACGATTGGTTTGAAGAGCATTCTGGACAATTCCAGCGGATGTTTTGGCCACCGAGATCGCCTGACATGAGTCCCATCGAACATTTATGGGACATATTAAAAGATAAGTTCGTGCACATAATCCTCCACCTGCAACAGTTTCGGAATTATAGACGGAAGTATGGCTCAATATTTCTCCTGGGGATTTCCACGTCGTGTTGCTACGCTTCGCAGGGCAAACGGAGGATCGACATGCTATTAGTAGGGTATCCCATGACTTTTGTCACCTCAGTGTAGGTTACAATCAAAATGCATGATGTTTGAAAATGTGCGTTGAAAAGCTGGGTTTTTCTAGAGACTAATGCTTCGTGAACAATTAAAAGACACAAATTTCTTGAAAATATTCGAGAACGAAGTATCAGTTTGCCGAAAAATTGTAGATGTAGCGCAAAACATTCTTGAAAAATTTAAAAAATGAATCTACCAACACCGGTTTAGTGTTATGTTGCTAAATAAATAAGCTTGTTTAATTTTATTTAAAGATACTAGTATAAACCCATGTATACCGTTGCAAATATGTTTTTGCAATGTAATGCACTTAAATGGACATGTATATAGTATTTTAAAATAAAAGATCTGATTGAGTAAAACAGAAGTTATTTTCGAATTTATCACACAAAATGGCGTAAGAATACTTTAAAATATTCCAGACACCAGACAAAAATTAATTTTGTTCCACTGTGTAATTGTTTAAACGTTTAATTAACGTAACATTTTTTATGCACTTATAATGACAAAAATTAAGGAAAAATAATGTATCTTAATAATATTTAATCTTAAACCCATTAAAGGATTTCGTTTTTGAAAAAGAAAATACATTTGACTATATTTAAAATTTAAAAAAATAAAATAAAAAATATATATATTCTTTCACGTTAATTAATGGAATCCCTCTTTAGAGAATAAAGTATTAAGATTCCCTTAGGTATTTGTTATCATTATTTGGTATTAAAAAATGTTTTTATGTACAATTTAATAAAAGATAATGAATTCTTTATTTTTTTTCTAAGTCTAAATCTCATAAACCTTATTTAAAAATATACTTTGCTCCAATTAAATATTATTAAATTGAAATGATGAACGCTTTTCACAAATAACACAGTCATTAACCTCTTTAAATGATAAATTATTAAAAAATAAAAAAAGAATATTTTGTTTTACTTTTGATTATTTTTTATATATTTATGTTATTAAAAATGAAATTATTTATATACATAATGTTTAATAGAAAATATAATATTTTTCGTTTAAATATGTTTGACATTTTAAGATTGAAAAATTAGAAACGAATATGAAGAAAAAGTAATGAATAATAATAATTTATTTTCCATTGTTGTTTTCTGCTACTTACTGTTTGTTTTGAACAATGACTTTTTGTTCTATCGAGTCAATATACATGATTGAAACAGTTATGTCCTATTATTACGTATAATTCAAAAAACTTTTTAGTTCCAATATCTTAACACCTTTTTTAGTATATGAAAACCTTTTTAATATTTATAACTATTTATTGAAAAAAAATTGTGTAAAGTTTATAGTGGACGTGATAGTTAAATAGTACCTTATATTCTCTACTATTGTGCATCGATACCATGTTAGAAGCATTAAGTTGCTAATATTTTGTATATCATTTTAAAGTGATTTGATATGAAAAGTTTGGATTTATTTTAAGTTGGTGCAGTTATGCTAACAATTTCAATGTCTGTTTATTGCTGTATATAAAATTTTGAAGTGGTGGATACTAATATTGAAAGCGTATCGATGCTTGGGTAGCTGCCACGAAGTAGTGTGGTTTTGCACATAACAGTGCTTGAGATTTGTGAGGTGAGACCTGTGTGTGTAAAGATTTCTGAAACTGTCAGAATTCACTAAAAGCTGAAACTGCCTTTAACTGTAAATTCACACAGATGCTTAGAGAAAGGATAAAGGTAATGTCTCATTTCAATGATCTCGTTTATCTAATTCTCTATAACGAAATTTGCTTTAGCAAGTATATAATGATTTCAAGGTAAAAGTATTGTGAGCAACTCTTTTCTAAACTGCGTATTGAGATGGCAGTACCCAAATTGATTAGAATGTTGATCTGTAATGAGTAAGAATCGATGCCTCCGGATATAGTTCTTGGGGAAGATGAGTTCTTGTAGCTGTTATATGGTGTCACAGAATTCCACGTTGCCGAGTTTACTCGGTATATCATGTGAGACGAATGCAGTATAATTCGTATCGGCGATGTTATCAACAGTTGCGGCGATGCTACAACAGGAGTCAAGATGGAATAGACTGCTTTCTCTCAACATCTGACGCCTCTTACTCCGAATTGTCTCCGATGAAGGATATTATTAGTTTCCAAAAAGTTGGGCAGTCGCTGCAATCGGATCTATTCAAGCAATTTTCGTGATGTTTCTAGAAACTGTTTAGCCTCTATGAACTCTGTTCAGAAGTTTACTACCTGTACTTTAGAAAATATACGACTTCCACCAGTTTGAAAACTGATGAAAAGTAATTATGAGAGATCCCAAGATTAATACTTCGCATGAGTAGTTCCAAAAGAATTTTCAATGATCGGTTTAACCTTTTGAAGGCTATGTGATTGAAGCCTGGTGCTTTTTTATAATTTAGCAGTTAAACAGCCATTTTTAATTCAGAAATTTTGAAGGAAATGCCCTCTAATGGTGTGAATTCTATGCTCATGATTTATTTTATGGGTATGCTGCATTGCCGAAACCATATAATGAAATCTAAGAGGAATTATTTGGATTATTCGCTATGAATCAATTAAAGTTTGAACTTTCTTTATTTTTTGGGCAATCATTCGAAATTTAGTTGCAAAATAAATTCAAGCAATAAAACATTATTAAAGAAAGCATCCCTAAAAGTTATAATAAACAGTTTCTAACTCTTTAATTTAACTACATTTCATAGAAAAAATGGGAAGGTTTATATAAGTTATTTAGACATACATGACGCTTATGTAAATAGTTTCTAGTATTTCTTCAAACATTTTCAGTTTTTTCAATGAATATTAAGATAAAACAGTTACAGATACTTCAGTATTAATTATTAATTTTTCTAATAAGTCAAAATAATACAATTATTATTGAGATTCGTAATATATCACCTTTTATTGTAAAATAATAACAAAAATTTCGTATGTGTAATTCTTTACTTACACAAATTAAGTATTCTGAGCATTATTTCTGTACATTTTTATTTTTATGAAATAGTATGAATGTAAATCAACTCATTAATTTTATTTAAGCTTGATTGTGTGCATATAAATATTATCTATAGTTTTTTGGAGTTCCATTAGTATTTGATTCCGAATCGGTCAATAGTTGCCGAAATGGCAGATCCGATGAAAATAACATGTGAGTGATGCCAAACATCGTCCAGGTGGTTCAGTGGTTAGAATATTTGTCCGTACAGCCAAGTATCATATTCCAACATTGGGTTGGATAGATTCACTTAAAAGAAAAAAAAATTCGCATTGATTTTCAAACAAAACGATCATATTTTTAAAACTCTTCCAGCATTATTTAAAAGATTTATTTCACTCTTTTTTTCGAATATTAGAATTTAGTATAGTTTTTCTGCCTAAGCATTTGTCCTTTCTTAAATAGTAAACTAATGACAAATGTTTAGATACCTAAATTTACTTTTGGCACATACACTTTATTGATTGTCATACTTTATTTTTTTCTTTAATGAGGAGTATTTTTCTTGTACTTTTTAAAAAAAAAGTATATTTTTTTCAAACCGATTGGAAGCATATTCAGTCCTGGACCAGAATCAGGAATTTTTGGTTTTAATTTTTAATGCTCTTACAATTAAGTTATTTTGGACGACATTCAAATATACAAATTATTCAATCAGAAATAATTTGGAAATAACATCTGCTCTTTCATTTGAGTTTGCATGCAAAACTAGAAGTGGAAATCTGGAAGTCAAGTGAGAAAGAAACAAAAATGGTATGAAAAAATATCAACAATAGAAGAAACAAAGGAAATATTAGATAAACTGAAAGTTTCAGGAAACATACAGAGAATAATCATGTTCCCAGTTCCTCAATATATCAAGAAATCTGACCTCAATGAATTGTTATCTCAAAATCAGTTTTTAAAATTAAAAAAAAAATTCTGACAAAGACACACCATATCATTAAGTATTGGAAGCAAATGCTCATTCAGCACGCATACTACCCAGTTAAAAATGAACTCTAGTGAAACTGCAAAGAAAATGCAGTTGCCAAACTGTGATGATTTGGCACAAATCACTGCAGTTTTTTCGAAGTCAACAACTACAAAATCACTACAGTGAATGAGTAGTTCATAACTACACATTTTCTGCAGTGAGTTTGAAGTTAAATGCCCCTCCCACCCCAAAAAATTGGCTCTGCTGGCGCCATCTATTGACCATACTGGTAAGCTTCCTTTTTAACATTTCAAAGGCAGATTTTGACTGTGAAAACAGTTGTACTCGAACTGACGATCGCAGGTACACGAGAGACACGCTTTGACCACTTGCCCGTTGAGACTTGTGTGGTTAGTTTTGTGCGAGGTATAAAGGGGAGGCATTTCAATTAAAGGTTATTTGTTGCAAAAGCTGAATGGCAGGCAGAAAAATTGGATGTTTTAAAGTGCTTTTATTTTATTATTTATTTATTTATTGTAATTCGTTTATATGGGCGTGTATTTTAAAAACAATTTAATATTAAATGAATTAACCAAACACTTTAGCGAATTAGCTAAAGCAAATGAATTGGTTTTTCTTCTGAATTTAAAAATCAGTAAATATTTAATAAAATAATTTTATTTTTAGGCTAATTGCGAAAATAATAATTTTTTTAATATGAATTATAATGTAATTGCATGCGTTGTGTTAATTTTATAAAATATATATTTTTGACATGGAAGTACTTACTTTAATAAATTATGGGTCGGTAATTAATATTTTTTACTTAGAATAAAAATTTATTTTATGTCGTTTAATGATACGGTAAAACATATTTTTTATTATTGTGTTAGAATAATAATTTGTTATTTATAAACATTTTTTAATTTAAAAATTAAATATATATATATATATATATATATATATATATCTTTTTTTTTTTTTTTTTTTTTTTTTTTTTTTTTTTTTTTTGTAGTGAGTTTTTTAAATAGGGAATATTTCTGAATCTTTCTTGCAAATAAAAAATAAAATAATAATAAACGAATTTTAGAGGTTTTTCTGACAATATAATTTTTTAGGAATTATAATGTAATTAAATGTGTTAATTTAAGAAATATATATTTGTAAAAAGGAAAAATTAATTTTATAAAATAAGAATATAATATTGTGTTAGAATAATAATTTGTTATTTATAAACATTTTTTAATTTAAAAATTAAATAATAAATAAATGCAAATGAAAAAAATAAACGAATTTTAGAAGTTTTTCTGATAATATATATTTTTTTAGGAATTATAATGTCATTAAATGTGTCAATTTAAGAAATATATATTTGTAAAAAAGGATAAATTAATTTTGTAAAATAAGAATATAATATTGTGTTAGAATAATAATTCGTTATTTATAAACATTTTTTAATTTAAAAATTAAATAAAAATTATATATATATATATATTTTTTTTGTAGTGAGTTTTTTAAATGGGGAATATTTCTGAATCTATCTTGCAAATTAAAAAAAATAAACGAATTTTAGAGGTTTTTCTGATAATATATTTTTTTAGGAATTATAATGTAATTAAACGTGTTAATTTAAGAAATATATATTTGTAAAAAGGAAAAATTAATTTTATAAAATAAGAAGTTCATAATTTATAACTTTGAAATAGAATAAGGACTCATTTTATATCATTTTTATTTTTTAATGTAGCATATGTTTTTAATGACTCTGTAGATATATTTGATTGTTAACTTATCTACATTTTTACCTAAAAATAAAATAGAAACATTAATTTAATTTTCTTCTTTTTTTTTTTCTTTGGTAAATAATTTTTTACAAAGGGAAATTTCTGATTTTTTTTTTTTTTTTTTTTTTTTTTTTTTATAAAAAATGACTAGATTTTTCAATATATTTATGACTTGTAAAATAATTTTAAACACTTTTAATAATTTAATATTTGCATGAAATAAGAAACTTTGATGTGCTTTTAAAATGAATACATAATTAGAAAATACACTTCAATTAACTGATGAAGTATTTTGTTTTCTTTCTACGATTCATTAAGTTTAGATCGAATAATAATTTTAAAGAGCGATTTAAAAATTTATTTGATGATTCAAATATTTCTATGTCGATTTCAAAACGAAGTAATAGTAAATTAATTGCAAGTTAATTTTCAGTTATGAAGATGGAGATGTATGGGGGCAGGAATCAGAGGAGCTCGTTGGATTTTAAAATTTAATTAAATAAAATTTCCTCTTTTTTTTCAAAATCCTAATGTAAATTTTTCGAGTAACTTAGAAAGAAAGAAAAATAAATTTTCAATTAAGGAGGGGGTTGTAGACTCATTGCCCCTCCCTGGATTTTGAAATTTAATTAGCAATTTTTCCTCCAATTTACAAAAACATAATAAAATTTATTCTTTTAGTGTGATTTAAATAAAGAAAAGAAGAATTTTCCGTGAGGGGTGGGGGAATAGATGAGCCATTTTCCCTCACTCGATTTTGAAATTTAACTAATTTTTTTCTCCGACTTTTGAAAAAATACTAAAATTCAATCTTTTTCTTTAGCTTAAAATTCTTATTTTCAAAAGCATGGTAAAATGTATAATTTTCAAGAAATTTACAATAAAAAGTAAGAAGAAATTTCGCATTAAGGGGCTGGTGAGTGAAAGGCCCATTGTTCCTTATAACTTTTGAAACTTAATATATTTTTTCTCTGATTTTGATAAACCTCGCAAAATTTATTCCTTTAGAGTAACTTAAAATAAAAGAACTAAGAAATTTCCGTTGTATGCAGGGGGCACAGGTAGTCACTACCCTTCACTGGATTTCGAAATGTAATTTAGTGAAATTAATTTTTTTTCTCTTAGCTTAAAATAATAAAGGAACTAATAATTTTAAGTTAGGGGGAATGAAGCATAGATGAAGCCCATGTCTGAATTAAAAAAAAAAAAGAATTGGATTTTAATGTATTAAAACTTGTAATTTCCAAGTAACAAAACAAAGTAGGAACTAATAAATTTTTTACTACGGAAGTGGTTCGATGGGATGAGAAATCCCTAGCTCGATTTTGAAGCATATTTCAAATTATTTTTCTCCGATTAAATTCTGTGAATTTATCGGACAATAACTACAAATATACGAGAGATGCATCGGAAATGTACTTCTAAATTAATGGTTGGATAATAACTTCAAATTCACTGCAGTGATTCTACGGTTATAAAGTCTTATATATTTTTTAATTTTTGATTATAAAATGACTTTATAAAAACTACAGTGTTATCAAAATTAATAGCGCACAGAATGTTGAAAATAAATTACTGCAAAATCACCTTTAATTAACTACAAAATAACTGAAGTGATTTTATAGTTGAGATTGCACTACAGAAAGACTAGAGAAATTTTAGGAAAACCTCCAAAACACTTCACTTCTACAAAAAAACTGCAGTTCATTTTTAGCTGGGTACTGGGGTGAAGAAGTATAACGTTTCGCTTGAATAGCTAATACATTTCCTAACACGATGTATTTTTCACGGTATGTATATTTCAAGAGAATTTTAGAATGTATTCTTTAGATATCAGAAAAATAACTGGACAGAAGGAACTTTAGAAGTATTTTAGAAGGCTCATTTACTTCAAATATTATAAATTAACACCTTATTGCAGATCTGCAACATACCCCAAAAGACAATGTTGTTTCGACAGTAAACTTCAAAAGACGAATTTGTTGATTGTTGTTATTTTATGACACTGCTGTTAACATAATTATTTCATTAAATTCGCAAGACAGTGATTTTTTTTTTTTTTTTTTTTTTTTTTTTTTTTTTTTTTTTTTTTTTTTTGTCATCAAAGTTTGCGCTTGATCAGGTGCACATAATTTTTTCTAAATTAATGTTTGGAATAGTGAGATTAAAAAAGTTACAGATGATTAGAAGAATATTGTTTACAAAGGTATCTTTAATTTATCTACTTAAAGACCATATTAAAGCTTGGAAAGTCATAATATATATATATAAGATAAACGTAAAAATTTGTTTGTTGCAGATCTGCAGTAACGCGTCATTAAAAAAAATCCATGTAAAGGACTTTTTTTTTAATGTTAAAAGAGTAAGATATAAAATTTCTTCTAATGATTATTTGAATTGCATTTCTTTTGAAAGAGGAAAATGATTGTAAAAAAGAAACATTAGTTTGATTTGATATTATATAATTGCTATACGTGAAATTAGGAATACACCGTCCCTATGTAAAATTAATAGCAAGTCCAAAGTAGCAAAAAAGGAAATGTCGCATAGAAAAAAGTATTCAACAGAAAAAGCAAAGAGGGCATACTATACATTTTTCACCAAAATGAGTGCGCCTAGATGAAACTGGGCACTGGCCATATTGGGAAGAAAAAGGAATTCGTTGTAAATATCCTAATTGTAAATGATTTATTCAAACTGTTTGTGAGGAATGTGATGTGAGACTTAGCTACAACGAAACTAACATTTACTACAAAAATTATCATGTTAATTAATATTTTAAATATTTTCAGTTTTTGTGCCATTTGGGATGAATCTGCAGATTTGAAACAAGTCTATTTTCCAATTAACTTTTTTTTTAAATTCTGAATTTTGTATTATTTTTCTCCGGTTTAAAATGATACATTTTTTCATGTATGTTAGACTTTTTCAGATAGGAGTTGTTGGGCTAAATATGATTAATATAGGTTTTGTGTTTAAACATTTGTTATAGGTTATACTGAAACAGTGGACACATAAATATTCTTTTGGCACATACACTTTGCTGATTGTAAATATTATTTTTATTTATTTATTTATTTTTTTTTTTGTGGAGATAAAATTTACTTGTAATTTTAAAACTAGTATTATTTTATTCATGCAATGTGAAAGTGCGTCCAGTTCGAGACATGAATCAGTATTTGCTTAGATATCTGTTTTCTATTTTCATTTAAACGATGGACATTTTCTATCATCTTTACTTCGAAATGCTCTAAATTCCACTCTTATTACACGGTCGTTTTATATTCATTTGATAATTTGCACATTTACGTTTCCCGAGAAATAAGGCAACACATTTGAAAATCTAATTTCCGAAGTTATATGCTTTCTCAGATTTCATTAACTATTAGAGTTCTCAGAAACTATTTCGAATTTTGTCAATAGACGTTTTAGAGTCAGGAAAGATTTGGCATTATACGAATGAATTTGTAACTACGTAATGTAATATTTATTCGATATGTTGCGTTCGTGTGTTTTTAGTTTATGCTGCGAGTTAATAAGACTTCGTGAATTAGTCGAGAGTTTTAATGAGAATTTTTAGCACCATTAAATGGGTACGTTATTTGTATCGAAGATCTTAGAATATTTATACGTAATTCCAATAATAATTTTTTGAAAGTTTATATAAATAATAAAATAAAATGAAAAAATACTCATTTTTTAAATAATAGAAAATCATACAGCTAGAAACATAATAATAACAAAAAAAAAAAACTAACGTAATGTACATAATACATAATTTTTAAAAAGACAAAGCAAATTCAATACACATTCTCCAAATCATGGCCCTTTTATTTTAAACATAGAACCTTTTTATCTGTATTATAGAGAACGAATGCTTCCGTATGAACACAGACGTATTTTTTGGAATGATAACACTTTATGATAGAGCTTGGATTTTGCAATTTTAAAATAATTCTAAGGATCGCACGTTTTCAATTTTTACACCACCATATAAGGAATATATCTACTTTCAAGAGAAATTTATATGCAATCTGCATCTTAATTGACAGATTTATTATGGTTTTTAAAATAAATTTTAAGCATGAATTTATTATAATCTACTTTCATTGTATATTGGCCATATTAAGAAAAAAACACAGAACGAAAACAAAGATAGTTCAAAATTTGTCTCTGGCTTTTTTAAGAGGAAATTAAAACTTCACCAATCTGTCATATGAGTGACTTTGTCTCTGCTTTACAGCTACTGTTCCTAGACTATGGAACTTTGGGCAATCAAACTAACTCCAGCTATCCACATGGATCCGCGGATTAAAAAAAGCACGTAGAACTTGCACGTGAAATTTGAATTAGTTTTTGAATATTATTATTAATTTTTTTGTAACTTCTAAGGATATTTCTGTAATGATGACTACTAATTTCCTCCGTTTTGTGGATAAAAAAAAGAAAAAGAAAACGACAGTCAATATTAGATAATGTTGTTTGACATAGTTTTCAAATTAAAAGAATTTTTGTTTGAAGAGACAAAAAAATAAAATTTGAGATAGAATTGTATTTCTTCAAAAGAATTCTAGAAATAAAAATTTATTTCAACTTATAAACGTTTTATGAATAAAGTTACGTTATAAATAAAAAAAATCTGTAAACGTGAACATTCAAATAAATTTCTGTGCCGTAAAAAAGGGAACAATATCTATCTTAGCTTTTTTTTTATTTGATTTAAAGTAGACAAACAAATTTTCTTTTAAGATGGCAATTAATATTTTTCACATGGGTGTTAAAAACAAAATGTCTTACCTCAAAAAGTATGTTTCTCTAAGTATTTCTATTAATTAATAAAGGTAAAATGCTTCTGAATAATTAATTAAAACAAAGCCTTTTTTTATATGTTCTTCAAGCCTTCTACCAGCTCTTTCTACCAGCTCCGAAATTAGAAATCAAATCTTGGAAAAACAGTGAAATAAGTATATCTGAATTTTTATTGGAAAGGCTTTTGATTTAAATTTTAAAATTATATTTAAAATTAATCTATAATTACCTTCTAAATTTACAATAAAATTAGACTTTAATTTCACTAAATGAATCGAAAGATGCCATTCAATTCGAAAAGCAATACATTGAATTATCACATAATTAGTATCTTTAATAGTTATTCTGTATAAAATAATTTATTGAATATAAACTTTTTAAAGCTATTAGATGAATTCGTCTTCGTTTTTTAATTCTTCCGAGATAAAATAAACTTGGAAAACAATATGCGCAAATATACTGGCACAAAAAATTACACCGGCACCTCACACACACACAATCAAAACCTTTACATAAAAAATAACGCGAGTTTGAGAACGAATATTTGAGTTTATACATTCATTTTATAAAAGCCTTCATTCATTTTATAAATTCTTTTTCAGTGCATAAATGATTTCACATAAATTTTATGAAAAATTTTGAAAAGCATGTGAAATTTTATAAGTTATTGTTAATAAAGTAGAAAAGAAAGTATATATATCTGGAATTTCTATATTTTTGTATTCCGTACACATAAAGTCTTAATTTAAAATGACTATATATTTTAAATAGGTGGGATAAACAACTTCTATGCGAACAGTCTTCTACATTTCATTAAATTAAATAATTTAGGTAATACAAGCATTTTAATGTTTCGTTCAATCGATAAAAATAAAGAAATTTGTTAAATTCGATGCGTCATTATCTCATTCAATGTAAAATCTTAAGTAATACATTTTTTTTATCCATCGGCTACATAATATGACATTTGTCACTTTAAAAATAGAAATCTAAAAAACAATGTACTGCAGCGTCATACATTCGCGAATTCGCGAATAGTTATTTAATAATACATAAACGTAATTTTAGTTTTCCATATATGTTTGTCTCATTAAAAATTACTCTTGATTATACTTAGAAAACACACGTAGTTTTTATAGACAATTAAGAATGTAGAAAACTTTATATATATATATATATATATATATATATATATATGTGTGTGTGTGTGTGTGTGTGTGTATACACAATACTATACATTACAAAACATAAATGTACACATCAAAGCATGTGGGAAACATTTTTTGATCAGCTTTCAGTTTAAGAGCAAAAGCAGTTGATATTAGGATAGACGAGTCGGCCATGCCAGGTTGAATATTTCTGCAGATTGAATCAGGGTTGAATCAGGGAGACCGTGGTTAAATCCATGACCTGGTTTTTGTATTAGAGCGTGGTTTTTAAAGCTAATTCTATCAGAATAGGATAATATAAAAATTATGAATGGAATGTTATTACTTTTCGGATAATTCGTTTCAATAATGTAAAAAAAATATTTAATTACATTGGAATGTAATCTTTATCAACCAATAATTTTTTCTTAACGCTATCATGCAATAAATTTTGAAAATACTTAAATGAATTTCCTAAAAGTTGGATGATTTGTAGAATTTCTGCAGAGCTTTGAAAGTTTTCATAAAAAAATATAAAATACAGCCAACAAGTGCACATTTTTATATACTTCTTCAAAATATTTATCGATTTATCTAATGTTCCTGATGATATATTTTTAATATGTATTTAACATTATTTTGATATTAACATACTTCCAAATTAGGTTTAAATTGTATTTTATTTTAATTATATATGAGTTCGTGATTTTCAGTACTTGCCTCAACCAGAAAATGCATTTTTGTGAAATAGAAAAAACATAAACATCTAACAGTGTCCATTCGATTTTATTTTAAATCAATGTTTTATACAATGCTAGCAATATACGGTAAATCTTTTTTTACATATTATAGACTTTTTGTGATGCAGGTTCACCTACAGAATACTCATAGATTGATAGAGAAAACTCGATTTTTTATATATTTAAGCAAAGCTAGTTTCGAAACTTACGTCCTCACGAAAAAAGCAAATACATGTTTTATGCTACTGAACTACAGAAAGTCAAAATTTAGTTTTAAAACATTGAAGTATTCCTTTCGCTATTAAATGTATTTTACTATGTAATATATCGAAAATTTTAAAACATTGTACTAATATACTTTATTGCAAAATACTTTATAAGTATTTTATAAAACTATCTATGTTTATCAAAAAATTAAATCATCCAAAAAATTTAACAAGAAAAAGAAAATAACAATAAATTTCCTTTAAGATTGAACTTCCTTGTTATTAAATACCCATTTTAGGAATAGATATTTTTTTAGACAAGGCATTCAGATAAGGCAATATCCTACAAATGTAAATAATGCAAGGCAAAATCCGGTTGAAAAGCGTGAACTTATTTATATAAAAATGAATAATGCTCATCTTAACTTCTTTTTAAAAATGAATGTATATCTTAAATTCATCAAATAAAACAATACTTTGTCAGAACTAATTTTTCTAAGTTATGTTATGTATTCCTAAGCAATAAATTCTAATATTTAATTGCAACCAGAACATTTCGCTTAATATTTAATCTTTTACTTGGTACTTAATCTTTACTTGCTTCTATTTATAATCTTTTCATAACTGGAAATATTCTGTAATTTAATTATGAAAATGCTCTGATAGACTAAGATAAACTGTACGATAAATAACAACTGATAGAATATTGAAGGATTTTGATTGCCTAAGTGGAGCGTATAGCCGTCGCTCGCACCCAAGGGATTGAATGAATAATAAAGAATAATATGTGGTGGTTACATATCACCATTGACATATTTTTTAATTTAATTTAATTTATGAGCGTATTTTATTAACCTTTATTCGTTTAATATTAAAATTCTCATTCTAAAATAATTTTATTTCCCTTACTTTTTTAAAGCTTCCCTTGAAAACTTTATTTTTTACGTAATATTCCGTTTATTTTAAAATCATAAAAATTGTTTTGATATCTATTTTTCCGAAAAAAGAATCTTCTGGAATGCTGTAACACCCTCTAGCATTCTATTTCTAGTGCCATTTTCTATTGGTAAGCTCGTTCCCCCGCCAATCAGATTTTATACGTAATTCAAAATGTGATAACACTATACCTCTAACATTGGTATCGTATCGTAAAATATCTATAAAATTTTAATATTAATAAGTTTTTTTTCTATTTTGTAACATTTCATATAACGCAACGGAAGCTTTCTCATTTTATTTGCTTTTACATGTCCCTGCCAATTCGCAATTTATTTCTTACGGCAACCCTTTGTTGCTGTTTCCAAAACATATCTGTAAGGAATTATTAGTTTTTTCTACAACCAGGGTGAAAGGTGTCCCTTTTTCTTATTGTTTTTTTTCATCGAGATGAAATAAGTGTCATAATTTAAGTTTCTACATAATTATTAGAGTTAAATTCCTTGGAGCTGTTTGTTTTGAATGTGCTGTTCATAAATTGAACATATTCCAGATATTATATTTTTTCACGTGCGTTCTGTTGATCGCGGAGATCTCTGGACGTTCATATGCCGAATCTGTTCGAAATCTTCTGGATGTGTTGCTCGCTGAAATTGTTTTGGTTGATTTTTTTAATACATGCAAATTACGTGGAGCTGCAATGATCATACGTTTTAAATATATAACTTCTTGTATAATATCTTGTATTATATCTGGTTTTTCCAGAATTTTTTTAGATTATCAGTTGTTAAAGATGATTTTTTTTCATATATACTTGATAAAAGGTATAGTTTAAAAAAATGACATGCCTATATCAGGAATAGACGCATGTCTTCAAGAGCCATTTTTTAAATAAAAAATTTTGTATGAAGCTGGTTCTTCTGTGCATTTTTTAATTTGTCTTCAAGATAATTTCTGCCTAAGTAAAGATTTTTCAGGTAACATTTTTTCTTTTATTTTCGTTTTATTGATTATTAAGTAATTAAGAATATTTATTTAATGAAAATTATGATATTCAAGTGCTCTTTTCTGGCCAAAATGTGATTTGTTTCTTATGCGATCAAAAAAAATTGAAAAGATAGAGATGTTTGAATTAATAAATATTATTTTACGTACAAAAAAAGTGTTAATATTATTTTGTGTTGACAAAAACACAATGTCTCTCTTGGCACCGTGAACCATTGGAAACCTTTACGTCATAAATGTTATTAAATTATATTTCTATGCATTATAAAAATATTTTTTGATGCAAAAAAAACAAAAAAAAAATGCAAAATTACAAAAATTTATTTTTTCATAAAAAACAAATAATCAACATTTTTTTTCCTTTTGCTTAATGTTTTTAAACATTCCTTATATATCTTTAAAGCTATTTTAAATGTTTTTGTGATTCATTTACTTTAAACAGTGCACCGAAATTTGTTATTTTAATTGAAAAACTATATGTTATAGAAAAGACAAATGTTTGCTATTCTAGCTCTTATCTTTATATACTTAGGAAATATTATATAACATTTTCCAGTCGTGAATGATTTAGAAAATGTTCGAAAATTTTCATTTGTGTCTAAATTGCATCTTTAAATGTCAGAAATGGACTGGTTTTAGATGTTTTTGAAGACAAAAGATCGCTCTTCGGAATCTAAGTAGGGACAATTTATGTTAAATTTTTGTAAACTGTTAGAAAGATAAGTTGCAGATTAATCCGAATTTAGAAGCGAATGTTTTTATAATGTAAGACATTGTGAGCCATATTTCCTTGACATTGTGTTTTTTCTTGAATGTATCAACTCTTTCTTTAGTTGAATTATGAAAGTCAATTTTTTCTGGTTTATTTTTACCTCACAGAAGATTAATTTCAGCACTATAATGCATGAAACAGATAAAAAGTACACATTTTTCTTTTGTTGGGAACCTATAAGATGAAAATTACTTTGTCCTTGATAATTCAAAAAGAGCTGCATACGGTCGTTCATATTTGTTTGGTGAATATTTTGCAAATAAATTGCGCTTTTTTACTTAATACTCCAATGTTTTTAAGAAAGCTTATAAACCACAGTGATGCATCTAATTTCGCTAAAGGAGAAATAAGTTATTTGCTACATCAATCGACGTAATAAATTATCTGTACTGTCCAATGGGGTCGTATTTTAACTGAAATAAACATGTTATTAAACGGCTTCAGTTTTTGATGAAAAGTACAAAGAATAGTATATAGAAATACAGAAAAATTTTAAACACGAATATTTCTTTCACATACATATCAGATTTGCACAAATCTATCAGCTTTCTCTGTGCTCTGTGATTTTGGTCATAAAATCTCAGACTTGTCAAAAGCAAAATAAGTTTTTTGATATCGTAACTAGAAAATACAGATATACTGCAATTAGATTTCAATAACTCTTTAGTAATTAAATTTGCTGGTCTCAACTGTCCTGGATAATATTTAATTTTTTCCGTAGCATTTTTAGCTTTTTTGCAGTTAACTTTTATTAATGAAAATTTGTAATTAGGTTTCTAATGCATCCATGATTTGATCTTTAAAAACTGTCAGCAATTAGTTTATTGAGATTTTTATATTTAAGTAATATCATTTCACAGAGTGTATTTAAATACCGCAAAAGAGCATTACAGAATCTTGATCGTACACTTTTAGATTTCAGACTCTTTTTCTTAAATTCTTTTTCACCTTACTCACTAAAATGTTTGGCTTTAGAAAGTGTGAATTTTGTATTTTTGTTTATCTTTTTTTAAATGAAAATTAATATCATTTTTAATTTTAGGTAGCTTTCATTATAAAAAGTAAAAAGCTACCTATTGCAGCCGTCCGGAGGAAAGCACTTCGGGAAAATTTTGGTATATTTTCATCGATCATGACCCCCAGACCCCAAAACCACCCTCCGTTCAAATGTTGACATATATATATATGTATATATATAACCATATATATATATATATATATATATATATTCGTTGGCCAGCATCATCCGCCATTTTGTTTCAAAATGGCGGCCATTTTAAATTTTTTTAAAAATTAAAAATTTAAAATTAAATGGGAAAAAATTAAAAGTTGAAAAATATTTTTCTTTTACGTGTTAGAACTTAAAACAAAGATTCCAGAACACTTTTTATTTTGTCTATATCTTAAAAAATGATTGAGTTATAGCACTTTGAATTTTTCTTATGACTGACATTTTGAAACGATCTGATTTTTGTCACTTTATAACACGCGTATTTATGAACCGATTTCAATGGAACTACGTATGTACATAGTACATACAAATGTCTCTACCGAGTTCGTTGGCCAGCATCATCCACCATTTTGTTTCAAAATGGTGGCCATTTTAATTTTTTTTAAAAATTTAAAATTTAAAATTAGATGCGAAAAATTAAAGGTTGAAAAATATTTTACTTTTACGTATTAAAACTTAAAACAATGATTCCAGAACACTTTTTGTTTTGTCTATATCTTAAAAAATGATTGAGTTATAGCACTTTGAATTTTGCTTATGGCTGACATTTTGAAACGGTATGATCTGAACGATTCATCATGTTGCTTTAAAATGGCATAAACTTTATGATATCGTGGAATTTGGTGACTCTCTAAATCGCTTAAAATAAAACCAGGTTGAATAAAAGATGACTAATTTCTAAAAATTCCTATTAATATTCAGTCTTGACAAAAACTAGTATTCAATCTTATAAAATCACTAATTTTATAAGATTATTTCCACTAATTTGAGCTTAGTATTTTTGTACAATGTAACTTACTTTAAAATAAATAAATAAATGTATAAGTATATGAAAGCTACCTCTTCCTCCCGGCATTGCCGGAAGGACTTTTTGAAATGTGATTATTTTGTGATTTTTCAAAATCATCAAATGAAGTACCAATTTCAAATGAGGCGAACAGTCATGTAGCCAATAATGAATTGAAAGTTGGCGTTGTCTATAACTTTGCTGGTTTATAAAAATAAAATGCTCACATACGTGTTGGAATTCTTATTCTACAAAATAAAGAAATCACATTTTTTCACGTACGATTATCTAGACCCTTATGATGACCCTCATCCTGACTTTGGCATGAAAAAGAATAATGACTGGAGAGAATTGTCCTCAATAAGCCTTCTTTTTATCGAAAAAATGGGACTGGGCGAGATCTACAACGGAGAGTTTAGACTAATAATTAACTTTTTTATAGTATATATTATCCCATTACAATTGTTGATAGTTCTAAAACAGTAAACTGTTCATTAAACAGAAAGAAGAAAAAAATGTAATTTTAAATTTTATTTCAAACTATCTGGTCCGCCCGGCGTTACACGGTGAAAATATTAAAGGAACATGAAATTTGTGATTTTATCTCTAACTCGAAATACGTGAAATTACGTTGTCTGGAATACACGGCCACTGACTGTGTGAAAAAATGGTTTAAAAAAATGAACAAATAATATTTAGTGGTAAAAAGGTTCAAAAGGACTGCAATGGGAAACGGGAGAGGAACATACATGCAATTCAAGAATAGATAAGATTATAATGTATACAAAAATCTATAATTTTGAGAAAAATGACAAAAAATTGATGCTAAACGCACAAACAAACGTTAAATATCACATCGAAAATCGTCTTGAAAATCGCATTGAAAATCCCTGAAATTGAAAAATTGTACCAGAAAATTTAGTTAATTAGGTTGAAATTTTGAATCAAATTTATATATATGATTCTCAAAAAATAGCCCCAAAATGTGAAGAAGTACTAAAAATCGCAATAAAAAAATCGCTAAAAGTTCCAAAGATCGCCGCACGAATTCCGAATAAACTTTATTGAAAAGAGAAAAAAAATTACTATTTTGAGTGAAAAGAATGAAACAGTATTCCTTTCACTAACATGGAAAAATCCCCTCAAATATAAAACGAACGCTAAAAATCCCCTAAAAATTAAATTAAAAAATTCTACTCACAAAATCAAAAACCGGGATTCGAGGTGCAAAACTACATGTATAGAGGTACCTTCCCTCCAAATTTTGTAACTCTACGTGCAGCGGTCTCTTCAGAACAGCGCTGACACACGCACATACTTGTCTCTTTATTATTACAGATTACTCTGAAAATATTAATTAATAACTTTATTGCTGATTGATTAATTTTATGTTTTAAGCTTTAATTACATACAATTCAAGAATAGATAAGATCATGATGCATGCAAAAAAAAAAAAAATATTATAGACAAAAGTGACAAGAAATCGATGCTCGCATAAAAAATCAAAAAATTGCTAAAAATCACATCGAAAATCGCTTTAAAAATCGCATTAAAATCACTGAAATTGGAAAATCATAGCAGACAAAATTCAGTCTTTTAGGCTGAAAGTTTGAATCAATTTTCTTTTTATAATTGTGAAAAAATAGCCGCAAAATGTGAAAAAAACTAAAAATCGCATTAAAAAATTTGCTAGAAATCAAAAATTGCCGCAGGAATTCCGAATAAACTTTATTCAAAAGAGAGACAAAAATTACTATATTGAGGGAAAAGAATGAAATCGTATTCCTTTCACTAACATGGATAAATCACCTCGAAACATAAAAAGAACGCTAAAAAACGCCTAATAAAGTAAATTAAAAAATTCTACTCAAAAAATCAAAAATCGGGCTTCGAGGTGCAAAACTACATGTATACAGGTACCTTCTCTCCAAATTTTGTAACTCTACGTGCAGCGGTCTCTTCAGAACAGCGCTAACACATACGCACATACTTGCCTATTTATTATTATAGATTTCTGCAAGTTGATTAAATAATAGGATAATTTATTATTACATGTACAGGACATAATTAGGGTTAATATGGGGCTTCAGAAAATGTACAAAAATTCTTCTGAGTAAAGTCTATGAGAAAGTATGCCTGGATTTTTTTATAAAGTTTTCATTACGTTATATCTAAATTTCATGTTCAATCTAAATTTTCTGATTAAATTCGTTTAGATAAAAAAATGCTTCGAAATGCATCTTCTTTAAAAATGTTTCTATTTTTTAAATGAGACATTTTCGTGATTGTTTAAACACATAAACAAAAACATTTTCTATTCCATTGAATTACACAAAATCAACTTTTTTTTCCGCTCAATGCATTACCTTTCTCCAGTTTCTACTAAATAAGTCTTTTCATATGTTATAAATCAAATCCTTTAAACAGTGTGCTGAAGCATCTTATTTTAACAAAGAGACATGTATTATTTCATGAAACTATTTAAAGTTCTGAATCAGAGAACTGATGCATAAGATTTTAACAAGTCAAAGATAGTAACTTTGAATTTTCTTTGAATAAACTGAATTAAGAGATACATTGAATACTTAAGAACAATTTAAATTAAAATGTTTTCGTCGTATTTTAGTAATAAACATGTCCTATAATAAATTCAAAATAAAGTCAAGTAAAAAAATAGGGTCAATGAAACACGTTTTAATACGCTCGCTGTTGCAGACGCGCCAGCGCGTGATAAGGCGCCGACGTCAAGGGGCCACTCACGCGCCAGCGCGTGATATGTGGCGATGTTCAATAGCCAGTCATGCGCTGGTGCGAGAAAATCTTTCACTGATTCTTTGTTATAAAAAGTAAATCGGCTTCTAGGAAAAACCAACTTCAACAGTGCGGCATTAACTATCATCACATCTTCACATAAGCAGCAGCGAATTTTTTCAAATAAACAATACTTTGAATAACAATATTTACTAAAGCCAAGGTTTTAAGTTCTAATCATAGACATTCTTGTCCTTCCTCAGACTAACAAATTGTGTAGTGTATCGTATTTATGCATTAGAGTTTAACCAGACAAAGACCGTAATAATAGACTTTCATTAGAACAAACTGAAAAAAAACAAATACAATAAGTGGTTAAGAACATTTAAAATTAAAACTTTAATAATAAACTTTAAAAACTAGATTTATTGATCGAAATATGCATCATGCAACACAAAAAGCAAAAAACAATAAAAAAAAGTTCTGCAAAAATATAAGATTTTTTTCATAAACCTTACAATATATTTGTTGTTAAATTCCCGGTAACAGTTGGGTCAAAACTGCGTATAGAAAATTAGTTTAACTTTCTGAAAACGCATCTGAAATGACCAACGTTTATTTGGAAGAGAAAGTCTTTATAAATGTAGTTGTTTAAAATACTGTTTTTTTTTTAATTAGGAAATAGAGCTTATGCTACATCTAAAAACATAATGATAAGATTTATTTTGTTTTGTAAATAAATATTCAGTACAACTTCATATAAGTTTTTTCTACGCGTGACAGGGTTAATGAAACCATGCTTATCATTCGTATTATAAATTTCTTCATTTCATTTATCGAATTTTGGAAAAGGGGGGGGGGAGCGAAATTCTCTGTCTTTTTGCAAGATCTATTTTAAAATGTTTTAGGTTTCAGATTTAATTAAACACAATTGATTATTTCCTATTGTATAAATCATTTATCGAGTATGAAAGCTATAACAAAACTATAATTTATCTAACTTCATATGCTCAGAAAAGTATCTTAATGACCGACTCGTGATTAGTAACGAGTTAATGTTTCTTTAGCCTTCATAGTGAGGGCATATCTCATATGGCGAAGCATGATTTGAAATCTCTGAAAATATTTTAAAAAATATGCATTCTATATAAAACTAGAAAATCCAATACATCAGTTGAAAACGCTGAAATCAGAAAATGTGCTTTTAAATCTTTTTTATTTCCGTAATTCTGATTGTAATCTCAAATTTTTTGTTGGCGTTTCAGTTAAAAGATTTCCGTGAAATTCTTCTGAAGCCAAGTGATTCGCAGATTTTTCAATGCAGTATATATTTGTAGTAATACTATGCATAAGTACCTTTATATCCTTCAAGACATAGAAACAAATCAAATCGAAAAACATTTCTCACCCAGATTAACATTGACGTAAATAAAGATTCAGCAGGTGCTTTGTATAAGTACCGTTCATCTCTAAGAGAATCCAGAAAACCCTGGGGTTCATTGAGCGGTCATGATCTTGTTTACTTTCAGCTTTACATGCAAGTTTTCTCTGATCTAGTGCCATGATTTTATCCAACCATCAATATAATAAAATTTTGTTTGAGACCTGCCAAAGCTTTTTACTCGTGTCTATTATTGGTCCGTTAACTGCATTATCATGCCTCTATAATATGTTGAGTGTGTTTGTGCGCTTTAATAAATGATAATATGCCGTGTCTTCTATGTATAAAACCTATCTGGTATAAAAATTTCTGAAAAAACAATCTAATCACTATAGGTATATATCTTACCACTCAATTAGATATTCACCTGAATGCTTACTGTCCTTTATGCAAACAATAATATGGAGTTTAAGAAGACTAAGTGCGTTAAAACATACGAACTTATTGTAGTTAACTCATTTTTTTTTTCGTTTCTACATACTTCTATATATTCACTTCCTCGTTTAATACGCTGAAAATTGACTAAAACTCTGCACTGATGAACACATATTGCAATGATCCATACGCACTGGACAAAATACACAAATCTTGTGGTAATTTTCTGTATGCGATTGGCTCTTGGATAGCGCATCTGTTCAAAATCTGAAAGCTGATTAGCTATATAAGAAGAAGTTTTATCGAGTGGTTGAATCACATCAAAGATGGTAGTTGTTTCTCGATGATGTCATACCGCGAACACTTATTCTTTTATTTCAATCTAAGAAGCCGAAAATGCAATTATTTCCCATCATTTAACTAAAAAAATTTTTTTACATATGAATGTTGCGTCAACATTCATAGTGTTGTTTTCTTCCAAATTCAACAACAGAAATAAAAAAAAGAATCCATTTTTATTATATTTCCTAAGAACTGTGATTCATGTATATGTTAAATCAATTATATCAAAGCCTTTTCAAAACTCAAGTATTTGTTCAGATAATTCTTTTCTAATTTAATTAAATCGATTTACATTTTCAAACACTTTTATCTAAAATTTCAAATGCTCTAAGTCCCATTTCATAGGGTTTTCAAACCTTTTGATAATTTGCACATTACTATTTCCCGGGACTTTCTTCATACAGCACATCAGAAAATCTAACTTACAAAATTATTTGCTTTCTCAGTTTTCATTAATTGTTAAAGTTCTCTGACACAGTTTTGAAATTTGTCAATAGACAGTTCTAAGTAAAGAATGATTTTGAATTAGAAGAATAAATTTGTAGCAAAGTAATGTAATATTGATTCGAGATCCGTTGTTGGTGCTTTGATATTACGCTGTAAATCAAAGCGTTTTAATGCAATTTAGTGCTAAAGTTTAGAATAAATTTCTAGTACTTTCATATGGGTATTGTAATCGCAAAGTTTTCATGAAAGTTAAAGTTAAAGTTAATATATATACCCATAAATAAAAATATTATCTTATATCTTTAATAAGATTTTGTATGAAAGTGACATAGTTTCTAACAATCTAGTTTAAACCCATATAAATTGAAAAATTTCAAAATTTTTCTTTTTTTTTTAAGTTTAGCACATCTAAAACTTTTCGATTAGATTTCTGATTTCCGTGCAGATATCGAGTGCATATATATGTTTTTTAAATAGATTTACCAAATAGAATTGAATGGATTCCTAGTGTCATTTACAAAATAAAAAATCTCTGTTTTAAGTAATTAAATACAAAAAAGTTGAATTAACACTTTAGATGGAGCAGGGAAGATGCATTTAAAAATTATCTAGAAGGTTATTTGATTTATAGGTAGCTTTCATTACAAAAAGTAAAAAGCTACCTATTGCAGCCATCCGGAGGAAAGCACTTCCAGAAAATTTTGGTATATTTTCACCGATCATGACCCCCAGACCCCAAAACCACCCTCCGTTCAAATGTTGACATATGTATACGCGGTGATTCTAATTTTTTTACAATACAAGAGGGGTGATAGTACACATCAAGACAAATAATATTAAATGGGAGACCAAGGGTCCAAAACGTTTTCCGAAAGAGATAGCCCCCATTAAAGTTTAGGGACCAAAATTTCAAATAAACATCAAAAACGGAAAAATCGGTCTATTAATTTGCGGATTTCACTAAAATTATTCTTTATGCCGGCATTTTCTTGAAATTAAATTATAAAGATAAATTTTAAAAAATACCGATAGAGGGCGCTTTAGACTTTGGAGTAACGAACAACTTTTTTTTGCCGGTACTTTTTGCATCTCAATAAATGTTTTCGTAAGCATAAATTCAAACTTAAATTTCGAGCTAAAAATCTGAATGCTGGACGTAGTTAAATAGCACAAATTGAACTGTGTTCAGACGGTTCAAATTTCAAATGATTTTAAAAAAAACGGAAAAATTGGTTCATTGATTTGTGGTTTTCACTAAAACTATTCTTTATTTTGGTGTTTTCTTAAAAAAAATTTAAAGATAAATTTTAAAAAAACGTCGATAGAGGGCGCTTTAGACTTTGGAGTAACGAACAACTATTTTTTGCCGTTATTTTTTGAATCTCATTACATGATTCCGAAAGCTTAGACTTAAATTTTGAGCTCAAAATCTGAATAGTAGAGAGTGGTTAAGTAACATAAACTGAACTGTGTTTAAGGAGGAGGGGGAGGTTCAAATTTAAAATAATTATAGAAAATGGAAAAATTGGTCTATTCATTTGCAGTTTAAAATAAAAATATTCTTTAAGTCAGTATCTCATTGAAAATAAATTTTAAAGATAAATTTCAAAAAATTCTGTCAGAGGGCGCCTTAAACTTCAGAGTAACCAACTCTGAAAACAACTCTGAGTAAACAACTCTGAAAACATTTTAACCATTATTTTTGGTTCTAATTAAATGCTTGCAAAAGCTTTTTAAATGTTTTTGGAAGCTAAGATTTAAACTTAAATTTTGAGCTCAAAATCTGAATCGCTACGAGGGGTTAAGAAGGGCAAACTGAAGTGTGTTCAGGAGTTGAAATTTAACCCTCCTTCCTCCTCGAACACAAGTCAATTTTTCACTACTTAAATACTCCCAACGATTCAGAATTTGACCCCAAAATTTAAGTCTATGCATTTGAAAGCATTTAATGAGGTTAAAAAAATAACAGTTAAAAATAGTTGTACACTACTCCAAAGTCTAAGGCGCCTCTATCAGCATTTTGTGAAATTTATCTTTAAAATTTATTTTCAAGAAATTGCTGATTTGAAAATTAGTTTTAGTGAAAACCGCAAACGATTCGACCTATATTTCCGCTTTTTACAATCATTTGAAATTTGAATCCTCTGAACACAGCCAAGCTTATCTACTTAACCACTTCCAGCTATTCAGATTTTGAGCTCAAAATTTAAGTTCAAGTCTAAGCTTACGAAAGCATTTAATAAGATGCAAAAATAACGCCAAAAAATAGCTGTTCGTTACTCCAAAGTCTAAAGCGCCCTCTATCGGCATTTTATGAAATTTATCTCTATAATTTATTTTCACGAAAGCACCTAAATAAAGAATAGTTTTAGTGAAACCCGCAAATAAATCGACCAATTTTTACGTTTCTTATAATCATTTGAAATTTTAACCCTCTGAACACAGCTCAGTTTGTGTTACTTTACCACCCACAACTATTCAGATTTTAAGCTCAAAATTTGAGTCTAAGCTTACGAAAACATTTAATGAGAGCCAAAAATAGCTTCAAAAAATAGTTGTTCGTTACTCGAAAGTCTAAAGTGCCCTCTATCGGCATTTTTTGAAATTTATCTTTCTAATTTAATTTCAAGAAAATGCCGACATGAAGAATAATTTTAGTGCAAAATCAAATCGCAAATCAATCGACCGATTTTTCCGTTTTTTATGTTTATTTGAAATTTTGGTCTCTAAACTTTAATGGCGGTTATCTCCTTTGAAAAACATTTTGGATCCTTGGTCTCCTATTTAATATTGCTTATCTTGATGTGTACTATCACACTTCTTTTAATGTAAAAAAAAGTTTAGATCCACCCTGTATATATATATATATATACAGGGTGTTTCTAAATTCGTGGTACACATCAAGACAAAGAATAATAAATAGGAAAATAAGGGTCCTCAACGTCTTCCGAAGGAGAAAGGCGCCATTAAAGTTTAGGGTCCAAAAATTCAAATGGTTATAAAAAACAGAAAAATTGGTCGATTCGTAATAAATTTCAAAAAATACCGATAGAGGGCGCTTTAGACTTTGGAGTAACGAACATCTATTTTTTACCATTATTTTTTGCATCTCATTAATTTTTTTTAGAAGCTTAGACATAAAGTTAAATTTTGAGCTCAAAATCTAAATCGTTGGGAGCAATTAAGTAGCGGTAACTGAACTGTGGAGGGAGGTCCAAATTTCAAATGATTATAAAAAACAGATAAACTGGTCAATTGATTTGCGATTGTCACTAAAATCATTCTTTATGTCTGTATTAACTTGAAAATAAATTATAAAGATGAAATTAAAAAAAATGCCGATAGAGGGCGCTTTAGACTTTGGAGTAACGTACAACTATTTTTTACCGTTATTTTTTGCATCTCATAATTTTTTTTAGAAGCTTAGACATAAACTTAAATTTTGAGATGAAAATCTTAATCGTTGGGAGTGGTTAAGTAGCGCAAACTGAACTATGTTCAATGGGGGTGGGAAGGTTCAAATTTCAAATGATTATAAAAACGGAAAAAATGGTCGATTCGTTTGCGGTTTTCGACAAAACTATTCCTTATGTCAATATTTATTTGAAAATAAATTTTAAAGATATCTTTCAAAAACAGCCGTCAGAGGGCGCCTTAAACTTTAGAGTAACCAACAATTATAATTATTATTTTTTGTATCTAATTAAATGCTTGTAAAAGTTCAAACTTATATTTTGAGCTCAAAATCTGCATTGTTATGAGTAATTAAGTAGCGGAAAATTGAACTGTGTTCGAGGGATAGGGACAGTAACATTTCAACTACTGAACACAGTTAGTTTGCGCTTCTTAACTCTCCTATCGATTTAGAATTTGAGCTCAAAATTTAAGTCTAAGCTTTTACAAGCATTTAATTAGATGCAAAAAATAACGGTTAAAAATAGTTGGGGGTTACACTAAAGTTTAAGGCGCCCTCTAACGGAGTTTTTTTAAATGTATCTTTAAAATTTATTTTAAAGGAAATATTGACATAAAGAATAGTATATATTTTACATTTAGAAATATGCGCATTTTTTTAAAGTACGAGAGAAAGTCAGTTTACAAATCTATATGAGTGTTCGGACGTTTGTTGTAAATTATTTCCAAATAAGCCAATACTTGGCAGACAATCCAACTCTAAGATGTTAATTTCTAATTTTTGGGACGACAGTTGTACCATATGAGCAGGACGTTTAAACTTGACTGGGAAGTACGAAGTGAATGTCTAGATTCGATTACAATAGCTTTTGGCTAGAGATGAGAGTCGAACAGAAACATACAGCATGGCAACTGCAACAGGGTATTCCCAAGGTTTTGCATACAAGCGACTGATACAGACATTAAATATGAAATAGATTGATTCCTGAATGCGCAGTCTAAAAAGCCTTTCGCAGCAGCTATTGAAAAAATTATGAAGAGTTTGGACAGATGTATCAATGTAAATTTGGATTACATAGAGAAATGAAGATACCTGTCACGTATATATCTTGGTTTTCCTCGTATTAAAGGCGTTCGTAAACTCTTACTGTCTTGATTTCGTATATGATATTCCAGAAAACTATTTAAAGTTCTAATATTGTGAACTTTTGCAATAAAATTTTCGCAAAAACAATATGTTTTCATTCAAATTTGTGCTTCCGAATCTCAAGAAATATCGTCTAAGTGTATGTCAGATAACAGGTAATCTGACAATTCTGATTATGCATAATTTTATAAAGGAACTCTGTGAAGAGTGCAATTTACAAGAAGAAGTTCAAATTTCTGCCTCTATATCTCTTCTATGAAATTTTCTTTGCCATAAGATTAATAATTGATTTTATCTGAAGTTATTATTTTATTTTATTGAAATAAAAAATCATTTGAAATAAATATCCTTAAATATATATAGATATATAGATATATACACTGGTGTACAAAATTTTGGGACGAAAGGATTTTCAAGTGAAAATTTTCACGCGAATATTCAACAGTAAGTAATACAATTTGAATAATTACCATCCCTGCATAACATCTCATTCAGGTCACACATGGTCACAAGAATCACAGTCACTACGGGGAACCAAAAAATATGAAATTCCATGCGTCTCTTGTATGAGTCTCAAATGACTACTATATGTGACTCCACTATCAGGTCACTGCGACTGACTTTGTGGTGAGTCACCAGGTGACTTTACAATGTCGTTTTATTTAGACTCTCATGCGACTGTCATTTGGAAGCTAAATTTCAAAGTCATTGTGAATGTTGCATTATTACAAATAACCAAATAAGGACAAATTAAAGTCACATGGTGACTTTCTGTCACAAGACTTGGTCAAATTGTAACAGAGACCCTACTGTGAAGGAATCACGGTGAAAAGTGGTGAAAAATCACAATGTGACTTTAATGGAACATTGGTGATTTATCATAATGCAATATACACAACGACTTTGAAATTGAGCCTCCAAACGACAGTCACATGAGAGTCTCAATACAACAACATTGTAAAGTCACCTGGTGACTCGTCGCAAAGCAGCAGTCGCAGTGACTTAACAGTGGAGTCATATATAGCAGTCATTTGAGACTTATGAAATAGACGTATGAAATTTCCTATTTTTTTTTCACCTTAGTGACTGTGACTCTTGTGACCATGTGTCACCTGAATGAGAGGTTATATGGACTAGCTGTTATGCAGGGATAGTAGTTATTCAAATTATGTAACTTCCTTTTGAATATTCGCGTGAAAATTATCACTTGAAAATCCCTTGAAAATTGGCATTTTGGGACTACGTCCTTAAATTTTGCACACCAGTATATTTCTTTTTTTAAAGGAGAAACTCTTGTGCTTGTTTTGAAGATAAACAAAATTGTCTTTAATCCCACTGAATAAAACAAAGCCCCCCCCCCGCAAAAAAAGTTGGTCTTTGTTTCTAATAAGTAATACTTTAATTATATTATATATCCTAAAATCCTTTAAACAGTACTGAATCATCTTATTCTAACAAAGGGACATGCATTTTCTCGTGAAACTATTTAATGTTTTAAAGAATTGAAGAGATGCAAAAAAATTTAACAGGAGAAAGAAAACTTTAAATTTTCATTTGGATAAACAGAAGAAGATACATCTGTACTCGAGAACAATTTAAATTAAAAATTTCCTATAATAAATTTTATCTAAACTAAATTCAGAATTTGCTTAAAGGTAACTCGATCTTTTTGCACGAATGAACTTCTATAAATCTAATTCTCCTTTAGTATTTTTTTAAAAATAATTTTGATTTTCTATAAAGTTTCTTTAAATAAGTTTCTGTTTTAACATATTGATAGACTTTGTCCAAATAACCAATACCTTGTGTATAAATATTTAATTAAGGCAAGTTTTTACATTATAAAGAAAGATTTGTGTCTTTGTGAGGATAAGATAATTTTTTAACTCAATGATGCCTTAACATTTAACAATACAATAACTTTAACAATACAGTTTCCTTTGAATAAACTACGAAAAAAGATGGAATCGGTAGTCTTACATGTGTAGTTGATTGTAATTTTCAAAAAATTTCTTTTCCAAAATTTACATAATTTACAGTAATTTTAAAGTTTAGTTAGACAAATTATTTAAGGTTAAAGAAATAAAGAGTTTTTGTAATTATTTTACATTCTCTTTTATTTATTTTCAACTTATGTCCTTTATTTTCATTCTGTTGCGTTTTTTTATGTTTTGTTTTAACGTACATACATTTAAAATTTATCCAGATAATCAAAACATTAAATTTTATTAGTTATCTAAAGCAAATTTTTACATTTAAGGTTACATTTCTGTATTTATTTAAACAAAGAAATTTTGTATAGCATTGCGCGAGTCACGAAATGTCTTTGTTTGCTCAATGAATTGGACACCGGTGCTCTACAGTTACTGTTAAATCCGTCTTTTGTTATATTATAAGTGTTATTTTGAAAGACTTACTAAAAATCTCCTTTGAACAAAAGCGCTTATATTGTTTCAAGAAATAGTGAATTGATGCATTGAGATTTAACAAAACATAGAACATAACTTTAAAACTCCTTTCAATTAATAGAATAAAAGTTTACAGTGAATAGTTAATAACATTTACAATTTAAAATATATCTTTGTGTTTTCGACGATAAATATAACTTACAAAAAAAAAGTAAAGATTGCTTAAATAGTATATTTTATGTTAACGAATGTTTAGTAGCTTATTAATTTCTTTATGTTCTTGAATTTCATGTTATCTGTCATATTAATGTAATTTTCAACATACTTTATATAAAGCGTTCACAAATGAGTCAGATTAACTCCCTTTTTTTAGAAATTTAAACAACGACTTGATTGGGTTCAAATTTTTCTAAATATTTATACAGCACTTATGAATTTACCTTGATTATAAGACAATTACTGAATATATACAAACCATGGTGAAAAAAACAGTATTTTTTTAATAGATAAATAACATTTACATGCTTAAAAAGTACATTTTTATTTTATAGAGTTAATCGGAATAACTTCTGAACGCCTCATATAGTTTTTGTAAATATCAAACTGAGCGCCTTTAAAGTAAAATTGGTATCATAATTAAACAGAAAAATGCACTTGTTATTATTAATGAAAAATAAATATGTTTTATAGAATAGGCATACACATAAATGCAAGCAAACATGTTTTAATAATCAACAAAGTTTTATGCAATGACTGGGTGACATTTACAAGATCATTTATAATGAATAAATTATTATCTAAAATTTTATTTTATAAAAGGAACCTGATAAACGGAAACGATACGATCATATGTATAATTAAAGCAAATTCCAAAAAATGATAAGCTGTAAAGAAGAAAATTATTTTATCTTATTACTTTTTTAATCTGAAAAGCTTTTCGAACCAAATAACTCATAGTAGAGTGATTCATTACCCATGTTTCTGGGCATATAGCTTTTTAGGTAGATTGCGTATGAAATACTACCTATTGCATTCTCTCGCATGTTGGAATTTCTGAAAAAAATTTGCAGATCTACACAGATCATGACTCATAGACCCCAAAACTACCATCAGTAAAAAGGTTTATCTATCTATCTATCTATCTATACATCGATCTATCTATTTATCTATCTCTCTCTATATACATATATATACATATATATATATATATATATAATTCACTTTCTTCTAGAAACGATAACTTCCATAATTACGCTAAGATCTTCTTCAAACTTCTAAAATCAAGGGGCATAAACTCTCAGTCAAGTTCGTTAATGGGCAAAATCGGACCAAGGAGGTGGAAATAGGAAGGGTTTTTGTGAAAACCGAAAAAACGCGATAGCTTCTTAATTAAAATAGATATCGAATAAGTTTGAAGTTTATATTACTTCTAAAAAAAGGGCTATAAGTATATGCATGACAGATTTTTGATAAAGTTAAAAATGTGCTCAAGGGGCGAAAAAACGAGGATTTTTGGGAGAAAAAACTCATAACTTCGTCAATTATCAAGACAATAAATCCAATTGAATTTTTTATAAATGTAATCAACATTATCTAAAACTTTTGTATTTACAAGTTTTTGATAGGACCAACTTTTACCAATGAAAAAATTAAAAACGAAATGAAAAAAGAGGGAGGAAAAAGAAAAAAATCCATAACTTACTCAATTCCTAAGCAATCAAATCTAATTAAATTTAATTTGCATCTTCTCAATAATATCTACATCTTTTATACTAACAAGTTTCTCATACGACCAATTCTTATATCGAAAATAAATTAAACAAAAATAGGAGTTGTAAGAAACACCTCAAATTCAAACTGCTTATATTCTGACTCATTTTTAAATTCATTTTTGATTTTAAACGTATCCAAATGGCAGATCCTTTAATTTAGGAACTATATAATACGACGTATTGGCCAGTGTTTTGATAAAGGCAGAATATATTTTTTAAAAGGCTGCCAAAAAGGGTATTTTGAACAGAATTTTCCGAAGTAATAGTGATTGAAAATTGAGGAAGTATAACAAATTGCGTTTTTTCTGAGTCATTTTAAAATCCACTTTTGTTCTCAAACACATCCAATTTACCGGTCCTCTTATCTAGGAAGTACATAGTGAGACAGATTGGTCAGTTTTTTGATAAAGGCAGAATATATTTCAAAAAAGACTGCCAAAATGGGCACCCTAAGCGACTATGATTAAAGAATTGAGGATGTATTCAAGTAACAAATTGGTTATTCTCTGACTCATTTTTAAATTGAATTTTGCTCTCAAACGCATTCATTTAACAGTTATTTATTATTTAGGAACTGTGTAATGGGCCGTATTGGTCAGTTTATTCATAAAGGCTAAATATATATTTTTAAAAAGTTGTCAAATTGAGCACTTCGCACAAAATTTCATAAAGCTATCTTGAATAAAGAATTGTGGATGTTTTCAAATAACAAATCGGCTATTTTATGACTTTTTTTTAATTCAATTTTATTCTCAAACTCATTCAATTGACAGTTTTTTTGTTATTTAGGAATTATATAATGTGAGTATTGGTAGATTTTTTAATAAAGTGAGAATATCACAAGTCAGTCAAAATACGTTTTCAAAATAGGCATGTGAGCCAAATTTCGTTTAAGAGGATTTTGATAAAATCAGTTCTTACAGAAAAATGAAATTAAAAATTTTTCAAAAGCGGCCAAAGAAAGTAGTTAAACAGGGTTTATGGTTAGTAATATTTTATTTTTTGTTCTTGAAATGAAAACTCTTCGAAATCTGCCTCCGCCTATAGGCCAAGCCGAAAGGGATTTTTAATATTTGTCGGATAAATGATGGAGATAAAAATCTTGATTCTTATATTATTGTTACAATTCTTAAAACAAAGCTCTGTAAAATGTAATCTGGATAACTCTGCTGTTCTTTTATTGTGTAATTGATATTTGCTGTGTGTTTTTAATATACGTTTAAACTTTCTATTTCTTATTCCTATGTAATATAAGAACACTCCATCTACTTTGGTGAGTGGCAGTTCATATACACCTGTGTAACTGGTTAAGATACATTAGATTTATTTTTTTACAGACTTTATTTTTATTTTTTTAATCTATTGATGATTTTGCAAAGAGAGACAAAATGAATTTCGTAGATTTATACTTCAATCTTTCAGTGAACGCAGCATTTTTTTGTAAATCAGACAACTTACATTTTGTTCATTGAAGCTTGTTTCTTTTTTTAAGCTCCAGATGTTTTACGTAATAAATATAGAAAGATAAAATAACTTTCATGTTTATTGTTGATAAATTTAAAATATCTGTCATCAGTATTTATGAAATCTAGTGGTTCTTGTTCATTAAGCTCTTTTTAAAAAGTTTTGAGGAATTTTTAAAATAGTATTTTTTTTTTTTTTTTTACTATTCATTTATAAATTGTCGCTGAGTAAGCATACTAAACTTTTTGATCTGTTCATTAAAATATATTTATAAACATGAATATCTACTATTATAGCTTTTAAAGTATACATAGCTGTACTTCAGTATCTTGCATTAATCTCTGTAAGACATTTGAAATCTCCTATGTTTATGTCTAAAGATTCATTTTTTTATATATATATATTCTGTCTAACTTTGGAATTCGCCAGATATTATTGATTTTACTTTTGGTGATACTTGATTTAAGTTTTTAAAAAATCTTAATTATGAGAGAGTACTTAATTCGATTGATTAATTTCTGCTTTCCAGATTTTGGCATACAATGTATACTTAAGACACGCTCAGAACCGCTCAATTGGTGAAATTTGTAGACATTAGTCGGGTTGTCGGACTTAAAAGTGGAGTGAGTAATATAGAAATATGACTCGTCATCCAAGAAGAATTCTCGATCAGAGAATTTTTTGAACAAGCGACCACGCTTCATTTCCGTGGCAACTATTTGCATTCCCTTTGTTCTGATATAACTTTTTCCTTTTAAAATTTAAAGTTGCATTTTTTTATAATTAGCCAATGTAAGTAACCGGTTAAAAAGGAGAATTTGACAACAGAGGAACATTTTTCTCAAACAATAGTTTCAACTGGTGTAACTTTGGCTTGCTGCGTTTATGGGTCATATAACATAACCCGGGTTGTTATTTGGCAGTGAAAAATGAATACATCCATAAGAAGTAGCATTTAATGAAATTTTATTTCGCGTGGCTCAAACTCAAGATTTCGCTTTATGCGTAAAAATATGTTTCAAGTATGGGATTAGATCAAGAAGGTTTCCACACTCTGTAAAATACCATTCTTAAATGCAAACTTAAATTTGCCATTAGTAGAAATGAAATCTACTAAGATATAGATGGAAATGATGTCACTTTCGATAAATTTTTCGTTGTGACGTAGTAATAATATTTGTTTGAAAAGGGAAATAACTGCACTTTTTTTAATATAAATAAGCAGAAAATGTTACAACTGCATCTAAACAAATGAAGTATTTAGCTACGAAGCATATCTATAAGATACGATTGTAGTATGCAACCGAAGTAGAAAATAAAATATAGTAATATAGTTATATAAATATAGTTTTTTATTTAAAGTCAGTTTGAGTACAAGTTGAAAAGAACTGATTGAATGTGAAGTCATATGTAGCCATTTTATTTTTTATGATTTGCTTTCTTAAAACTGAAATGTTTGTATTAAAGTAGATTTTTTTAATTAAAAAAAATTCGAATCCAGACAATACGCTATTTTACCGTATTTAAAGTTTTTATTTCATCTACGAAAAATGTGCATTTTCGGCGTAGAGTAACGACAATTTTGAAAATCCATAAATATTAGGATCGAGTCTGAATTTTTATTAGAAAAAATACACGTGTCATCATTTTTTTTAAAAGTATTCTTACTTTTTTTAGAGTGTGGCAGCATAAAGAAATGCTTGAATTATAAAAATTGAAATGAGAGATTTTTTATAATGCAATGTTAAATTATTGCATGTGGTAGAAAAAAGGAGTAAAGAGTGTTCTGATAATATTTATTTAAGTTAACAGAGACTTTTTCTACGTTTTTAAAGGAACGTAAAGCAAGTTTCCTTCAAATAGGTCAAAAATTTGAATATATATATATATATATATATATATATATATATATATATATATATATATATATATATATATATATACTAGCGGCCTTCGCCCGCTACGCTGGTCGGTTTATCTAAAGAAATCTTGAAGAAATAGTTAGATAAGGTTCAGACATACATTAAAAAAAAAAAAGCAAGTCGATCATTCAAAAAACGTTGGGAAATATCAAATATTTACTGTAATTTTTTAAGAAAAACAAAGTTTCGAAAAAAAAAAATTAAATCGAAAAAAAATTACTGACATATTAATGCAAGGAAATTTTCCCAGAGAGAAAATTCGCCTTGAATACAATATTTCAAATTCTTTTAATTGCTTATAGGCGTTAATGCCAACATAGTGAAAAAAAATTCCATGCTGGGAATCGAACCCGGGCCATCAGTATGGCGCACTGACGTTCTACCGACTAAACCACATGGAACGACAGCCAGCTTGAAACTTTCTCATACTTAAGTAGACTGGCGAAAACATAACGATAGCGCGTTTTAAAATCGCACAGTGACATCTATTGGATTTTATATGTACTAAAAAACGTTATGTACTAAAAAACGTGAGCAGCGCACCTAATAGTTTCTTTTGTTTCTTTTTGTTACTTTTTTGTCTGTTGTCCGATTTTGATGAAACAAAGCTTATACACTGCCCGGGAGTGTGCATTCTTCATTAGTGAAAACCGCATAAAAATCCATTCAGTAGTTACGAAGATAACCTCGAACAAACAGACAGACAGACAGACAGACAGACAGACAGACAAAAAATTCAAAAATTTTTTTTTTGTGTTTCATTGGTTTTCTTTTATCGCCCTGACTCCATTTTTGTCAATTATCTTCAATGTACAGACACACCGGGTCCTACTGTTTTATTATATGTATAGATATATATAATAGTATCAATTCAACATGAAAAATTGCAGCTTAAGCAGCTCATATATAATGCTACAAGTTATATTTCACATTATGAAGTTCAAAATTTCAAGGATAGAGTGTATGTCAAAAAGATAAACAATTAACGATAAACAATTGAAAAACTATAAACAAGATACAGGCAAGAAAAAACAGTCTGTTCTTCTTCAGAGGTAGGACAGACGAGACTTAACCCCACCCCCCTCTTAAAAATAGAAATGTTTCAGGTTTCTGAACGCCCACCTACTACCTAAAACTAAATAAGGCAAACAGTGATGATTACAATGTTGATTTTTTTTATATTTCTTTTGCTATTTTGAATAATACAGTAAATATAGATTTATATGATAAAAGAAAGAGTTTTAATTTTTTTTACAAGAAGTATGCCACACTGGTACTCGAATTTACATTAAAAAATTTACATAAATATAATAATTAATCAACTAATTCGGTTTTATAAAATTTCTAATAATGAAAAATATTTTTATAAGCAGGTTTATAAGTTTATAGCAAATCTTTTTTATAATAATAATTATCCAATTAATTTTTTAAGATATTATTTAAAAACTGTTGTAAAAAATAATTGGCAACGTTGCGGATTGTTGGCGTAGCTTGTAATTTGATAGCATGCTTCCCTGACATTCTTTATGAAAGTTTTATTCTAAAGTCTATTTTTTTAGAACGAGTTTAACTGGAAGGTTTGAGTTTTAGGGAAGTTTTGCAGATTTGGATCTTGAAACTATATGCAATTTGGACTCGGAGGGAGCATTCTAGTTAATTTGTTGTTTTTATAGGCAGGAGTTTGAAACAGGTATGACTGTTCATAATATTAATGTTTTGTTTTAGGTAAGGGAGGAGGCTTACCAAATGCTGCATTCATTTTTAAAATAGTGTATAAGTTAATGCAGAGATTTTTTGCATAGTAAAGGTTATTTTACTTTTTTATATTTTTTATATTATTGTTTAATTTGTTTTCTTGTTCAGCAATTGTTTTTCGTTTGCTTTGTTCATTAATTTTTTTTTGTTATATATTATTTTTGAATGCAGGTTTGGTGGGCGTTCAGAAACCTGAAACATTTCTATTTTTAAAGAGGGGGTGGTGTTAAGTCTCGTCTGTCCTCCCTCTGAAAAAAAACAGACTGTTTTTTTTTTTTTTTTTTTTTTTTTTTTTGGCCTGTATCTTGTTAATAGTTTTTTAATTGTTTATCGTTAATTGTTTATCTTTTTGACATACACTCTATCCTTGAAATTTTGAACTTTCATTTCATAATGTGAAATAAATATATATATATGTAACGTCATAGTATGTATATATGGTATATATGTATCATATTCATTTTTCACGTGAAAATCTTGCGATAGAAAAGTATTAGTTGTGGTAAAAATTTTTGTTGCGAACTTTTAATTGTTGGCAACTGTTATAAACGAAACATGTTCGGATTTGGTGGGAAATTACAGCTAAATTGTTGTTTTTTTATTAATTAAAATTAATTATAAAATATTTCGATTCCTGGTTTTTGTAGTTTCCTCGGTCGTGTGTTAATGTACTTGTATGTAACACTTCGCAACTCTGGCTACGAAAATGTGTATTTGTACAGAAATACAGATAAATAAATTATTTATATATATGTATAACATTTAAAAATTTAAAAATATTCGTAATCGTAAATTAATGCAGATGCTGCTTAAAGTAGCTTCGAGTTACTATCTTGCAAATATTTAATTTATAGTGAATAATGACTGTCATATTTGTCAAATATATATATATATAATGCAAATATAATATAGAATGCTTTGTGTTATTTAATGAAATTGAAAATTATTTTATTACATGTGTTCATTTAATCAAATAGCAAATATATCTATATGGGATACTTTTAGAATAAAAAGAGCAAAAATATTTTTTTTTAACTTGGCAGAGGGAAATATTTGAAAAAATGTATAATTTTAAAATAATCAGAAAAAAATCATTTCATATTTTGCATGGGAAAAAATCCATCCAATATGTTTCTTAAACTGAAATGTTCCATGAATGCTTTTAGATTATTACATGGAAAAATCAAATTTCAAATTCGAACAAAGCATCTAAACGTAAAAAATCACTTATGTAAATATTCATATGTTAAATGGAGTGGAAAATTTACTCAAACCAAATTTAAGAAGTCCATTATGTATGTTTTAACTTGATGACATTTTCCTTTCTTTAAAAGAACATATTTATTGTAAGTAGTACATTTTATTTAAATTGAATGCAACGTTATCAATAAGTTTTCTCCAAGCCATATTGCATCTATTCATGATCATACATCTTCAGATGTCTAAAAGGCTAGAGGTATTTTTAGAGCATGCATATACATACTAATAAATATATATTAAATAGTGAAATTGTTCAAAAGATTAATGCTTTAATGCGAAAGATTTTCATTACAAATAAAAAATAATGTTTTATAAAATTGATTTCTTCTGAATTCAAATATATAGTGTCTATAGTGCGTTAAGACGGTGCGAGAAACATGTAAATACTTTTTATTTATTGAGTTAAGATTTTGAATTTTTTAATGTGACGGTTAACCATAATATTTGTAAATAAAACTACAAGATGAAATTTCATATACATATATTTTCCATTTTAAAATAAAAAATTAATTAAAAAAGAGGTGTAATTTAAAATCGTTATAACTCAATCTTTTATGCGTAGAATTTCATTTTTTGCATTGAAATAAACAGAAATATATAAATTTTAATTGTGATTCAATCTTTTAAAAATATTAATTCAAAAGTTAAAAATATTTAAAGAAAAAATTTAAAAAAAGACGACTTTTTATTAAAAAAAACATATTTTCAAAAGTTCATATTTTTTTTTAATTTTCTGATTTAAAATTAATGAAAGACATAAAAATAGACCTGATCCAAGTTTATTTGCCTTTAACGGCTCTTGGGGTATAAAAATTTAAATTCGAGAAATTATGAAAAATCCCATCACGAAAAAATGCCTTTTCACAAGTAGTCATTTAATAACAACCATTGCTTGAAAACTAGATTTTGAAGAAAAAAAAATCTAAAATGAAAAAAATACCATTTTTTAATTAAGACAAGATTTAAACATCATTTTAAGTATTAGAAAAAACAGAAAAGTTTTCAATGAATATCTTTTTTTTTTTTTTTGAAGATTTTTGTGTCCCAGACCTCTTAAATTAAAATCTATCGTTTATAATTCTAGTTTTATTTAAAATTTGTTTCGATATATTTTGGTGCAATTTAAAAAAATTATGTTATTTTATAAAACGAAACATTTATGTCTAAAACAGATTTTAATATTTTAACAGCAATGATATCATGTGTCAAGCATAAATTATCTAACATTTTACATCACATTCTATACAATACTATATGAAATATCTAGTAGTATATCAAAACTCACCAGTTAATAAGGGGAATCGGGATGCAATTTTTTGCCACTTGAAAAATCATAAGACTTTAAATTCCAATTTCAGCAAATCTACTTTACAGTCAGAACATTATCCGAAGTTTTCAGCCGCCCTGTACATATATTTGATTATTAACTGAATAGTTTTGTCAGGAAATACGTATTTATATTGAAAATTCGACTTAAGCAATTTCCGTTAATAAGGTGATCACGTGAATTCTTTTCTGCATCCCTGTATGCGAGTTGGAGAAGAAGTACTAAAATATTTGTTAAATTTTAAAGCACATACCGAAATGAAAAACGTATTTTCAGCCATTTTTAAACAAAAAGAATATTTTAACTGATTTCTTTTATAGCCCTCAGCAAATGAACGAAAAACGCTATAATTACATATTTTATAGTAATCATCTTGTAGTCAGTTTCAAATATTTTAAACAATTTTTGGTTTATTTCAAATAAATAATGTCATTAAAATACACGGCAAACGACTTATCTCCATTAAACATAATGTAACGTAATTCTTTTGAGAGCCATAATGAGCAGTTATTGCTGAACTCCTCATATTGAATACCGATTAGGCTATAAAACAGTATCATAAATTTATATCAACTGCACAGAAATTCGAGAATTTTTACGATAGTTAGAGCTTGGAGAGTCAGGCACAAAGACGGGTAGACTAATCCATTTCATTAACACTTTTCAACTTTACTGGAAAATGTGAAAATTATATTTAAAATGAGGCATAAAAAATGCAGAAAAATACATTAATGTTAAAAAGTAAAATAAATTACAATAGACATTTCAAGCTTTATACTCGTACAAAAGTCTCGATCAATCCAAATACTAATCGGAAATCAAAGTTGTTTTGGGATCAACTTCCTAATGTGCCAAAACCTAATCAGCAAAAGCGTATAACAACGCCTAATAGCAACTGAGGTTTGATAAAAATATACGAATTAATTATGATGATAGAGTGACTGGGAGAAATCTTTTTCTTTTATGATAGATGCACAACCACCTAATCACCAAAAACTTATCTCAACATCTAACTGCATTTACAGATTAATAAAAACAGGATCATTATTTCTTGAAATAGAATTATTGCAGAAAACTTGAAAAGTTATAAAGCCACCTTATAGGAGATTTACAACAAGATCTAACTATAAATAGCTTAGATTAACATCGTACTGAATCTGAGTGGCGATGAATATCTTTTTTGATATTATGAACAATGCAGAATGTTTGCTCCATCGTTCGGTTAATTTAGAACAATGATTAATCAGCACCAATTTATGTGAAGATCTAATTGACTTTAGTTAAAATTTTACTAACCTCCGTGTATTAGGTATTAAGATAGAGTGCCCATTTTAAATAGAGTACACTTTTTTCCCATACACATAAATGGATAGACGGAACAGACTCACAAATAGACATTTTCTGAAACAGTAAAATCGTCTTCGTGATTTTCTAAAACATTTAGTCGTATAAAAAATTGAAGTCGAAATTTATCATTTTTTCATTTTTAAGATAAAAGATAGTAATAAAACATTTACCCTCTTTTATCGCATAGGGTGGAGCGAAAAGAAAATATTTTTTAAAAATCAAAAACGGGTAGGTGCCAAAATTAGCTTCTATATTAGTACATAAACTGCATGAAATTTTACCGCTGAAACAATATGCCTTGAGTCTGCGATTTTGCTCCAAAAATCGAAATTTTCGGTAAAATTTGTCATTTTTTGACATTTTTTCAAAAAAAGTTGAAAAATTTCTACAGAGCTGATTATTACTTAAAAGTGTTACTTAAACCTTTATATTTATCTGCTTAACATATTTAAACTATAAAACAATATCTGTAGTCTGTATAATTGGAGCAAATCTGACAACGTTTGGTAAAAAGCAGCATTAACTCTCTATTGGAGCATACAACGAAATATTATTTTGAATGCATTTTTTTACCTATCTGCTTTCAAAACTATTATGTATATAACTCGTAGATTGGGCTGCATTTCATATCCCACCCGTTTCAGCCACCCAACAATCTAGAACCAGTGTTTTATTTATGTATTTAATTGTTATTTTTTTTTCCCGAAGACGAGTATAAGTTTTCTATATATCAAAGTAATTTATCTCTTCTTTGTATTCACTGACTTTGGATGATTTGGATCATGCTGGTGTGACCTGCTGCACGTATATTTTTATACCATGTATAACAGAAGAGAAGCTGAGTAATGTATTGAGTATGTTCATAATTGAACCTATTTAGCAGTCTATTATCTTCATTAAAATTTCATGCAATTAGTACATTATGATTGGTTATTACAACATTCTTTCAATCAATTACATTTTATATGCAAAGATTTTCCTAATAATTGATTGTAATTTTCCGGAAGACAGGCATAAATTTTCTATGTATCAAAGTCTATACCTCTTCTTTGTTTTCACTGACTTTGGAAATTACTAGTGTGACCTGCTTCACGTGCATTTTTATACCTTTTATGACAGAAGAGGAAGCTGTGTAATGTATTAGGTATATTGTTAATTGAACCTATTGAGCAGTTTAGTATGTTCATTACATTTTCATACAATTAATACAATATGATTGGGAGTTCAGTTATCACAACATTTTTTCAATCAATTACATTATATATATAATGATATGCCTAAAAATTGATAGTATAAATTTAATTTCTAGTATGTCATCATTTACTGTACCTATTACATTGAATATATTTTGAGAAGCTAGCAGTTTAATACTATGACGATCGTCACAGAGGGTTGCAAACAAAATTTGCGTGTAAAGCAACAATATTTCTAAAGAAGTTTTAGTATTTGTTTTATGTCGTTTCCTGTGTTATTTCGTAGTAGAGTAATTTCTAACAAGTTGTTAGACCTATTCTTTAGGAATGTATTACATTTGGTATAAAATATCCCGCGGTATAAACTTTGATTATATATTTTGTGAGTGAATCTATAGACTCTGATAGCCAATCTGTGCTTATATAAAGCGAAAAATTTTATTTTCTTTATGAGTTGTTTTTTGTGCTAGATATTTTATAAATTCCTATTCCCTATTTCTTTTCAGAAATAGATTTCCTTATGAAATAGCTTTGCAATCTCCTATCAGAAATTTCTAGTCTGTTCTAGTATAATTTACTAAATTTAAGAAAATAATTTTTCAAAATTATTAACTATTTTATAAAAAATTGCTATAGGAAGTGAATAGTACGTAGACAAAGATTTTCTTATTGATCCAAGTGAATCCATGTAAATTATAACGTTTTACATTGACTTCTCTAATAATTGACTCAGTGGAAATTCACTAGAGTTGAAGTAGCATATGATCCATTATTATACACAATTCTTAGCTTACCCAATGCAAAATGGTTCACAGTGACAAATATATTTCTCCTAAATTTAAATGAGCATATATAGACGATTAGAGTCTGTACATTCTCTCAAAAAGTACTATGCATTATAAGTTTATGTCCAGGACAGTTCACTATCAAATATTGTTCACTTATAAAATGGGGATCTAAAAGTTAATGGAAAATTACCTGGCTACGAAGACACTTAGAAAACGGCAGAAAACTAATGCAAAAAAGATATTTATAACAACGGTTGCTCTGCACGGACCAGGACAAAATCCCATTGCAATTCTCTCTGATGATCACCAGAAATCACATTAAACAGCTCGCTTCTAAACATATAAAAATGCAAAAGCAGAATAAATGATGGCATACTTATAATTGAAATACCTGAAATAATTTTTGAAGCAGGCCATTACGTAAAAAAGTATAATTGACTGAAAAAATGTTGTGGTAACAGAACGTCCAATCACTTTCATCAACTTCATGCAAGTTTGATAAAGATAGTAGAAGACCGAATAGATTCCTTTAATAAATTTCCCATGCATTTCTCTGCTTGTCATTTTTTTGTATAAGCTGTAAAAATGTACATTAAGATAGCCACAGCAGAGTGTGGATATAAAGAACAGATAAACGACATGGATGCATCGAAAACATGCCAAATTTTGATAAAGAAAATAGCAAATCAATATATAAATAAAAGACTGTACTAAGATGATCGAATAGTTGGGACTGGTGGTATATGAAATATAGCCGCCTCCAAGACGTATGCCCAAGGTAGTTTTGAGAGTAAATGCTGTATTAAAAACACCATTTCGTTGTGTGCTCCAATAGAGACGTAACGCTGGTTTTTACCAAAAGTTGCCAGATTTACTCCAATTATACAATCTACAGATATTGTTTTACAGTTTAGATATGTTAAGCAGACAAATATGGAGGTTTAGGTAACACTTTTAAATAATAACCAGCTCTGTAGAAAATTTTTAATTTTTTTGAAAAAATGTCAAAAAATGACAAATTTTACCCAAAATTTCAATTTTTGGAGCAAAAGCGCCGACTCAAGCCTTTTTTTTTCAGCGGTAAAATTTCACACAGTTGATGAACTAGTATAAAGGCATTTTTTAGCACCTACCCGTTTTTTGATTTTAAAAAATTATTATTTTTTCGCTCCACCCTTTTGTGCAATAAAATCGTAACAATGTTATCATTAGCTTAAAGACAATTTCTTCTATTAGAATATGAATTTAGTTTTAATATAAAGGGTCGTAAAGAGTTTAAAATAAATGGTACAGCATTTCCACAGGCTACTTTATATATATTATATTGCACAGTTATTTTTAAAATTAAAATTTCGATTTAAATTTCTCTTGCATATGCTGACAAAGTTTATGTTAAGGATTTACAGTCCCTGCCCAAATTATTAGACGCACTCATATTTTCTTGTGTCGAATCATATTACTAGCTTTATAGAGATAGAGATATTACTGTGTAAATAGTTACAATTGATTATATACATCATCTGTAGGATTATAATAAATTAAAAGCATGTCACTGACTTTTAATTTATTTATTTTTGTAAATTAAACTAACAATTGCTGAAATTGTAAAACTTAAAACATGAAACTAAAACAATGTCAATATTTTTTGGAGCCTCGTTTGGCGGCAATCAGTGCCTCTATTCTTCGTGGCATGCTGTTAATACAAACTTGAAATGTTTCTTGCATGTGCCAGTGATGTTTCCAGACAAGGATAAGTTTTTCTATGAGCTGTGTTTTGTTCGTTATGAGCTCTTTGGCCAGTTTTTTCTTCATAAGCTCCCAAACATTTTCAATGGTATTCATGTCTGATGAATTACCGAAAACAGTACAGTACAGGGATATTTTTTTATTGAATGTAGGCCTTGACGAATCGTGCTATGTAACAGAGAATTTTATCTTGCAAAAATAAAAAAGGTTCGTCATTTGGAAACCATTTTTTTAGCTGTAGAATAAACCGATTTTGCAAACCTCTTCATATTGTTCTTAAGAACTGGCTTAGAAGTCGTAACAAACAAAACCCAGCTCATAGAATATCTTTCCCATGTCTGGTATCGTCACCCACACATACAAAATACACTTCAATTTTATATTAAGAGCATGCCACGAAGAGTAGAGGCAATGATTGCCGCCAAAGGACGCTCCAAAAAATATTGACATTTTTTTGAGTTTCAAATAATAAACTTTGCAATTTTAGCCATTCTTAATTTACTTTGCAAAAATAAATAACTTTTAAGTCATAGGCATGCTTTTTATTTATTATAACCCTACAAATGATGCATATAATCAATTGCAGTTATTCACACAGTAATATTTCTATGAAGCTAGTAATATGATTCTACACAAGTAAAAGGGAGTGAGTCTAATAATTTGGCAAGGGAGTGTATATTTCGAGAAAGTGGTGCCAGTTACAATTGTAAAAATGTCGCTAGTGGCAGCTTTTAATTAAGATTGTCTAATTGCTGTATCAACTTCATTTTTTAAATAGTAATAAATATTTTAGACATATTATTATATTTTCTTATATTATTCAACCTTAGACTTTTTTTCCTTACACGAACATAGTTGACAAATAAAATCATAATAAACTTAAAACAAAAAATATTAAAAGAAAATAAGAGTTTAGGAAAACTAGCAATACATGTGATCATAAAGTCACCATAAAAAAAATGTAGGTACTCTATGTATTACCAATATTTTGCTTTTTTTTTACTATTTTACATTTAGATGATTCAAATCATAAAGGCAGACACACTTAGACATGCGAAAAAGAAGAATTTTCTATTTCTCGAAAGATAATGATCGGTATTTAAAAGCAAATAACCATGTCTTCTACGAAGCTCATTATATTTAGATAAAAGAAAAAGTAAAGTAATACTTCGTAACTTTTCTTTGGTATCATTTCATTAATGATTTTCGTAACATGTAAACTACTTCGGAATAAAATATATAAATCATGTTTCAGTACTTTGAATGTATCTCATTAAAAAAGAAACATATAAAACGAATGATTTTTTTTTGAAGACATAAAAGTTTTAACACTATATTTACCATAAGAATATATGAGTAGGGGAAAAATGTCTGTCCGGCCTCGGGAGGAGGCGTGAGGCTCGGTGGTGGTGGTGGGAGCCTCCTCCTCAAGCCTCCTCCTCAAGCCTCCTCCTTCACAGCCCTCCTCCTCCTCAAGCCTCCTCCTCCTAAACCCTCCTCCTCAATCCTCCTCATTCCTCAAGGTTGTCTTATAAGAGAAGGGGTTAAAAAGGGGGATTAAATTTTTTTCGTGAAATTTGAATATTTTATGCTATAAGAGAGTGGTAAAAGGGTGATTAATTTTTTAAGTATACTACAGTACGAGCGGTTCTTTTGACTGTTGATTAAGTGATGAATGATTCATATTAAATTAAAAATAGTAATTAATTAAAAAGTAATTAAAAATAATAAGTGAAAAATAATGAAGGGACTTAGAATTTTTCGAGCGGTATTTTTTAGTCAAGTGTAGTACGTAGTGGAATTTAAGAAGTGAATAACAGCAATTAACGATAATTAGTAATTAATAAAAAAGTAATTAAAAATATTGAGTAAAAATAATGAAGGTAATAATTAAAAATGATAATTAAAAATAATGAGTAAAAAATAATGAAGGGAATTTTTCGGTGAACTTTAGTTTAAGGATTTATTTTTTGATTTGAAGCGGAAATTTTGGGGAGATTGATTTTTTTTTTTTTTTTTTCACCGTGTTTTTAATAAGGGGTTAAGCGGATATTTTGGGGACACAGAATGTTTTTTTCTGTACTATTGTACGAGTAGTTTTTAATTTTAATGTGGTGACTTAAAAATTTTCAGTTTGGTGTAATTTAAGAGTTTATTTTTTGATTTTAAGCAGAAATTTTGGGGAGATTGATTTTTTTTTTTTTCACCGTGTTTTAGATAATGGGTTAAGCGGGTATTTGGGGACATAGAATGTTTTTTTTTCAGTACTATTGTACGAGTGGTTTTCAATTTTAATGTGGCGACTTAAAAATTTTCAGTTTGGTGTAATTTAAGAGTTTATTTTTTCGATTTTAAGTGGAAATTTGGGGAGATTGATTTTTTTTTTTTCCACTGTGTTCTTACATGATGAGTTAAGCGGGTATTTTGGGGGAAATTATTATTTTAGACTAATCATTCACGAAGGATATTTTGCAGATATAAATGTTTAATAGGGGGAGTTTAACTTTTTTGCAATGAGATTGACGTGCGCTCGTCGACCTAACCGTATGGAGTTTGTAATTTTCTTTGAATCATGTGTGCATACTGGCTTAGACTATCTTAGAAAGACTTCCACCACCTTTATCTCCACCAAGTCATAAATAACACATGCTGGTAATGGGAATTTGTGAATATTAACTTTAAACATTAATTTAATGAAGGAACTTTAAAATTATTTCGAGTATTATTTTTTGTTAACTATGTTATACACTTGATATTTTAGATTAGTTAAAAAATAACATTAAAATTTGAATGAGAAAATATGTTTCAAAATGGGATTTTACTTATTTGCGCTCGTTGACCTAACCGTTCGGAATCTGTGATTTCCCTCGAATCATGTGTGAATAACTGTTAGATTTCTTTAGAAAGACCTGAATAAGCTTTAACCATCATAAATAACGCATGTCTGTAACGGGAATTTGAACTTAATTATTTTAAATATTCATTTTAATGAGGTGACTTCGAAAACAATTTGTAGAACTTTTGAGCGGTAATAATTTTTATTGGGAAACTTAAAAGAATCTTGTGATTTTTTGGGGTCTAATTTTTAATTGCTGAATTGCAATCTGTATTCGCCTTTCTTTCGTGTGATTGTGTAGATGTTGATGAAAACTATTTCTGTTCCAATTAATGAAATTTAATAATTAAAATAATAAAGTGTTCCTCACCAGACACCCCTTTTTCAAAATTCGTGCATATTTTTTAACATAACAATGTGTTTAATATAAGTAATTTTTGTGTGTCCTTTCTTTTCTGAAAGAGTAAGCGATTTTTAACAGAAATATCTTTTGACGTGTGTAATTTTTCGTTGGCAGAACAATTTTCAAATAAATAAATTTTAATATTAATAGAATTTTTGACTTTCCGAAGAAAAAAAGGAACTTATTTTTAATGTTTTATTACTTGTCGGTTAAAAAAATTAAACTATATTTATTATCGAAATGAATTCATCTACATTAATTTAAAAACATATAATATTTATAACCAGTAACGCAGAACTTTTTCAAACCCTGTTAATGAGATTTTATAACAAAAGTGTTATTATATAATTGAATTACTGTTTTTAAAATGTGTTGTATGTATGTGCGTGTTTTGAATGTATCTGTATGTTGTATGTATGTATGTATGTGTGTGTGTTGCATAGTGTGTGTGTGTCGTATGTATGTGTATGTTGTATGTATATATATGTGTGTGTGTGTTGTATGTATGTGCATGTTGTATGTATGTGTGTGTATGTATGTATGTGTGTGTTGTATGTATGTGCATGTTGAATGTATGTGTATGTAATTTTTTTTGCCGATAGGTGTGATCTTTAGCTGAAAGTGACCTAGGGTCAAAACTTTCACCCAGGAATCGCCACGAGGAGGCAGATCACATGATTCCCGTATTGCACACATTCACATACATTATTTCGAGCGATATTTCTAGCGAAACATAATATGCAATTGAAGTTTTAGAATAATTAAAAAATAACTTTAAAATTTAAATGAAAGAATGTTTCAAAATGGAATTTTACGTACTAACATTTAATCGCGCTCGTCGGTTTTTACTGTTTGGAGGTCTGTTAATTTTCCTTTAACCTTGGAAAACCTTGCGTCAATAAGGATATTTCAGAAAGACCCCCACTTTGGGTACTCTTTTAAACTAATATTTGTAATGAGATGTGTTCGCGCGCGTCGGCCTAACTGTTTGGAGTATCAACATAAAATCAGCAAATTAATACAAAATATTTCAAATAGTAAGAAAATGATTGATTAAAATCACCAAGTAAGAATAAAAATACTTCAAGCAATGAGAAAATAAATGTTTAAAATCAAAAATTTAACATTTAAAGGTTTTATCTTCAGATCTAAATAATTTGTGAAAAATGCTTTTAAATATTTTTAAAGCTGTGTTGAAAATAATATTTTTCATACCTTAACATCAAAAAAAGTGTTAAATCCAAATCGATGAAGAGTTTAATAATTGTTTTCTCAAAGAGAGGATACTAAATTCGTTGCAATATATGTGTGTGTGTGTAAACATAAATGAATCATTCTTATCTGCTTATCTGATAGCGTTTTCCGAAAAGGGTTGAATCTCTGAATCATAACAGATAGGAACTGGGGTTGATGTGTTATCTTAATTAATCTTAATGAGTACTATATCTAATTAAAATTATTTGACTTGAAATAAAATAACGTCTGTTGAGCAATATCTTTTGAAAACTTAAGATTTAATTATTTAAATCAAATTAAAGGCTTTTTTTTATCTCATCGATTTATTTTAAATAAAACTAAAATATTTATATTTTTCTGTACTTTGTTAGCAAAATAAAGAGTGTATCACATTCATTTCGGCTTTAACTGTTTGAAAATTTAAATTAACCTATAATTAAAATGATTACATAAGGTTGAGTATGCGATCTTTTAAATGAAATCTAGTTAAAAACGGAACACGCATTCATATAAAACTTTAAATACTTATGGTGTTGTGTATAATGCAATGTATGTATTAAATATTAAATGAAAAATATGAATTAACAATAAATGAAAGACATTAACATTAATAAAATATTAATTAAACATTGCATTGATTAAAAACTTAATGAAAAATATTAATTTGGGAATACGCATCCTTATAAAACTTTAAACATTTATGCTTTTGGGTATAATATTATGGATGTATTAAATATTAAATGAAAAATATGAATTAACAATAAATAAAAAATATTAATTAACATTAATAAAATATTAATTAAACATTGTGTTAATTAAAATATAGATTAAAAATTTAATGAAAAATATTAATTTCTCATGTAATTAAAATAACACTTTATAAATTAATGAATTAATAATAAATGAAACATGTTCATTCGAAACAACTTGAGAAATACTAATTTGTAATGAAATTAGAAAATACCAATTAATTAAATATTAATTAAAAATTAAATGAAAACTATTTATGAGAGACACATTGAAAAATATTCTCACCTTAAACTTTCATTCGCCAATCCTTAAATCCAACCTTCATCGTTGCTTACCTGTTAGGAAATGTCTGATAACAACAAATTCTTATCTTTAACGGTATTTCCCGAAGGCTGACTCACTAGATAAGTAACAATGACAAGTTCAAATCTGAAATTAAGAGTTTATTCATATTGAATATAATTAATATAATGTTTAATTAAAAAGGGACTTAATTTATTTAATACGTCATAATTAAGAATTTAATTAAATCCTAATATAATTTTTTTATCTAATTAATAGAATAAAAAAGAAATTCTTTTCAACATTTTCAAGAAACATCAAGTTATCGAATACTTAATAGATTATTTTTTTAATGAATGTGTAATTAACATTTTTAAAGGATTTTTTTCTAATTAATTAGTGTTTAATTAAAATTTTCATAATTAAAATAAATATATAAAATAAAAAAGGAATTCTTTTCAAAATTTTCAAGAAACACCAAATTATTATTAAGCAATATTTCGAATAACTACAAACTTTAATCATGATGAGTCATCACTGTGAATGATCTTTTCTTCTCATATGTTATAAAAACAAGTTTAAGTACCTAAATTTATTGATATATTTCATTGTGTGTTGGATCCTTCTTTACTAATCTCGTTAAAATTATTCATTTACCAATGATTTAAATTTCACATTTTAAAGTCATTTATATAATATACTAACATTTGACTATTAAATATCAAATAATGGATATGCACTTTTTACACTCACATCTTACAATGTAATTAGTAACCAAATGTAATGATTTTTAAGCATGTCTTCTTAATTTTTTTTACAATGAAAGACTATCACAGTTGAATATTTAGCTTTCTGTTTATAACTTTATCGAGAAATATACAGGGTGAGTCATAAATATCGAAATAATAGGCTATCTCCTTAAATATTGTCACTAGACCCATACTTCCAATTGCAAAAATTCATAAAAAAAAGGTGAAATTTTTGATAAGATAAGTTACAACTCCATGGGGGGTCTATTTGAAAAAGTACGAAAATTAACTTTTTATACGGCCCCCGTAGGATAAAAATTCCAATTAGGGAAACTTTCCTTATCCAGTCCTGAATAATACACAAAAAGTTACATCTTCATATCTTAAAAATTCGCGGAGTTATAACCGTTTGAATAATTCATCAGGTTTTAAGGGATTAGACACAAATTGAAATGCGCGCACTTCAAAAGACAATGTTACTTTAACAGTTGTAGGAAACGCGCAAAAAATCTATCTTTTGAGTTGGAATTTTGATTTTTTTTTCCTTTTTTGTGATGGTTAGTCATATAATTTGCTAAGAAAATCACATGCTAAAATTTATCATAAAATTGAAAAAAATTCATATGGTTAGTACTGGCGATAGTTAAATATCGTTATAACTCCAAACATTATTTATCGGATTTCAATTTCTTTCTATTTAACTAAAAATAAAAATCTGATTTTAGTTTTATTTCGAGGTTTTTGTTTTTCAACATTTATTTTAGAGCTATTAAAAATATTTATTTAAAAAAAAATAACTTTTAAAAAATCATATTTTCAAAAGTAAATAATTTTTCATTTTTTAAAAGAAAAGTAAGGTAAAATAATTAAAAATGACATGTTTCAAGTTTGTACTTTTTTTCTTTAACAATTCTTAACTTTTAATAATTTAAAGACAAGAAATAGTCGGAAAAAAATTCATTATACAGAAAAACGAAATGTACTGTTTTACTGCCCATTAGTTATTTAAAAGAATGCTTTTCTAAGATGCAGATTAAGTCCTTTTTAAAAAATTAGCTCTCTCAACTTCAAGCTTTTTATCGTCCGGTAGAGGCTGTTAAAAAAGCTGTATTCTGGGCTCAGGTCAGATCAGGACCGAGCCGTTACTTTTTTCTGAAAGCTCGCCTATCCGGGTCTAATGCATTTTTCATACCGGAGGGGACTGCTTCCTTTTTCCCAGACTTGCACTGGACGAAATTTTTAATCACGGTCTCGAACAATCCGTAATTAAATCACAGACCTAATACGTACTTAAAATAAGTAAAATTTGGTTAAATCAATATTTTTACGAAAAACACATAAATTTTAAAACTGCTTTTATTTTACAAAACAATAAAAAAAACTTTAAAATTTATTTTTTTAAGAATAGTATATTTAAGTACTAAAAAAATTAAACAAAATAAAACCAGAGAAAAAAATCTGCCTATGACGGAATTCTGTTTTAAACAGAAAATGTGTTGATCTATGCAAAATAAATACAATAATACCTGAGAATAAAATAAACTCCATTTAACCTTCATAGGAAGGGCATTTGTCTATTACGTATTTTTTCTTTCCTATGTGATTCCGTCTTAAAAGGTTTTACTGTATAACATTTTTCAAATTCTTCAACGCACGGGATATGGATTAGCGATAATAAAATATAAGTGAAACATTTAACATATAAACATAGATTCATTGATAAAATAAATATATCGCAGGCTTTGGCGCCTCCTTAATAATAAAAAGTATAAATATAAAAAACGAAATTCTATATTAGGTATTTTTGGTCAGAACTCCTCTACGCAAAACAATTTTTAACTATACTGAAGTAAAAAACTATGTAGAAATTCACGGCTGAGCCGGCTATGATTTAAGCTTTTTTCCTGGCTGGTCCGGATTATGATTTTAACATTATTTCATGCCGGGCTGAACTTTTTTTCCTATGGGTCGGTCTAGGACCGGACCTAAATATTACGATTTATTCAGACCTCTAGTGCTATAGATCAACATGTTTTAGAAACTAGTTTCAATTTTAAATCAGTACGCTGCTTTATTATGGCTAAATAAGAGGCACGATCTTAAACCGACACATAACAACGTTACAATTTGTGGACGATCCCTTATTTGCTTTGAAAATTGATGAATTTCACTTCGTTTACAGGCATGGTAAAGTGGTGTAAGTCACGAATTTTTGAGAATTTTAGATTTTGATATCTCTGTCAGGTTTTCAGATAGGGAGATGAAATTTTTTTTGTTCAATTTAGGAATGGATAAGGAATAATTTCCTAATCGGGAATTTTGCTCTACGGGGGCCGTATAAAAATTTAATTTTCGTATTTTTTCAACTAGACCCCCCATGGAGTTGCAACTTATATTATCAGAAATTTCAACTTTTTTTATGAGTTTTTGCAATTGGAAGTATGGGTCTAGAGGCAATATTTAAGGAGATAGCCTATTGTTTCGATATTTATGACTCACCCTGTATAATGCATACCACACGATTTCATTAAATGAATCACAATACATTTCAAACTTCTCATTTTCAATGTTTTATATATACTAGTGTTTATCAAATAGGTGTTTATTCTGAACAATCATTACTTAGTATATTGATGAAAAGTTTGTGTTGAACGGTTTTTAACTTAAATGGTGTGAGAGAAGGATATATTAGGACAGAAGTTATTAAATATAGAGTCTTTAAAGTTTATACCCGTGCAAGAATTGGCATTTCAAGAAACAAAGTTGTGTCACATTTGAAAGCATTCTTTATATTCGAAACGCGCACGTGATCACGATCACATCACTGAAGAGCATAGAGAAGCTGTTTATGTTGTATATAATTTGAATTTTCATTAACACAATATTATAACCGAAGTTTTTCGACAGTTTGAAAAATTATGATGTTCAACGTCTGCACACGTTAACACAGAATAAGATTAGCTTATGCCCTTTCGATGATAAGCGTTATTTGCAGGTAAGATGTATTAACATAACAAAATTTTCTTGGTAATTTTACTCGCAGGTTTCGAAACCACAAACATCTGATCATACTTCTCATTTTTAACACGCGACACTAACCATTGGGCCATTAAAGCCCGTAATTTAGTAACTAAAAATTAAGAAAGATCATCGAAAATGATTACTTCACACATGCAAAAATAATTTTTATTGTGACTTATCAGTTAAAAATCACGAAGAAAAGAAAAATATCACATATGTTTTGGATTACTTTGAGATTTTATGAGTCACTTCATCAGTTAAATAGACATAACCACTTCTTATGAATCACTACTTATGCTTAAATTTTGAAACACTTGCTTATATGAAATGTATTATATTTTAGTTTATCAGTGATAGTGCGATTACTTGTTAATAATTTTAATGTTATTAAAAAAAATTTTAAAAAATCAAATGTGAATAATTAATTAAAAAAAACACAAGTCACTATTAAAGGTTTGAACAAATTATTAAAATTATTTTACAAAACTTTTCAAATTATTTAAAAATGTTTCACTAATATTTAGTAATCGTCAAATTTTAATGTCGATAATCATTTATGTGAGTCAGGTTTTCTGTTTTAACTGTTAAGTTATCAGATTCCCCCTTCAAGTACATCTCATTGATAAGTTTTATCCAACCAATCAACTATTTATTTACCCCAGCAACCAGCTATTTGTTTACCCTAGTAACCAAAAAGCTTTTGTCGACACATGAACAAAATTTTGAAGATGCAAGACTCTTCATTTTCATTCGAAAAAACAATGACTTATGTAATAAATTTTTTCTTTACTTAAATGAAACCTTCACATGTGTATGGTAAAACTTGGAAAATTTCATTTAATGCACAAATTTAAAGTTAACAGACAAGGTCTTCACACATCTTTTAGTATTTTACTAACACTTTGCCAAATATCTTTAGAAAACAACAACAGAATTTTAAATAATTATTTTAATAAAAATTCTCTTTTGTAAGTGACATTATTAAACTAACTTGAAAAATTAACTTGGCAAAGCAAGTTTTCACTATTCCAACTAAGTAATATTCATAAGTTTTATATGATAAACAACCTGTTTGGTTATGTCCCAGCATGGCTTTATAAAATGTATCTAAAATAATCTTTAATATTAATGTTTAAAAATATGCGAATAATTCAGTTAGTCTTTTATAGATGATTATTTTCCCTTCTATTATTTAAAAGACATTTTAAAATAAAATTATTACTGATGCCAGTTTATCCCAGTGTTATGAAATGTGTATGCAAAACTTTTAATTCTAATTTTCACATTTTATTATTTCAAATTATTGTTTTCAAGTTGTACTAAAATTTGGAAAAAAATATTTAATTTTCATGCATAATTAAATTGAAATACTTTAATAATAAAGACACATTTAACATTGTATACTCACCTAATCCAACACTTTCACAAATACACGTCCGACTCGCTCCAAGGTTTAGGAAGAAATGAGAGATTCAAAGTCCTTATCAGAAAATGTTATCAGATAGTCTTATCTTAAGATAAGTGACGTCAGAGAACATATGTCATCAACTGGTCACGTGATGTATATCACATGACCAGTGCTTTGTTAATTAATCTTATTAATTAATTATTAAGTATTAAATTATTAATTATTAATTAATTAATTATTAAGTATTAAATTAAATTATTTAATATTATTAATTCTTTGTTATTAAAAAATAATAACTATTTTTAATAAGATTAATTAATAATATTAAATAATTTAAATAATTTAATTTAATACTTAATAATTAATTAATTAATAATTAATAATTTAATACTTAATAATTAATTAATAAGATTAATTAACAAAGCACTGGTCATGTGATATACATCACGTGACCAGTTGATGAAATATGTTCTCTGACGTCACTTATCTTAAGATAAGACTATCTGATAACATTTTCTGATAAGGACTTTGAATCTCTCATTTCTTCCTAAACCTTGGAGCGAGTCGGACGTGTATTTGTGAAAGTGTTGGATTAGGTGAGTATACAATGTTAAATGTGTCTTTATTATTAAAGTATTTCAATTTAATTATGCATGAAAATTAAATATTTTTTTCCAAATTTTAGTACAACTTGAAAACAATAATTTGAAATAATAAAATGTGAAAATTAGAATTAAAAGTTTTGCATACACATTTCATAACACTGGGATAAACTAGCATCAGTAATAATTTTATTTTAAAATGTCTTTTAAATAATAGAAGGGAAAATAATCATCTATAAAAGACTAACTGAATTATTCGCATATTTTTAAACATTAATATTAAAGATTATTTTAGATACATTTTATAAAGCCATGCTGGGACATAACCAAACAGGTTGTTTATCATATAAAACTTATGAATATTACTTAGTTGGAATAGTGAAAACTTGCTTTGCCAAGTTAATTTTTCAAGTTAGTTTAATAATGTCACTTACAAAAGAGAATTTTTATTAAAATAATTATTTAAAATTCTATTGTTGTTTTCTAAAGATATTTGGCAAAGTGTTAGTAAAATACTAAAAGATGTGTGAAGACCTTGTCTGTTAACTTTAAATTTGTGCATTAAATGAAATTTTCCAAGTTTTACCATACACATGTGAAGGTTTCATTTAAGTAAAGAAAAAATTTATTACATAAGTCATTGTTTTTTCGAATGAAAATGAAGAGTCTTGCATCTTCAAAATTTTGTTCATGTGTCGACAAAAGCTTTTTGGTTACTAGGGTAAACAAATAGCTGGTTGCTGGGGTAAATAAATAGTTGATTGGTTGATTAAAACTTATTAATGAGATGTACTTGAAGGGGGAATCTGATAACTTAACAGTTAAAACAGAAAACTTGACTCACATAAATGATTATCGACATTAAAATTTGACGATTACTAAATATTAGTGAAACATTTTTAAATAATTTGAAAAGTTTTGTAAAATAATTTTAATAATTTGTTCAAACCTTTAATAGTGACTTGTGTTTTTTTAATTAATTATTCACATTTGATTTTTTTAAATTTTTTTAATAACATTAAAATTATTAACAAGTAATCACACTATCACTGATAAACTAAAATATAATACATTTCATATAAGCAAGTGTTTCAAAATTTAAGCATAAGTAGTGATTCATAAGAAGTGGTTATGTCTATTTAACTGATGAAGTGACTCATAAAATCTCAAAGTAATCCAAAACATATGTGATATTTTTCTTTTCTTCGTGATTTTTAACTGATAAGTCACAATAAAAATTATTTTTGCATGTGTGAAGTAATCATTTTCGATGATCTTTCTTAATTTTTAGTTACTAAATTACGGGCATTAATGGCCCAATGGTTAGTGTCGCGTGTTAAAAATGAGAAGTATGATCAGATGTTTGTGGTTTCGAAACCTGCGAGTAAAATTACCAAGAAAATTTTGTTATGTTAATACATCTTACCTGCAAATAACGCTTATCATCGAAAGGGCATAAGCTAATCTTATTCTGTGTTAACGTGTGCAGACGTTGAACATCATAATTTTTCAAACTGTCGAAAAACTTCGGTTATAATATTGTGTTAATGAAAATTCAAATTATATACAACATAAACAGCTTCTCTATGCTCTTCAGTGATGTGATCGTGATCACGTGTGCGTTTCGAATATAAAGAATGCTTTCAAATGTGACACAACTTTGTTTCTTGAAATGCCAATTCTTGCACGGGTATAAACTTTAAAGACTCTATATTTAATAACTTCTGTCCTAATATATCCTTCTCTCACACCATTTATGTTAAAAACCGTTCAACACAAACTTTTCATCAATATACTAAGTAATGATTGTTCAGAATAAACACCTATTTGATAAACACTAGTATATATAAAACATTGAAAATGAGAAGTTTGAAATGTATTGTGATTCATTTAATGAAATCGTGTGGTATGCATTATATATTTCTCGATAAAGTTATAAACAGAAAGCTAAATATTCAACTGTGATAGTCTTTCATTGTAAAAAAATTAAGAAGACATGCTTAAAAATCATTACATTTGGTTACTAATTACATTGTAAGATGTGAGTGTAAAAAGTGCATATCCATATTTTGATATTTAATAGTCAAATGTTAGTATATTATATAAATGACTTTAAAATGTGAAATTTAAATCATTGGTAAATGAATAATTTTAACGAGATTAGTAAAGAAGGATCCAACACACAATGAAATATATCAATAAATTTAGGTACTTAAACTTGTTTTTATAACATATGAGAAGAAAAGATCATTCACAGTGATGACTCATCATGATTAAAGTTTGTAGTTATTCGAAATATTGCTTAATAATAATTTGGTGTTTCTTGAAAATTTTGAAAAGAATTCCTTTTTTATTTTATATATTTATTTTAATTATGAAAATTTTAATTAAACACTAATTAATTAGAAAAAAATCCTTTAAAAATGTTAATTACACATTCATTAAAAAAATAATCTATTAAGTATTCGATAACTTGATGTTTCTTGAAAATGTTGAAAAGAATTTCTTTTTTATTCTATTAATTAGATAAAAAAATTATATTAGGATTTAATTAAATTCTTAATTATGACGTATTAAATAAATTAAGTCCCTTTTTAATTAAACATTATATTAATTATATTCAATATGAATAAACACTTAATTTCAGATTTGAACTTGTCATTGTTACTTATCTAGTGAGTCAGCCTTCGGGAAATACCGTTAAAGATAAGAATTTGTTGTTATCAGACATTTCCTAACAGGTAAGCAACGATGAAGGTTGGATTTAAGGATTGGCGAATGAAAGTTTAAGGTGAGAATATTTTTCAATGTGTCTCTCATAAATAGTTTTCATTTAATTTTTAATTAATATTTAATTAATTGGTATTTTCTAATTTCATTACAAATTAGTATTTCTCAAGTTGTTTCGAATGAACATGTTTCATTTATTATTAATTCATTAATTTATAAAGTGTTATTTTAATTACATGAGAAATTAATATTTTTCATTAAATTTTTAATCTATATTTTAATTAACACAATGTTTAATTAATATTTTATTAATGTTAATTAATATTTTTTATTTATTGTTAATTCATATTTTTCATTTAATATTTAATACATCCATAATATTATACCCAAAAGCATAAATGTTTAAAGTTTTATAAGGATGCGTATTCCCAAATTAATATTTTTCATTAAGTTTTTAATCAATGCAATGTTTAATTAATATTTTATTAATGTTAATGTCTTTCATTTATTGTTAATTCATATTTTTCATTTAATATTTAATACATACATTGCATTATACACAACACCATAAGTATTTAAAGTTTTATATGAATGCGTGTTCCGTTTTTAACTAGATTTCATTTAAAAGATCGCATACTCAACCTTATGTAATCATTTTAATTATAGGTTAATTTAAATTTTCAAACAGTTAAAGCCGAAATGAATGTGATACACTCTTTATTTTGCTAACAAAGTACAGAAAAATATAAATATTTTAGTTTTATTTAAAATAAATCGATGAGATAAAAAAAAGCCTTTAATTTGATTTAAATAATTAAATCTTAAGTTTTCAAAAGATATTGCTCAACAGACGTTATTTTATTTCAAGTCAAATAATTTTAATTAGATATAGTACTCATTAAGATTAATTAAGATAACACATCAACCCCAGTTCCTATCAGTTATGATTCAGAGATTCAACCCTTTTCGGAAAACGCTATCAGATAAGCAGATAAGAATGATTCATTTATGTTTACACACACACACATATATTGCAACGAATTTAGTATCCTCTCTTTGAGAAAACAATTATTAAACTCTTCATCGATTTGGATTTAACACTTTTTTTGATGTTAAGGTATGAAAAATATTATTTTCAATACAGCTTTAAAAATATTTAAAAGCATTTTTCACAAATTATTTAGATCTGAAGATAAAACCTTTAAATGTTAAATTTTTGATTTTAAACATTTATTTTCTCATTGCTTGAAGTATTTTTATTCTTACTTGGTGATTTTAATCAATCATTTTCTTACTATTTGAAATATTTTGTATTAATTTGCTGATTTTATGTTGATACTCCAAACAGTTAGGCCGACGCGCGCGAACACATCTCATTACAAATATTAGTTTAAAAGAGTACCCAAAGTGGGGGTCTTTCTGAAATATCCTTATTGACGCAAGGTTTTCCAAGGTTAAAGGAAAATTAACAGACCTCCAAACAGTAAAAAACGACGAGCGCGATTAAATGTTAGTACGTAAAATTCCATTTTGAAACATTCTTTCATTTAAATTTTAAAGTTATTTTTTAATTATTCTAAAACTTCAATTGCATATTATGTTTCGCTAAAAATATCGCTCGAAATAATGTATGTGAATGTGTGCAATACGGGAATCATGTGATCTGCCTCCTCGTGGCGATTCCTGGGTGAAAGTTTTGACCCTAGGTCACTTTCAGCTAAAGATCACACCTATCGGCAAAAAAAATTACATACACATACATTCAACATGCACATACATACAACACACACATACATACATACACACACATACATACAACATGCACATACATACAACACACACACACATATATATACATACAACATACACATACATACGACACACACACACTATGCAACACACACACATACATACATACATACAACATACAGATACATTCAAAACACGCACATACATACAACACATTTTAAAAACAGTAATTCAATTATATAATAACACTTTTGTTATAAAATCTCATTAACAGGGTTTGAAAAAGTTCTGCGTTACTGGTTATAAATATTATATGTTTTTAAATTAATGTAGATGAATTCATTTCGATAATAAATATAGTTTAATTTTTTTAACCGACAAGTATTAAAACATTAAAAATAAGTTCCTTTTTTTCTTCGGAAAGTCAAAAATTCTATTAATATTAAAATTTATTTATTTGAAAATTGTTCTGCCAACGAAAAATTACACACGTCAAAAGATATTTCTGTTAAAAATCGCTTACTCTTTCAGAAAAGAAAGGACACACAAAAATTACTTATATTAAACACATTGTTATGTTAAAAAAATATGCACGAATTTTGAAAAAGGGGTGTCTGGTGAGGAACACTTTATTATTTTAATTATTAAATTTCATTAATTGGAACAGAAATAGTTTTCATCAACATCTACACAATCACACGAAAGAAAGGCGAATACAGATTGCAATTCAGCAATTAAAAATTAGACCCCAAAAAATCACAAGATTCTTTTAAGTTTCCCAATAAAAATTATTACCGCTCAAAAGTTCTACAAATTGTTTTCGAAGTCACCTCATTAAAATGAATATTTAAAATAATTAAGTTCAAATTCCCGTTACAGACATGCGTTATTTATGATGGTTAAAGCTTATTCAGGTCTTTCTAAAGAAATCTAACAGTTATTCACACATGATTCGAGGGAAATCACAGATTCCGAACGGTTAGGTCAACGAGCGCAAATAAGTAAAATCCCATTTTGAAACATATTTTCTCATTCAAATTTTAATGTTATTTTTTAACTAATCTAAAATATCAAGTGTATAACATAGTTAACTAAAAATAGTACTCGAAATAATTTTAAAGTTCCTTCATTAAATTAATGTTTAAAGTTAATATTCACAAATTCCCATTACCAGCATGTGTTATTTATGACTTGGTGGAGATAAAGGTGGTGGAAGTCTTTCTAAGATAGTCTAAGCCAGTATGCACACATGATTCAAAGAAAATTACAAACTCCATACGGTTAGGTCGACGAGCGCACGTCAATCTCATTGCAAAAAAGTTAAACTCCCCCTATTAAACATTTATATCTGCAAAATATCCTTCGTGAATGATTAGTCTAAAATAATAATTTCCCCCAAAATACCCGCTTAACTCATCATGTAAGAACACAGTGGAAAAAAAAAAAAATCAATCTCCCCAAATTTCCACTTAAAATCGAAAAAATAAACTCTTAAATTACACCAAACTGAAAATTTTTAAGTCGCCACATTAAAATTGAAAACCACTCGTACAATAGTACTGAAAAAAAAACATTCTATGTCCCCAAATACCCGCTTAACCCATTCTCTAAAACACGGTGAAAAAAAAAAAATCAATCTCCCCAAAATTTCTGCTTAAAATCAAAAAATAAACTCTTAAATTACACCAAACTGAAAATTTTTAAGTCACCACATTAAAATTAAAAACTACTCGTACAATAGTACAGAAAAAAACATTCTGTGTCCCCAAAATATCCGCTTAACCCCTTATTAAAAACACGGTGAAAAAAAAAAAAAAAAAATCAATCTCCCCAAAATTTCCGCTTCAAATCAAAAAATAAATCCTTAAACTAAAGTTCACCGAAAAATTCCCTTCATTATTTTTTACTCATTATTTTTAATTATCATTTTTAATTATTACCTTCATTATTTTTACTCAATATTTTTAATTACTTTTTTATTAATTACTAATTATCGTTAATTGCTGTTATTCACTTCTTAAATTCCACTACGTACTACACTTGACTAAAAAATACCGCTCGAAAAATTCTAAGTCCCTTCATTATTTTTCACTTATTATTTTTAATTACTTTTTAATTAATTACTATTTTTAATTTAATATGAATCATTCATCTCTTAATCAACAGTCAAAAGAACCGCTCGTACTGTAGTATACTTAAAAAATTAATCACCCTTTTACCCCTCTCTTATAGCATAAAATATTCAAATTTCACGAAAAAAATTTAATCCCCCTTTTTAACCCCTTCTCTTATAAGACAACCTTGAGGAATGAGGAGGATTGAGGAGGAGGGTTTAGGAGGAGGAGGCTTGAGGAGGAGGAGGGCTGTGAAGGAGGAGGCTTGAGGAGGAGGCTTGAGGAGGAGGCTCCCACCACCACCACCGAGCCTCACGCCTCCTCCCGAGGCCGGACAGACATTTTTCCCCTACTTATATGATTTTGGAGATATGACAGATTTGCTTCTGGTTCTTGTCTAAACGTTCAATAAAATGGTGTTTAAGTTTTAAGAAAATGATAATGCTTCTATAAAATGAAAAAGTAAAGCTCTTTTTGAGTTTATATTTTGAGTGCTTGTATAGTAATTAAAATATCTGTTTTTAAGCATTTCACGCTACTACCCATTTTTGTGCATATCACTAGGAATATTTATTATTATAATAAGATTTTCATGCATTGAAACCAGAAAATAATGATCAATACAAATTATAGACGTTTTGTGACGAAACTTCATAAACAAGAATTTGGACTTTTTTTTAAACTATTAATTTTTCTGGACTGTAGACTCCATTCATTTGGAAATATATAAAATTGTTAACGTAACTTACAAGGTGCTTTATTAATTAATATTGTTTTCATTTGATTATTGGTATCTTGCATGTGTCTCATGACTCTGGCACTATAGAAATTGATTTATATCCTGTGAAAACGGCAATCCTATTATCATGAAGTAAGTTACTAATTTTTATTGACATAATTCCAAATACTTCAAAGTAATAATTTTTGTAATATGTTACTAATATCACCAAAATATCTTTTCTTTTTCGAATATCAGAAATAATTAAATTTGTTCATAAATTTTCTTCTTCTTCTTTATCTTCTTCTTCTTTAATATATTTTATTTCCTAACTTTAAATTGAAGTGGCATAATTTCCCATTCAAGAACAAACCAATATATAGTCCTTAAAAAAAGTAAACATTCTCTATTAACTCTGCAGCAAATAATCGTAGAAGAACGTTATTGGTACCAAAAGATTGGAAATAAAATCTACTGTGAAATGATGTATATAAAACTTTCCTGGGGACTCATTTAGAAATCAATCGCAGCTAAAACAAAGTTTTAGCTGAGATTGACTTGTATGATTGATTTGTATTTTTTTTTTAAGCTATTGCATAGCTTTTATCACGGGCTTTGAGCGCGGCGACCGAATCCAAAAATTCCGTAACGCGGGAAATCTCAACACATCCGTAACGAAAAAACCTAACACTCGGCTAACGTCGTTTCAGCTCGGCAGACTTCGGCATGGTACCTTTCGGTAGACTTCGGTAGACATTGACGCGGTATTTTTCAGATATTTAGAGGATATCAAATCTCAAACTTATGTTTCTTATTTCAGTTTCATAAATCTATAGTTTCAATGATAAAAATTCCTGATAGAATGTGTATAGAAAAACATCGTCTTAAGATAAAACAAGGTAGGATAATGTAGCCTTTGGTGATTGAAGACCCGCCCAACGGAACTTAACGAGGATAAAAAATTTAAAATGCTTATAACTCGCGATCTAATTTTCGTAGCGCGGCCAAATTTTGTTTGGTAATTTATTATGAGACAGTGTTACTTTTGCTGACAGGAGACCCCCCCCCCCGGTGAGGGTCGAAATATTTAAAATGCTTATAACTCGCAATCTAATTTTCCTAGCGCGGCCAAATTTTGTTTGGTAATTTATTATGAGACAGTGTTAATTTTTGGTGACAAGAGACCCCCCCCACGGTGAGGGTCGAAAAATTTAAAATGCTTAAAACTCGCGATCTAATTTTCGTAGCGCGGCCCGATTTTGTTTGGTAATTTATTATGAGACAGTTTTAATTTTTGGTGACAGGAGACCCCCCCCCCCCGGTGAGGGTCGAAATATTTAAAATGCTTATAATTCGCAATCTAATTTTCGTATCGCGGCCAAATTTTGTTTCGTAATTTATTATAAGAGAGTGTTAATTTTTGGTGACAGGAGACCCCCACGGTGAGGATCGGAAAATTTAAAATGCTTATAACTCGCGATCAATTTTCGTAGCGCGGCCAAATTTTGCTTGGTAATTTATTAAGAGACATTGTTGCTTTTGGTGACAGGTGACCTCCCACCTTGGGGATCGAAAAATTTAAAATGCTTATAACTCGCGATCTAATTTTCGTAGCGCGGCCATATTTTGTTTCGTAATTTATTATGAGACAGTTTTAATTTTTGGTGACAGGACCCCCCCCCACGGTGAGGGTTGAAATATTTAAAATGCTTATAACTCGCAATCTAATTTTCGTAGCGTGGCCATATTTTGTTCGGTAATTTATTATGAGAAAGTGTTAATTTTTGGTGACAGGAGACAACCCACGGTGAGGGTCGAAAATTTTAAAATGTTTATAATTCGCGATCAATTTTTGTAGCGCGGCCAAATTTTGTTTGGTAATTTATTATGAGACAGTGTTAATTTTTGGTGACAGGAGATCCCCCATGGTGAGGGTTGAAAAATTTAAAATGCTTATAACTCGCGATCTAATTTTCGTAGCGCGGCCAAATTTTGTTTGGTAATTTATTATGAGACAGTGTTACTTTTGCTGACAGGAGACCCCCCACGTTGAGGGTCGAAAAATTTAAAATGCTTATAACTCGCGATCTAATTTTCGTATCGCGGCCAAATTTTGTTTGGTAATTTATTTTGAGAGAGTGTTAATTTTTGGTGACAGGACACCCCCCACGGTGAGGGTCGAAAAATTTAAAATGCTTATAACTCGTGATCTAACTTTCGTGGCACGGCCATATTTTGTTCGGTAGTTTATTATGAGAGAGTGTTAATTTTTGGTGACATGAGACCTCCCACGGTGAGGGTCGAAAAATTTAAAATGTTTATAACTCGTGATCAATTTTTGTAGCACTGCCAAATTTTGTTTGGTAATTTATTATGAGACAGTGTTAATTTTTGGTGAAAGGAGAACCCCCACGGTGAGGGTCAAAAAAGTTAAAATGCTTATAACTCGTGATCTAACTTTCGTGGCGCGACCATATTTTGTTCGGTAGTTTATTATGAGAGAGTATTAATTTTTGGTGACAGGAGACCCCCCACGTTGAGGGTCGAAAAATTTAAAATGTTTATAACTCGCGATCAATTTTCGTAGCACTGCCAAAATTTGTTTGGTAATTTATTATGAGACAGTGTTACTTTTGGTGACAGGAGACCCCCCCCCCCCACGGTGAGGGTCGAAAAATTTAAAATGCTTATAGCACGCGATCTAATTTTCGTAGGGTGGCCAAATTTTGTTTGGTAATTTATTATGAGACGGTGTTACTTTGGTGACGGGAGAACCCCCCTACCACGGTGAGGGTCGAAAAATTTAAAATGCTTATAACTCGCGATCTAATTTTCGTATTGCGGCCAAATTTCGTTTGGTAATTTATAATGAGACAATGTTAATTTTAGTGACAGGAGATCCCCCATGGTGAGGATCGAAAAATTTAAAATGCTTATAACTCGCGATTTAATTTTCGTAGCGCGGCCAAATTTTGTTTGATAATTTATTATGAGACATTGTTACTTTTGGGGACAGGAGACCCCCCCCCCCACGGTGAAGGTCGCAAAATTTAAAATGCTTATAACTCGCGATCTAATTTTCGTAGCGCGGCCAAATTTCGTTTGGTAATTTTTAATGAGGCAATGTTAATTTTTGGTGACAGGAGACCCCCACGGTGAGGATCGGAAAATTTATAATGCTTATAACTCGCGATCTAATTTTCGTAGTGCGGCCAAATTTTGTTTGGTAATTTATTAATGTATTGCATATCTTTTATCGCGGGATTTGAGCGCGGCAAAAGAATCTAGAAATTCCGTAACGAGAAAAAATCTAACACTCCGGCTATCGTCGCTTGAGTTTGGCAGACTTCGGCACGGTACCCTTCGGTAGACTTCTGCAGACATTAAAGCGGCATTTTTCAGATATTTTGAGAATATCAAGTCTCAACCTTATGTTTTTTATTTCAGCTACCATAAACGTATAGTTTCAATGATAAAAATTCCTGATTAACCTACATGTATTGTAAGATAATAAAAATATTTTAAACGATATTAATTTCTCATTTATTCAATAAAAGAAAAAAATGTTTTGTTATCGGTCATCACGTTCAAAAAGTATAACTTGAATTAATATCAAAGACAAAAAAAAACTGCATAAATAAAAAGTAAATAACTAATTATGATTGCATAAGTTGATAAAAAATGCTATGCAATAGCTTTACCGCGGCAGTCCCCGAGTGCCACACGTCTTTTTTTTTTTTTTTTTTTTCAGAGGCAATACGCAATTTGACAAAATATTTTAAATCTTCGGTTCAAATTATGCCTGGAAGCGAAATTTCATATCATTTGAATAAAAAGTTTTGGAATTGTAAACATACAGAATGTAGCGCTTCTAATGTTAATTTACATTTCCATATCCTTAGTAATATCTCCTGAAATTATAATCCTAGCGTGAATACTTTTATGTGGTATAGGACTGAAATACAAAAAATAAACATATAGATTATCAATTTTTAAAATTTTATATTTTAATTTTTATATTATAATTTTTAAACTTGATACTGAAGCATTAAGTCTATGATCAAGGCCGTCGCTAAGAATTTTTATTCTTGGGTCAGAAGAGCTTAAATCGAAAATTAAATTTCAGTATTCGCATATTCATTGAAAAGGAAAAATAAATAGTTCTCTACATTTGCTAGCTAGTTTCATAATTTTGCCAAGTTTCCATAATTAAATGTAATATATACCTTTTTTAATTAGAAAAAAACTTAATATTATGCCTAATAATATTTGTAACTTATTCGGAATCTATCAGAAATAGAAAGTGTATTTAAATTTAAGCAATTCGTGTGACTTATAGGAGGGGGGTGGGATTGAGGCGGTTTAGAAATTTGTCATTCCATACAAAATGAGAAAATTAGCTGAGGCTGACATGTCACAGATTTGAATGAAACTCGGCATATAAATACAACATATATATTTATGAAGAAATGCAAAATAATAGATTGCGGGACAGATTGTTTATGTAAACTCACTTTAAAAGTTGATACAAAATCGAGTTCTTGTCTACATGCTTTAAATTTTAATCCGTATTATTAGCGTTAGGAATGAAAAAACTATATCGTAAATTATTTTCAGATAAGAATGGATACTAAATAAGAGATTGGCGTAATTAAGGATTTGAATTTTTATTTCTTAATGAGAAAAACATATAGAAAATGAAAAAAAAATAAGAAGAAAATGCAGTATTTCTTTTACTCATAAAAAATTTAGGACAGTTGTTATAACTTCAAAATTATTTGACATTTCAGTATATATTTTAAATACAAGAAGTTTCATATATGCTTTTTTTATTCTTTAATGTGAAAAAAATAAATTAGGAAAACAATGACGGGAAAAGGCAATATTTATATAGCTCTTTTACTCATGAAAGAAATCTCTTATATCGTTTTAAATTACTTGATATCAAAGATAAAAGTGTCTACTTTAAATATTGAAATGCTAATTCATGCCTTTTCTTTTTTTTTTTTTTTTTTTTTTTTTTTTTTTTTTTTTTCTGCTTCAGGTTTATATTAAAAGGGATGAGAATTGAAGAATTGATTATCTAGTTGTGTTAAATTCCTATAGATGGCAGCATTATTTTCAATTGAAATCGTACGATATTTTTGAAAAAGTGCGCAAATTCAAAGAAATATTTTGCGTGGAATGTAACAAAATTACCTTTATGAACTCATTTTTTTCAATGTTAGAAATCAAAAGGCAATAATGAAATTTTTCTAGCATATAATAGACTTAATAATCTTTATGTCTGCGCAATATTGTTAATGTCGGACGACTTCATTATACATTTTTTGTTCATACTTAAGTAGGAAAATTATTATTTTGCAATTTTTTTTATTCTTAGATGTAATTAGACTTAATTCTTAAGTTTTATTGGAGTTGAAGGAAATAAATGGTAAATTTCACACTTGAAGAAATCGATCTTTATGGTCATTACTGCATCAGGTATAAATTTGACACATGATTTTGATTCCTTTTATTTTTATAGCGTTTCGAATTTTCTCAATATTCACACATTTTCAATTTTTACAACTAATTAAAAAATAATCACGGCGTTACCAGATTATTATCATTAAATAAAAAAAAATATTTTTTCTGAGATTATAATATTATAAGCAAAAATTATTTTTGTTAAATAATGTTCAAGATATAAAGCTTCAAACTTGCAACTTTGGACGATTGATTGCACACATGCCATTGTATATCACAAGTTTTTTAAATGTCCAAAACTACTAAAATAATTCATTTTTTGTCAAGATATTTTGCAGAGATCTATTTGAATATGAATTGAACCTGTGCATTATATTTTATTAAAATCGGTTACCATGTCGCCACAACTTTTTTTAAATTTTTGCTCATTTTACGTGAAATGACCCAATAGGAACAATCAGGTAAACAGACAAATTGAATACGTAAGCGCTTTTCTTTTTTGTTGGAAAGTGTGTAAAAAAGAAAATGATGCAGAGATTTTGTATGTATAGTTTTCTCATACTTCTTAAAGTTACTGTTGTGCATTTTTAGGAAACATTTAAATTTCTAAACGACGTTTTATGTACCAAAATTCCAAACTGCAAAATAAAAAAGCTTAAAATCTCTGTCATAGAAAAGAAAGTATACCTATTTTGACAAACAAAATTATTTTAACATATTTTTAGACATATTGAGTGGACTGTTTGTTAGGCAATATGTTTCAGTAACATAAAATAAACATTTCATTTACTTATAAAAGACACATAAGGCATTATTTTTTATTAAGGCAAAACAACTTATATTAAAAATATGTAAATATTTTTATGATATATAAAATCTTGCTTAAAGTATTAATATTTTGTAAATTCTAGAGATTTTGTGTCGGTTTTACCTCTATCGCGCAATAAAAAAAAGTATTTATCTTCTCAAAAGAAATCTCACTACCAAGATAAAGCTGTCTACAGTTTACTGCTTATTATATTCAAATCTTGTATTTCGTTTGTGAGTAACAAAGCGGCCTTTTTTTCTTATCTGCCTAATATCCTCTAGGGTACATTGTACGTATAATCAGAAATAATATTTAACTATGGATTTTTCTTTATATAAAGAAATCGACAGAATAAATGTAGTTTAAGATATTGAAGTTTTGCGAAGACTAAATAACGTATTTGAGGTCTTATAATTTGCACATATCTTTTTAAATGAAAGTTAGTCCCACTTAAATTGAGAAGAATGTAAACAATTCAACTGAATAAAATGTTTTCTAACAAAGCTATGAATGGACGAATGAGACCTTCTTCCGTCTTGCTTACATCTGCACAAGAGAAGAATTCATTTAGCAGGGCACACAGATCATTAACTTTGGACTAGGGATCAAAGATACACCCCCCAGTTCATTGATGATCCTCTGTTACACCTAAATACAAATACATAGCATACGATTATTTGGAGAATAGCCGCTACATGCCTTCCAACTTTCTAAAAAAGTGATAATTTTGAATGAAAAACTTTTTTACCTTGCCTAATACAAGGAAACTTTATAATATAAATAGATAGGTTTCAATGAAAATGTAATAACGTCTGTTATGCAAAAGTGACTATGCGTTACAATATGCTTTATTTTTCTTCTAAATTTTTTATTATACTTAATTTGTGCTTTCGACGGCTGTATACACTGTATATTATAAATTGTTATTTTTTAAAACAGACAACAACTAATGAGAATCGTACATAATTTTTTCTTCGAGATATTAAAATTACTGCAGCATAAATTATCATAATTATTGAAAAAAAATCTGCCATCCAAGGATGGACTAAAGACTGTATTTCGGAAGATCGTATAAACACACTCTAACAAATTTACAGGCTTAGAGCTTAGAGCTACGTTTCGGAATTCCATTTCCCACTTTTCTTTTTTTTTTATTTAAGTCGGTAGTTACAATCTTCAAATCTCATTTTATTGTGTTCTTAAGCATTTCCAAACATATAATGAAATATCACTTAAACTTTATGATGTCACGTCTTTTCATACTGACTGAATAATATATCAGGCTCTCATATACGATATAAAGGTTTTCTACTCAGGTTTTCTACCTCCAATCACACAATTCGTAGGAAATAATACTGATACTCGGAACAAAGCAAAATTTTCTTTTTTCCTCTTGTCAGTTTAGTCCCACCCAGAAAAAAATTGTTCAATCAACAAAAAATTTTTTGGTCCAACGAATCTTTTCTTTTAAATATGAGTCATTGAAAATTTTATTTCAATAAATAAAAAAAATATCGTTGAATTTTTTTTTCGTCCACAATTTTCATCCGAAATGCATAAAAACGTAATAATAACGTCATTTAATCCGTCTCAATTCGAAAAGATTTTGGTATCAAAAATTATGTTAATCCTTTATAGCGTATAAGTCAATTAAACAAAATTACGTGAGAGAGTTATACCAATTTAAATTTTGCAAAAACAATAAAATTTTGTTGGAATTGCAAATTGAAAATGGAAGATTTTACTGAAACTAAAAAAAAAACAGACTTTGATAATTTAAATAAAATTAATGAAATTTTGTTAAAATTTTATAAGAGTGTTGATTATATATGTATTTTTCTTTTTTGAGCAACAAAACCGATTTTTTACTTTAACTAAAAATTCGCTTAAAACAACCAAAATGTACTCAACAAAAATATTTTGCTGTCAAATTTGCTATCTATTACTTTTTCTGGGTGAGACAAATGTTTATAATTTCAATTTTTGTCTGCGCTCTTCCGTACCTATTATTCTCGAACTTCCAAGTAATTAATTTGCCATTCCTATTTACTATGTTATATTTTCTATTGCGTATAAAGTGTGCATCAGTTACTGTCTTGTTGACAGGGACGCTAAAAAAATTCCATAATTTTACGATCTATGGGGGGAAATTTGTATATGTTTGAATTTTTCTCATAAACTGAATTTTTTTATAATCTGTGTTTTTTATTTCGTGTTAAAACAAATAGCATGCCGATGGTAGGACAAATTCTGGACACATGTTAGACGCCAATATCTTTCTTTAATAGTAAACATTTTAACACTAACATGGATTTTGAACTTTGTACAACAAATGGTTTTTCTAACTTCAGCATTTTTCATTTAAATAAAGGAAAAAAACTTTAATAAATATTTAAATAAGAATTTCTGAAACGAAATACATTTGACAAGAATTACAAAAACCCATAAGTGTAAGTATATTGATAATATTTCATTCCTTTTAAAGAATATAATTTTTCTATTTATATTAGATGAGTTAAATACATTACATCTTACCCCCCGCCTCACATCTACCTTACCAAAAGTTCGAAGAAACATTTTATTTATTTGTATACAATCAAATTTCTCAAACTATTTTTCAAGTAAAAGAAGTTAGTTCATTTAATTTACAGAATGATTTATATTTTGAAAAGAATTTTTAAACTATTTAAAGTTACTTTTAAATAATGTATAAAATTTTAAAAGTAGCATTTTAGAAGCATTTTAGTAAGCATTTTAAAAGTAGAAAATATTCATGTTTACAATTATATTCATGTAATGAAGAGAAAATTACAAATAAAGCTATGTTGCTATTTAGGGATCATTCAAAATGTGCTTATTAAAATAAAATGTTTTACATATGCTTTTACAACATAAAAAAAACTTTTTACTTACTTAACAAGTATTTCAACTGGAGGAAAAACAACGTAAGTAAATATTAATAATTTAAATAACACGAGAAAATTATTTAAACTAGATTTCTAAAAATCCATTAAGTGTACTTAAATTTGCTGATAACTTTCTTATTAAAAAGAATTATTTTCCTTGAAGATGCTAATTTGAGTTGCATATTTTTACAGTATCTTCCTCCATATTTTATTTTTATTTTGTTAATATTAAAAGATTTTAATTTTGGGCAAAATGTTTTTGTTTATATATTTCGCTGTCGAGTTTTTCTTAAACAAGACAAATGCTTTAATACTGAAGGCACTTATTAAAAATTATAACATGCGTTTTAAAAATGCATTACATTTTTATTTTAATATTTCAACTTTAGCTTCATATTCTTTTAAAACGAGACCTTTTTGAATTTTTAAAATCAAATTATGAAAGAAACAAATATTTGCTTATTAATCATTTCTAATCTTTTAATGCACGTTCGTTTTGTTGTTGTTATCATTATTAACCCTTTTATGTCCAAAATTATGAAATCATTAGAATTTCATGTTATAAAATTTTTTTTGTAATTTTACAATCTTCATTAAAAGATTTAAATAACTATTTAATAAATTTCAGAAGGATTTTGCCAATTAAAATTAATTATTAAATTTGTGTTGATAGCGATTTTGTGCAATATTTATAACCAATAGATCAAACACAGGCCTGTTCAAATTATTAGAATACATATTTGGCTATGGATAGTAACATATTATTTCGTTAAATAAAGAATTTTTTAAAAAATTTCAGAAAATATTGGAAAGTGTTTTATTGTCTATGATTAAATAATATATTTTTTACTTGTTTATCCCGCGATATAGTAAAGAGTACGCCAATGGCAGATCTGCAAATTCTGGCCGCTTGGCAGATATCAATTTCCTTCTTTAATACTAAACATTTTAATAAATATTTTCCAACATATGATACAAGTAAAATATTAGATTTCCAACTAAAAATGATTTTGAATATTTAAGTCGTTATAATGTCCACATTTTTCATTCAAATAAATCGAAATAACTTTTAAAAAATTAAATAATTTTTTCTGAAATAGATATACAACTAAAAAGAATACCAATATTCCATAACTATAATTATCCTCACTTCCTTTAAACAATTTCATTTTTCTATTCATGGGACTTTCAGTTGCGTGAAATGTATTAAATCACAACTCCCTCCCCTAAGCTTCACCTAACCAAAAAATTGACAAACATGTTATTCATTTGTACATTAATCAAATTTCTTAAAACTATTTTTCAAGTGAAAAAGTTAGTTTATTTAATCAATAAAATCATTTCTATCTGAAACGACTTTTTTTTATATTTTTTTATAAAGTTAACTTTTTAAAATTTATAATATGCATTACAAAAGTAGACTAATCTAAAATATTCATATTTACAAATATGTTTATGTGATCAATGAAAAGAAAGTTTCTGATAATGCTATTTTGCTAATTAGGGCATCATTACAAATGTACTTTCATAATAAAATGTTTTACATATTCTTTCAAAACATAAAAAACTGTTTACTTACTTAACAAATATTTCAACTAGAGAAAAACAACGTTAGTAAATATTAAGAACTCAAATAAAGCGAGGAAATTACATAAAGAGAATTCTAAAAATCCATTAAGTATTCTTGAATTTGCTGATGACTTTGTTATTTAAAACAATTAATTTACTTGCAGTTTCTAAATTAAGATTTTATTTTTTAAAGCATTAAAACTTTTTAATTTTCGAGAAGATGTTTTTAAATCATTTATCTCGCAGATGAATTTTCCTTAATCAAGACAAATGTTTTAATTCTAAAGTTACTCATTAAAAATTATACAATGCTTTTTAGTAGCAGAGTATCTTATTATTTTAATGTTTCAAATTCCGCTACATATTATCTTCAAAACGAGACCTTCATGGAAATACTTTTTATCAGATAGTGCAGCAAAGAAATGTTTGCTTATTAATACTTTAACACATGTTCTTTATTGTTGTTGCTATTGGTTTTAACCCTTTTATGCCTAAAATTATAAATTCACGAAAATTTCATCTTTGAAAGCATTTTTTGTGACTTTACAAACTTCGCTTTACATAACTATTAAATAAATTTCCGAAGGATTTTGCTAATTAAAATTGATCAAATAAATTTTGTCGATAAGAATTTTGTGCAATATTTCCCCAGAAGTCAAACAATATTGGGCTTGTATTGGCTACATCTTGGAGCAATATTGGAATATTGCGCAATACTGGTATGAAATATTGTTCCAATGTTAGGGTGTTTACAGTTTGCACTTATTTAGCCAATATTTGCAGCAAATATTATGCCAATATTGGAGATTCATTGGAAATATTGCGAATAAAACGCTAATATTAATTAAATATTGGAATTTCATTGGAAATATTTCCAATGTAATGCCAACATTTGTACAATATTGGCATTTTATTGGCAATATTTCCATAAAACCCCAAAATTGGCATAATATTGGCTGCAAATGTTGGCTAAATATCGGAGCATTATTGACATTTTATTGGCAATATTTCCTATAGAGATGAAATATTGGCGCAATGTTGGACTAATATTGGTTTGCTACTAGGTTTATATCTTCATCAAATCTATTACTTAAATTATACTTTTTTAGTATAATTTAAGAATTTATAGAATTAGGATCTGTACAAAAATGATGTTACAAATGACTTATAGAAATAATTCTGAAATATATGGATAGTAATAGGAATAAACTGAAACTTTTATTCATAATATTTCAACGTCATGAAAACTGAAGAGATTCAAATGAATAAGAAATCATATTTGTAGAAAATGTTTGATTTTGTTCACCTAACAATGCTTGTGGAATAAGATAAAGTATTCTGTAACCCATTTTTAACTTTATTGCTATTACTCGATCATCCGTCGATCAACGTCATATACTTAATCTAATTGAATGACGTTCTATTGAATGACTTTTATAACAAAATGTGCGAAATTACGTTATATGGCCAAAAATTAATGGTTCTAAACAATTTGAAGTTAAAAACATATTTATGAGATAATTATTTCATATTTCGTAATGATTTTTTAAACTTTTGTTTGCAATTCTTTGGACACAGAAATAATATATTTCTTTTCAAGAACAAAATTATTTTCATGTGAATATTAAAAAGAGAAGGTAACTTTAAAAGGGTAAATTAAAAAATAAATATAGTTTAAAAAACTAAAACACACGCCTTTTAAGTATATCAAACTAAAAAGTAAAAAATAATTCGTACTATAAGCTGAAAACGAAAATAGATGAAAAATACTATATAAAATCATTATTATTATAGAAATCAATTAATAAGCAATAAATAAAATTATCGTGGAAAAAAAGCGTGGGGTGCTCCATCTACCATGCTCCATCTATCAGTTCTTAAGAAGCAATATCTTAACATCTTTAAACTTATCGTTTGTTCGTTCATTTTCCTGTTCTCAGTAAAGAACCAACACATTGAACAAGCACTTGGTGCGCGTCTTACACACAACATAAACGACGATCAACTGAACAACGGTGGGGGAAGATGGTCAACACTTGGCTCTATGCAGGTGCAGTGTTTTGTTTCCCCAGTGTTGCCAGATAGGGCCTTCTGAATTCATTCACCGAACTTTATTGTCAGAGGTAGTATATATTAAACGTAAGAAATCAATTAAAGTTGGAAGAAAAATGCTTTTAAACTATGTCCCTTAATCTTGCGTACTTTCGGATTAAAAAAAATCATAGTTTATATGTACATATAAACAATGACCGGAAGATTTTTTTTACTTTTCTCACGTTTAATATATTTTTTTAGATTGACTCTTAACAATGCTTAAAAATAAATGATAGGCTTTCCCACAGTAAACATGTACTTTTATTTCTTATAATAAATTTACTAAATTATATTTCTGATATTATTTTATTTATGAACAAAACAATTTTCTATATTGCAGCAAATTCATATTTTAAATTAAAATGTGTTATTTAATTAAATTTAAAAAGAAAAAAGAAAAAAAGACTATCTACTTCTGAAATGTTCATATTTTAAGAACAACATATTTTTGTATTTCGTGGTATATTTTGTATAGTCATTAAAATACTCTCACTATGTTTCACTAAAACGTTTTTTTTTTCATTAAAATTGTAAACATTCTAAAGATTATATTTTAAATTTGCATTTTTTTATTATTTTTGTGTAGATATTTGATGAATAGAGAAGAATATTTTTATTCTTAACAGCTCTTCTAAAAAAAAAAAATTAGAAATTCTCGATTAAAATTAGATTATTTTCATTTCTAAGATTTCACAATTAACTACATAGGTTTTATTCAAAGAATTTCTTTTCAAGTACTAAATACTACTTTCTAACTAATTTTAAAATTCATATTTATTAAGACATACTATGTGTTTGTTTATCTACAGTGACGAAAAAATATTCATACTAATATCAATAAACATTTGCATAAAAAAATATTAACATTTAGTTGTTCCTGAAATTATGAAGAAATGTATCATTTATTTATTTATTTAACTATAATTTTTTTTCTTGTGCATTTATAATAATATGTGAAGAAAACACTTTTCCAGTTTACATTTATATTTCCATAACAGAATTTAACTTTACTCGAAATTTATGGATTTAAATAAAAGGACGTATTCATTTAAAGAAGATTGATAAAATCCATTAATATTTTTTTCTTTTTACGATAGCTCATTTCTTTAAAATAAATTTTTGTTTAAATTCACCATATTTTAATTAAATTGAAAAAAGTGCTTTTAATCTGGTTGTGAAAATGTCTGATTTTAAAAATCATGGAATTTACCAAAATGACTTTTTTTTAAAAAAGAAATAAGATTACTTATTTATCTGATAGCTGAATTTTAAGTCAAAAAGACGAACGTTAATGTTCTGATCTTTACTTTAAAAATATTTGAACCGTTGTAAAACTTTAAAAAAAGTTTAATTTAAACTTTTAAGCTTTAAAATGCATATTTTTTATTGACCGAAAAATAATAAAATGTGAATTAAAAATTTTTTTTCTCTTTTCAGACACATTACTTTATTAAAACAAACGGATCAAACCCAGGCTTGTAGCATTACAGAACATATATTAATTCTTTTTTTTCCTAACTCTAGTATTTCTTTTAAATTAAAATATTTTTAGAATGTTTATTAACAACGATTAAAAGAATTTTTAAATCAAAAATATTAGTAATGTATTTAAATATAGTATTTAAATTTATTAAACATGTTATTTTTGTATTAATTTCGTGGTTGAAGTTGAAGAAATAAGGAACCATTTTTCGTTACTTTCAGCAGCCTTTGAATTAGAATAATTTTAATGGATAAAGCTAATAAATTTGTGACATGTCTTTTAATTTTGGTTTTAGTATTTTTGTTATTTTATTAAGGGATTATTTCATGAAGTAATAAATATGTACTGCAATATCTGTTGAAAGAAATTCTGAATGATTATTTTTCTGAAAGCCAAATATGTTAATTTTTCGTAATTGGTCTACACTTTACAGAAACAGATTTAAAACTAATTCATCTAGAATTTATGTTTTAAACAATGAACAATGAGTAATCTAAGGAACAATTCTCAAATAAACTGTAAAGGATAACATTTTTTTCAGCAATGTAAAAATTTAAATTGTAAAATTATATGTATGTTAAATTTTTATATTATATTATATATTATACTAATAATTATATATTAATAATTCTAAACTACAGATGAAATCGCTTATAACAAGGTCGTCCGTGGAGATATTTGATATCATTATAGCGAATATTCGCTATAAGCGATCACATGTTTATTTCTGAAATAAATTTTCAATTCATACTTTAAAACTCTTATTAGTTTTCGTATAAACAGTTTGAAGGTTTTTTATTAAGGCTAATTAGAAGGAACATTTTACATTGTCAATAATTTTTTTCAATTTTTTTAATCAATTTTTTTAATAAATTAAATAATGGACTTAATGTTATTCCCAGGAGATCATCTAAATGGATATTATTCCATAATTCACTTGGATGGGATTTAAACTCGTTCGAGATTATTTAATTAGTAGATTATTGACATTTTTAATCATAATTCTAAAGTTGTCAGGCTAATATTTTTTTTATACAGACTACTTTTAAAATTTGTCATAAATTTTAAACAATATATGATTTCTAAAAAAGTAGTCGTAATGCATTTTGTTAAGAAAATTGTGTGCCATTTGTAATATACATATGGAATATAAATGGGTAAAACTATTGAAAATATTAAGTTTTCATGTGTTGCAATAAAAAAATTTCATATATGATATAATCATTAATTTAAACAAATAAAAAGTATCGAATTAAAAATATAAAATAGGAATATATTTTTCTTAAAATATACACTCGAAATATTGAGTTATATAATATAAAATAAAATAGAAAAGTCATGATCAAAATGTTTTGTCAGTTATAAATTGGTAAAGGATTAATTGCAAATATTTTCTTCCTTACCTGAAATGTTCTACTTCCTATCTTAGAGTAATATGTAACGAAAAAGATTTTCTAATCTCAGCAGATTCTTTAAATAAATAAAAAAAAAACTCTTTACTAAACATTCATATCCTTAATGAAAAGGTAAATCGTTTTTAAACCTTATTCCAAAAATCCATTAAATATGTTTTAACTGATTGATGATATTTCATCTATTTTACGAAATTCAATTTCTTTAAATCATGATATTTTACTTAAATTGGGTAAATCATTTTCAATACGTTTTTTACTAAAGAGTTTTATTTATTTCAATGATCATGAATTTTTAGATAAATAATTTCTTCAAGAGATAAATTGATTTAGTTGCGTGGCTTTTTAATTTTATCAAAATCTAATACTTCATTTTTGCATTCAAAACTAACCAAAAACCATTTAAAATGAGATTATTTTTAATTTATATTATTTCACGATTATCTACTGTCCTTTGTTGAAAAAAAAGATTTTTTTCCAAGATTCTGATATATCTATCTGGATTTGTCATTAATGTTTTTTAGTATCTTAAAATTTCGTCTTATTTCAAAAATGAAATTAAATCGTGCAAATTTTAATGCGATAATTTCTTATTAATTTGAAAGAGAATTATCTCAAAAAGAATGCATCAATTAACTAAGTTAAATTTTTAGTCATGAAGCACCACCTAAACCATTTTATACGACTGGTTTAGTCAATTCAATCGTGGCGGTCGTTCGTTCTAGGATTAATTAGAACACGGTCCCCCAAAATTGATTATTGTGCCGGAATACATGTATCCTGCATGCAAAGAAAGATTGTCATGTGATATACATGAAATTGAGGCATTCATTGGTTTTAACATGATAGTAGATGCAATATATTATGTGAACATTTAGGGTAAAATAAAATATCTGCGTATATTCTATTCTGGATAATTTGATAATCAATGAAAAAAATGACTCGTGTTGATTGGTGTAAAGTACGACGAGTGCGAATGGTGAGTCATTTACAGACTGTTGTCGGGTAGAATGGAAACTCTTACACCGTTTTTATGTTGTTACCTTTACAACAGTGTTGAATATGGCTATTAAAAGATTCAGCATAATATACCGCCGTTTTTTTTAAAACAGACATCCGAAGTTGCGTAAGGATAGAAAATACTATTTTTACTAAATAAGTAGTTTGAGACACCTTGTTCTATGCTTATTTTTCGTAAGTTTGATGCTTACCATTGCACGTGTGAATTTTTTGATAGAATTTACTAACACCTTGTTTATATATAAGTATATATTCACCAGTTGCCTTAAAAATCTGAAGATGGTATAATAACACAAGAAATACACATTGCATTCAAAAACGGAACGATACATGTCAATTCTTTCTAAAAAAGCTTCTGCGTTGTTCCAAAATTAGTTCCTAACCCGAATCCTTGGGGTATAGAGGGTGTGAAACTTTTAAATTATGAATAGGAACATTCATCATGTATTTTAGTTTCTAGTTCTGCTGGGAGAAAAATACATAACCTTTGATTTAATATATATATATATATATATATATATATATTTATATTTACTATCGAAGACGGCCTTGCAGTCGGGCAAAATGCTGAGTTAAAGAGGACATCCAATTATGAATGATAAATGGACGAATGTTGATGAAGAATTAAACAAGTGTGTATTATCTCAAACTACGGAACGTTCCCAGGTGTAACTTGTGGATTTGAACGAATGGGGTATGAAAAGAAAGATGTCGTCATGTACGTTAAAAAGTGCGATAGAACTATTCGTCTGAATCCAACCGTTTTCGAGATATCAGCTCCTGAAGTGTAAATGAATAAAAAAATAAATTGATAGGCAGCTATATAAATTGTTCTCAAGGAAAAAGTTTCTTTGCATTTTTAAATCATCCTGCTTAAACTTTTTTCGACGTATGAGCAAAATCCTTTGCACCCTCACATTGCTGGTTATTTCTTCTCTTTTAGACAGGCACTTCGCATTCTACGAAATTTTCTCCTACGGCTGCACTCGGAGAGTTATTCATATGTTTTTATTATTTCCAGCACTTTGTTTTATACAATGTTTTTTCGAAAAATGTGTGGCGTTATGTAATGTATAAACTGTATGTAAATATAGTGTGTAAAATAGAATGTTTTTCTCCGATTAGCGGTTATGTTAGATGCATAATAGTTGCGTTTTTCTTATGGAAATAATTGGTTTTTCACACTTTTTGGACGGATAGTTCCATTGCACTTTTTAGGTAGATTTCGTATGAAATACTACCTATTGCATTCGCACCAGTTTATATATATATATATATATATATATATATATATCACTTTTTTATGGACACGATAACTTCTATAACTCTTCACCAATCTCCACCAAACTGGTACATAAAATCAAAGGGGATAAAATCTCGGCTAAGCTCGTTAATGGGCAAAATCGGACCAAGGGGGTCGTAATAGGGGGCGTTTTTGTGAAAACAGAAAAAAAAACCATACTTTCTTAATGAAAACAGATATCGAATCAGTTTAAAATTTATATTACTTCTAAATAATGGGCCAAAAGTTTATGCATGACAGATTTTTGATAAAGTTAAAAATGAGCTCAACATGCGAAAAAAATAGGGTTTTTGGGACAAAAAAAATTATAACTTTGTCAATTCTCAAGATATCAAATCCATATAAATTTTTTATAAATATTCTCAAAATTATCTAAAACTTTTGCATTTGCAAGTTTTTGATAGGACTAACTCTTACCGGTAACAAAAATTAAAAACGAAAATAAAAATTGGTTTAGAAAAAGAAAAAAATTCATAACTTTGTCAATTCTTAAACTATCAAATCCAATTAAATTTATTTTACATCTTCTCAATAATATCTACAAGTTTTTCATAGGACCAATTCGTATAGCAAAAATAAATTAAACAAAAGTTGGAGTTGGAGAAAAAACCTCTAATCCAAACTGCTTACATTCTGAATCGTTTTTTAAATTCATTTTTTTATTTTAAACGCATCCAAATAGCAGATCCTCTTATTTAGGAGCTATATAATGTGAAACATTGGCCAGATTTTTTATAAAAACAGAATATATTTTAAAAAAAAGCTGTCAAAAAGGGTATTTTGAACAGAATTTCCCGAAGTGACCGTGATAGGAAATTTGAGGAAGTATTCAAATAACAAATTGCGTTTTATCTGACTCATTTTTAAAGCAATTTTTACTCTCAAACGCATCCAGTGTACAAGTCCTCTTATTTTGGAACTGTATAATATGACGCATTGGTCAATTTTTTGATAAAGACAGAATATATTTCAAAAAAAGCTGCCAAAAAGGGTATTTTAAACAGAGTACGAGAAGTTATCGTGATTGGAAATTTGAGGAAGCATTGAAATAACAAACTGCGTTTTTTCTGACTCATTTTTAAGTTCAGTTTTGCTCTCAAACGCATCCAATTTACAGGTTCTCTTATATAGGAGCTGTATAATGTCCCGCATTGTTCAGTATTTTGATAAAAGCTAAATATATTTTAAAAAATGCTGTCAAAGTGGGCAATTCGCGCAAAATTTCTTGAAGCTATCATGATTAAGAATTGAGGTTGTATTCGAAATTGTTTATTTTATAACTCATTTTTAATATCAATTTTGTTCTCAAACGCATTCAATTGACAGTCTTTTGTTATTTAGGAACTATATAATGTGCCGTATTAGTCGATTTTTTAAAAAAAGTCAGAATTATTACAAAATATGTTGTCAAAATCGTCATTTGATCCAAATTTAGCTTAAGATGATTCTGATAAAGCCAGTCCTTACAGAAAAATTAAATTAAAAATTTTCAAAAGAGGACAAATAAAGTTGTTAAACTGGGTTTATCTGTAATCAAATTTATTTTTTGTTGTTGAAATGAGCATTCTTCGAAATCTACCTCTACCTATAGACCAAGCCGCCAGGGATTTTTAACGTATATGACGAGATCTTTCATTTGATACCACATTCGTCCAAATTCACAACTTACACTTGGAAACATTCCCTAGTAAGACTTTAATCTGAGTTAATGCTTAAAGAGGTTCATTCAATTTAAAAGCAAGTATTTTTCCTCGTAATATCCATTATGTAGAACGGGAAGAAGCATTCTTCCGTTTATTTATTTTTTTTAATTTTAAAAGTAGTATTTTAAAGGAAAATAGAATTTTCTGTTCCAGCAGTCCAATATGACTGCATGTTGCTAGATGACGGAGCTATCTACGGTGATCGGGAAAAAATATTTATTATAAAAATTACTTATTTTAGAGACAGAATATGAATTTGTATTAAACTAAAATCGAGGTTATCATTCAAGATTTCAATGTCAGAACCTCTATCACACCAAGGGGGTTGGAATAGTGGTTCAATTTTGTCGTTAATGAATAGCGTTTAAAAAAATATTTAACACATATTAACAAAGATCATTTAAAAGATATCTTTCCTTATGACGACGTTCTAGAAGATCACTCTAAAAAATAAAAGCGTAAATTTACACACAAAAATGTGTAAATCTATGATACAAAAACGATTTGTTTATATGTGTAAATTTGTGTGTAAATTGACAAAATACACGCCTAATGTGTAAATTTCAAAATACACATTCCAGTGTGTAACTTGATGATAACACTAAGTGTGTAAAAGTTATAGTGATCACTCATGAAATACCCACATTAATGTGTAAATTGCGCAAGAATACACATATATCCGTGTGATATTCTTACTCATTTATCTGTGTAATCTTCAGTGATCACCCGGATAAATGCGTATCATGCAAAAACACACATTATTGTGTTATAGTAATTTACACAGTTCTTTGCGTAATATGTAAAATACGCATATTCAATGGGAATTCAATAACTATTGTGTCTAGTGTATATAGAATATCTGCACTGCAATGGGTGATGCATAATATCGAAGTCTAATGTCTTAGTTGATTTTATGCTTAGTTTCAGAACCGTAGCTGCATTATTTATATAGTTTTGGATGGAGGAGTGAAATGGGGGGGGGGTGTAGTTGAAAGCCTGATTTTTAGCTTATGGGGCTAGATTTGTGACAGTGGATGAGATAAAATTACTGTTGTTTGGATTCGGGATCATAGTGATGTACCCACTTCTCATCCACTGTCACAAGCGTAGACTCATAAGCTCCAAATCAGCCTATCACACTCACCCCCTCTTCTTGAAAACTCCCTCTAAATAGGTTTTTAGAGCTCCACCCCTCCCTCTAAAACTATGTTATTACAGCAGCTAAGGTTCTAAAATTCAGCATACTACCATTTAAGACATTAGTTTTCGATATTCCTCATCAGCCGTCGTAGTACAAATATTACTTCTCTGTTAATGGGAAAATATGGGACACATTTTGAAATTTACAATTTCTTTAATTGTAAAATTGATTCGTCAAATTATGTTTCTATATTGTTCAAGGACATTAGAAAGTCTTTCATTTTGTATTCTATAAATCAAAATTTTTGTATTTATGTCAAATAAAGCTGATTTTATTATCTTTGTAAAAAGTGTCCCATTCCTCCCCACTCTCCTCTAAATATACACATAAAAACTGCTGTTTTATTTTATATATTGTTCCTTGCTTCTTAATTTTATTTTCCCTTCAGTTAGATATTATTTAGTACATGCAATTAAAAATTAAGATAAAAAAATAGTTAGTGATAGATTTTAGACTAGTCAGATGGAATAATGATAGTTGGTAAACTTGCAATCTTCGCAGTTTTTATTTTCACTTTTCAGACTAAATTTTTCACTTTTTATTTTTCAGACTCAAAATACAAAGTCAATTATACTCAAGATACTGTGTTACATACAGTTATAAAAGTAAAATTTAAAATACTTTAAAAAATAGAAAAAGGTATGTAATCTTCATTTCAAACACACAAACATATTACCAGCAAAAATTATAGCTGATTTGTTTATATATGACATGAATCACCTACATTATATGTTAAATTGTTTTTTTTTATAAATATTCATCATTACAAAGAATTTACCTTAAAAATTATCAAGACTATCAAAAAGGCTGTTGAATTATTAAAATAACATCTTTTGCATTTAAGATTATATTTAGAAATTTGTGTCTTTAAAAAAATACAAATATATTTTAACATTAATAAAATGACTCGTATTTTCATAAATGAAAATTTCAGATATTCTAATGAAAAAATCAGATATTCTAATTAAAATTTTAGATATCAAACTAATTAGTATTTTTATTTATCAACTATAGTAAAAAATAAGAAATACTGAGATTATATCCAAATATCAATTGACGCTTATAAATTTTCGAAATTAATGCTCGTAGAATTTATTTGACAATTACATTTGTGTCTTAAAACCTTTTACACGCCAATGTTCCATAAATGGAACATCATCTTCAAAATTCTGCAAAAAAAATATTTTTATTTGTATTGCTTTGTAAAAATTAGTATTTGTAAAGAAAGTATGGATTAATTTTTTGCCGTCGGTATTTCATTGATACAATTAACCATGTCTGAGGGAAAAAATCGTAATTTAGGCCTTTTTTTAGACTTTTCGTTGGGCAAAATTCAAAAATTCTTATAAAATTCAAAATTGAGCAAATATTTTTATAACTAAGTTTGATCAAGTAAAAATAGTCATTTTATTAGTAGAACACAAGTTTTTTTAAAAAAAGATTAATTTATATTGTTTCTTCTGGATAAGAAGTTCGCATGTTCCATAAATGGAACATTGGCGTGTAAAGGTATATTTTTTAACATGGTTTAGTTCTTTGATTGCAGTACATGTAACTATTGATAAAAAGATTCCGAATATCAGGTGGTTTAGTAAGTGTCAACAAAAGATGTTAATTACTTTGATATACTTTCTTTTGACCCCACTCCACACCCTGTCCCTTACCCCCCCCCCTCTGTCTCTCTCATACACTCCTTCTCCTGAAGTGGATCTGAAGTGGATTACTGACAACTGACGGGGTAAACATGCCTGTTTGTTGATAGTTAGACATTGTTTATGACTCAAATAAGCTAAAATGTAAGAGGTGACTTTGGAAAATAGCGTGATAAGGATTTATTTATTATTTCATTTTACTCTATGAATTTCTTCAATTAGCTAAGATACGTCTGACAGACGAGTTGTCTCTTTCAAATCCGATTCGAACAGTAGAAGAGGCACAAGAATTTTTTTATGAACTATCAGCTGATTTTGGAGAAGAATGCATTAGCATTCGTCATTTAAACTATCATGTCATCAACACAAGAACGATGTGCTGTTTGCCAAAAGAACACTGTAAAAACTGTTCTGAATGCGAAAAAAGACTACATGCGAAATGCTTTCCTAACTACTATCGATAATAGATCAAATGTAGGACACAAAAATTAAAGACAATATATATTTTAAAAGTTTTTGGTACTTTTTTTTCTCTTTTATATTTTTAGGATTTTTATTTATTTGATTATTTTGCTGTGGATTGGAGTACAGACATTTTTATTATTGTTATTATTTTTATGTATCGTTTTTGTACATATTTCTTTTTTTTAACTTTGATAAATAATTATGAAGCCGCTTTCATATAGTAATTACTGTCCATCATATATGTAATAATTTTTTTTAAGTAAGTGGGAAAGCTTTTTTTAAAAGCTTCGTAAGGCTTCTGGAGCATTTTTGCTGGTTCACTTATTGGAATCCTAAGTCAAACGAAGGCTATGTGGGCGAAGCCCGGCTATTTACTTGCTTAACCTGTTTCATATTACACAAATGCTTATACATGACCTATAATCATGAAAAAAATTTGCACAGAAATAAAGTTTTTAATTTAAATGTCGTTAACAAAATTTTATGAAAACATGTGAAAAAACTAAGTGTTTCCCGCCAATGTTCCATTTCTGGAACATGTTAGAAATCATACACAAAATTTTTTTTTGAGAAAAAAAAGTTACTCACAGTGCTTATGTTTGAGTTTTAATAGGATTTTTACCAATAAATAGTTTATGTTACCTTTCGATCATAGTGCGGCGTTTAAAAGGTTAAGTGTATAAAACTCACCCTTCGGGGAATATTTATGTAGTGGGGGGGGGAACTAATAAGTTTCATTTTGAATATTCATTATGACACAAGTGTTATAATTTTTTTATATACATACAATCATACGTTTTAGGTCGTATTAATTCTATAATAATAGGCAAAATTGCAAAGGGAAAATGTTTATTAGAAGAAAAAGCCATTACTTTAATAAAAATTTTCTTCAAAATTTTTGGTCTAAGGTTATTTTAAATCAACGTATTTGTGCCCTTTTGCAATTTACTTCTATGCATTTTTATTAAATCTATAATTAACAAGCAAAAATTATGTGTTTTTACTATGATTATTTTAGTGGAACATAGTTCTTCTGATGTAATATTTTGAAATTAAAACCTAGCTGAAAATTAAATGTAATTAAGATAAATAAATATTTCAAATTTCTCAAAATTGGAAAATGTAACGTAGAAATTCAAAAACAACGCTATAGTTTTAATCGATGATAAACTTAGTTAACATTATAAGTTTCATAATAAAAAATTTACAAAGAAATTTCAATAAAAAAATAAAACTCAGATGAACTGTTTAGCTTATAAATCGAATATATAATTTATAGATATAATATACATTTGTACAATAGTTTATAAATAAACTATAATATCTTTCACACAACCGACCCGAAATTTAACACTCCCCCCTACACACACACAAAAATTATGTTAACGTTTATTTTGCTACTATTAAAATATATTTATAAATTCTTTTAATGATGAAACTTTTTCAAGAAATAAATAACTTTAGATACAACAGTATTAAGGAGTAAATTTCAGGAGTTAGGTAATGTTGACATTTTTTAAGGCAAGTAAATTACTCTTAAAAAAAATTCTTATATGTAAAAAAACAATCCAACATATAAAATATACATTTTTACGTAAATATAAACAAATCAGATAAAAAGAATTGGAGGTAATACGAACGTATGAGATTACTTTCCTTGTATTTTATAGGAGAATATCTTCTATATTTTTCTCAACGCGAGTGCTTGCATTCACTTTACCACATTGTGCATGATTTGCTTTTTATGCGTGCTTGGTTGAGAAGTTTCATTTTCGATCCCGGCGTGATCAAGGTTAAGTTAGTGGACCCACCGTTAGTTTTCAACTTAAACCTGATGAAGCTAAGTCGGCGATGATTATGATTTTAGTTTTTGATGCTAGATTCGCGTAGTTCATGAATAGAACCATAAATTGTACAGTGAATTAAAGTTAAACTAAAATTACAAGTTAAACATTGAAATGGGTAAATGGTTACAAGCTATGAGACTTTATAATTTGGATTTAATAATTTAGGGTAAAATCAAGCATACTTATATTCGATATGCTAAATGTAAAAATAACTCAGGATACGGATTTAGAATTATCTTAATTACATGAATTATATTTTATGTTACATATTAAATAAATTCAAATTAGTTTGTAGATTCTACTGAAGGATAAACTACTGTCCTTTAAATTAAGTGGGGGGGGGGGGAGGGCAGCAGAAAAATTACCAACAGTACAAAAAATATAATTAAAATTTATGAATAAGCATAAAGTGGGATTATATCTCTATTATAATGCCTCTTTATGAAGTCTTTCTAATTTCACTTTAAGAATGAAATCTAACACTATTAGTGAAAATTACAAATAAAATTGTGAAAAAACAGCGGCCAGCGAGACGGCTGAAAGAAATTACGATTTAACAAAATTCTAGAATTTTAAAATCAAACATTCTTATATTTGATGTACAAATTTCAGAAGGTAATTCGGAAAACGAAAATAACTAATTAAATGAATAAATTTTGACGTTACATGTAACGAAATTTTGTTACATTCGTCGAGATTATTTTTTTTAGCTTCTTTTAAATGTTCATATGCTGCTGAAACGGGGAAAGTGAGAGAGATGATCAGAGTATCTTATAAAAATAAATAAATATATTGATCTATTATTTAAAAATGCTGTTAGGCAATGCAATGAAATCATGTTATTTATGGAATGGGGTTAATGAAATAAAAAGGGTAGCTATGAATAGTATTTAAACCTCCCATCCATTTCGTAACGTCTACTTTAAAATTCACGCATTTATAATTTTTGTAACACATTAATTAGTGTAATTTCAGGAGTTATCTACATTTACACATTTTTCTGAGTTTATGAACTGATAACAACTTACAAACTTATTGCCATAAACTAAACACACATTAAAATGGGTATTTTTTTCACAGGAAAAGTGTATGTTTTATGCTAAGTGGGTGATTTTAGAAATTTACACACTTACCTATGTATATTGCATTATGTGTAAATTACAATGACATACCAGTTTGAGTAAATTCAGGCATTTTTCAGCATTTACACATTTGTTTGTGTCTTTCAAGTGATAACAAAATACATGCTTAGTATTATAAGCTAAAATACACATAACAACAGGTAAAACTTTGCAAAAAGTGGGTAATTTTCATGTCAGGTGTGTAATTTTAGGAATTTACACACATATATATGTAAATTTGTCTAATTTACTCTTTTATTTCTTAGAGTGATCTATGTTGCATTCATGTAATTCTAAGCACCTTATTTTTTAAGGGGGCTCACATTTTGAAAATCAGAGTGCAAAAAACTGCGTTATTAGTTTCAAAATTTGATTATGATGCTTACTATTAATCCATTGGGGGCTTTTAAATGCCCTAATTTCCGGCTTCTGACATCTTCGGAAATAATTAAATATTAAAATATGCTCTTTAGATCTTTTTGTTGTAGTGTGGGCATAGTTAACAACTTCAGGCGCTCTGTCGTTTTCAATACGTTAGATATTATCCTTTAAATATATGGTCTTCTTAATAACCTAGGAGTTTCGTTTAGTTCAAAGCAAAATTACAAACCGGTTTGATTTTTCGGTATTTATTTTTTAAAGTAAAATTGTTTAAATTTAAAGACACATTTATTTCTGATCATTAATCATATCCTTTTTCTAATTCTCATGTTAAAAAAGAAATTAATCTTATGTTAAAAAGGATCAGATATTAGTGCTCCACAGCTTGAATCTTTTTTGTTTAGGAAATGTTCCGTACCTAGTGACAAGCGCTGTATTAGAGCCATCTGTAAAAAAAAAGAACCGAATTGGGTTCCAGAGTTTAGAAAAGAGTTGTGTTTTGTTTTGAAAAGTAGCGATATGAGATCGCATTATGAGTTTCAGTTTGTGTTACGAGAATAAATATTTAGAGTAATTTCGCAATTTTGATGCGTACCGCCGTGAATGCAAATGTTTTCTCTTTTTCACCTGAATAAAAGAAGCGCTTGTTTATAATGGAACACCTGCCACATTTGAAATAAATTAAGTAGATGATGAGTTTTGTTGGTTCATTTATCCCCATAATATAGTAGTTTTTTATTTTTGTTACATATTTTATTGTTTTATTTAGAGTTACGGCGTTAATTGTTTTCAGTTTAGTAAATTTGTTCTTAAAATGTTTAAAGAAGCATGTAAATCAGATTTGCTAATCCCTGCCACCGAATTAGGTAAAAAAGTAAGTGATAAAGCATCGAAAGCCGAATTAATTAATATTATAAAAAATACGAAGAAATTTAAAAGTGACTCTGAATTTGTAAGTAATTTAATAGACGGTATAATTGAGGAACGTACGGAAGATTTTGAGCGACTTGAGAAATGTAAACAATTAGATTTGCACTTACAGCAAGTTAAGTTGGAAAGAGCTAAAGCGGAATTAGAATTATCTCGCATGCAAATAAATTCTAAAACTAATGATAGCTATTCAGAAAATAAAATTGATTCTCTAGATTCTTTAATAAAAAGTATAAAAACTCTAACGATTAGAATTCCGGGTCATCCAAAAGGTTGGGGTCTTTTTTTCGCTTTTTTGGAAAGATCATTTGTAACAAAAAATTTACCCGATAAATTTAAAGCTGAGGTTCTTTTGAATTTATTAAGCGAGAAAGCTTCAAATGTAATTTCTTACATAAGCGATAATGAGTTGGGTGATTATGATAGAGTAAAGAAAATTTTTCTTAGAGAATTTGAACCAACTCCCCAATGTTATCTTGAGCCATTCAGAAAAAATGTTAGGCAGTCGAATGAAACACGTATGCAGTTTGCATCAAGTTTAATAACTGGCTTCGATTATTATTTAAAATTGAGAGAAGTGTCAGATTTTGTGAAGCTGAAATAATTAATTGTATCAGACAAATTATTTCAATGTTTAGATAAAGAGACAACAGCTCATATTAGTGTTACTCAATCGGATTCATGGTTCGATCCCGTGACGTTAACGAAGAAAACAGGTTTTTTTTTTTTTTTTTTTTTTTTTTTTTTTTTTTTTTTTTTTTTTTTGTCACGCGGTAAATCATTAACTGATAATAATAATAAAAAATCTATGAGAAATTTGCCTAAAGTATTTTTATCTGATTGTAGGAGTATAAAATGTGGCCTATATTCTGAATGCCATCCATTATATAAATGCAGGAAATATATGGCATTGTCTGTTTCCGAAAGGATAGAGATAATTAAGAAAAATAATTGTTGCTTTAATTGCTTAGGCAAATATTTAGTTAATAATTGTAAATCAAAATTTTCATGTTCCTTGTGTAAGTGAGAGGGTAAAAACAAGAAACATAATTTTTCATTTCATTTTCCGATAAATGAGACATGGCGCAATACAAATATGAATGGTGAAAATAGAGGGAAAGTGCCTTTCTTTACAGTAAGAATAAGTGAATCAATTCTCTCGGCAGATTCGCCAGTATTTAAACCGAATCAAAACAATAGATATAATAATTCCGTACTTTACATGCGAGTAATAAATTAAACAAAAGTACAGTAAATTGTTTATTGGGAGATGAGGGGGGGGGAATTACTATGGAGTACGGGTGGTTTTAGACCAAGGAGCAATGAATAATTTTATGACGGTAGATTGTGCAAATAGCCTCAAATTAAAAAAGGAGAGAACTAATTTGGCAGTTTGTGGTATCGGTGACACATTCACAAAAATTAAATCTGTTGTTACCGCGACGATTTTTAATTTAGAAAGAAATTTTGAAAAAGAGATAGATTTTTTTGATTGTTTCTAAAATTACGGATTTCATGCCGTCAAAATTTTTTAATATTAATGTACCAGAGTTAAAATATGTAAAACTAGCGGATGAAAACTTTAAAAAGCCAGGTCGTATAGATTTAATTTTAAGTGCTGAGATTTTTTATGAGCTGTTACGGCCAGGTCAAATTTGTTCGGTTAATAGTAATTTGATTTTTCAAAATACGGTTTTTGGTTATGTAGCAAGTGGAAGCGTTCCCATTCCAAGTCAGGGGAGGGTACATTGTGGTTTCTTTCAGGACAATACTCTTTTAAACGAAACTATAGAGAAATTCTGGAAAATAGACGATGTTCAGGTTGAGGTACCCGAAAATAAGGAAGCAACAATTTGTGAAGAATACTTTGTAAAAAATGCTAAAAGAGATAGTACAGGGAGATATGTTGTTAAAATGCCATTGTGGATACGCTTTTCTTAGGAAAATCCAGAGATATTGCCTTTAAAAAATTAAATTAGCTGTGTAATAAATTTTTAAAGGAGCCTGAATATTTAACATTGTATAGAGAATTTTTACGCGAATATGAAAGAGTATGTCACGTGACTGAGATTTCGGAAAGGAAAGAAGAAGTAGGAACCTATTATATACCGCATTTAGGAGTCTACCTCCCTGATAAAAGTACAACAAAACTTCGTGTAGTTTTTAACGCCTCTTCGAAAACAACCTTAGGTAACTCTCTTAATTCCTTACAATATAACGGTGGGGTTATTCAGGAAGACCTTTTAAAAAATGACAAGATTTCTTAAACATGTTTATGCATTCGTAGTTGACATTAAACAAATGTATAGAATGATTATAATTGATCCGAGTCAAACTAAACTTCAGAGAATTCTTTGGAAAGAGAGTGTGAATGAACCAGTTAAAACTTATGAGCTGAAAACTCACTTGTGGAACAGTGAGGGCCTCGTATTTAGCCACAAGAGTTTTGCTTCAACTATCGAGAGACGAGCAAAACAACTATCCCTAAGCATCCCCAGTTTTAGAAGGAGATTTTTACTTCGATGATGTGTTGAGCGGCGCTACCACTCTAACCGAAGCTAAAGAGCTGCAGTCAGAGTTAGTGGAGGCTATCAAGAGTGCAGGAATGCATTTGCACAAGTGGCATAGTAATAATTTAGAGTTAAAAACAGAACTTGGTAATGATTATAATTTTAGAGAAGAGACAAAAACGCTAGGGGTCATGTTGAATCCTAGCAGTGACAGCTTTACTTTTCAAATACAAATAGAAAGTGTAGTTACGCCTACAAAATGAACCGTGCTATCAACAATCGCACGCATCTTCGATCCACTTGGCCTCTTAGTTCCATTTGTTACTAAAGCTAAAATACTCATGCAAAATTTTTGGTGTTTGGATCTCAATTGGAGTGATCCCTTTCCTGATAGAGAAGCGCAAGAATGGCAAAGCTTTATTCAGTCCTTGCCAATAGTGAACAATGTGAGTGTTAAGAGGTGCATTCTAATTGATAAACCTGTTAAGATCAAGCATCATGGTTTTTGTGATGCGTCCGACTCTGCCTATGGATGCGTTATTCATTGCAAATCCACGTCAGATGATGGAGCCTTTAAAGTGAATTTGGTTTGCAGCAAATCCCGAATAGCACCCATTAAGCGTTTTACTATACCAAGGTTGGAGCTTTCTGTAGCCGTTCTCTTAGCAAAACTGATATCTAAAGTGAAAACTGCCTTACAACTAAAGACTACTGACATTTATTTACGGAGCGATTCAATGATCGTACTTTCCTGGATAAGAAAAGAGCCATATCTTTTGAAAACGTTCGTTGTCAACCGTGTAGTGGCAAAACAGGACTTGACAAAAGTTCAACAGTGGCCTCATGTATCTTCGGCGAACAATCCAGCAGATCTCATTTCAAGAGAAATGGATCCTGAGAAACTGGTTAAAAGCGAATTGTGGTTCATAGGTCCGACGTTTTTGACTCTATGAGACTATCCTAATCGTGAAATTCCTACGTTCGTCATTAGAGACGAATTTTCACAATAACTGAAAAATTTAGATCAAAGTGACTTAACTGTATTTTATGTAGCTTCTAGTCTTTTAATACAAGTGTTATTTTATATTACTAACTGTTATACTAAAATGTTGCATGGTGTAAGTTATCTTTTTAGGTTTATTCACAACTTGAAGAATTCTACTGAAAAGAGGTAGGGTCTTTTGAAAACTCAGGAAATAGTAAAAAGTGAGATATTTATTATAAAAGAGATCCAAAATAACGAGTTTTCAGAGGAAACTAAGTGTTTAATTCACCAAAAGAATGTTTCGGATAAAATGTTTAAATTCTTTTTTAGATAGGGATGGAATAAAAAGGGTAAATGGTAGAATAAAAAATTCTAATTTAAATATTAACAGTAAATTTTCAATTATTCTGCCTAAGAGTCATAAATTAACTAAGTTAATTTTAGAGGCATATCACAAGAGATATTTTCATTTAGATACTACTGCCCTATTACATTAAGTAAGACAAAAGTTTTGGCCAATTCAGGGTAAAGCAACATGTAGAAAAGTCGTCCATGATTCCATTAAATGTTTTAGATTTAAACCTGTAGGTGTTGAACAATTAATGGGTGATTTACCAAAAGAGAAGGTGACTCCTGATTTCCCTTTTAACTGTTCAGGAGTTGATTTTTGCGTTCCATTCCTTATTAAGTTTAGAAATCAAAGAAAAAGAATTTGCCACAAAATATATGTGTGTATATTGTATACTTATTCACAAAAGCCATTCATCTCGAAATCGTGACTGACTTAACATCGGAGGCATTTGTGGCATGTTTAAATAGATTTGTGGCTCGTAGAGGCTTGTGTTCGAAATTATATTCGGTCAATGCCACAAATTTTATAGAAGCTAATAAAGAACTTCTAAGTTACATAACTTAGTATTAAAACCGGATGATAGACTTGCAAATTATTTGTCAACTGAGGGAATTTCCTCCCCCCAAGAGCACCTAATTTTGGTGGCCTCTGGGAAAGTAGTGCAAAGGCTTTCAAATATCATTTTAAAACAGATTTAGGCAATTTTAGATTGACATATGAAGGGTTTTTAACGGTCATTACCGAAATAGAAGGAATTTTAAATTCCAGACCGCTTGTACCTCTGTCATCAGATACTGTTGTGTATGATGTGTTAACCCCTACCCATTTCTTAATTGGCAGACCCTTAAATGCCATTGTTGGGCCAAATTTAACTGAGATTAAAGACAATTGGTTGTCTAACTGGAAAAAAACTAACAAAAATAATTCAAATTTTTTGGAAGAAATGACATATTCAACAATTTGCAACAGAGGTCCAATTGGATGGTAAAAAAAGATAACATAAAAGTTAATGAGTTAGTGCTTCTTAAAGATGAAAATCTACAGCCTCAAAAATGGGCATTAGATAGAATAATAGAAGTTTATTTTATTAAAGATAAACGGGTCAGAGTTGTTAAAATAAAACCTCAATCTGGAGTTTACAAACGAACAATATCAAAAATTTGTATTTTGCCTCTTAATCTGTAAGCTTGTATATATTTTTTTGTGTATATAATTTCTGTTTATTTTTCTTGTATATATTTTTTTCTGTTATCAATATATCATTCTTATTTTATATTTGCACTGTATAATTTAATTTTATATTTGTATAATTTTATATTTGATTGTATAATTTAATGGTTGAATGTACCATTGCAACGTAGGGCAGAATGTTCCATACGTAATGACAAGCACTTTATTATAGCGCCATCTGTAAAAAAAGAAGAACCGAATAGGGTTCGAGAGCATAGAACAGAGTTGTGTTTTGTTTTGAAAAGTGGCGATATGAACTCGCATTATGAGTTTGAGATTGTGTTACGAGAATAAATAATTATTTGTGTGTTACAGTCCATTAAAAGAAAGAGTTATGTGATTACTTCATGCTAGCGACAACAGGAAATATTAATCATTTCTGCAAATTTCAAACACATATTTCACAAATTCAGATGTTTTAATGTGCAAAATTCGTTTTTTTTTCCTATTTCAAATAATTTGGAAGGATTCAAAAAAAAAAAAAAAAAACCCGCAAAATTTAGATGTTTAAGAAATAACAGAAACATTAGATCACTTAACGATTTATACACTTAACGCCATATCCCAGGAGCAAATTTACGTAGAAGGGCAAAATTCACGATAACAAACATTTTTAAAAAAATTATTAAATTTTTTTTATTAAACTTTCTCTTTCCCGTACAAAAGAGTTAAGACGGGAGTTAAGGAACGTTGAGGTTATTGCACCATATCTCAGCTTTAGTTTTAGATAGAGGCGTGAAATTAAGTTATTTATATACTAAAACGAATTTAAACATGTATTTTATCGAGTTTAGAAGTTCCCATCTAAAATGGTTTAATGGGGTGATCGTACTTTAAGGGCATTTCGCCATATCTCAGAAGCAGTTTTAGGTAGAAGCATGACATTTGAGATGGCAAAATCTGCTAAAAATATATTTAAACATAGTGATTTTTATAGCTGTGTTTTTGTATTATATCACTAACATTAATTTTGAATTGAATAATGTGAGGTTATACGAATCAGACTTCAATTATGGCTATTTGTTTAGGTATTATTATTTTGTTTTAGTCCTTAATAAATACATTTCGTTTTATTCAAGATTCTGTTAAAGAAGCCGACCAGCGTAGCGGCGAATGCTGCTAGTTACAAATAATAGAAATATCTGCATATTTTTCATTTCTTCAATCAGTGAGGTTTATCTACCAACGTGCAGGGTTATATAAATAAATTTTTATAATATATAACGATATATTTTAAGTTATGACATTATAATCCCTTAAACGTGAAAAAATATTTTCGCATATTTTATGATACATGTTTTCCAAAGGTACATTTTTTTTTTCCAGAAATAATCTGTACTTTTTATTTCCGTTTATACATCTAGAATTAATTTTTATTCATACACAAATAAAAAACAAAAATACATAAAGTGTACAGATTTGAATTACAATATATGGCCAAAGGGAATTTGTCATTTGCGATTTTAGATGCTTTATTAAATTTTCAATACAATCAATGGGGAATTATCTTGAAACTCCAGGTGAGTAACAAAGCAGCACAGGTCATGCATTTTTGTGAAGATTTTTTTTTTCGAGTTCATAAAATAAAATAAAATTAATAAAAAAATGTAAAGAAATAATAATGATAATAATAAATATAATATAAACTAACAATATAAAGCGTGTAAATAAATATGATAATATGAAAAAATGTTCTTTTTAGAAAATATGAAATTCAACATTGTACAGAATACCTTGTAATAAGAATTTAAAAAAAAATATCTGAAAAATAAACAGGTATACGGAATGCTTCGAATGCCTTAAAAATATTAATAGCAAAATGCGTTAATTTAATCTATATTGCAGCTTTTCTGAAAATCTAAAAAACGTACCTTGAACATTCTGAAAATTATCGCCGATGAATAAGCTCAAAATTCGTTCTTATTGAAATGAATAAAAAAAATTAAGGGCTATATATAAATATAGTGATACATATAATATTATGCATGCTATATTGACAGTAATCAAAAGATATTTGCATATATCTACCTAATATAAACAGTGAGATCCGATATTGGATTCAAAATAATTAATTGATTAATAACTAGACGAAGAAATTAAAAAATAATAATAACAACAGAAGAAAGATGGATAAAAAATTTATTTATTTTAAAAAGTGCAATAAAAGTCATTTCCAAAAAGAATAATACATAAATCATAAATGATCTTCAATTATCAAATGCAGTTTGTTTTAAAACATTTCCAGTTCTCTTTAATCGATTTAAATACCAATAGATTTGAAAAACTCATTATTAATTCTGTTTTTCCTTTATCGAAAACTAATTAATTTTTCATTGCAATTAAAATAAAGAATAATGTAACCATTAAGTTAAATTAATTATTCATTTTTTTATTTTTGAAAACTTTAAAAGTAAATCGATATGGAAGACCCCCTTATAAATATTTATAAATGTAATTTAAATAAGTTGTTCCGAAAAAAGTCAAAATAGCATTAATGGATTATTTATTTATTTATTTATTTATTAAGATAAAACCTTTTAAATAATTTTTTATGGATTTTATTTAATAATTAATGTACATTTTTATCTTTACAAATGCGACAATTATTTATAGAAAATATTAATTACAGAACCAAAATTTACATAATATTTAACTTATTTTATTGTCGTTGAAATGATAAAGAATTTTTTTTTCTTATTGCAACAAATATCTTTAAATAAACAAGGCAAATAAAAAGATGATACATTCATGGAAAAATAACAAAAATATTGATTTTTTTTTGTTTGTTTGTTTAATTCCAGATTTAGAAAATAACTAATAGTGTTAGAAATCAGTATTTTTAAAACACTTGTTTAATCGGAATCTTATTTTTTTTAAGTGTTAGAAGATTCCTGGGATGTAAGAATAAAAATCCCCATATTCCTCCGCGTATAAAACACATGCTATATCACACAAAATTTGCACTGTAAAATAATTGTCAATCTGTTATTCCTTAAAATATCGTCACACCGGTTCTATCAGCTATTTTTTACATAATTATAGAATTTTAAACTACGTTTGAAAATTAATTCGCCCCCAAACAGAATATGAAAATTTTAAATCTGAAATTTTTTAACAATGTAAGATGCGTAATTATTGTGAAAATTATAATCGAATCACTCTAAAATAAGAGTTTCTGATTTAAAGATTATAAAGTTTGAGAATCTTAAAAGTTTTAGTTACTGCCACAGGATATGAAGATTTTAAAATAAAAAGGAATTTAACGATAGTTGATATTGACAGCAATAGACCTGTCTGAATAATATATTAGATCATTAATCCTAAGCAAAGGAAGCCATCATAGGCTTAACATTATCATCCGGGTCTTTTTGAGTGACTAGTGTGAGATTTTAATAAGTATTGGTGCTTAAATATTGCAAAGGAAACTTTTCGGACATATGTTAGTGAAGTTAAAAGAACTATACAAATGTTGAACACAAATCCGTCAAAGAGAGCAACAAAATTGGTGTCTTCGCCTTTGCTTAGGATTCAGAAATTTCTGTAGAAATTGCATGAGTGAACAATTGGTTCTTATGTGTAGAAATTATGCGCTGTGCGTCGGTCAATACTTAGACATACATTAATTAATGCTCTTTCATATTGAACAGCATTCGCCTACCAAAATTGATATTTTTATTTCTATTAAATTGTTCGTGACATTCCGGAATAAAGCGGCCGATTGCCCATTGTTAGGTTAAATTGTTATTGTTGTGACGACCAATTATCCACACACGGGATATGGGCAACCACCGTAAGGATCTTTCTAAGGGAACCTAACTCGTATTTACGCAAGGAAATCCACGGTTCAAGGAAAACCACCGAAAAATCCGAACGGTTAGGCCGACATCCGTGATTGGGTTCAAACCTTCCATCTACAATTTCAAGAGCCGACACTTTCAGCCACTGGTAGAGCTTATGACCTTCAAAGGACACGTCTTTCTAAAACGTCTGGGTATTGATATTAAATAATTTTATATGAAATAAAACAATTATAAATTCAAATAAAGTTTTGAAATTTTATAAAAATTGCCGTATTACCTACGTAAGAGTTAGTTGTCGGAGAAATATCCTTGCTGAATATTATTATTCTTGCATAAATAAAGGAAATATGATTTCTTGCAATTAGATTTCCTTGATTTAAAATAATTAAATGAAAGGTTTTTTTATTGCAATAATCTCATTAGTTTAAGTGAATTTTTCAATGGAGTGTCTAAAATTTATATTTGTATATATATTTAAATATTTCATTTATTTATTGATGAAAGTATAATTTCCTTACACAACTGAAGCATGAAAAAAACTATAACAATGCATTTATTTAACCCTTTAACGATCATAGCATTTTCATTGATAAGATGTCGAAATAAATTAATGACACCGGTAATTAAAAATAAATATATTTCTAAATAAGAAAACGTGATTTTTCACATACAAAATAAAAGGGATATTTTTAGATAAAAATACCGGTGTCAGTTTTGCGTATCGGAATTAAAATTTTGTGGTTTCGTGGCGAAACCAATGAACGTAAGGGTTAAAAGGAAGCATATTTATCTTCCGAAATCGTCTGCATACGATTTTAAAGTACTAAAGAAATTCTGCTAGAAAATTGCTTTAAAAACCATAAAACTAGAATAAAGAGCATTACAGGTTTGAAACTAATTCCAAAATATATTTTTTTTATTATTATTCTATTTACAAGTATTTTTTACACTATTCGAAAGTTAAATAATTGAAAATTTTGGGTACTTAGAAGTTAAAAATATATCAGTAAAAATGAAATTTAATAGTGTGCAGTTGCAACCATTAAGCCTACGTCAGCGTTATACACCGGCAAGTTTGTCTAATTAAGTTATGCACCAAGGCACCCATTTTGGGATCGATAAGAGTTTACCTAAACATGGACAATAGTTCAACATAAAATGTCAGTTTTTCTACATTGATACAATAACCTTTCAAATGTTCATGTGTCTATGTGTGTTTTCATGTGTACTTTAGATTACTTTTTGGGGATAATAAAGCTGTGAGCCTCATTAATTTCTGATTGAATGTAAATGTGTGTTTCAGTATAAAATTTATAGTAAACTGTATGTTTAGTAATTATTTGCAGGATAATTGAATGTTTCTTGTTATGTATAAAAAGTGTCACTTAACGCATATATGGACTACTTTGAAACCTCCGGATGACTTTATTACCTTGAAGGTGGATGGATTTTTATTTATGTATATAGATTCATGTGTTTTATGCACGTGCTTAATTATAAGTTAAGTAATCCTAAGTGATCTAATATGTGTTTTTTCTATCGATATCTGATGTAACTTTGTCATGAATCGTCTATTGCAAGCATTTAAAGTACATTTATAGTTAGGGGGTGAAATTTCCCGGGGTAACTTTATCACCCCTTTTTAATCTCTCCCCCCTAGAACATGTCTGGTATACGTTTGAATACGCTTTTATGTTGAAGGGAATCCTTCGGTCGATGCTGAATTTGTTTTTGGATTCGAATTCGACGAATGAAAAATAATATCTACAAAAAATAAGTTTGAAACGTGACAAAGTAAGCCTGGTTTGCAGTAAGCATTAATTAAAAATGGAGGATCAGCTTCTTTATTTAGTCTAAATCTATTGCACTTTCTGAGTGAAAAATTAAATACGTAGTATGAATTCGAAAATATATATGTATATAAATTTTATTATCGATTTTGTAGGTTAAGCTTACGAATAATTTTGTAATTTCAAAGTGTAAGACGTTTGTAATATATTTTGAAAATCCACGTAACGAACATTATTAAATGAAACACAAAATATATCAAATACTAGCCGCCCTTGGGGACCAATTTGGCCTCTCTTTTGAATGTATATTAAGCATTGAATTATATTGCTTTTATTCATAATTTATTTCAATTGCTCAATTTTTGCCAAATTAAAAGATTCTGCTAGAGAAATAGACACAGATGTCATATACGCACCACATTGGCGCGATTGCAACAAAATTGCAGTTATAAGTGCCTCACATGGTAACCCGGGTATTGTTATTTATTTAATAATAAACTGTTTGTTTGCTTTTATTTTATTTTTTAAATTGGTATAACTTGTTTTATTCTACAATTATTAATTAAATTTTTTAATTATTATTTCCTTTTAAATTAGTAGTTATTAGATTAAAAATATGCATGTAAGTGTATTTGAAAACGAAGTTTTCTACAAATTGGTGTCATAAAAGTAACGCGCCCATGTGGTACATATATGACATCTGTTCTGATAAATCAAAAACTTAATATTTTTATGATAGCCCGGCGCAGATAATAAATTGCCAAGTATTCTACATGCGGCATTTTTCACATTTCATTAATTATTTAAAATAAATTAATATATTCCTTTCACTCATTTCATTTATCGTACATAACTTTAATTTGAAACTGAAGTTTAAATTTCATGACTTCAATATTGATATTTTGAAGCTCTATAATTGCAGCGAAGGAACAAAACATAAGAAAATCCAATTTACCAGAGCCTAAATCTTACCAAAGGACATTTGCAGAGCAACACATAAGATGTGTTTCATTTGGATGTTGCCATTAAACAATTAATAGATAATCGTATTTTTTGTGCCACATATGTTAGCGTAATATATATGTAGATATTCACCCAAAACTATTAAAAATTACACATTTGAAATAATCAAATCATAACCGAGTTATTTTTTCATCTATTTTAGAAAATAGCAATTTAATTAAATCATACTTCTATACTCTATTAAATTATAATAAACTTGTTGTTTAACACATTAAACAACACGTTCATACTAAATGTAAAGTGTAATTTATACAGCGCATTATTTGTACAATACATTTGTACATTATTTGTACAATGTCATAAAAGCATTATTTGTACAATATTTAGTTGATCTATAACTTTACATTTATTGCAGTAGTTACCAAGTCGAACAAATCATTGTACAATTTAATTAAAACAAGCCCTGTTTAAAAATTTTATTTATAGTAAATGCCATCAAAGTACCGGGTGCGTCATAAATTCGTGCAAAGTTTTAAAATCCATAATAATAAAAAAATATTAGTGCTCGAGAAAATTTTCGGTTTGAGCGAGTATGATCAGACACATTTAGGATTTTTCCCCTATGTATCATAAAATATTATTTCAAAAGTAACCGACAGAGGGCGCTCACATCATATTGAAGCGTTTTATGCAAACCAGGCTAGCAATAAATCAACTAGCTGGAGATGGATTCGTATTAGGATATCGTCAGCATGCTGTCGTTACCAGATCGAGCGCAGGTGGTTAAACTTTTTCACAAGAATTTTAAATCCACAAATATTGCATCGCGAAAGTTTCGCATGTTGAGCATATTTTGCTACTTTATAATAAATGCACAATGTCATGTTATTGTGATTTGTTTCATTGTCTATTTGTATTTGCCTCATTTGCACGAAACGTACCAATTTGGCGTGTGAGCTATTGGCTCTTCTGGAATCATTTTTTATTATACATGGGGAAAAAATCCAAAATCCGTCTGATCATACTCGTGCAAACCGAAATTTTTTAAGAACATTACTTTTTTTAATATGAATTTTTAAAGTTTTCACTAATTTATGACGCACCCTGTACATCAAACTTAACATTAATATCTTCGGCACCTGGGTTCCCTTTCGTGACCTTTGTTCTTTTGGTTATAACAACTGAAATATCTAATTTTCCTTTTTTTTCTTTTTACACTTTTGCATAACTTCTTAATGGCTGATTTTTTTCTGCGTTGATAGCAAATGAATAAATGTCTGAGCTGAATCTCTCATAAAATAAATATTAATTTCTATCTAAGTTTGCAAAATTCTAAAAATGTCCAAAAAACAGTGTGACCAAGAAAAGATAAATATATCTATCTATCTATCTATCTATCTATATATATATATATATATATATATTGATTTGTAGACTATTTTTTCGTTTAAAGCTCTTGAATTTGTGATTGCGTTTATTTAGGTTAAGGGTTATTAAATTGATGGTTTAAGGGGATTTGTAGTTTTAGAACTTATTTTTTAAACCTAAATTGGAATTTTAGAAAAGATATTTCTTGTGTCATTTTTTTTTTTTTGGAATAAACAAATGAATAAGTATTCGTATTATAATTTTAGCTTCGGAAATGTACAGATTAATAGTTATAATTTTAATACAGTAAAACCTCCATAACGGACACTCTCGAATAGCGGACACCTCTATTTAACGGACAGTTATCCGATCCCCACTCCCAAAACCTAATTTTTTGTATATCTAACCTCTGAATAACGGACATTCCGAATAGCGGACACTATTTTCGGCGATAAAGATTGAAAAAAAATTTTAAAGAAAAAAGAAAAAGAAAAAAAAAAGTAAAAAGGCTTCTAAATTTATCAGAACAATATGTCACAAATTTTGTGATCACAAATAAATGTAGATCGTGGTCTGGGGAATATCACCCCTCAACTTTCAGTGTTGAATTCAGGGGGGTGCCCGGGTGCGCCATCTTCCAGAGCATTGAAAGGTCCCCCCCCCCCCGAAAAATTTTGAGATTTTGTGCTTTTATTCGTCAAAAAGTGCAAACCCCCTTTCTTGCCCGGAACTCTATAATGTCAGATTGAAAAACAATATAATATGTAACCGCAAGCAAAAGAAAACTTTTGCAACAGATTTTTTTTATAAGAATGTAATAAACAGTGGATAAAGGTGTGCACAATTTTAATTCAGTTTCAGTTTTATTGTTTAAAAAATAATTCTAATTTTTGATTAATCATGTAATAGAGGTTATAAGACCTATAAAAGTAGCTTCAGGACACATTAAGCATTTCTGAGTGATTTTTGTATCTTTGAGGTTTTCCAATAGCGGACACCTCCGAATAGCGGACAGTTTCTGCGTTCCCGAAGTGTCCGTTATTTAGAGGTTTTACTGTAGTTACTCAATGCTTTGAAGTTAAGTTTAAGAGTTTCCTAAAAGGTTTTGTGAAACATTATATGATATATATCTCTTTTTATAAAGAGTTTTGGTTTTACTTATGCGAAACAGTTTGATGTACAGTTTGATGCGGTCAGATAAGATTTTTGGAATATTATATGTATTAATCTCGTGTTAAGTAGCTGTATTTTCTTATGATCAGTTTCTTTTTTCTACAAAAAAAACCCAGAATTTTATTAAAAGTGCTTTTTTTAATAATTCCAAAGGAATTTACGAATAAAATCTTAATTTATTAACTTGCCAAAGTATTTAAATTTTTTTTTTATTTATACTTTATTAAAAATCTCATTGTCAAATTAACATTATGAAAGTATTTTAATAAATACATAAACAAATATTTAAAAAAATTAACCATATTCAATATTGATCAAAGTGGTTTTAACTATAATGATAACAATCATCTATTGAGAAACAGAATGATACTACCTATATGTTTAGTATTATTATTTTAAATAATTTTGTTTACTACTAACTGAAAAACGTTTTAAATGATCTAACTAAATAAAAAAAAGTTTGAGCTCGAAAATATTTTGCATAATTACTCTTATTACTTTAAAAAATATATTAATAAATAAATATATCTAATAAAAATATATTAAAAACTTATTACTTTAAAAATATATGTATACATTGATTAATTTTTACAGATATTTTTTTATTAAAAATGTATCGATAACAAACTGCAAATTACAATATCAGTATTTTAATTTCTTTTACACTGTGTATTTATTTAACTGTGATGGAATGCCGTTATCTAATTATAGATTTATGCAATGCTATGAATCTGCAGAGTTTCACTTAAATGCATGGAAGAAGAAATCAATACAATTTACCGAATGCGAATTTGAGGATGTAGTTTACTCTCCATGATTAACTCTGTGAAATGAACTTAGAAAGTCAACAGGACGTTTAAATGACAAAAGGATGAACATGTTGGCGGGTTCAGCGTTATAATAACTGAAAGTTTTAGTCTATGATATCATCTGAATATAATACACAAATTAAAGTGAAAAAATCTTAGTTAAAACACCATAAAGAAAATTAGAATGGTGTTTTAATTATTGATGTTAATTTTATGGTGTTTTAAAGAAGTTTTTTTCACTTCAATTGATTGACACCAGTTTCAACTTATTATCTTGATAGTGCACTAAGTTTTTGCTATAGAAACAAGAATACTTTAGAATTATAAATATTACAGTTAAGAAAAAAAAATAGAAGCATTTTTTTTTTTTTAAATAAGTTTATTAAAATTTTGCTATGTTAACGTTTTCTGTTTTAAATGCATATTTTTATTAGAGTTATTATGAAATGTCCTGTATAAATTTAATAGAATATAGATTAAGTTGAATGATATTTTTTTCGGTATTTTCAATATAATGGGTTTTATTAATAATACATTTGTAAAGTCCAATTTTTATTTTATTTATTTTATTTTTGTTATATGTGATTAATTTGATTTTTTAAACTGACATAATTTTCTCAAAATAAGATTACAATCTTCGAAACACATTGAACGAAAAATTTATCGTTTTAGATATCATACGTTGTATTTAAATAATTTTTTGCTCATTCAAATATCCATTAATAATACCTTTACAGAATAATCGTTTTGTAGTGAAGTATAAACGATAAATGTTAAAAAAAATCTATTTCTCACAACATTCTGCATTAGATTGTTTATTTCATGATAGGAACCTTTCAAAGTTCGTTCATTTTATGTATAATAATATTTCACAACATTTTCAAAAAGCATTGTTTTCATTTTTTTTGAACAAGTAATGTCAATATTGATGATCGAATTGTGGTTTGTTGATTAAGAAAGTATTTACATGAATCAAAGAAATATGTATACTTTCACACAGGATGCATAAGTGTTTTTTTTTTTTTTTTTTTGAACCATAAATCCTCTTTTATCCCTAAACTTGATACACTGTATATTAAGGCATATAAGGAGTGCGATATGTAACGCCCGCATTTTATTTTTATACTTTTGAGTATATCATGGAATGAAGTCCGTTGATTCCGGGTTACATAATATCATTTTGTGGGGTATATTCCAATACTTTCAAATTTCGTCAGCTGATCAATTTTAGTTCGTGAGTTTGACATCTGAGAGTAAACAGAACTAAGAGAGGATTTACGATTTACATTCACTTCAGTTCATTTTTTGAGGTGACATATACACATAATCCATTGCATGTGGGCTACTTCTATACACCTTCACAGCAAAAGGTTATCATGAACCGGCAACAGCAACCACTAAGAGCGAAAAAAATCTATTAAGTGCTTATACACACGCTGGCAAAATAGACAATACTTTCTAAATTAAATAAAAGAAAATTAGAATATATTTTTTTCTTATGTGAACTGCAAATTTCTGAATTTAAATCATATATATACAGATTTAACAATAATGTTTGAGGAATGCATAATGTTAATACTGAATTCAAGTATAGTTTTGGAACTTTTATAAGAGGTACTTACATATTAGTTGTAAGCCGACATAATGGAAGAAAATGTCTAAAATTCTGCTGTTTAAGGGAATGATTCAATTGCATGTCTGTTTTGAAGTGCGTTTTATAACGCTTTTTATAATTTTATTGGTTTATTTGCAATGTGTTAATTTCGTAATAAATTCTGAATTATTTATGTTGTATCATTTAATGTTGCTAGTCCTCAAGTTATATTTTTAATTTTATTTACGCGATGGAGATAGATAAAAAAATAATTCTTGATGATTATTTTAATAATCATTAAATACTAGTAGTTTAAGATAACGTCTTGAAACAAAATGCGATAGCTCTCCAGAAAGTACTAACCGTTAACTCTTACAGATGGCGCTACTAATACCTTTAACATGAAAGTAGATTAATTGTCTATATAAACATTGTAGCTTTTCGGAGGGGGGAGAGGGGGGTGTTTCGAATTCTTCCGATGCATTGTGTGAGATTTGTGACGGTTCACATTTTTGCATGATAGAAAATACCGTCGGATGAAATTTTAGAATTTCGAAGACTACAATGTAAGCGAAATCCATTGTAATATCAATGAAGTGTATGGTATGAGAATAATGGATGACTCATCTGTAAAGCATTGTGTTCGAAATTTCAAAGTGTGGAGAGACTTTCTTCGGAAGTTTTAACCAACATCTCTATACATCGATTTGGCTCCAATTGGCTGTCATTTTTTACCAAACTCAAAAAAGTCTTTCCAAGAGAACTTTTCCAAAAATATTATGTCTTAAAAGAAGTTTACATCATTGCCTGGATGCTTTGGCTGTAGAGGTTTACGAGGAAGGTATAAAGAAACTGGTTTCAAGATACGACACAGTTCTCAAAAACAACGGTGAAAACATTGAAATGTGAGTAAATATATTACTTTCATTTCAATGAAGTTATTAGTTACCGTAAACCAAGGCTACTTTGACATCATGGGGTAACTTTGACACTTTGTAGACAGACGGATTTCTTATTGATTTATGTATATTTATTGGTGTGTTTTATGCATGTGATTAATTTTGGATTTTCTTACAGTTCTTAGACAGTAATAGAAAAATGAAGACCGACGAGAAAACACGAGGAGGTCAGAGTTATCACAATTACACTAAAGTAATGTGGCAAACATAATGACAGTTGCCAATAAAAGCATATGTAAAATCCAATTGCTACAGCATTCCACATACCAAGTAATACTTTTGTAAATGAGTGCCTTGGAAAATACACTCAGCCTGAATGACGTCACACAATCTTTACTTTTGACGGAGAGCAGTTGATTTCGAAGAAATTGAGAGTCATGGCTGACTAGGATTTTCCTTTAACTAAACACGATGTTAAGTTGGAAATTATAAAATTTTTCCCTATGTTTTTTTCAGTTGTTTCATGCGAAAATGCACTTTTCACAAACACTTTTGCAAATGTTGAGGTATTGCAAAATTTAAGAATGCTTTATTTAAAATATCTACCATTATTTTATAATACATTTTCCAATATTTAATCATACAAAATCCATAAACAAACAGAAGATTACTAGTAAAAAAATATTGGTATCGATTTTGTATGTAAACATTTCAAAAATCAGGCAATACTGCCAAACATAGAAGATACAGACATCAAAACCAATATTTTATGGATCATTTTAAAATTTCGACTCCGAAATATATTGGAATGCAAAAGTATCCAATCGAAATGCTAAAAAGATTAGATATTCTATCTGAAAATATAAAGTTTTATAAAAGTCTTATAGGTATCTTTTTTCTAATAATTTGTTATGTGTTTTGTTTTGAAATTAATACCTCTTTTTACTGCTATCTTTGATTTACATATCATCACAAAATGTCATACAGTATTTTTGAAGTACTAAAAACGTATAAAAAACTATTCAAATGTGACGCTAATTATCGATTAAATGTTTAAAATAATCAATAATCAAAATAAATAAATAGCACTGAAAGTGAAGGTGTACGATTTCTCGTATGTTGAAATAATAATAATAATAATAATAATAATAATAATAATAATAATACTCTATCCTCATCATCTGGCTGCATATATTATCAAACACGAGCATTTTTCATATTAATTCGGAGTTTGTACTTTTCATGGAATTTTACAGGTAATATATTACTATTTTTTTATGAGGAATAGGTTACATGCGCTAAATTTTTCGTGATTTAAGAGGATTTCTTTAAGAAAATACTGCTAGAGTAGAATTTCCTAGTCTGCAAACTCCTAACCCATACGAACCCTGGGCTCTTAACTTAAATTTTTTAATTAAGTTAGTAAACGTGTTATTATTAAGGAGCCCTGCGGGATATTTACCTTTCTTCATAATGCAGATGTACATGACAGATTAACAAAGTTAATTTGCAGTCATTTTTCTACTCAAATAGAAATTTTATTTTTATGTTTGATATCTATAAATTTTGTGGAAGTTTACAATGAAATTATTAGCAAACATCTTAAAAAAATTCGGAAATATACATTATTGTACTGAAAACTAAAATTTTATAGAAAACATGCATTCATAAAATTTAAAATAATAAAATAATTAAAAATAATGCAAACGACTTTAATAATAATAATAATAGACTTTTAGATCTATTCTATTCGTACCGTAAAAAAAAAAAAAATACATTTCGTTGTATATTTCTCTTGAAAATGTTATCAAAGTTCATGTTAAAAATTTTGTTTTAAAAAACTGGTACAAAGTAGCATTAAAAATATTCGCTTGTAATTGAAACTTTGCGATAACCCAGGTATGCCGCATAGTAAAAGAACCGCATATAGAACATTTGTGAGGAGTGCATTTAAAATTGATTATAATGTACTTGGATGTGGGTATATTTTAAGTAAATACATTGATAACATTTGCGAAGTAAAATACTTAAATTGGATCCTTCACTTGGAATTACCCTCTATACACGGAAAGATGTGTACTCAGATAACGTTATCGAATTTACACCTCATTTTCTCATATCATTTTTTTTCTTCGAATTCGATTACTGGTACTTGCTTAGAGGATAAGTAATCTGCTTCCCACGCAATCGATCAAATTCAAAGATTTGGTTGAGGCTAAAACAGCAAATATCAAAATTACTGGGAATTTTCCCTTATCTTTACCATTGAATATGATTATGTTTGTTACTAAAGCAACATTTTTGATTTTAACATTCAACAGCAGAGAATAAACAGAAATTTTCAGTTTATTCCCAGAAAATTTACGACTCATATACTCAAAATAGATTTTTTCCAGTAAAAGTCATAAATTTTCAATAAAATTAACTACATATATACGGAATATTTTTTATAGAGTACATTATTCCAGATAAAAACTTATTTAATATTTTTGACTGTACTTGTACGTACCAGTACGAGCTCTTACATTTTCTTTATATTTTGAAAATTTTACGGTAGTGCATTTAATTTTCTAGAATGCATGATTAAAGTTATAATTCATTGCAAAATTTTAACTAAAATATGCCTTACGCTAATACTATTATTTCCTCTTTGTATTTTTAACAACTATCCGAATTCTTTAAAATTCTTTCTGAAAGTATTAAATGTGTCCTATGTGTATGATTTATCGCATTTAAAGATATCACAACTTCGTAAGTTTATAACTGATTTGAGAAAGCAATAAAATTTTATGGAAAAAAGTTTTCCCTTCGTTTCTTTCAAAAATATTGTTTTTTCTTGAAACGCTTAGAAATGAAATTTTTAAATGAGTCTGGTTTCGTTTTAAATGTGAAGATTATCTGTTTCAAAAGAACGTTTATCAATTTTTATAGCTCTGCAGAAATACAAGTTCAGCAAGTATTTCTAATCTTCAGTTTTGTAGAACATATTAAAAGGACCTTAAAGTGTGCAGAACGATTTCTATCTCTTAAAGTCATAACTTTCATCATAATTCTACATTCGTTATAGTTGCGGAAATAAAAACATAACTAACATAATGACACAAAATCACAATTTAATTACTTTTTTGGGTAGGTGATTTGTTTATGCGTGCCCAAAATTTATATAATTTTTAATTCACATGATTTTCAATGTTGAAGTATAATTAGTGAAATAAATACAAAAATCTTTATTTTGGGGATACTTTTATGTATTCGATACATAAAAAAATAATTAAAAATCTCTAAAAATGCATCATAGTGAAGTTCCTATTTCATAGTGATCCTATTGACGTCTGACACATTTCCATTTGCTTGTTACACTGTTAAAACTACATTCTTGAATTGACGGTAAAACTACGGGTAGCAAAGTTGCCAGACGTTTTCTGTTTTGAAAAATATAAAAAGGAACAACCCCATTTGAAGAAACGGTAACTTTACATTATAAAGTTAGAATGACAATTGGTTGGTGGTTCCATCTATAGAACAGTTTAGAAGCACCTGTATTTATTGATTGGGGAAAAAAACGTCCTCAGGATGATTCAAACTGACGACCTTTGGTGATGAAGTCCGTTGCTTTAGCTGTCACGCTATATTATCTACGAATGTACGTGATTCTAAAGTCATGTGGATTCTACCGTGTGATTATATCTTTACACGATAGATTGTATTTTTATCTATGCTGTTATAATTCTTCAGAGTTTTAATTAATAATTCGAATTCATTTTTCTGATTTTCTTATGGAAAATGAATAATTATAATATGAATTAATTAAATAATTTTTATAGAACTTTTCCTTGCTCAATGAATGATTAGAATATGGTCCGTTTATTTTGTTACTCAGAAAATTGTTGGTATGAGTACAGTTGCATTTCAGTAGCACCATACAACTCTTAGAAAAGAGGGAGTATTCTTTTATTTAGGTTTTTCATTTCTGTGAAAGAACATGTCAGTTTTGTAAACATTGGAAATAAATTTAGATAGTTAAATAATATATAATAAAGTTAAGTAATAGTTAACGGAGTATGTATGTTGTTTCCTTCCACCTTCGTCCGTTTCGTTATTTTCAGTAAATATGACGAAAAATTCTGATTTTTTTTTACGGAAAATGCGCTTTAGTCATAAAAAGGGACTTTCGTTGTGAAATTCAGGAAAAATATATGTCTGAATTTCAGATAAACACTGTGTCATCAAGATACTCTTAACCCTTTGAGCTCTGGTGGGTAAATTTCTTCAAAATTCCAAATGGCACATTGGCACCAGTATTTTGCAAAGAGAAAAACCGGTTAACGAGATTCACGAAAAAATGCATTAAACGTTTTTCAAATAAATTTTGTCGAATTTTCTGGTGTCGTTCTGACATTTCGGAATTAAAATTATGTGGTAGAAAATTCTACCATCAGAGCTCAAAGGGTTAAGAGAACAGTTCTTCTTCCACCTTTTATAAATGCTAGAAAACAGATTCAATTTCCATAACTTTTCACAAACTAACAACTAATGCCAATTCATTAATTTTTTTGGATTGTTAAAAATAGCATTACTTATTACAATAAATAAAACTTATTAATGAAAAAAATTTAAAACAATTAGGAAAACTTTATTAAGTAACATACCTTTATTTTCACAATATATCACTGCGCGCATGATTTCTCAAGAAGTATTAAAAATAATAGATTGAAATTTTTTGTGTGCATTAATGCTGTACTTTTTCGTAAAATAAATTAAAATCTAAAAATTATTTTAATAGTAAAAATTTTACTTTAAAATATGTGATAAAATTTACAAATTTTCTTTTTTAATTTTTATTAATAAAAAAAACGTTATAAATGAAGATAATTAAAATATTCTAGTTCATTATGTTAAAATCTGTTTAAAATTGTTAAATTATAACTAAACGCGATATCACGTGTGTAGTAAAGTATAATAATTATAAAAACAAACAAAAAAGAGTAGGTAACTTAATTAAGTTTTCCCAATTGATTTAAATGTTTTTGATTAATCTGTTTAACTTATTGTAACAAATATTGCTTACTAAAAAGTCTAAAAATTTTCATTGAATTTGCTTTCTTCATTAATTTATGAAAAGGCGTAGAAATTGAATTGGTTTTCTAGCATTTTGACTGGTTGAAAGGGAAGTGTTCCCTTAATTCAGCATTTTATATTTATTTTTTGTGTTATTTTAATAATTTATTAATTTTTTAGTTTGTTAAAATAACAATTACGTCATTAAATGATAGTCTCATTAGAATAATATAAAAAAAAACGCCGAGAAAAACATTACAAATCGCAAATTCGATCAATTTCTATTGACGTAACAAACATTTATCCGTCAATCGAAATGACAATTACTATTTTCCATCACACTTTACATAAAATCTGGCACCTTGAAATCCCTAATTAATAATATAGCATAAATTGTAGATTTTTAAACTTTTAAAATTCTTTAGCCTTTTAGAAAATCTGACTTTTATGAATATCAAGTGAGCCTGAATCGACTTAAATTGCATTTTTCCATGTGTTATAAAATACAGTTATTAAGACAATTACTAAATAAAATAATTAGCATAAAAAATAAGCGTAATAATTGAAATTTTTAAAAGTTATAAACAAAAATAGTAAATATTTTTCAATCATATTCATTCTGTAAAAATAATGTATAGAAGTAATGGAAGGCTGATAAAAAAGTATCCTTTATCTAAAATAGCAGATCATCTCAAAAAGATACTATTGCGCGACAGAAGTTTTTTTTCTTACCTACCTTCATTTATATGCACGATTAACAAGGGTCGTTGGAAATGATTTTGTGAATACTAATATATTTCGAGAAATATTTTATTATGTCCTTATAATTTTTTCCATGTTTTACGTCAAATATTTCTATTCATCTGTAATTTTATAAATTCTATTGCAATTTAATTTCATATTAATTGTTCCCTAATGTTGTCTCATAACAAGTAGTAAATAATGTATGATTGAGTTGTCAGTTGATTATTTTAACACATATTACTCATTTTTCAACGTGTCCTTATAATTTTTTGCAAAGCTGTATTAGTTCACAGAAGAAATTAACTGATGCGATAACGTGGATATTTGTAAAAGAAAATTTAGATTGGCAGGAAGCACCATCATAATGATAAATAAGAGATTTGAGATAGGATTTTGGACTGTAGAAATGCCGATTCCAGGATATGTATGTTGCCACTCATTCGCTTGTATTTTCGTTTGCAGCAATGGGTCAAATCTTCCAAAAATGACTGCAAAGACTTTTTTTCTCTTTTTTTACAAAAATCGACTAGTAAGTAAAATATCACTCACATGCATTCAATATTGTAACAGAAGAGTTCAAATTAAACCTTTTCTAACTTATTATAACTCAGTACCTTCGAAAGTATAAATTTGTGCATTGATAGATAGTATTTTCAAAATATCTTCTGTTACAAAAGCCAGCAAAAAGAATGATAAGAATGTTGCTTATCAAGATATTCCTATTATTTGCTAAAAATCATTTGTGGTAGATCAATGTTCACCATTTCAAATCTCCGAAGTTTCGGTAAGTATTGGTTTGGTATTAGTTTCAAAAATATAAATTCGCTTAAGTATTCGTTTAAGTATGAAATATAAATTATGGATAATTATAAATTATACATGTGAATGCTTAGAAATACTTTTTTGTCAAATGAGAATATTTGTTTTACATATTTTTCAAAGGAATAAGAATATCTTTTACTATTTTTTCTATCTTTAATTTGTAATAAAAAATTTAAACTTTCTTAGTTTTGGAAATTATGAGTATAATTTGTAAAATACCTACTTGGCAAAGTTTCTATTTCTTTTTTATATCCATCTTTTAGTTTAATTGCGAATGCATTAAAATACAGATCTTAGATGAACATCTTTATGTTTTTAATGTAAAGATTACATGCTTCACAGAATATTTGTCATTTTCTATTAAACTGTTGAAAAATAAATGTATCGCAGGTATTTCTCTATTCTTGTATCTGGAATGCATTAAATATATCTTAAAGTTTATCGATTTTTCCTTTTTTCTTTTGTTTGGAATTATGTGGAACAATTCTACATTATTTATAGCCATAGTTATATACTGTTTACAGCATTTGTGTTTTACATTATATGGAATTTAAAAAAGTATATGTTCGTTGCTCAAAATGATAGGAAAATGAATGTATTCTAACAAAAAAATTGTATACAATCCTTTACTTTTCTAAACAAAATATGATTACAATTTTTCCGAGATTACTAAAATTACATAAACAAAGAATTTTCCATACTCGGAATATTTTAGCCTCAGTATGGTTTAGTAATAGTTGAGTGTTTTTTAAATTTTCGTCTATTTCGTCATAAAAAATAACAGATAAAAATACACTAATTCTAAATTCTGTGAAATATATCAATTTGGGAAATATATCAATTTTATCATCTCCAGATTATTTTTGAGATTGATAAAAGCAATTTTTCACAAATAGTAGCATATGGGATTTTATTTATTTCTCCAAGAAAAAAATTCCGTTTTCATGAAGAGGAGTTTAGCGTAATGTGAACAAACAATTTTCATTTTTAAATTAGTAATGCAGATATTTTGGTCTCATAATACGCATGAAATATTAGCTTCGACAAGATTTGTTTAGATCAGTTTATAGATTTCTTTTTGTTGTATAAAAAGTATGGATAACAGCTAGCCAGGCAAGTAAGGATTCTCCGTGCAGTGCAAGTTTAAATGCTCAACTGAACTTCGACTTTCATCTATGAAAAAGTTCTAATTTTGAAGCATTTGTAGGTTTATTTAAATTTTTTCTTTAAAAAATTAGTTCATAATAATGAATGTAATGTTTTGATCAATATGTACTGCAAAATTTGATTTGTACTCATATCTGAGTAAGAGAACAAAAATGTAGCGTCAAAATGATGATAGCCATTTTGTACCAAAATGGATGTAACAAATTATTTTTAATGTCCATTTACAGCAGTTTTCAAGCCAGGTAGCTGTCACAATTTTTGGCATATAGGCATACTATACACTACAGTTTAAAAAATATGGCTTTAGATACCGAAAAATAGAGAAAAGGAAAAAAATTAATGAGTATAATTTCATAAATGAGAAAAAATTACACAAATAAGAAAAATTTCAGAGAGTCGAATGAAGTAAACCACCAAATTTTTTTCACCTAATTTTGTAGGGGATTGAAAATTAATGTTTTGTTAAAGCTGAATGTAAAATAAAGGTTAAATACTTTCAAAATGTTTGGGCATTTTCAAGTTTTCAAGTGATTGCCGAGTAATTTATATGAGCATGCATACATATATCTATGTTATGTAAAGTTGTACGTATGCATGCATTTATAATGTTACTCGATAAGCACATGAGATTTTTTTAAATACAGTTTAAAATATTTAACATTAATTTACCTTTGTTCTTTAGTTTTAATTTTAACAAAATAAAGTTGAACAACACTGTCATTCATCAATGATTTCCAAAATCACGCAGAAAAGACTTTTTTTTTCATCCAATATTTTTTTTAAGCTTTTGATCTAAGTGATTATTTTCAATTATTCTGGTACATATGTAATAAGTTTTAAATATACAATCTAATTTGCTACACTATTTTTCTATGAAACAATATTCAGGTATTTTCGGAAAAATAATTATCTTCCTACATAATTTTTGAAACACCAATTTAAAAAAAAATTGCACAATTAGAATTTATTAATGTTTTTATGTTTCGCCTTCATGAAAATTATATTTCTGTTAATAAAAATCATTAGGTTTTTAAAATAAGATTTCACTCTAACCTAACCATATTCTAGAGCTTATTATTTCATAATCTTCTTGAAAGTCATGTTTCAGTTTATTTCTAATGCCCGAAGAAACGTGTTCTCTACCCTGTATGGGGGGAATTAATTTTTACTTTCCCGAAATGTATAGATTATGTAATACAACTACATATATTGCTGGATTTTTACAATACACACACACACACACATTATATATATGTGTGTGTGTGTATATACATTTCGAGTACATGTGTGAATACATATATATATGTGTGTGTGTGTATATATATATGTATGGATACACACACACACATATATATATATATGTGTGTGTGTGTTTGTGTTTGTGTATATCTACTAGTATTTCATATTATGCATTTATTTCTTGATATATCCCTTTAAAAACATTATTATCTAAAAACTACTGCGATAGAAAGCATCAATTTTAAAGTTTTTCACACGAATCAAAATATTTTCAGTATTATATATTGTTGTAATCTACTAGAAGATTTATTGCTATGGAGCAAATATTGTATGTAAAAAACATTTTGAATATCTTTGCCGCATAATTTTAATGTTAACGTTTAAAGAGTCATAGAATTATTTGAAGAATGTTTCACGCATTTTAATGTATTAACATATCCAACTTCAAACACTCAACAAATATTATTTTAAATTTAACCCCGAATAAACATCGCAAGATATCAACTTGTTAATAAATATTAAAACATGGGGGATACTAACACGGTGTCCCGTCAACATCATGTTAAAAAAAAGTCCACTGGTCCAATACAAAAATAACAACGTATTACATGAAAATGTACTGTTCATCATACAACACAAACGGACGAAGAATTCTTCTTTAATTGATGAAATTTGTAGTTTTTCTTAAACGTTCGTTTAAAGAAACAATAATAAAAGCTAATCTGACGCTAGTAATTTATCTTTCGTTTAGAAATTAATTAGGGTGATAACTTATAAAATTCCTTTAGGCATTCTTCGAATATCAACTGAATTTCTTTTTAGAAAGTAATAGTTAGAGCAAGATAGACTAACGAATTTAATAACAAGTTTTCTTAGCAATGTTACATAGCAAATTCCACGATCAAATAAAATGAATTAAATCGTGTATTAAAACAGTTTTTTCTTTTGTTTTTTATTTTTGTGCATCATTTTTGAATATTTTTTAAATATTATATTTTTGAATTCTATCAAATATAAGTTATTGAATATGAAATACTATCATTAACAATTGACGAAAAAATTTCATTTATTAGATTAGTAAAATTCGTGCTAGTTCAAGAAAATTTTGTCCGTATTCTATTCTGCATAGTTTGCATCGTCTTTATATTTAAAGATAAAATAAAGCATTTTTCTTTCTAGTAATATTCAACTCAAGCTTATTTAAAAATAATCAAAATTGGTTTTTAGTTTTAAAAAAAGACAAGATTAATTTATAAAAAAATGAAAATAGTTTTTTTATTATTAAAATATATTCATTCTATTAGTTACCTTTAGGAAACGTTACACTGTATCTGCTATATTATGCAGGTGTCAAGGCTAAAAATACCTAAAGCTAACTAATATTTCGAGCGTTGATTGGAATTTTAAGAAAGTTTGGATTTAAAAATAAATTTAAAAATTCAGAGTATTTTGTTAGTTAAATAGATTTTGAAGATTAAAAAAGTAAAGTTAAAAAAAACTCTATAAATCAAATTTTTAAAATGTCCGAAATCTTTTTTTCTGTTCTTCGGCAAGAATTAGTTCCTCAGGCTTAAGCTGCAGAACTCTGTAACTTTACAAATGAATGTACTACAATTATGTTAATCTTATTAAAATTTTATTTATAACCATAGAAATCGTTACTTAAAATGTTATAAAAATTCGATTTAAAAAAAATCTTTCTTTTTTAAACTATTTGGTTAAAATAATTGTTGTTCTCGTTAGAGAATTGGGAAATCTAAAGGCTATCTGAATCACTTGGACGCGACTTGGACCTGTCGTTTCCAAGTTTAATGTCCAAAAACGGAATACTTCTGTTGCCACGGTGACAAAAAGTAATAAAAACTTTTAATAAAATTAATAATTGTGATAGAGATTTCAAACAAATTGCATTAAAAAGTGCATTTTTTCACGCAACGATGAAAAAATTTAAAACGTGCGATGTTAAGAACTTTAAAATTTTTCAATTTCGGAAATAAACTATGTAGCGGCTATAGCTTGCAGTAGTTGGCAATCTGCATGAAGGCGCTTTATCTGGCTGCAACCATGTTCTGATACCTAATCGCTTCAGATACTCTGTTCATTGGTCCATCAGATTGAAATATTCAGTCCATAGTGACTTAGATTACACTACATGGCCAAAGATGACGATCCACTTGCGATATTTGACATTTTGTTTACTGCTGAGCCAGGCATTAAAGACCGGTCACATGAGTAACAGGTCTGCGTAAGGCGAGTCTATTCTTCATAATAGGACAGAGAGCAATGAAAAGGGAGTTTCCCCTAGTATTGCTTTTGTAGGGACTATAGAGAAAAATTTCGTCTCCCCTTAATGCTTCTCTACCTTCGGAAAGGTCCATTATTTTGGCAGTGTGCCAGGACAGGTTTTTGAAACCTGGTCAAGCAGTAAATATCTAGAAAAATACTTGAGGCATTATACCGAAACCTAATGTGTATAAACATAATAGTACACGTTATATATTTCCGTGAAGATTTTCTCCCGAAACTCCATAGGGGACTGCCAAAAAATTGAAAAAGAACGACAATCTTTTGGAAAACCCTGCCAAAACTAATGTAGAAAAAGCGTTCAATCTGAAGATTATGATTAAATAGCTTATTTTAATTGACTGTTTTCATTTTTATGAGGATAGCATCACTACTCGTAGAGATATTAAGGTTTTTATATAAACAGTCCTAAATTTTTTGAAGTTTTTTTTATAATTTGCAGAGTTTTTAATATAAAATAATGGATTTTTTCGAAAATATTAAAAAAAATCGTACACAGTAACCTCTAATCAGAATTACAGAATAATAAAAATTTTATGAAAAATAAGCAGTTTTACTAAATATTTTTTCACTGCGCATGCGTCAACGTTATCAAAATTTCATTTGCATATTGTGTTAATTAAATGTATAGAGCAACTTTTGTAAAAATCTCAGAAGCATAGCTTGAAAATTCTGAAAGAGTTCGTAGATTGAATAAGCTTAAAATCCGTTATTCCAAAAATGAAGCAAAATGATGAGAAGCTGTATTCACTTCTCCATTGAATAGGGCCAATATATAATACACAATAAGGTATGTACCACTACATTTTAATATAACCCTTTATTTTTTGCTTCATATTGGGAACAACGGATTTTGTGCTTATACTATCGACGAATTTTCAGAATTTTCAAGCTATGCTTTTGAGACTTTTACAAAAGTTGCACAATGCAATTAGCTAAAACACTGCGCAACTGAAATTTTGATAACATTGACGCATGCGCAATGAAAAAATATTCCGTAAAACTACTCATTTTTCATACAAGTTTTATTACTTTGTAATTCTGATTAGAGGATATTGTGTACAAAATTTTTCGCGATGTTTTCGGAAAAAATAAATTATTTTATATTAAGAACTCTGTAAATTATAAACAAAAAACTTGGGACTGTTTTTAGAAAAACCTGAATATCTCTACGAGTATCCATGCTATCTGCATAAAAATGAAAACATTTAATAGAAATAAGCAACTTAATCATAATCTACATTTTGAGTTCTTTTGCTATATTAGTTTTGACAGGGTTTTCTAAAAGAGTTTAGTTCTTATTCAATTCGTTCACGGTCCCCTATGGGGTTTTGGGAAAAAGTCTTCACGGAAATATATGACGTGTACTATAATATTAACACACTTAATGTTTCAGTATAATTCCTCAAGTATTTTTCTAGATATTTAACAAAACGTCAGAAATTACAAGTGGACGGTGATCTTTGGCCATGTAGTGCATTTTGGAATCTATGTTTGGCGTACGAAAATTTATTTCCAAGCTGATCCAGAGATAATGAGATGTAGCTATGTCGTCTGTCTCCAATACTGTTGTGCTGTTATCCAGTACTGTAAATTAAATTAACTTGAATAAAGAAATAGATACAGTCATTTTTTAAAAGTTTAATTATGTAAAAAAAATACTTTATACAATTTTAGTAATTTATGCATTAAAAACTTCGAATATCCGTTATATTGATTGCGGTTTTATCAAATCTCATTCACTTTTAAATTTTCTACACTATGAGATTTATGCAGCTATTGATGTTTATTTTTTATAATATACTTTATCACTTTTCTCAAACCCTCGTAAAACAGATTTTAATGTTATTAAAAGCATACGAAACGCGAAGAGAAAAAAATGCACTTTTAAATGAAATTTGTTTAAAATCTTTATCACATTTTTTTTTTTACAAATTATTATTACTATTGTAAAAGTTTTTGTTATTTTTTTGTGATTGAGGCAACAGAAGTTTTCCATTTTTGGAAATAAAACACGAATCGATAAGAAAACGAATAGTTGCGAAATTCAACCAATAAAAATATTCAGATATACTTCAAATTTCCCAGTTCTCTACTGAAGACAACAACCATTTTCCAAATAGTGAAAAACGGAAAACAAGAAACTGGTAGTTGTTTTTAAATCATGCTTGAGTCTTCTGTTATGTTCTAATAGGCAGTTCCATAATAATAAGCCATAACTTTAGAAAACTTTTATCCTGACATCCGTAATTATATTAACTAAAGGGTATTTATTATTTTTATCTCTTTACGAACGTCCGGAATAAAAATCCCGAATGAGATACTTTCTCGAAAACTACAGAAGTAGAAAAAATTGAATTTAAAAAGTTTAACCGATAAAATTGTTTTCTTTTATTATATAATAACATATTTAAAACGGATAAAAATAATTCTTTTACTGAGCTTGAAAAAATTTAGAAAATCGCGTTATGTGAGTGCATTATTCGGGTTCTAAAATAGGTAAGATATAAAGTATGCCATTATCTACATACATTCTAATAAATTTTTAAAGTAAAATATGAAAATACTAAATGAATAAAATAAAATTTATAATTTATAATGCATGCAAAAATATTTTTATTTCTTCTAAGAAAGGTTTATCGAGAAAAAAGTTTAAACATTTCTGCCCTATTAATTTGAGTATAGTGGAGTAATTTGAGTTCAAATTGAAACTTGTATTATAAAATCTAACATTACTCTTAATTAATTTATATCATGGAATTATTTTAAAAGGAGAACAGGACGACGAATAAAGATCATGGAAGTTCTTATCGGGAGGCAAAATACCTGTTTTCGTTACAAAACGAAATTAAGGGGCAATTCGTTTTATATTTATTTTTTATAAAATCTAGATTATGTCTTTACCATTAATTTATGGCTCTGAATAAACATAAATACAGAGAGACATGGCAACTACAATTTCATTCTGCATCATTTATTAAGCTGTCAAACACTAAGAGCGGTCTGCGGCGACACAAATGACTACATCATCGAGTTACGAAATGAAATTATGATGTAAGATAAGATTATTAGTTGCAAATTAATGAATGACTGATTTGCCTCTACATATTTTTGTACAATATGAACAACTGCGGGTGTCAAATCGTCATTTTAGCATTACTATTGCGCCATACAGGTAACGAGATGAAATGTGTGTAAAATTAAAGGTAAAATAAAGTATTTTAGGAATATTTTGGTTTGCCTGCGCATACCTGGTAGAAACCCTCGGGACTCAAATTTATAACAAGAAAAAAAGTCGTAAAAAATTCCAAACCATACCAACATAATATTTCGCATTACATTCCAATATATATAATTTCTTCATCGACTTCAAGATCAATTAATACTTCAGGAAAAGCTTATTAATGGTATGCGAGAAAACGACTTATTCGACATAACTCGGTAGAAGGCGAGATAAACGAATTACGGCTTGAAATCCTGATGTAGGACAATATTATTAGGGGTATAGGCGAAGATTAAGGAAATTCCAGTCTGCCATGGCATTTCGTGGTACGATATGAGTAACAGCTTTCACAAACTTGCCATTTTGGCACCACTTTCACGTCTCGAGTTACGAGATGAATTGGTGACGATTTGGACGATTAGTGTCAAATTAATGGTAAAATAAAATAATTTAAGAATATTTTGTTCTGTCTGTGCATATCTCGATAGAAATCTTCAACAAACAAAAATTCATAACAAAAACTTGCTAAAGTGATTAGTTGGCGCCCGCTGTTATTAATGTACCAGGAAATGACAAAACAGACCATTACTTGATAAATACCTAACAATATTGGCCTACATAAGATTTTCAAGCCAATCAGTCATGACGTGATGATATCGCCAAAATTGGGTATTGGTGCTTCGTTTAGCTTTTCTAGCACGAAGATATGACGAAGTAGACTGAAATATTTGCATTATAATAGTCGCTATCCTTAACGTGTCAAAATAAGGTTTTGGTGTTCATTTCTTCTCACTTTTTACCAAGTTTTGCCGAAAGAATCTTAATGAATGCCGAATAAGTTTAATGTTAATAAGCTGTTTCAAATTTTCTCTCAATTTAATTCATCTTGAAAGTCGATGACGAAGTAATGTAATGTAAAATATAATGTTATAATACTTACACATTATGACATCATTTTTGTGTTAAAAATTTTAGTTTGCTGAGGGCTTCTACCAGAATATGCGCAGGCAGACCAAACTATTCTTAAAATATTTTATTTTATCTTTAATTTTGCAGCAATTTCACCTCGTAACTTGAAGACGTGACAGAAATGCCAAAATGACGAGTTGGCGCCTGCTGTTTCTCATTTAATACCAACAAATGCCGAAGCAGGCCGGTCATTCCTTAATCTACACCTAATAATCTTGTCCTACATCATGATTTCATTCCTAGCTCAATGACATAGTCATTTGTGTTGCTGCAGCCCGGTCTAACTTACTTGCAATTTTAGAAAGCAAAGAAATGGATTTTCTGCATTTAATATTTTTAAGCAGTTTTATTTTTTATTTTTTATCATACATTTATTTTATGACCATTAACATATGAAGTACTCTTAAGAAATATCGTTATTATTTTAAATTTGTATATCAGTAATACATCCATTTTAAAGTATTACGCAATGTTATGCCCTAATTTACAATGATTCTTATAACCAAAAATACACTTTTTGACCATAAAAAATTAATAAAAAATTAGTGCTACTACAATAATAATAAACATATGTTTATATTTTAAAAAATTAATAGAGTTATTTGAGTATAATATTTCTTTATTTTCCTGAAAATGTTTTATTCTTCTATTTAAAATAATTATCACAGTTTATGTACTAAAATATTGTGAGACTGATAAGCATAACACTTCTAAGATTTCACGAATACAGAGTGTATCCAATAGCATACAATATTATGTTTCACACACCATTAACATTTACCAAAGAATTGCGTTGATGATTGCCATAAAAGCAGAATAGGAAAACACAACATCAAATAATATTTTGGAAGAAAATTCCTTTCTCGGTTTTATATATTTCTGAAATTTTATTCTGAATAATTCCAAAAATGTCTTTTAAAATACAAATAATCTTAAGTTTAAATGAATGGAATCCACATATATTTTAAAGCAGATTATTGTTTTGTTAGATTTAATAATGTTGCTCATTAAATACTGTAAATTTGAAAACTGTGAAGATAACTCTAACTTCGAAAAGAAAATTTAAAATATTTCATTCAAACAAAGGTAATGAATTATGTATATATATGTAACTACAAATCTTTAAAAAAATAATGTCAAAAGAAGTCTAATTAAAATGACAGCTTCTTTATTTTTTCAATTTTAAATGAATATGAAAAACCTCAGTTACATTTTTTAATTTATTTAAAAAATACCTACATATATTTTTTACTTGGAAAACGCACTGTTAACTAAGAATTGTTTACATATATTAGTCTAAAAGTGCATCATTAGAGCAAATAATTCTCTACATGAATTCCTGCCAATTAAATCGTTCAAAGAAATTAAAGAAAATTTAAATGTCAACAAAGAATTAAAATGGCCAAGGAATTAAAATAACTTATGAAAATAGAGTAAAAAAGGGCACAATTTTAAATACTTCACATACTCAAAATAGCACCGATGCGATTGTACGCAAAAAGGGGAAAAACAGTGTGCTGATTTTTTTATTACAGAGATGAGTTTAAATATAATTTTTTGATATTCTGGGTGTGTTTATATATGAACAACTCTGTACTCAATATTAATTGACAATGATATCAGTGACGAATCCCTCTTATCAACAAGGAAATGTAACCTTAAACATTATAAAGGAGATGCAATATATGTATAATTCCTTTCGAGGAATTAAACTACAATATCTTTTTCAGATTTCATTCTATATATCAAAATATTTTCTCAGTAATGAATATCATTTATGCTGCAATGAATTAAATAAACCATCGCGGTGTAGGAATTTACCATTTTGTTTGTGTTTCATAACATGCGATATTTCAAAACCGATAAACAGTAGATTTATTTCGATTCCAGACACTTTCAATTTGATATGGGTACATGAAGTTACTCATTTTTGAATATTAAATTGTTTTAACGGAAACTATACGTTCAAGAATGTACGGATTAAGAGCAACTTAACTCAAATAAAATTAGGATACATTTACAAAAATATAATTGCATCTCTAATATTTTGGCACAGCTAAGAATTCAATTCCGTTTGGACCAAAAAAAAAAAAAAAAAAAAAAAAAAAAAAAAAGATTATTTATTTTGTTTTTGTGTCTCCTACCTTCACTGAACATGTCTCATTACATGCAGAATAAAGAATAAAACAATTTATATACATAATATGCAATAAAGAATATCCAGAAATCATATATTATGTTTTTTATAGGTTAAATAAACTTCTAAGATATAAAGTTTAGAAGCGAGATTTTAAATACTCCTGGGAAATTAAGTGTATTTGAAATAAGAATAGTTATTTTCTATCAATTAAAAGCCAAAACATGCGGAGAAAATCTCTTTCCAAACTGTTTTTAATTGCATACTTAGAATACGGAGAGTAATGTGTCATATAGCATGCATAGATTATCATATATTGTATAAGGTTTGCAGTAACGAATGGCCCAATTCGTTTACAATGCTGAATAAGAATTATCCATTTTTATCCATGCTTGTACGCCTGCAAAAGAGTAATTTATTTTTAATAATTGCAAAACTGAAAAAATCTATTTTGTTTATTATACTATAATACATCTATATTTATACACATGACGGTAACAAATAACGAGATTTTGTCAATTAACTTTTTTTTCAAATTTTGATATGATTCTGCCAAATAACTTTGTAGTTAATGGAATAAAGTACAAATAATGTTTCTCTAGTGCATGTGAGCAGCTGTTTGCATTACATTCTAGCACTGCTTCTAATTGGAAATATTCCTAATAATAGATTCACACCGATGATTGAGTAAATGATGGAGGGTAAATGTCTGGTGTATATTCTGCTTTAATAAGTCAATTATTCAGTTTATAGGTTACGCATAATTATGCAGTACTTGTTTTTCCTGATATTGTTTCACATTAATGTTTATTTACGTTGTCATACTTGCTCTTTTTTCTTGTTAAAAATGCTGTACTTACTTGAAATAATTTTTGCATGCTAAATTACTTTGCAGTGTGAAAAACTAGAGTTTAAATTACTAATTTTTTTGCATGTAAATAAAAATTACAGTTCAATCTGCAATTTTTAACCGATACTTGAACTCGTTTCCTTGAATACATAGACATATATATCATATTTTACTCAATTTTCTCAAATCATATGTCAATACGGGTTCATAGTTAAGCAAAATACCCGTTCACTTTTAGACAATTATTTTTTTATTCAACTTATAAAGATACAGGTATAAAGTATATGCAGATTCACGGTCACCAGTGACCACGAGAGGACTAATTATGTTGACTTGGCGGCTGATTTTTGGCATATAAGCAGGGCTACACAAGCTACTGCGCTTGCTCATTCCTTATCACGACGTCACAAAAAGTGGCTGGCCGCTATCAGCGATTGGCACAAACAGGGCTCAAAGTGACGCACCCGTCGTTTTGTACCAATCGCTGGTTGTCGTTGACAGCGACCCACCTTTTGTGACGTCATAATAAGGAATGAGCAAGCCCGGTATTTAGTGTCGCCTTCGTTTGGCGAATTTTGCGTTTTTCTTGCAATCTTTGACGAAAATCACGTTTTCCCAAAATCCTTTGACAAGAATCTATTGTTTTTTTCCTTTAACAAAAAATGCAGGCTTTACAGCGATTATCTAACCAAAAGCGCGTTTTTCTGCATTTCTTTCACTAAGATCACGTTTTTCATATGTTCTTTAACGAAAATCTTGCTTTTTTTTGTTATCCTGCAAAAAAGTTATCTTTTCTTCTGCGATCTTTTAACGAAATTCGCGTTGTTTCTTAATTTTTCTTAGAAATTAAGCCCTGATGGCTACTAGAATATTTGGGTTTAAGTGCTACTGACTCCTTAAAATTTTGGTAATCTGCAAATATAGTTATACCGTAGACTGACATATAGTATGAGTCTAACGAAAATTGTTTTACTTTTAACTTCAGTTTAATCATACAAATTTTAACTTTGTTTTAAATAATAAATAATAATGATATACCTCTTTCTTAAATGGACATTTTAGATTTTTTATATTATCATTACAAATTTTAAATTGTGTAAACGGTGAGAAAAATAAGAAAATCATAATATTAAAAGAGTATTTAAAGCACTTTTCAGAAAATAGGCTTGACAGGATAATTAAAGGTCCTTCCTGTGTAAATATCGTTTTAGTTCTTATGAAATATTAAATTACTATGAAAATTCTTACGAGTTCTTTTTTAATGAAATTTCCATCTTCTTTTAAATTTTTTCCTTTCATATTCATTAGATATTCGCGCATAAAACGTAGAATACATCACACAGCTTGCTATATTATAAAAGGTTGATGTGAAAATTTATAATTTTTTTCATTTCTTAAATGCAAGATAACGTTCCTTATTTTAATAAAATTAGCAATGAGGGCATTTGATTTTTTATTATTGAATAATAGTTAAGATTCCAATAGACGAAAATTTATGAAAAAAATAACTAAACTTATAATTAAATTGTAAATATAACTAAGGAAAAAAATATAAAGTATCCCGTGGTAATAATGGCACGTTAAGGCTCTAAAAATTTTCACGGCTTAGTTTTAGATTTTTTTTTCAAATAAAAGTAGCATTTGATACAGCAACCGGTTGACTATGCATACAAGAAACAATATTTAAGCAGATATGTATTCATAAAATCTGATGGCTTGATTTCTTCACCAATGCTATTTGGTGTTGTTACCTGCGTATGGGGTTAATCACGCCATACAAAAAAAGTATGAAATAAAATGGAGTAATGGCACGTAAATTATCCAATTCTAAAGATACAAACTCTACACCCCTATAAATTGTCAAAAAAAATAGTAGCACTTCGGGCATAAGAATTTTTCTTTATCCTATTTGGTCTTCAGCAAGACAGTAAGTCTCTCACGTGCTTAAAATATAAAAATATAAACCCTCTTAAAATGTAATTTCAGCTCTAAAAATAATTAGTAATTACGCAAGTGGATGACATTATTATCTCAGTATACTTACTGCGCAACACATTTAAAACTGTAAAACGACTCACGAAAACATGCAAAATATTCCACAACATTTTAAAAATATGTGAAATACACTACAAATTTATGTAAAAAACAAAGTACTTCCTATTAAATGTATAGCCTTCATATCACAGAACTTATTTCTACAAAATTAGATCTTAAGTTAACTTTTACGGGATTCTTCAAGTGATAAGGTCTAGAACTAAAACAAGTTTCATTTAGCGATTGTTTGTAGTTCATTGACTCAGACCCTTTTTGCGTAGACTCAGTAGGTGCCATCTCCTTGATTCCTTCATAATTACGCGTAATATAAGAACTTGGCATTATTACTTACTCCGTCGTTATTACCCGAGGACACTTTACGTTAAATTGAAATTAAGGAAAACGTCTTCGGATAAATGGTAAATCATTAAAAATATATTATATGTACAGTCACTAAAGGTACAGTGTTGCATAAAGTATAGAAATTTATTTTACGGTTAACTGATCAATTCACAGTTGTAATTTTAATTGTAAGATTATATTTAAAATGAAACTCCATCTAGAAAATCGATTAAGTTTAATCTGTTCACAAATGTGAGTAAATCATAATACTTATTCAACACGAAGCTTGATAAAAATTTTAAAACAAATTTTATTCCATAATATTTTTTTCAAAAATACCGAAGATCAGCTTCAAAATCGCATAAATATTTCCTTGTCAGAACAAATGAAATGAATATTTATTTTGTAAAGAAATTAAATAAATAAATAACAAGAGATGCAACCAAGAGATGGAACCAAACACAGGTAAAAGCTAAAGTTAAATAATTAACCAAAAAATATGTGAAATGAGGTGTACCAGTAAAAAAAGATTTAAAATACCATCATTTATTTCTGTGAATGAAAAACAAGACTTTAAAACTTAATTCATGACTATGTGAGAGTTTGCAGACAATTTTAGCAGAATCAAAATTAAATTAATGATTCTTTCATATGACATTATTAAGCAGTTAAACTGAAAATATAAATTTTTTATCATACAATGACTGGATCATAAACATTTTTTAATTAAGTATACTTCGTGTAATTTTAATTCATTTTTATTTTCAAAAACCCTATCTTGTTTATCTGTGTTATATTGATACTATTGACTTTATTTTCTCCAATTAGATAATAATGACTTTAAATATAAACCTCTAAGATAATTAAATATAAAGATAATAAAACCTCTGCACAGCTACCTCACGGAACAGAACTGCAAAAGATAGTTGTTCTCAATAACAAAAGTTTTGAGGGAACTATAAACCAATTCTATGCTATTAAAAGTGAAAAAGACAAACCACATTTTTACTTGGTTCCTAATGATAAATCATAATATTTAAATAATAATAATTTTATATTCAAATCGTAATACTTTAAATTAACTCGTAAAGTAGAAAATGATTTAATAATACATATCATATGAAACCATTTATCAAAAATCAAATCTGGTGAATGAAATTAAGATTAGTATTAATGAATTACTCTGAGATTTACCTACGAAATCATTTCTAAAATACTGAAGAATTTTTATCACGGAGATGTTTAAGCATATCTGTCTTGTTAATTTCCTTTTTAACGTAGGAAATTGCTAGATTAGTGTGCACTCACATTTCTGCATAACTATTATTGGCATGAAAATACTGACACCCACATCCATGGTTTAAAAATTTAGACCCAGAATACAACCCACAGACAAGAAAATGCCAGTACATGATCATTTATACGATGGAGGCAAACAAAAAATAACAACATAATTACCGAAGGTTTTAATCGACTTCCACACTGTATCAACGCAATGTATAAGTGAAATTAACATTTTAAGAATGCCTGAGATGGGTTATACGCAACAAAAACATATTTGCTTACTTCATCACGAAGTAATACGTATTGAAGTATCACAGTGCGAATGTAACAGTATACTTTGTTTTTAGCTGAATGGCTACATAATGATTATTTAAATTATATTACATACACCTGAATAAATTGTTTTTATGTGTGTACTATTTTTTAAATTCAATTCATTTTAGGCCCGTTATTCCGATGTATATTCATTATTTATACTGAGTATGAAGGACTAAATCACGGTAACCATTGTTAAATGTTGTGTATATTTAGTGATATTATATGAAGTTTACGTTTTAATGTAGGAAATACTTAAAAAATTCAATACTTACAAAAGAGTAATCAATATTTTAAGTTCAAATCTTACACAAATAAAATTACTATAGAATTATATGTATTCTAATCACAAATTTCTTACTAGCAGACTACCTGAAGGATACACAATCCATCGACTCTTTGACCATTGATAGAAATTAATATTCACATATTTAGAATTTGCGAGCTGTATAAAATTAAATTTCAATATAGACATTTTATGTAAAATTTCAAAATGAAAATGCTTTTCATAAACATTTTATCTGCATTTCCGAAAAGAAATTCTCTCGTTTTGAACATAACATATTTTTATTCCACCATATTATGTATCTTTAAACGCAATATTTCTATTGCAATCATGCAAACCGTAACATAAAAAAACATATCCTAATTTCAGCAGAAATATTGTATCAATTTATTCACTTTCTATTTCTGAACTATTATATTTTGAAACTATTTTTATGCATATGCTATTTTGGGGATTTTAAACTGTATTTAAAGTTACCAAATTTAACGTTTATGCTGGAAAGGGATTTCAACGCATATTTTTTTATATTAAAGGAAATATATTGTTTAGCAATATACATAATACAGCAATATTTTTTTATGTAGATGAAGTATATTTTCTTTTTTCGAAATTGTTAGGTGAAAATTTAAATCAATAAATAATGATAATAAATAAAATAAAAAAATAAATGTGCAATTAAATATTTGAAAAAATAATAACTCATAATTTTTTTATGCAACTAATTTTATGTAAATATACAAATTACATGTCTATTTGCAAAAAAAATCCTTCTAATATTAATGAATAATATTTTTGTTTTGTAGTACATATTACAAAATATATATGACAATTTGAGAATATTAATATTTTTTGTTATAAAATTTTAAATTTCTTATTTTTTCATTAACTACTAAAACGTAAAAGAGGTTATTAATATATATATATATATATGTATGTATATTTATTTCAAATATGCCTATATGTATTCTCCATCAAAGAATTTCTTACATTACAAAATTACTTATCAATTCTTATATTTCTAAAATTACATTTTTACTTCATCTATTACATATAATATGCATTGTAATAAAGCACAAAGTAGAGATGTTTTGGTACAGTTACGGATCTTATCTTTATTCATATAATCATAATCTAAAAGAACATGGACACATTTTTTGATAATTTCAAAGATATTAAGTTATTACATATTGTATTTTTATTTTCAACTATTTCGTTGGTTTGTTTTATAATGGATATGTTGTAAAAGTATGATATAAAAAGTATTTTACATGCATTAAAAATTATGGTTTCTTCTCTATTTAAACATCCAAGTACTATAATTTTTCTATTGAACGTTACATAAGCGAAACATTTTTCTTAAATCATTTTATCTGCTAGTAATATCAATATAATATTTCTTTCGTTCACAAACAAAAATGTTTGGTATTTCAAAAACTTCTAAATAACTTTCAATCAAATAGTGCGGTTTTTCTGGAGGGTAATTTACATTTAAAAAAAAGAGATAAATATGGAGACAGCTTGAAAAACATTTTTAAGCGTATAGGTTTGTAATCTTCTTTAAAAACTTTGCAGAAATTAACAAAAAATATTATTTAAGGAAAAACTGAAATATTTTTAACATCGAAAATTTTTATTTATTATATCGTGTTGTGCATACAGTTATCTTTAAGGATAAAACCAATGTTGAAAAATTCTACGAAATGATGATCTGTCAAAAGGACTATTTTGGATTTTATATTTCTTTGTTGCGGGAGGGGAGGGGAGGGTCTATATGATTTTAATGGATGTTTATTAATTACTGACTGCTAAAAATAACAATTTCATAACGTAAAGATTGTTTAATTTAAATAAAATATTAAAAAAATAAAAGATATTTTATTGCATTTCATTCCAATCTAATTTTTTTTTATTCGCAATGGTCAGATTAAAAATAAAACTGGATTGTATTGAAAATAAGTGGAAGGACCTATACTGGGCAAGTTGTTCAAGGTACCGATAATACTGATAAATAAGAATTTTTTTCTTGAAAATTTTTAATAGATTTAAATAACCCTACCCTTGGTACTTTAGTAAATATTCACTAAAAGGTGAAGTTGGTTTTCGTTTCAGAGATATCTGTGTTTTAATATATCTCATTTTGTTATTTTAATATCTTTACAAATGCTTTCTTTCTACTGTCAAATTATCGGGATTGTGAACAATTATCTGCTACTTATAATTCATCTAGGTGTCAATAAAACATATTTCATCAAACAGTGTGGTGTCATAAAGATTTCTCTTTGCCATTTGTAAAAAAAAAAAAATATCATTGTAACATTTAATTAACCGATGAACGGGTCCTTTTAAAACGTCTTGTAATGAGTTAATTTTAGTATTAGTTTTTGCTATATTTCTGACAAATTTATGAGTAGTATTTGAATAAGAAACATTACGTCTTTAATTAAAATTGCCTATAAATGCTATTTTGATGCGAAATTGGCGAATTTGGATGCGAAATGTAACAATTCTTGCCGATTACCATTGGCTCATCAAGAGGCAGAGATACTGAACATAACACAAAAATAGGTACTAATGTACTCAAATTAATGTACTAAAATTATGTTAATCTATTTAAAATGGTTTTAAAACACGTTAAAAATTGTGTATAAACAGATTACAAGCATACGCAGGTAAATTTATCATTTATGTCTCCTAAATTATGGTGTATCGTAATGATCTATAAATACGTATATTTCGCTTTAAAAAATATAAGAATTAAGTAAAAATTTATGATACCATTTTTGTTTACTCAGATGTGAGCATAATTGGAATATTAACTTTAAATTCAAGAAAAATAAATAAAAAGTCAATTTTTGTTTATCACTGTAATCAATGGTATATTTTTTCTTCATCTTTACTGTAAAATTTTCAATTAGTGTTGTGTATCTTTTTTCCACAAACCCTTTGAGATTAGAATGATAATAGTGAAGTTCAAGATTATTATACTAAATTTCGAATCTAAATTTGTAGAATGTTTCTATGGCTTCTTTTTTTCCACAGACGAGGATATTTAGAAATTTATCTAAAGAGCATTTTCGTTGCTATTCCGATTACACCATTAATACAAAATACAATAAAATATTGTATTCTATTATCGTTTTCTTAAATTCATTTAAAATTAAGTTTTCAATTTAAATTAATATTCCTAACGAATTCCTTTTTAACGAATATCTTCCAAAAGAATTGGTTTTGATTATGAACGAATGGTTTTGATTATTAAAAGATTTATATCAATTGTAGTTTTCAGATATGTCATTTACTTTAATATGAACCTGAGTACTTCTTACAACACGAAATTTGGCTACTTTTCTAGTAGTACTTTTTTTAATTGTTCATATTTCGAAAAACTGTGCATTACGTGTAATATAAACAATATATATGTCATATTATTTATCGAAATTGCTGGTTTAAGTGCTATATTAAATGCGAGGCTTAATATTCTAAATATAACATCTTATAATAACTTATTAAATACAATTGAGCGCATTATCTTTACTATAATATTGTACAAAAATTGAAAATAAAAACACTATATTAAAATAGATAATGACTTTTAAAATGTGACTAAGGCTATTAAGAAATAAAATGTTTCTTCCAAATAAAATATATTTTTTATTATAACTTATATTTAAAATTTATTAGAAACAAAAATAACGATAAAAGGTACAATGCGCTTGCGAATTTAAAATAATTCTTCAAAACCAATGTGTTGATTCTTGTACAGATATAAAGTATAAGATTTATTTTAAAATTTTGTTACATTTAAACAGCATTCTACAAATATTAGAAAAAATCAAATAACCAAGGGTCTTCTATGATGTATAGTTTAAGTAATCTTATACTATATGTGAAGATTATAATGCATTGAGTTTTTTTTTAATTATGTATGTATAATGTTAATGTTGTACATGTAAAACATGTAAATATATACAAGAGCTTTGGAAAGCTGTTTCCTACAATTAAAAATCTTAAACGCATATTTAATTTTAAGTTAATTTTAAGATAATATGCTAGTAATAATATACAAATTATGATCGCAATAAAAATATCGATATTATGTCATATTTTATTATTTATTTTGTTAGAATAAACTTCTTAAATATGCTTTTTCTCTAAAACTCTGATTATATTCTTTGAAAATAAATTTATTTTACAAAATAATCCGTCTTACTTATTATATCAGAATTAGTTTATAAAGAATACCTGTATGTATTAATACAAAATATGTAAGCATATTTAAAATTAATCCTCATTTAATGCTAGTAGTTACAAGATTTATGGGATAAAGTGTAAATTATGGCTGCAGAAAAATAACTCATAACGTGTATAAAAATATGATATTTAAACTTAAGCATATAATCTTAGCTGCTTTAGCAGTTAAAAATTACGTATATCCTTGTAAATGTATAATTAGTGTCACTTCGTTGTGATGTAACAGTATTTTGAAACTATGACAATAACATAATATAATAAGTAATAAGCAATTGTAATTTTTTTTATTCAGCTTAAATATCATGTTAAATTTTAACATCGTGTTAAATTTATAATTCATTGAAACTCATTTAGTTTATAAAAACGATGTTATTATTTGAATGTATTAAATAGTATTGAGTTATGTTTAAAACATCTCCGATGAAATGCGTTATGCAATGACTAATAATGAATTAAAAAATAGGAGTTTAAAATTTTAAATCTGTATAATTCTTAATCTATTTGACGGAATGATTTCGCAGTTCATAGGTAGAGTCCAAAAAAATTTAATCTCATAATGTTATGTGTTATAGAAATCAAAAATAAAAACTTAGGTGTTTGGATTAAAGATTGTAATAACTGGTATGATTGCTATATGTCGGTGATCCCTTAAAAAAATCTAGGTGTTTCACTAATATGTTTATGCCATGACAATTGACTGAAATAAGTCACATTTTTATGCAAATATTTTCGGAAAGTTAATAGAGAGTGATTCTTTTTTTTCAAAGACTGAACTTGATAGAGCTGGTCGCTCAACTTCTGAATTCATTTCCGTAATATAAAGTCTATGGACATTTGATGCATTCGTATAATTAAATTATCTCCTCGAAAAATAAATACTTTCCTTTAATCTTTTTTTTTGTATACATTTGCAGAAAGATGTCACTGCTTTTCTTAGCTTTCGAAGTTTTTCTAATGTAAGAACTTAATTTCATATGGATTGTTTAAATTTTATTCACAGGTTTTCAACTTGTAACACATAAAATATTAAATTAAGCATATATTTTAGAAAATGTTGAGAATTACGAAAAAAAAAAGAAACATCCTTTAAGAAGAGTATTACGCAAAATGAAGAAGTGGAAAATATTAATTTTTCCAAGGGATACTTTAAATACATGAATGAATCAAGCGTCCATAGACTTAACATTACGTCAAAGAACTCCAAAGCTGAGTGATCAGCCCTCTTAACACTAGAACGCCAGAAAGGTGTCAATTCGACACCGATCGTTGGATTAATTGTTGATTCAAACCAGAAAAACCTCAAGAAATGAGTTATATATGAGTTGCAATGACATGAGCTAAACAAAAAAACTACATAATTTAAAATTATTTTTCTGGTTTTAAGTATCTTTTATAAAAGTTGCGTAAAACTTCCCGGTGTTCTAGTGTTAACATGTATTCATACATTACATCTTGTACAAGGTGGCTATAATTAATATTACCCTGTTTGACTTACGTTGAATCTGTTTTTGTTGACAGATATCGTTATATAATATCATACAATACGTTATATGGGCCATGAGAAAAACAAATCTGCAATAAAAAAGTAGTAGTTTAAATTTCGGACATCATATGAAACTGCGGAACATGAAGATCGAAAACCGGAAAGTGGATAGAAAAAATTTTGTTTATTCAGAGTATATGTTCAATGTATTTTTCGTTTGCGTAAAGCATATGCTCAAAGGTTTGTAATAGAATGTTCAATAGTAGCACTGATGGTGTCTTAATTAATGGCAGCAAGTAGTAGAGATATACTTATTTTGAAATCGTTCATATTCCATATGCTTCCTCCAAAGACTTGATCTTGCTGAAAACCTCTCACCCAGATGTGACAGGAATTCAAGTCCTGAGTACGAGTAGTCCAGGTTGTAGAACCCGTTGTTGAAATTAACCGATAATCTCCAAAGCGAAGACGAAGCAGTGTCGCCATTACTCAGACTAGGTGAGGAGGTTCGGCATCTCTCATGAATAAATTACTGGATTTATGACTGGATTTCTTTCTTCTCCAATGACATGTGCGATGTGACTTTACGTCAGCGATTACTGTGTTTTCAATGCACTCCAAATTTGCATAATGTGATTTCTAGTAGATGAAAACCGACGTCCACCAATCAAAATTTGATTTTTTTTTTTTGAGAAATGATGTTTATTATTATAAGTCTTTAAAATTTCAGCCTGTCTTTAAAAATATCATTTTCCAAATAGTCGTTGTAATTTCTTCAGTTACAATTTTGTTATTTTATTATTATTATTAATTTCATGATGGTTCATAAAAAGTTAATTAGTGCAATTAAAACACAATTTTTCCGCGAAAAATTCTGACCGAATTTCATACTACAGAAAATTAAAAACATAATTTATTCTAAGAAAATACAATGTAACTACTGATAAAAAAGGACAGTAACCACTACCGTGTTTCCACGATTCCTAAATCCATTATACACACAAACACTTACGCACACATACACACACACACACACACACACACACACACACATATATATATATACATATATATATATATAAACCATAGAAATAAATATACTTTTAAGATTATAGAAGCATCTACAAAAACAATTTTTATGATGCTATCATGATTTTCTGAAACTTTTCTGAGAAGCTTTTATAGTATACTAATCGGTTTTATTTGCATATCTATTTATTTTATTTTATTTTTTATTTTTTTCATTTTATCATTTATTTATTTTTTATTTTATTATTTCATTTTATTTATTTATTTATTTATTATTATTATTATTATTATTATTATTATTTTGTTGAAATATTAGTTTGTTGGATACTTTAAAAACTCAAGTACTTTTTCATGTTTAATAGACATCTTTTATAGATAAATATTATAAATTAGCAAATTAACATTAACATTAAATTTTGCTACGCTTGTAGGTGTAAATTCACTTACGCAGCTTGAGCTGAAAAAATTGAGAATCGAATACTTTCTAACTATGAATAGTTTTGCGCCAAATATTATTGTTGCACTATAGAATGCATATGGAATTGTCTTTGAAAATCAGTGACTAAAATAAATAAATAAATAAAACCATTTTTTACTATATAGATGTTACGGCTAAATATCATATAAACATGCATTTTTAAAATATTTTTTTTCCAAACTCTATATATAAATTTCAGTTTTTTAAAGTAAGTCCGAATAATTCTATCTTAGACATTTTGAGTTTGGCAGAGATAAGTCATAAAATTTTAAAAAAATTATAAAAAATTTTCCATAAAAGTAATTTAAAAATTTTATTAAAAATTTTCCAAAAAACATCACGAAAATGACCTTCGCGAAAATGACGGATCGCCAATAATTCGTTTTATTATTAAAAGCATGCTTTCGTTAAGCCTACATCGGCACGTTTCATTCTTCTGATTCACATTCTATATTAAAATAAAACTTTATTTTAAATTTTAAAATAATTTTTTTTTATTTTTTAAGCATCTCGAAAATGGCAAGCAATAAACATACGCATAGTATATAAACAATAAAAATAGTGTTATCACTTACATATTTTTTATTTTCTTCAAACTTTTTCTGTCACAAGAGCTTACACTGTTAAAACTAATGGTGACACATTGCACCTTTTAGGGGTGAAAGGCTTGTCTCACTGGTGACACCCCTAGAGGAGCTAAAATGGCACCCTTAACTAGGGTGAAAGGATGGCACCCCTAATCCAGGGTGTTTCAGGGGGTGAAAGGACGGCACCTCAGAGAAGAATAATGGCACCCCTTATCCACAGTGTTCAATAGAGTGAAACGATGGCACCAAAGGGGAGAATAATCTCACCCTTTATCCAGGGTGCCCCCAGAGGTGAAATGATGGCATCTCAGGGGAGAGTAATGGCACCCCTTAACCAGGGTGCCCCAGGGGGTGAAAAGATGGCGCCTCAGGGGAGAGTAATGGCACCCCTTATCCAGGGTGCCCCAGAGGGTGAAAGGATCGCATCTGAGGGGAGAGTAATGGCACCCCTCATCCAGGGAACCTTAAGGGGTGAAAGAATGGCATCTCATGGGAGAATAATGATACCACTTATCCAGAGTGCCCCAGAGGGTGAACGGATGAAACACATAATCCAGTGTGCCCTGTGGCATCCTAAAAGCAATAGCACTCACAATCTATGGCCCACAGTTGCAACCCCCCTCCCCCCACCCTGCTTGTCAAGAAATTTTATTGGTTTGAATCATGAAATACAAAGTGTTTACCCATTTTTAGATTGAATTCTGCAGAGAAAATTATCATTATCAGTCAATATTTTGAGTCTTTTTTTTTCTTTTAGATTGATGGAATATTATATTTTTAAACTCATTATCAGATGTCCAAAGAAAAATTGTAGCATATTTTTGTAACTCAGAGAGGGATAATATGAACTACAAAAATAATCATAGAAAGACAGAGAATTCAAATTGTACTTTCATTTACATGGAGAGTATTTTAAGAAAAATTCAAAATTTTAACTTTTATACAGTCTTTGCATTTCAAAATCACCAATCATAAGTCATCACTATTGCATTGTTAGTCATACCCAAAAGGTTTTGTTAGAATAAATCGCAAAATTTACACAACCTCTACACCTATTTTCTGCCTCTAAAAATCACTGAGTTAGAGTCAAATATTGTGACTTTGTCATGCAATTTGAAGCCTGATTTTCAATTTTATGTTTTGAAGTTCTTGTAAAATGAAATAAATAATGATTTTTGACTGTCTCTATCTCATATGTTTGGATTAATCTTTTTGGGTATGTTTAAGAAAGGGTCAGTAAATATTTTTGTGATTGGGCATTTTTAGATGCAGGAACATTATAAAAATTTGATGTTTTTTGACTCCCAAAATAAGAGAAAGTACAAATTGAATTACTATCTTCATATGAATATTTTTATAATTTTCTTATATTTTCAGAAGTAATCCGTAACCATCTTTTTTGACACATAGTATATTGCTTGACATGTATTTTCATTATTTTATATACAGGGCAACTGAAAAGTATGGGGACACAGAAAAATGCTATATCCTGTAAAATATATGCCATAATTTAATAATAAAAAAGTAAAAGAAATAACAATATTTTAACAAATTGTTCACTGGCTTGATATTTATTTTTTACACAAGTTTGAAAACGAAAAATCACCGAATTGACAGTCCGCTGCAGATAATTCTGATTTAAATCATTCTATGCCTTGATAATTTCGCATCACATACAATGCAAACTGGGGAGTTTCTATTTCTAGCTTTTCTACAGAAGTCAAGTGAGTTAAGATCTGATTGTTCGAAGGCAATACACCTGTTATTAAATATCTACGCAGATGGGTGTTGAAGATCAATGTTGTTTTTGCTCCATGTGAAGGCCGCAATACGGCTGGAAGTTCCATTAAAATTATTTTGCTTCCATGAGGCGAACACTTCGTTGAACATATTAGTTACTGATCATTTTGACGGTCGTGAACTTTTCGGAGGATTAAGATTTTCATATAATAGAAGAAATGCTACAAAATTTTAAAATAAGCGTTTCTCAGATTTTAGTTGTGAAATATTAATGTCAAACAACGCACCGATATTTTTTCAGCTACGCTGCTGTATCTAATTAAAAAAATGTAAAACACAAATTAGAAAAGAATATGTAATAAATGCTGTGTAACTTTTAAATTAGTAAAAATACTTCATATTCTTTAAAATTCTTCCAGAAAGTTAGCCATCAAGCTATGAAATGAATTATAGAAAATAAGTTCATTTTATAGTTGTGGTAAAATCACAGATGAAATAGAGTAAAAAAAAATCATTTTTACAATATATGTAGTACTTACATTTATAGTGAACTTATGCAAATCCATATTTTATAGCATATATCCACACAGGATTAGAAATTAAGAACTGTATGTAAGGTGTCAAAATAATGCCTACAATTTTTTTTTGATGTGCCAACTGCATTTCATATTTTCTTATTTCTTTTCACAACCATGTTAATACTAATAATATTGCATTGCATATTTAATTTTAATGTATTGAAGGGAAGTGGGGAGGAAACTTTATATATTAAACACTTTTTCTTACTAAACAAAATAAAAACTGACTTTCCATAAGTATGAAACCTGATTAAACTACAATATTTGGATTCTGGAAAAACTTATTCTTTTTATAAAGCTAATATGCGTACAAAACAGATAATCAAGCAAATATGTCCACAGAGAGAAAATATGAGCTTTAGATATAACTAGGGATAAGCTAATTTTTAAAAAATCCGAGACTAACAGTACATCAGAAAATAAAAAGTTAGCAAATAAATGAATCTTTGGTTGCCAATTACGGTGTGGCATTTAAAACATTTCCAAATCACACTTTTTTTTGTTTGTTTGTTTGAGGAAGGGAATACAAAAATTTTAAAACGATTTTAATACAGTTTCTTATTTTAGGAACATATAAGGATGCAGAAATATCTCATAATAAAAGAAAATCTTGTTTACAGGGGTGTAATATCCAAGGACCAGTTTTATCAGTCATTGGTGAAATTGAAGTTAACTTAGAGGTTATTGAAAGGTTCAAAATTCTTAAGACATGTGCTAATGTCATGGTGCAGAGGGAGGGGGATGTATGCTAAAATACAAATGAAAGCATTTGCTAAACAAAAATTAAAGTTAAAGAAAGCTAGTTATCAAGATTTGACGACTAGGAATAATTTTTCTATAATTTAGTTTCATTTGACGGCTAACGGCTGCTGATTTCTAGTCCTGTATCCACATCAAAAAACTTTCTGCCAAATTGTTTTTGTGTTTTGACTTATTGCATCTGAAATTTTAATCTAAAGAGTAATTATAATGAAAGGAATAAAACACTGAATTAAAAAAAAACAACCTTTTAGTTCAAATAATCTTTTTATTGTAAACACCAAGAATATATTAAATATTATTAAACAAAGACGTAACATTATGTGGAACTGATGACACTGAGAAAATTTTGAAGACATAAGTATCTAATAAAAATGATAAAAATTTAAATTGGCTTTTGCTATAGTTAACGTTAAACAACCAAAATAATGCATACCACAAAGTAACTAAGCTTATAAAATTATCAGTTTTGGTAATTAACTGTTTATATAAAATTAATACATAGCATGAGTAATTTAACAAGTTGCTTGAGTTGCGGAGCACAGTAACAGGTTGAAACACAGAAATTTCTGCACCTTCTTCATGATAAAGAGTCGGAAACTTTTCTTGTATCAATCATGGTAATGTAAGTACTATAAATGTAAGTTCATTATCTGAAATAATAATAATAACACATTAAGGAAAACACACAACAAGACAGTCGAATTAAAATGTAACATCAAAGTACAGCAAAAATCATAGATGAACAAAAAAAGAAAGAATAAAATTTAAATAAAATTTAAATTATAGCTCACAAGGCTATCAAAGCCTGACAGCTAATGTGCCCGCAGGTTCTGTATGTAACGTGATAACTCTTTATATAAATATCAGATTTGCTTCAAATTTTATATGTGGGTTCATTCTGATAAGGTTCTTCACTGATTAGCATTGGAGGTTCATTGGTTAAATATGAAGGGGGGGAGAAGAGAGTGAAACCATCCTTAATTTATATAAATATGCAGAAATCATGCAGAATTATCACATTTTCTTCAAATTTTGTTAATAGGTTCACTCTGATAAGGCACTTCCCTGATTAGTTTTAGGGGCTCATTGGTTAAGTATAAAGAGGGATGGCAGTTAATCCACTGTCATATAACTTACAGTTGATTTATTTTATTTTTGGAAAGGCAATATTCTTTGAAATAAGAGTATAATATACAGTTGTATGTATAGCCTGCGAGCTCAATGCCATCAGTTTAACTGGGCACTTTCCTCTTTATTGCCTATTTTCGGACAGAACGAGAAAATTACATGACCAACTCATACTTGTCATTCAGATATTCTTTTCCTGTATTATCATTAAGAGTTACAAACTATTTACATTATTAACCATATTTACAAAACATATCTTGCAACAAAGTGTCTATTCCAGATTAGCAACGAATTTCCCTAACATGTACAGGTATTCCATACCAGTAATAATAATAAAAAAAATGAGGAATTTTATTTAAATTTATTAGTTATAATTTATTAGCCCCTATTATGTATCCTATATTGACACTAATCAATGAATATATGGATACAACCCCTCCTGTTTTTCCTTCATTTTGGGAATAACGAATTTTCAACGTATTCTATTGACGATTATTTTCAAAATTTTCAAGATGTGATTTTGAGACTTTCACAAAAGTTGTTCTATACATTTGGCTAACATAATATGCAAATGAAATTTTGATATCTTTGACGCATGCGCAGTGAAAAATTATTTAGTAAACCTACTCAATATTGGAACAATTTTTATTATTTTTTAATTCTGATTACGTATTGTGTGCAATGTTGTTTGTCACATTTTCTGAAAAGAATGTTACTTTATATTAAGAACTCTCCAAATTATAAGCAAAAATCTTAAGTAAATTTTAGACTGTTTTTCGGATTCGTAGAAAACCTTAATTTTTCTACGAGTATACATGCTATCGACATAAAAATGAACGCAGTTTATTACAATAAGCCACTTAATCATAATCTACAGTTTGGGCGCTTTTGCTACATTAGTTTTGACAGGTTATTTATCCAAAAGATATCCAAAAGGTATTCATTCTTTTTTAATTTGTTGACGGTCCCCTATTGGAGTTTCTGAATAAAACCTTCAGGGAAATATATGACTTGTACTACACTATCTGGCCATTGATTATCGTCCACTTGCGATTTTAGACATTTTGTTAAATATCTAGAAAAATACATGAGGAATTATCCTGAAACTCTCAGTGTATACACATAATAGTACAGGTCATATATTTCCGTGAAGATTTTTTCCAGAAACCTTATAAGAGACCGTCAACAAATTAAAAAATAATGAATATCATTTGGATAACCCTGTCAAAACTAATGCAGCAGAAGCGCTAAAACTGTAGATTGTGATTAAGTGGCTTATTGTTATAAACTGTGTTCATTTTTATGTCGATAGTGCTAGGATGTAGGGAAATTTTTCAGATTTTTTTTTTTCAGAAAAAAAATTCAGATCATTATTTTAAGAAAAATTAATTAATTAATACTCATTTCAAAAAAAAATAATAATAATTTTAATCTTCCATAATTTCATTAATATATCCTATAAATCCAATATTTTCATTTAATACATCGCAGCTTCCCTATTTGACATAATAGCAATATACAAAATAATATTTTTCTAAATTATTTTATTATTAATTATTCATTCTTAAAATTATATTAATCAGTCCTAGTTTTAAATATAGATCATTATCATGTAATTGCCCAGTCTTTTAATCGTATAATACGTAATTTATGCTATTTCAAAATTTAAGATAATTTCCGTATTTTTTATGTGACGATCGCTAATTTTTCCTTTTTGAGCATCGCCATTTTCTTTACTGATACCTCCTAGATGCTGGACATGAGTCATCGGGGCTTAGAATGTTCTACGACATTCCGGAAGCGTCGTTTTGGTACAAATTTCCCGCTGAAATCTCAGCGTCCATCCCTTGATGACGCATGTTTGTTCCAGATCATTCCTAGCGTCGGGTGATGCGAGATTCTGATTGGCTGAGCGCACGCGCGCTGCCGTGAGAGGGAGGAAGATTTTCTGATTTATTTGACACTTTGAGAGAGAGCAGCGTTAGCGAAAGACGTCCGTGGCCAACACCCCCTATAGTCAAGGCCTTCACACCGTTTCAAAATGGCCGATCGCGATGTCCGACTTCCCACGTCCATAATATGAATGTATATGGAATGTAATATGAATGTAATAATCCTCACACAAAGTTGCATTTCTTGTAATTTTCAAAATTTTTAGCAATAGTGTTTACTTTTTCAGTTAATTGAATGTGTAATCAAGTAAATAATTGTCATTTCCTATAAATATAAGTTGTAAATTAAGAGGGTTACTTATTGTTTAAAAAATATACTAAAAAGGACTTAAAATACAAATTTTTATAAGAGGCGAAACTGCATTAGATTTGAGCTTTGAATTTTTAAATAGATGTGATTTAATTTAGAAATAGAATATTTCTTTTACATTATCAATATCACACTATTTTAAATAAGTAGGATAAAAAAAAAAAAAAAAAAATCTATATTAAAACATTAAATGAACTTATACATTGAAGAAAAGAAAGAATGAAAATAATAGAAAGAAAAGAGAAAAAAAAAAACTCAGCAAAAAAACTTAAGGTTAAAATTATAACAGTACATCATTTTTTCTAAAAAATATATTAAAATTTATATTGTAAATTAGCTTCATAATCCTGAAGCTAAATTCGTTTACATAACTGGAATTTGATGACTTGATTAAAAAAAAAAAAAAAAAGAATTGGGAAAAAAATGTACTAAATAATATGTTGTGTGAGAAGAGTTTTTTCATTTCAAATACACCCCCCCCCCCCCCCCACACACACACACACTTTTCACACTCACTCCCATGTGTCTTATTTGTTTACTTTTTTCTTATTTGATGAGAATTATTTAAAGACAGAATGCTAAGTGTTATCTCATTTACTTATGTCATTGTCTTAATATCATTATTATGTAATAATTTCTGTTATACATATGTAAGATATAAAATGTTTTTTATTAAATCAAAACAAATAATAATAAATAAGTAAGGTATATTTTATTTGCTTTCTAGCTTTAACCTTTTTTATTATTCAGTATTTCCTTGTAAGATTGTTTAATCGTATAAATTAATATTAAATATAATATCAAGTGGCATTGGAACAAAGAAAAAAAAAAGATGCAACAACTTATCAATTTATAAACTATTTTTAAATTAATATTACTATTCTAAATTATTATTATTATTAAAGAAAGCATCTGTTCCTTATTAATTTATAAATTATTTTTAAATTACAATTATTATTATAAATTATTATTATTAATATTATTGAAAAAAAATCTGTCAATTGCCAATCTATAAATTATTAAAGTATAAATTTTAAAGTATTATTATTATTAAGGAAAAAATGTGTTCAGTATCAATCTATAAATTATTTTAAAATTATAATTATTATAAATTATTATTAAAGAAAAAAATCTATTCCTTATCAATCTATAAATTATCTTTAAATTGCTATTGTTATTATACATTACTATTATTATTATTATTAAAGAAAGCATCTGTTTCTTATTAATTTATAAATTATTTTTAAATTACAATTATTATTATAAATTATTATTGAAAAAAATCTGTCAATTGCCAATCTATAAATTATGAAAATATACATTTTAAAGAATTATTATTATTAAGGAAAAAAATGTGTTCAGTATCAATCTATAAATTATTTTAAAATTATTATTATTATAAATTATTATTAAAGAACAAAAATCTATTCCTTATCAATCTATAAATTATCTTTAAATTGCTATTATTATTATACTTTACTATTATTATTATTATTAAAGAAAGTGTCTGTTCTTGATCAATTTATAAATTAGTTTTAAATTACTATTATTATTATTACTAAAAAATATCTACTAATATTAAAGAAAAAAAAAAATCTGTTTCCATAAAAATAACTTTCAAATTAAGAGTACAGAAAAGTATAGTAGAAAGAAGGAAAAGATAATTGTCAAAATATCAAAAGCAATTTAACAGCTGAAGCTAATTAATATGCTAATGAAAGCTGTAATAGCAATAAACAAACTCTTTGAATATTTTATGAATTAATTTAAACAGCGCACCCAGATTACTTATAGTAAACTATTTTTAAACTGATAGCGAGAAAAATTATATAATTTAATAAGTAAATTCGGATTCAAACTAATAAACTGGAATTTAGAAAAATACTTAATAAACAAAGAAATAAAATTGCTAAAGGGCAGTAATTTTCTGATAAAGATATATTACATATAAATAATAACAAAATCCCGTGAGGAAATACTGAAAGTTAAAATCAACAGGATAAAAATTCAGATGAGAAGCAAAATTATGTTTTTTTTTTTTATAATTATTTTAAACAAAATACTAATTCACCATAGATGTAAATGATTTGAAAGCCACTGTTGCAATACATATAGCTAGAAAACTAAATCGGTAATCACTAATCTTACAAGTGTGTTTAACAGAAATTACCTTTAAAGCTTTGTTAAAACAGTGACATAAGGAAAAAAAGATAACACTTACTTTTAGTCTTTATAATATCCAAATTTTGTACAACGCAAAACAAAATAGAAAATGGCGAAACGCCAGAATTGAAACATGCCGTACTAGCGCTGGACTGACCTGACGCACACTGACTAGGTATTTGCGAATAAAGGTCACCGGTAAAAGGGGAGTCGGACCTTCGGACTGTAGGGGCAGCCATATTGAAACTTCTGGAATTCGCTGCGGAGGCCTTGACTATAGGGGGTGTTGCCGTGGCCCGGCGCTGCCCTCTCGAGGGTTAGCGTCGGGACAGAAGAGTCTCCTTTTTTTAGGATTACGCGACAAAAGAATGATTCTAACAAGCGCCTTGCTGAGGGGCATCTGACAGATAGATCTTTTTTTGTTAAGTTTTGAGAGAATAAGATCTCTAATTGCGAATGTTGCAGCAATGTTATTATCCTTTTTAAAAGCCCCCGCACTGTGTATTTTTATTGCATTTTTGGCATACAGTTTCCCTCCAACTCCAGTAAAAGACTTTAGTTATCGTAAATTCCATATGTACACAACAGGATTTACCAAAGTGTTAGTGTCTATCAGTGTGACGGTGCTAGTAGTCCCTCCAGCCAATTGAGGCTACGTAAATACCGGGAACTTCAAGAGCTGTCAACGTGATCTTGCTGCGGAATTTGATCGACGTACTTCATCCTTTCCGGCGGTAATGTGTAGAGAGTCATCGTGAGAACCAGCGATTCTTAGTCTCCAATTTGAAGTGTGGAGTTCTGCTATTGTGGAAAAGCCTTTGCCGTCTTCGATCATCGAAAATCTTCATAGATTAAACTGTTCCCGTAGTGCACATAATTTGGACTGTCTACCCGATCTACATGACAAGAGACTTTCCTCTTATCGGAACTGTATGATGATTCAGCACCTCCAAATCCAATAATGTATTTTTTTTCTTTCAAAGTTAGTACGTGGCCACGGTAAAATATATTCATCATTATAATTAATAAATCTTAAGTTGCTGCAAATAAGTGTCTTCCTTTCTCCATGTGCTTTTTTTGGCACAACGCAATGTCGCACTTACGTTCACGCGCTGCTGGTTGTATTTGAGGAGTTGTTTACCGGTAATATTATTGTTTTGGGCCGACTTGTTCGTTTCCACAAGTTTTGGCTGCCAAATATTGCTTGGATAGCGATTCCCCAAATACAACGTATAGCAGATAGCATGTATACTCGTAGATAAATTAAGGTTTTTATAAAAATACTCCCCATTTTTCCAAGATTTTTGCTTATAATTTGCAGAGTTCTTAATATAAAATTAGTTCTTAATATTAGTTCTCAATATTATGTGCAATGTTGTTTGTCACATTTTCAGAAAATATTATTTTATATTAAGAACTCTGCAAATTATAAGCAAAAATCTTGGAAAAATTTGGAAGTATTTTTATAAAAACCTTCATTTCTCTACGAGTATACATGCTACCGACATAAAAATGAACACAGTTTATAACAATAAGCCACTTAATCACAATCTACAGTTTGAGCGCTTTTGACGCATTAGTTTTGACAGGGTTATCCAAAAGATATTCATACATTTTTTAATTTGTTGGCGGTCCCCTATAAAGTTACTGGAAAAAATCTTCACGGAAATAGAAGACCTGTACTGTATTGTTTATACACTGAGAGTTTCAGGATAATTCCTCATGTATTTTTCTAGATATCTTGCAAAATGTCTAAAATCGCAAGTGGACGATAATCAATGGCCAAGTAGTGTATTATATTTATACACTAAGATTTTCCGGATAATTCCTCATACATTTTTCTAGATATTTAACAAAATGTCTAAAATCGCAAGTGGACGGTCATCTCTGGCCATATAGTGCATATCAGGAGCTTTAAGGAACTGGCTAATTCTTTATTTTCCCTTTTGCTATATGGGGGAAAGTCGGGTGGAATGGGACTGTAGATTTTTCTCTTTGTGCATTATTCTAAACATTTCATCGATCGCATACAAGATGAAGCAATGGTAATCCATTCTTCAGTTTACAAAAAATATTGATATGCATAGACTTGCAAATGTATGAAAGAAAAAATTATTTCAAAAATCCAATTTAAATTACATTTATTTGCACTCAATATATTAAAGGCTTATTTATCTATAAATGTAATAGTTTCCCTATTTATGGAACATTGTTATACTGTATATTATCCATAATTTAAACTAACCCTAAAGCAGCATTTTTGTTTGAACAAGAAGTTTAACACAAACAAGGAAGTGGCGAGGAATGGGACATGCCAGAAAAGTTATGAATGGGACGCGCCCAGTTCCTTTTTTTTAATTAATAATAATGCGAATTGCTAGCATGCAAATTTCTTAGAAGATAATATATTAATTGTAACATTGATAATATATGCATTCATACTTCAAAATGTAAATAAATTGATGATTATTTAAGGCGCAACTCTAGGCACAGAAAAAGACCCGGATGATAATGCAAAGTCTATGGGGGCGTTCTTTTCAAATATTTCGTCGAAATTTTAATATTTTTACGTGATTGTTTTGCACAAAATTGCTGAGGGTGATCCGCAACCGGCGTAGTTTTTACTTTTTCAGTTTTGGTTTCAGATTTTTTTTAAAAATTACTTTAACTTACGGAATTGGTTTAAACCGTTCTGAAATTGAAACTATCGTTATACAAAAAATATAAAAGCAAAATCGAAAAAATTAAAAACTAGGCCGGTTATGGATCATCCTCAGCTGTCTTGCTCAAAAGAATCATGTAAAAATATTAAAATTTGAGTTAGGTATTTCAAAAGAACGCTCCTACACACTTTTACATTATCATCTTTACATTCTGAGCCTAGTTTGGGGCCTTAATGACACCTATGACAGAGAATCCTGAATTTTCATTCCAGTCATGAAGATACTGGAATTTTATATTGTGGCATATACATTATCAACTTACAACCTTTGTTTGATTGTTTATATTACCGACACTATAGGTTATTTTGTGCCTTATAGCTTTTTTTTTATTATTGCTGTCCCATAACTCTTAATGAGGAGGTATGAGACACATTTTGAAACTTACGTTCTCTTTAAAATAAAATAGTATTTGCACGTTATGTTTCTATATTGTTCAGGGGGATTAATAAATAAAGAATACTGCCCAGTTAAACTGATGGCATTGAGCTTACAGGCTACAAATACTAATTGTACATTAAAGCCTTATATTTTCAAGGGTTAATTCCGTTCGAAAAAAATTAAGAAGGGGAAACAGCTCTCCCCTTTCCTCTTTTTTTATACTTAATCATTGAACCTCCTATACTATCAAAGACATGCTTTATCATATAAAAAATCTATATCCAAAATTCAGAGCAAATGAAATAATTCTTAATAAAAACCCATTTAGAATTTATATAATTTAAAAGGAGTTATCCCCCTCTTTTATACTTAACCATTAAACTTCCAAAACTATTTAGAGATTTGAACGAAATCTGAAAATTCTGCTTGAAAAACCCATTTATATAAATAAAGGGGGGGGGGCATTAGAACCCCTGTTTCCCCTATTTATACTTATTCAATGAACACCTAATAACAGTCACGGAATCGCCTCATCAGAATGATCCTAATCTAAATTTTGAACAAAAACTTAATTCTGCATGAAAATCCCATTTATATCAACTAAGGGGAGGGGCATCAGTCCCCCGTTCCCCCCTTATACATATCGAATTAACTCCAAAAACTAATCAGGGAAGCACCTTGTCAGGATATACCTACATACAAAATTTCAAGTGGATCGGATATTTTTTTCATGAGCTATCGCGTTACGCACGAACGTACATACAGAACGGAAGGGCACATAAGCTCTCAGGCTATGATAGCCTGTGCGATAAAAAGTGTTTTACCTTGCATGCTATAAATTGAATTTTTTTTGTATATATATATATAATTCTTACTTTTGTAAAAAAAGTCCCATACCACCCCACTCTCCCCAATAGAGATATTATATATTAATACACCAATTACACGAAAATAGAATTTTTATCAATAGTATTAAAATACAGTTTAAGGGCTAACAGTTTATTTTATATCCTTAGGTTTTTACCACGTTCTCCCCAGGTTTTTACCGGTAAAAAGCCAACCCTGTTTATTGGCCTTGTTTCAGAACGAGTGGAATGAAAGATTGTTAAAAATTATGTCATTAGAAAAATGTTTAAGATTTATAAATAACAGTGCAAAAATCGCCTTTAAAACACGAGATCATCATCACCTGCGGAAAATTTTCACATTTGTGTAAAATTACGATATAAGTTTTTATTCATTGTTATATTTTTTGAACACACACTATTTCTGTAAACTATTCTGAAAGTTCAGTGGAGTAAATACAGATTGTTTTCCTTTTATAATTTGAATGTTCATGACTACAAATTTGTCATATCGGATGATGTTGATGATTGTGAAAGGGGGGGGGGACTGATTACGGTCTAATCAAACTTAAATTACTATTATTGGAAAAAAAAATATTTTATTTTATTCAACCATAAAATTCTGCTACTAAATAAAGTTTAATGCGAAAGAATACTTTCGAAAAAAAAATGGGTGTAAATCTGCATAGCCGATAATCAGAGCATAAGGTTTATTAAATTCAATACCCTAACATTTTCTCACCTTTTTGAAAGAAAATGAAACCAAACGTATGAAAATATGAAGAATTGGGAGTAAGAAAACATAGTGGTAAACCCAAGATACCGCTAAATTCGGGTTTTGAGGCATTTCCCACCAAGGTAAGACTTGGCTGACTAATAACGTTTTAATTTGCAAATCGAGGTTTTTTCCATGATTTTTATACTTAAATGAGACTAAATGATTGTCCGTGCTACCGCGTCCCGATCTAATCTTATTATGAAGATTATTTTTCAAATAATGGTGGTTAATAAGGAAAATATTAATAATGAAAAACCTGTAAATAAGTTTTGATTACTTTAAGATTTGCAAGTATTCAATTGTCTTAAATGAAAAAATTACCCCCCCCCCCTCTCAAATAAAGACAAATCAGGTATACTGAAACAATATTAGAGAAGTTACGCGAGGCTGCAATATGGTGTGAATTAGCCTTTACAGGAGGGGTTCGGATAGCATCTATCCGACAATATATGCAAAGCCGGCCAGATGCTGTCCGAGATCCCGTGTAAAGGTTCAAATTAAAACTTCGCGAATAAAATTAATTGCTTATTTTAACTGTATATAGACGCAAAAACATATTTTAACCTTAACTGCTCTGACAAAAATTGTTACATAACTACTGTGAGTTGTCTGTCAGACCATTTAATCTGAAGATGAATAAAATGTTACATAAATTCTCAGAATGCGATTTATGTATTAAACTTTATGTACAAGAATATCATAAATCAAAATCAGCTATTCAAAAGTATTTAGAGGTAGTAATAAGACTCCAAACTAAAAAAAATTGACCAGTATCTATAGTTAAACTAAAAATTACAAGTTAAACTGTGAAACTTGAAAAACCCACGGTGTCTGAGACCACTAACAGCAGTTAAGGGTTAAATCTAAACAGTTGAGTTTAAACACAAGGTAAAATAGTCATAGAATATTCCGATTGCAACAAGATTCGTCTATAATAACTGATTTGTAATGAAAAAATACGTAAATATTTTTACAATATTTCATTTCGCTCTTTCTAATTATGCGCCTTTAGGATTCCCGTGCCTAGAGCAGTTTGATCCAATTGCTCCTCGGTAGCTAAGGCCTAGATAAATCATTTAAAAATATTGACAGGTAAACGAGAAATTGTAAAATAACTATCTCATAGGTTTAACATTAGCAAGCGGGTATTTTGGTGAGAGTGTAGCTTGTAGATTCACATAATAAACTTAACAATCAATCATACTAACAAAAAAAATCTAATTTACTGTTTTTTTATGACATTACTTATAGGGATGTACGATAAATTAACGTAACAATAAAATAAAATAAAATAAAGTTAAATCTTACCTTTAATCAGACTTTGCCCGGTTCACTGGTCAAGCAAATCGGATCGTTAAGTCCTCATTGTTGTTTCATTGTAGCTCAGTGGTTAGTCCTCAATTAATATCGCCAATTTACACACTGGCATGTTTTGATTTGCTCACACCCGTAAACTTTACTTGCCGACACCGAAAGCAGAAAGACACGCGTCATAGCGCATGCGCAAGTTGCCAGTCACCCGATGAGGTGGTTACGAAGTGCATGGCACCTTATTTAGCTCCCATCATCCAGTAACAGAGCTGTCGTCACCCCAACCGCATATTCAAGCTCCTATGACACCCTAGGGTTCCAAATGGCACCGCCTTTTCACCTCCGGGTCCCAAATGGCACCGGTTTGTCACCTTTATTTTTAACAGTGTAATGTAGGTTTGCAATCACCAAAATGCTGTTAAAATGAATAGTAGTATCATCATTTGACCGTTTATGAACTTATTTTCGCGTGTCACGAAAATGATGGATAGGCTTGCATACATACAATTTAATTACTCATGCATGATAATTAACTTAAAAATAATAAAAAAATATTTTTCTTTGAAAAAAAAAGAATGTTTTTTACAATAAATAGCAATTTTTTTAAATATTATTTTATTTTTGTTTGAAGAAAACGTACTTTATATATAGTCTTTTGGTCCTAGATACTGTCACAAAAATGACATTTTTAAGGTTTAAAATTTTCTAAAAAATAATGAAATTGCAATAAAATCATATTTTTTAATTTATTGATTTTTGAAACAATAGTTCTAAAGAATAATAATAGAATTTTACATTTTATTTGCTTAAAATCAATAATAAAGGTCTGAGACACTAAAATGCACGTTTATGTGATATTCAGCCTTACCGTGAATTTTTAAAAACATTGGTTTTGACTCTTCGTAAGATTAAATTGAAAAATACTATTTTATTTACTCATTCGTAATGTATAAAAAAATTCGTAATTAGTAAAATTTCTTTCAAATTTTTTTAGATGCATGCAACCACTGAAGTCTGCTCCATATTCCACATTAAATCAACAATCAAACATATCTATATCAGTATTTAGTGAAAAAAATTACACTGCTACATACACGGGGTGGCTATTGGTCAGGAAAAAACAGGACAAAAATAAGAGAAAATTATACTCGAAGAGTCTTTAAAGTCATAACTTTTCAAGTAACTCACAACAGTCCAAGAGCCGACTGCACAAAACTCTATGTCATCGAGCACAAGAAAAAACCCTCTATTTTTTGAAAGAGTAATATTAGGGGAATCTGACTATCCATGTTTGCCGTAAGTGAAATGGTGCATAAGCCAAAAATCAATACCACTATTGAATGACTTGTAAGTTTAGCAATGTGTTTGTCCTACAATTTAAAGTATGAAACCACGGAAAAATTGGTCCAAAACAGAATGCTAAACCTACGAGTCTACCGCTAGTGCTATTAATTTTTGGCTTATGCACTACTACGCTTTCGGCAGACAAATCATTAGATACCCCTATTATTTCCCTATTTTCAAATTTTATAATCCATTACAATCTAATTAATTACATTTTCAGCCTTTAATGAATTACTGGCTTTAGAAGGATTGTTCATTCTTTTTATTTATTTATTGTTTCGTTTTCCGGATATAGCATATGAAAATCAAGTCATTATATGCAAAATTTTAACACTGTATTTAAAGCAGACATTTGCATCTAATAATAGAATTACGAAATAAATAATCAGATAATTTACTTAAATGTATTTAAACACATATTAAAAGTGTTTTACGGTTTTCTACATTTACTTTTTTTCCGGTCATTATGTCAATTGTGCTGATGAGGTGTGTATATACTAATTAAATATCAAAAATTTTCATTCAAATTACATGGGAATGAGTGTACTTATGGACACGAAACGTCTAATTTTTTATTATAGGTTTAAATGTTTTCTAGAAAGTTGTCTGAATTATTAATTATTTCTTTTTTTGTAACAATGTTATATTTTTTACATAATATTATTAATCTAAATCATATATGTCCTCTAAATTTAATTACTTCAGCCGAATTATTTGGCATTTATGAAATACATTGTTTTTAATTTAGTCAAGGTTTACATAAATAAATACGATGCCAGTAACTTAAATTTTCAATGGTGGAAATTTGTGGAAAAAAAGTAACAAATAGATCATAGGATTTATTTATTTTTGTATGGTTGTGATAGAAGTATTGTTCCACTAATCTTGAGTATATTCAGTTTCTGCCTATTTATAGTTTAATTAAATAATAAATATAAACGTATTGCTAAAATTTAAATTTTTTCTAAACTATGAACATTTTTACTATTTTAATTTAGGATAATTTCAAACAAACACCACAGTCAATTAATGATTATTTTTTATTTATTCCATGTTTAAATATGTCACGTATACTACACATTCCAAGTGAATAATTAATAAAGGTAGGAAAAGCACAGTATTTAATCAAAATGTTTGGAAGTCGCAATCGATACAATTTACAGAATAACTAATTGGCAACGTAGGTTATGCTTCATCGTTAACTATCAGAAATAAACTTGGAAAGACTGCATGACTTTTAATTTAGGAAGTGTTTTAGAAATTGGTAGTTTTCAACTTTATATTTTACAAAATGTTTACTAAGTTTTCATTTTTAAAACAGCATATAGGTATTCTTACATTTCAAAACTAATAAAGTGTTCTAATGTAACTGTAACAAAAACAATTAGTAAAGTTATATTGATTTTGTCGTCAAAACTTAATTTTAAATAAAACTGAACAAAAAATACTATGCATGTTAAGAGCGAATATAAAATAAATTATACACTTTGTTACCTGTGAAAAAGTGGTTTAACAACTTAAATATATATATATTAAATTAAAATTTTATAAAAAAAATAATAACCATAATATTTTTGTTTTAACATTCCCTGAGGTATTGATATTTGTTATAAATAGTAACCGTCGTTCATGACATTATTCTATATTTATCTAACTGAATACTGAAACAATTTCTACTGCGGGAAGAAAAAGTATTGTGTTTCAAAATATTTTTTAATTACCTTTAACTTAAAAAGGAGAAATTTATTGCTCGTTTTGTTATCGTAATGTTTATGGCTCTTCTATTATTCTTAACAGACTATTATATTTTTCTGTTTCCAAGCGTTACCTATCAATACATATAAGCAATAATATTATATAGACTTACTAGTGATAATAAAAAGTAAAACATACGGTTTGCTCTCATTAAATATGAGTTAATTTTTGTGTCAGGTTTAAAAGATCCCTCTTCGACAATGTATTTGCTAATCCTATTTCGTTCAGATCAAAACTGAAATTATATTTCATTTATAATGACGTGATTTCGATTGCATTCATAAAATATTTTCTATTGAGTCACTAGAAAAACCTTATACGGTACAAATAGGGTATGAAGGGGTAATTTTATATTATTTTATGCATTTTCAACATTTTAACTTTTTTTACATTTTCCTATTTGGAAAAACGGTGTTTTTGTACATAGAAAGTAGCTTTGACTGTTTAAAAAGAGCTTTCAGAAGTGCTAGTTCTGATAGCCCGCCCCCTTTTTATTAAGTTAAAAGAATGACTATAACTACCCCATAAAAAGCTGACAATCACAAAAGTTTGTGCTAATTAAGACCAACAATGGGGAATTATGACCACTACATTTCTTCTTTGTACATGCCTACACATATTTTTTTGAAGTAATTAGAACATCAAACCCGTTACATTAGATCCTTTAGAACAACAAACTGAAAAACCCGTTTATCAAACATCTTGCTAGATTTTTTTCAAATTGTTGTTTGGATCTCAAAAATGCTTCAGACCAGTGATAAAGAATATCTAAAATTAAAAATACGATATGAGGTTAATATCTATGCCGGAAACAGAATTTTATAATGTTTTCTCCATTAGGACGGTGGTCACTATTACCCCATGGTCATAATTATCCCATCTGTCCCTATTATATCAATGCGCACACGTATGTATTATGCCTTTAGAAAATGCATGAGATAAATCTTGCACCATTTTGCTTCATTATATTTTTGGCTAAATACATGTTAAAAACCAATTTTCTGCTGTATATATTTATTATGTAAAATGCGTTAGTTTATCGCCTTTTTTTCTGAGAGGGGGATGGCGTTCTTTTTATGCACTCATATCCAAAATTATGATTACAAACATAAAATATGTGAAAAACCGATGACATATGCACTATGTTGTCGTGATATTTGGCACAAAAATATGTTGCCATGGGAGAAAGACTATTGCAACTTAACAGTATGGAAAAGGTTTTAATTGTGAATTAAGAAACTTGGTATATCAAAAAATTTTAAATCAGGAATTCTTTTTATCTCCGGCAAAGTCTATATATTACATGGATTATGACTACCGTGCACAACTAAAGAAGCATCACAACGAATTCTCATATTGTTTATGAGAGTGTCAATAAATGTTTATGGTAACAAATCCTATTCTTTCAGAAGAGCAGATTTTCACTCCTGATGTACTTTGAGAGAATAGGATATTCTGTGCAATGGCTTTTTTTAGACTACCCCAAACATATTCAATAGGGCTGAAGTCAGAGATTTTGATTAGAACTTTTGATTTAGACTTTGAAGACTCTTCTTGGTGTTTATTTCCATATGAACTACTTTTTTACATGTAGGTCATTTTGTTGCCTCAGTTGAAGAAAAAGACTATGGGATCTAGAGCAACTAACTTTGGGGTGAAAGCGCGTAAGCCCATCTTAATGTGCATTTTGAAACCTTTTTTTCCAAATTCTACGAATGATCGTTTTACGAAATTATTTTATCAGTGATTGTTTGGCGAAATTCTCGATCTTAGAACCGCAACTTTTTCTGCAAATGCCTACTATTTCCGATTAGTAATATTCGCCTTATTTAATCAGCAGTGCCAGTTTAGAAGATTTTTTTACAATGTATAGATTAGATTTTTTACAGCAATCTTTAATGTGTATGTTGTTGCAAAATATAGATAAAAATTAACATTGGCCACAGGCCAGTTGCCCAGATTTTTAATTATTGATCATTAACAAAGTTACAAATACTTCATACAAAATCATATGAAGTGTTCGTACAGTTCTACCCATCAACATTATAGCTTATTAATATTTTTTAATTTCCATCCGGTAGGATTACACTCAATTGAAAACTGAAATTAAATCTAACAGAAAAATATGTAAGTAAGAAATTACCGTATTCAAATTAACAATATTTAAAATGAGCTTGGAAATCCGCATTAACGTGGGTGTGCATTGTGGGGGAGAGGCGAATTGACAAACCCCAAATTATATTCTATCTACGTAAACAGGCATCCAAAAGTCTTAGAAAATAATATTAAATAAAAACTACATTAGAAAAACTGCTCTGAATCCGCGTTAAAAGGCGGCGTAACATCGATGATTTCTCAAACTTAATTTCTAAATTTGAATATATTACGTACTCAAACTTAAAAAAACGCATTATGACCATATTGAAAACAAGAGTTCGGAAATCCGCATTAACAAGCCTTCCAAAGCCCAACTAAAATCCACGCAAATGAAGGTTTCTAAATCTTGCTTCCAAAATAATTTTCAAAATTAAAATTTATCAGATTAACATAAAGCTGCATAAAGAATTGGAAAAGTACTCGAAACCACATTAACACGGGATGGAGTAACACCAAGGATTTGTGTGATTTGATTTAAAATAACACAATTTTAATGATATATAATTCAACAAACTTAAATACACATTAACTAGTATATTAGAAACAAAAATTCTAGAAATACGCTAGTAAACTAGCTAATTGAATTATTTATTACCAAAGAATTGAGAAGAAACGTGAAAAATAATTTTAAAGCGTTAAATATCACTTTGAATTTAAATCTTATTACATCTATTGTTATGATTTGCTGAGCTATTTCAGTGTCATTCAGTATACCTTAAATCTGAAAATTTTTTAACATCTTTATTTTGACAGTTTTAGCAAATGCATTTTGTAATTTTCACAACACTACTTTTATAAAACATCGCTCGGGGCAAATTTTATTAGTGTTTGTAGTGAAGGGGGAGTATGGGGAAGTTTAAAGTTTGTTGCAATTATTATGATAGTTATGATAGGGGGGGGCTTCGTGGGGGTTTTTCAAAGAGTACCTAATCCGTATTTACGAAAGGTTCGAAGAAAACCACGAAAACTCCGAACGATTAGGCCGACGGCCGCAATTGGGTTCGAACACAACACCTGCCGCCTGCCACTTGGGAGATCAGAACCTCTCAGCCATTGATAGAGCTAAAGTGAGGGGGAGTATGGAGGAAGTTTAAAGTTTGCTACAATTATTATGATAGGTAAAAAATATAATTAACTATCCGTGAGATTAATCCATCTTTTTGTTAAATATGTACCCAAAATTTGAAGCTATTCAGATAATTTTATGCAAGGAAATTGCAATTTAAAATAAACTAAATAAAAGTGGAGGATTCTACCCCCCCAAAAAATAACCTATAAATCTTTGCATTAACACGTTAAGTGGCATGTCATTCACCGGTGACAGACATTGAAATTTCCGTTTTAGCCGCGTCAGTTGCCCGTAGCCGACAGCGTAAAATTATTATATAAAACTAAATATTATATTGCTTTGAGAAATTGCTGATTTTTTAAATTTTCCTTTTATTTTATTAAAGGATATCATTAATTAAACGGGAAGTTCAGTGTCAGTCATCCATGACTGACGTGGAATTCAACGTGTTAAAGGTGAAAATATTCTTCTAATAAAAGGAGACCAAAATTTGAAACTAATTGGTTCGCGACAAGGAAAATCTAGGTAAAACTAAATTAGTTGGAGAGGGAGGGTTTCTTTTACACTTGACCTATACTTAACCTAATATTGTTGATTTGATTTCTACCGTCTAATTTTCTAATAAATTTATACCCAAACTTCAAGGAAAATGGATAATTGTAAACAAATTTTTTTGTTTAAGCCTATTTAAGAGGGGAAGTGTGTTTACCAGTCACTTTATATTTGATCTAGAACCCACCAAAACCCAAAATAATCATCTTCACGAAATAAGTGGAATTTATTCAGTAAACTTAAGCGAGTTTGCTTAGGAACATGAATCTTGTATGATTCAGGTTAATCCAAATTTTGGGTTTAGCAGTATTTTAGCAGACTTTGTAAATTGATACACTTTAATCAGCAGTGAGATTCCTGGATTAAGTATATTAAAAATAATATTGACTTGCAATTTGTTCCAAATTCAATTTTGTCATAAATGAAATTAATCATATTGTATAATAAATCGGAGAAAGACATTTTAAGGAATTTCAGGATTAAGCATTAAAGTTAGATATTTCGGGATTTTTTTTTATTTCAAGATAAACTAAGACCCTGTTTTAAATATTTCATACTGTATAATAGCATGCGTAATTAGCTCGCATAAAAACGATCGCTTGGCAATTAACTATCCCCTCCCACCAGCCGTGAAACAACCTTTGAACCAAAAAGAGTTATCTACTTTCTAACCTTGTGTTTGAAATATCGTTAATTTTGACTCCGAAAATTATAAACGGATTTTTCTCCTTTCATCCCTGGTATTGATATAACTTACAACCATCCTGTTTTTCGAGTAGTACGCATCAAGTTTGCAGACTCAGGACGGTAAAATTAATGTCCACGTTTTTTAGTGTTACTCGACGGTGGAAATTGCTAATTTTATGCTATAGTGCACGGAGCTAACCAAAAAATATATGTAAACGAAGAAGCGTAAATGAACTTATATTGTATATCAATATCGAGGACAGTGGCAAAACTGAGATCCGCAAAACCCTGCGATGTAAGGGGGGGGGGATTGGAAGTAATTGTGAAAAATAAACATCTTAAACGGTCATAAAGGGTTGATCATTTTAGGATTTTAAGAACGAGTCATTTGTATTGAATAACGAATGTATATTTTGCGTACTCCAAACCTGATCTGCGCGTAAAAAAATCATACCCACAAGACGAGTCACGAAACGGGGACCCCGTTTTGTTATGAGAAATAGATATAGATTCTAAAGGGCCTTGTGGAAAATTTTGCAGAGGACTCAAAACTATAGTTACACTACTGATTGGAGATTTCACAATATCAATATATAATTGAGAATAAAATGTTTCAACGATGTATAAAATCATTTTTATCTAATAAATTCAAAATTTTCAGTGAAAATCCAAAATACTGCAATACATTTTTCAAAATGGAACAAAACCCTGTATATTTCATGGACATTCTTTTTTGACCATGCGCAACATGACAACAGTGCACTTGCAAAAACTCCTTGTTAAAAGATATATATTGAATATTTTAAATTCTTTTTATTTTTTGGAAAAAATTCTGGGAATATACAAAAGTAGTTGTAGTACTTTTTGTATTGTTATTAAAGCCTTTTGTCGGACACATATTCAAGTATTCTATATTATCCAGCTAATGCATAATACAAAGCGTTTTTGCAAATGAGAATAACTTCTCCAATAAACATTTTGATTTTTCCAGAAACTGAATAAACAATATTGCATCCAATAATTTATGCATAAAAAATAAAAAATAAAATATGCTTTTTGTTTCTTTGTAGCCACCTTGGATAATAATCAAATCTGAATGTAATGATAGTTCATTAACAGAAACAAATGGCGACTTTGGAACAGCAGAATTAAATTCAAGTATTGAAAGCACCTTTTTAAATATTACCAGTCCCACTTGTATATTAAAGCACCCATAGCGCGAGGATTTTCAGATTCCTTCACATCATTATTATTCTTCTCTAACTAAAGCTTTAAATGAAGATTGCTTGCAATGGACAGAAAAAAGTGAGTTACTGAACTATTTAGCTTTGAGAATCTGCAAATACACAGACAATCCCTCTACAGCTGAACGAAAGCAAGTAGAAGATAAAACTCTAATTGAATGTGTGGAATTTGTAAAGAGTGTATTTTCGACAATCTCTTTATATTATAGTTATAACATAAAATATTCTCTCAAATGCACTGGGACTTACACTTTCATTGAATTAAAATTGTTGGTTACTTTATGTGAAAAATTAAGCCAACTGTGATTAAATTCTAGATTGCAATTTTAAACCATAATATCAATAAAGTTTTTTGCATATTATGAAAGTTCTCTGAATTTTTTTTTGATTGTATTATTTTTTAATTGCATAATATTCTCAATATCATAAGTCGAAGGAATTCTAAAAAAGCTTTATGTGATACCTATTTGTTCAGATAAGTCATTTACAGGAATTTATAATATCAAAGAGAGAAATATATTTTATTTGAAGTATCAAGAGTACACTGTATTAAGATTTTAATTTTTTTTAAAGATTATCTTTTTTTGGCAGATAAATATTCTTTTTTTTTTCCCTTGACTCTGAAATTAAATTTTGTGCTTTAACCAAATGAATGAATCTCTTTAAAAATGCTAATGCTTAAATTGCAACTAAAAAGTTATTTTTTTACTATAACTTTAAAATCTCTTTCAAAAAGTTGTACATATTTTAACTTGCCCTGAAAATTTGTGTAATTAAACCTTAATGGTTCAGATAATCTTTCAAAAGAATTCTGTACTGTATAGCACATGCATCAAAAACCGTCTTTTCATTGATTACTATGATATTACATTATTCAAGGAATAGATTTATCAGAGGTAATTTATCCAATTTAAGTGAAGATAGTGGTGTAGGGGGGGAGCTTCAAATAACCACATACTTCCCCAAAAAGAGCAGATATTCAGATAATGTAAAACATTTTAAGAATGCTTTGATAGATTAAATATACCATTTTATGCCAAATGACTAATCTGTTGTATTAGCCAAATGAGAAGTTGATAATCTGTTTAAATTACTAAATAATATGGCAAAATTATCTAAAGGTTATTTTAAAAATACACAAATTCTTTCTACTAGATTTTGCCAAAAATGTATACTTTGTGTTACATTATCTCTTAATTTACACCTTCAAATTGGTATATTGAGCTTGATATAAATATGGAAAAACTTAAGCATGTCTTTTTGTAGATCACAGTATAATATCACTCATTTAGGTATTTCTTTTGTTTCTGAAGTGTATATTTATCATAATTTATCCTTGCACTAACCAGCATCCTTACATATTCTAACCAATTTATTTTTGTAAAAGTAATTTTAATATATCCATGATTTAAAAATAGATATTACTCATAGATATCCTGTGTTTTTTTAAATTTGCTTGTCAACTGAAAAATGAAAACAGCTAATTAGAAATATTTTTAATACAATGTTTAACTTTCAGCGTGCAATCATTGTTTATATTTTCAACAAAGATTACTAACTCCTTAATCTGCATCATGTTCAAGAACCATACTTAACTGTAACTCTAAGGCATTTAAAAATATCTAAGGCATCTTTGAATATCACGCTGAGAATTAGAAGTAACTTATTGAAAAAGGGCCTTAACATACTAGATTATAGATTTCTGGACTTTTCAGATTTGCATAAATTTCCAAACAAATTTTTTGTAAAGTTCCTGTGAAAATCTGTGGCAGAATTGCTGCCACTGAATATCCCCGGAACATTTACCGTATTCCGTGAAATGTTTCAGATCTTTTCACAATGAAGAAACTTAACTGAGATTTTATGCGTAAAGTTCCAGGCTATAAGTTTCAGAGTTTTTCAAAATGAAGGAACATAAATGAATTTTCATGAGTAATGTTCCAGATGATAGGTTTCGGAATAGCGGAACCTAAATGAGATCTTATGAGTAACATACCATATTAAAGATTTGGGAATTTTTCAGAAAGGTGGAACCTAACTGAGATTTTATGAGTAGCATTCCAGATTATAGGTTTCAGTGCTTTTCAGAATGGAGGAATTTAACTGAGATTTCACGAGTAATGTTTCAGATTGTAAGTTTCAGAACGGTGGAACCTAACAGAAAATTAATGAGTAACGTTACACATAAAAGGTTTCTAGACTTTTCAGAATGGTGAAACATAACTGATATTTCAAGAGTAACATCCCAGATTATAGGTTTCTGGACTTTCCTGGCATATGTAAGTTTCCTGGCATTTTTTGAATTAAATTCCTGGGAAAACCTGTGGCAGAATAGCTGCCACATGTTTTCTTAGGAACCTTACGCAAAATGTTTTACAGTGTATGAATGAGGTAAGCCTGTGTCTCGTGCGATCTCTCTCTCGAGTTATTTGTATTTAAAGCTCTTAGTAGAAATATATACAACTGACTTTTTATTACTTTATTATTATTTTTTGTTTGTGTTATCTCGTTCTAAATGAACCTATCAAAATTAAACGTTCGTACACGCACGTGATAATTCAATACCAAAAGATTGAATTATCTCAATCGGTACTTCTAAAGAAAAAAGAAACATTCTTTCGCCAACCCTTTCTCGCCTTGACCATAAAAGGCACAAGGCAATATAAAAGCGTCTTCATACAATTCATAATTTTCATCTATTTTTTTTCATCCTTTCACGTGTGCTTCTTGCGTAATAAGCTAAATGAAAATTTTACATCTATGCACTTATGACATTTAAAAAAAATAACACATGGTTAAATGCTTATTTTTTTTTTTTTTTTTTTTTTTTTTTTTTACATTGGGAAAAAATTGTGCGTTTTTCTAAAGCAATAAAAAAATAATTTTTACTATTATCATTTTTTTTTGTATTTTACTGTCATTTAGTGAAAGTATCAGAAGGTGAAAAAGTAGATTTAGAATTATTCTTGAAACAGAAAACGGTTAAACATCTTGTAAAATTTTTGCTGCCACTAAAAGTGTAAGCATGGTTATCAGTTTTAAACTGTAAAAATGAAAATAAAAACACATTAGTTTAATAGATTCATTTCCGTATTTTTACAGCAAAATAAAATGTAATATCCTTACCAAAGTGAATAGTGGTTCTTTTAAAAAGATTACGCATTTTGGTTTTGGTTTTTTAGCTTTCTGAAAGTTTACTACGAAAACCAATTCGTAGTGTACTAAATTCTCTAGAAAAAAACAATATAAAAACAAATGGAAATTTCATTGACTTTTAAAAGCAAGAGCTATCACAAAACTCCCAATAAAAATTCTTTTACTATTTTTATGCCTCTAATAATGAAGAAGACAATATCCTATTATAACTAGGCAGATAGTAAAATCCAAAATTTGCTTTTAAAAATACTTCGTTTCCAAAATACAGTTACTCCATATATAGATCATGAGCTATAAGCAAACACCTGATAAAGATTTTAAGGAATACAACTCCGATTCAAAAAATTAGAATAATGAAAAGAAATACGGTCAAGGGAAATGAAAATCGAATTTATCAAATAAATAATCAACAATATCAAATATAAAGTACTATAATATGAATCTGCATATTTTGCAGATTATAAAAATGTAAACACATTACAATGAAATAGAAAATATATTTAAATCAGCTAACAACAAAAAATTCAAAATATTAGAATACTTTCTAACATGGTTCAAAAAATTAGAACAATGAAAATATATTGAACATAATGTAAACTCTAAGTATTTTTACTTGCTAATCAGTACTTTGTTGCATCACCCTTAGCTTTAATGACAGCTCTTAAACGTTCTGGCATGTTTTTAACTAAAGGTTCACAATGTTTTTTATCCAAATTCGCCCATATGCTCTTTATACTAGAAATAAGTTCTTTTTTGTCTCTAGGTGCAACTTCTTGAAGTCGTTTCTTCATAATTCCCCACAAATTCTCGATAGGATTTAGATCGGGTGAGTTTGCAGGCCAAGGGAGTACAAGTATGTCCTTACCTTTGAGCCATTTAGTTGTTGATTTGGAAGTGTGGGGAGAAGCTAAATCTTGCTGAAACAAGAAATCGTCATCACATAAATCCTCAGCTGAAGGAATCATGAAATGTTCAAGAATTTCTTTATGGACTTCTGAATTGACTGTTGTGGAAACAATACACAACCTGCCTGGGCCTTCAGCAGTCATGCAGCCCCATACCATAACAGAGGTCGCAAATTTAACCGAACGTTTTAAACATTCTTTCTTATAAGCTTCATGTTTGAGTCTCCAGACACATATACCTTGATTTCCGTGAGACACACAAAACGCACTTTCATCGCTGAAAAGTATCTTTTTCCAATCGTCGTGATCCCAAAATAGCCTTTGTTTAAACCATTTAACTCTAGCAGCCCTTTGCTTAGATGATAAGAATGGCTTTATCTTAGGCACACGTGATCTAAAACCTAATTTGCGAAGTCGTCGTAGTGTTGTAGATTTGGAGACATTTATACCCATTTCTTTCCATTTTTTATGCACATATCTCACACTCCGAAAACGATGTTTCTTCACAATCTTTTTCAATTGCCTTTCATCTCTTCTTGAAGTTACTGGCTTTCGACCACTTTTAAAGTGTTTATTTTGAAAACACTTATTATTAGAATATTCTCTCAAAACTCTACTCACACTTGCTTGAGAGCATTTCACTTCTTTTGCTATAAAAAGTTGTGTTTTTCCTATTTCGTGCAAGTACACAATACGATATTTCACAGCCTCAGATAAATCGCTCTTTCGTCCCCTATTAAGCAAATACTACGCTACAATCAAATGCCAAACGACTTTTCATTTTCAACGGAGCACATTTTATAGTCCCACAGATGTTAATCCCGCAGCCGTTCTCTCATCTTATAAGAAAAATTTGATTATTCTAATTTTTTGAACCATGCTATCGAGGTATTCTATTTCTTTGAATTATTCTAATATTTTTTAAATAGTTAATTATTAATATATCAGATAAAAATAAATATTTATGTTATATTTATAAATGCTGTGAAGATAATTAGATACTTTTAATATATTTTTTCCTGGACGCAGTATGCAAATTGACGCGTTAGCAACATCAAACTCATTCTTTTTTACATTATTCTAATTTTTTTAATCGGAGTTGTATTATGTTCATATGCCGTCTTTCTTTGTTAGAACTTTAAATGTGAGGCTTATATGTTGTATTTATCATTTACATTTAAAAATACTTTTATGCAAGCTCATTAAATTAATAATTTAAATTAATTGAGGATAATTAGTTGTGTTAATCAATTCATAATTTATTATTTACATTACTAAGTTTATTATTTGCATTATCTATTTACAGTTACATTGTTATTTTTTGACTAAACAATTAAATTTTATATGAAAAAGAGTTTAAAATTTTACTAAAGATATGCGTTTTGTCTATGTTTTCATCTAAATAAATAAATTGAATCACAGAAGATTAGAAAAAAAATACGTAATATGCTATATTGAAAAATCGGTTCAAATATTACTAAAAATAAAACATTTCGTGATGTTGAATTCTAAACAAATGAATAAAAATATACGAGATTATAGAACAAACGTAATAATATTCATTTGATCAGCCGTTTCTCGCATTGAGAAATTTATATAAAAAATATATAGTGCTGAATTTTCACGTTATAATGCATTGTTTAGCAGATTGAAAAGTATCATGGAAGTCGATTTACAGAAATTAAAGCTGAATAATCTCACACAACTAATTTCAAATATGTTTTTCAATTATTACAAAATTATGAAAAATAATATTTTTTGTCTGTTGGGAAATAATAGTTGATTTATTTATACAAACTAAGTAACAGTTATTTACAAAGTAATTATTACAATATATAAGATTATACAGGGTGAGTCATAAATATCGAACCAATAGGCTATCTCCTTAAATATTGCCCCTAGACCCATACTTCCAATTGCAAAGTTTCATCAAAAAAGATAATTTTTTTTTATAAGATAAGTTGCAACTCCATGGGGGGTCTATTTAAAAAAAATACGAATATTAAATTTTTATACGCCCCCAGACGATAAAACTTCCAATTAGAAAATTTTTCTTTATCCATTCCTGAATCGAACAAAAAAATTCATCTTGATATCTTTAAAACTCAGAGAGTTATGACAATTTTAAAAAATTGTGAGGTTTCAAAAGATCAGACACGAATTGAAATGCGTGTAATTGAAGAAACAATGTTGCTGTAATGGGTCCAAGAAACATTTATTTTATTTATTTATTTATAGAGTTAGAATTTGGAATGTTTTGTGATGGTTAACCACATAATTTGAAAGCATTGGTACATCATAATCTTTCAAAATATCTTTTTTTTTTAAATAGAGTAAATTAAAATTGTCATAACTCAAAATGTTATTTGTCGCGTTGAATTATTTTCTTTTGATTAAATGAAAATGCCTAATTTTCAATTTTGATTCCGCATTTTAAATAATATTTTTTAAATAAAAGTATTTAAAATAGAAATTAAAAAATGCAATTTTTTGTAAACAAATCATATTTTTTAAAGTAAATTTTCTGAGGTGAAAACTTATCTCGGCGCATTTGGCATTCTTTTTTTTTTTTTTTTTTTTTGACGGCTTAAAAAACTGTTGAATTCACGGGACAGTTACCGTAACCAGCGGTTATTGACTTATGTCGTTTTAAAAATGAGAAATACTGAAATAAAAACATCTGATGTGAAAAAGTGCGTTTAGTTTTAAACAAAGATGGGCTCAGAATGTTTAAATGCTTTTTAAAAGTTTCTAGGTGATTAAATCCGTCTTGTATAGTTCTGATTTCAGATTTTGTTTATGGACCGGGCGGCGGCGACACGAATGACTACGTCATCGAGTTACGAGAAGAAATCATGATGTAGGACAAGATTATTAGGTGCAGATAAAGGAATGACTGGTCTGCTTCGGCAATTCTTGGTACGATATGAGTAACAGTGGGCGCCAACTCGCCATTTTGGCGTCACTTTCACGTAATCGAGTTACGGGATGAAATTGGTGCCAAATTAAAGCTAAAATAAAATATTTTAAGAATATTTCGGTCTGCCTGCGCATATCCTGGAACAAACTCTCGGCAGACTGAAATTTAATAAAAAAATGACATTATAATGTAAAATTCAATATGACTACGTCATCGAGTTACGGGATGAAATCATGATGTAGGACAAGCTTATTAGGTGCAGATAAAGGAAAGACTGGTCTGCCTCGTCATTTCTTGGTACGATATGAGTAACAGCGAGCGTCAACTCGCCATTTTGGCGTCACTTTCACGTCATCGAGTTACGGGATGAAATTGGTACCAAATTAAAGCTAAAATAAAGTATTTTAAGACTATTTCGGTCTGCCTGCGCATATCCTGTACAAACTCTCGGCAGATTGAAATTTATAACAAAAATGACGTTAAAATATAAAATTAATTATGACGACTTCATCTAGTTACGGGATGAAATCATGATGTAGGACAAGATTATTAGGTGTAGATTAAGGAATGACTGGTCTGCCTCGTCATTTCTTGGTACGATATGAGAAACAGCGGGCGCCAACTCGCCATTTTGGCGTCACTTTCACGTCATCGAGTTACGGGATGATATTGGTGCCAAATTAAAAATAAAATAAAGTACTTTAAGAATATTTTGGTCTGCCTGCGCATATCCTGGTACAAACCCTCGGCAGAATGAAATTTATCACAAAAAATGACGTTATCATGTAAAATTCAATATGACTACGTCATCGAATTACGGGATGCAATCATGATGTAGGACAAGCTTATTAGGTGCAGATAAAGGGAAGACTGGTCTGCCTCGTCATTTCTCGGTACGATATGAATAACAGCGGGCGCCAACTCGCCATTTTGGCGTCACTTTCACGTCATCGAGTTACGGGATGAAATTGGTGCCAAATTAAAGCTAAAGTAAAGTATTTTAAGAATATTTCGGTCTGCCAGCGCATATCCTGGTAAAAACTCTCGGCAGACTGAAATTTATAACAAAAATGACGTTATAATGTAGGATTCAATATGACTACGCCATCGAGTTACGGGATGAAATCATGATGTAGGACAAGATTATTAGGTGTAGATTAAGGAATGACTGGTCTGCCTCGTCATTCCTTGGTACGATATGAGAAACAGCGGGCGCCAACTCGTCATTTTGGCGTCACTTTCACGTCATCGAGTTACGGGATGAAATTGGTGCCAAATTAAAGCTAAAATAAAATATTTTAAGAATATTTCGGTCTGCCTGCGCATATCCTGGTACAAACTCTCGGCAGACTGAAATTTATAACAAAAAATGACGTTATAATGTAAAATTCAATATGACTACGTCATCGAGTTACGGGATGAAATCATGATGTAGGACAAGCTTATTAGGTGCATATAAAGGAAAGACTTGTCTGCCTCGTCATTTCTTGGTACGATATGAGTGACAGCGGGCGCCAACTCGCCATTTTGGCGTCACTTTCACGTCATCGCTTTACGGGATGATATTAGTGCCAAATTAAAGGTAAAATAAAGTATTTTAAGAATATTCCGGTCTACCCGCGCAAATCCTGGTACAATACTTCAGTGGACTGAAATTGATAACAAATTATGCTTCATAATGTGCCTTAATCTACACCTAATAATCTTGTCCTCCATCATGATTTCATCCCGTAACTCGATGACGTAGTCATATTGAATTTTACATTATAACGTCGTTTTTTGTGATAAATTTCAGTCTGCCGAGGGTTTGTACCAGGATATGCGCAGGCAGATCGAAATATTCTTAAAATACTTTATTTTATTTTTAATTTGGCACCAATATCATCCCGTAACTCGATGACGTGAAAGTGACGCCAAAATGGCGATTTGGCGCCCGCTCTTACTCATATCGTACCAAGAAATGACGAGGCAGACCAGTCATTTCTTAATCTACACCTAATAATCTTGTCCTACATCATGATTTCAACCCGTAACTCGATGACGTAGTCATATTGAATCTTACATTATAACGTCATTTTTTGTTATAAATGTCTGTCTGTCGAGAGTTTGTACCAGGATATGCACAGGCAGACCGAAATATTCTTAAAATACTTTATTTTAGCTTTGATTTGGCACTAATTCCATCACGTAACTCGATGACGTGAAAGTGACTCCAAAATGGCGAGTTGGCACCCGCTGTTACTCATATCGTACCAAAAAATGCCGAGGCAGACCAGTCATTCCTTAATCTACACCTAATAATCTTGTCTTACATCATGATTTCATCCCGTACCTCGATGACGTAGTGATGTTGAATCTTACATTATAACGTCATTTTTGTTATAAATTTCAGTATGCCGAGGGTTTGTACCAGGATATGCGCAGGCAGACCGAAATATTCTTAAAATACTTTATTTTAGCTTTAATTTGGCACCAATATCATCCCGTAACTCGGTGATTTGAAAGTGACGCCAAAATGGCGATTTGGCGCCCGCTCTTACTCACATCGTACCAAGAAATGACAAGGCAGACCAGTCATTTCTTAATCTACACCTAATAATTTTGTCTTACATCACGATTTCATCCCGCAACTGGATGACGTAGTCATTTGTGTCGCCGCCGCCCGCTCTATTAAGTTTTGCCATTCTTGCATTCTCTAATTACTATTTAAATGCGTCAGTTGATTTAAACCTTATTTTTTTATCACACCAATTTCAATTTTTTTATTTTTTTTATCCCTGTGAACTTTATAATTTCTTGTTGAAATTGCTATTGCACGATGCGTAAAAGGTGCCTCTAATTAAGGGCCTCCAAACTGGTAAACGATAGGTGCTGAGTTCGAGCCCAATCGCGACCGTCGGCTTAACCGTTTGAAGTTTTCCGTGGTTTTCTTCGAACCCTGGATTTCTTTGCTTAAATACGGGTTAGGTTCTCTTAAGAAGACCCTCACAGAGGGCACCCTTCTCTTCACGGCCTATATCCCTATTGTAGATAATTGGACGGCATAAAAAAAATCCCAAGGTGTTAACCGCTGTAAGCGGTCTCAAGGCCGATGCTTTTTTTTTTCATTTTTTAGAGTTTAACATACAGTTTTCAGTTCAACTGCAAATACATTTTAAATTTTGTTTAACTTGCGAATCAATTATCCACTTTAAAACAAAAACAGGTGTTTAATGAATCTATGGCATATTTAATTTAAACGTTTTAAGTTGAAATTATGCAATTGAATTTCTTAAAAAATGTTTAGTTCGAACGCATTAAACCTTGATCAATTAAATACACTTATAACGAAATATTAGTGGGAGCTTAGCATAAAAAATACGCAACAGAAACGTTATACTCTTAGACTTTAACATTCAAATAAATATTTTTGTTTTTTCAATGCCATTTGGAATAAACTACTCGGATGTAGCAGTCGGAGGACTCTAAAGATACGAAATTCCGTGCATTAGTACTTGATATCACTGAAATCGTGTAAATTATACAAAATTTATTATAATTGCGCCAACCAAAAGATGATTGATACAAACACGTAAACAAAACCAATTCATGTCAAGAAGTAGCTGAATCTGACTTTTTATGAAAATTCCTGCATTAGTTCTTAAGGTTCTATTGTAGCAATCGTAACAAATTCAGTGTTGCAGCGCCACACGAGGAGCTATATACAACAATATATGAACAACTTCAATTCATGTCAAGGACTAAGTGAATCTGAAGATTGATGATATTCCTTGCATTAATTCTAGAGATACAGCTATCGCGGAAATCGCACAAAGGCCTGTAAAGGTCACCGGTTAAGCGATTCACACCAAAAACTAATCAGCACCAATTTATATCAAGGACTAAGTAAATATATTTTTTTATTAAATTCCATGGATTAGTTCTTGAGAGAGCGCTCTCACAAAATTTGTCATATACAGAGATACAGGAGCAGTGACTTACAGACAGACATTTACTAAAAACATGTTTTTCGGTATCTCGGAGCCCTAAAACGTGTGAATCCGTCGAAAACTGGAATTAAAAATTTTCATGAATAAAATACTTTTCTCATTTAAAGATAGAAATAAGTAAAAATAGGTTTAAAACCACATAAATTTTGAAGCTGAATAGTAAAAACTAGATTTTTAAAAATATTTCTGAGTAATTTATTAAAATATATTTCCATTAACATTAAAATATACATTACCATTAAAATATATTCCATAAGATTCAGTTAATAGAAGTGTCATTATCGCTATTACTATTTTACTAAACTTACTGCCTGCGGCAATAAGTTTTAAAGACACTGCTGGACAGAACTGGGTTCCTGTAACGGAAATCTTTATTTCGACATGTCAGCATAGCCCAATCCCAGAATGAACTAAGTTAATCACTCCTAATCATTTTAATTCAAAGTATTCATAGTGCAAACTCATGCAATTTTTTATATCTAATACAAAAAATAACAGTGATCGTTCGTTTCAATCCTGGTTAATCCCTTCGATATAAGTGAGGCAACTGCCTTCATTACCAAATTGCGTTGTGAATATTTTTGTAGATGGAATTAACTTATGGATCGTAAAAAAAATATAACTCTAAATTAGATCATAATAGAATTAAATAAAATAAGACTCATGGTCGAAAAGATACCAACAATTTTTTAACAACTAACATATAAATTTATTTACAATTATTTTACAAATTGTTGGGCGTCATAAGACACAATATTCTCAATATAGATAGCATAAAAAAACAAAATAAAACACTATTAATTCTATTTGTCTAATTATTGTTTTAATACTAAGATTGAATACCAATTGGAGCGTGCAGAAACCCCTACTAGGCATTTTGCCTTAAACATTTTGGGAAACAATATAAATTATAAGAAAAACCGTACCTTCATATTATTTTGTGCCCAGCACTCAGTTAAGGCTCTCATTCGAAAACATCACAGGTGGTCGCACATCAATACTGGCGAACATCACATTCAGATCCTCGGCTATCACACAGCACCAGTGGCGGACATCCTTTCCGGATCATAGGCTAGGTGGTCGCACATCAATACTGGCGAACATCACATTCAGATCCTCGGCTATCACACAGCACCAGTGGCGGACATCCTTTCCGGATCATAGGCTATCACTCATCATCGGTGGCGGACATCATTTTCAGTTCATGGGCTATCACTCATCATCGGTGGCGGACATCATTTTCAGTTCATGGGCTATGTAGGTAGGTCCTCCTTGGAATTAATAACGATTTTTTTTTAAACACATCTTCGCCTCCCGGAGAGAACTTTTCATCTAAACTCCTCAAGAAAACAGTCTATGTTCTTTTTTTCTTTTTTTTTATGGCGGGCGTGGCTAATCCATCTGCCCGAAAAAAATGACCATTCAGTTTCTCGCCCGTCCTATTCCTGATAAACGATTCGTTAGCTTCCTCTTCGAGCGTGGGGGGGTTGGCCCCTCTTGTCTGCAACGCACTCCCAGCCGGAAAAATGAACGGTAGCCTCAAACTAGAGAAACGTGTGGGGTCTCGCTTAATTGGCTTGTAAATCTACCAATAAACCATTCTTGACGTACATGTCAAGCGATTGTTATGCTAGAGCCCAACTGGTGCCTACTAGATGCCGGCTGAGATAGGGGTCTGCCTTGCTCCTGACATGAATAGCGTTAAACATACACTAGTATTTACAACCACTATACAAAAATATCAAAGGATACAATATGTATAATATACCATTTATATATATATATCTATAAATCACGGAAGATTGCTGGATGCTTATGCTTCCAGCATCTCCCCCCCTAACTAAATGAAAAAAAAAGAGAGATAAACAGACAAAAGAGTACTTTTTCTTTTCTTTTTTTTTTTTTTTTTTTTTATAAGTGTTCGGCGATCTTGAAAGATCAATCACTGTTTCAAAGTCTGTTTGTGATTGAACACTTGCAACGCCATCAGTTGTCTACTTCTGTACATCACTATCGAAAATGAACATCGTAGAATGCCTAGATTTGTTTTTTTTTTTTTGTCCATGTCTGTAAAGAAAGTTCAGGTTACGTAACACAATGATTCGCAGTCTCTGATTGTATTGCTCCTGGCTTCTCTCCCCTGCTGGGAGGTTGTTGATGTGTGAGGATTCTTCTTCTGCGTTATGCATCAATACTTATATTGTTCCCATAATTTTGCCTAAAATCGCGAGTTTCCGAAATAATAAAGCAAAGATAATGTATATACATATATATATATATGTATTTTATTTATTTATTTATTTTAAAGCTGTTGATATGTCCAAAACTAGTTACTGAAATAGTTTAAGAACACATTTCTGACTCATTTTTCCATTTACAAGTATGGCTGTTATCATAACGTACAAACCAATGCATCACCATATTTATATGCTACACTATAATCTTTTTTTATATATGATACACATTTTATACCATTCACATTATCTCAATATAAAATCAATACACACAATTATTTATATTTGCAATTTTGTTGTGCAGGCTGATTTTCACCCTTAGCACTATTCCAAAACTTATAGTAAGTGCTGTTGTTTCTGTTTCATTCCTTATACATATTGAAAAATTAACCTTACAAGACCAGTTTTACCCTTTTTCTTTATATAACATTTATACATATAATATAACCTGTCCACTGAAAAAAAATCCCAATTTCTAAAATTTTATGTCATTCTGATAACCGCGGAAACCATATACTTCGATAAAATTTTGTTAGTAGTCAAACTCTATAAGTAATCCATTGTGTAAGCCTTCTAAGCATTTTGTTATGTGCTGATATAAAGAAAGTTTTTTATTTATTTATTTATTTTATTTTATTTTATTTTTTATTATTTTATTTTTTATTTTATTTTTTATTTTTTTTAACTAATTTGAAACTGAAACAGGGAGGGGAAAAACAAAAAGCTACCACATTTATTGATTTATTTATTTATTTATCCTACCAATGCTACCTTATGTCTCCTTATTACTTATATAATCCTTATTATTATACCCCTTTTATTATATATCCGTTTTATTATTTTTTTTTTTTTATCGCTATTATTAATGTATTTACTTCCAAACCCTTTTACCCAATTTCAAAATCTATCCTTCTCGGAGCAAATAAAAACAATGATAGTTCACGACCCCGCATGCCTTGGCCAAGTAAATCAAAATCTTCTGCCCGCAAAAGAATTTTGTTACATGCAAAGTCCCAAAACCCCCCAATGTTGGTTGCCCCGCGAAAGATAAAGTTATTGCAAAAGTTTTTTTTTTTTTGTATGGCCCCGAAAAGGGCCTTTTTTTTTTTTTTTTTTTTTTTTGTATGGCCCCGAAAAGGGCCTTTTTTTTTTTTTTTAAACTAAGTTCCCCTTTTCGTCTTTAAATATAAAGAGGTATTATCTCCCTGTGTCGCTCAAACAAAACCCATTTGAAAGAAGTAATTATTAATATTATTGTTATAATTTTATTTCAAAATGTTCTATGAATCTGACTATCTAAGCTATCTTTACATTCACTCAATAATTAATCTTAAGAGGAAATGCGTTCATCCACCTTATCTTATATAAATTTGCCTATCATCCGTAATACTTATTTATTTTATTTTATTTTATTTTTTTTATTTTTATGTATGGCTCTGAAAGGAGCCTTTTTTTTTTTTTTTTTTTTTTTTTTTTATTAAGTCTTTGTGACAGTCTTGTACAAGCTAATCCTCCGTCACCTATATCTAAGTAAGCGTGCCCTTACCTAATCCTCAATATTCTGTTCCGAGTCTGATTCATTTAACTCGCCCTTAGTTTTTCTGGCATTCCTCGTCGTAGCCTTGGGTGCAAAAAGAAATTGTATGTGTCGACGTATTGTTGGCCCATTTATTTTGTCTTTCAGACGGAGCACATAATTATTGTGTCGAACAACTTTTACTACCACAAAAGGCCCTTCAAAACGAGGGTGTAAAGCCCTAGGCTTGCCAATTACTTTTGCGTACACTTCTTGACCCACGTCTAACTTTTTAACTTCTTGAAGATCATTTTCTTTGATATATTCCGCCATAATTTTTTGTTGGTTAGCTATGGCTTGCCGGTGAACTGCCCTCATATGTTCTATCCTATTTTTAACGAACGCTTGAGTGCACGTTAAATCCGGAGCACTTAATACCGTAAATTGATTTTTAATTTCTCTACCAAAGAATAATTTTGAAGGAGAATAACCTAGTGCTCGATGGATCGTGGTATTATAATTAAGTTTAAAATATTCGAGTCTGGTGTCCCACTCAAGAGTGGAATTGGACATTGCCACCAAGGATGCCTTAATCGATTTATTCATAATTTCAGCCAGACCATTCCCACAAGGTTTGTAGACGCTTGTCGGGTGTAGATCTATATTTAGTGTCTTCAAATATTCTTTAAAAAGCGCACTGCGAAAATATTGTGCGTTGTCTGTAACTATTTCGGAACACAAGCCGTAGGCTCCGAAGTACCTATTTAGAACGTTCAAGATAGTTTGGGACTCCACATTTCGTAAAGGGACTGCTTCTAAAAATCTAGAGCCTGCGTCTATGATAGTAAGAATGAAGCAATTTTTCCTAAGGGTCATGGGTAATTTTCCTACTATATCCATTTGTAGACTTGCTCCGATTTGTAAATTTCTTTCCATTTTTTCAAGTGGTACTTTTATCGTCTGATGCTGCTTACTGCAATTACATCTTACGCAATTCGTGCAATAATTTTTTATATCTTGGTACATTCCGTACCAGAATAAACGAGTTTTGACAGTTTCGTATGTTTTTTTAAAACCAAAATGGGGTCCATGTGCCTCCGCCATAACCGTGAACTTAAGCTCGTCCGGTACGATTATTAATTCTGGATATTTCCCGTTTTGTTTTAATACCAGCGTTTTATTCTCGTTTAAATTATACTTTTTTGTTATTCTGTTGTTTTTCTTTGACTCAACCTTTTTTATAATTGTGATTAATTTTTCATCCTCATATTGCTTGGCTCTAATGTTCTCTTCACTCAAGTTAAGATTTACTTTGAATAAGTTATTCTGTAACTCGTTGCTACTAGTGATATTATTTACCAAGTTTCTAGACAAAAAATCCGAAGGATTAATTTTCCCTTCGATGTATTCGATATTGTAATCATAGTCGCTGAGATTTAAAATCCATCTAGCCACTATATCCGACTGCATTTCAATTTTCAGCGGATATGTGAGAGCTTTGTTATCCGTTAAAATAGTAAATTTCCGCCCTAACAGCATGTGTTTAAAATGCATAACTGCGTCATGAATAGCCAATAATTCGAACTTCATGCTTGGGTAAGCCGTTTCTGACTGCTTAAGTTTTCTACCGTAAAATTCAATAGGGACTAAGTATCCATTATCTTCCTGCGCAAGGACACCTGATATTGCTTTCTTTGAACCATCAGTTATTAAAAAGAACTCCCTATCAAATTTTGGCGGTTTAAGAGTAGGGTTGCTCACGATTGCCTCTTGTATATTTAAAAATGCTTGTTCCGTCTCCTCAGTCCATTTAAATTTTACATTTTGTTTAGTCAATTCGACTAGAGGATTGACAATATCGGCATAATTTTGAATAAGAGTTCTGAAATAATTTGCCAAACCTAAAAGTGACTTTACCCCCTTTTTATTTTTAGGCCTAGTTAATCGTTGTACCTTCCCCACGTTTTTTTCTGATGGGGCATATCCATTTTTATTAACTTTGAATCCCAAAAATTCAATTTCCGGTTTACATATTTGCACCTTAGAGGGTTCAACTGTTAAATTGTGATCAATTAGAGTTTCCAAAACTTCCTTTAACAACTGTGCCATTCCCTCCGGGGTGTCTTCGGCCAAAACCACATCATCTATAAAATATCCTACTTTGTCCTTAGGAAAGTGTCCCAGGACCCTATCCATAAGTTCAGCGAATTTTGTACTACTTAATTTAAGCCCAAAATTTAGGCGGCACGGGGCGTACTTCCCACACTCCGTCACAAATGCTAATTTGTGACGATCCTCCGGGCGTAACATAATTTGGAAAAAAGCCGAATGCAAATTTAATGTTGTATAAAATTTTTTTCCACTAATTGCCTGTAAAACATCTTTTACGTCCGGTACCGGATATGGAAACCCCTCTAAAATCTCGTTCAACGTCCTGTAATCCACCGCCATTCTATAGCGAACCAAGTTTTTTTCCGTACCTTTTTTTTTTACAAATAATACCGGAAATGCATAATCTGAATCTGATTTTTCGATTATTTTCGCTTCTAACAGTTTTCGTAGTTCCTCCTGCGCATACTGCTTAACTGCCTGGGGCGTCTTATATGGTTTATGCTGAATGGGAAAATTGTGGTTTAATTGTATTTTGGGCACTACCAATGAAGATTGTCCCAAAGATTTGTAAGACTTCGAAAAAGCATGTGCATGACTCATCAATAAGTCTTCTATCTTTTGCTTAAAATCCCCCGTATAATGATCTAAATTAAAATCCGATCTATCAAGCTCCGCTTCTCTCAAAGCCCTAACTTCTTGCAAATCCAGGTTATTAATTTGATAGATTTCTCCATCTTCAATCTCATTAGGCTTTAAATTATTCTTGCTAACAAAATCCGAACTGATAAGTGCGATCCTAGTATCCGTTCTAATTATAATCTTATCTTCTGTATTGTTTGTTACAATCAAATTAATTTTATTAGTGACTGGTACCTCATGAATTGAACATTCCGTAATTAAATTTTTAAATTCCTCTGTTGGTTCAATTAAAATCAGCTGATTAGGCTGTACTGCCTCAGGACATCTCAACGATATTATTTTCGTTTGTCCTGGGTGTAAATGCGTTTCTTTCTCTATACACGCAAATATTTCATTTCCTTTAAAACGACATTTAATTTTATTTGTGCGCACTGCCTTGGTGATATTTTTCATTTCCGACCCTCTTTTATTTACACTATTTACACTAACTATTTCCTTATTCATAACCTGCGGTTCCAGGGCAATTTCCGTATTTTTTAATTTTAGTGTTTTCTTATCAAAATTTAAAATCATTCTATTTTTTTTTCAAGAAATCAAAACCTAGCAACATTTTATAGTCCCCTTGAAAATTATGAGATGTAACATAAAATGTTCCTGTCACAAACTCGTTGTTAATTTTAAATGTAATTTTTTATACATTGCCGAAAAGGTATGACTGAGTTATCGAATGTGTGGATTGTTACCCTATTCGCTAAGTATTTAATTTTTGCCTCCGTTTGTTTAAAAGCCTCTAAAACCTCCGGTGATAAAAGCGAAACTGCGGCCCCACTATCCAGCAACGTGTCAATTTTTAACCCAAAAATCTGTAATGTAATGATGGGAAGTTTATCCTTTTCCGCTGAATTCACACTAGCAATCACGAACTTATTCCCCCTTATCGGGAATCTACCGGGGTCTTTCTTATGACTATTATTTACAACTGCAGATTCCCTTAAAAGTTTCCCGAATTCGACTTTCTTTTCCCTTTGTGTCTGTCCGAAAAATCTCTCTTATTTTCTTTTTCCTGAATTGAATTTCTATTTCTTTCCTGCTGCGGTTCATCCCTGGAATAGTCATTTCGCCCTCTCCTATGTTCATCCGATTGTTTACGATTTCCATAATATGCATCGTAGCGTGCAACCCCTGATCTGTCATCTCTGATATTATAACTTCTATCCGAGGAATCCCTATTCCATGGAGAACTATGATTGAAATTTTCATAAAAATTTTCAAATCTATTACAATCCTGATAATTTCTATCCCTGTGAAATCTGTCATAATTAAAATCACTATACATTTGTGCACTGGGAAAACAATTTTGTGATACTGGCGCTGCGAATCCATAGCCTTCCATCGCCCTGTAATTATTCGCACCAAAACTCTTATTTGCAAAATTTCTCTGTCCCTGGTTCCGAAATTTAGTATTTGAATTTTTCAAATTGTACCAACATTCGGAAATGTCATGCCGGTTCGTATTACAGATTTCACACCGTTTTTCTTTCAAATTATCTTCCCTAACTTGTGTTTTCGTTTGTAATTTCAACTCGTTGACCTGAGCGGTTAATTCTGCTATGGCCGTAGCCTGCTGTTTATTTAATTGTAATAAATTCGTACAAAAATCCTCATTTTCTTTGCTTGTATTGGCTGTTACCGCATTAATCTGATCTAAAACTGTCGATTTATACGCGGATTCGATCGTCTGAGCTTTTTCGCACAATTTCCCAAAATCTTTAATGTCTAATTTTCGCAATTCCAACGCAATATTTGGCGATATTGCCTCCAAAAATTTATTGGCTTTTATTAAATCGAATAGTTTATTAGCTCCCACCTCCGTTGCCTAGCCAGAAGCACCTAAATACATTGATGCGGCCTTGTTAAAAACTTCTATAAAATCTTTCATGTTTTGATTTGGGAGTTGCTTAATTGAGTTAAAATTTATCTGTGCTTCGATAAAAGAATCTTTTTTCTGAAACAATTCCACGATTTTTCTTTTAAACTCTGTATAATTCTTTTCCTCATTTAGCGTCTGGTCAGATACTAATTTCTCACGGGCCGTACCCACAAATTTAGCTTTTAATATCTGTAATTTAAAATCCTCTTCTACGTTGACCCGATCCAATAATTCATCGAATTCTTTCAAATAAAATAACACATTGCTAATCTTTTTTACGTCAAAGGTAACAATCAATGATAACATTTGCGACAAATTCGGTTTTAACGAGTCGTCCATTTTAATCTCTAACGTTTTAGATTTCAATTTTGATTTATTTCTTGTTACTACCCCTGGGTTAGATTGATTTTGTAAGCTTTTCCTTCCTCTTCTCCTCGGCATATATTGTCCTAATTGACATTCATTACCCTTATATTATATATTTTTACACAAATAACTTTGCAATACAACTTAACTCCTGAATAAAATTTACTATAACACACAATAAAATATATAAATATATATATACACTGTCCCTCAAAATCCAAATACAATCAAATTCAAAATAAATGTATAAAATACACATAGAAAATCAGTACCAAATTATTAATTTTCTAAACTGCCCCTTCTTCTTATTATTATTATTTTATTTCATTTGTAATACTACTCCCGCTTTTTTCCTTTGCGGCATAAAATTGGTCTTATACATTCACATAAAACACTTCTTTTTTTGTTCAATAACATAGAAAATGCCATGTACCCCCAAAATATAATCATTACAATAAAATACCATAAATAAATTCAATGTGATGCAAAATCTATTTTAAAATTCTTTCAAATTTTTCAAATATATCATATAATTTGAAACCTTATTTCATAATATTACTCTTAAAACCTTTCCACACACAATTATAAGATTGTTTATTTTCAATTTAAATCACAATATCATCAGTATAATCATACTTAAATATATATTTATTTTTAGTACAACACATCAAAAAATAGCCATTTTGGACGAATGAGTCAGAAACGTTGTAGCACACTCCATTGGCACCAAGTTTTACTTTTAAAATTTAATTTAACATTAAAACCATGAATAGCGCGTAGAATTTTGAGTAAAACTAACACTATGAATTACTATTAACTTTTTATAACAAAAACAATATTATTAACCTCCGGAACTCATCCGAAAAGGTCACGGTACCAGATAGGGTTCAAGGGCCTATGCTGGACAGAACTGGGTTCCTGTAACGGAAATCTTTATTTCGACATGTCAGCATAGCCCAATCCCAGAATGAACTAAGTTAATCACTCCTAATCATTTTAATTCAAAGTATTCATAGTGCAAACTCATGCAATTTTTTATATCTAATACAAAAAATAACAGTGATCGTTCGTTTCAATCCTGGTTAATCCCTTCGATATAAGTGAGGCAACTGCCTTCATTACCAAATTGCGTTGTGAATATTTTTGTAGATGGAATTAACTTATGGATCGTAAAAAAAATATAACTCTAAATTAGATCATAATAGAATTAAATAAAATAAGACTCATGGTCGAAAAGATACCAACAATTTTTTAACAACTAACATATAAATTTATTTACAATTATTTTACAAATTGTTGGGCGTCATAAGACACAATATTCTCAATATAGATAGCATAAAAAAACAAAATAAAACACTATTAATTCTATTTGTCTAATTATTGTTTTAATACTAAGATTGAATACCAATTGGAGCGTGCAGAAACCCCTACTAGGCATTTTGCCTTAAACATTTTGGGAAACAATATAAATTATAAGAAAAACCGTACCTTCATATTATTTTGTGCCCAGCACTCAGTTAAGGCTCTCATTCGAAAACATCACAGGTGGTCGCACATCAATACTGGCGAACATCACATTCAGATCCTCGGCTATCACACAGCACCAGTGGCGGACATCCTTTCCGGATCATAGGCTAGGTGGTCGCACATCAATACTGGCGAACATCACATTCAGATCCTCGGCTATCACACAGCACCAGTGGCGGTCATCCTTTCCGGATCATAGGCTATCACTCATCATCGGTGGCGGACATCATTTTCAGTTCATGGGCTATCACTCATCATCGGTGGCGGACATCATTTTCAGTTCATGGGCTATGTAGGTAGGTCCTCCTTGGAATTAATAACGATTTTTTTTTTAAACACATCTTCGCCTCCCGGAGAGAACTTTTCATCTAAACTCCTCAAGAAAACAGTCTATGTTCTTTTTTTCTTTTTTTTTATGGCGGGCGTGGCTAATCCATCTGCCCGAAAAAAATGACCATTCAGTTTCTCGCCCGTCCTATTCCTGATAAACGATTCGTTAGCTTCCTCTTCGAGCGTGGGGGGGTTGGCCCCTCTTGTCTGCAACGCACTTCCAGCCGGAAAAATGAACGGTAGCCTCAAACTAGAGAAACGTGTGGGGTCTCGCTTAATTGGCTTGTAAATCTACCAATAAACCATTCTTGACGTAAATGTCAAGCGATTGTTATGCTAGAGCCCAACTGGTGCCTACTAGATGCCGGCTGAGATAGGGGTCTGCCTTGCTCCTGACATGAATAGCGTTAAACATACACTAGTATTTACAACCACTATACAAAAATATCAAAGGATACAATATGTATAATATACCATTTATATATATATATCTATAAATCACGGAAGATTGCTGGATGCTTATGCTTCCAGCAGACACGTTTAATGAGAGTTTAATTAATATCACTTAATTTAATAACACTTTTAATAAGTATTTAATAAGATGGTCCGGCCATTGGGTCGTGCCAGTTACGAGCCTGGTGCCAAGCTCGAGTTATTGCAGACATTTAGCATATTTCAAGGAAGTTTAAAGCAAAAACCTATACGCTTTTATTTTATATATATGTTACAGGCCAAACCCGATTTTAGGCCAAACTAGTTTATCCTAACGCCCATCGGATAGACTAGTTTTTCCTAGGCCAAACAGGTCTATCCTAACGCCCATCGGATAAACTAGTTTTTCCTAGGCCAAACCGGTCTATCCTAACGCCCATCGGATAAACTAGTTTTTCCTAGGCAAAACTAGTCTATCCTAAGGCCCGTAGGACAATCTAGTTTTTCCTAGGCCAAACTAGTTTGGCCTAACTCTTATAGGCTAAACTAGTTTAGTTTGCTGTTTATTAGTCTGAACTAGTTTTTCCTAGGCCGATCTAGTTTATCCTAGGCGAATTCAATTTGGCGTGATTTTATTGAATTCAATGACGCCACAGCGCCAACATTCTAGTTTGTCCTAGGCTGATCTAGTTTATCCTAGGCCAATTTAATTTTACGTGTTTTTAGCTCGCAAGCTTCAAAGCCTGAGAAATAATGGGCTCGCAGGTTCTGTATGTATGAATGTACGTATGTATGTACGAATGTACATACGTATGTACGAACGTATGTACGAGTACGTAACACGATAACTCGTGATAGAAATATCCGATTTGCTTCAAATTTCGGAAGTACGTTCATTGATATAAAATACTTTTCTGATTGATTTTGGGAATTCATTGGATTGGATTCATAAAGGGAAGCGAAAGGGAGGCTAATCCCCCATCGTTAATTTAGAGAAATGGATTTTTGATGTAGAATTATCAGTTTTCATTTAAAATTTTAGATATAGGATCATTGTTACTAGGCGCCTCCATAATTAGTTGTGTATGTTTATTGTTTAAGTGTAAAAAAAGGGCAATGTAGGTTACCCCCCCCCCCCATAATTTAGATAAATGGTTTTTGACGCTGAATTTACGGATATGTTTCACATTTGTATATAGGTTCTTTCTGATAAGGCGATTCCTGAATAGTTTTCGGTGTTTAATGGTTAAGTATGAAGGGAAAAATGAACGATTACCCTCTTACATAGAAAAAACTAGTTTATCCTATGGGCATTTAGATAAACAAGTGTAGAAAAAACTAATTTATCCAATTGGCATAAGGATAAAATAGTTTGGCCGAATAGTTCTAATTTAGCTCGAAAGCGGGTTTGGCCAGTAAAAAACATATCTTTCACTAGAAAAAGTATAAATGCGTGTCAAGAGGCATTGCTTATAACACCAATACAGAAATTTAACATGTTCACCTTAGAGACATGATGCATTGGACATAGTGTTTGCTTATTCAAGCAAATTATTATTATTTATTTTAATGTTATTTACTTTTGTACAGGCAGAGCTCTGTTTGTACAAAAATCAGTGAAAAAAATCTCAGTCCGGCTCAATCTGGCCCTACTCAATTTCTGCAAAAAAATTCAGGTTTTACTTCACATTCCTTTCACAGGTTCCTTTAAAAATATTGTTTATATACTTATTGGATAATTTTACAATGTATTTTTAAATTATGTTGTGTTCACAGAATGGAAAATACACAATGTATTAATGATTATCTAGATTCTTAGAGTTTCGATATTCAAATACGGATTCATTAAATAATCAATGTAGTTTAGAACAAAATAAAAAATATGAGAGTTATAAACATCATAACTTTTGAATCCTTTCAGTAAAAAGTAGATCTGTGAATATATTTCTCTGTCATTCCTTAAGGTTTTCTCAAATCCTAAAGAGCTACATCCTAACACATTTATGAACTACTTCCTTTTCGGAAATGCATAAGGTTAGCAGATTCAGATAATATATAATCGAATGGCATAAACCATTTTTTCATAAAAACGATGTATCTTTAAGAAAATAATAAAGCTACGTTTTGAATCAAATTTCCGGTTACGACTTCACGAAAAAAAAAAAAAAAATTGACGCCGTGACAAGAATAGTTTATATGTCGACAGGTAATTAATTTCTCAAAAATGGAAAACGCTGCTCGCTTGCAAATTTTGTTCAGCTTCATTCTGGCTCGAATGTGCAATAACAATAATAATAACAATAATAATAAATGCAAGTCAGATCTCAGTTGGCACGAGTGTGCAGAAAAAAAAGCAAACACCATGTCCAATGCATCATGTCTCTAAAGTGAACATGTTAATTAAACATAAATTTCTGTATTGGTGTTATAAGCAATGACTCTTGACACACATTTATACTTTTTCTAATGAAAGATATGTTTTTTACTGGCCAGACCCGTTTTCGAGCCAAATTAGATTAGCCTCGGCCAAACTATTTTATCCTTATGCCAATTGGATAAACTAGTTTTTCTACACCAAACTTGTTTATCTAAATGCCCATAGGATAAACTAGTTTTTTCTTGTAAGAGATGTAATTTTTCCTTTCATACTTAACCATTAATCCCCAAAACTATTCAGGGAATCGCCTTATCAGAAAGAACCTATATACAAATGTGAAGGAAATCCGTAAATTCTGCGTCAAAAACCATTTATCTAAATTATGGGGGAGGGGTTAACCTACATTGCCCTTTTTTTACATTTAAACAATAAACATCCACAACTAATCATGCAGGCGCCTTGTCAGAATGATCCTATATCTAAAATTTTAAATGAAAACTGATAATTCTGCATCAAAAATCCATTTCTCTAAATTAACGGTGGGGGACTATCCTCCCGTTCGCTCCCCTTTATTCTTATCCAATGAATTCCCAAAATTAATCAGAAAAATACCTTATATCAATGAACGTGCATCCAAAATTTGAAGCAAATCGGATATTTCTATCACGAGTTATCGCGTTACGTACATACGTACGTACATTCGTACATACATACGTACATTCATACATACAGAGCCTGCGAGCCCATTATTTCTCAGGCTTTGACGCCTGCGAGCTAAAAACACGTAAAATTAAATTGGCCTAAGGATAAACTAGATCAGCCTAGGACAAACTAGAATGTTGGCGCTGTGGCGGTCATTGAATTCAATAAAATCACGCCAAATTGAATTGGCCTAGGATAAACTAGATCGGCCTAGGAGAAACTAGTTCAGACCAATAAACAGCAGGCTAAACTAGTTTATCCTATAAGAGTTAGGCCAAACTAGTTTGGACTAGGAAAAACTAGATTGCCCTATGGGCCTTAGGATAGACTAGTTTGGCCTAGGAAAAACTAGTTTATCCGATGGGCCTTAGGATAGACCGGTTTGGCCTAGGAAAAACTAGTTTATCCGATGGGCGTTAGGATAGACCGGTTTGGCCTAGGAAAAAGTAGTCTATCCGATGGGCGTTAGGATAAATTAGTTTGGCCTAGGCCAATCTAGTTTGGCCTAAAATCGGGTTTGGCCTGTAACATATATAAGTTAAAGTATTGTCTTCGATCGACATTTAAAAATGCGTAAGTTAATGGTCGATCCCTAAATTGTATTTCAAATAAACTGATACCGCTGCGTTCAGAGGTGTGCTTAAGTAGCGTAAGTCACGAATTTTGGAAAATTTTGGATTTTAATATCTTTTCAGGATTTGTAGATATCGAGATGAATTTTTTTTGTTCGATTCAGGAATGGATAATGAAAATTTTTCTAATTGGAAGTTTTATCTTCTGGGGGCCGTATAAAAATTTAATTTTCGTATTTTTTAAAATAGACCTCCCATGGAGTTGCAACTTATCTTATAAAAAAATTTACCTTTTTTGATGAAACTTTGCAATTGGAAGTATGGGTCTAGGGCTAATATTTAAGGAGATAGCCTATTGTTTCGATATTTATGACTCACCCTGTATAGGGTGAAATGTAATTATCGAAACAATGGGCTACCTTCTTAAATATTGCCCTACATACTTCTAGTAGCAAAATTTCATAAAATAAATGCAAAATTTGATAAGTTGCAAATCCACGGGGGGGGGGGGAGTCTATTTGAAAAAGTACAAAAATCAAATCTCCGTAAGGTACAAATTCCAATTAGAAAAAGTTTCCTCATCCACTACTGAATTAAACATAAAAAATCTTCATATCTGCAAATCTCGGAGAGATATATCTGTTAAAAAAATTCACGAGGTTTTAAAGAATTTGACACAAACTTAAATGTGCGTACCTAAAGAAACAATGTTACTTTAACAGTTCTAGGAAACATTTCAAAATACATTTAATAAGATATAATTTTGATTTTTTTTATGGTTAACTATATAATTTGCAATCAAGACCACATTCTAAAATATTTATAAAAATATCAAATAAGTAGTATTGTTTTAAATGGTACAATTTAAAATCTTTGTAATCTGAAGCATTACTCATCGGATGTCATCTTATTTCTTCATTTAATTAAACATAAAAATCAAATTTTAACTTATTTCAAACTTCCAGAAACAAAATTAATGTAAAATATTCAAAAATGACTAGTTTCAAATTTTAATCTTTTTTCTTCAACGATTCTACACTTTTAATAATTTAAAGACGAAAAATGGTGCAAGGGGGGGGGGACCACATCATTCAGAAAAACGCATTAAGTTTTAAATAAAATTTGGCTCATAATAAAATGTTTGAATGATTAAACTTTCAAATCAGTTTAACTTTTGTGATTTTCACCTCAATTTTGTACGGTTTAAATAGCCATCAATTATTCAAATCAGTGCTTTTTCTAAGACGCGGATTAAGAGATTTTTCTTACTTTAGTTCTCATAACTTCGAGCTTCTTCGTCCCTATGAGGCTATAAAGTCTGTGTTCTGGACCAGGCCGGGACAGGATCTGAAATTTCATTTTCATAAGACTCGCCAGGCGAGGCATAACGGATTTTTCATGCCGTACCAGGACTGTTTCCATCTTATAGGTCTGAAAGGGAAAAAAATTTCAATTCGATCTCGACGCAACTCTTTTTAAAATCATTGGGTCTGAATAACATAATCCGTACATAAACTAAGTAAAATTTTGCTCATTCAATATTTTTTACAAGAAAAGCATATATTTTGAAACCGCTTTTACTTAAAAATAATCATTTTTAAAAAAGCAAATTCAAAGGGAAAAAAATGAAATACATTAAAACCAATGAAAAAATAATCTGCCTATGACGGAATCCGGTCTTAAACGGAAATGTGTTGATCTATGCAAAATGAATGTAATATGCGTTGGGAAAATATAAACTACATTTACACCACCATAAAAGGGAATTTGTCTGTATTTTTTTTTTCTTTCTGATGTAATATTCCGTTTTAAAATGTTTCACTGTGTAGCTTTTTTCAAAGTCTCAAACACATGGGATATGGATTGACGGCATCAAAATAAGAGTGAAAAATTAACTTATAAATAGAAATTGTTTAATAAAATAAATAAATCACATCCTTTCGCTCTTCATTATAAATAAAAAAAGCATAAACATGAAAAACGAAAAGCTATAATAAGGATTTTCGCTCAGAACTACTCCAAACGAAACAATTTTTAACTATATTGAAGTAAAAACTTATGTAGAAATTTTGAAAGAATACAAATTATCTCAATTAACCTAGATCAAAAGAAAAAAAAAACTAAAAAAAGAGACTAAAACTACTATGGCTATGCCAGCTATGACCAGGCTAAACCAGGCTATGATTTAAACTTTTTTCTAGAACGAGCCTTGTTATGATTTTAACATTTTTTCCAGACGGGTAGAACTTACGCCCTGTGGGTCGGTTCGAGACCGGACCTAGCTATTTCGAACCGTGCTGACCTCTAGTGCAAATACCAGCATATTGTTAAAGCACATTTAAAGTAAAATATATGCATTTTGAATTTATGGCCAAAACATAAAGCGGTATCTCAATTTGATTTTTAATAAAGTACAATTTGTGAATGGCCTCTGTCTTGCGTTGAAATTGTGTAAAGAACTCGTGCTCAGAAGTAGGAGAAAGTGGCGTAAGTCCCAAATTTTGGATATTATTATCTCTGTGAGATTTGTAGGTATCGAGAGTAATTTTTTTTTTTTAAATTCATGAATGGGTAATGAAAAATTTTAGAAATGGGTAATTAGAAATTTTATCCTACAGGGGCCGTATAAAAATTTAATAGTTGTATATTTTTAAATAGAACCCCCAAGAAATTGCAACATATCTCTGCATAACTATCTTTTGCACTTTTTTATGAAACTTTGCGATTTGAAGTATGTATCTTTTTTTTCTGAAGACAACTAATATGGAAACCCATGTTCGTTTCCTTGGAAATTTTTGCATTCATTTGATCGACTATTTTACATAAAGCGTTTAATTTTTTTTATTTATATAAGTTATTCATACATTCAAATTTGACGGCGAATTCTGTAGAAATCTACACCAAGATTCACTATATATGTAGTTAGGAAACAAATAATGAAGTAGTTTCTGTTTTACTTTAACATCTGTATTTTGAGCTTAATAAAATAACTTATATGAGTGTCTTATATAGTCTAGTGGTACACTCTATTGCGAAGGCAAAATACACATGTCACACTGTTATTTTAAGAACTCGTATATTGCTTTAAAAACATTTAAACGTTCTTTTTTATTTAAGATATTTCAAAATTTTCTACCTTAAAATAGCATTCTATGAAATCAACAGCGACTGTTTACTGTGGCTATTATAAGGCATGGGCAAGAGCATATTTATAATTTATTTTCATAACGACATTCGTACAGCATGAATAATTCTGTTTTACTTTCATATATGTATTTTCAAGCTTAATATATTTTTTGACCCCTGAGTTTATTAATATACTTTTTAAATTTTCAGTTATGGATTTATTTAACAAACTGATAAGTAAGAAATATAGATTAGCGAAAGAAATAATTTTTTATTTTCATGCACACAATTTTATGATAAATGGGGACACAAAAAGTACATTTAAAAAAAAAAACTTCTTATTTTTTACTTTTTTATTTTATTTTACACTTTTGTATAGCATTAAAAACATAAATCAAACATGTATTTAATATTTTTTAATCACTAATGGACTGTACAAATGTGATCTTAACGTGCAATAAAATTATTAAAGTTCAAGTTTCGTACATTTCGTACATTTCTGCTGCTGGCCATTTTTATGTAACGCTTAGCTCGCTAAAAAAGCGCTATAACAAAATATTCAAATATTCAGACTATATGACAACTGATTTAGGCCAAATTTTACCTTACTATATTAAAACTGAATAATATTATTCTAATTTGCTCAATAAAATGCTAATATGTATTCAATAATTCGACCAAAAATGATAGGTTTTTCATGTTTAACTATATATATTGTGACTTTAAATGCAGTCTCACAATATTTAGCATGTACTGTGTTATCTTCTACATATAAAACAGTATTGCAAGGCACATAAACTTTTCCTTCTTATTTTTATTTTTATTTATTTCTTTATTTATTTATTTTTGTTATTGTAAATTTTATGAGTGTATTGCATTTTCTATGGCTTAATTATCGAATAATTTCTTTTAAATACATTTAAACAAGTTTTTACTTATTTTTCACAAATGACGCAAATAATAAATAAAGAAAATACACACTAATAAACAAAAAATGAAAAAACAATCAGAATACCTGCAGTACACAAAATATAAGACATGACGTTACTTAAAGAGTTTGGACCTTATTTCATATTACTGTCAAATATTTTTTTTTCTGCAACATATACTAAAATACTTATAAAATACACTGGTTTTCCCCACTTTAAGTGTAATTCTATATAATTAAACAGAATATTTTTTTAATATTCTCATTATTGGATTTCATATTTAAAACATTTTAAATGAAAACATCACAAAAAATTCAAGATAATTATCCTAAATTATTATCACACATTTATATTTTCGAAATACCCTAATTTCCTGCGTATAATCCGCGGATCAAACAATTCTTTTTCGACCCAGAAATTTTATTTTGTACTTGAAAGCAAATATTTACGGCGATCTAAGAAGTAACGTTTCATTTAATAAAATTTCTGGGTTGAAAAATGATTGTTTGATCCGCGGATTATACGCAGGAAATTAGGGTACGTTTATCTGACAGTCTTCTCACATCTTAATTCTAAACCATCAAGTCCTTTATTTTTTATTTAGCATTTAAAAGAAAATGATTTTTTTTTTGTAACCTTTCTGTTTTTTTATCACAAGAGAAATTTTGAAAGAATACAAATTATCTCAATTAACCTAGATCAAAAGAAAAAAAAAAACAATAAAAAAGAGACTAAACTACTTAGCTTTAAACATTCGGTATACTTTACAACCACTCATTAGAAAGTCAAAGAGAGTAATTTGAGAGAAATCCGATAACGAGTTTTCTTTCAACAAACTTTAGGTATACATTCTTTTAACACAGTTATTTAGATAATGAAAATGTAGATTTCTTTTAAAGATTAATCAAAAAATATGTTTACAATTACAGTATTGCTGATGATATTTTAAACTAATAAATATTTTTTTTAGATTTAGAATTAATATATATAAAAATCTATGAAAAATGAAAAACGTGTACAATAGAAATTTTTTATTTAAGAGTGAAAATGTTTCCTTTTAAATCATAAAATATTTTTGAGAAAAACTGTTTTAATTAAAACAACCCTGTAAATCTATATGATTTGACATAAAAATTACAAACTTTTTTGCCGTATAAAGTTAAACTATATATCCACGCGACAATTTAAGTAATCAGAGTAAATCCATTTATTACTGTTATAAATAATACATTTATCTTCAGATCTATGTAATCAGCTTTTTAAAAATAAATGTTTTAATGTAGTTCATTATTTTTTAAATTAATTTTATCATCTAAACTTTTATGCATTTTAATTTCGTATTTAATTTTTCCTTTATTTCGAAATTATTGCATTTTAATGTTGTGCATAGCTAAATGCATGTATTAATTTATTAGTAGCAATATTCAGCATGGAAAAAAATCTTAGCCCCTCTCTCAAGATCTAACCAATGATTGAAATATCGAAATTTTGGCATATTTGAAAAGTAACTTGTAAATTGCGTACTTAATTTTTTTGAAAGGGGAGATGAAATGATTATTATTTTTTTTGTACTTCAGCCAACCTTGTAGCTTACGGAAATATGTTAGATTAAAGAAATTATTTATATGAATGTTAGTTAAACAATAAATTCTTAATTATAATGATGACATTAAGATACATTGTTTTTATATACTTCACTAAGATGTTACATGTTTTGTGACATTATTCGGACATCATGACTGAATTGGTAACTCGACAGTCACTATTTATTTTTATAAAAAAAAAGTAGATATTTGGAATAAAATTAAATATGAAAAAAAGAAATCAGCACTTTGAATTAGACTGATCAGAGAATGCTTCCACGAATTTCTTCCCAAGTCTAAAGAATTCCTACTTTTTTTCTATAAAATAAAAAATTCTTATACACGTTTTCTCTACGACTATAATCAATTCAAATAAGAAATCCATTGTCCTGGCGTCACCATGAAATCGACCATTTCTCTCGTTGAATATATTTATATCATTTTGACAACCTATATGTTTCGCACTTCATATCATGCAAAAATTACAGATCTTTAGAAAGACTTTATAAATTCATTTTTTTTGTATTTAATATCTTCATGCTTCTTCTGATGTCATTTGTTCCATAAAATAAATATTATTAGTTTAAACATACAGTGGTGGCCAAAAGTTTGGACATTTTTTCAAAGTTTCGTGTTTTTCAATTGTCTGCTTGTAAATTATATTAATTTTCACTTAAATACAAACGCGTATGCATAAAAATAAAGGTAATTCAATGTAGAATTTAATAATAAAAACAGTATTGCAATATCTGTATGACAAAAAAAGTTATGCTCTTTTTAGTAGGACAAACAAACATAAATCGTTTAGAATAAGGACGTGTTTTGTATTAAAAGCGTACTAGCCAATCACAAACACCGTTCTGAAGAAGACAAATCAGACGTCTCTAATTATAGTTTAGGTTATTTGGATGGTAAAAGAGTTATCATTGTAGAAATATTTTGCGGAATGATGCATACTAGTACAATTAAATAGAGTATTGCTGTTTTCGAATATTTAAAATCCTTTTTTTAATTAAACTAATTTTAAACAATGTCATCAACAAGAAGAACTAATTACACATCTACAAAAAGAAGCCGAATCGTCTTACTGAGAGAAAATGGGCTCTCTTATTCTGAAATTGCAAGACAAGAGTTGGTGGTTCAATGACTTGTTCTGGTGTACTAAAGTTCAGTTTAATTTATAAAAAAAAAACGAAATCAGTGAAAAATATGGATAAATCAGGCCGAAAAAAAATTAAAACTGCCGACAGAAAAATTAAACGGCTATGCCTTCAAGATAGAAAAATTTCATCAGATGCCATTATAAATGAAATGAATGCAGCGGGTATTGCAGTAAGTTCAATAACAATAAGAAGAATGTTACCAGGATTTGGACTACAAGCTAGAATTGCAAGGAAAAAAACATATTTAAATAAAAATCAACGCAAAAAACGAGTTAAGTGGGCAAAAGAACACATTAAATGGTCAGAAAATCAATGGAAACAAGTAATCTGGAGCAATGAGAGTAAAGTATCGCTCTTTGGTAGTAATGGTAGAAAATAAGTGAGACGTAGAATAGGAGAAGCACTTCATCCTGATTGAATTGAAGCAACTACAAAAAACCCAACAATTGTCATGTTTTGGGATGTATGTCTGCAGATGTGGTGGGCCGAATTCAAGTGATTGATGGCTTCCTGAAAGCTAAAAAAATACATCGAAACGTCCTGGAGCCAAAATTGATACCTTCCATCAGGGATCTCTTCCCTAACAATGAACCATTTATCTTTCAGCAGGATTCAGATCCATGTCACACAGCAAAAGTATGCGCAGCATAGTTTCAATATAAAGGCATGGATATTAGGGCGGAGCGTAAAAAACTTTTTTTCGAAATTCTTTTCTCCCTAGCGCGGAAAAGTTGTCTAATGGTATCAGTAATATACTCACAAAATTTGAAAACAATCAATAAATATATTCCGGTTCCACTTTTGTGTCGAAATATGCAATTTTAGCCAAAAATGCTGTAATGTTTCACATTTCAGTAATATTTTTAATTTTCAATTTTTTCTTCGCCCTAGTGCGGAAAAAGTTAAAGAGTACACAAGAAATACAAGTCCAAAATATTAGAGAAGTTAAAAAATATCTTCTGGTTCCACTTTGGGTTCTAAATATGGGAAATTGTAGAAAATTAAACAAATTTTCACATTTTAGTCATTTTTTTATTTTTCGATTTTCTATTCCCGCTGGCATGGAAATGGTCGAAGAATATGCAAGAAACATAAGTAAAAAACTTTAGACTAATAAATAAATATCTTCCGTCTTCCTTTTCGGGGTCTAAAAATGTCAAAGTAGCCAAAAAGCATGTAACATTTCACATTTTAGAGATCTTTTTTCTTAGCAATTTTCTCTTCTTGTTGGAGCGGAAAGTATGGAAAATCATATGAGAAACATAGCAAAATACGTTATTTTTTACACTTGCCCTATATAATCGCAGCCAGGTTCTTCTGTAAGTGTCAAGTATTCTTCAAGCACTCTTTGTTGATGGAGCGTTCCTTCAATATTCCGCTTAATTAAAGTTATATTTTCGACGGTCAAAATACAATCTTTTCGAAGTATTGGTGGATATGAAACTGTAATCTTGGCCTTGGCATTTCATGCGATATTTATTTCTTTCTCTTCTTGTGTTATGCCTGTCTATAACATTGGACATGTCGTCACGTGTCACAACTTGCAAATCTTCAAGAAGTGCCCCTGTTACTGATACTGCTACTCGGTCGGACACTCCTATTGTGCATCAAGTTCAGGCCAGGTCAGTGCGACGGCTTGTTCGTGATATACTTATAGAATTTATGTTGGAATGCAATGACACTAAAGGTTTATCACTAAGATCGTGACACAGTTGTACATCAACAAGACTAAAAGATTTAAATAACTCTAAGTCTTCGATGAAGCAGTAGTGATTGTTTTTTTCCTTTTATACCGTTTTCTGAAACTTCGTTATTCTTTTTCGAACCTGCTCATTCATTTATTAAGTTTCCGTGATGTGGATTGTATTTCTGAATGTATCCATTGGGTCTATCAACAATTTCCTTGAAGTTCTTTGATCCTTAAGAAACTGTCTTCCAATTCTGGAATTTTTATATCACGTGGGCATTTACATCGTTATAGAGATGTACTCTTGTAAGAAAAAATTTCAAACAGACTTTTTTTTCCCTTCCAATACGAAAATTTTTAATTTTGACTGCGTCTGTTCTTTAACGTCAAACTTCTTTAGACTCTTGTACTTATCATTACATGAACCATTCATTTGGACTATTCTTTGCCTAGAAATCGTTGGAACTGAGGAGCCTGTCAAATTGCTTCGACCATTTCAACCCATAATCCGCCATCCCCCCCAAAGGTGGGCCCGATTTTTAATTATATTTTGATTCATTTCTCACCAACAAAAAAGTACATTATATGTTCATAATTTGGTAGAACGCCAGTTCTTAATTCTGTAGGATCCCAAAAAATGGGATGAGACAAATCCCGTGTATACTGTGTCTTAATTGTGATATTTGTGCAATATTTCCAAGTACCCTAATTTCCTGCGTATAATCCGCGGATCAAACAATTCTTTTTCGACCCAGAAATTTTATTTTGTACTTGAAAGCAAATATTTACGGCGATCTAAGAAGTAACGTTTCATTTAATAAAATTTCTGGGTTGAAAAATGATTGTTTGATCCGCGGATTATACGCAGGAAATTAGGGTACACTATTAGTTCAACACAATATTAAAAATTAAAATTTTGTAAACACTTTTAGATGCATTATTATTCAATAAAATATAGAAGCTAAAATTGAATAGCCTCATTACGAACCTAACACGAGCAGAGCATTAAACAAACAGTAATACAACAGTAAATTAACAGAAAGCTGAATTTATTAGAGGAATTTCCCTCAGATCACTTTTAATTCGATTGTTCTATGATATTTGAGTACATTAATGCCATGAATTTGCCAGTTTAAGTAATAAAAGTCAAATCAGAAGATATTTATTAATTACTTAAAATTTTTACACTTATGTTTGTCATATGATTTTCAGAATTTTCCGCGCCAGCGAGAAGAGAAAAATGATAAGAAAAAAAAATCTCCGAAATGTGAAGAATTACAATTTTTTGGCTACTTTGACATTTTTAGACCCCGAAAAGGAAGACGGAAGATATTTATTTATTATTATAAAATTTTTTACTTATGGTTCTTGCATATTCTTCGAACATTTCCATGCCAGCGGGAATAGAAAATCGAAAAATAAAAAAATGACTAAAATGTGAAAATTTGTTTAATTTTCGAGAAATTTCCCAAATTTAGAACCCAAAGTGGAACCAGAAGATATTTTTTAATTATTCTAATATTTTGGACCTATGTTCCTTATGCACTCTTTCAGTTTTTCCGCACAAGGGCGAAGAAAAAACTTAAAATTAAAAATATTAATGAAATGTCAAAAATTATTACATTTTTCGCTAAAATTGAACATTTCGACCCAAAAGTGGAACCGGAAGATATTTATTGATTGTTTTCAAATTTTGTGAGTATATTACTGATACTACTAGACAACTTTTCCGCGCTACGGAGAAAAGAATTTCGAAAAAGAGTTTTTTACTCTCCGCCCTAATGGATATTTTACTATGGCCAGGAAACTGCCCTGATCTCAATCCAATTGAAAATTTGTGGTGACGTTTAAAACTTTATCCACGAAAAAACGTAAGAAGCTATAATTTATTTGCTAAATTGAGCTAAAATTGCTTATTGAAGCTATAATTGATTCTTGGCGTCATATGATTACGAAAAGTGAACACTAAACACTCGTTCACTCGATGAAAAGACGATATGAAGCTGCCTTAAAATAAGGCTTATCCTAATAGAGATATTGTAATGCTGTTTTTATTATTAAATTTTACATTAAATTACCTTTAATTTGATATACAAACTTTTGTATTTACGAGAAATGTAATATATTCTAGAAGTACACAAATTTGAAAAACGTGAAACTTTCAAAAAATGTCCACACTTTTGACCACAGGTGTATCTTGTTGTTTTCTTTCTTCCGTTTTTTCTTCTAGTCTTCTTTGTTCTTTTTTTTCTTTCTACTTCAAATGTTCTTCCTTTTCTTCATCTTATCTTTCCAAATTTTGTTCTTCTCTTTCTCTGTTTGTTCCTTGCTCCTTTACAGTTATTGGGAGACAATAACTTTAAGATGATATTTATAAAAATCCTTATCACAATTCCTCCGTTATTAACTTCATTAAATCCTTACTAATTTATTGATTTGTTTAAAAAAAACCAAGTGCTAAATTTCGCTTACTAATAACAAAGCGCCATTTTTAGTTCTATTCAAATGTGATGTTGTTTATTTACTTAAGTTACAATGAAATAAAAATATCAAAAGATATGCACATTTCTACGAACTGCATATTTAATTAAGAAAATATTTTCTTTTTCAATTTTTATTCAGTACTAAATTACAATTTTATTCCCTTTGAAACTAAGTATGAGAAAATTTCTGTTTTTTTGTTTTTCGTATATATCCTGGTTCAAAAAACATTTTTATTTACATTTCGATCAAGCCCCTAAATTTATTGTGAGCTTTTTGTAAACAATAAAGCGTTAAACCACAATAATGATTTTACATGTGATTGGGGACATAATCAAGTATTCAATAAGGCATAAAATGTATAAAAAATTGCAATTAAGAGCTTAAACATTTTATTATCACAAATAAAGGAATGGAGATTTTCCTATTTTATATAATTAATAGAAAACAGAATGTGAATTTATCATATCTTAAGAATCTTAGTACTCCATTGAGTTTAATTAATTTACTTAGACATTGCCAGATATATCCCATTTGTGGATTTAAATGTTTACATTTAATTATACGTAACATGGTTATATTTATTTTTAATTCTATACTTTACTAAAGGGAGAATGTTGTGTTTCTGAGAGACTTGAAGCAAATAGGATGCTAGGTTTATTGATTTTATTCAATTTTACAGAAAATTCATTTATTGATTTTTTTTTTCATTTTTACACCAAACAATGACAATTTACTTATTCTAAATACATTTAATACTAACACGTCTCTAAAAATAAGTTAATTCTAAGAATCTACCAGATTTTCTCAGATACACTGTTAAAAATAAATCTGTGAATTCACGGTGAAACTACTGGCAGCAAAGTAGCCGAACTTTTACCGTTCCATTAGTAGATTTTCTGTTTTGAAAAATAAAAGAAAGGGAAACTCCGTTTGAAGAAGCAGTAACTTTCTGTTGCAAGATTTGATTTTTTAATGATAATAATTTAATATAATTTTTAAAATTAATGAATAGATTAATCAACAAAGAATTTGAATTTTTCGAGTGGTTTTAAGCTGCTATATTTTTTTACTTAAGTTATTACTATTTTCTTTTTTTGTGTGTATAATTTACATCAAGCCGTCCAGAGGATTGAACTCGAAACCTTTTGATAGCGGAAAAAATCCTGACTGAGCCAAAGCTGCTGATGCCAGCTTGTACAAAGTATATCTTTTATGAGTTAGAGGGAAAATCTGTTGTGCTTTTTAAAGATTTCCTTTCAAATATATTCGTTAGAATATCTGTAAACTGTTTATTTTATTTTATTTACGACTGACGCATAATACTTATTATTTTGTTAAATCAATTTTAATTTTTTTAACTAGTTTAAACTAAAAAAAATGATCAGTTTTTTTTAAATAAATGAATGAATGAATTAAAATGTTCACTTTTTACAAAAATAATGTTATCGAAAATTTTTTGAAATTGTCGTACACTATTTTTTTATTTTTTTTATTTTTTTTTTTTGGCTAATTAGTTAAAAGATTTTTTAATAAGAAATTAGAGATAAATAAACAGAAAAAATGTAATTTAAAAAGGAATTTTATTATTTTCATTGCGCCAGTGGGATTTGAACCCACAATCTGCGTTCGCAGGTAATTAGCGGTGTGGTGCCTTGACCACTCGGCCACGGAACGCCCCAGATAACGGAATGTCACCATTTTTGTTTCTATTTCCATCCGTTTCGTTAATTTCAGTAAATATGGGGGAGTTTTCTCATTTTTAACGGAAAATGCCCCTTTGTTGTGAAAAGTGACTTTTCCAGTGAAATTCAGGAAAAAGAAATATTCGTGAATTACAGAATTTTTGTTAAGAGTGTACATTGAACGGCATGAAATTTGCCCAAAGATTTCTGAACAATTTTAAATATATATTTAAAGAAAAAAATTTATATATATTTTTTAAATCTACGATTAAAATCTTGAAATGCATTTAAGAAATTTAAACAATTTAATGTCTTTTTTTCTTAACCACTGTTTCATAATCAAAATAAAATTATTTTAATTTTATATAAGGAATAAAAAATCAAATATCTTGTCATTTTATACACATATTATTTTCTTCTATCTTTACAAGAAGAAAGTATTTTCGTCAAATATCTCAAGTTCCGGTTTTGGAAATCCCTGGACACAATTTGATGGTTTTTAGAAATTTTCTTCCTGCGTGTCTGTCTGTCACTCTTTTACTCCATTTGTCACTTTTTGTATCTGTATGTGACAAAAATTTTATGTACACTCTATCTCAAGGAATAATGAACGGAATTTCAGAAAACGTTACATTCTGTTAGGTCTTAAAAGAAACCGGAGCTGGTTGGTTTTTGGTATACATCACTCAGCTGGTGGCGCTACTATACTGCGTTATTAACAATTCTTACAAAAATTTCCTACAAGTAATTCACGGATTTTTATCAAACATAAGATTCGGTTATTCCTTTATATAATTTGGAGCTGAAACTTTTTGGTGCAAATAGCTCAAGAGGTGGCGCTCTTATTCTGCATTATTCAGAAAGTATTAACATGCATTAGATAAAAAAAGTTTTGGAATTCTCGAATCTGACAATTTTTTTCTTCTATCTTCACAAGAAAATATTGCATTCATCCCTCAATAAAAGGTAGCGTTGCTATGCAGTACTTTTCACGATTTTGCATTTCCTGTATCTAAATAATTAATGCATGAATTTTCACCAAACTGTAGATACAGTAAGTACCTGACAAAAAAAAAAAAAAAAAAAAAAAAAAAAATGAGTATTGTTAGTTTTTCATGTGCATCACCCTAGAGGTTACGTTGTTATGCAGAATTTTTTTAAGATCATGAATATTCTCTATCTCAGAAACTAATGTGCGTGTTTTCATCATATTTTAGATCCTGTTAGAAGTAGAATTTGTTGAATTAAAATTTGTTGCTGACTAGATTTTGGTGTAAACAACTTAATCGGTGGCGCTGCTATGCTACATTTTTCGAGCACTATTAACATGTATAAGATAGAAAAAAGTTTTGGGGTTACCACATCTAACTAGTTTTAACTTATAAAACATAGGTGTCAAGATCCCACAAATCTTTTATGATTCGTGTATTAATATGATCCAGATTAACAACGTATCAAACCAAAATATTCCTTCACTGAATTCATTTATACTACAAAGGACAAACGTGTCTGTGAGTAATCCTAACTTTTTTTGCGAATGATAATAGTAAAAGATTAAATTTCGTTTTACAGATTTTACAGTAATTCGTTCAACTACTAAACATCGCGCACTTTGAATTTCTACGTAGTCAAATAGGAGAAACATGTATTTTAAAGTGAAATTCGTTTGAAAATTGCATTAAATTTTTTTTATATTTTTATGCTTTTAAAATTTTTCCAAGTTTTTATTTATATATATTTATAGATGTAGATGTAGATATAAATATGCATCACGTACAGGCGTTTTCGGAAATATAAATTTATATAAAATAATATAAATAGTTTGGAATTTCCTTAAGAGTTATTGTGCGTAATAAAACTAAAACTTCATGTATCAGTATGTAAAATATTTCTTAAAATAATGAATAAACCACAAATTTATGACATAATTCAGACTATGATACTTAAACCACTAAATTTATTAGAATAAAAGTTACTACTGTAAATAGATTTGGCTATTTTGTGTACTATTGCAGTATAACAGGAGGCCAATACAAGTGTATTACTCTTAATAAATTTCAAAACTAGATTTAGATGTCTAAATATCTTATTTTTCATATAAAAATAATTTTTAGATTTAAAATATACTCAAAGATTATATATACATATATATATATGTATATATATATATGAATGAATATAGGTAAATTATCTGTAAAAGTTTTCATTTATTAAAAAATGAAAGGTTTTAATCTTATTCGGAAAATCCGAATAAGATATTCCAGTTTATATAATTTAAGGTTTCTACATAGAATTTATTATTTTAATTTTTTGTAATTTCTGGAGGAGATACAATTAACCTGGGTTAAATTAACAAATATTTTATAAATGTTTAGAGGAAGCATGACACATTTGATAGTGGATATATTTTATGTCTCACAAATATCCGCGTCATAATTACGACATAATTTCCATATTTTCGATAAAATGAATTATTTAGGAGACTTTTGATCCAGAAACATTTATAACATACAAAAGATATCAGGTGAACGATTTATTACTGCAAAAAATTTTAGCTCTTTTAAAACATAATTTTACACGAATCTGTTCCAAAGTAATACACAAAACCCAGGACCAATATATCAATCAAGATCGTTAATGACCAATATCGGAAAGGAATGAAAAGAGAGGAGTTTTGTGAAAACCGTAAAAAATTCTTATATTTGTAACTATCAAACATATTAAATCTGTTTAAAGTTATTATTAATTCTGGATAAATGGCCCAAAACTTCTGCATGACTCACGTTTAAATAATAAAAATTAGCTCAAGGGATGAAAAAATAGGGTTTTATGAAAAAATCAAACCTTTGTCTATTCTCAAGATATCAAACCTAATTAAATTAATTATAAATCTTTCTAATATTATCTAGAACTTTTATACTGATAAGTTTTTGATAGGATCATCTCTTAGAGGTAAAAAAAAAACATCAAAAAGGAGGGAGGGGTTGAAGAAGAAAACAATTAACTTCGTTATTTCACATGATATCAAATTTACGTAACTTCATCCTAAATATCCTTAACATTATATACTATATTTTCTTAATATTATTATCTTTAACATTCACAATATATATGCATATGTGTGTGTAAAATAAGAAGGAAAAACTAGGGCGAGGAATTAAAAATAAAAGAAATCAGATTTACATAAATCTGATAAAACCACCATTGACTGACGAATGAAATAAAAACTCATCAAAAGCAACCAAAAAAAAGTTACAGAACATGGTTTATCACTAATCTTAATTTAGTTTTTGTTGGTGAATTTAGTAATTAACTTACAAGTATCATTTGTCCCTGTAAGCTGAGCCGTCAGGATTTTTTAGAAACAATACAGTTTTCTTAACCCGTAAGCACACGCATCGGGTATTTTTGACCCGACGCTCCCTATCATGATTTTCTCAAGTCTTGCACCTGCCACTTCCGGTACCTTACTGGGTGGTCTAGCAAGAGATGATCCTGGGAACATAAATTTGAAACACGAATTTTTTCTATAGATACTAGTGTGAATGGGTCAGTTTTATCCAACATACAAAATATGCAAATTAACAAAATATATACAATTTTTTATAAAAAATATTGCTTGTAATGCTATTTAAACATCTTTTTTTTCAGAAAAAAATCATTAAAATTATGTACTAAATGTGTAAGCGTTTCAAAATGATAGAAAACGAATGAATGCCGAAAAAAATTACAAAATTAAAAATAAGTTTTTTTTAATTTGATTTTTTAAACATTTTATATTTCTTGTTACTTAAAAAACGATTCAAATAATACTTTTGATTTTATCAATTTTATTTATAATGTCCATATTTTACCGAGAAGTTCACGGAAAATTTAGGGTCATATTGACCCAGTGCATGTGCTGAAGGGTTAATTAATACTTCATTCGATAAACGCACAGAAGCACTTTTTTAAAGTAATATTACTACATATCCATTCGCATATAATTTTTACTTTATAAAATATTTATTAATATTAGTTTACCAACATAGATTTCCATTATATTTGCTTACTTTTTTAGAAATTATAGAATGCTAGAACAAATTTTGGCTAAGATTTTTAAAAAATCACCGTTGTTTGTTTCCGATATGAATATGGCTTGTTTCACAGAATTGAAGTATTCAGAAGCAAAGTATGTTTTTCATTCAAACAATTTCATTTCAGATTGTTTTACATATGGATTTATATTTCATGTTGGCTTGGAAATTTATATTGTTCAAAGGCTAGTAGAACTTCGTAATGTAAATAATAGGTGTCAATATTTGATATCGAAACAACTGCTAATAATAAACATGTATTTGTAAAAACTGTTTGAAAATTATATATTGTTTTAATATTTGACAACTTCATCTTAATTAAGCTGTTGTTGCATAAAGAATACATATAAAATTTCATACAAAACGCAATAATTCATCAAGAACTAGAGCACGTAAGATATAATTGACATATTTATTGGATAGCTCATAAATATTTTGTAGAATATAATTTATTTAAATAGAAACACCGTATATATTCGTTTTTTATGACTTTCTGTAAAATAACAAAATGTTTAATTATAAAAGATTTATATGTAGTCTATTCTAGAAAGAATCCGTTCTCTATCTCATTGTGAGAGTACACTAAAATTAGTACTTTACAGTTAGCTTTCTGAAAATCCCGCATTTAACGGAAATTCGTTTCATATATTCGCTTTATATTGACCTGCGATGAAAAATGACTATAATTTTATACACACCCTCGTCACGAAAATACACACTGTAGTCACTACTACAACATACTAAAATTACATCATCAAAATATTCAAGAAATCCTTCATTTAAAGTATATTTGTTTCATATAAAACAAAAAGTTCAATTTATTTGTATCATTGGGAATTTAAATGTACTAAGTTTTGATCTCCCAATTTTTATACTAAGATGGTGGTAATAACGCTACGTTAAATTTCTAAGATTTGTTTAATGTTTTGTTTTAGTTTTTTTTATTTTTATTTTTCAAACACATATAAGATTTCATACAAGAACTTACTGGCTATATAATAGGCTGGGCCGAAAAATGCAAAAATCGATTTTTAAATCGCAATACCGCGGAACTGTAGCAAATTTGAGACATTAAAAATTCAGTGAACAAAGAAATAGGAAATGATTTATATCTTTCGATTGCAAATGCACTGTAAAGTTTGCCGAAATGTGGAAAAAATCTTTTTTTTTAACATAGCGTTTTCCCGAATTAATAGCTGAAATTTTATGTATTATAGTAACCAAACATAATGCTGAAATATTATTTAAATCCATCAACCTCTGCCGGTTGCGCATGTGCTTTAAATTGTCAGGAGCTATTATACTTAAATATTGACAGGCTAATTAGATAAAGGATTAAAGTAAAAATGTGTTTCTTGCCAACCTTTGGAACAAATGCACGACCCCAAGGTGGTGACCGATTTAATTAAGATTTCAGCATTATGTTTTGTTATTATAATAAATAAGAATTTCAGCTTGTAAGTTCGTAAAAATACTAATTTAAAAAAAATTAAATTAATGTGATTTTTTTTTCAACATTTCGACAAAATTTACAGTACATACGCGACGGAAGATATAAACCAATTTTATTTATTTATTTTCTTTCTTTTACTTAATTTTTAGTTTCTCGAATTCGCAACTTATCCGCGGTATTGCGAATTGAAAATGAATTTTTGCATCATTTTATCACCCTACTATGTAAACAAAAAAGTAGATTTTAGCAAATGCATATTCATATTTTTTTTCTTTTGCTTTTCTATTGTTGGAATTAATGTGTCATTCACTCGCCGGCATATCCATTACTCTACTTTTCACTTGATTTTTTTGGCTTATCAATTGTCAAAACATTTTTTTGTGAGAAACGCAAAGTCCACATGATGTTTTTATATACTGTACTGGAATCAGCCTTTTCTATCGCATACATTAATATGTTATTTGCTCCATAAATAAGAAAACTGCAAAGTTTAGTTGTGTTTTTAATTAGAATAAAATAATTTTTTTTCTTCAGAAAAATTAGTTTTTTTTTCCATTACCTCCTAATAATTTACTAATGTATGTATACATACTTGTGTATTTCTCTGTGTTTGTGTGTGCGATGGTAAGTATTTTGCGCTAATTAACCTTTTACAGTCCAATGTTATTAATTGGGAATTGAAAATTAAAAATTTAGTAAAAATTATATTTCACCAAAATTGACTTGAAAAAATAAGCAGAAATAGTAAAAAGATGACTTGATTTTTTTTGTAATATAAGTTGTAATTATATCACTAAATGGGGAAATGTAAAGAAAATCATAAAAATGACTGTTTTCATTGGAAGGCACAAAGATGGAAATGAGCATCATCATTAATCGTCACCTAAGACCATTATTATTATCAAATAACATTAATCAGCCCTAAAATGGTCATTTTCATTAGAAAACATAGTCAAAAGTGTCCAATTTAAATTCCCAATTGTGAACATTCTGAAAATTATATATATATATATAAAATCCCACCGTATTAATGACTAATATCCTTAACTCAAGCATTGGAAGGCATAATATGCAAAAAAAATAAAAAATAAATCTTTTAATATGAACATTTTCTTTTGTTCTTCGAAACAAAAACATCTTGCTGCACCAGCGGAGATTAAATCTTTTGTTCCTAAAGAATTATTAAATTTTCTCGAATCAAATATGAGAAATGCAATGAGAAATGCAATGTATTATCAATGATTTACAGATTAATTCCCTGGAAAGAAAATTAATGTTTTTTTATGATTAGAAAAGAAATGAAATTATGTGATAAATGTTTCAAAGTTATTTCATTTTTTAGCGCATTAGATTGGCTATTTCATTTTATATCATTTTAAAAATATTTTTTAAAATATGGATTAATTTAAAATTGTACGCATGGGTGTAGTATTAAACAAGAATGAATTGCCTGCCAATTCCCTGGTATTATCATTTTCTTCAGGCATTTACAGGAACCGACTATATAAATCATATATTGAAAAGAAATGCATATAAAAAATTTTAAGCGAAAAGTATTTTAATTGTTTAATGATTTTACACATTAAAGGTGTAATAATACATATATATCTTATAATTTTGATAATCTACATGTACAGTTTTTGTTTTAGTCACTTTATGTATATATATATTGAATTTCTTAACATTTTTATCATCCATAAACAAAACGTTCTTTAAATAGTTGAAACAACACCGAATAATTGGAAGAAATCATAATTTAAAAAATTAACTTTGTATGAATCACTGTAACTAGTCCAATCAAATACTCAGAAATAGATGCAAAAAAATCTGCTAGAAACTTTTACAATTTTAAGCTGTTTATGTGGATACTAATAATAGTAATGAATAGTTTTCCACAAAATACATAAAGGTTAAACTTAGGTAAGGCCAAAAATAAAGTAGAAATTTTCAGACATTTTTTACTTTTTGCTTATAACTAGAAAATTATAGAATTTTTTCTGCAATATACTAAATTACAAAAATAAATAACATTTAATGCTTTACAAGTTTCATTATAAAATCATATTTCTAAATAGAATAATAAGCTCTCTACACTCTTCATAAAGTTATACTTTTTCGAAAATTTTGAAAATTTGCAAATAGGAAAAATTTATACAAATTTTCCTTTTTTTTCCTTTTTAAAATGAAGTGTTTATAATACGACGAGTTATATCATTATTTTGTCTAAAATGTTTATATAGAAGGCAAGCATAATGATCGTTTTTCAACAGATTTGATCTTCTTCGAATCTGTTGCTGCATACTCAACCCTGATCAGAAAAGTCATTGTACTTGTTGGTTTACGTCCATAGTAAGCAGAGTGAATGTAATGGCACCGGTTGTATTCGATTCAGGGATCTCATGAGAAGGCGAAAACGGTACTGTCGAACTAAAGGCCAAACTAGTTACTCGCTTTATACTAATCAAGTGAGGTGATATCGTTACAAGAGTATCTTCCCAACGAGAAATACGTATTGTTGACTTCAGGCAAGTGATATGCACTCCTGCATGATGTTGGCGTATGCATGTGTGATGCGTGAATGACATGCTTTACGCAGTGTGATTTGTATGGTACTGCCATCTGTTGGTTATGAGATGAGGTGATCGTTGTTATGGTTGTTGAATGTTGCGTGCTCGTCTGGGTCGCCAAAGAGGAGAGTTTCGTGGATTGACACCAGTTATATTCGATCCAGGGATGTCATGATCAGGAAGCTAGAACGTTAGCGTCTAGCAAAAGGCAAAGTCAGTTAATCTGATAACTCGCTTGATATTGATCAATTGAGACTAGATCGCTGCAATAGTTTCCCAGGCATCAGCTCCATCACCCATTTTTCCTGGATACATATTTTCGTCCCTATTGTCACTTTCGACCTTATCACAGTTGACAAAAACATCCTTTGCCACACTTCTTTTAAAACTACATGAGGCATTACACAGCAATCACCCAGGAGATTTTTTTGGCACATTTGAACTGGCTAAAAGAACTGACAGTCCCCTCCCCAATTATTCAGGAGGGATGGTTCCTAGCAAAGCTTGCATCTTATGGTAACATGACAGGAAGGGATACTTGCTGTGTGGGGTATCTCAGAAACGTAACTCTAGAACAGATGGCTATAGCTTTAAAAAAATTGAATTCAAATATTTAGAATGTAAATACGAAATATATTCATGCATATTTAAAATCCATATAGATATACTCATTTTATTTTGGGTAAAAAATTATTAAGTATTGAGAACAATAACAGGCAAAGAAAATTCAAATTAAAATAGCATATACCAATTTATTCTACAAGCCGATGTGAGATTATCTAATCTCTTATTTTCATTTATTATCTAATAATGAAAAAAATGAAGTTATAATAGCACTAGATATCAGATTTCCTGTAATTATTCATGAAAAACACATGGAATTTGTAAAGATGCAATTATGTCACAGAAAATGAAAGAATTTGAGCAAAATAACAAATCATTTACGGTAGAGGAAGAAATCGTACAAAAAAAATCTTTAATTTTTTATGTGAACTTAGTGTCACCAGTGGCAACTTTCCGTGACACCCATAATCGCAAATCGAAAAAAAAAACTTTTTTCGACTTTCATTAATACGTAGCCTATGTTGGAACGAGGATTATCATCATGAATTTGCAATATTTCTTTACTTTCTTCTTTAACATATTTTATCGTATGTATATATTAAAGCATGAAATTACGATGAATTTATTTGACAACAAAGATAAATGAATGATTGAAGTACGTATACGAAATTATATGTGGAAACATTAAAAATTTTGAAAATAAAATTACTGCAACAAAAGTATTTTTTAACAGACTTCAAAGAGGAGGTTATGATTTCGACCTGTATGTATTTGTTGTTCACGCATAACTTTTGCAAATATGAAACGATTTTGATAATTCTTTTTTTGTTTGAAAGCGTATGAGGCCCATGTGATCCCATTCAAATTTCATAAAAATCTGATAATAAGAACTTTTTTAAAAATAAAAACTTTAAATTTCAAATTCATTTTGAAGCAATCGACCAATTAGAAGTGTTCATTATGCATGATTTTATGTTACACTTACATAGACATACGATCTTTTCACTGTTAAAAGTTTGAAGTTTTTGCTGCATCGTCACTTCACTGCTTTTATGGAATATCTCTATTTTGACCAATGAGAATTCACCATAATACAATGAAGTAATAATTTTCTATAAAAGCGATGGATTGACGATAAAGTAAAAGTTTCAAATTTTTAACAGTGTTCAAAGTGCAAAATCCTAACTAGACGAGGGCCAGGATTCACATAAATTTTGCGCTGTTTGCGAAACCAGATTTATTAACAAGAAAATTTATTTAATACATTGAAAAATTTGCTAAAATTCAGGCTTCTGATTCGTTAATCTGGTTTCGCTAACAGCAGGGCTACACTAGATTCCGGACTTGCTCATTCTTTATCATGACGTCACAAAAGGTGGCTGACCGCTATCAGTGATTGGTACAAAAAAGGCAGCCCAAAGTTTTGTACCAATCTCTGTGTGTCGTTGATAGCGACCAGCCACCTTTTGTGATGTCATGAAAAGGTATGAGCAGGCCCGCTATCTAGTGTTGCCTTGTTAACAGTGCAAATTCTAACTGTGTAAATTCTGCCTGGATTCCGGACAAGTTCTCTTATGCAAGAAACTGGAAATATAGCATCTAGGGGATATAGTGTGGAAATCGGCTATCTCAGGACGTGTTCAGAGCAACTTACAAAAGTAACCAATGTTACCGGCCGATTGTAGGGCAGTATGAAAGCAAATTGTGGGCATCAAGGGGCATTAGTGATAACTATTCTGTTGAATTGTAGCTGACGTCACACTTCGCGTTGATTTTCATTTCGTACTTGTGTACAATCGGTAAGTGGTCGGTAAGAAACCGGTAAGTTGTGCTAAACTCGCCCTCTGTAACACTTAAAAAAAGCGCTAAAATGTTCTATTCTTTCAATGTGCAACAATGCTAATGAAATTTAAAGATAGAAGCGACATCTGCAGGACATTTTCTAAAAATGCAAGAATTATTGCTAGTCTAGATAATGTATCACGAAAATGCCGCAGATGTCGCTGTGATCGACACTTTGGAATTCAGTAGCATCGTTGCACATTTAAAGAATACAAATTTTTAGCACTGTTTGCATTGTAAAAAATTGAACCCCTTTGCTGCATCATCACTTCATCGCTTTTATGGGAAACGATTACTTCGCTTTATTATGGAGCATTCTCATTGGTCAAAACAAAGAAATTCTATAAAAGCGACGGAATAACGATGCAGCAAAAGGGTCAATTTTTTTACAGTATCGAGAGCAGACTTTCACTCCATGTATTCCAGATTCTCTCCTTCGAACAATGAAAAGTTCTCAAAAATGAAGACTTATGATTGGTCAATCTTGTTTTGTTTAACAGCGAATAATCCTTCTGGATCCTAAGCACTGTTGCAGAGATGCAAGTTTTTTTCCAAAGTACGAAATCTTAGCTGGAACAATTCTCATATCCACTAAAGTGAAAGATCCACATCGATCCAGACATGAGAATTCGATATCGAAAAGCTGAAAATTCATCTCTAAAGAGCCTTACACCAAAGCAACACTAGATACCGGGCTTGCTCATTCCTTTCATGAGGTCACAAAAGGTGGCTGAATGACGTCCAGCGATTGGTACAAAACGATGGGTGCGTCACTTTGAGCCCTGTTTTTACCAATCAGAGATAGCGGCCAGCCACCTTTTGTGATGTCGTGATAAAGAATGAGCAAGCCCGGTATCCAGTGTAGCCCTGCTTACACGTTAATACAAGAGTGTCTGTGTATCAGGGTGCTTGTTATGCCGGATTCACAAAGTGATTAAAGTACATTGCTATGTGCTAGATTTACATTTGGACAAATATAAATGACGAAAATTTTTGATAAGCTTACGATTAAAGTTAAGCTAGTTAACTTCTTTCACCCATAAAACAAACTCGTTCAGGTTCTGGAATAAAAATTCTTAAATTTTCTGTACTTTGGAAAACCGCGTTTATCAAAGAACATTCTTAATTTCAAATATTGCTACATTCATATAGACGCATGTTGAATCATAGTGTGATTTTGATAATATCTTCCTTTTTAGTTTTTATGACTGAAAAGGGTATTTTAATACATACGAACATTTAGAATTACTTTGCTATGCATTGAATCATAGAAGCAACTTGACGCGCTCTGATTGTGTACGCGTACTTTAAACAGTAAAAAATCTGACCCTTTTGCTGCATCGTCACTACCCTGCTTTTATAGAATATCTCACTTTTGATCCATGAGAATGCTCCATAATAGGCTGAAGTAATCGTTTTCTATATTAGCGGTGGAGGGACGATGCAGCAAAAGGGTAAAATTTTTAACAGTGTACCCTGTTTTAAATATCTTGAAAAATTACTTCTGTTTTTTAAGACTATCTATTTTCTGACCTATGAAACGCTCCACAGACGTTTTTAGATCGCTCTCATTAGTCAGAAAATAGATAGCTTTAAAAACAAAGGTAATTTGTCACAATAATTTTAACGTGTACTGATGGATTGTCAGCTTTTCAATGCCCATTTACGAAGTCTGTAGATTTCAACGTGGACCTTAAGGCACTATACTAGTCTCAAAAAAAGACCCGGATTTTAGTGTAAAGACTATGGGTGTGCTCTTTTCAAATATCTCGCTCAAATTTTAATATATTTACATGATTTTTTTGCATAGGATAGCGGAGGATGATCTACAACCGGCCTAGTTTTTACTTCTTCGATTTTGCTTATATATGTTTTATATAAGGATAGTTTCAATTTCAGAACCGTTTAAACCGGTTTTGAAATTTAAAACATTTTTTTTTAAATCTGAAACCAAAATTGAAAAAGTAAAAACTAGGCCGGTTGTGGAATATCCTCAGCTATCCTATGCAAAATTTTAAAATTTGAGCGAGATATTTGAAAAGAACGCCCCCATAGACTTCACATTATCATCCGGGTCTTTTTCTGTGCCTAGTGTGCTGCCTTAAAGTTTGCTGGATGCGGTAAATTTCCGAAATGTTAAAGCTTAAATGGACAAGTTCTCGCATCCACTAAAGTGGAAATAGTCATCGATACCAATCGACATCCTTAAGTTGTTGAAAAGATGAAAATCCTTTAGTATATATTTTGCTCCGGAGGAAAACATTATCTCTACATATCAATGTAAAATAAAGTGCATAGATATGTGTAACAAAATTATCTTTAGATTCAGATTTGGTTACCGGATTAGACACCAGAATGATTTCAGATTTTGTTCATGTACGATTCCTCGATGTGAATATGACGACACATGGAGCACAGTATACGATTGATTGAAAAGATTCTGGACAAAAATGAGTCATCAAGGGGGTCCTTGTGGCCGAGTGGTTAAGACACCATGCTTCTAATCTCTTGAGAGCGTAGAAGATTGTGGGTTGGAACCCCACTGGCTCCGTTGCACACACTCATTAGGTGTAGCTCCCGGTTGTACTTTTCTTGTGTCGTAATATTTCCTTGTGCTATCTTGTCCTTTTATGTCCACGAATTTGTAAAGTAATATGGATTATGTATACATGTCTGTGTAGAAATAAAGGCTCGTTCGGCGTACAATCGAATTCTACCGGGAAATCTTTATCAAATTTTATAATAGAAAATGCCTAGCATAGCGATACATTGTTAAAAATTTAACTTTTGCTTCATCGTCACTCCATCCCTTTTATGGAATATCTCATGCATACACTGTAAAAAATTTTACCCTTTTGCTGCATCGTCACTCCCCCGCTTTTATTAAATATTTGTCTTTTGACTCATGAGAATGTTCCATGATAAGCTGAAATAATCGTTTTCCATAAAAGCGGTGGAGTGAGTTTCAAATTTTTAACAGTTCAGTTGGGACAAAAGCGTCCGTGAAAAAAGTATTTGGGCATCGAATGCTATCACTCTCTTCTAGATGCAGCCAAGTACAGGTTATGATTTTCGGATTCTTCGTCGAATCATCACCGCTCATTTCCGATGCCTTTACTGCATTTATAGGAATTAGATTGTTGTTGTTTATCTATTGAATCGTAGAGCGATTTTTGTAAAAATATTTCTTTTTGCTTTTTCTGACTGAAGGGGGAGTACTTTTGACTACACTAGAAAAGCATTTTACTATTCATTGATACATGGAGTCATTTTGAAGCACTTTGCGTCGCACTTATGTGTAAGGACACTTTACTTGAGGCATTGTCACCTTTCGATAACCACTTCTGATGTCCGTACGATTAGATGTTGACTTTAAGATTTCATGAATGCGGTAGCTTTTCGTCGTGCCAGATCTGAAGAAGTTACCACATCCAGAAAACCTAAAGATTCACAACGATACTAACCGATATTGTAAGTGTCTTTTGAAAAGTTGACAATCAAACAGTGACAAGTAAAGTGAATACACCACAACTCAGCAATGTGCGTTCATTAGTAATGCGTTGCAAAGAGCCATCATATGTCAGTACACATAATTATATATTACGGTATAGATAACTAAAAAGTAGGAAATAAATTTAACTTTTTCAAAAAAATGTATAACCGACTCCAAAAAAAAGCGCTAAAAAGAATTAAATAATTCTATAAAATTCTCTAATGACAAATCGTTATCCAATAACCACACATCGACTATCATGCACCGGTATAAAACGGTTAAATTTAATATATAGAATTTAATATCCACCAAACATAGATTTTCCAGAGAATATTTTTTACAAGAGATTAATTTACATATATTTGATTTAATTTTTGAATATATACATATAAAAAGTAAGGAATTACTTTTTGAAGTTGGTGCCAAACTATCTTAAATATAGTAAGAATTGTGGATATATTATGTCTAGTACCATAAATAAAATGGCGAAATCATTATCGATTATGATTGTTTGGAACCAACTTCAAAAAGTAATTCCTTACTTTTTATATGTATATATTCAAAAATTAAACCAAAAATATGAAAATTAATCTCTTGTAAAAAATATTCTCTGGAAAATCTATGTTTGGTGGATATTAAATTCTATATATTAAATTTAACCGTTTTATACCGGTACATGATAGTCGATGTGTGGTTATTGGATAACGATTTGTCATTAGAGAATTTTATAGAATTATTTAATTCTTTTTAGCGCTTTTTTTTTTTTTGGAGTCGGTTATACATTTTTTGAAAAAGTTAAATTTATTTATATTTCATGGTTAAAATGTAGCCAAAAATGTGCTTTTGATAGGCAATATGAATATATTTTTCAACATACATTTCATTTAAATTTTTCATACTGAAAAATTGAATTGAATATAAAAAATGTGTGTTTTCGAACAATTAGCGTAAATGATATCCAAACATAAATTATTAACCGTCTCATTTGAAGATTTGTTCCACGATACATAAAATATTATACCGGTTGTTTTTTTTAAACTGACCTTGTTCAGAGCCGCCAGCAGCTCATTCTAATAACTGGAATGGAACAAAATTTTATAAATGAACTAATAAGACCATGGGAAAAAATGTTTGCGTTTTTTTTTTTTTTTTTTTTTTTTTTTGAGTTTGAGTGAACAATGCTTTGAGGTCTATAGCTACAAATGGCTTTTACCTCGAATGATCCATAAACCACAGAAACAAATACAGAACACTTTATTATTACAAGAAATCCAGCACATACATTTTAATACACATCACAGGGACAACACCCGCACACCCATGCCGCTAGCTGGACTCGAACCAGGGTCCAGCGGAAAAAATGTTCCAAATAAATAAATAAATAAATAAATAAATAATAGTTCCAATCACCGCCGATAGCAGGAAATTTCACGCTTGTATATGGAACGAAAGCTTCAAAAACATATAAAATTAATAGTTTGGATAAAATGCCATGTTTTATTAATCATATTGAAATTTTCGATGAGGAATCCGACCACATTCAAATGTGACCACCATTCTCTTGCACCACACATTGCATTCTTTGTACAACATTTTCGACGGCCGAACTGAATAGCGTCAGTTGAAAAAAAAAACACAATTTGTCTTATACCTTTTATTTTAAATTTGTATGGAGGAATAAGATTTTATTAAGAAATATAATTTTCTAAGCGTCTAAAATATTTCTATGATGCTTATTTCAATTTCCTTTTAAAATGTACAATTTTGATTCTATAGAAAAATATGGTTTAACATTGTGAATTCACTGCATTTATATTTTTAAATTAGAATAAACTTTTATAGAAAAAAATATTACATATTTGAATAAAAATTTAAAAAGTTTTAAACGCCACACCTTGCATTCTTTGTACAACATTTTCGACGGCCGATCATAAAATGTCACATGGAATTGCCCTTACTTGTGATTGGAACTATTTTTTTTTCTTTTAATCTTTTTTCCTTTGGTTTCATTAGTCCCATTAAAAAATTTAAAGCGGTTTCGGTTATTAAAATTAGCTACAGAGAACTCCGAATAGCGTCAGTTAAAAAAAAAAAACCTTTGTAGTTTAAGGCACCAGTCATGTTATGTGAAAATACAAGCAAAATTTTTTTTTATTATTATATAAACGAAAGGGAAAAAAATGCATTCTGATTTTAAAAATATCTTATTGTCGATTATAAATATATTTTATTTTCGGTTGTTTACATTTACTTAAAGTATACGTTTAATTCACTGGATTTCAGCTTTAGGAAAAACATAATTTGAAAATCAAAAATTTTGCAAATGTTTTATTATACTTTAAATGACAGTTTGCCTTTTCTACAATTTTAATTATGTAGAAAAATATGGTTTAACATTATGAAATCACTACATTTATATTTTAAACTAATAATGAACTTTTATAGAAAAAATAAAACATTTTTAATGCATATTTAAATAAGAAAATTAATTTTTTAAACAAATGTATTTTTTAAAATCCTCACTGCTTTTTTAAAAATTTTGATATTTTTGTCCAAAGTTTTTTTTTAAAATTCTCAGATACGTATTACATAAGACTGTGTATGAATTTCTAAAGACATTTAATAGTACATTTAGTGTATTTTTTTATTAATATATATAGTGAAAATGATGAAATCTAATACATCTTCATATACTTATACATATTTTTTTATTACAAAAATTCTGAAAGCTAATTTAATGCGCAGATTTATCATATATATATATATATATAATTGAAGAACATGTACACAGAAATTTTATATCTCTAACTGAAATACGCAAATAAAAATGCCTTAGCATTTTAAAAATATGACAGTGAAAAAAATATTTACATGACGAAAAATCGACGTAAAGTTTTAATTTGTATGAGTAATTTCGCTAGATAACAAAATTTGCAACACCTCACAATATTATTGCCTTATGGATAAAAATGAAGCATTAAAATATTCACAATTAAATAAACATTGGAAGAGGTTATTAAAAAGTTAAGATATTGATATTTCGACCAATTTTTAATAAACTGATTTAGAAAAATATTTTTTAAACTGTAAGATGTTTCATTTATATTCAAATGGGTTTAAGAACATTTCATTTTCCTTCAAATTCTCTCAAATTCTACAATATGAATATAAACTGCAGACATTTTTTTTTCTTGCCTTATTTATTCTATAAAAATCAAAAATTTTACGTAAATGAAACATGCTTTTATTAATGATTGTAGCAAATTTAATATGCATTCTTTTGTAATTGTATTTCGTGAAGAAATAATTTTACCAGGAATTAAACTCAAATCTGAGAAACTCTTAGCTTGTAAAATCATGAACTTTAACAATTTACTAATTTATCCGGTAAAAAAATACGGGAATTTATAGAAAAATGTACGCAAACATAAATTATAGAGAAAAAAATTATACTTCTTTAGCCTCTAGTCGGAATCATTATGGATTTCATATGATAATTCACCGAAGGATAAATCGACGTCGCAATACAAGTTTACGAACGTCGCTTTGTAACTCAAATTATTTTTCCAGAAACGGATATTTCAGTTTAGCTATACTAAAGCCAAGAATATATATTCGTTTTGGAATAATCCACGACTTTGTTTAAAATTCAGTAATCGAGAATGTTTGAATTTTAAATCGGTATTTTTGTACCATTTTATCAATATTTTATATAATAAATCTTCGAAGAATGATTATTTAAGGAGAATTGCCACATACGTGACTGGTAAGTATTTTCCTGTCAAATGGTAATAATATATTTATTTCGTAAATTATATTCATTTATTTGAAATGTATTTAAACATACGAAAACGTTATTAGCAATATTTTGTATTCATTTTCATTTATGTAATTAAAAATATATATTATTTTGCTTATGCTAAAATAAAAATAATAAAGAAATAATTCTAATTGGTTTTATTAGCCAATAGCAGTTCGGCACCATAAATGTTAAAATTAATGTGTCAATATTTTGTATTATAAAAGATGTATTTTATCTGTATATCGTGTAGCTCGTACTTATTGAAAAAACATGCTCGTTGTCAATAGCTGCTGATTCAGTCAGAACTCGTAAGAAATTCTTTGGTATTCTAAAATGACATTACCAATCGTCTTTATATTACAAAAAATGTAATAGACAAAAGTTCAACTCTATACACATTCATTACTCACTTTTCTTTCTATTATTTTCAGCTAATTTGAAATAAGTGTATAAATATACTTATTCTGAATCCAGAATAAATAATAATTAATAATCCATAATTAAAGAGATAAAATTATCTTCCTTAGAACTTTATTTTATATTAGGTTATGAGAAAAAAAACTTTGTTTCTAGTCTATTGGAAGAGTAGTTTTAAAGTACGCTGAATATCTACGATATGAGAGATGGTCATGCATAAAATTTTTAATTAAAGATTCACTGTTGATTGAATACGAGAAAAACACAGAAAAAGAACAAGAAAGTTATATGTGCATAATAATAAATACAATTTAAAAGAAGAACAAGAAATTCAATTCCAAAATTTATAAAATATTTTCAATGTTTGTAACTACACTACATTAAAATAATTTTTGACATTCCCTTTCAAAACAATAACATCAACAACGAATCCGGTTAAATTTTTTTATTAAACTGTTTTAATATTGTAAAAATTACAATTAATAACAATAGAAAAGGCCAAAATATACAATTGTTTTTTTTTTTTTTTTTTGCCACAAAAACCTCAAAATAAAGATTTACATAAAGAATAAATTGTTAAAAACAATGAAGATTGTTTTCTTTAGTACCATAATTAATACTAATTTACAAGAATTTTTATTTTCCCCATTTAAATAAAAGAGCAATTTCTTTACGTTTCATTAGAATACAAATACATCCTTTTCTTTTTCTTTACACCATTTGCTTATTTTCATTAAACTCATAATTTTGGAAAAAAAGTATTAAGATATTTAAAGTAGGATTAAAGAATAACAAATAGAGTTGCAATAAAGAGAAAGTAATTAGCTTTAAACATATGATAAACTTTACAACTACTCATTAGTAAGTAAAAAAAATACTTTTCTAAGGGAATCATTACTTTTCTTACAGTTAATAGAAGAACTTTTTATTTTTTTTGTCTAAGTTTTTTTACATCTGGTGTAAATCGAATTCGTATAATTTGTGCAGATTTTGTCTCACGTGCTTTTTTACATAAAGTCAACATAAATCATTTGAGAGATTCATAAAAGATGAAGTGGAATTCACGAAATGCGTTTTTGGACAACACTTTTCCTCGCCAAAAGCAAATCATTGTAATGCAACTGAAATATGTTGCATATTTAGAAAGCGTGTAAATTTTATTTAATAAATTTAAACATAAACAATGACAGAATTTATAATTTTATATATATATACTATATATAAAAAGTGCTTGTTGCTGGAGTTATTTATTTATCACTGAAAAGTAATTACCATACATATAAAAGAAATTCATATTAAGAAAAAAATGTTTTCATACATTTAAACTTATTCAAATATATATATAGGGGAAGATGGGGATACTTGAGCCATTTTTTGAATTTTAATTTTTTTAATTTTTTTATATTTTTTTAGAATAAAATAAAATATTGAAAAAGAAAATTTGATATTTTTTCTTCAACTAAAAACCACTTTCAATTAATTTTGAACTATTTTTCTATGTATAATAAATGTTTATTTTTTGTTTTACATCGTGGCTCAAGTATCCCCACGGGGGGGATACTTGAGCCATAGTGAAGGGATACTTGAGCCACTACGGAAAAATACCTACAAAAGTAATTTTTTTTGCTTTATTTTTGCACAAACATTTTACAGAATGATAAATTATGAAACGTAAAGTCCTTCAAAACCAATTGAGAAAACAAAGATAGTAATACGATCATTTTTTGTCGTTAAAACTGATTGTCGGAGGATAATTTCAACTTGAGTTATAACGAAGGTAGAAACATACTCAGTTCAGAGCCATTTAAATTTGGAATCTGCAATTCTTCGGGCAAATTTCATTTTCAAAATATTAAGCACTTATCCAACAAATATTTTTAGTTTTCTTTCTGGTATATTTTATTAGTAACCAACCTTCAATAGAAGGTTTTCTTTTCACATCATCACCATCATTGACAGAATTTTCCTCTAATGATATTGTCGAACTCATGCTTTTAATTTAGTAGCTGTCAGAATTTAAGCCAGATGAATCATTCTACTATTTCAAACACTTTTTTGATTTCACAGGAAAAGATTTTGCCTTCCTCTTTGGCTCCATGCAGGTAAGTTTGAACTGGGATTTTTGTTGCTTTTCTTGTTTTTTTGCGCTCTTTTTACCAATTTTTCTTCAATTTTCTTAGTTAAAAAAAAAAAAATACAGCAACAGAGGTTACGATTTCAATATAAAATATTAATCTTAATATGTTATATTAAAAAATAAATATTTTAATATGTTGGACCTAACTAATTAAAGTATTAGAGATTATAGCCCGCAAAACTGTTTTAAAAAGTTATTTTAATTTAATGAAAGTTAAATTGAAAACTATGTTTACATTTATCTAGACAGGCTATTTTGTTAGTCACAATGAAAAATAAAATATTTATTTTCATTTAAAAAATATACATTTTTAAACATTTTTAGGTCGTTAAGAAAAAAAAAATAAAATGAAAAATTATTCTCCCTTTTATCCAGAAAAAAGTCTATTAGTGAATATAACGATGGAATTTTATTTTTTGTTTGTTTCACCCATGTTTAATTTCTAGTAGGGGTGGTTGAGACATGGCTCAAGCATCCCCACTCTCACTGGCTCAAGTATCCCCACTACCACTATTTTTGTTTCCTAGAGTTTTACTAAATAAAGCATGCAGCTATTAGAACTATTTTAGATTCAAAATACAATTGAAATTATGCTTATTAAATTTATGTATATAGTTGCAACTTTAAACAAAACTTTAATTACAAAAAAACAAAAAAACCATGCACCCAAATATTTACTTCAGATAGGGAAAAGACAACTATTAATCACTATGCTTTCAAAATGGTACCAAGATGTGTGATTTCTTTTTTACATGTTCAGAACTATAAATATGTTACCATATTGGTAGTTTTAGAAAAAAAATTAACCAACTGTAGAGATAATAGGGGTGGCTCAAGTATCCCCTATGCTCAAGTATCCCCACTCTTCCCTATATATATATATATTAGTGCTCTCGATTATACGTTTATACGCGTATACGTATAATACGTACTATACGAAATACGGATCAACTATACGTATAATACGGCATCGGCGGTTATACGTATTGCGCAAAACAACATATACGGTACATCGTATATACGGATCTTATCCAAGCGGTTAAACGTATAAACGTTTAAACGTTTTTCATTCAAGATATAAAATTTGATGTTTCAGTGCTTTTCTGCGGATTACAGACATTGAGAAATATCCGGTAGAGTATTCCCATCGCGATTCTCTGTTTAAAAAACTACGATGCGTTTACTTAACTACTACTTGTTATGCAGGTACCTAAAAAATCTGAATACGTTTCTCAGTTTAAATTTTGGTTTCTTTCCCAAAAAACTAAGTTATTTATTATAAATTGTCTTACATTAGTTGTGGATAGAATCAAACTAAACTTTGGAAGAGCTGTGGCTCAGTACTTAGTTTTTTTATATTTTCTTATATCTTAACAAGAAGAAAGTAATGGATTCGAGAAATCTTTCGACTGGTTTACACTTTTTAAGGGTAATATAGTCCGAAAAATATGTTTTTACAAAATATCTGTCTGTGACTTTGTCTATATGTGGCATTAATTTTGTTCCACCAGTTGCACAGAATGAGTTTTCAGCAATATCATCATCACATAGCAGGCAGTAGGCTCTGTCATTCTTTTTCTCAGCGTACCGCCACACCCAGCTTTTTCTATTAATTTCTAATTGTAATCTAAGCAGAACTGCGTCTATAAATGCTCGTTCTTCTACACTACGAGATACTTATACTAAGTGTCTGCGTCACGTGACACAATGGTTTTATTTTTCACCATATGTAAATTGTCTTACCGCGGAGGAATTTTAAAATAATTTACATATTTGGTAATTTTTATTAGTTTCTTTTTTAAATAATTTAATTATTTTGTCCTCCCAGAATATTTTATGACTTATTTAATGAAAATTAGAAGAAACATAATTAAACATTGAATATGTTTAGAGTAACTTACCGGTCACTTACCGAAGTGACCAATGTTACCAACCGATTGTAGGGTAGTATGAAATGAAAATCAAGGCGAATTGTGACGTCAGCTACAGTTCAACAGGATAGTTTTCATTGGTGCCACATTTCGGTTTCGTACTGCCCTACAATCGATAGGTAACATGGGTCACTTCGGTAAATTGCACTGAACATGTACGTTGATTAAAATATTTATAAAGGGAAATACCAAGATCTTGGTTGGAATCCAGATATTAGATATTTCACTGTTAGTGAAGCGAGATTAGCCAATCAGGAGTCTGATCTTTTGTGAACTTTTTGCAAACTGTTTTAAAAAATATACGCTTTTCATTGCTTGATCTCGTATGTATAAGACATACTATCAGGGCCGTAGCTAGAAGTGAACCATAGGGGGGGGGGGGGGGGCTCGAGAGAATGTAGGGGGGGCTCATAATTTTTTTTTCTCTTTCTGACGCAGAAAGATAAATTAATAACTATTCACATTGTAGGTATTATGTTTCTAATTAAACTGTTGTACTAACTTCATTTTATGCTAATAAAAGTATAGGATGATGAAAATTTTGATTGTATAACTGGTGCAAAATGAAACATCAGGTTAACTTCATATGTACATATAAGATGAGGGAGTGTTGAAACACTTATTTTAGATACAATTTAGTAACTCTGCAAAACTGTGAAAGGGTCTCAAAACTAAATTAGATTTTTGAACAGAATTTCATTTGAATTTTTGGAACAGAAATTAATTGAGTGACCTTGGAATCTTTTCCAGGGGGGGGGGCTCAAAATATTCTAGGGGGGGCTGAGCCGCCCATAGCGCCCCCTTAGCTAAGGGCCTGCATACTATGCGGATTTCTGTCGTAACGCTACCGATTTCCAAATTATTCTCCATTCAGCGACATAAAACTGGTGAAGTCCGCTATTTGAATTAGATACGGCGAATATACGTATACATTAAATATACGTATTCTTAAATATATGTTTAGTTGATACGCCTTATACGTATCCGGATACGTTTAAACGTATATTCGAAAGTATCCGTATAGCAGAAAAACGTATTATACGGATATACGTATATCGTTTAATCGTATACCTGCTATACGTATCCTATCGCGAGCACTAATATATATATATATATAAGAGGTACATATCTATAACATTTCAGATTTTTCGGAGTATGCCCGTATGGAGACCTTTTCTGTTTGTGGCAGTGCTTACCTAAGCTGTAATTCTTACGTCGACATGGCAAACATGTTTTGTTTAATCTTCTAATCCAGGCCTAATGCTCCTCTGTGGTAGGACTTGACTATATTCGAAGACATAAATTTTCGCTTTAATTTTTACAAGCTGCAGATTGAGCGACTCATCATAAATTTGCACAAAATCACAGCAAAAGCATGAAAGCGTACATTCCAAGATAACCAAATATACCTTCAAAAATTATAATGAAATAAAACATACACTGTTAAAAATTGAAACTTTTGATGCATCGTCACTCCACTGCTTTTACAGAAAACGATTACTTCACTGTACTATTTGAGTGTTTGTATTGGTCAAAATAGTAATATTCGATAAAAGCGGTGGACTGACGATGCAGCAAAAGTTTCAGATTTTTAACAGTGCAGGAGTCTCAGGTGAGCACGCCCGTTAATGTTTTAACGCCTCGTTCACAGTCAAAACGCTAGAATTTGTTTATAAAGAAATTTCTTAGTCACAACTAAGTGTGAGTTTGACTTTCAGTGTAATATTGAAAGACACTATCTATCAGCTCATTTAGCCTGAAGGGGCTCTAAAATCATGTTTTTATGCATAAAATCATTGCAATGAGAATATGCCAAATAGTTTAAAATATATTCATACGAAACATTTATTTATTAGTTCAAAAGTTTTATTATTATTTTCCTTTAAATCTGTCGCAAGTTTTAAGGAAGCGAAAATATTTTTTTAAAGCGAAAAAAATCACTTGAATATTAAAATAAAATAATACTTTAAAAAGATAAGTCCATGAAAAGATTAGCTAGAAGTATTAAATGGAGAAATTATGTCACACATAAAACAGATAGATTCTTGTTAAAAGTTAAAAAATAAAAATATATCTCTGCTAGATATATATTTCATGTTCCAATATGATCCTTTTAACTACGTTTCTAATTCTAAAATAGCGCAAATAACAATATTTACTTTCTAAAAGAGAAAAAAGGATGACAATTAGGTAAGAAATAAAATTATTTTTTTTTAATCGTCGAATAATAAATAATCATTTTATAGCGTTGTTAAAAAATAATAGGAGGCAAAAACTGTGTTTTCCTAATTTATTTAGCATGTTTTCTAATATTTAACTAATTTTATTTCATCAAACATGAAAACAGCCATTAGATGTTTCAACAGCATTTGATTGGTCACTAAAATTTTACAATCAAATGAATAGAAATGAATATAAAACCGTTTAAAGGGCGATGATTGCTAGTTTTTTAATTATAATTAAATCCTCTCTAATCTTTATGAAACCGATCAAATCAAAAATTTTTTACATTCTGCTGTGTCCGATTAGTGGTTCCCGAGTATAACTCTTGATTGGCAGAAGTCCCATATGATAGATAAAGATCCTTTAAAGGTATAGATTTATACTAATTTGAGTTTCATCTGAAATTTTGTATCACGGACTCAAGGAAAGCCGGACGGGTCAGCACCCGTAAAGCATGGTGACGTCACTGCAACGTCGTTGTGAAGTCACATTGTGACTTTGTGACCATCGATTGTCGATGTGATGTCACGTGACGTCGATGTGAAGTCACACTGACTAAAATGTGAAGTCGTTATGGCCGTTTTAGAGCTCTTTTGTGACGTTTCACAAAGTGGTCACAGTGTGACAAATTTGTGAAAAATGTGTCATTTGTGACTAATTTGACATTTAAATTGTGACGAAACTGCGACAAAAGCGACGATATTTAAATTGCCAGAAACATGTTTTTCAAAGTAAATAACATGTTTTGAAGGATATTTATAAATTTCTAAAGATTTTTAAGAAAGTCACATCTCAGTCACAATGTGACGTCACTGAGAGGTGGCATTTTAATCACAGATGTGTTGTGACCAAAGTGACTCACAGTGACGTCATTTTGACGTCACTGTGACTATGCATGCTATTAGGGCAGCTATTATAGATATAAAATAATACTTGAAATCTTTTATTTTCAAAGATAACGTAGATAACCTATTTTTATTATTGCTAATGCATTTTTTCCCGATTACCTTTTTTATGTAATTTTACAAGTGCATTAGTAACATTTTTCTTATCAGAAAAAATGCAAAATTACAAACAAATTAAATAAATCAAAATTACAAATGCAAAATGCATTTTACAATGTAAAACTTTCGTTCAAATTACAATTACTAATCTTCAGTTAATTGGAAAATGTATTTACTTAAACCAGATTAACCCGACTGTCACATTACAAATTATTTTTAAATATTTCCATAATTCTCGCATCAAGTTTCAGTCATTTACTCTGCTTATTATTTTTAAACATTTCACATTAATTTTGATTTAAGAACAAATAGAAATTTAAAATTCCCAGAAATTTTATTGCAAAATGTTACGTAATGGTATCAGTAAATTAAATATTCATGAGCTACTTCAAAATATTTTAAACATGCACAAGTTACAAAACTTTTTAGTTAATTTTGATAAATCAGTATTTATATAAATAATAACCGAATTCCCCTTAATTATATTACGCAAGGGATTAAGTAGCTATTTCAGAGAAATTTTTTCGCAAGAAAATGTACGACTCCAGATTATTTGATTAAGTGAAAATTTTAAATATTTTGATTATTTAAAGCAATGATTCTCATTGTAATTCTTATTATAAATTTTAAATATTTCATATTAATTTAAATTGAAGAACAATAGAATTTTAAAATTAGCAAAATTCACTCAGATAATAATGGAAAATATAAATATAATAGTAATATAATAGTGATGGAAAATGTAAGTGGTTATGTATTTAGATATTTGTGAGATATTTTGAACTATTTTAAGCAGAGCACAAGCGAGCAGTATATCATAGTCAATTTTGATAAATCTGCATTTGCATAAATAACAAATGACTGTCCATTAATTATGGTGCGTAAGGGATCAATAATGTACTGAAGAGATATATTTTGGCAATGGAAAATCGAAGTCCACATTCACTAATACTTGATTAAATGTAAGCATTAAATATTTTAATTGTTTAATATAATTGCTGATACGATTTATGTGAATTATTTTTATTTCAATTGAAATTGTACAGATCCCGTTACTATTAATAATAATAATTAATAGGAATTCCACTTTATGAATTTATGATTGTAAATAAATATGTCAAAATTATAATAACTTTGTTGAAGTTTTAGAGATAAACTAGATGCAAAAGCGGAATTCATTGTGCAATGAGTCTATCAGTGAGCATTGCTATGCTAAAAAATTAAATAAATATCTAAGAAATGTTTTCACTAACGAGGAATTTTTTGCGACCGGGGGTCATTCGTCGTTAGTATTAAGAAATCTGTTGCATTCAAAAGTAGTAAAATTTGTATTATTATAGAGAAATACATAATTTGTAAGCTTAAGCAGACAGTTTTTAAGTAGAATAATTATTGAAAGAGATATTTAATGTTGAAGTTGGTCAAAATCGTATTATTATAAAAGTTTTATACGAGCAAAAATTATACATAACATTTTAAACATTTTTAGATCAACATGTATTAAAAGTACGAGATGGGCAAGATTTATTTCAAATTTAAATTAATAAAATTTTCAGTATTTTGAGGAATAATTTTTACATATTTAAAAAAAGGTATTTTTAAAAATAGTAGCAAATTTTAAAAACAATGAAAAGAACACCATTTCCTTCAAATTTAAAATTTATTTACACGTGATTATTATACAAAGATAAACACTTTCAAATTATAATTAAATTGTAAAGTATTAAAGACGGAAAATATTGAAAATTACATCATAAAACTATATTTACAAATATAATTTTAAAAGTGAAAGAAAAAAATCATTATTATGCGATTAAAGTCGAAATTATTTTATATTTAAAATGGGCAAACAATAAACAGTTGACAAAATAGTTTAAATTTAAAAACATATTTCCGGGAGACATTTATTTCATGTTTTGAGAGAATATTTTGAACTACTATTGTGAATTCAGGAAAAAAAGCAAATGAAATTTCCTTTCTAACAAAAGTATTTTTACATAAATAATAAAAAATAGTGAGAATTTGGGTTGAAATTGTGTCTGGTTTAAAACGCTATAGAAGTTTAAAATTTTACTTACATGAGATATTTTACATCTCTAGATGATCTTTTAAACAATTGTTGCCAAACCTAAAGCAGGTAAATAAATATTTCCTTCCGATTACTTGCTATTTCCACGTGAACATTATAAATAGAAATAAAACTTTAAAATAACAATTTCATTAATATGTATTCAAAAAAGTAAAAAGAAGAAATTACGATACATTTTAAATGACCAAACAATAATAATGAAAAATGATTTAAATTAAAATATATTTTCTCGAGACATTTATTTTATATTTTGAGATAATCTTTTAAATACCGCTTTGAGTTCTAGGACAGTGTAAATATTTTTTTATTTCTAGTAGCAAAAAAGAAAACTCTGATGAAAAATATACCAGATTTAAACAATACATTTCACATGTCTTACTTAAAGATCTTTCTTATAGCACTGCTAAACTAGTCGGAACTTGAAATCCCAAAACTCTCTTCTATGTCATCTATGTTAATACTTCATAACTCATTATCACAATGCCAAACTCCAATTTATGCCCATTATGAGATATCTACTAATGTGAAATTCTGTGCATTAGTTCTTTAGCTATAATTATCGCTAAAAATCTTGTAAAATGCAGCGTAGTATAGCCAGTTGTTTGATGATTTGCACGAAAACCTGAAAAGCTATAATTTATGTGGGAGATACTAACAACAGAGGTCTGCAGGAGCCAAAAATATTCAAAATGGTTATTTTTATTGTACTTTAAACACGATATAGTAGTTATTTATAAAATATAAATGTCTTTTAAGAACAGTCGGAAATATTCACAAAATTAAAAAGTTGTGAAGCAAAGAGACGGAGAGAAAAACGTTCTACAAAAATGTAAAATTACAATTCTATGCAAGCTCAGGAAGTAATCAACCGATTACAATAGTTATGGTTTCGAATCAAAAGTGACACTCTCTAATCACACATAGTCTACGTTCTATGCCACTACCACCTGAGGTAAGCAGAAACAACGAATGGTCTTTAAAGTCCTTTAAAAACTTTCTAAATTACGTTTCAATGGAAGAAATATCAAACGGATTTACAAATTAACATTTGAAAAATGATGGTCTCAGTCCATTTTTTTTACATAGTCATTTTATTGTTCTACAAAAATCCCTCGAAAGATGGTAGATCCTTAGAAACGAACCTTTTTTGACACGATGATTAATTTTAAGATATAAATGCATACGAACATTCTTTCTAAAGAAAAATTAATATTTCAGGTGATTACTGAAAGGAACGTATGGATTGAGCATGAAAGTTTCAAAATATTTTCTAAATTATCATTTATTTGAATTAGTTTTAGTTCTTACTATTATTTTAAGTATAATTTCGGAATAATGTACATAATAGTTAAATTTAGTCAAACGGAGGCTTAAATAAAAGTTTTTGTATTATTCCTTAATATATTATTACTTCTTATAATAAACAGGCATACAAATATCACTCGGCATATTTCAAGTATTACGCGAGTAAAGCCGCGGATTTTGCTAGTATAAGTATAGATTTATAATAAACATTTATTTTATATAGATACATACAAGTGATATGAACAATAATAATAATAAAAAAAATGCAAATTTAAAAACAAACGCAAAAGTGAGCCGCTTTATTGAGTCTCTCGTGTGACCTCTCATCTGGAGACTCAATTTCAAAGTCATTGTGAGCGTTGCATTATGCTAAATTACTAAATAATGTCCCATTAAAGTCACATCGTAACTTTTCAGAACTTTTCACACTGGTTACTTCACAATAGGATCTCTGTCACCATTTGACAAAGTCTTGTGACAGAAAGTCATTAAGTTACTTTAACGTGACATCATTTGGTAATTTATCATAATGCAACATTCACAATGACTTTGAAATTGAGTCTCCAGATGAGAGGTTACACGAAAGTCTCAATGAAACGACAGTGTAAAGTCACCTTGTGATTCGACACAAAGCAGCAGTCACAATGACCTGTCAGTGGAGTCACATGTAGTAATCATTTGAGACTCAAAAAAGACGTATGGAATTTTTTATTTTTTGTTTCGCTGTAGTAATTGTGACTCTTGTGACCATGTGTGACCTGAATGAGACGCTATATGGACTAGGTGTTATCCAGGGATAGTAATTATTCGAATTATATTACTTCCTTTTGAATATTCGCATGAAAATTACCGCTTAAGAAACCTTTGAAAATTGATACTTTTGGATTCGTCCTTAAATTTTGCACACCGTGAAATTTGCGATAGCTGTCTCAAATAATAATGCACGGGATTTAACCAAACTTTGTATTCTGTAATATTTTCACGTAATTTGATATTTATTAGATTTAGGTGTATACTGCTCAATAGAGTGTGACGATTAAAACTTTTTTCGATTTTCGATGATTGGTAGTGAGGAAAAGTTTTTGCGAGTCTGCTTTTGAAAGCCTTGATTCAAATTCTGATTGAGAGGAACTGTCTCCTTGAAAGTTCGTACTGTTTCAGATTTCTGAAAATATCAGTCATTTCTGAAAATATCATTTCACATTTTGAACCTACTACCATTTCCTTGAGTATCATCATGAAAACTGCTTTTTCATTCATGTCTTCTCCACATTCTTCTCTCCTTCCAGAATTGCTGTTGAGAAATACTATGGACTGTCATTCAAATATGCGAATCTAAACACATAGAAAAACAGAAGGAAGAAGAAGGAACTTCATAAAGACAAAAGGAAGAAGCTGATGATCATACCAAAGTATACTTTAATTTTTGCTCCCTTATACACGAAAACATTATAAAAATCGCCTAGTTAAAAAATGCACATATAAATATTAAATAATATATAAACAGAGTTTATTTAGACAATTCGTTCAGTAAACATGTAATTTTAAGTAAATTCAGTTAAAATAAATATCATTTAACGTTTCTAAAATTTTTGCTAAAAATGTTGAAAAATCAGCATTTGAATAAAACTATACGGCCATATGCGGCAGATTAAGAAATTCGCCAAATAATATCATTTTTTGCTTGAATTTAGTGCCAATAGTGGCAACTTTTCCGCGCTACCCATCATTGAATATCGAAAAAATAAATTATTTTTCGGCCCACCCTAGGGCCCAACAGGATTCGGTTTTGTGCTGTTTTGTTTGAAGACGTCTAAAAATGTCTGTTACGACATTCAAGGATTTGTTACAAAGTTAGATTTCAAAGACATATTGTTTTCTCACGTACCGTATTTACTCGTGTGTAACTCAAATTTTTTCACACAAAATTTAGGAGAAATATGTTGTGTGCGCGTTATACACGGAGTATTTTTTTACTGCTTTATGTAATCACACGATACACCTATGAATCTAGAAATGTATTTATAGAAAAAAATTAAAACAAGAATCTTTCTGAATAGAAGTATTCTGCGACTTTATTTCACACCTTGCACTTTTTTATACAAAAGCAGTAGTAATATTATTTAAAACCCTACTTAGCAATCCTCATAGCCGCTACTACTTTTCATGTAGTGATAACAGCAAACATTCATGTAATAGATACAGATTTGCACTATAAATTTAAAAAAATCTGCAAGCTTAAAAAATTCTTAAGAAATTTTTTAGGAAACTGCCCCACAAACACTCGAGTTAAGGCCTTAAGCTGGTTTCGTCACGGCCAAAAGGAGTTAAGGCCAATTGTACAAAAACAATGCTGTACCGCAAGTGAGCCGCCGCTAATTGCGGCAGTCATCGCCGAGCCTTTAACGGCTCGGCGATGACAGAATTGTTGCATTTACTTTGCCGGTAAACTCTTAATGGTCGGTTTCGGGCAAAAAAGTAATGGCCCTCCAACATCTAGAAAGCAGAGGGCTAATATAAACTGACCAGCATTTTTATTTTATGAGAGAAAATGTATATATTTTTGTCTTTATTTCTTTCAAAAATTACTTTAAATCTGAGTTTTAATAAGAAGAGATTTATATACGAGATATAATTTACGAGATTTATATTTAAAACAATAAAATAGATGACATATTTTATTTAGTTTGAAAATATTTATATAAAAAATAAAAATTTTGCTCAAAATGTATATAGAATTCCAAGTTTTTTCTTCACCGGCACACTGTTGCATTCATTATTTATAAAAAAAATGTTGGAAAAAAAAGAATAAATATTTAAAATATAGTAAAATAATTTAAAATAAATATTAAAACAGAAAAACGTTTTTAGATTGTAACTAAAGCAGTCCATGTCCACACCCCCCCCCCTCCTCCCAATTACTCAGTCATGCAAAACTTTAGCATACATGCATAAAATAATTTTTAATCGTACATGCATAATATATTTCTAAAATTGTCGATTTCTGTATTTCTAAAGTTGGCTTAGAAATACAATTAGTTTCACATTTTTTTTTTTTTTTTTTTTTTTTTTTTTTTTCTAGGAAAGATCATTCTAAAATTTGAAAAATGGTGTTATTAGAAAAAAAAGAAAGAATGTATTTTGATTTATTTGCATCTGCAAGCGCGGATAGCTTTGCATGGATATATTTCAGTGGTCATACTGGAAATAATGAATATATTATTCAATTTATATTGATTTTAATAGCCAAAATAAACAGAACACAAATTTTTAAGAAATTGGAACAATACAAAGATTTAAATACAGTAAGATGCATTCATTGGAAATGCATATTATACAAAATATTTACAAGATATTTACTGATAAATGTGAATTTTTTTATGCATATATTTTTTAATTCTATAAAAAAGGTATTTGTTGCAAACAAAATGGATGAAATGGCATTTAATTTGTTTCAACAAGAATTTTTTGCTGAATGCTAGTCAGTAAAGAAAAAAGAAAAAAAGGGGGGAGCATATAAACTCTTTCTAAAACGTAAATTTTTAATATGATTTCAAATATATATGCATTTTAAATAAAATTCCCGGGGGGAGGGGGATTTAAAAGGGAAAAAAAATTCCCTGTATCTGTTAAATTCCTAACATTTATATGTATTTATTTGCTTTATTATATTTTTACAAAAAAAAAAAATACAGATAAAGCCATCTATTGTTTTTCATATGTCGGATAACCGTCTCTTTCAAACAAAACTCATTAAAGATCAAAACACCATGTCGCCACAATAAACGATCCGACGAGTAATCGCAAAAAGTGGTCAGATCTGTTTGGGCCTTAGGAGAATACATGCTCTCCTTCAAGGTCAAGTACGGAGGGGGATTTTTCCAAGAATTTTGGGCGGTGTGCTGATAAGCAGATCATTTCAGTTAAACCGTCACATAAGGGAAAGAAAGCGTGTTTAACGAATGCTACTTTCAATTTGGATATTTTAACACAATATAGGTATGTTTTATTATGCTTATTCATTGAAGAATTATTAATTTATAATTCATTATAACCTCTTGAGTTTTTTTTTGCATCGACATTACGATTGATTGTTTCAGGAAACCTAATAGAAAGATAGGAAACATATTCATTTTTAAGACATACGTTTTTAAAAATGCAGTTGTATTTTAACAAATATAAAATAATATTTACTTTATACTCCGCTATTCATCGCTTATTCGTTATTTTAAAGTTTTGTATAAATTAGGAAAAGCAGCTAATTTAAAATTATATACTTTTAAGAATTTTTTAAAAGTTTGAAAGTTAATCATATTTTCATATAACAATTGTTGTTTTCTACTGTGCATGTCATTAAAAATATTGCAAAAAATAAAATAGTTTAGTTTAAATAAAGTTTACACTGATTCTTAAAGGTAAAATTTATTTTTCTTTTCATATATTAGAAGTGAGAAAGAGTGATTTCATGTCTCTTGTATAAAATTGTGAAAAATACCATTTAATAGATGTTTCTTTGACTTAAAAAAATTCTTTTTTGTAGAGGTTTATTCAATTATTTTAGATAAAATAGCTATCGGTTTAATTTTAGATTCTTAAAATAGCTTCTTTAACGTTGTAAGTAACATGACTGTGAATGATGGTTTTTTCTTTTTTTTATTTTGAGCGAAAAAAATTAACAATTTTTCATCGAAAATATTTCATTCATTAAACAATTAAATAAAATTGTCAGATCATTCAAAATTTTGATACATTTTCAATTACTGTAAATAATTCTCAGCTAATATGAAAAAATTAAAATAATATATTTTTTAAATAGCAAATATTATTGTTATGTATATATATATATATATATATGTGTGTGTGTGTGTATATATATATATATATATATATATATATATATATATATGTAATGTTTGAATATTAAATTATTCGAATAAAATCTAAATGAAAATTCTTTTGTATATTAAAATGATGCAAAAAATATTCGACAGGTTTCATAATAATTCTTTAATGAATAAATATAATATATTGGTGACAGCCATTAACAGGCTACTTCAGTCAAGCAAAACGATTCGTTCGGTAACATTAATCCTATAGAAGAAATCAATAAAGATATCTCTTTTACATTTTAATATTTTGAAACGATATTTTTCCTATCAGATAGCTGAAATTAATCTGTACAAAGGCCGTTTTTTACTTTTTCTATTTTGTTTGCAGATATTTTTAATGAGAATGTTTTTATTTTCGGAACCGGTTACGAAAGTGAAAGCATCCTCAGAAAAAATCTACAATAAAAATCGAAAAAATAAAAAAATTGTCTACGAATCGATCTCAGCAATCTAATGCAACAGATAATAAATAAACAAAATAAAATAAATAAGTAATTTAAAAGTATTGGAATGCAACCGAGATATCTTTATAAATTCCTTCTGTAGGTTCGGCATTATATATTGGGTCTTTTCGCTTGGCTGAAGTAGCCTCTTAAGTCTAAAAACCAATGAAAAAAAAAAAAAAAAAAAAAAAAAAAAAAAAAAAAAAAACATAAAGCATTTAACTTAATATATGCATCACTAACATAAATTCTAAATTTGTTCCATAAAATATGTTTGTTGGAAGATTGTTTAAATTATAAAGTGTTTTTGCATAAAAAAACAATATATTATTAATCATTAGGTACACTTTTCAAAAAAGTTATAAATTTACTTATCTTCAAATTTTTCAAAAATTTCCAAAACTTATAAGTTGAAAATGAATTTATTTGTTTATTATTTAATTATATGCTTTAAAAATTATTTTTAATTGCATTACATGTAAATTTTTAAAGCATATAATTAAATAATAAACAAATAAATTCACTTTCAACTTATATGCTTTGGAAAATTTTGAAAATTTTGAAGATAAGTAAATTTATAACTTTTTTGAAAAGTGTACATAAAGATTATTAGTATATTTGTTTTACATGCAAAGACAGTTTATCATTTAAATAATCTTCCAGCAAATATTTTTTATAGAACAAATTTTGAATTCATGTTTAAATATTAATTCTTACAAACACAAATGCCTGGGTGAGGGGGATCTCCTGGCCAGCCTTTATTTTTAATGGCCTTTAAAAGAATAATTGTGGCCAGTTTGTGGCTGTCTGATATTTTTAATAAAAACGTTAATGGCACATTTGTGGGCAACTTCTTGTATTCATGGCCATGATCTTGCGGCCGCGTTCTGGCCGGCGTGACAGTTTTTTGACGGAGCCGTTACGGCCAAAGATGGCGGGCCGTTATCAAACACTTTGGGCCACCGCTAACGACGCCTCTAGTGGCCCACCAGTTATGTGTTTGTTGGGTGGAAACCTAGAGCTTTTTATCTAATAGCGAAGTAATCGATAAAATTTCAGTAAGATTAGTATAATTTTACTAGATTCATTTGTAAAGCTCCAGATTTCTGTAGATTTAAAAAAAAAAGCTAGTTTTGTAGATTTATCGCTCTCTCTCTTTTATTTTTATAATTTTTTTTATTATAGAGCACATGTAAAATTTAAGCAAGAATACAGATTTCTGTAACTTTACATTTGTATAATTACAATTTTTTTAACAATGTTGATTTTCTTAAGTATTTCGTTTTCAACTGAAGTCACCATATCATGAAACACAATTCTCAATTATTTCTTGAATATATTACGAAGTATGATTTGCATTAAAAAAGAAAATTATAAAAAATGAAGAAATTTTTTAAAAATAATATAGCATGCTCTACCTAATCTGCGTACACATCATAAGTTAAATAACTTTATTGCAAGAAAAAATTGTGTATATTTTATCTATATTTTACGTACTTAAACATGTGCTTATCTTGAGAAATATGATTGCGTTCTTTATAATCTAATTTATTTTAAAAATTGGTTTTTCGTTACTCTTGTATAAAATGCAGTTCATAAAAGGCAAAATGTATTTTCTGCTAAAAATTGCGTGAAAGTCTCTTAAATTAATCCGAATTTTAAATTCCAGTACTGCGTAAAGACGTAAAAAAAAAGATTTTTTTTATCATAGTATAAAATAGATTTTTCTCAGAATTGCAAAGAAAAAAAAGTAATGTTTTTTAATGTCAAATTACTCCAAGTCATGTGCATTTGAAATTAATTTTATTCAAATGTGAAATTTTATCAATTTTGCTCTTAATGCATTTTAACGTGTATACATAGTTTGATAAAATGTTTTGTTACTCCCAATATTACGCCCAATAAATTTTATTTAATCAATTATGCATTTGAATATTGTTTAATTAATCTTTGAAATAAAATCTTGAATATTATGTATGTACATATAGACATTATGTATGCAATTTCAATTTTTTTTTAAATCTTCAAATGAGAAAATCGTGGTAGATGTAGAATGGAATCTTTGATTTAGATTAAATAAGGTTAGATTCAAGTTGTTGCAGTTTACGTTGAGCCTAATTTCAGTATGACTATTTAATGCTGCTTTAATACCTATGGAACACATGGCTCAAGATTTACTGGAACTGTCGTAACATTATATGTGGCATAATATTTTTACTGAATGCTGTGTATATTTTGGGAAATTTATTTTATTATTTATTCCCCTTGAATGATACATTAACATATTATACGTATCATATAGATTTTGCTTTTATCAAACACTTGCAATTTGCTTATGTTCTTTCATTTTAAATATGTGGACAAACACACTCGATAGAAAAAAATACAAAATCTTGATAATATATGTAATAATGAACCAATTAGCTCCTAATTAAGAAAAGTTTTTTAATCTTGTTACTTTCTTGGATTAGTTTGTTAAGTTTGTTGTTGCTCATGTAGCCCATTTACAGAGAGAGGCACGTAAAAGTTTTCGATAACACTTAATAGTATATTTGGGCTATATTACATTTAATGATGACATTAATATATCATTTAATTTTTGGTTTACATTTTTAACAAAATTGTCTCATATTCAGTAAATTACATTTGGCGAATAATTCTACCTGGATTACCGTTTGCACCAAAATAACAAAATTTGTAGGACTGAGATCAATGCATTTAATTTGTAATACATATGATAAATATCATTTAAAAATAAAATAAAAAGAATATTGCCCAGTTAAACTGATGGCATAGAACTCACGGGCTGTACCCACTAATTATATATTACAGCCTTATATTATAACAAATTAAGGGAGGAAATAGCCCCCCCCCCCCCATTTGCTTTCTTTATACTTAACCATTGAACCCCCAAAACTAATCAGGGATACGTCTTATCATACAATAAACCTGTATCCAAAATTCGAAGCAAGTAGAATAATTTTGCATAAAGACCCATTTATGTAATTTAAAAAGCGTTGTCCTCCGTTTTCTTCTTTATATTTAACCCTTAAACCTCTAAACTGTTCAGAAGTTCAACTTATCAGCAAGAACCTACAGCCAAAATTTAAAGCAAATCGGATAACTCTGCATAAACTCTATTTAACTAACTTAAGGGGAAGGTAATCGCCCGTACCCCTCTTTATAATTAACAAAAGAATACCACAACTAATGAGGGAAGCTTCTTACCACTATGAACCTGTATCCAAAAATTGAGACAAATCGGTTAATTTTATATGAAAAACCATTAACCTAAATTATGAGGGGTAGTTCCCCCTATCCCCCTTTATACTAATCCAATGAATTCTAAAAACAAATCAGGAAAGCGCCTTTTCAGACTGAACCTATATCCAAAATGTGAAGCTAATCGGTAAATTTTTCGTTAAAATCCATTAACCTAAATTAAGAGGGGTAATTACGTTCCCCCCATTCCCCCTCTTTAAACTTTATCAATGAACACCCAATACTAATTATGGAAGCATCTCATCAGAATAACTCTATATCTAAGATTTGAACGAAATCTGATAATTCTGCATGAAAAACCCTTTTATATAAATGAAGGGGAGGGGTAATAGCCGCCATTCCCCTTCTTAATATTTATGCAATGAACATCCAATACTAATAACGGACGCGTCTCATCAAAATGATCCTATACCTAAGATTTGAACGAAATCTGGTAATTCTGCATAAAATTCACCTTTATACGAATTAAAGGGAGGGGTATTAGCCCCCGTTCCCCTTCTTATACTTATCGAATGAACTCTCAAAATTTATCAGGGAAGCGCCTTATCATAATAAGTCTATATACTATAAGTAAGTCTATAAGTAAATCGGATATTTTTATCGTAAGTTATCGCGTAACGTACCTACGTATGGCTTTGATGGCCTGTGAGCTAAAAAGTCACTTAAAAATAGAAAATATACCTACCCTCCTACTTACACGGAATTAATTGTTTTAAATAATATCCCGCATTATTTATGTTACCTTTTTTTAGTATTCTTGAAAAGTGTTATAGTCTGGAGCATTTTGATATTTTTTAAAACATGTAATAATCTCCGGAAATATTTATTACAAATTTTACTTTATGCTTCTTTATAAGATAATAATATATCCGCCCTACAAAATTGCATAATACTTTATTCCTAACAAAATGTTTAAAATTTATTATTACTATTTTAATTTTTAGATTTTTTTTTTAAATTTAGGCCCAGGCATAAATATTACTTTATTTATATGTATTTAATTTTACACAATTTTTCATAGAAGTTTACTTAATGAATTCTAATAGCATATCTTTAGAAGTTTAATGAAATACTAACGTTGTATCGCTTATAAGTATATTTTTTACATTGTAATTTTTATCAAAACCCTTTGTAGAACATCTGTTGTATTCAAAATTAGCAAAAGAATAAAAAATGACATCCTAGATTTTCTATACATAAAATAATTTTCATTTTCAATCGGTGGAAAACTATTTTCAAAGAGGAATATTTTTAATGATTTATTTGAAAGCGTAATATATTTTTAAAAAGTGAAAATAAGAAAACAAAAAACCTTTGAGCAGCGTGTAAATACAAAAATGAAATCAATATTTTTAAAAATCTGTAGCGATTATTATCACTGGTTAATATCTAAACCATTTTTTAACAAAATATAAGGTACCCTGGGGTAATAACGTCACATTAAGGTTCTACCAATTTTCACGGTTCAGATTTAGGTTGTATTTTTCAAACAAATATATGATTTGATACAGCAACTCATTGACTATCTATATAAAACCACAGTATACAAATATTTAACAGATATGTATTTATAAAATGTAATGGCTTGATTTCTTGACCCATGCTATTTGCGGTCTTACCCACCTATATGGGTAATAATGCCATGCAAACAAAACTATGAAATAAGATGGAATAATGGCATGTAGATTACCCAATTCTAAAAATACAAACTCTACAAATTTAGAAATTGACAAATTGCATTCTAAGCTATGAAAATGTTCATTTTTTGTGAAAGTGTATGAAAAATAAAGGTGTGGTGTGAGGTGGTGGATGAGGCGAAAGAATATCAGACCGTGAGCTTCTTTTTGCTTATAAAGGACCTCTTAAATAGAATTATTAGAAACATTGGACAGTTTTAACAGTGTTTATTTTAATCAGTATTTAGGATGTAGCCCGTCCACTGTAGGGAATCAATCGGGGTATTAATGCCAAGGATTGGCGTTATTACCCCGGTATAGTTATTGCGCAGTACATTTTAAATTACAAATTATCTCGAGAAAATATCCAAAATCTTCAACAACATTTTGAAAGTCCATGAAATGTACTACAAATTTATGTAATTAACAAAGTATTTCCGGATAAAAAAAATAGTCTTCACATCACAAAACGTATCTCTCAAATTTTAGATCAAGCGTTAATTTTAGTTGCTTGTAAAAAAAATAAGACCTAAAAATGAAATAAATTAACTTGAAGCTGTTTTTTGCGATTTATATGACTCAAAACCCTTCTGCGCAGAGAACACGGGTGTCATTTACCAGATTATTTTATAATTATGCATAATATTAGCACTAGGCGTTATTACCCCGCCTGGCGCTATTACACCACAACACCTTATATAATTATACAACTTTGTTCACAGAAAATAAACTAATTATTAAAGTTTTTTTGTTAGATCTCGTTTTTTTTCTTTTATTTTAATAATAGGGATGGGATAGCTTCACTTTTATACACACTAGTATAATTTGCGAGAAAATGTTATTTTTTAATCGGAAAATAGAGCAATTTTAATGGACAGCATGTTCCTTAATATTATACTGGTAAAGAAGCAAGCTGAGAACTCTCATCCCTGTCATAACTTAATTGAATGAAGAAACTATAATTTTAGATCTATATATTTGAAAAATTTAGAAATCTATTTCTATAAAATCTTTTCCTGTAACGTTTTTTTTTTTAAATATTAATTTATAAATACATATTTTCGTACAAAATCTTACATTTTCACATTTATTTTCCTGAAACCATAGCCAACTAATGATTTTCATGCTGATATTCGTGTTCATTATTTTATTATCATTTTAGACTTTAGGGGCTATTACTGTCAAATGAAAAGATTCGTTAGCTAATGTCAATGTTATGGAAGAAATGTATCAAGATATCTCGGTTGCATTTCAATATTTTTAAATGATTTTTTTATATATTTTTTTTATGCGGGTGCTTACACTTTCCAAACCGGTTACGAAAATGAAAGCATCCTCAAAAAATATATAAGTAAATAAATAAAAAATAAATAAAATAAGTAAACAAAATCAAAAAAGGAAAAAACGGCCAGCATAAATTTCGATCTCAGCTATCCACATCAAATAAATAATTTAAAGATAACAAAATGCAACCGAGATATGTTTGTAAATTTCTTCCATAAGGTTAGTATTAGCGAAAGGGTCCTTTAATTTTAATGAAGTGGCCTCGGAACTTAAAATCCTATTCACCGTTGTACTAGATTATTTTTACGTCCTTGTTGAGAAAAGTGAATTCGGGTTGTAGAAAAAGGTAGAAAAGTAAAAAAATAAATAAACAAACAAAATATTTAAGATCGAAAAAAAAAAATATATAATTCATTATCAGACTAAAGAGAGTAGAATGTACGTGTGTATACTGCAATTAAACACATTGCAATTAGTAGCGAATATTTCAGTAACTGCATTTATCTTTTATTCAGAATGCATATACACAGAATTAATCTTTTTTGAACATTTTTTTTCTCTTTTTAAATCAATATACAGAGAAACATTTTTTTTCTATTCTAGAAATTTCGATAAAGTCTAATAATGATACATGTTTGCTAATAGAAATATTTCAATATTTAAGAAATTGGTAGAAACATCCATTGAGATATCAGTTTAATTAGACTACAATGATTACGACAAAAGAATTTTACGTTTTCGTCATTATCTGTTTATCTAAATCCCATAACTTGCAAATCATCTGTTTCATTGTTGAGATAGATCATTTTTTTATGTTTTTAAAGTGGGCACCGTTTTATAGTTTAATTATGTGTTTAGCATATAGGGGCACATCAATCATCGCCAATTGCCACGTGGTGACTAAACTTCGGCGTCTATATTGCCATCATTTGGCGAATTTAGCGTTTTGTCTCTTGATAATTACGAAAGTTGCGTTTTTACGCACTCCTCTTACAAAAATCCCACGTTCTTTCGCGATCCTCTGACAAAAATTGCGTGTTTTTACCGATCCTATAACTAAAATCGCCTTTATTCTGCAAAGATTTGACGGAACTCACGTTTTTCAATAATTCCTTGATGAAAGTTGCGGTGTTTTTTGCGATGTTGTTACTAAAACCTTATTTATTCTAAAATGATTTGGCTGAAGTCGTATTTTTCAGCGATTCTTTGACGGAGGTCGTGGTGTTTTTTTTGTGATCCTTTGATAAAATTACCTTTTCTCCAGCGATCTTTTTATGAAATTTGCGTTGTTTCGCGTAGTTTTTAAAATTTTTCTAAGATATTAATTTCTGGCGATGACTGCAATATTTGAGTTTAGGAGCCACTAGTTCCTTAAAAAATTAGGAATCTACAGCTATTTTGTTTAGTACTTCTTATAAAACAAGTGAGACTTATTCCAGACTAGTTTATCATTTTTTCAAATTCGAAGGTTTCCCTGTAATAAAATACAATAAAAATGTCAGTGTAGTATTATATTTAATCCTGTTTTATATAGTAACATGTAAAATATTTCTTTATTTGGGGTGTCAGCATGCGATTTTAGTATATTTGATGATTAAAGAACATTTTCTTTATATTACACTTTTTATTATTCATTCCATTTCTAATATGATGGAATATCACCTTTATCAAATACTACTGTTTATATGAAACAATAATTTTTAATTATCTAAATTATTAACTATCGCTATAATTATGCATTTTAGCTTATGTATTTCTTAAGGAAACTGCATAATTGAGTTGGGATTACATTATATTTACTCTTATAAATCTAGTTAATTTATTCTCATAAATCTAGTAAATAAAACAAACGTATATATTGAATTGTTCGTATACATTGTTTATATTCTCGACGTATTTATATCTGAAATATATAAAATATTAGTAAATGGCTTGATATAACGTAATTAACCATGTTTAAAGTATTACAGAAATATGTTTTCTTTTTTGTTTTGTTTTTAAATAGAAACTTACAAAGATACTTGAAATGTGATATGCAATAAAAACAAAATAATGTTAATTATTAACGTTAATTCTAATGATGTCAATTTATCATATTTGTTTGTCAAACACATTTAATAAACATTCCTTGAAAATTGATATTAATTAAAAAAAATAAAACTATATTCCGCCTTGAAAACAGTCGATAATTTACTACTCAATAACCTCTTCAGTCCTGATGTCGCCTGGAGGAGACACTAAACAGTACTTTCAAAAACTTTTACCTCATTCAAGATTTCTATCCCAGACTTACAAAAATTGGTTCCCATTGTTGTTAATAGATTGCAGCATATTGCCGAATGACTTTTTGTTACCAAAATAAATTTTTTCGTTCATTTAGCGGCATGCAAAAATGGCTTCGCAAAAAAGAAGAAAAATTACTCACATGCGTACAAGTAAGTTCTTTTATCTGTTATTAATAATTTTGTTAAAATTTATTCAGCCTAGGATTTTATAATATAAAGATCGTTCTTTTTAATGATATCATTTGTGTTGAGGTTTAAGTATTCTAAGCGTTAAAAAAAGCAAGGTCATTTTATTGTCTCCTGTAGGAGACATCCGGTCATAGTCAAACAAAACTGCATTTTCTGAAGTTGTTGACAGAACTTTTTTTCTGAACTTAAATTCAGTATTTTTATAAAGATTTACTTACTGTAATATGTAGTTACTTTGTGACAGGTGGAGTAAAATTGTGGCACGTGGTCTAGTTTTTGTATTTTGAACATCCCGCTCTGTACTGTGTGGTAGCATTGAAACCTCCCATTACAGAGTGCTACATAGTCTAAAGATTTTTTTCCGAAACTCTAACATGAAATGCGCAAACTAGATGGGGTGTCACAAAGTAACTCCATCTTACGATATATTATGACTTCAAGCATACAGCTAATAATTTTCTTTATTTTCTAGTGTGAGAACAGTTTCAAATTAAACATGGAATTTTATTTCTTATTTTGAGATAAACTGAATTTGATTTGGGGTCTATTAATTATTAGAAACATTGATAATGTGGAATTTAAAAATTGATTATAATTTTAAGGTAAAACATAAAAAGCAATTACCTAAAAACTATTAAATTAACTTTTTATTGTAAAAATTTTATGCAGTTTATTACAGATGTATTTATAACAATGTTTAACAATATGTATATGTGTTTATGTGTACACATGTGTGTGTCTGTGTAAATATATGCACAAGCATTACAGTGTGCAAATTAAAAAAAATCCAAAAGATAAAAATTAAATCATAAAATTATCCATGTTTAATTTTATGCATTTTAATAACAGATTTCAAATTATATAAATAAATAAATACACAAATATATACTTTTTTCAGATAATCCTAATTTTAAGAGGTGGTATGAAGAAATTTGGAACGATGAGACAACAGATCTGTATATCTCGGATAACGAAGATAATGCAATATATCCTCTATTTTGTCCTGTAAATGAACAATCTGAATCCTCATCTGAAGAAAAATTTGAAGAAGGAGCTGCAAGCGGGTCCACTGAATTTCCAAAACTTCAAAAATCAATTGAGACAGCTTCAATAAGCACTCGGAAGAAAACAATCAGTCCAAGGAAACTTATACCAGTCTCTTCGATCTCCCCTTCAATAGTTCATACAGCTTCCTTTGAGTCTAAAGTCTCAGAAGTTTCCAAAAGATCTTATTGGAAAAGTGTAAATGATGAATTTATTCCTTTGCCCCCTGCCCCACCCTATGTAGAAAGTAACAAAAACAGTGTAGATTTATCCCCCGAGAACTATTTTCATAAGTATATACCGAATGAGCTAATAAATATTATGACTGAATTTACAAATCGCAGGTATTTTGTGGACAGTGGAAGTCTTTTCCTTACAGAGTCTGAGATGAAAAAAATTATTGCTATTACAATTATAATGTCCAACCTAAGATATCCTAGAATACGAATGTACTGATCAAAAGAAACCCGCGTTCCAGTCATAGCAGATAACACGTCGCGTGAAAGATACTTTTTAATACGAAACAATTTAAAACTAAGAGACGATCTCACAGTAAACGATGAAGAGAAGGCTGAAGAAAAATTTTGGAAAGTCAGACCTATTGTCCAAACTGTTTTATCAGGATGTTTGTCGAATAAAAAATCCTCAGCCGTAGCTCTAGATGAACAAATTATTCTTTTTTATGGTCATGCGCCAGGAAGACAATTCATCAAAGGAAAACCAAATCCCTGTGGATTGAAGGTCTTTATAGCCGCAGCTCCAGATGGTCTTCCATTAGACTTTTTTATATATCAAGGTTCGGGAGACAAAATAAATACAGATATATCTGAGTATGATGGGAAATATTTAGATACTGGTGAAAAAGTAGTGTTTAAACATACAGAGAATTTACCTCCAGGCTGCACCTTGTATATGGACAGATATTCTACATCATTTCCTGTATTATAAATCCTCCATTATAAAGCTGAACCTCCATTATAAAGAGAACAGGTACTCTACGATAGAGTAACATATCCCAAATGTAAATTTTAAATCCGACTCTGAGATGAAAAAGCTTGGACGGGGTTCAGTTGACCAAAAAATTCGTAATGATGGACAAATTTGTATCCTGAAATGGTTTGATAGTGGCAAACCAGTTGAATGACAAACCAGTTATATTTGCCTCATCAGCTGATGGTAAGCATCCTCAAGATATATGTAAGCGATGGTCGAAAAAGGATAAAGAATATGTATCAGTAATTCGTCCATCCATTGTATAAAAGTACAATGAATTTATGGGAAGTGTTGATTTCTTTGACCGAGTTCTAAGCTATTATAGAATACATGCAAGGACAAAAAAAGGACCATAAGAATCATTATGCATTTTTTTGATTTTGCCATAGCTGCCAGTTGGATAGAATATAGAGGTCACCAAACATTGCTCAATAGAGCAAAGAAAGAAATATTTGACTATCTTGCATTCAGAGTTCATCTACAAGAATATCTTTTCTATGACACAGAGGAATGCAGTGGCTCAGAGTATACTCCTAGTGAGCAATCAACACCACAGAAAAACAGATATAACCAAAAAATGTCCTTGCCATCCACTCCTTTGCTAAAAAGGAAGGTTTCACATCTTCCTGAGATACAAAAAACCATTCACACACACAAAAAAAGATGTACGATGCCTGGTTCTAAATCCAATTCTGCAAGGATTCGATGCACTGCATGTAAAGTTTTTTTTTATGTCTGCAAGAAGACAGACAATGTTTCAAATTATTTCACGAAAAATAATATATTAAAAAATGATTTTAAAATTCTTACTTATATTTCGGAAAGTATCTGCAATAATTGTATAAATATATTTTTTTATTTAAATTTCAGTTATTTCTAGAAAATTAGATAATTACAATTTAATTTTCAAACTATTATAAATGTTGTTTCTCTACGATGAATTAATTTTTTAATCTTAAAAATGTGTTGTGTATTATTATAAATGTGTACTATAATATTAAAATGCTATTTGATCGTAAAATAAATATAAATGTATACATAAATTTATACTTCGTGTTTAACATATCGTACTTGACTATGACCGGATGTCGCCAGTAGGCGACACTAATTTTCTAATTAAAAAAAATAATAAAATTTTTTTCAGCATTTTTTCTTTGTTTTTCAGAGTATTTAAAACCTATTTAACAAGAAAATTTAAAAATTTAAGACTCAAAGTTGGTCTCCGGACTGAGGAGGATAAATGAAGTAAAAAATCGTATTTATTTGTCAACACCTATAAACTCACCTTCTGTAGAACCGATATTTATCAAACTTACACTGTTAGTAAAATAATTTTTTAGATAAGGTTCTCGTATATAAATATTCAGTTATAGGAAAATCAATGAGGAAAAGATAAATTATTCGGATCACCTGATTAGGATGATTAGCATTTTTATAAAAGCTTTTACTTATTAAGTTCAGTTGGGAATGACACTGTTCGCAAACATTTCAGAAATGATTTTAACAAAAAAAGTATTATGCGATTTTACTTAATTATTGAGTGAACCAGGAACAATTTTATTGATCGAAGTATATTTAAAAAGTTAGCAGTTTAACAAAGTTCTATTTAACGATTTCTATGAATATTCCACAGTTAATATGATAATTTAAAAAAAAAACGATCTTAGTGTGTAACACAATTCATGCACGGTTAATTATAAGGCTATTGAGAAAGTTATTATTATGTGAATGAACTCTGTTATGGACGTTTTGAAATGGAATATTCAGATTCAATAGAGAAGGAAAAAGAAATTCTGAAGATAGAATTTGTTTTACTAACAACAACCATTTTTTGTTGAAATTCGTTTAAATGTGTTATCGACAAACTGACAGAAGAGAGAATGTTTTCATGCAAAATCAAATGCATAGTGCAATTTTTTTTTCGCGTGTTTTAGACAAACATTTATCTTTGCAATCGATTCTTGACTATTATTTGATTCCAAATATATAGATAATTATCTAACATAATTATTTATATTCTAAAAAAAATGATTACATTTTTGTTATGAAACTAAATGTCTTATGTGATGCCAGACACTACATTATTTGTCGAAATTTAAACATTTACTACTTTTTTTTTACATCCAACATTTCGTAGTGTTAATAAACATAATCTAGTAAAATATAGATTGTGATAGAAAACATATTTTTAGAACGTTAAATTGATATAATATTTCTTTTATTAAAGGACTGTGGTGTTAGAAAAAAAATGCTTTTATTACGAAAACATACAGTTTAGCACAAATCTAAATGACGCCAAATGCCTAGCCTTTAATTCCAGCGCCACATTTACAAAAACACACTGTTTATGAAAAACTTTACTTGCACTTCATAACGATGATTTAAAAATAAACTTAATAAACAACTTCATTACAATGTAAAATAATTTTTCCTCCCAATTTCTTTCTCTACACTTCTCTGAAAAATAATTTCGTATTTTGCAACTATCACAGTGGATAACAACTGGCACATTATAAAATCTACTGGAATCTTCATATGAATATGTCGCAAGAAAAGGAGTAATATTTTTATGAAGATTACATTTAATTACGATAATATTTTATCCTCTAATGCATTTAAATACAAAGAACCCCTTTCAAATATTGTGTAAAACGAATTAAGTTATTGATAAATTCTTTCTTTTACACAGATAAAATATATATCTTTTTTACGGTGTTCGAAGTTTCAAAAATAAAGAATGGAACATTATTTAAGTTTTTAATATTTGGATTTACATGAGCAGGGTTGAATGAAAATGTGTTGAAAATAAGATAATAGTTAGTAAATGTTTTCGTGAAAATGTGCTATAAATAGATTTCAAAATTGACACTTTTTATTTTTTATAAGTTTTTCGGGTTCGATAAATTATAGTTAGAAAAAATATGCTTTATTTAAAATGGCAGGAAATTTTTTTTTATTATTTATCATCATCATCATCGACATTCCAAACACGGTTTAAATCTGTAAGCCTCTTCCTGCAGCAATCCGGTTTTTTCATATTCTTCCTCTGTATCTTTTTCCATTAAATTATAACGAGGTGGAACCCGTCGAAATTCGACGAAAGGAAATCTTTAAGTAAGAACTGTTTTATCGATTTATAATATATATACAAAATTAGTTACAGTAAAAAATGCATCTTGTATTGGTCAATCTAACTCTCTAACAAATATTATTTTAAGCTAAAATTAACAAAATACTGTAAAACTTCATTATCCAAATTGTTAACGAAACAAAACTGAAATTCACCGGATCTTATAACAAACGATATTTTAAAAATTGTATAGGCATTTTAATGCATTTTTTATTATTATTGTTAGTTCTAATAAAAAATGGAGTGATTTTGTTGCCACAAATACAAAATTGGTACTAAAAAATTTAAAAAAATTAATATCTAAAAAATAAATTGAGATACAGCTTTCAAACAAATTGCATTTGAAAGTGTATTTTTCTCTCTATACGACGGTGTAAAAATTTAAAATGTGTGATGTTTAAAAGTGTAAAATTTACAGTAGCCAAAAATTGCAAAATCGAGATTGCAGGGGAAAAGTGTTACCATTCGCAAAATGACGTATGCGTTACGCACAGATACGTTTGGCCTTTATAATATAGATTTAAGATCTAGTCACTCATTTTCCGAATTCTCCTCTCGTAATGTTAACGTAGAGTAACGAAAATTGCAAAACGGAAATTGCATAGGAAAGTGTTACGCATTGAATTTTATTTTTCCCCTCAATATTAAAAGAAAATGGAGTGATTTTATTGCCACAATTACAAAATTGGTACTAAAAACTATAAAAAATAATATCTCAAAAATTAATTGGGATACAGCTTTCAAACAAATTGTATTTGAAAGTGTATTTTTCTCTCTATACGACGGTGTAAAAATTTAAAATGTGCGATGTTTAAAAGTGTAAAATTTACAGTAGCCAAAAATTGCAAAATCGAGATTGCAGGGGAAAAGTGTTACCATTGGCAAAATGACGTATACGTTACGCACAGATACGTTTGGCCTTTATAATATAGATTTAAGATCTAGTCACTCATTTTCCGAATTCTCCTCTCGTAATGTTAACGTAGAGTAACGAAAATTGCAAAACGGAAATTGCATAGGAAAGTGTTACGCATTGAATTTTATTTTTTCCCTCAATATTAAAAGAAAATGGAGTGATTTTTTTGCTACAATTACAAAATTGGTACTAAAAACTATAAAAAAATAATATCTCAAAAATTAATTGAGATACAGCTTTCAAACAAATTGCATTTGAAAGTGTATTTTTCTCTCTATACGACGGTGTAAAAATTTAAAATGTGTGATGTTTAAAAGTGTAAAATTTACAGTAGCCAAAAATTGCAAAATCGAGATTGCAGGGGAAAAGTGTTACCATTCGCAAAATGACGTATGCGTTACGCACAGATACGTTTGGCCTTTATAATATAGATTTAAGATCTAGTCACTCATTTTCCGAATTCTCCTCTCGTAATGTTAACGTAGAGTAACGAAAATTGCAAAACGGAAATTGCATAGGAAAGTGTTACGCATTGAATTTTATTTTTTCCCTCAATATTAAAAGAAAATGGAGTGATTTTTTTGCTACAATTACAAAATTGGTACTAAAAACTATAAAAAAATAATATCTCAAAAATTAATTGAGATACAGCTTTCAAACAAATTGCATTTGAAAGTGTATTTTTCTCTCTATACGACGGTGTAAAAATTTAAAATGTGTGATGTTTAAAAGTGTAAAATTTACAGTAGCCAAAAATTGCAAAATCGAGATTGCAGGGGAAAAGTGTTACCATTCGCAAAATGACGTATGCGTTACGCACAGATACGTTTGGCCTTTATAATATAGATTTAAGATCTAGTCACTCATTTTCCGAATTCTCCTCTCGTAATGTTAAGTCTACGGACGTTTAATACATTTTTATTTTCACAATATTTCATCAGAAAATTAATATTTTTAAATTCTTTTTTCAGTGTTCTGTTTTTTTTAAGCTTGTCTAATTTTTTCAGAGTTTCCTAAATATCTATAAATGCTATGCTCAATGTTATATGAAGTGTTAAAATTTTAAACCCTCTTTGTCAGTTTTTTTAACATAAAATATTAAATTAAGCACATTTTTTACAAATATTTTGAGATTTAAGAAAAAAAAGACACATTTTACACAAAACACTGAAAAAAAAGAAGTTAAAAATATTAATTTTCTGAGGAGATATTTTGAATATATAAATACATCAAACACCTTTATACATAACATTACGGCTGGGAATTCGGAAAATAAGTGAGCAGGTGACTTTTGGTATCCTAAGAGAATTCGTCCATTTTTTCCTTCCATTTCCTTCTGTAATTTTCTATGGTATTCAATATTAGCATAAACTTAACTTATCTTCATGTGTAAACAATGTAAATTATTACCTATGACCAAAATTCATCAAGCTTTTATACTTTGACTTTAATTTTCCTGCAGTAAAAGAGCACAAAATATTATTCCATGTCAAAATTTCATATGAGAATATCATGTAACTTTATGATTTTCTAGTCGAAGAATGGATGATTTACTGATGTATTTATTAAAACGTGAGGTTTTATTAAATTTTACTTCTAGGATGCAAGGACCCTATAAAAATTCTAAAAGTGTACCATTCTAGACATTTGCGTTATCGCTAATTGTTCATATAATCTCAGTTTTTTACAGTATTTTAAATATATTTTGCATATACGTATCTCAAATTATAAAAATTATAAAGAACATCACAATCAATTTGGAATTCCCTGTATAATTCCAAAAAAATTCCATGTACAATTCCAAAATATTTTTTTTACTATTAAATTTTATTTCACTAAACATTAGCTGTGATTTTAAAATTCATATTTTTTTAATGCAATCCAATTTGGGATAACAAATCTTACCTAGTTCTTAATAATGTATTATTTTCCAGCATTATGCACATATGAATATTCTATAAGCTTTTCAGGAACTCAGCAGCATTATTTAGTTCCACAAAAATAGTACTTTATTAAAGATTCATTTGCATATGTATGAAATAACATTATCTTGGACATTTGTTCAAATACTAAACAAAGCTTTAGAATTCTGCTTTTAAACCAGTTAGCACATAGCATTGCTTGAAAAATACTCTTTCTAATTTCCTTTAGATACTGCATTATTTTATTGACTTGCCAATGAAATAAAGAAATTAATTTAATTGCAAATTATTTCGAAAAAAGCAAATTTAGAAAGGAAATTGAATATTGTTAAAAGACTATCTATCCCTTGATTTTGGAAAATTAGAATAAATTATACTGTTAGGAATAATTCTAAAGTTACTAATTCACCCAGAGTTTGAATAACCTCTATTATTACATTGCATTATTCAGAAATGAGACTGAAATTAACAAGAACTAAACCTAGTTCAGTGTTCATTTCAATTTTTTTTAATCGTTCTAAGTAATTTTACATCTTAAAATAAAGCATCATGCTAAATTCTCTGGTAGTAGAGGAAACAACATAAAATGGCTATCTTGAAACTGGGACTGATGTCATTATTTTGTCAACATTTATTTTTAAATGGGTGGTATTTCCTATTATTCCGTAGAAAACTTAATTTAGAAAGTTTTTAATGGTGTTTTTATAAAGTGTGTTATTCTGGAATGTAGTGGCACCGGTATAAATTATTCTTTATGTAGGATTAGATTATGCATTCTTTGATTCGGAAACGGTTATTTTGTAGTCGGTCTTTATATATATACCACAGAAATCGTAATTTATTTCTTCCCTTTAAATACCGACTGTACTTATAAGTACTATTAAAATTATATATTATAAAATTCTCTTAATACGTCGATTAATTGTAATACTATTTAGAAAGAGTTACAGATACATTACTTTATGTTGCTCCAAAAGCATTATTAGTTACACAAAACAAAAATATTTTTTAACCTTTACGCAGGGGCTCTCTAAGAGGATGATTTCTTTTGCTTTTGTATCTTTTCATCTTTTTTGGGGCTGAGGAATGGGATGGGGATTTTTCAATTCGAAAAATTTCTATATTTATGTTTTAATAACATTATATTTATACATTTTATAATTCCACAAAATACTAAGAAAACAATGTAAAATAAAAGATTTGTGTGGGGCTATAAATATTGCACAAAATCCCTGTAAATTCAAATTTAATTAGTCGTTCTAAATTTTTCAATCCTTCTAAAATCCTTCAAAAATTTAATAAATGTCTATGTAAAACTTTTATTTTAGTTTAACCAACTTATGTAAAGTTCTTTTGATTATAAAACGTTCATGAATTCATAATTCCGAATATAATGGGTAAAAACACTTTTTACCCTTATCTTTGCTTCATTCCTTTTAATTTTCTACTGTTTTTATAGGCATTTATATTTTTAAAATACAATAGAACCTCGATTATTTTAGCCGATAACAAAATCCGATTTTCTTTTAATAAACCCTTAAAAACAACCACTTTTTTGTTGTTGTTCATTTTCCATGCTAGACGCTCTTTTACAGATCTTCACATGCCCGGACCTGCAGAATGAAGACAATTTTTATGACCGGTCAGGCCGATAAACAAATAAACGGACTAGGCCTGCAGAAAATAATGAACGGGCCTGCTGGTTGGAGCCAATATAAAGTTAAGCGGATTTACAGGACCGATATAAAGCTTTAAACGAAGGCAATAAAATATCAGCTTTTTTCAATGAATATGTCTTTTAGAAGAATTTTAGAAGAAGTATAAATGTGCGTCACAAGTCGATTCTAATTCGACAACTCCGAGAGACGGTAGAGACATTTAAGGCCCCTGTCCTCGCTCGAAGAAAAGCTCGCGAACTAATGCTATTCCTATGGGGAAGCATATTTCTAATAACTCTTTCGCATTTTGACATTTTTGAATATTTTTTTTTGCATTGGATAGCTGAGGTGCATGCCGAAAGCGCACCTTTTTTACTTTTTCAATATTGGTTGCAGATATTTTTTACAAAGTTAGTTTCACTTTCAAAACCGGTTTCAAAACTGAAAGTGCTTTTTAAAAAATATATCTGCAACCAAAATCGAAAAAGTAAAAAAGGTGCGCATTCGGCATGCACCTCAGCTATCCAATGCAAAAAAAATATTCAAAAATGTCAAAATTCGAAAGAGTTATTAGAAAAATGCTTCCCCATAGGAATAGCATTAGCTCGGGAGCGTTTCCTCGAGCGAGGACAGGGGCCTTAACATATACAGTGTTGAGGTTGGCATCGGAAAGTTGCATGGTGTTTGAGTTCCAGGCTTAGTTTTTTTTTTTTCAGCAGACTCGTGCCAGAAAAAGATCAGCCTTGAATGTTTTTCTAAATAGTGGAGCCTGGTAAGAACATGACTTTTTTATACTCAGGACGTATAGCATAGCCAGTATGTTTGGTAAAAAAATATTAATAGTATTATAAACTTAAATTAATGGAATCTTAGAAAAAGACTTTTACTTGTTGAGCTGTAAAAAAACTATATATATATTTATAATTATCATCAAAAAAAGTCCCATTGTTTTTATTTTAAGAGGTGCTAAATTCGCGAGCACACGAGCTTTTATATGCAATTTCCATTAAACGAGATTTCTATCCGAGGTACCAGCGTTCCCAATTAACACGGATAATCGAGGTTAGACTGTAACTACTATGTCATAATTTATATTTTCTGTCTCTTCAATATCACAGAAATCTCAATTTAGAAAGCTTTTGCTCCTGCAGCACTGTAGTTGTAATGAAATCGACAAAAATATAGCTCATATTTAGGCAGCTTCCATCATCAAGAAATTGCGAGTACTATGTTTTGAATCTGTTTGGTATTTCATGATATTGCCTTAAAATCATCATTTAGAAGATTTGTGGAACGCTTGTAACTGACTTCATCCTTTGAAATTGCGTATTATCTTTCGACGGTCCTTAGGAAGCATTCGTATCTATTAAGTATTTATCAAGCTAAATTTTAAAATATTAGACCACTCAGGATTACAAAAAACACATTTAAAAATAGTATTTCCTTTTTCAAACCTCAGGTGGTAGTGACAACAACATAAAATATAGCCTATGTATGCAAGATCTGTCAACAGCAATTTCCAACTATAAATTTTGAAATCGGTTTGAAACATCCTGAGATTGCGTAAAAAATGGCAGTGAGATTGTTTTTTGAATTTTTTCGCACAATTTCACACCTTATAGTTGTCTATCTTTTCTTAAAAAATTTCTTAGGTAATATTTCTATCCTATAAGTAACTACCATGCTGGATTTCATGCTCCGTGTTCCTTCAGTAACGAAAAAATTGAAATTTTAGAACGCTTTTTGATACTACTATCCATGGTTAGTGTCATGGACATAAGATAGAACATTTATTGAAAAAGAGCTTAATACCATTATTTCCATGACATTATTTTTCAAACTCGTTCAATAGTTCAGAAGATAACCCTTTTGAAGTAGAAATCAAGCAAACTTTTTTTTATTATACCAATATAGATTGTAGAGGAAGGTGTTATACCTCTGACTACATTGTTTGTTTCACCCCCTAAGGTGTAGCGCTATCTAGCAGCATTTTATGAGTTTTTGGTATAATTAGTGTATAGTTTCTTCATTAAAGAGCTTGTACAATCTACTGCGGATTATTCAAATAATAGAAGATTAATCTGGGTATTTTTAATCTATTTCCATTATAAAATGGTTATTATATGTATGTAAATGTTTTGCCTAATAATTTTCCTCGTTCTATGTCTTTGTTAATTGAAATAATTTGACATGACAGCTATGGACTTCTATAAATATCTAGGACTTGCGAAAATGTCCATCATAATCTTACATCTGCTTTGTAATTTGTACTAGAATGATATTGTAACTCTGACAATGGTCACTTGCTGCTCTTATGACCACGTCAAAAGTAATTTAAACCATTTATGTCAGATTAGTTGGGGCTACAATTCCATACGGCTGATCAAATTAGCTAACTGTACTTTCAATATTTTCTGAAGAATGTCAGACCTAGTACTGAAAAGCTTATACTGTTTTTATTGGATAATCATGAATCTCATACTAGAATTACAAGTATTGATTTTGACAAGGCTATTGGTCTGAAGGAATGACATTTCATCCACACCTAGCCATAAAATGCAACCCCTTCATAGGGGTGTTTATGGCCTTTTTAAAGTATTTTAATATCATGTTTAAATAAATCGATATTTTCTGCGGCAAATATTGCAAAGCTTCTTACAATCTAGAATTTTGCTGAACTTACGAGCCTAGTGCATTCTGGCGTCTTTGTTCCAAACAATATTATGAAAGGTGTTAAGGTCACAGGGTTTGTGCTTTTCAAAGAGAACATTTTCTGTGATGATGGATTTTTCTCTGTGGCAGACAGACCGATTTTGCAAGAAACTGATTTTGATAAAAACATCATTGAGTGCCTTAACTTAAACTGTTTCTATTTCATAATGCCATTCTTCAATATATTAGTTCAAATATATCACCACAGATCAATACACCTAAAACTATTAGACCTTATCCAATATTGCAATAATGGATAATGTCTAATAGAGATTGATATAAAGAAAAATCTTATCTGCTGACAAATACTCCTGAAAAGCTAATTATTCAAGCTTAAAAAAAAGCAACACCCTAAATACAAGAAACAATGATATCGAGTAAATTGATACCTTTTCTTCTTTGCTAAGTTGTTTAATTGCCTAGTTAAAGGTGCAACAACCTATGATCAAAGGTGCAACTATGTGTTGTAATTTTGACCAGCGTGTTATTATTTTTTAAAAATGAAATGAAACATGAAAAAAGTAAAATAATGACCTTGAAAATATTACGCATGAAAAACCAGATGATATTGTTTGTAATAAAAACATAAATTTAGCCTTAATATTTAAGCTAAGAAAATTGAAATTTTGCAGAGTGGTCTAAGAAACAAAACCTTACCCTTTGTCAGTTCGACAAGGAGTAATAATTATCACAGTTTGTTTAACACAAGAGAAAATAACATTAAAAAGATAGAATTATTTCAAAACGCGTATTGAAATATTAGAATTTTATTGAACTGTAATATTTCTCCTTGTGAATAAAAAGTTTCAATGCAGGGATTTGAACGTAGGACCACAGCTAAATCTACCAATGCTCTACCAACTGAATTATCTGGACATGCGGTTAAACATACCTCTCAAGCTAACATTTTCATAATGGTCTATATTTTCTTCCTTTTTTTGAAACCGCTCAAGACAATATATCGTAGGCAAAGAGAACTACAATAAATTTTTCTTTATTCTGATTGGTGGAAACATGATGCATGTTTGAATTATTCCAATTGCGTGAAAACTGATTAGCACTAGATTTCACAGCACGTTTTTCATTAAACTACCAACGCGCAATCCATTGAATCATCTTGGACAAATACAGCGTTTATGATGCGCCAGATATACTTTTGATAATGATATGTTTTCTGTTATCAGAAAAAGCTTAACAGAACAATCGTATGAAAAGTAATATTAAAAAAAACAGTAGATACGCAATCATTGCACTTCATTATTTTAACGCAATTATTATTAATCGTAAATAAATATGTGTATTTATTTACGATAGTCCACGTAAAGTCCGACGGGTCCACGCTGCGATTTAATACGAAAACCTTCGTATAATATTACCAACGATCAACCATCTAACCATTCTTGACAAATATAGTGGACGCAATTAATACAGACAACATTTAGGATTCAGCATTGACGAAAAAAATGTTTTAAAGCATTTTCAACGCAAAGTACATTATGGCAGAAAAGGTTAAGCAATGATGGAATGTGAAATTAATCCAAACGCATAGATTAAAATAATGTTCTAAATTCAAAATATGTATAGAAATTTTTAGAAAGTATATGGAGATAAAGCTGTATGTAAAAGCATTATGACTCTTTTGATAATTACACCAATAAATACTTTGAATACAAATAAACGATACATAAATACATTTCTTTACTTCATTTAGTATATAGATTGCATAAAATCTTCCTGTCAACAAAATCGAAAATCATTTATATTAGTATGTAAAATATTTCAAAGCAAATGTAATGTAATATAATTTAACTGTTTTTTTTTATTATTATTATTTATCTATTTATCTATTTATTTATATTTATATTTTTAATTTTTATTTTTAAATGATTTCCCGCATTTTGATCGCATTTATACAGGTGAAAATGCACTTTATTCTGGTATTCTCTAATTCTACCTCCCTACAGTCTCTATAATGTAAGAACTTTCAAATACTGACCCTCCGATTTTAATTTTACATACTAAAAATTCCAATAGTTTGTTGTTTAATGAAGGATTCTCTTATGGCTTCCAAGGAGTGATTTACGTATACAGAAAATCCTGTCAAAGTTTTCCAGATAAGTGAATAAATTCCAAATTCCTTCAATAAATTTATTTACTAATCTGAGTTATTCGTTTTATGCTGTATTCTTGCTTATTTGCGCGAATACATTCATCAGAATATAGATTTTTATGCTGCAAATTAACACTAATTTAGCATAAAACTTCTATAGTTGTTCAAATACACATCCAGTTTGTCTATTCAAAATCCTTGTGCAACATACTTATATAGAAATATGTTGATTCATATAGATGTATATTATTAATTGGCTTAAAAAGTAAAAAAAAATGAAAAAAAAACTAAGTAAACTATATATATAAAACTAATACATATATACCCATATAATTACTGCATCAAATAAGCCGACTAATGCTTACTTCATGTATTGTTTAAGAACAGCAAAGTGTAATAATAACACAATTTGAATAAACAGTAGACATACAACTTCATAAATCAAATGTTGAATTTCCGAATAAGCAACTCTGTATTTTTAAAGCTTTAAAGTATAATTTACCTCATTTTTAAAACATTAGTTAAATATTTTACTTCCAAATATTTGATTATTGCGAATATTTTGTTATGTATTTATCCACGATTATCTAACTATGTTTATACAAACTTATAATAATGGATTGTAATCGCAGCACTTTCTCAAAAAGAAAAATATTTCGTTATGAATATTAATAAAATCATCACTCGATGGACGCAAGCATTTTTTAATAACTCTTTTTCCCACGATACACTATTTATTCTCCTACGAAATTTCCATTATTTTTATCATTATTACTGCTCATTTTATTTTCTTTATTTTCTTTTGTTCACGGATATAGCAAAGAACATCGTTGCATGTAGTTAATCTATATTTTATTCTCTAATGTTGACATAAAATATGCAGAAAAAATTGTACCTGTTTCTTTAATAAATTTCATGGGTATTTAGTTAGCATAATATGTCCATAAAGAACATATTAAGTTATCGTTTTTTTCTTTCAGAAAACTAAAGTATTTCATTTAATTAATAATTTTATTTATCAATGCTATGTCTTTTATAAACAACATTTTTATAAAAACCATTAAATTGATATACGCCATAATGATATAAGCCATTTCTAAATCACTTTTCAAAGCTTTTAAGAACTTTCTAAATAATACTAAATAAATAATATTAAACAAATATTTAATTATGTGTTAAAAAGAATAAAAATTAAAAAAAATTGTATTTTTATAATAAATAATGTGATTGCGGTTATTAAAAAATATTGTAATTGAATATCAGGTAGGTATAGGGTATGGCAAGTATTTCAAAAATAAATGCCTAATTTTGAATTTTGAAATCTGAACAAACAATAGAAGTAGAGAATTTTTTACATTTTGGCTTTTACGTTTAATATTTGTACAGTACAATAGTTTGCATTTCCACTGGATAAGCCATGTGAGCAAAGGACAAGAGGCATACATAATACGAAATACCCATTAAGACACATACACAACACGCATATTATGCGTCTTTTGTGGTAATAATTTTATTTCGGCGTTCAACATAACATTTACAAGTTTTGAATTTCCTGAGGTGCTAAAACACGTCATACTTAAAAAAAATGGTTTTAATTTTACTTTGGAAGTATACTAGGTCATTTTTTCATATCATTAACTATTTTTACGGACGATATTACACGCTGTAATATCCCAAATTTTCTCCTTGAGATTTAAGTATACAGTACCGTCAAATAATCCAGTGTAATAATGCTATCTTGCAATCTCTTCTTTGTGTTCTTTTCAGAGTGAATTGAGACGTGATTGAAAAATTAAGGCCGGAATTGTTTACATTCATGTGCAACAAATGACGTTGTAGCACGGGAATACAATAATGTATATTTTGTTGTCGATCTGTAAAAGAAATTGTAAGAGTAGCTCCCTGTGAAAAAAAATGCTAGGGAGACTCAGCTAGTTGATCCATGGAAAATATTTTTTTCTCTTTCAATGACCAGTTACATTATTGCTTTAGATATTTATGCAAACTGTATGATAGTTTATTTTGGACCAAATTGGTTTAAAATTGTTAACTATTCCTCATCATATTATTGTTCTTTTTACAGTCCATATTGAAGCGGTTTCAAAATATGGTTTCTTTCTTTCTATACTATTTTTCTATGGTTTACGAAATTGACAGCTATCAAATTTTCCTACCAGTTCAAACGAATTATCTGTCTTCCTATCACTTTTCAGTTTTATAATCAAATTGATTTTATAAAAATTTAAACATTGGAAACTTTAAACGTTTAACTTTATGAGAAATTCTTAAAATGACATTTCAATTGTGTTATAAGCTAGAATTGGGCCTATTTCGAAGTCAAAAAGCATATTATCTCTTAATACAAAATCCATCAGCACAAAAAACTGTGTAATCAAGCACAAGAAAAAAAAACTTTATTTATGAAAGGGTAAAACTAAGGGAATCTAATGATCCGTGTCTGTTGGAAATGAAGTGATGCATAAACCAAAAATTAATACAACCAGCCATTCACTCGAGGCTTATCACTGTGTTTGTCCTTCACCCAAAAGTATGAACGCATGGGTAACTGGGAACAGAAAAACACAATATATAAACCTAGGAGTCAACCACTGGTGATATTAATTATTGGTTTGTGCACCACTTCAAAACTAGTCCAAGAGCCGACCGCACAGAACCCTAAGTCATCAAGCACAAGAAAAATTCCTTGATTTTATGGAAGAGTACTAATTGAGGAATTTAATGATCCATGTCTGAAGAAGCGAAGTGTTGCTTAAACCAGAAATTTATACCACTAGTGGTTGACTGGTAGGTTTAGCATTGTGTTTGAACTGCAATCAAAAGTATGAAAATATGGAAAACTGGGATGCAGGAAAACACAACTAACTATGGTCAACCACTAATGGTATTTATTTCTGGCTTATGCACCACTACGCTCCCGGCAGATATGAATCATTAGATTCCTCTAATACTACTCTTCCATAAAATAAAGGAATTTTTCGTGTGTTCGATTACTTAAGGTTTTGTGCGGTTGGCTCATGGACTATACCGGCAAATATCGATAATTAGATTTCACTATTTCTACTGTTCTGTAAAATAAAGTTTTTTCTTGTGTTTCATAACATGCATTTTGGTGCTGTCAGATCTCGGACCATCTCTTCTTCTTCAAAAGCTGACTGGAAATAATTGAATGTGCAGGGAATCTCTTTTAAACGGGAAAAAGGGGATTTTTGGGGGATTTATTTTTTGGGGGAAAATATCACTAATCACGAGGGTATTTTTTGAAGTACTTACGACCTTCTTTTCATTTCCTTCCTGTGTAAAATTGCAAAAAAAAAAAATATATATTTTAAAATATTCTATGAAATATACATATATATATATATATATATATATATTTAAAACATTTATTTTAATGTTAAGTGTAATATCATGTATTTAATTTAAACAAAAATATATGAGTACACACTCATACACACACACACACACACACACACACCTATATATATATCCATAGTTGCCAGCCACCCGCTTTTTATTAAACGAAAAAACATAGTTTCAACCAGAAAATGTATTAAATAGAATGTTTTTTCTTCCTACGTGATAGTAATTTGAAATATGAATGATTTCATTAATTAAATTAAATTTCTGGTTCGAAGAATGTTAGGTCGGTTTAAAAAAAGCGGGAGGTTGGCAAGTATGTATATATATATATATATATAGTTAGTATTTATATATATATTATTATATTATATTATTTATATATATTTTAATAGTTAGTTATATAGTATTTTTACAGTCATCCTATTAAAATCATTTGAAATTTGCAGTGATATAGAAGGCAGATTACCAAAATTATGACAGGCAAATCGATAAATAGATAGAGAAGGCTTTTTTTATTAAACTACTCATCAGGAGTGCATGGTTTAATAAAAAAGCAAAAATATCCAACCAGTTTCTGTTAAGTCGTGCTATAAGCTAAGAAATTCGACCCATAATGCACCGGACTGGTTGGTTTTTATTTACTATTTCAAATTAGGAAAAGAAGAATACACTGAAAATAACAATATTAAATAACCATAATAAAATATTTATTAATATATATATATATATATATATATATATATATATATATACTAAAAAAATTACCCAACATATATCTAGAATGAACGACAATTCATGAGAATTGGATCAGTCATCAGCCATATTTATTAATATATATATATATATATATATTCTAAAAAAATTTACCAAACATATATCTAGAATGAACGGTAATTCATGAGAATTGGATCAGTCATGAGTAATTGGATATGTCAGATTTAATATTACATGTGACTCGGTATCAGGTTAAAAGTTACAGCTACCACAACTAATGTAGGTTATAAAATTAAAATAATAACAATAATTATATGAAAAATTAGTAGATCGTACATTATATTATATTACTCCTTCTACAATTAGAATCAGTAATTATTACTGTTAAAGCATTAATTTAGAACAATTATCAATAATACTGTTTTAATTTTTAACTAAAAAATAATATAATACTTCTACTTCAAATGCACAAAAAATCTTTAGTGCTGCCATCTATTAAAAAATATATTCACTATTTTTTTATGGTGCTGTCATCTATTATGAAATAAAAGAAATATTATTTAAATAAAATAAAAATTATCTAAAAAGCATGGGAGTTTTTTAAGACTAATTTTTATTCTAATATTTTTACAAGTAATTTTTTAAAAAAAATGCAATTGACAACCTTATCTTATAGCAATATCTTGATCATTTTTAAGTTATGCATTTTAATTTTAGGTTAAAAGATAATTTTTAATTCTATGCGTAAAATTATGTAAAATATATATATATATAATAATTAACCATTCCGTATTTTCTAGACAACGCCGCCCTCCCCCGTAATCTAACATCTATCCACCTGACCGTCCTATTATACATATTTTTTTTATTTCATTTTTAATTTTTTAACTAATATTTTTATTGTTAAATATATTTTTTTAAATTTTTTACAGAATGTCTTAATTATTTTTAAGATCATGTAATAACTAATTATATATTAAACAATACACGAGTTCTTATAAATAACATTATTTAGTGGTGCATAAATTAGCATTTTACTGTTTGCATTAATTGGATGAGAAGAACATAAACAGCTAAGTCTATATAAATGATTAATCATACAGTTAATATTTTTTAAACCAACTGCAAAGGATAGCCATATCTTATAGCAGTATCTTGAACGTTTTTTAAATTATGCATTTTAAAATTAGGTGAACATATATTTTTAATTCTATGAGCAAAATTAAGTAATATATTTATATATACAGATTTATGAAGACATGAATTGTAATGAGTAAAGAGGTTTACTTTGAATGGAAAATCATTAGGTTTATCGTAAATATAAAACAGAATTTTGTTAGCAGAAAAAGTAATATTAAGGTCGAGAAAGTTAATTTTATTATTAAGCATATCATTATAATTGTATTTTTAATTGTTATGGTATTTGATTGGCAAAGAATATTTAGATGACTTTTTAGAGTACAAAATGATTGTATCATCAAGATACCAATATAAATAACCATTAATAATAGAAGCATTTCGTTCATAAAAATGTAGGTGATTTCAGTACAGATTGATGATACAATCCCACCCTGTGCGAGACAGACTTTTTGTTTAAATATTGTATTATTAAATAATATATAATTTTGATAAAGAATAAATTTGGTTAAAGATTTGAAGTAAGATAAAGAGACATTTAACAGAATTCCTATATTCTTTGAATAATAAATTAATGATTCTATACATATCTGTGATATCAGCGGTATTGAATAAATCATTAAAGTCAAATGTTTTGATGTACTTAAAATTTTGTAAATTTTTAATGTTATTTACAAGATGTAAACTATTTTTTATGCTTATATTGATAATAATTTTATTCCATATTTTTATGTCTATTCGTATTATATTATGCCATTTTCATTTTATACTATTATAGTTATTTTTCATAATTATTCTTTAAATAAAATCTCTTCTCTCGTTTTTATTCTTCAAATAAAATTTTCAACGAAAATCTACATTGAAACAAAATTCGAGAAATGCATTACTACAGTAAAAAAATATTTCCTCTTCAACCAATTCGGATATTATAAATCTATTTCATTGCTTTTATGGTAATAAATTTCAAAATTTCTCCATTTTGCCAAAAGTAAATGCTTTTAGAATAAAATGAAAAGATTATAGGATAGTCCTTATTTTCACAAATTTCCAAAAAATCCATATTTTAAGTTTCGTACATTTGTAGAATTGGATAGAAACATTTATTTCCAAACCAAGTTATATTACATCTCTTATGTAGGGAAAGCACTTTTAAGGGGCATTAAAAGTTTATCTGATTTAATGCATCAATGCATTTATACAATTATACTTTAATGAAGAGCATTGAAAATAATTTTAGATGTGTATTGCGTTGCACATTCAAAAATAGAATGTACAAAACCTGGAACATCTATTCTTTACTTTTATTACGATAGATTAAATAAAATGCAATCTTTTACGTGTTCTCTTACGCGTAGCTGAAATTCATTTTTTGTAATTCGCAAATTACTTATATAGGTTTTGATATTTGAAACTAATATTTTAAGATTTCAATTAATACGTCTATGCAAATTTTAAATTATATAAATGGATATGAAGATACTTATTTAATTCTTACTTGATTTAGATTTCTGTTTTAATTTAGTAAAAGCCTAAAGAAAGATTAAATAAAACATTAACTATAGCATGATAATAAACTATATAAAAAATAGAAACTAATATATTTTAATAAAAAAAAATATTTTGTATTATTGTCGCATATGGTCAAAAAAGTGCACTAAATAGTATAACAATGTGTGTACAATTAAATGTCAAAATATTCGATTAGTTTAGGTTGCCCTGTTTTCCTGAAATAGTTTCACTTTTCTCTTAATGGCTGGATTGATGACAATTTTGTAGCATATTGATTTGTAGAATATTCTGAGTGACGCTTAACGTTAAATTTGGGCAAAATCGTTTCATTACATAAAGTATGGAAATAAACACTATACATATGATTTTAATCATTTTTACATAATTTTAAATATTGCACATTACTGGTGTGCAAACTTCTTTTTTATTTATTTATTTATCTCCATTTTAATTTCAAAATTTAAGCACTTTGAGAGATATTTTTTATATATTTTGGAAATGGCTGTAATTTTAAATTATAGCCGCTTTCGAAAACAAAGAATAATATTTACTTCAAATTAGAAATTTTCTGTCACGTGGCTCTTATGAACCAAACCAAAACTTAAAAATTATAATTAAATGATTATCTGTTAAAAGAAGGAAAGTGATTGAAAATTACGTCATAAAAACAATATCTGCATATGAATTTTAAAAGAGCAGGAAAATTTTAAAATAATTAATTCATAATTATACATTAAAAGTCGTAGAAAGGAGAAAATACGTCATATTTAAAATGGACAAATTATAATAATGTCAGATTGTTGAAATTTAAAAAATACTTGCGAGATATGTTTAATTCATATTTTGAAAAAATGTAGTTAGTCGAAAAATAGGCTCATTACATTTTTTTAAAACTAAGTTAAAATCATACTTTTAATAAAAATTTGAGATACGCCTTTTTTACACCAAGTTATTCATACGACACCACATTTTAACTCTATTTTATCTTACAGATTTATAAAAAACAGTGCTCTGGGCATCTTTTGATATATCGAGAACTACATCTGTAAACTTGATGAAGTAAATAAATGTCAAAATTGATCTAGTTTTTCTATCTGTTGTTTATTTGCAATTGTAAATAATGCATAAGAAATATTAATCCATAAATATAAAGAAAAAACATTTTTTCGGATGACTTGACATGTAGAATAAGGATCAAACTCATTGATATTCACTTCGAAAGTCAGTTAAAACACTAAGCGAAAACAACTATTATATATAGTTAATAATTAGTTACATAATTAGAAGTAAAGTGAACCAGAAATATGAGAAAATGTGACAGTATACTTTAAATAACATAAGAAATTTGAAGTATTTGTTAAAAATACAAGAGGCATGGATATATGTAACTAATAAAAATCGGTAAATAATGACATCACATAAAAGAAAAATATTTTTTTACTAACACTGATTAGTGAGTTTGAATATAGTTTACATACAAATAAAAGTTTTCATTCAAAGTTCATATTATTATTCTCCGTTTTTTGTTTGAAAAAAGGGAAACAAAACTGTTTAATATATATTTTTGACGCTATTTTCTCGTAATATTATAAATGTGAATGTGTGTTCGAAAGTTTGAATGAAATAAACATAAGTATAGGCCTCAAATGAACATAGGATAATTTTTATTTATTTTATTCAAATATTTTTCTTAGTAATTTGAAATTTCGTTGTTTTTCATGCAGAATCAATTACCAATTTCCCTATAATATTTAATCAGATTTAATCATCTTCCTTTTTTTGTTTCCAAAAAAAAAAAAAAAAAAAAAAAAAAAAAAATAAGAAGAAGAAGAATTTTTTTTCAGTAATTAATTTTCATTTGAAAGATTTTCACGTGATAAAACAAAATTAAATAAATTAAGTAATGTTTTAAAAAATATTATTGTGACGTCATATTGGTATTAAAACATAATTTATTTCGAATAAAAACAAGGTTTATGAATTTTGAATAACCACTAAAAGGAGACGAATGTGATATCATATATTGAAAATAAAAAGAATGCTTTGATATTGAAATAAAAATAGATTGGGTTATGATATCAAATGTTATTATTTAAACAAAATTATATTTATCGTCTGCGCACAGTTAATACAAATATTTAATTTTTGGTTTTAAAATGAAATAATTAAAAAAAAAAGATTAAAAAGAAAATGAATAGAAAATGTCAATAACGTTTACCGCAAAATTATTCCTGCCGTAAACGATGTAGTAATTAATGAAAAATAGTTTTTATCATTCTTAAAAAGTTCAAAAATAGCTCAACTAATCGAAATAAAATAATAATTAACCCACGGGTGAATTCTTAAATGTGTCCAGTTTAGATAACCTGAATAAAAAATACATTTAAAAATGCAATTTCGGGATAAAAATTTAAACATTTAATATGATTGCATTTAATATGAAAATACAGCTCATATTCAAAATATTAGAATAATTGATAAAAAGTAATAAGAAAAAATTATTTGTCATTTATTTATTTTTTATACTAAGTAAATGCAATTAAATTTCTTATAAATTAAATCTGGAATGTTTAGATAAGATTTTAACATTTATAAAATATAAAATACAGCACAATAAATTAGGTATACAGCTTCCTTAAACACACCAGAATATTAGAATAAAATTTAGATTGGTTCAAAATATTAGACTATTTTATTTTACGCAACAATATTACCTTATGAATATGAAGTAAATGGTAGTTAATATTTTATAGCATCCCCTTTTAGCTTTCATAACAGCATACAATCGATCTTGCATACTATATACTAGGTGTTTACAAACATTTCTATCAATATTAGCCCAAATAGACTTTATACGTGCCACTAACTCAGTTTTACTTGAAGGAGGATTTTCTTGAAGTTTTTTCTTCATTATACACCATAAGTTTTCGATGGGATTAAGATCTGGTGAATTTGGTGGCCAAGGAAGTACCTTAATGTTGCGTTGGCGGAACCAATTCTTAGTTGACACCGAGGTATGCGGGGACGCTAAATCTTGTTGAAAGATGAAATCATCTTCAAATAAATCTTCTGATGATGGAATCATGTAATATTCTAAAATTTCTTGATATATCAGAGAGTTAACCTTTTCGTAGACGATGCATAACTTTCCAGGTCCTTCTGCACTCATACAACTCCAAACCATGACACTAGCAGCAAATTTTACGGAACGTTTAAGGCATTCTTTATCAAATGCTTCTTGCTTCATTCTCCAAACTCGAATACCTTGATTACCATATGAAACACAAAACATACTTTCATCACTAAATAATATATTTTTCCAATCTTCATTGCTCCATAAACGTCTTGATTTACACCAATTCAATCTTATACGCTTTTGTCTTGCAGTCATGAGAGGTTTTGTTTTCGGTACACGAGATTCAAATTTAAATTTATGGAGACGTTTTAATGTTGTCGATGTAGAAACTTCAACTCCTTCTTCTTTCCATTTTCGGTGCAAGAATCGCACACTTTTAAAACGGTTTTTCTTAACTATATGCTTCAGTTTCCTGTCATCTCTAGCAGATGTTTTTGGTTTTCGGCCACCATTTCGGCGATTATTTTGAAATTTTCCAATTTTTTAATATTGTGTTAGTATTTTACTAACGCTCGATTGCGAACAATGTAAATAATTCGCTATAAAACATTGATTTTTACCGTGCCGATACAAATCAACCATACGAAGTTTAGTAGATTCAGGAATATCACTCACACGGCCCATTTTAAGACGAAAAAGAAACAAACTGCAAAAAAGAATACTGATTTTAAATAAAATAGTCTGAATTTAATCAATGATGCCACCAGTTAAGAATTGGTAATAGTTAAAGGAGAATTAATGTGAAATATTCTAATATTTTTAACCACTTGAATAAATATTCTAATATTTTTACTTTTCAAAATAATTTTTTTTGCAATTAATCTTTTCAAAAATGATATTAAATTTAAGATAACAAGTAAGTTTAATCAACAATAAGTTCTTAATAAAAATATCGTTTGCATATTTTCATTAAAAGACATTAAATTACCAAACGATATTTTCAATTTCTAAAAAAAAGGTAATTATTCTAATATTTTGAATATGAGCTGTACTATAATTTCCCTCTGTCAATATCGCTATTAATTATCGGGAGCTCGAAGAACATTGTAAACAACTTTGTAAAAGATGATTTGCAATCGGATTTCGATCCCACATTTATTTAACTTTCAAAGAATAAAAATATGTTGTCACTTTTAAAAAATATTTTTGAATGATAAATTTCTATAAAGTTTTATAGTATGCAAAGCAAACGCACGCAAAATTTTAAAAATACCAATAAAACTCAATTTGTTAGTAGAATTTTCCTAACATTGTTTTTTCGTTTTACGAAGATAAACCCGTCGATTTTTATTACATTACTAGACTCTCCGTTTTAACACTTTCTAAATTTGTTGAAGTGCCTTTCACGATTTCAGTCTCTCTGCAGCCAGATGTTGAGATCGTGCCGTTTGCCACCTGTCTATCCGTGCTTAACTCGATTAAATATAGTCGGATTCTCACGAAATTAATAGATGTTAGTGAGATTTGTCATAGCATGTTCGCATTGAAAAGAAACATGTAACAACCATAGCCCAATCACATGAGCACTGAAAATAAGACTTTACATTATGGTTAAGAGAAAAAATCATTTGCTGTGTATTATAATAGCATATCTTTAAAGATAATGAAATTTATATACATTGTTAAAGTGAATAAGAACATGGATACTGTTGAATATGTTAAGTGTAGTACTTAAAGTACAGGGAATTCAAAAGTATTTCATTATATTATGGTCTATGGCAAATAACCATTTGCGGCGTATTTTAATGATGTTACACTATTTCAAAAAAATGAAATCGATGTTACTTTTTGAGATGCACTAAAACGGGATTTCTATAGAAAAACGGGTACAAAACATTTTGATATTCATTTACAGGAGTTACAGAAAAGAGATCGATAACATTAACAGTCTACGCAGAAAAAAGCATTCCTTGTGTGTTTTAATTGTATTGCACTATTTCAAACATGATGAAATTGATATAGATTAATAAGATTTACTATAATATGCCTGCAGTTGAGCATGATTTGCATCACATTTATTGTTCATTTATAGGAACATATAAAAGACTTCGGATACAATACTGCATCCGAAGTACGGTCTATTAGAAATTATTGCTAAAGAGAGTTTTCAATTATAGTATGCATTTTAAGGTTTATGAATTTCTCTACACAATAGAAGGACCGGAGAAGTTACGTATTTTGGAAGTGTTGGATATATTTTTTTAGGTTTAACGCACGATTTTTATTTCTTTGATTTGAAATTCTGAAATGTAGTACAATGTGAGTTCTGTAATACATGGTGTGTGTTACAGTGATTTCACCGTATAAGTGGTTGCAGCTTCCTTTTCGCGATTGATCATATTATCAGACACAAAATTTCCCTTTATTTGTCTGAGTTTTTAAAAGTCCTCTATAAATAAGAACTTCAATATTTCCTCCTATAAAATGGGCTAAAATGTGTGTCATTATAAATATTTAAAATTATCATTATTGAAACGTTTTTCTTAGTTAATGCGGTTACCTTTTTTTAATGCTACGTGAACGAAGTTACGGGTAACAACTAGTGTTTAATAAATGTCATAAATAGGTCTAAGTAACAATTTAAAATTTTGAATATAATAAATTTATCAAGTTTGTTTATTAGTATAAACGAATTTTACAAATTTTTTATTTATTTACTTTCGTGAGTAGTGCACCATATTTGCATTACATATATTTTTTCATTACAATTAAAATTCTAATAAAGAACATTTTGACAAAATTTAGTATTTTCCTGAGTGAACGGATCTTAAATATTTTTACACATGCATTCTATATTTTAAGTGTCATTCCTTGGCGATATTTTTTACCATATTATTTATATATGTGTAGCGTAAGATTATAGTTTTATCATTTTAACTGATATTCTGTGTTATATACAATTTTTTTAGATTTTTGAGATTGGAAATTCAAAAAAAATAAATAAATAAATAAATAAATAAAAATGAACTTGTACATTCTCAACCACGTAAACTGGTAATAACCATTTGCCAAAAAGATCTAAATCCAAATAGAAAAATGTTTTAAACGAGGTTTTCATCAATAGTTTTTATCAAGTCGTTTTTATCAATAAATATATTTTAAAATAAGAAAAAAAATGAAATTTTATGTGATTAACCTGACTTATTTGGGAAAATATGAAAAAGTACTAAAATTGCAGTCTGCACAAAAAAAGTATACATTATATGGCCAAATGTGAATAGAATTGTACATACAAAATCATACATTCTCTAATGGAAAACCGATTTACCTCTTGAAAATCTTTGAATTATTTTCAATATTTTCAGTTTCTGAGATGATCCAAATTTCATATTTTGTGATATTCACTCATTTAGGATATTAATTCTATTGCACTAGAAAGTAATAAAACAATCTTTTTATCTCACAAGGAAATACTTAGAGTTATGAGGCTTTGAGTTGCATAATTCATGTAAAATTTCTTTATTAGAAAGCTTTATTTCGCGGACACACTTCTGTATAGCAACAGAAAAAAATCATTTTGAGCAGGTGTCGAAACTTTTTTACGTTTTAAAAATTAAGTTTCAGCTTAGATAATATAATAGCATTTTTAAATATGCGTCACTTTGTATAGAATTAAGGCCGTTTCCTTTACATCATTTAATTGATTACATTATTTAACAAAAATTCTCTTTTTTCTAATATTTTTATGCTAATAGCACGTATCTTTAATAAGTCAGAATGAAAATACATGTCAAATTTATTTTGCATTGAAGTTAATTTTACTATCAAATAATATTTATTTTATATCTGAAAATATTTATATTTCCAGTAAATTTGTGAATAACCTCTAATTCGCTGCAAAAAAAAGATGCATTAAAATTGTATAGCTGTTACTCGGTCAATCGTAATCGAAAGAAAGAATGACTTTTTCCTTAACTCCTTAGTGTTATATAGCGTATTTTCACTAAATATAGCCTATAGGACCAGATACAGTTTAAATCTTTTAATTTAATAATATTTAAGAATTCTTTCTATTGACTGAAGCTGCTTTATAATTACCTCTTTACTTTATTTAAAACTTTTTTGTAACTAACACAATGCCTCAATAGCTGGCTGAGGAATTAGCGATTGTACACTAGGGTGGGTCGAAAAAATCGAATTTTTTCAAATCCACTATTAATAGTGCGGAAAAGTTGCCTTTTGTAATTATAAGGATAACGCATAAAAGGTTTTTGAATCGGTTAATATTTTTAGGTCGCGCATCGCACTTGAAGTTCGGAAAATTTGACCAAAAATGACATTTTTTGAAATTAATGATGAAAATTTAAAAAATTTCGAACCTACTTCTAATAGTGCGGAAAAGTTTCCTTTTATAAGTAAAAAGATAACGCAAAAATTTTTTTTGAAATCGGTTAATATCTTTAGGTCGCCCATCGCACTTGAAGTTGGGAGATTTTGATCAAAAATGACATTTTTTGGAATTAATGAGGAAAATTAAAAAAAATTCGAACTTGCTTGCAATAGTACGCTAAAGTAACTTTTTACAATTAAAAAATAACTTTTTTTCTTTTTTAAATTTGTTAATACCTTTAAATCGCGCATCGTACCTGAAATTTGGAAAACATGATCAAAATTGACATAGGCTGATTACAAAATCAAGTGACAAACCGATTTTTTTCTATTCCAATTGCTCAGTGCGCATATGAGCTGTGAACACAGCTGGTTTTCAGGCTTGTCATGTAATTACCACAAACAGTTACGTTATATCAAGGAAAAATCGGTGTTAAACGCTATCGAAGATCTAATAGGGAAGGGCACATTTCTTTAATTCAGGAGCCGGATGATCAAAATATGTTGGTCATCTAACGCCTATGAATGGAACCGGAAAAAATATTTGTGAAAGTATCGTTTTATATCTGGCTCAGAAGAATATCTCCTTCGATGAAGTCCTTGTATTTGGATGTGATAGCTCCTCTATCAATACGGGATTGAAAAAAAGGGTTATTCGAAATTTGGAAATAAAGATACGCAGGCCTTTGCAGCTGTGCATTTACTTGTCGCATTTCATCGAATTGCCTTTTAGCACTTGTTTCAATGCATTGAAGATAAAAACAAACGGCCAGCATTATTTTCTCGTGCTATAGGCAAGCAACTACCTGCTTGCAAAAGACAACCTGTCATCAAGTTTGAATCAATCAATTGTTCTCGCCCAATAGTGACTGTTGAAAACCCAAATGACCTCAGTAAAGATCAAAAATATCTTTTTAAAATATCAAATGCTGTGTGATCGAGCTTCTGTCCTGAGGATCTTTCTGTCCGAGATCCAGGGACCATTTCTCATTCCCGGTGGCTAACGACCGTCAATCGAATTCTCAGACTGTATATATCCACAGAAAACCCTAGGACTGAAACGAAGCAGTTAGTTTTATTCATCATAGAAACATATGTGCCTGTATGGTTTGAAATTAAGAAAAATAATTCCATTAATCAAAGCGTATACACAAGACAATAACAACATCGCGCTACCTATCAAAAAGTCTGCAGGAAGTTACAGACCCTGTTATTGAGGGTAACGCTTACTTCACTCATCCATAAAACCTCCTATTGTCAATGATTGCAGATGAGAGGGAGCATGTGCGAGAGTTAGGATTACAAGTTTTGAAAGCAATGAAACTGGTGACAGAACAAGTGGCAACTGTGAGAGATTTTGTGATACGCAAGTTAAATTTTGGCGCTAAAGATTATACTGAACTAATTGATTGGTCTAGCTGCAAAGTTACTTCACCAACTTTTTACACAGAATCAGTCCAGAGAGAATTTTCTCTTTTATTGAATCGAAATCTCTCTCAGAATTGGAAATGAAAACAATAAGGGCGTTTCCGTACCACACACACAGGCGGTGGAATGATGTGTGAAACTTGTGAGTGAAGCTTCTGAAAAAGATGTGGCTCTAATAGCAGATACGGCTATATTAGATCATCTTTGCTTTCGCGATCACTTATGTCAACATTTGATAATAAATCTCACTACAAGGCTTTACACGAGGTAAAAAATGAAGGTAAAAAGAAAAATAACTATTTTTTAAAATTACTATAATGCAAATAGCCTAATATTGCATAAGTAAAACTTGTTTAAAATTGATTTAAATTTTTTTGTTGAAGAATGTCTCATTAAGTAGTGTTCTAAATCTGTTCAATATAAATGTTTAAATAAATAAAATAGCTAAAAATATATACTTTTCTAATTTTTTTCGTAATTTATAAACAATGTATTATGAAAAATTATTAACCAATTTTAAAATTGATTTTATTTTAAGTTTCTATGCATATAATGGAATATTTTTATGTTATTAGAAAAAAAAGAGAAAAGAAGACGACTTTTCATCTTTTATATGTAACATTGTCAATTTTCATAAAATTTTGCTAACTTAAATGGACTTAAAGGTATTAATAGATTTAAAAAAGAAAAAAAGGTATGTTTCGATTGTAAAAGGTTACTTTAGTGTACTATTACAAGCAAGTTCGAATTTTTTTTTATTTTCCTCAATAATTCCAAAAAAATGTTATTTTTGATCAAAATCTCCCAACTTCAAGTGCGATGGGCGACCTAAAGATATTAACCGATTTCAAAAAAAGTTTTTGCGTTATCTTTTTACTTATAAAAGAAAACTTTTCCGCACTATTAGAAGTAGGTTCGAAATTTTTTAAATCTTCATCATTACCGTAATTTCGGGTGTATAAGCCGCGGCTCAAACAATTCTTTTTTGACCCAGAATTTTTTTTAAAATGAATGTCACTATTTAGATCGCCGTAAATATTTGTGTTTAATCATTAAATAAGATTTCTGGGTCCAAAAAGAATTGTTTGAGCCGCGGCTTATACACCCGAAATTACGGTAATTTAAAAAAAATGTCATTTTTGGGCAAATTTTCCGAACTTCAAGTGCGATGCGCAACCTAAAGATATTAACCGATTTCAAAATGTTTTTTTGCATTATCCTTCTAATTGCAAAAGGCAACTTTTCCGCACTATTAATAGTGGATTTGAAAAAATTCGATTTTTTCGACCCACCCTATTGTACACCGCTGAGAATGGACACCCCAAAAAAAAATTCTACTAATGAATTACTCATTAAAATGTAAATGAGTGCCAAATATGTGAGAGGGGGTATATATTCCATATCTTTCTCAATTTAATATTTAATGTTTTAAATGATTTCATTCAAAAGTTTGCAAAAACCATATTTATCGTTCATTTATTTCTGTTATTATTACGTTACATGAAAAAAACTCTAAAAAATTACATAATAAAATGCTGTGTTTAATCCATGTATGCATTATAAAAATATCTCTATTATAAAAGGAAGGAAAGTTTTTTATATTTCAATTTTTAACATTCTTTAAAAAGTGCTTATCTTGGAAAATATGATTGCGTTCTTCATAATCTAATTTATTTTGAAGATTAGTTTTTCGTTATTCTTATCTAAGGAGTACTTTGTAAAAACCAAAATATATATTATCCTATAAATTGTGCAAACGTCTCGTAAATTAAACCATATTTTATGTTCTTGTATTGCGTCAAGATGAAAAAATATATATTTTATCATAAGGTAAAAGTATGTTTTGTCAGAAATAAAAAAGAATAGTGTTTTATCATGATAAGTTAATTCCTGTCATGTGAGTTTGAAATTTTAATGTTAATAAAATTTAATTTTTATTCATAATCCGATATAAAATTTTGCAAAATTATTGTAATAAAATATTTAGTTATTTAAATTTATAGATATCTTTAAATTAGTATTTCGAATTGCATCCACTTTTGATATACGTTTCAGATTTAAATAGATACCTGTATAAATATATATGTCATATGAGATAATAAATGTAGCAGGTAGTATGAAATATTTGATTTAGTGAAGACTTAAGAGTTATAAATAGTTTACTAAAGATTTAAGTTTGTTTAACCCCTTCGGGAAGAGGGATCGGTATACGTTCCCGCGTCATCGGTATTCACATCCTGCGCAACCGGTAAACGTGACAGCGCTTTTGGCACTCAGATCTCTAGTGACTGGTATTCATGCCATGTGTTTGGAAAATTATGTGCCTAAATTTATGCCGTACAAAAGATTTATCTTAATCGTATTTGAATTTATATTGGTGAAGAACTAAATTCCTTCTAACTGGGAAAGTAAATGGAGACCAAGAGTACGTTTTTAATCCATGTTTATTTAGTTCTTTTTAATATTGCAATGAAAAAACGTAATTATACCATAATATAACAGATGAAATTTTTCCAAGTGGGTTAAAAAAAAGTCCAGGCTAGGACTAGGGATTATTGACTGACGCCGCCAATGTTCTTCCAACTGAGCCATCCCGAAAGAACATTGAAGGATTATCTCTCCCACCTCAACCACCTACACCGATCAGACAATCTAGTCTGATACTATGGATCAGCTCAACAGAATAAATCGAAGATCAGTATACGGAACTACAGAAAACACTGCATACGAAATCATATTAGAATAATTTATAACACGATCATAAATTCGTGTATAAATCGTGTTGTAAATTAATCTAATATTTCATCATATATTTATGTTTCTGACTATTTTTCTGAATTGCTTTGTGATCATAAATCTTTCACATGTCTAATGAAACTCAGTTTTTTATTAATCGCAAAATTTTCTACAGTGCTTGGCAGGGCGAAGGAGAGGATAAGCTGATGAATGTAAACATGCGATATCTGCTACTCATGTGCCTCTGACTAACACTTGTAATTAATGCGTGTTTCTTTTACATTTTTCTACTTTTATCTCCATACAGAGTGTCCCAGAACTTCGTGTACAAACTTTGAGGGGTGGTAGAGGACATCGTTCGGAACCACAATTACATAGGAAAGCATGGGCGGAAACGTCTTGTTAACCCTTTAACAGACATTGGTTTTTTTATGAAACTATAAAATTTTTAATACAAAATGAACACTGACACCAGAATTTTAATGTGATTTTTTCATTTATTATGTATGTGAAATGCCTGGCTTCTCTTCTTTGCAAATACATTTTACCGCAATTTAAGATGTCTCTCATATTTTTCCGCAATTATACAATGGAAGTGGTTTGTCCGTGAAAAGCTCAAAGAAACACAAAGACATGGTTATGACACACTACGAAAAGCAGTGTAGAACGCTTTATTACACAGAAAAAAGCACAAGAAATGATTTAATTTTAAATTGAATTAAAATTATGTTTCTTTAAAATCAAGTATATTAGTAGCTATTAGAAATTGCTAAAATGTGGAAAAATATAAATGACATCAGAAATCTCGGTAAAATGTATTTGCAAAGAAGTAGAAAAATACATTTCACATGCATAATAATTGGAAATTTTTTTTTAAATTCTTGTGTCAATGTTCATTTTGTATTAAAAATTTTGTAGTTTCATAGACATGCCATTGTCTGTGAAAGGGTTAACAAAGTGAGGATGACGTTTACGCCCATGTGTTCCTATGTAATTGTAATCCCAAATAGTGTTCTCTACCACTGCTCAAAGATTATACACGAAGTTCTGGGACACCCTGTTTAAATAACTTACTTATGAGTTGACGGGTGAGTACTTTTAAAAGTTTTTCTTTCTTTTTTCTGTTGGAAATTGCTTATTCGTATCTATTTATATAAAATTGATAATTTATTATGAGATTAAATGGAATATACTTGGGGGTATCAAGAAATTTTTTATTACAATCTGCTACAGGTAATTATTTATTAATCTATTTCGTACAACCTTTCAAACCCAAAATATTTCACGTACAATTCGAAAACATCTGCAGGGCTGTTAAAGTGCGAAGTTGAAAAAAAATATATAGTGCGAATACAATATAAAAATATTTTCATGTGTCAGCCTCGCAGGTGTCAGCCTGTCACACTCCCTGTGGGGGTGTTTGGAACACCCCCACTTACTCGGATGCGTCTAAACTGCAATTATACAGACTGCAGTTCAATAAAAATATTTCTTTTATATGTGAAATACATTTACTCATAATTATACTTTCTTATTTTTACATCTTTTAACTAAATAAACAAATAAGTTTTTTTTTCTATAAACTTACATGAATTTTACTAGTGATAAATCTATATTAATAAAAGAACAAAACGCTCTGTCTGTCTGTGTGTGTGTGTGTGTGTCTGCGATGGCTAGCAAAATCTACAGCATGTACGATGCTCAAAATTGTTTTGAGAGTAGCCCCAAATCTCTCCTGATGCACCTGAGCTTCAGAATTTCGAAATTCTATTTATTAACTGAGTAATTACTAATTAAATTCCAAAGATCACTCTCATAAAAAATCGCCTTTTTTCTTCTTTTTTCCCTTCATTTAGTTATGGTTGGTTGGTTGCATAAAATTTTCGCATAAATAATTAAAAAAGCTGTAACAGACCTTTAAAATTCATAGACTGGCAAACTGTCAGTTTAAATGATGATTTTTTAACACAGCGGTTGTAAACCATGGAGGAAAAGGATAGGTGGTGGTGATGTAAACCGAAAAAGAGTTGCAATGTTAAACCATTTATCGCTCAAATTTTAATGTCCCAAACAAAAGCATGTGGAAGGGATTTTGTATTAATAAGACGAATTAAAAGAAATGAATTACAGTTGAAGCATATTCTACGAAGAAATAGTAATTTTTTTAAATGGTCTTTTTTCTATTATATTATTTATTTTTAAAAAAAGTTTGCTTTTAAAATAATTGAAATTGATAAATTCGAAATAATTAAATGTCAAAATAAAATTAAATAAAATATTGAAAACATTTGATTTGAACTAAAAATTGTATTACTAAAAGTTTTCTTTTTTTTTTCAGATCTTTTTAATACTTCATAACGTAGATGAAAAAATGCTTATGATTTAACAATATATTAATAATTCTATGTCAATATATAAAATATATTTATGAAAACATTCTTTTAAAATCATGCGCGAAAACTTAAATAACAAATATTAGTCTAAAATCTAGATTTCAGAGTGCAGACGATTTTAAGACATTAACGAAAGAATATTAACTTTTCAAGCAAAATCTTAAATGATGCTTCTATATTGATATTTCAAAGTGACGGCTAGGTTACACTTGTGTTACATTTAAGTTACGGTAGGGTACTGTTAAGTCGCAGTTAGGTTACAGACAGATTATGGTTACGGTACAAAAGTTTACGGTTAGGAATTTGTCCACAGAGTCAACATTACACATGCTTTGATTAAAAATATACACTTTTGTTAAATGGCACTGAAATTATTATACTATATACCAATCTTTTATCATCGCGTATCTATTTCATTCACGGTATAATCGGATTTAAGAGTGGTATAATTAGTTTGAAATTCAAAATATCTCACTTGGGATTTCTATGCGAAAAAAATAATTAGTTACGTGATTTAACAGTGATTTTTACGGGTAAATATCAACACTTTAACACGAAACTAACGCAATCGTTGGATACATGTTCCCTCCCGTGTTTCTCATTGCTCATTTTAAATATTTTTAGAGCTTAATATTAGTTGTTGTTTTTAAAATCGATTTTTCACAAAGTCAGCTGCGACATATTTCAGACAATGCATTTCTGCATGCTTCCAGTTAATGATAAAATCATACAAATTTCAAGTTCGTTTAATATTGTTAATACAGACCCGGGCAACGCCGGGCGGGTCAGCTAGTAATTAACTAAATTTTAAAGAAAATTTGTAAAGACATTTATAGAAATACTCATTTAATTTAAAAACTAAATTTCTATTGTCAAGAGAAAATTTAAATCATATTTTTTACAATATTCTGTCTATCTAAAGCCAATAAATCGTAAAACATTTCTTATTTGTTAAAAGATACCTAAAAAAGTGTAAATTTAATGTTTTAAAAAGATCCATTGTTTTATATAACGTACATTATGTTTTATAATATTTACAAAACACACGAGACTTCTAATTTTAAGAATTAAAAAAAAATACCAGTTATAAAAAGTAACAAAAACGTTTTTAAAGTTATGTTGTTATATTTATATTGTTTTATATAAGACATGGGATTTTTTATTTATTCGAGGATATGAGGTTCGTTTTCTATAGGAAAGAGTGGGGTTGTGGGGGACACTTTTTACAAATGTAAGGAAAATCAACTGTGTTTGATACAAAAATGAAAATTTCAATTTATACAGTACAAGGTGAAATACTTTTTAATCTCCGAACAATATAGAAGCATAACATACAAAATATTATTTAAAATTAAAGAAATTGTAAATTTCAAAATGTTCCATACCTCTTCACTAACAGGGAGGTATGGGGTACCAATAAAATAAATTTATAAGTTGTCTAAGTTAGTGTATAAGTTAATTGCCTAATGATGGCTAGATATACAATCAAAAAAGATTGATAATGTATATGCCAAAATATAAAATCCCATTATCTTCATGACTTAATTAAAAATTCAGGATTGTCAGCCATAGGTAACATTAAAAAGTCACCAGTTTAAATTATTTACATTTTAAAGTAAATGAATACATTATAACTGTTATAATTAATGTATTATCATCTAAAAATGTTTGCATGTTAGCAATTTACGTACATTTCATTAAAAAAAATATTGTTGGACATAACCGATTCCTTCCTTTGCTGTCATGTCCCAATCCTCCCTTTACTGACATATCTCATTCCTGTCCACTTGCCTGTTTTGTGTTAAAGTTGTAGTCTAAAAATGCTACTTTTAGACATGATTTAATTTATGGAATATTTATGGAATATGGGATATATGGAATACATTTATGGAATAATTTTTAATATTTATGTAATATGGAATATTTATGTAATATTTAGACATAATGTTCCATAATTACATTCGAGATAAAATTAAAACCTATATAAATGATATTTAATTAAAAAAAATCCGAAACCCTATTACACATTTTCCCAGTTTTAAATATTAAAAGACATTATAGTCACCAAACTGAAGTATACTGAGCAAAAACAAAAGCATCTTCGTCGCATATGTTGTCCAAACGTCCATGCAAATAAATATTATTTTCTGGAAGTTTCTAGTTATACCTGAACACATGTATCTCTATACAGTAAGAACTTTCAAATATTGGCTTGCAGATTTTAATCTTACTTATTAAAGATTCCAATAGTTCGTTGTTTAATGAAAGATTCTCATCTAGTTTCCTAAATTGGATTCAAGTAAACTGTAAGCCTTGTCAAAGTTTTCCAGATTCATGAATGAATTTCAAATTGCCTACTTAAGATTATTTACTGCAGTATGTTATTCGTTTTGTGATGTATGCTTGCGTATTTACATGAAAAATTTGGTCATAGTACAGATTCTTAGACTGCAAATTCATAGTAAATTAGCATAGAACTTTTAAAGTTATTATATTGCATATATAGTTTGTCTTTTCAAAATCCTTGTAGAACATACTTATTTAGAAATGAACTGATGTATATTGCATGCATTGTTAATTGATTTCCATAGAAATATGTGCGAATTTTCAAATGCGCAGTAAATGAACTAGAGTCTAAAAATGAATAAAATCAATATATATTTAAATATGAAATTACTGCATCAAATGGTATGCAAGATTTCTCTTTCTAATGACAAAATAAGATGAAATGAGTTTACGCTTTACGTAAATAAATTCTAATTAAAACTGTTTAAATTAATTTAGGCTATGATTTTTTTCATGACGTTATTATTATTATTACGCACGTTTTTTTACAATGATCATTTCCTTATAAATTTATTTCCTCCAGAAAAAAACAAACTGTAATCTAAAAAAGTTTTCTCAATTAAATGGGTAGAGTGGGATTTGAAATATAATTAGTTATTTATAATTATCTCTAAAGATTACATTGTCGGCAAATTTCAAACAATCACGTTAGCTTTTTCGATGAAATAATTTTTAGACTTTTAATTTAAGATTTTTCCCGATAAAAATAAAAAAAAAAGAAGAAAAATCACATAGGGCAGATTAGGTGAAGATGTCGTATTTTTGCACTTAAATGTTTTTAAATTTTCCTGTTGATTTTATTTCTTATTTAACAATTTCTTGTTGAAGTTTGCACTATTATGTATGATTTAAAACCTTAATTTATATTATAAATATAATAGAAAGAACCGAAAATTTTGTTTTTTTATATACTTGTATTTCAGTATCTTACGCCAAGGTATGAATGAGATGCACAACTGACTAGAGGTCAGATGCCTTCTCGAGTTTCAATGTACAATAAAAAGTTTTGTGAAGCAGTAATAGTTATAATAGGACGCATAAAAGTAACTGTTAGATTTTAGACATACTAAAGTTGTTAAATTTATAAATATTACGAAATTACGAAGGTATAAATGAAACAAACGTTCCGAATTTTATAAGAGAACAAAATATATTTGGAAAACAAAAATAGGTTATCTTCTACTTAATATTTAAAAGAACTGTGGCTTTTAATGTCGTTTAGTGACTATTTTTAAACATTATACCAGATGAAAAACAGCACAGCCGCTGTGGTAATGTTCTTCTAAATTTTGTAGTAATGAGACATTTTTGTTAATTTTTTTTATGTAGCTCCTATGCTCTTTTTAGTATTTTATATAAAATTTCTCAGATCCACTATAAACGTCTTTGTTGTGGATCCTGTGTAATATAAACTTTCTAAAATTAAAAAAAAAATGTAATATTCCTGTGTAATGTAATTTCCAAAATTTGGTATTAATGTACAATTTTTGAAGTTACACTTGTTTAGGTATTTTTAAGGTAAAGTGCCCACTTTTCATCCTTATTCATTTCTCCGCTTTTCTAAAAGTGACACCACTCCTCACGCGAGGCAAAACGGACGGAAAATAAAAGGATTCAGAAGTGAAAATTTCACTCGCCAAGACAAATCCGTGTATTATTAATGTCAAATTTCCTATTTTTAGAAATCTGAGTTCTTACTACGCGATTTGTAGAACGATATACACTGGTGTCCAAAATTTAAGCATAATTGGTAATTAAGTAATTGTTTTTAAGTAATGAACGAAATATGAATCGGAATGTGCTGAAACTTCAGGTGTGTAAACAAAATAGTACGCGTCACATATTTTCGCGAAGAGTTTTCCCCGAAATCGAACAGGGGACCGTCAACAAATTGAAAAAGAACGAATATCTTTTGGATAACCCTGTCAAAACTAATGTAGAAAAAGCGTTCAAACTGCACATTATGATTAACTGGCTTATTGTAATGTACTGTGTTAATTTTTACAAGGATAGCATGTATACTCGTAGAGAAATTAAGGTTTTTATAAAAACAGTCCTAAATTTTTCCAAGTTTTTTGCTTATAATTTGCAGAGTTCTTATTATAAAATAATGTTATTTTCTGAAAATATGACAAACATCATTGTACACAATACCCTGTCATCCGAATTTAAAAATAATAAAAATTGTATGAAAAATGAGTATGTTTAGTAAATAATTTTTCATTGCGCATGCATCAACGATATCAAAATGTCATTTGCATATTGTGTTAGCTAAATGTATAGAGCAACTTCTGTAAAAGTTTCAAAAACATAGCTTGAGAATTCTGAAAATGGGAGTTTATAGAATCAATTCAAAATCCGTTATTCCTAAAGGAAGCAAAAAAATCAGGGGTTTTACCTAAATATAGTTACGTGCAATGTTGTGTAGGCACTAAACAATGGAATATGGATACAGCCCCTCATCTTTTTGCTTCATTTAGGAAATAAAGGATTTTGATCTCATTCTATCAACGATAATTTTCAGAATTTTTAAGCTATGTTTTTGAGACTTTCACAAAAGTTGCTCTATACATTTAACTAACATAATATGCAAATGAAATTTTAATAGCGTTCACGCATGCGCAGTAAAAAAAATTTTAGTAAACCTGGTCATTTGTCATACAATTTTTATTATTTTTTAATTCTGATGCCAGGGTATTGTGTACAATGATGTTTGTCATTTTTTCAAAAAAGAACACGATTTTATATTAAGAACGCTGCAAATTATAAGCAAAAAACTGAGGACTGTTTTTATAAAAACCTTAATTTCTCTACGAGTATACATGCTATCCTTGTAAAAATTAACACAGTACATTACAATAAGCCAATTAATCATAATGTGCAGTTTGAACGCTTTTGCTACATTAGTTTTGACAGGGTTATCCAAAAGATCTTCGTTTTTTTCAATTTGTTGACGGTCCCCTGCTCGATTTCGGGGAAAACTCTTCGCGAAAATATGTGACGCGTACTATTTTGTTAACACACCTGGAGTTTCAGCACATTCCGATTCATATTTCTTTCATTACTTAAAAATAATTACTTAATTACCAATTATGCTTAAATTTTGGACACCAGTGTATATCACCGTATATAATTATCTCCCATTCATTGCATGTATTCTGCGTAGGTATGATGTTAACAGTACCACAGAGTGAGTTTTACAATATTCAGTTCATTTTACAAGAACTGAAGAATCGCCATACTGGGAACTGGCGTTGTTGCAATTTCGTCCTCCAATTTCGTGCCTGCAAACTATTGCTGCCGTCAGGTCTAAAGAGATCAGTTACTCATCAAACCAGCAACTTCTGCCCGAGGAGATTCAGCAACATTGATCATTGGATCTCCCCATAAAACGAAGTGAAAAATTCCTGAGGAAATAAAAAACGATCAGCTGGAAAAAAAACTTTTGACAACTATCACTCTCAAGGGGAAGGGAAAAATACGGCGTGTAAAAAGTCCAAAAATGACCTACCGAACACCACTGATGACGAATGTGATTCTTTTGTTGAAATTCCTCATGTTGATAATGTAAAGGATGATGATGGCATTGATGTTGGTGCCCTATATGCTTGAAGAATTTTTCTCATGACAAATATAGGGAACAATGGGTTCAGTGCTTTGGTACAGTAAATGTATTAACTGTAAGAAATACAGTTTCAAATCCTATTATATTGTCTGTTTTAATTGAAAATAAAGCGAGAGCTGATATGGAATTGGACACAGATTCGGGAATTTCTGCTGTCTTTCTTTTAAAAAGATCTCTTTAAATCTTTAAAAGATTTCGTAGAATTTTCCCTGATTAAAAATCCCCCCTCCCAGATGTTCAGTTAAAAACTACAACTGGTGAAATTTTTAAACCTGTAGGATTTGTTGAAGTAAATGTTAAATAAAACAGAAAAGGTAAAATTGTATTTGATACAAGAAGATAGTTTCCCATTATTAATCGCAAGAGATTGGGCATCTGCATTCGATATTTTCCCACATAATTTAAGATAAGTCTATGTTGATGAAACTGTAAATTATTCTGATAAATTACAAGAATTGTTAAATGATTTTTCAGATTTGTTTTCTGACAAAGTAGGGGAACTTAAAGCTTTGAAGGTAGAACTTTATCTTGAAAAGGATGCTACACACATATTTTGTAAAGCTAGAACTGTCACTTATGCACTACGTGCTGCAGTCAATGAAGAATTACAAAGATTACAGGAAACTGGTATAATTAAACCAGTTACAAGTAGAAAGTGGGCAACCCCTATAGTTCCAGTAGTAAAGTCCAATGGGAAAATTCGTTTATGCGGAGACTAAAGTTACAGTAAATAAATTTCTGAAAGTGGAAAAATATCCCTTGCCTAAATTGAAGATATAATAGCTACTATAATTGGTGGTGTTCATTTTACAAAAATTGATTTAAATCAAGCGTATCTTCAATTGTCAGTAGATGAGGAATCCCAAGAATTATTAACCAATAATACGCCTAAAGGTTTATTTCAGTTGCTTAAATTACCAATGGGTCTTAGTAGTTCACCTGTTATATGACAAAGAAAGATTGAGCAAATATTAAGTGGAATTGCAGGAATTACAAATTTTATTGATGATATTGGAGTGACTGGGGAAATAGATTAAATTCATTTACAGAGATTAAAGCAAGTATTAGAAAGATTGAGAAATTATAATATTGTGGGTATAAAGTGGATAAACATGGTATTCATAAAACACATGATAAAATTAAAGCAATTATAAATGCCCCTAGACCAGTAAATGTATCACAGTTAAAAGCAATTCTAGGTGTTGTAATTTATTATGCTAGATCCTTATGGTATCTCTGCAGTTATTTCGCATGTGGTGCCTGATAATACTGAAAAGCTTATTGGATTTGTATCGAAAACTTTGACTAATTCAGAAAAACGATATAGTCAAGTGGAAAAGAGGCATTAGCAATTATATTTGGTAAAAAGAAATTTTTTGAGTACTTGTACGGTTACATATTCACCTTGTTTGCTGATAGTAAACCGTTAGTTTCAATTTTTCACTTTCTAAAAGTATTCCTGTTTTATCAGCAGCTAGAATGCAAAGATATGCCATATATTTACAAACATTCCAGTATGACATCCGTTATAAGTAAACTACTGAACACGGAAATATCGATGCACTTTCACGCCTTCCATTACTTAGTGAAGATTTACCTCAAAAATATTATTCAAATGAGGTACTTCATGAAGCTGAAATTATACAAATAAATCAGATTTCTCTGTTTCAGCAATAGAAACTGATGCTCTTTTGCGTCAAATTTTTCAACATCTCATTTCTGTTTCTGAAATTTCCAAAAAATTATTTTTTGGCGGTAAACAAAAATAATTTATTCTTCAGCACTGTTGTATTTTAAAAGGTTTTAGGATAGTTATTCCAGAAATTCATCGAAAAACAAATATTAAAAAAATTACATTTTGGTCATTTTGATATAGTAAAAATGAAGACTTTATCCCGTAGTGTTGTATGCCCATGATATTGAAGATACTGCAAGAAATTGCTTTATTTGTGTAAATTTGAAAAACAATCTTCCCAAAGTTAATACACATCATTGGAAATGGCCTACAGCTCCATGGCAGAGAATTCATATTGATTAGTTTGGTCTTGTTAATGGAAAAATGTTTTTTTTAGTGATTGATGCTTATAGTAAATGGCCAGAACTATTTATATTTCCTTGTAAAGCTTTGGAAAATACAATTATTTGTCTTTTTCTCTTTTTATACTATACAGTTTTCCTATTTCTTTAGTATCAGATAATGCTAAGCAGTTTACATCTGAAGAATTTGAGATATTTTTGAAAAATCATGGTGTAAAACATAAGTTAAGTGCACCGTACTAACTTATAACGATGACACAAATTCAAACGGGTTGTAGGAGCAAAAAACATTTTCAAAATGCGGTTTTTGTTGTACTGTAGATACTGAAAGCATGTAATTTAGCATGGTAATTATTTATAAGATATAAATGATCTCTATTAGTTTCTTAAAAATACGAAGTATGGAAAAAATGCATCCTACATAGTTAAATATCTCGAGGATTTGCTTAAAAATATATTACTTGACTATATAATTGTCTGAGCGTAGCGAAGTCTTATACTCAGAGTACGTAACGATATTAAAAGTCAAAAAAATTCTTTCGACAAGCAAATCTCAAAAAGTACTTGTCGGATTTCGATTCTGTTTGTACCAGAAGGTACCTATGAAGGTAATCTGGTGAATGCATTTACTTTTAAAAATTAATTCCAAATAGTTTAAAAGTTATATTAAAAAAACTGATACAAAAGCACAATTGTCACAGAAATTTGGAGTGCGTGATTTTCACCTGCTGGATATTTTCGTAGATAACCGAAATAGATAACCATCTTTGCGAGCAAAGATGGTTACCAACCTTTTTTGCCCACATTATTTTTTAAATCGGCTAGGTACTTCCAATGATAACGAAAAACACACAAACGTTAATGCTTTATAGCATAGAAATATACTATATTTTGCGTAGGAACAATAATCACCACCAATGCACGAGCAAAAAAAGCTCTAAAATTGAGAATTCTTTAATGTTGATATGACTAAAAATTTTAAATCTTTAAATCTTACTTCCTGCACAATATTTTTATTTCGTACAACACGCCCACAATCCAATCGTAACATATTTTAATCAGAAGTTTTGATTTTTATGTTCAGTTAGTGTTGCAAAAGTGTTTTACTCGTTTGCAGCGTATTATTATTATTATTATTATTATTATTATTATTATTATTATTATTATTATTATTATTATTGTATAAGTATATTAATATTGGACGTCTTTATTAATAATGTATGTTACTGTAACGTTATTAACCCATTAGTGCCTAGCTTCCCTTTTTTAGGGACGATTATAAAAAAGGGCACCAAAGTACTTTTCACACCAGTAAATATAAAGATAAATAAGCACTTTTTTTCACGAGTCTGATTCCTCAATAATTTAAGATAAAATTTATTCGTTTTTTAAAAATGGTGGGAAACGCAAAATTGCATTTTAATGAAGAAAATAACTTGGGCATTAATGGGTTAATCAATTTGCCAATTATCGATATAATGTCTTTTTGAACAGCTTTGCTAAATTATTTTTTCTATCTATAACTCTTGTAAAGTTTTTATTACTATTCAAGATGTCTATTAAAAGTGCTGTTATAAAATTTCAAACAATCACTTATAAAACTTCGTTACTTTAAACGGCTTTAATTAACTTGTGGCACTACAATTTATTAACTGGCTATTTCTATAATCTTATATCATCGTTTGTGTCATTAATTCTGCTTAATATTTTTAAATATCTCTCATTAATTTTAATTTACGAACAAGTAGAAATTCAAAATTCCAAAATTCTAAGAAAGGTTATTGCAAAATGTTACGAAATGTTATGAGTAAATTAAATATTTATGGGCCACTTTAAAAGCTTTTAAACATGGACAAGTTACAAAACATTTTAGGTAATTTTAACAAATCAGTATTTGTATAAATAAGAACCGTAATTTCATTAATTATGTTACATAAGGGATTAAGTGGGTACTTAAGAGAAACATTTTCTCAAGGAAAAATAGGGCTTTACAATACTTGATTAAATGAAATTTTAAATAGTTTCATTATATAATGCAATATTTGACGGTAAGCTACTTGAATTGCTGTCATTAGATTTCAACCAACTATATTCTTAATATCAAAATTAACAACAATTTTTGGGAATGCTGGATGTATGTGTTTCTGAATACAATTAACATTGTTAAAATTATAGCATATAAAGTAAATAATTTAAACGACGATATCAATACATATGAAGAATCAATTGTGTCTTAAATCTGCATGTATATGTTATTGGAATTTGTAAATTTTTTACTTCATTGTCTAACATACCTGAAGTATAAATAAGTAATCTACACCTGTATTATAAAAAGGATTGATTGTATGTTTGTAGGGGCTAATCTCCGGAATTACTGAACCTATTTCAAAAGAAATGGTACGAATGTTATGGCGTTCGCCCGGAATCAAATATATGTTATATCTTATGTCGATACCACAAATCCAATAAGGGTGCAGGAGCAAAAAAAAAAAAAAAAAAAAAAAAAAAAAAAAAAAAAAAATCAAATAATTTTACCTACTTAACACTCTTCAATATTCTTTATAATAATATTTTTAAGTATTCAGTAAAAATAATAAAAGTAAATTTTGCCTTAAGGGTGTATTTGGATTCAAATTGCTTATTTTGCGATTTATTTTTGAATTCACTTTTGCTATCAAATGCATCAAACTTGCAAATTGTCTTATTTAGAATGTATACAAAGTGCCGTAACTGTCAATTCTTTAATAAATGCAGAAAATATCGCAAAAAAGCAATCAAAAACGGCATTTTGAACGGATTTTTCTGAAACGGGAGATTTGTGAACGAAAAAGGGGGTCATACTGAGACGATAATTAATTATAAATCAAATTATAAAGAATTGAGCATAAAATGACATCACACGGCACTTTAAAGGTCTCTTCAAAAATCCCCTCAGCAAATTTCAAGTTTTTACTTTTAAAAATGTGTCTGAAATTGTAACGGAAAATTTCGAGCTGTTGAAGATGAAAAAGCGTTTTTTCGAATACACCCTTAATTGCTTCATCGTACATTTATTTGTTTTCGAAGAACAAATTCAAATTTTTTGTCAAAAGCAGATCTGATAAGAACAAAATAATCCCTTATTCCTTTATTTGAACTATTCCTAACCAGTTACAACAATCATATTGGCCAATTTCATGGCAGATAATGAGAATTATAATGTTTTTAGGCATGTGCCAGATGTGGCATATAGTGCAGTAAAGGATTAAACTATAATATATATCTTAAAGTAATATGTATAAGCTAAGCAACTACGGTAGTAGAGAACATTACGAAAAAAAAATATTTTTTTTTTTTTTTTGGTTGTACGAATCGTTCATGTAAAAAAATTAATTCTTAAGACCATTTTGAATATGAAAATAAAAATGCACTTCAAAAATTTGTTTTTCCGTAAAAATGAAATATTATTACAGACTAAAATAAAATTACTTTCTTGAAGAAAAGGGAAATTAATGGCTTGGCTTAAATGTAGAATAAATTCTTGATCATAATTTTAATTACAGAATTAATTTTATTAAATTAAATATCGGAGAATAAATCCTGGAATTTTATCATTTAAAAAAAAAGCAAAAATTTTCCGTCTGGCAGAAAAAGGAAATCAATAGCAACTTACGTTCTAAATGTTTCTGGGCAAATAAATTACAGTAGGGATTTGAAATACACATTATATTTGTGTATATATATATATATATATATATATATATATATATATATATATATATATATATATATATATATATATATATATATATATATATGTGACGATTTAAGGAGAACTCGAATTATTTCCACTGGTTAAAAAGAAACACGCAGTCATGGCAAGCGAGGGAAAAAACAAAATAAAATAATAAATGTAGAAGATCCAATAATTAGTCATGGGCTGCTGTAAATTCATTTATTAAATTCGTAATAATGAGGAAGGAAAAGCTCCTTTTGCAAAAATTCCATCATTATTTCAGCGAGCTGTCCTCATCGAAGAAGCAACCCAAGAAATCTTCTCTCTCATCTCGAGACTTCCACCTTCTTAAACCAAAAAGAAAGTACTGGAACATTCGGTAACCTCAAACCATCATTCTTTTATGTAAACAGAATTCTTGTCCAGTTACGAGGCTATTTTAAACAGACGATAAATTTATTTTTAAAAATATTATTTAACCAATTTATAATTGACTCAGAATTTTAAATATCTTACGCAGACGATTTTTATAAATGATTAATTTTAAGAGAAAAAGAAAAGAAATGAATTTATTAATATGCACACATCAAAGGTTGACGTAGGAAAAATAAAATAATAGATAAATTAAAATAATGATATTTTTTGAAAGGTATGGTTTTGGAATAAATTTAATAAGACTTTCTTAAAAAGGATTGATAAAAACATAGAAGAAATCAGTTTTATTTGGAATATTAAGAAATAAAGTTTAATTAAGAATATTTTTAATTTAGAGCCATCTTTTTAAATTTACGCATACTGGAATAATGTTTTTTAAGGCAAATTAAGAATTTATATCGTCTGCATAAGGATTAACAGATTAGATTTAGAAACAAGATTTTAATTTAATAATTTGAAGTAAGTACGGAATATTATTATAAGAAAATTAAGATAGTATAAAGGTTAGTTTTGGCGAAAAAATTTTAAATTTGTAATATATATATATGTATGTATAATTATGCAAACTTTCAGTACAATTTTAAACATATAACGTGAAAAACTTTATGTTATCCTTTTTCTAAACATACGAAACAAAATATCAATAAAATTATCTAGTTCTATGAAACAACTTATGAGCAAATAAGTGAAAGAGCAAGTGAATCAATACAAAATAAAGTTAAATATTGTAAAATACTTTTTCCGGGGTACATGTATACAATTTTATTTATTTATTTATACATTAACGCAATCCCAACTTAAACAGAAATCTGATCGCTTTTTATTCTTCAAAGACAATTGCCTGTGAAAATCCATTTTTATACATAATTCCAGAAATATATCATTTGCGAAAAGATATTTCCTATCCAAGCAATTCGAACATTATATTTTATATTGCTTTTATGGAAATGAGTTACAAAATTTCTAACTTTTGGAAAACGTTAATGCCTCTCAGAATAAAATGTGGAAAGTTATTGAATTGTCCTTTTTTTCATGTTTTCCCATAAAATGTTAAATCTTCTGTTTTATACAGTTCTTGGACTGGATTACAAAGTTTATCTTCATAAAAGTTTATATTTCATTTACGCTCTGAAAGCTTTTTTAAAGAGCATTTAAACCTTTATTTCTTGTCATATTCGTTTAAGAATCAAAATTAAATTAATTTTCAAATTATTATATATTGTTCCTCGTAAAAAAAATATATATGTAATTATACTGGATATTTTTTAGACATTTGTTTTTTAGAACAATTTGAAATAAAAGTACTTTTTATGCTTACTTTTAAAACATACATTTAAAACACATTTTTCATAGTTCGGAAGTTATTTTTTACAGATTCAAACATATGAAACTAAAATTTCAAAATTTTTAATAAACATGCTTTTGCATATTTTTAAATATTTAAATTGAATTGAATAAAGTTATTTTGTTGATTTATTTTAATAAATTTCAGTTTAATTTCTCTAAGGCTCTTAGAAAGACTGATGCATTTACTGATGCATGATTATAAATTATCGAAAAGAATGGAAGCTACAATAATTTAATTAAAACAATATTTTGCATCATTGTGTTAACAAAGATAAACTGTGCATCCTATCAACAGTAGAAGCAATAAATTAAGATAAAATAGAATGTATTGGACAGTTTGGAATGATTTTGGATATTGGAATAGTTTTATGGTTGTCTGTTTCTTCTAAATGGTTATTAAATGGTAAACAACATTGGTTTTGTTATATTACTTCGAAACAAAGGTCTTATATGCAATTATGTTTGCATTTCCCAATTTATACCTTTTAGTTCATAGGCTATTAAAGTCTGAGAGCTTATGTGCTTAGCCGTCCTGTATGTATGTATGTGGTTAACGCGATAACTTATGATAAAAATGTCTTTTTTTATGTCTACTACTATTTACTTGAAATTTTGGATATAGGTTTGTTCTGCTATGGCACTTTCCTTAGTTTTGGAAGTTCATTCAATAAGTATAAGAGGAAGGGTCCCCCTCTTAATTTATATAAATGGGTTTTTCATGCATTATTGGGTAAGTATAAGGAAGGGGAAGGGGGGATTATCCCTTCTTTAATTAGATAAATGGAATTTCCATGCAGAATTATCAGATTTCATTCAAACTTTAAATACAGGATCATTCTAATGAAGCGTTTCCATGATTAGTTACAGTAGTTCATTGGGTAAGTATAAGGAGGGGGGAGGGATAATTCTGCCTTCTTGAATTAGATAAAGGGGTTTTTCATGCAGAATTATCAGATTGCAATCAAATTTAAGACACAGGATCATTCCGATGAGGCACATCCATGATTAAGTTTGGGAGTTCATTGGATAAGTAAAACAGGGGGACGAGGGACTAACCCCGGAGCCTTAATTTAGATAAATGAGTTTTTCAAACAAAATTCTCGGACTTCATTCAAACTTTAGGTATGGGATCATTCTGATGAGATGCCTCCGAGACTAGTATTAGGTGTTCCTGTTCATTGGATAAGAATAAAGAGGCGAATGTTGGTAAATATTCATTAATTTATATTAATGGGTTTATTACGCAATAATTACCGATTTGCTTCAAATTTTGGGTATACGTTCATTCTTATAAGATGCTTCCCTGATTTGTTTTTGTAATTCATTGGATAAATATAAAGGCAGGGTTGGGGGACCACCTTTCTTAATTTTGGTAAATGGATTTTAATGAAGAATTAACCGACTTGCTTTAATTTTTTGGATACAGGTTCATACAAAGAAGACGCTTCCCTGATTAGTTGTGGGGTTCTTTTATTAAGTATAAAAGGGAATATGGGCGATTGTCCCCCCTCTTAAGTAAGCTAAATGGAGATTTATGCAGAATTATCCGATTCGCTTTAAATTTTGTGTGTAGGTTTTATCTGATAAGTTGAATTTCTGAAGCGTTTTGGATGCTTAATGGTTAAGTAGAAAGGAGAGAACTCGGAATGACTCATCTACATAAATGGGTTTTTAAACAGAATTATCTGACTTACTTCGAATTTTGGATACAGGTTTATCATAATTTAAAATATGCCCTGATCCCTGGTGGTTCAATGATTAAGTATAATGAATGAAAATGGGGGGGGGCTATTTCGTCACTTAATCTATTCTTCCAAGGGCAGTTATATATAAGGCTGTAATATGTAATTAGTGTTTATATCCTGTAAGCTCAGTGCCATAATTTTAACTGGGCAAAATTCTTTTTTATTTCTTTGGCGACACTCTTCGCCTGCTCCTATATGTGTAGCTAAAGATTATTGATTAATGATTTATCATTTTAAATAATATTCAAAATTGTACAAAGTTTTCGATATTTTTCAGAAATCTTAGAATTAGAATGAATGGTAAATAAATAATTAAAATGTAAAAGTTCGTCAAAATATGTTACATGTAGTACATACTTCACGTAGGCGGAACTGGGGCACATTGATACAGTTTTTTTCTAAGAATTTTTTTGGTGTCTAGAAAGTAGAAATTTCAAGTTATTTTTGCATGTGGTGTCCGAAAACTAGTGTAGTGTGTTATAAAAATGTACAATCGCTTTTTTATATATACTTTTGATGGAATTTAGAAAAAAAAGAAAAAAGTCATTTGTATCAATCTGCCCCATCCCCGGGGCATTTTGATACACTTCATGGAGTACGTTGATACGTTTGGGAAAAATGGAGACAAAATAACATCAATGCATATTTTTCATAGAAAATTAGTTAGCAAACCATTCTATATTTATTTATAAAAATTCAAATCACCCACAATTTCTTTGTAAGTAATATTAAAGCAATCAAAATTAAATGAATAATGATTTGATGTTCTGTCTGTTCCTTGTCTGATTACTGGCTGTGATAACTTTGCCATATCTGTTACTTCAACCCGTGCATTATCTCCTTTCTTAGAAAAGATGATAAAAATACCAGGTTTTCTGTTCATATATCGATTTAGAAACAGAAAATAAAACAATATTATATTAAAACTTCTGTTTATAATATAATTATCCTTAGCTGTTCTGCAGCTTGTTTCTCTTACTTAACATTTCTCATCTCGAAAATACTTTTTTCTCTGAAAAAGCGATATAAATTCAACATTTGTCAGGCTACTGTCTATTTCTGTTGTTAGTTCGACTAGCACTAGATGTTGGATAAATTCGTACGTCTTCTGTATGCAAAAATATTATAAAATGATCTAACATAAAAATTTACAGCTATTTAACTTCATTAAAAACTAATGTTAGAAATTTTTAGTGAAAATGGTTGGAATAAGGAGTGTATGGTAAAAAAAAAATAGTAAAAGGTAATGAAAAAGTGAACAAGAAAAGGATTTATGTTGTATCAATGTGCCCCATACACCCATTTTGAATAAAAAGAGTCTCAAATCCAACACTTCATAATTTACCTAACAATAAAGAATGAGTAACTGATAAACAATAGCTTTACTTGCCAGGGCGAGTATTCTTTTCGGTTGAAAATGCTAAAACAGTTGTATAATACCATTTCAATTGCACAACTCAAATTTACTTTTGACCTATAAAAACAATAAATCACCCGACCCATTTAAACAAACTACTGAATCATGCCAAAACTTTCTGTATGCTGTTGTGTGCACTAGCTTCACCTTTTGGTACCGTTTTGAAACTTCCTATAATGGCCCTGTGAGCAGTATTGGAGTTGTATAAATATGCCCCATGTATCAATGCGCCCCAGTTCCCCCTACTCTTTCTTTTAATGCACCACGCTTAAAAAGTTCTTATGCAATAAAAAATATATATAACTTATTTTTTTCATTTACTTCGTGTTTTTTTTTATTATACATGATATTTGTTTTATATTTTAAAAAAAGAGTCCTAAAAAGATTAAAAAAATAAATCTGAAAAGTTATGTAAAATGCTGTAGATAATCTGCGTATACATCATGAGGAAAATAACTCTATTATATACGAAAAAGCATTGTTCTATATTTTATGGTTAAAATGTACTTAAAAAGGTGCTTATCTTGGGAAATATGATTGCATTCTTCATAATCTAATTTATTTTGAAGATTAGTTTTCCGTTATCCATTTATAAGAAGTAGTTTATAAAAAACAAAATGTATGTTCGCCTATAAACTGTGTAAACGTCTCTTAAATTAAGTCATATTTTATGTTCTTGTATTGCGTCAAGATGAAAAAAAAATATATTTTATCATATTTTATTTTCCTTAGAACTGCAAAAGAAAAAAAATAGCAATGCTTTTTCATAATAATTTCATCAGTGTTATGCGAACTTAAAATTTAAATTATACTGTTAATGAAAATTTGTGTTCATTGTTCGATTAATTGTTATTTACATGTATTATAAAATATTGCTACATTCTTTTTTGTTATGAATATTTCAAAATTAGTATTTAAAATAAATTCTTAGTTAAGTAAACGGATAAGATTTTTAAAAATACCTTTCTTTCTGTGACAAATATAAAGAAAACTTTGATCCAGTAAAAGTTCATTACATTTATATTATGTCTAATTTAACTACACATTCAATACAAATCATTATTTTCTTAATACAGGGCTTAAATTTTAATGGAGCCATTGAAGTAGTTTTTGCCAATGAATGCTCTGTATGTTGCATCAAGAATATTACATTATTTAATTCCTAAAATAAGCGAGTAAAGCAAAATTTGTCATCGATATGACCGCCTCAATATGATTCGTGTTTCTCAAAGTGCTCACATTGAACGTTTATATTTTATTATATTTAATTTACACTTTCAACTGTTATTGTTGATTCTAAATGAACAACAAGGTTATACGTTATTTTTGTTTTATTTTAACAGCTCTGTAAATTTAGAATACTCTATTAAGAAAAGTTGGAAATGCAAATGTAAAATAATTAAACAAGACATCATTTTTGAAAACCCCTTAAGGAATGTACTTACAATGGGTAAACTTTTTTTAAAAAATGTGAAATTTTTAGCAAACACGTCTGCTTTTCTTTCAAAAAGGGAATAAAACTGCAAGTTCATTTAAATATTTTATGAAATTTTCATTAACTTTTTAAAATTAAGCAACATTTAGTCAACTTTCAGTATAGAATTGCATTTGTGACAATCCCTCCCTGACGAAATCTATTTAATATATTTCTCTTTTTTTCCCCAATATTATGTTGGGAAATTCTTACCTGCGTTATGAAGTAAAATATTTGCAATAACTAATAAATTTAACAACATATACCAATTTTTTTTATAAATTTGGTATATGCTGAAATGATGATGTTTTTATTTGATATGTGTTTAAATGGGTTTATATATCTTTGGTATAAGCAACAATATTTTAAACATGTATATTTTTCGATAAAATTTACTTTTGACCTATAAAAGCAATAAATCACCCGATCCATATAAACAAACTACTGAATCATGCCAAAACTTTCTGTATGTAGTTGTGTACACTAGCTTCACCTTTTGGAGCCGTTGTGAAACTTCCTACACAGACCCTGTGAGCAGTAGAGGGGTTGTATCAATGTGCCCCATGTATCAATGTGCCCCAGTTCTACCTACTCTTTCTCTTAACACATCCCGCTTAAATATATATATATAACTTATTTTTTTTTTTCATTTATTTCGTGTCTTTATTATGATACATGATTTTTGTTTTATATTTTAAGTCCTAAAAAGACCTAAAAAGATGAAAAAATAAATCTGAAAAGTTATATAAAATGCTGTGGATAATCTGCGTATACATCATGAGGAAAATAACTCTATTATATACGAAAAAGCATTGTTCTATATTTTATGGTTAAAATGTACTTAAAAAGGTGCTTATCTTGGGAAATATGATTGCATTCTTCATAATCTAATTTATTTTGAAGATTAGTTTTCCGTTATCCTTATATAAGAAGTAGTTTATAAAAAACAAAATGTATGTTCGCCTATAAACTGTGTAAACGTCTCTTAAATTAAGCCATATTTTATGCTCTTGTATTGCGTCAAGATGAAAAAAATATATATTTTATCATATTTTATTTTCCTTAGAACTGCAAAAAAAAAAAAAAAAAAAAAAAAAAAAAAAAAAAAAAAAAAAATAGCAATGCTTTTTCATCGTAATTTCATCAGTGTTATGCGAACTTAAAATTTAAATTATACTGTTCATGAAAATTTGTGTTCCCTGTTCGACCAATTGTTTTTTACATGTATTACAAAATATTGCTACTTCCTTTTTATTTATGAATATTTAAGAATTAGTATTTAAAATAAATTCATAGTTAAGTAAACGGATTAGATTTTTAAAAATAATTTTTTTTCCGTGACAAACATAAGGAAAACTTTGATCCAGTAAAAGTTGATTAAATTTATATTATGTCTAATTTAACTGTACACATTCAATACAGATCATTATTTTTCTTAATACGGGGCTTAAATTTTAATGGAGCCATTGAAGTAGTTTTTGCCGATGAATGCTCCGCCTGTTGCATCAAGAATATTACATTACTTTATTCCTAAAATAAGCCAGTAAAGCAATATTCGTCATCGATATGACCGCCTTAATATGATTCGTGTTTCTCAAAGTGCTCACGTTGAACATATATATTTTATTATGTTTAATTTACACTTTCACCTGTTATTGTTGATTTTCGGTACAAGGTTATACGTTATTTTTGTTTTATTTTATCAGCTCTGTAAATTTAGAATACTCCATTAAGAAAAGTTGGAAATGCAAATGTAAAATAATTAAACAAGACATCATTTTTGAAAACCCCTTAAGGAATGTACTTACAATGGGTAAACTTTTTTTAAAAATGTGAAATTTTTAGCAAACACGCGTGCTTTTCTTTCAAAAAGGGAATAAAACTGCAAATTCATTTAAATATTTTATGCAATTTTCATTTACTTTTTAAAATTAAGCAACATTTAGTCAACTTTTAGTATTGAATTGCATTTATGACAAACCCTCCCTGACGAAATCTATTTAATCTATTTCTCTTTTTTTCCCAATATTATGTTAGGAAATTCTTACCTGCGTTATGAAGCAAAAAATTTGCAATAACTAATAAATTTAACAACATATACCAATTTTTTATAAATTTGGTGTATGCTGAAATGATGTTTTTTATTTGATATATGTTTAAATGGGTTTATATATCTTTGGTATAAGCAGCAATATTTTAAACAAGTATATTTTTCGATAAAATTGGCTCTTAATCTAAAATATTCAAACTTTCAAACCATATTTTGCTTCATAAAATATCAATAAATGAGAAGAGTTTTGTGATAGATTTTTATTTCATTATCTTAAAATTTTTTTAGGTAGTTACGTTTCTCGCAAAGGTGCACAATAAAAACGTAGTTTTTCAGAAAACACAAATTAAGGTATTTACATAGTAAAAAAAGGTCTTTTATTGAACTACGCCACTACATTGCATCAAAATGAATCATTGAATAAGATTTTAAGCTATATCTCGTTTTGCTAGATGCTGAAATTTCGTTATATATTTCATCATACATACCATTTCTGATCTTGGCATACCATTTTTCATGCGTATATTCTAAACGCACATAAATGAATGGCTTATTATATGAAAGACTTTTTAACAGACTTTCGACACAGTTTCTTCGCATTTCGTTAAAACAAATTTTTCAATTTAGCAAAATGCAATCAATTAAAAAATATTTTAAGCATATAAAAGAACATTTTAAAAAAAGTTGCATTATGTTTTAGAGTTTTTTAAAATTAAACTGTTAATCATTTCTTTTTTGCAAAATACTTTTATTTCAAATTATTTACAGACAGTCTATCTATATTATAAAAGACAAACGTGTAAGCACAATTTTTGTGGTGGCAATACCACACTTTTCGCTTTCAGTTTTTTACAATAGTTTTAACTTCTAAACATCGCATATTTACAATTTTTACACCGACAATTAGAAATAGTTTTTTTCAAAGGAAATTTGTTTCGAAATGGTATCGCAACTATTTATCATTTTTAGGTAAGGTGTTCATAATTATGTAAATAGTTGTACCTACAGTCGTCTTTCAGTCCGTCCGTCCATCCGTATCAGAAAAAAAATTTAGACATATTCTGCTTCTGCACCAACCCAGTTGATAGTGATAACATCATAAAATATAGACTATGTTGCAGCAGGGACTAACATACCAATTTGCTTCCACTTCTTTTGAAATTGGTTCGGTATTTACTGAGATTGCGTAGATATAGCAATTTAGAATGTTTATAGAGTGCATTTCGGGCCTTTGTAGGTGCGTTCGTAAAGATGTAGCACATAAAGTCATTCTTCAATCCAACCGTTTTCTTTCCGTTTATCTATATAACCGTATGCGTATCTGTCCGTCCGCATATATGAAAACTCAAATACTACCTAACTGAATCTTTAGAACTTTAACATATATATTTGTTATATAACTTAGTCGAGTCATATATATTTTTTTAATATAGAGGGTTTATAGTTTTGCAAAGACAATAAAAAGTATTCTGTAAAATTACGGACAATGGGGAAAAATAGTTTTAAGTGCATTTTAATGATACACTCTTCCGTACATAGTAAAATTGATATGCATCCATGAAGTATAAACTAAAATATACATTACAATATTATCTGTCGTGTAATGAATATTTGTTATTAATTTGCAGGACCATACATTTTTTCCATTACATAATGGTGTAGGAGGGGATTGTTTGGGACGTAATTATATTAACCGATTCCACAATTTATAAAATTGATATACGTGTCTGAAGTTGAAAGCACGTAGTAGTCAAGGAAGCACAAAGAATTTCGGCTGCTTTACTTCATCTGAAGTACAGTATACTATTACACCAAGATCTAATTCTTTAAAATATCGTTATAGTACGACGAACACACCTTGTTTGCTACGCTCTACGTGCAATTTCCAAATTGTTAAAATGATTATGAATCATCTTTATCATGCACTGACAATTACGAAAATTATGTCTTTCATATACCTTTACTTAATATAAATAGCACAACATTTGTTTTCAGATATTATCTTATACTCTAAAACGAAATTCAAACTTCCTCAATAAATAAATAAAATAATAAAATATAAATAAAACACTAATTAAAGATATACATTCAAACAACGCTTTAGGCCGTTGAAATGATCATATAAAGAAAGGCTGATGTAAAGCCATACATGGAAAGATATTTAGTTTCTAATATCAGCATTGATTGATTAACCACTTTTTTGGTTAATTCCTGGAAAAAATTGAATAAAAAGTATATGAAACTGGGGGACGTAAGCATAGACAATCACCTCATTGAGTTTATGGCAGAAATTCTAGTATTACTTAAGCCTCGATTCACATATTAAAACGTAAACGGTCTGCAAAATTATATTTTGATGAAAAATACCTGAAAATCTGATTTTTGAGGTTGACTCGAAAATTTTGACTCGAATATTCTTGCTCATTAATTTCCATGTTTTCATTCTTTGGGGAAAAGAAAATACAATTATAATCCTACGAGTCAACAGATTAAATCGTGTTTTCAGGTGTTATCCACCAAGATATGATTTTGCAAACCGATTGCGTTTTAATATAGGATTCGAGGGTACTACTAGGTTATCCCGTCGACCAAAAAATTATAGCCAAATATAAGATTAAATGCCAATAATAGATTATCGTCACATTCAATGACATTAAATACGAATCACGTGTTTAAAATATCATTACGAAATTTTTATTTCGACTTTTTATTTGTATTTTTATTAATATTCTACTAGTTATTTCTTTTTTCGTCATTTAAAATAAAAATCATGTCAATATATATAATTTGGCTATTAGTTTGGCGATTTGTATAATTTGGCGAAGTTGGTTGACAGGATAACAGAATAGTACCGATTCGAGTTAAAAAATTTTTTTTAGATTTCAGACATGAACTCTGTCTGATTATTTGTGCTATCTGTTCCCGGTTTATATATTTTGTAAAATTTCAAAACCCTTTTAAATACGTAATAGCTATTTTTATATGAAAAATATTTTGGTATTTGCAGTGGACATTCAAAAAAATATATTAAGCATAAAAGATGAATTAGAGGTTTTAATTTTATGATATTGCTTTCACTTATATTCTGTAATCGGAGATATACAATTAGATTTTTCTTCTTTTATTACTTTTTATTTTCAATATTTTGCTTATTAATAAGTGTCATTTTTCCGTTATAGTTGCATTATACTTTATTTGTTTTATGAAATAATGTAATAATTCAATTATCGTTTTTATACAGTATATAGAAAAATATCTAGGCGCAACATATATAAAACAAATAGCACTAATGATAAAACTGAATACGAAGAGAAATAATATTCTACTTTATTTAATAATGTCATTTTTATGGCAATAAACATATTGAATATTTAAATTCTTTTTGCTTGAATTAAATTGATATTCATTTGGCAGTGATGAAATCGTTAACTTTCAAATACTTGTGTATATTACATATTGCATTTATCTATTTTAATTAAATTTAGGATCTTTTCATCTGAAACATTTTAATAGTTGAAGTTAAACATGCAGAAATGTATATTCGCCAATAAATGTTCATATTGTCTCCCAGAAATCGTTATCGATTACTTGGCATTTGCTTCATTTCTGATCTCGTGATTCATTAGGCAGATAAATGAATGCATTAAATTAAATATTCACAGAAACTTCTCATTTACTGTAGAATTTGCCCAAGTTTTAATTACGAATAGATTGAAAATAAATTCAGAATTCAGAATTTTGCAAAATTATAAATTCAATAATTTAAAACTTTTGCAGCGTGTAATGCGATAGGTGAAATTTAAGTTTCATGTTTAGATGGGAATGATTATAACTTAAGATTCCATTAAAAGTAAAATAATATTATTTCCTGCCTTATTTGTCCCTGTCCTTATTTGTCTCTTGTTAATTCCTTCATATTATATTGATATGTAAAACTAGAGGCTTATAAAAGATTGCGAAAGATTAAACTATAATTTAAAAAAAAAGCTGTAATCTCCCCGTAAACGGGTTTCTATTAATTTTCCTTTCATTGGAGAATTTTAAGATCGAATTAGCTGCTGTTAAATATATACTGATTAATTACTTGATTGATAAAATAAGATAAATTAAACAATCAGCCGCTTGTTATTTTCTTAACCACGCAATGTAAAAAAAATGTAAAATATTTTAAATATGTCGTTTTAAATATGATGCAATTTCCACTATTTTTTTTTTAGTTCTTTTTAAAATTCACGTAAATTACTTTTGTTGATTGAAAGGAAATATTCTTTGTGTCGCTTAGAAAACTCAATAATAGTTCAGAAGATTACATAAAAATATGAAAAAAATATCTCATCAAAATATATTTCTAAAATTTGAACTGCTTCGCAAAATGTATTAAAAATCATTTTACATATTGTGAATCTTTCTTTTACACTCTGCTTTTAATGGATATGAATGAATTTTTAATGTTAAGTTTCTTTTTTTTTCTTTTTGAAGTTCATGTGAAAAAAAAATTTAGCTAGAAAAGAAATATTTTATTATGAACTGCCAAAGAATTTGTAGCAATAGTTTAAAAAATCGTTTAGAAATGTGAAGTGTAAAATTATTTTTTATAGGGTAACATCCCCAGTAATTGGCAGGCACCAGAGATTGGCACATCTTACAAAAATGTCTTAAAAAAAGATTTATATCCAGTCTTTTAAAAATACAAGACTATATACCAGTTATATGATCATTTACTTTACGGATTATAACTTTGATTTATGTTACTAAATGACAATAGTGTCTAGGAAAGAGAAACAATTATGGCTTGTATCAAACTAGCCATTTTTGTTGCAAATGCTTCTTCTCTGGCTTAAGAAAGCCATACATTTCAATTTATTATTATCTGATTTGTAGTAAATTTTAAATTTTAATTGACAACAGTTTTGTTTAGTTGAAAAGAGTTACTTTAATTTTGTAAAAGTCTAAGTGCCAATACTGGTGATTACAGCACATTTTTATAAATATAATTTTATAAAAATACGTTTTCAAATATTTTTGCTTTTAGTGGACAAAATAGATGCACAGTTATGCACACTTTGATTTAAAAATATTTGCAAGTAAATATTTTATTGCTTGGTAATGAAAATAGAAGTAAGTTTAAAGACAAATCCTCAATGTGCCAATTACTGGGGATGTTACCCTATTTAAGCCTTTTGCAACATTAATGTATGTTTATTTTAAATATGACGATGTTTTTTCATTTACAGTGGTAAAGGGATTTTATTGAATTTATTATTTTAAAAATTTCTTTCTCCTTTATTAGTTACACGTAAAAAAAAGTTTTAATAATATAATTTCCAATATTTTCCCGGGTTTTTTTTTCTGTAATCATTTAATTCTCATTTAGAAGTTTTTTTTTATGTTTGTAATAATCGCGTGTTTTCAGTTTTCAGTTTCAAGGAAATATTATTCTTTCATCATTCAACAACAATATAATAAACCATTTATAAAATATGTAACAAGTGGGTAAGTGTTATCACAGATCGCACAGAGAGTTTCATTTAATATCTCCTTCAAAACATTTTATCATTATATTAACAAACGAAAGGTGATTTTTCGGAATCATTTCGGATTTATTCACTAATTTCGCTAACCAGAACAAAATACTTAATTCTTCCCTAAATGCTGCTTTGATCGCATAGATTTTTGATTTCTCCATCAGTATCTACATATTTAGTAAAGTTACGCAAGTAAATAAAATTATGTATAAAAGTAAAATGTTACAAACCTTAGCATAAATTTAAAGGAGACCAAACTGGTCACCAGATGTGGATAGTAATTTAAATGATTAAGAATTTAATGAATAAAAAAAATTTTCATTTTGCATGTCAAAATAGAGGATAAATATGATGTAATATGATGAAATAAAACGCTTTTTCACGTGATCTATTTAATCCATTAATTTATGTTACATACATAATAATTTTATTTGAACTTGCGTGCAACAATTAGAAGAAATGAAATTTCAATTTTGAGATTTACGCTACTGCAAATTTTTACACTTATAAATATTGTACATTTTGAATTTTTACACCATCATATAGGAAAAAGAAATATACTTTTAAATGCAATGTGTTTAAAAGATGTATCTGGATTTATTTTTGACATATTGTTTTTGCAGTTTTTAATACCAATTTTGTAATTGTGGCAACAGAAGTACTCCTTTTCCTTTTAAAGCGTAAAAAAGAAATAATTTTTACATCTATTTAAACTTGCGTCCAACAATAAAAAAAAAACAAAAATAAAAAAAAAATGGTGACAGATGATATTAAAAAATATTTTAATTAAAGTGATAGTGTTTTTCAAATTTTTATAATTTGTTGTGTGACAAGAGGCATTCAGCTATAAGCACACACAATTTGAACGCTCTGACTTATATAGTTTTTGGGTACTGACTCCGTAACATACAGACAGCTGACAGAGACGAATAGTGTTTCGTCAGATGAACGAAACCCTAAAAACGTCTCTTGAAGCGTTGAAAATTTTAATTTAAATGAAAATAAAAACAAATAAGAAATTAAATTAAAAAAACATTAGTTCACTTTGTAAACCAAGAACTTCAAATGCATAAATTGATGTAAAAATATTTAAAATCCTAGGTGCATTTTTTACTCCTATAAAATTTTTTAATTTATCAATTTTGGCCATCTTTACCACTAAGTATATATCTCTTAAAATAAATCTTGGACCTACGCTCATCAATGTGTTTTTCAATCAATTCACTGTCATACTATCAATTTTTAAACTTTCGTGTCCAGTAGTTTTCTTAATGCAAGTCAAAAAATACCCTAGGTCACAAAAAAATTCATTGTCTATGGCGGTTATAGTGTTAGTTACTCCTTTTTAGAATAAAGTGATAAATTATCTTTTTACTGCTTTTTTTATATATTTGTTCCATATTTCGAGGTGAATATTTTCACAATTTTTTCCAATTCTAAAATATCACAAATATTTTTTTTTTCTAATGGCAGTATTTTCATGTGAATATTAAGAGGTCAGGTATCATTTAAAAAGCCCAAAGAGCGATTTTTTTTAAATAGCTTATAATTAAATGTGATTTTTAGGAACATTTTAAAACAAACCGCCTTCAAAAATTCGCATTACAAGAAGAATTATGTCTAAAACACTTTTCGCTTTTCCTATACGGCCAATGATTTAAACTTTAACGTCAATTTTCTCAAAGAGTCGTTTTGATCATTGCGCGCACTCTTTCTTAAAAACGGTTGCGTAAAATTTCACAAAATTTTCACTGAATATATCAAACGTATACAGGCACAAAATGATCTATTATTAAGCTTTTCAAATTAGAAGTTTAGGATTCACGACTACTTTTATGCACAAAAAGTCTCGATATTTCGAATTTCTTTAAAGAATATTTTTTCTCTGGATCTATCAGTTTTATTTTTTTCATCGTAGGTAATTTTGAAAACACATTATATCTCTACTTAGCAAAAAAACCAAGTCTTTTTTAGCTATTCAAATTTACAAAATCGTGCGCGCAAGACATGGAAATTTTATTCTTTCGTAAAAATTGTATTATCTTTAAAAATAATTAACAAATATTGCGTATGTGTATACTTTTTTTTAATAACTTTAACTAATAAAATAGATCCTTCTTAAAAAGTGTACATTAGATATAAAGTGATTGCAATTCTTACTCATGTGACTTTTTCACTTATTTTATTAGTTCAAATGGTACCTGACCCTTTAAGATAAAAGAAAGAAAACTTTGTTTATGATTACGCCAGATATATTATAATAAATTTGAAATTCCTCATTTAAAATAATTTTTAAATGGCGTTGTTAAAACATATCACATATCAAAAACTCTGTTTATATATATCATTTTATCTAGCTTAATTTCAAATGTTTAACTTATGTTTAATCAAACATGAAAATACACTAAATGTTTCAAAAACAATTGATTCCTCAATGATTCCTCACAGTCGATTCCTCAATGTCGTTTATTCCTCAACAGTTGATTTACTAAATTTATTCTCTCAAATGTAAATGAAAGAATGTGATTTACAGAAAGATTGTGTCCAGATTTTTCATTGCAATTCAATTTCCGGTGATCTATTTCAAAGCCAATCAAATTAGTTTCTTCTAAGAGGTTGGTGTGTCTAAACAGAATTTGGCAAGTATAGCAGGGGTAGAGGGCATATAGTTTATATAGTGCATATAGATTATAAGAAATATCTGTCATTTTCATGTATTTTTAAAACAAAATGAATATGTTATAATACGTATATAATTAAAATGTAAGGCTGCTTTTTAGTCATCTGATCTGAGTTTTCTACTTAACTGATTCTACTAATAATATTTTTGAATTAGTTTTTCAATTGTAAATGCACAAACACTAACTATTCATTAAGTTTTTTTCATTTTTTAAATTTTAAATTTAAATTTAAAATTTTTAATGAAATCTCTTCAAACTAGTGACAATAGAAGTATTTTTGCTTTTGAAAAGAACAAAGAAATAATGAAAAATTGTCATCCACTTGGATTTTTGCACATTTTCTTTCTTTCTTACTTTTTTTTAAAGTTAAATTAGGAACTATTTATGTTCGTATGCTTTATTTTTATGAAGAAAAAAATTCATATTTTTCGTTACGCTATATTATTATTTTTTTTTTTTTTCATATGGAAAAAAAATTATAAAAATTATGTTACTTAGATTATATTTTTATATACGTTTGCGATATAATAACGGTATTTAATAAAGATTTAAAACATATTCTTTTAAAAAATATGTATTTTACAAAGCATAATATGAAAGTTTTATTCATATTCAGGCAGCATATGCACTGGCTAAAACTTGACAACTTGACTCGGCCAGTCCAGTATAGATGTAAGCCATAATGATATGTGGGTAGATAATGACCACTCTTGAGTCTAGTGACAAAAATTGAGTCAAAACATCGACTCTTAAACAGTTTCACGCTTGAGGGCCGACAAGTCTGTAGCTAGAAGAGATTAATAGGGGGAGGAGGTTACGAAAATGTAAGAGAGCTCATATTTTCTATCCTTATCTGACGCATACACGCACAAACAAACACATTGTAGGCGCTATGTTTTACATTAAATTGTTTGTAATAACTTCACATTAAGCTAAGGAAAGAATAGGGTGCGTAATGAAAAATTCGATTGTATAACAAATACAAAACTATATATTTTATTAGCTTCATATATGAAAATAGGATGTCTGAGTGGTGAAACACATTTTTTTTCAGTTTTTCTACAATAATACTACAATTTAACACTTCTCGAAACTAAATTCGGTTTTTAAACAGAATTTAATTCTGATATTCTGAACAAAAATTTATTTCGTGACTTTGGAATATTTTCCAGGGGTGCTCAGAAAGTTTTAGGGAGGCCGTGATCCTGTCACACATGGTACCACCATAGCTACACCATAGCATCATAGCCCTGGAGGTCATACTGCAAAACATGTATTCGATAATGTATAGATTAGAAAGTTTACGCTTTGTTTTTTAAATGAAATAAATTTTTGCACGTAGCTGAAAAGTGGTCATATGTGAATATTTTTTAAATTTGTGAGCATTTAGCAAAATTATTATAAACTATTGAAATAAAATTGTTGTATATGAAAAGTTAAACATTATTTGTTCTTCAGGTGAAGTGTCTGAATGCATTTATCAAGATTTTCTTAATTATAACTTCATTCTGAAAGTTATCTAAATTTGTTCATATTTGCCCCGTTAGGGCCAGTTTTGAACATACCTGGGGTACAAATGAACGCATGAAAAAAATTTTTAATAAAAGCTGTGTTAAAAAATAATTACGTGCCTTCTTTAAAGTTGTGAGAATAAATCAATAAATTTTTAAACATAGGTATAAGAAAATATTCGTAATATTATACACTAATATACTTACATTTCGTTGAGTCAAGTATAGCCAAACTGTGCCAAAAGCTATAGCCAAAGTTAAATAAATTATTGAATAATTATGTTATTGTGTTTTTATTTTTTAATGTCATAAAAGGTGCATCACAAAATTGTGCATCATGATTTTAAATCGTTGTGAAATTGTGATAGAAAAATTTTATGATTATCATAAAACTACTTATCACTTTTTTGGCCAACCAAACTTTACTTTCATAAAATAAAATATCTTACAAATTATTTAAGTTTAGCTAAGAAAAAATAAATATGTTTAAAACTGGAAATAAAAACAATAACAAATAAACTTATTAATTATTCGTTATTGGTTTTTACAGAAAGCTACATCTTTCGATTTTTATCAAACTTTCAATAAATGAAAACTTTAAAGAAATCTTAAAAACATAGAATTTACTGCTCAAAAATTGACAAAAGTAGTTAAACTAAAAAAATCATTTATATAGGGAAAAAAAACACTCGCGGACTCTTCATATCTTTCCTCATATATTCCATTCTCATGTGTTCCATCTATCAATTTAAGCCAAACTTACACAAATAAAAAAGTAATTGAAATAAAGAAACAAAACTTTTTGTATATTCACCTAATTGATGCCACTGTATAATTTAATGATGATATCCTAGAATGTCTTGAGTGGATTTTTACTTCCATAATTTTGGAAGAGTTTTTTGATTATCTCTTCGTGAAACAACCAAATTACAACAACCAAAAAACAAAATGGATGATTGTTCTGAAAATTCAACTAAAATATCGCACCAGTACTGCTATCTATTGGTAAATTTTATACATTAAATTAACCAAGTAAAAGAACTACTGATCGCATTTACCCCCCTTTTACATATCTTGTAATTATTACTAACAGTTCCTAAGATCTCCAATCACTTACTTCCACAGCAATTAGAGGCGTATTTAATCAGTTGTTTTAAAATTGGATTATATCAAAACAATTACTCATTAGGAGTGTCAAATCATAATTTGACAGGCTTCAATACATGCTTTGGATGTTAAATTCTTTAAATAGACATTATCATCTCACATTTCCGCAACTCAGAAGGAAAAAAAACAGAATATGATAAGGAAAAATATTAAGTATATACAATAAAATCAGTAGAATTGTCTATATTACATAAGCGTTATTTGCTTTATTTTTTTTTTCAATGACACTTCACAACTTTCCTTTATGTTCCATCCACAGTTCCTTCCCGATTCCTTCATAACTTTTAAAGAACTTTATTATTTTTTATACTAAAAACAATTTAATATTTAGAAACATATCATGGAAAAATTGGGTGGTTCTAAAGCAAAACTGCCTTTGGTAGCGTATATGAATCTCTACGATTTCGAATGTCTTAATTCTCTTCCGAATGATGAAAGGGACCGGATGACTTGGCTGATGATACTAACTCTATCAAGGCTTTAAAATGCTTTAAATTAATAAACAACATTAAAAGTTTTGAAATTCGTGATTTTCGTTTGTGAAGCTAATTGAAAATTAGAACAAGAAAGTTCTTTAGGACTGAAGCTAATTGTTTCAAATTTAACCAAATAATAAATAAATGCAAGCAGCAACAATGTGTGTCCATCTATACAATTGTTGTCTATTAAGAAGGCTGGTCACGAGAGCCTTGCGAAGTGGGGTTTAAAGGGGTGATAGCCCTGGAAGAAGAAATTGACGGAACATCAAATATTTACTACCTTCGTCATTTGTTTCTTCACATATATATACATATATATAAGTTTCGGAATCCCCTTTGCCAAAGCATAAGTGCAATGCTTCTTAATATAATTTAGTAGTTAAAATTAAATATTTAAAAATCAAAAATAAATGCTAAATATGTACTCAGTGGAATTTATTTGTGTTTTTACGCTTTTCAATTTTATTTCACCTGTCTCGGAGAGAAACGGTGCGGGTGAGGAGGGGATTAAAACTTCTGCCTGGTCCCAATTTCATCTTCGTATGGCGTTGCTGGTCACTAAGCTTAAGAATTATCCTTACTAACGTATATTCCTATGGAAGATTGATACATTCGTATCTTTAAATTATCTCCTCGGGAAATCATTATTTTAAACCTATATATTTTGTATAGATTTGTTTAAACATAGCCCTCATTTTTTTTCAAACTTTTTTCTAAAGCATATACTCAATTTTACGAAAAGTGTTAAACTTTTAGTCACAAATTGATAGCATTTATTACAAAAATTATTAACTTAAGCCTACATTTTAGAAATGTTTTGAAAAGAAAGAAAAAAGAGACATCCTTTAAAAAGAGTACACAAAAAAAAAGAAGTTAAAAATATTAATTTTCCCCACGATATATTTTAAATATACGAATACATCAGGTGTCCATAGGAGAATTCCAAAGCTGAGTGACCTTAGGACGTTATAATAGTCTTTTGAAAAGTACACACGCAGTGAATTTTCGGAAAAGTAATATATTACTGTTTTTATAAAATACAAATCGTAAATTTGTTTAAAAAATCAGTTCAAACTGTTTAAATAAGTAAAAAATTGTCTCTTTTCAATTGTCTAAATTATTCTGAAATCAATTTAATGAACATCACTTAAAAGACAAAATCATAAATATTGTTCAAAATTTCCATACAAGCCATGTTTTCATCCAATTGTTATACAGTTTTGAGAAGATTTTTAAAAAATGTTGGGTTTCTTTAAATTCCTTGATCAGGGATGGTACAGTATTTAAAACATTATTGCTGTGTATACTATAGCAATTAACTTAACAAAATATTCTTTGCAAATAAATCCATTTCTTTATCTACAAAATATAGAGAGAAATATTAAAAATAGTAGTATTAGTAACAAACAATTATTCATCTCAGGAAAAATTGTTTTACAAAAATCCCAGTGTCTTTGTAATTGCTTAACAAAATTGTTTTTGCTTTAAAATATAAATAAACAAAAAAATAAATAAAGTTGCAAGTTTTAATTTATTTTTATTAAAACCAATTCGGAAATTTCTGTACATTAATTCAATTTCTACAAGAACGAAACTATTTTAAGCGATTGCATTAAAAAAGACTTATTTTATCAAATAATAATAATAATATATATATATAAATATATATGTAGCTATCTCACGTTAAGACACTGCAAGCTTGTTCGTAGCTTTCTTGTAATATAAATAAACCCTTATCGCTACAAATGTAAATGTATTAAAAAACAGTTTTTAAATAACTAAGATTGGAACACGAACAGTTTTAATTTAGGATAATGAAATAATTTTTACATTTCACGTTCAAAAATAAAAAAAATACATATAATATCAAGCACAAATATTGTAAGACTACAGTGACCATAAATTATCCTGTAAAATCAAATCAACATTCTGTTCGTATTCCATGCAAAGTATGGTACACTTCAGATCAGCACAACTCTCTTAAAATCCTTTTATATCTATAAATTTTCCTTTCTTCGCTTTTAACTTCTTGAAGTAATGAATAAGTAATACTATAAAAAAGGCAAAAAGAAACTAATGAAACACGCATAATAAAAAACTGGATGTAGTCTTAACCTTTTATGCACCAACAGTACTTTAAAGAACTATTGAAGAAAACTTTATGTAAAACTTATTTATTCTGTCTATTAATAAAAGTGTTTTATTCTTTCCGCACAAACACTCTTCTCGATAAAATTTAGATAGAATAGGGAAACAGTCGAAGCTAAATATTTTCAAAAATTTTCATTATTCATTTTTATAGGTATTTCTTTTCTTTCTTTAAATAAAATTTTATGAAACATATTCAACTGCAAAAGCATTTCCATTTATAGAAAGTATTATGATGCATTAAAAATCATTGTTTTTTTTATGAATTGTGATATTTTCAAAAGAGTAATTTTGGTTAATTAATCTGATTATTTTTTCTAAATATTTCACCCAAAAAATTATGACTGCCAATATATTTTAATGAAAAAATATGTTTGGATTCCACATTAATATTATCTAAAAATTCCAGTATAGCTTATATATTCCAGTATATATTAAAGAAGGTAATTATTGAGGTGGATCAATTTCTTGATAAATAATTCGGTAAATAAAAGGTTAACAAATTTTATTGCAAAAACGAGAACTGTGGAGCTCCGGAAATACATAATTGTCGTACATAAAATATCCCATTAACCCGCCAGTACGGGCGTGGTTAATTTTGACACCCCATGCCTGAAAATAATCATTCCGCAGCCTCTCGCTATAAATCGAAGTGCTCAAATCCAGATACTAAAAAAAATTTAAAGTTTATGATTTATGTAAGCCCTAATTATTATGAATACTCATAAATATCAGTATTCGTATTTACAATAATGTATAATTTTATTATCATAAAAAATGCAAAGAAATACCATTATGTGCTACTTGAAAAAAAAAGTTTTTGAATAAGGAAAATAAAAGTGAGTTTTTTCCTTTTTTATATAAATTATTAAAATTAATGATAATTTAACATTTTAGCTGTCTTTTTTCACGAGAACAAGTAATTATCATAAATTTCATTAACAGATATAATTCATTTTTTTTCTTATTTATGACGTTTAATATGTTTCGGATGTGCTGTACCCCATGCCAGTTCTCGTATTACGTTTCACGACGTTCATTAAAATATGAAAGATAGTCTCGTCTTTTTTCAAATATCAATTTTACAAAAAAAAAAAAAAAAAAAAAAAAAAAAAATCATTTATTGCTTACCTATAATTTGACGACAAATGTAATCAAAATATTTCAGGGAGAACTATTTGTTTAACAAATTTTCTATTCTTGTTATCAGCATACAAGTGTGACATAATACTTTTTCTTTCTTTTATATAATTAACAATCATAAATTCTTATTTTTTCAGCTGAGTAATTTAATATTGCTATATAAACAAATAAAAAAAATCAATATAATGTGGTACTAAATGATATAATGTAATACAATCTAAATACAAATGATAAAAAAAGCTAAATTATTTATTAAAATTTAAGCTAATCTTGTTTAATATATATGAACACACTAAATGTTTTCGCAAGCAGCTACAACTGATATACATTCCCAACAACAAATTTCATTTTGAAGCAAATTCACTGCTTTGATTAAACCGGCAATTTGTTCTATCACAAGACATATATAGATCTGAACCTCATTAAGATTCATAGATGTAATTTAATAAAACTTTCAAAATAAATTGAGAAATGGCATCATAAATAATTTAGTGAATACAAAGTGTAAAATTAAATTTTATTCATAGTTACATCACTATATATTTATCGACTGCTGTTCGGAATATCAGAAGGCATATGAATAAAATATTTCAATGTTTTACAAATCAACTTTTGTCTCACGAAAGTGGAATATTTAATGACATATAAAGATTATTTTGTAATACATCGAAGAATGGATTAAGCTGGTATTATCTTTTAACGAATTCTCGTTACATTTTTTAATTAAAATTTAATTCAAAAATAGCATTTAGTATCTTAAATACGAACTATACTAATTTAATGGGAAATGAAATGCCATATTTCATTTATTTTACTAGTAGAAACTTCAATTTTAACACTGTTTATACTATTTATACTTCTACTATACGACAAGTGTTAAAATAAAAGATGAGCTAAATCACTGCTACAATATGCTAAAATATGCTACAATTAAATGTTGGTTTTAAGGTACATTCTTAAACTTTTAATGAAGGTTTCTTATTCTTACTAGAAAGGATATGGTTTAGACATATAAGGAATCTATTTGGAAAGATTATATGCAAATCAATTACAGATTTTTATGATAGAGTGCTCTTAAATACTTTTTAAAATTTGTTCCTGTTTTGCATAATAATCTCGACACTGGATTTTCACTGAGTTCAAGAATCTTCTTTACGCGGCCAGTTGGAAAGAACGCCTATTATTTTTCTTGAAATTCAAATTAAAAAATGCGTAAAATATAAAGGTGTACTTCACCTAATTTGCAAAATTTAAAACAAGAACAGCTCAATGCGCCAATATCTGACAATTGAACAATGTCATTTCAAAAAATTTTTAAGTTAATGTAACAACTACAATTATATATTACTATACATTTTTTATATTTTACATCTGTGGCATATTGAGATCATGGATGCATATTTTATGCTTGGGATGAATTTTTTTGAAAGGAATTGCCTGTTAACATCATAATCAGTGCTTTATTATTCAGACGGAGGTGATGGGGACCGAGGTGATATTTTTTGTTTTAACAGCCACATAACCGTTCTCTTCAATCATTTTGCACGCATGTATATTATTAAATATGCTATGTGACATTTTACACAAAAAAAATTGCAAAAAACAATTTAATTAAAAAAAAGTTAAATATGGGCATGGATGATGCTATAAAAAATACTCATTCATATTCAGAACATGAACTAAATATTTCTAAATAAGAAACAAAAATAAGAAAAATTTAATCTCATCCATGGTGGCTAGTTGAACTTTAGTTGCTATTGCAATGGAAAGAATTCCAACGCCACCTAGAATCAGTTAAACTAAATGTGTGATTAGAGGGAATGAGATGATAGTCAACCTCGGGACAAATTTATGTACTATTATATTTTACTATACAATATATAATAATAAAGGATAATTAAATTTTCTATAGTGTAAATGTTTATAAATATAAATATATAATAGAAAATAGAAAATATTAGTAATATTTATAAAATTTTTGCAACATATATATATAGGTTTGGATATTTGCACCTGAAGAAGGAATTGAAATGATGGTTTACTTTAAGTAAAGCTAAAAATTAAATATTTTTACATCATTATATCTCCATTTATCATTGGTACTTATTATTAGTTGTTATAACAAATGTTACAATATGTTATATTTTTCAGTATTCGTTTTAGTATAATTAATGAGATTTTAGTGTTCTTAGTGTAATATAATAATGTTATTAGTATAATATTAGTATAATCATTTAGTGAAATTAATGTGAAATATTATAATGTTGAGTCATAATTATTAAGCCTAAATTCTATTCATTACTATGGCATAGCACATGGCATATGACGCAAATGTGTATTGTACTGCCGTACTATATACTACAAGATTTGTTATCGTTGGAAAAACACCATTGAAGAGGTAGTCTTTCGAAATTGCATCCTTATGAAAATGTTGCCTATAACATTACGAAAATTACTGTAATAATAAAGCAATTTCAAAATAACAAAAAAATACCTTTTTTTACAAGATTAACTCTCCGACTTATAAATTGCTGGAAGGTTCAGGACTAGTATAAAACAATGAATATAGATATTTTGCAATATTTAAGCATTCTTTCAAGCAGAAGCTTCAAATTTATCGTTAATTTGCTTTTTTGAATTATCAACTGTGTTTAATCAATGGTTTTCATTGTTATTCTCTATTAATAACTGCAATCTGCTTTTTTTATCAAAGAATTATCTTCGTTTGTACTTGATCAAATGACAGTGGTAAATTATAATAACAGTTGTAAAGTATATCAGTTGAAAATTAGAAAAAGAGAGTGAAAAAAATCTTGACCAGTATTTGAACTCGGAATGTCTTGGCTGAAGTTTGGAATGCTCTACAGATTGTGCCATTCTTGAAAAATAATGAATACTAATTCATTCGACTAAAGTTTGAAGATCACAGCATCTGATCTGATATTTCAATCAGCTCAACAGAATAATTTGAAGTCTATTATTGAAACTGCAGTAAATGTTGTATAAGTAAATACATTAAATTGATTTTTAACACAATTATATTTTATTGTTTACAATATTGGTAAATAACTGTAATATAGTATTCCTCTTTAAGTAATCGAACATCAACTTTATCACAAACAGTATTAATTGGCTATATCATCTCAGACTTCAAACGTAGTGATCCATGATTGTTTTTCCTGTAATGTTTACAATAGCATAGTTGTTATTTTTTTATATTGTATATGAACATCAATAATACGAGGTAAAATATCACTTTAAAAAAGAGATAAATATAAATAATCATAGATATATAGATAAGATCCATAAAGTAATGTTGATGAAAAATGCAAGTAAAATACCTAAATGTTGAATCATCTAAAAACAACTCATCTTTTAAGTTTTATCCATGTCCATTTATTCTTTATATACATATTGCATTGTTCAAACATCTCAAAATTACGCGTATTGTTTGAGGATTTAACTACTAATATAGTTTTATCATTATTCAAATTTATAAATATTGATAATAATTATCGGACTTTTTGCAAGAATTAATGTTTTTATGAATATAAAAGTAATCGTTGCACGAGAGTTAAAAAACGAAACATTTTATATTTATCATCTTCTAAAACACACAATTTCAATTTTAAAAATTCCGTTTTGTCATCTATTATCGCCGATTTTGGGTTTTGTTTATTTCTTTTTGTGTACAAGATAATAATAGTCGTATATAATTAATCATTATTTCATTCTACTATTGACAGAAAATTTACAAAAAAAGTAAAAAAGTTCAATCAATATCTCTATTTCCTTACTGTTTAATCAGTTTAATTTGTTATAATGGAGAATGTTCATTATTATTTCTTTGTGAAACAAAATGTTCTGAATTAATGACTCTTTTTATCAATAATATGTTTTGAACGACGAAAAACACTTGAAAAAATTATTAACTGAATTAAATCATTTGTAAAACACTTTTTAAGCAAGAACGGTCAAGTTGTAAACAAATAAATACAAAAAAAGTCTAAGCAAAGAAACAAAAAAGATAAATTTTAGACTATAAAAAAATACTGTAAAGGAAAAATGTAAATTCCTAAGAGCAATTTTCTATTTCTTTGCATAACAAGTACAATTTGTGTATGCTTTCTAAATTTAAAAACTGTTAGACACACTAAATGCTGCCTGCGCCCGAGAATGTACTATTAAATAACCCCTATTTAAAATAGTTTTATTGCTTTTTGGAATTATTTTATAACTATTTCTCTACCCTAATTGGAATTTTCTAACAAATCTCTTTATAAGCAAAATAATAATAAATAAATAAATAAAAAACTTCTGGTCACAAAATAACATACGCCGTCATAGTAACGGTTTTTCGCTGAAAACGGATTACTTGGGAAATCAAGTAAAAAACCGTTTCGCTTCCTTGTAGGCATTTTATGAAAAAAGTTTCAACTCCTTTCTTTTTTTACTAATTAATTGAAAAACTTTTTCACATATTTGTAAATAAAAAATATTCGCTCTATGTAGAGATATAAAGGATAAGTTTTATTTAATAAAGTATAAAATAGATATTTATAGATAAAGAAACATTCCAATTTTTACGAAATGGATAATTTAACAACTCTGAATAACCTTTTTTCAAAAGATGCACTATATTTTGCAAACACTATACTTTGCACTATATTTTGCAAATAAATTTGATAGGAAATTCTTTTGTTAGTAAATAGAAATCTTTGTCAAACTTTGACGATCAGAAAATTGATATGTTGCGTAGCATATACCAAAAATTTTTATAAGAAACACATGCCAAGAAGAATCAAATGTCTCTTTGCTAACATTTAACCAAATTTATAGACCACTGCGTTCGATACATTTCCAAAACTCCAAAACAAAGAAAAGATCATAGCTATGCGGTACCGACATTTTTTTTTCTATCTTGATAGTCATACTAAACAAACGATATGCGACGTATGGTTAAGGAGAAGAAGCGTTAACTGAGCATATTTTTAGGTAGATTTTGTATGAAATACTACTTATTGCAGTCGGTCCTACATCTCAAAACTGCCATCAGTAAAAAACTTTACCTATCTATCTATATATATATATATATATATATAACTTTTTGGGTATATAATAACTTCTATAATTTTGCTCAAACCTGATACATAAAACAAAGGGGCATAAAATATTGGTTAAGTTCGTTAATAGGCAAAATAAGACTAAGGGAGTGAAATAAAAAAGGTTTTGTGAAAACTAAAATATTACATAATTTCTTCATTAAAATAGATGTAGAATACGTTTAAATTTATATTACATTTAAAAAGAGGGACAAAAGTTTATGGATGACAGATTGGATAAGGATAGAAATGGGATCAAGAGGGGGGAAAAAAGGTGGGAGGGTTGGGGGAAAAAATCATAGCTTCCTTAATTCTCAAGATATTAAATCCAATTAATTTTATTATAAATTTTCTTATAGTTATCTAAAACTTTTGTATTTAAATTATTTTGTTCGGAGCATCTCTTATCGCAAAAATAATAAAAAACGAAAAATAAAAAGGGGTAGAAGAAGAAGAAAAACCCATAAATTCGTCAATTCTTATGATATCAAATCAAAATAAATTTATTATACATCTTCTCAATAATATCTACAACTTTTATACTGACAAGTCTTTGATAGAACCAATATCTATAGCAAAAACAAATTAAACCAAAGTAGGAGTTGAAGAAAAAAATCGTATTAAGGGTTTAAGCAATTCTAAACTGCTTATATTCAGACTAATTTTTAAATTCATTTGGCTCTTAAACGCACCCAGTTGTCAAGTTCTCTTATTAAGCAATGATATAATGTGACGTGATGGCTTTTTTGATAAAGGCAGTATATATTTCAAAAAATGCTTTCAAACTGGATATTTTGAATATAATTTCCTAAAGTGATTATGATTAAAAAATTGCAGAATTCATTAAAGAACAAATTTCTTATTTTCTGACTCATTTTTAAATCAGATTTTGCTCTCAAACGCATCCAGTGCCATATAGTTTTTTTTAATAAAGGCAAAATGTATTTGAAAATATACTATCAAAGTGGGCACTATTCTCAATAATATTTAGCATAATTCGCTGAAATCTGGAATGTAATCTTAAATATAGATCAACTAATAAAGTGACATAAAGTTTAAAAAAAAATTTTATTTCGTGATAAAATGAGTTTTAAAACATTTTTGAAGCAAACGGAATGACTTATTAAAAATGTCTTTTTTTTTCTGAATTATCTATATTATAAATTTCAAAAGTATCTGAGAGTAACGCATGCGTCATTTTGCGAATGACAACACTTTCCCATGCAATTTCGGTTTTGCAATTTTCGCAACTACAAATTTGATTCTTCTAAACACCGCATATTTTCACTTTTTTCACCATCGTATAGAGAATGTACTTTTAAATGCAATTTGTTTCAAAGCTGTATCTCAATTTATTTTTGAGATATTATTTTTTTTATAGTTTTTAGCCCGAATTTTGTAAATGTGGCAACAGAAATGCCGCATTTTCTTTTAAAATCGAAAAAAAATTTAAAATCCGCACTGTGTCAAAAATATCGTCTCTTATAAAGTTTTGTGGATTTCGGTATAATTTCACGTTTTGAATTTCAATGATTCTAAAATCTACTTTTTTTAGGTGAATACGGATATGAAAGGTGCATATGTAAATTTTGAGATGATGAAAATTATATCACGGAAAAAATTCTATTATTGAGTCAAAGTGGAATAAATTTCGCTGTTTTTCATTTTGGAGTAGGGGGAACTGGGGGACATTGATACAGCTTTTTTCTAAGAATATTTTTGGTGTCCAGAAAGCAGAAATTTCAAGTTATTTTTCCATGTGGTGTCAGCAAAACTTGTGTAGTGTGTTACTAAAAATGTACAATCGTTGTTTTATACATTATTTTTGCATGTGATTTTTAAAAAATCAAAAAAGTCATTTGTATCAATGTGCCCCATCCCCGGGGCAGATTGATACATCTCATGGGACACTTTGATACGTCTGGGAAAATAGAGACAAAATAATACCAATGCACATTTTTCATAGAAAAATAATTAGCAAAGCATTTTATATTTATTTATAGACATTCAAATCGCACACATTTTATTTGTAAGAAATATTACAGCAATCAAAAGAAATGTATAATGACCTGATGTTCTGAATGTTACTTGCCTGTTTGTTGGCTGTGGTAACTTTGTCATATCTGGCACTTTAACCCCAGCATTATTTTCTTTCTTAGGAAAGGTGAAAGAATTACCAAGTTTTCTGTTTATAAATCGGTTTACAAACAGAAAATAAAGGATAATTATATTAAAACTTATGTTTATAATTTAATTATTTTGTAGTGTTCTGCAGCCTGTTTCTCTTACTTTGCATTTCTCATGTCGAAAATACTTTTTTCTCTGGAGAATCGATATAAATTTGAGATTTGCCAGGCTACCGTCCTTTTCTTTTGTTAATTCTACTAGCACTAGATATTGTGTAAGTTTGTACGTCTTCTGTTTTCAAAAATACTACAAAATGTTCTAATATTAAGAAAGTAGAGCTATTTCACTTCGATAAAAACTAACAGTACATGGTTGAGTAAAAAATGGTTGAATTAAGGAGTGCATGGTAAAAAAAAATAATAAAAGGTAATGAAAAAATGAGCTAGATCAGGATTTAGGTTGTATAAATGTGCCCCGACAAAGACTGTATCAATGTGCCCCATACAGTCATTTTGAATAAAATGAGTCTCAAATCCAACACTTTATAATTTATCTAATAATAAATAATGAGGAAGTGATAAAGAGTAGCTTTACTTGCCACAGAGGGTAATCTTTTAGGTTGAAAATACTGTGACAGTTGTATAATACCATTTCAATTGTACAGCTCAAATTTATTTTTGACCTACAAAAAAAAAAAAAAAAAAAAAAAAAAAAAAAAAAAAAAAAAAAAATGACCATCTCATTTTATCAAACAACTGAATCATTCCAAAACTTCCTGTATGTAGTTGAGTGCACGAGTATCACATTTTGGAGCTGTTGTGAAACTTCAAGTAATGACCCTGTGTGCAGTATAGGGGGTGTATCAATGTGCCCTAGTTCCCCCTATTGAGCATAAGAACCTTAATTGCTCACTTCGTCTAACAACAGATCTTTACTACATTTAACTGCTTACATTATGATTAAAGTTTAATTTTAATAGTTTCTAAAACTGAGTTTGATGGAAATAGCATTTTGCTAACATTAGTTTAAATATCATTTGTTTAAAAGTTAGACATACTAATATAAGGTACATTTTTATAGTAAATAATTTTGTAGGTTTGTTATAATTTAAAGAAACAATTTCTTCTTAAAAATTTTCTTTCGTCGAAATTCGACGGGTTTCACCTTGTTTAAGATAATGGAAATATATTAACATATAAAATGGAAAACAATATTGTTGTTTTTATCGACATGTGTCCCAATTAATTTACATCCATTATTTACATTACCATTATAAACACGGTTCATACATCTCCTGGAATTTTACATCCAAAAAATTCTTCGATATAATTATTTTCTTATTGAAAATTTCTAAATAAATATTGCAAATTTTGCACGTTTAAGGGGACAGTAGACCTTTATTTGAGAAAAATCGTCGTAAAAAAGGTCTAGTTCTGTGGTATAATAAAACCAAAACAGTTTGTTCTTATTAAAATATCATTTATGAAGGTTTTAAGAACTAAATAATAAAGGTAAGTATTAAAAGTTAAGGTAAGTAAGTAGTAACGATTTATATACTTTAAATCTGTTTTTCTCAAAACTAATTTTTCAGTGTTTTCAGATTTTTGAAATGCTCCTTGTTACATAATTTTTTATCAATATATATGAAATTGAAAAGGAAGTATCCTGATATTGTTTAGATAGAAATTGTGTAAGCTTTGTAAAATTCGTCTTCATTAAGATAATCAAATTTGAATTTTTAATTACTAATAGGCAAAATTTTGCTAAAAATCTGTATGGGATTTAGGAAAAAATCTGTAAATATGTAATAATAATAACTATTCAAATTTGTTTAAATAGTTTTAAGTGATAAAAATGCCATAGCAAAAATTAAGACACGGGGACTATTTTAAAAATTTGCTTAAAAATTGTTTTTTTTTTGTTTAAAAATTTTAATAATATTGGAATTTTTTTAAGTGTTCTATATGCTTTTGGTGAAATGTATATATGCACAAAATTTCATATTGCTATGATGAAAATTAAAAAAAGAATAACGTCCACCGTCCCCTTAACCTAAATATATTTTTCTGAAAAAATACTGATATTACTCCTAGAAAAATCCCTAGACCGTATGAACCCTGAGAAAGCTTATTCAAGACATATCAGGGGGATGCAAATCATCTGGCTGTTTTATACAAAAATAGAGGGACGAACGTAGAAAACAGTTTAAAAATCCTGCAATATTTACTAGTCATTCAAATAAATGTACAAAATATAAACATTTGTGCATTTCATCTTCAGTAAGTAAAAATTCTTAAAATATAGTGTTATTTATGACTAAGTCGAGATAAACATATTTATGTCATTGTTTGAATACACAGAAAAGGAAATTTTCACAAATTTAATACAATATAAAGAGACAACGTTAAATAACTAATGTATTGCGGTCTACGGATACCGACGTGTTTTTGGACAAAAATAATGAATTATATTTTTTTAATGTCCAATTAATTCAGGATACTATGGAAATCTATTAATCAAAATACTACTAATCAATATTTCATAACCTGAGGAATATTTAGAATCAAATGTATATCAAATTTAAGACGATTATTAATAAATTTTTAAAGGTATTGTTATAGTTTTATATTTACTAATTGATTTTTCTATTTTATTACGGAATGTTTGGTAATCTAATGAAATTAATTTAGACATGATATAATTTTTTAAAAAGAATTTCCGAAATGAGCTTGTATTTTAACCAGCAAATACGTAGTTGAAAAGTGTTTATAGATTTTGTATATCTGACTTTAGGCGTGTCCGAACTCGCATAAATATTCTTTTATGTCCAAGAAATATGCATAAGTTAATGATGTTTACTGTGACAATTGTTATTGAAAATATACATCATTTATAGTGTGACTACTGAGGTAATCAAAATATTCATTCACATTGTCGTGCGAGGAGAAAAAGTACTTAAATGCTTTGTAATGATGTTCCACATTTTGCAATATATTGAAATTCATAAGCATTAGAGAGACGTGCCACAAGATAATTATGATAGAATAATGGTGACCATAGCATTTATCGTATATTTACAGGTAGTGACATGAACGTTCTATTTCAGAATTGTTAGTGTCATTAGAATTATTATCATCTGTCAGAATTATTAGTGCATTTTGGAGATTTAATTCAGGAAATGCGTTTTCTTTTTTGCAACGCATTTTTAAATTTAACTAATTTATAAATTTAACTAGTTATTTAATGCCTATAAATTGTTTGAATCATATAGATGGCTGCACAAAAGATTTCGAGTTTATTTCCACCGTTTAATGGAAATTTATGAAGAGAAATTTTTAAAAATGTTAGCCTAAGCGAACTATATAATATACCTGCAAATATTATGGTATACAGGTCACATACAGGTTGTATATAAATCGTTTACAGATTACCTAAAAGAATATTCACACGTGTTTTTCCGATTTTGCCCGGTAAATGCCAAAATTAGGTTTTCCAATTGGCCTTGATTTTTTTCGAAATGCTTACTTACTAGAGAACTGCAAGAAGTGCAAGTCACCGATTTTGACGAAAGTGTGATCGTTGGAAAGATCTCATTGTGAGCAGTAAAAAACTCAATACCCGGGAACTACCCGTCGCAAATCAGCGGTTTTCGAGACATCCGACAATTTATGTCACGTAGTTAGTGCACACTTAATAGGGGACCGCAAAAAATTTTAGTCTCGATTTTAACGAAAGTGGTATCGTTGAAAAGATATCATCATGAGGATTAAAAAACTCAATGGAATCACCCTTCGGAAATGAGACGTTTTCGATATATCCGACAATCTGTGTCACATTGTTAATGCACATTGCTGGGAAACTGCATTAAGTGGCATAAATTGTTGGATATCTCAAAAACGGTTAATTTCAAATGGGTAGTTCCATTGAGTTTTTACTTCTCACGATGATATCTTTGCAACGACACCATTTTCATCAAAATCGAGATAACAATTTTTTGCGGTCCCCCGTTAAGTGTGCACTAGCTACGTAACACAAATTATAGAATATCTCGAAAACGGCTCATTTCCGATGGGTAGTTCTATTGGGTTTTTTCTCCCTCATGATGATATCTTTTTAACGATACCACTTTCGTTAAAATCGAGACTAAAATTTTTTTTCGATCTCCATGAAGTATGCACTAGTTACGTGACATATATTGCCAGATATGTCAAAAACGGTTGATTTGCGATGGGTAGTTCCATTGAGTTTTTTACTGCTCTCGATGAGATCTTTCCAACAATACCACTTTCGTCAAAATCGGTGACTTACACTTCTTGCAGTTCCCTAGTTAGAGATAATTCTTCATATTATAAAAAAGTGATTAAACGTTTTGGCCATAATATTGTTTATATGCTGGAAAACATTTCGTAATCCATGATTGACGTATAGGTTTCATTTCATGTTTAACATGCAAAGAATAATAAGTACTAAAACGTCTAATAGTTGAAAATTGACTTTCTGAAATTTATACCCAATAGACGGTTCTACTGAACAATCTGTGTATTTGGTCTACTATCTTTACATACGTGTATACCACTATTTAGCTAAAATTTAATATAGTTTTTAATCTAGTGAAACCACTCTTCCAGAGATTATCTTCCATAGACAGCCATGTGTCTCATTCTTTTTGTGGATTCATTTTTCTACATTCTATAAACATATCTTGGTTTTGTAAATTGAGTTTAAGTCAAGTTTTGGCTATGTTGCACGTGGTCGGACTGACGGATTGAACAACGACTTAGGTGATACTTAGGTAGTTACAAACGCATTTAAAATGGTTGAAACTTAATATACAAAGTTTTTACTTATTTATTTTATTTTATTTTATTTGTTTATTTTTGACAATTTAAAAATAAATTTTTAATTTTCTGTTAAATTACATTATTTAAAGGTTTTAAACACATAATATAAAAGACTCAGTCACTTAAAAGTTCTAAACATTACGTATCGTGTATGGGATATAAATATGAAAATAATAATAATTATATTAATCGAATATTATTAATTACTTCATCTTCAGTTATGGAGTTTTATTCTTTATGTAAAAGTAATGAAAGTTTTATAATAAGTTTTTATATAACTCGTGAAAAGAATTTTAAAATATCAGATAAAGAGATACAAAGACGCAAAAGATTTTCACTCTATGCAAATGCAGAGCGAAAAATCTGCTATCTAAATAAAAGCAATTGTGCTGTTGTTTTCTAGTAATTTCAATTACAACAAATGATATTGAGTAAAAGACAGTTGTATATTTTATTCAGTTACAATCAGTTAGGATTTATTTGCATTCCAAAACACAAAGAGCGTCCGATAGATAAAGAAAATAAATGCACGCTTTGTTCTGAGTGACGAGAATTTATCAATCTTTCAAACATGAGCTGTAAGTCTTTGAATATTTTAAAATAGTAAATTAACAGAGTATATAAATCAGACAAATTTTTTTCTCATAAATTTTCGTTTAACAATATTTCTCAGATCAAAGAGAATTTTAAAGTTTAGTGAAATTCGTTAAATATTTATGTAGAAACAGAAAGATAGATATTTAAGATACCTATATAGATAAATAAATAGAATTTGTAAATACATATTCTCTCAAAGTCCATTGTTTATGCCTTGTGAATTACATTAAACTATATCAAAGTTATTTTAGCGACAAACATGCGAAAACACATTTTAATAATATTGTATTACATACGTAAATTGATTTTAAAAGCTGAATATCTATAAGCTGTTTTGTAATTTAAGTTACAAGCTTGTAGCCGTGTTAGGGTACAAACAGAATCGTACTCACATAGCAATGCACTATCATTATTTCTTTTCTGAAATTACAGCGTACATAGAAAACGCAAAAAAAGAAAATAAATTTATGTACACTGTAAAATGAATCAGTATGTTTTCTTAAATTTAAGCTGCACTGCGTGCAAATAAATATGTAACTACACAAAGCTGCGAGCAAACCTACAGAAATACGTAACTTTATAAAAGAACCCACTAAAATTAAAGTAATCTTGTTCTAATAGCTAAAACCTTGTGTGGAAGATTACAATAATTAAAATTAACGTTTAACACACAATACATAAACACACACCACATACGTATACGTTTCGCGAGCACCAGGGCTCGCTTCCTCAGTGTATAAAAGTTAAAATGTTTAAAAACTGAACCCCCCCCCCAACTGACAGCAAGTTAGAGACCCAAATGATCGCAAACATAATACCAAAATACCCACAAGCCTCAGCAACCAATAAGATTAAACCGGAAATGAGGTGTTATGACATATTAAATCTAACCAGAAAGTTGAGATGTACGGTACACTTGAAAGATCATTAACCAAGGAGTTTTTTGTTTTATGTATATGGAGTGCTTCGAAAAAGTCTAAGTCTAGCGGAGTAGTGCATTTTTGGATAATAGTAGCAGAGGTAAAATTAAAATTATGGCCCTCCTCCCAACAATGGGAAGCAATAGAAGAATTCTTTAACTCTTTTCTTTTAACATAACCTATATGTTCAGCGACTCTTTTTCTGAGTTTACGTTTTGTTTGTCCAATATAGGACAAACCACACTGACATTGTATATTATAAATACCCCAATGATCCAGAGGAAAAATTTGATCTTTTAATTGAGTAAAGGTTAATTTATTGACTGGTTTAAATACTACTTTCAAATCATAATATTTCAAAATATTTGCAACTTTAAAGCTAATGCTTTGATGAAATGGTAAAATAATTAAACCAGAATAAGAAACAGAAGAATCAGGATCGAGAGCCTGACCGAGAACCTGACGGACCGGCACCATGATGTACGATCAAATGTATCAAAGTCTGACAAACTGTTTGCAACCTGTCTTGCAAACGCTTTGAAAAAGAGTTGTTTCATTTACATATCTCTGTTGCAAACAGTTTTTCAGACTTTGATACATTTGATCATACATCATGGTGCCGGTCCGTCAGGTTCTAGGCTTTTCATAAGCTTTCGTTAGTAAAGAAACTTTCAAATTTAATCCCACCTACTCCTACCCCCCCTCCACAACTCACAAAAGTCAATAGTAATGCTATTGTAAACCTTTCTAATGTACAGCTGTCGCCTACACAGGAGAATATACTTAAACTTAACCATAACTTTTCTTTCAGTAAACAACCTAACTTGCCTAATTTAATTACTCCTGTTGAAAGATGTTTTAAATTTAGTAAACTTTCAGGCTCCCAAAAAGATTCTATCAGAGTTCTCATTAAAAACACAGTAGAACATAATACAATGAAATTCAAACCAAATATCACGAAGGATCAAAAAGAAGTTTTATGTTCTATGAAAACTAACGATGACATTATTATCTCCAAAGCTGACAAGGAGGGGGGGCAAATAGTAATACAAGACAAAGCTGTTTATTTTTAAAAAGTACATGATCTCTTACAGTCTGGTCCTTATGTTAAATTAAATTGTGATCCGTTTTGCACTCATCGACCCTTCTGTTTCTCCTGTTGATAATAATTTTACTATTTTAAATCAAATAGATCCAGTCATTCAATTTACTTATGAAGTCGAGAACGATAACAAATTGCCATTTCTTGACGTTTTAGTCACTCGTCAATTAACCTCTTTTGATACCCGTGTTTACCGTAAACCCTTTGCTGTCACACTGCCCCCCCCATTTTAATTCATGTCACCCCCCTTCTCAGAAAGCTTCTGCTTTTCTGTATTTAATTAATAGAGCTCACTTAATTTGTTCAGATAACAGTTCTCTTAGTGATGAGTTAAATTACATAAGATCAGTTGCTTTAGATCGTGGCTTCAGTTTATCATATATAAATAAATAAATTTCTCATAGTTTTAATAAACATCTCGATGATTTTGATTCTTCTGTTACACCTGTTTCTTATTCTAGTTTAATTATTTTACCATTTCATCAAAGCATTAGCTTTAAAGCTGCAAATATTTTGAAACATTATGATTTGAAAGTAGTATTTAAACCAGTCAATAAATTAACCTTTTCTCAATTAAAAGATCAAATTTCTCCTCTGGATCATTGGGGTATTTACAATATACAATGTCAGTGTGGTTTGTCCTATATTGGACAAACAAAACGTAAACTCAGAAAAAGAGTCGCTGAACATATAGGTTATGTTAAAAGAAAAGAGTTAAAGGATTCCTCTATTGCTTCCCATTGTTGGGAGGAGGGCCATAATTTTAACTTTACCTCTGCTACTATTATCCAAAAATGCACTACTCCGCTAGACTTAGACTTTTTCGAAGCACTCCATATACATAAAACAAAAAACTCATTGGTTAATGATCTTTCAAGTGTACCGTACATCTCAACTTTCTACTTAGATTTATTATGTCATAACACCTCATTTCCGGTTTAATCTTATTGGTTACTGAGGCTTGTGGGTATTTTGGTATTATGTTTGCGATCATTTGGGTCTCTGACTTGCTGTCAGTTGGGGGGTTCTTCAGTTTTTAAACATTTTAACTTTTATACACTGAGGAAGCGAGACCTGGTGCTCGCGAAACGTATACGTATGTGGTGTGTGTTTATGTATTGTGTGTTAAACATTGATTTTAATTATTGTAATCTTGTTCTAATTGTGTTTTCAACCTGAGTTGCCATTACATAATAAATTCTGGGAATCCCTGGTTTCTAAAATAAATCTTTGTATTGTTGAAATACTAGTTTCATAGAAAAGTTTTAGTAACATTTTTATAATGTTTTTTGATAAGGAATTTATTATAACGAAAGTAACATAACTCGAAAAAGATGTTAAATCTAATATGTATTGAAACTGAAGTGCATGCAAGTGAAGGACTAACATGCAAGTATTAAATTTTCGACGTATGGGATCAACAATTTGTATGATTCCATGTATATATTGCAGATCCCCGGAAGTAATGGTTATGGTCCTGATTTGTCCGTATCAATTTTTCTGATTTTTTTACATGCAACTGATTTGTTATTGGGATAAACTTTTGAAAACTTTAAATCAATTTTGATAAACGGTTTTATCTAAAATACTTTGATAAGACTTTAATAGAGCCTTAAGAATAACACTTTTTTTGGATGAATAAAATACATGACAACTTTATTAAATTTACATTGCAGCTGACATAAAGTTTTTGACTAATAATGCGATTGATGTTTGCTTAACAATAAAAAATACTATAAATATTTAAAATTGAATCTATTTGAGATTTTGGAGAAGAGATTCGTTTCTTTAATGAAAATTTTTCAGTCAGTGTTTAGAAAAAATTCACTTGCAGTGTAAAATATGAAAATAATATCAATATGTGGTGGATTTATTTAAATAGTTTTATTTATGTCAAGTCAAGGAATGGAACGAAAGGAAAGCATTAAAAACGAGTTTGCCTAATGATATAAAAAGATGGAATTTCTCATAAGTATAAACATGTAATATGAACTAAGAATTGATAGAAGCAAATTTTTAAGACCGAAAATGAAACATAAACATAATTTCTGAAAACGTCGACTAAAAAAGCCGAAAAAGTTCTTTAAAACATTTAATTTATGCAAAAGCATACATATTTTTTAATTATCTTAAGGTATGGCTGTGGTGTAACACATATTTTATTATATATATTTCTAATATTAATATTTCAATTTTTGCCATCATAATGACCCAAGTTGACTCTCTATGTTTCTGAAGAAACCTTTTTATTTTCATATTAAATACAGGGTGAACATAAATTCCCAGCCCATTTTGTAGAAATAATTTATTCATGAATTTTATATTTCAATATAAAGTACAGGTCAATATTATTTACACAATATATTAGTACTTTTCAACGTGGTGTCCATCAAGTTCGCAAACAGTTTCTCACCGATTCAGTGTAGCTCGAAACACTTTTTTTAGCATCCCCACGGTGATCATTTTGCATGCTTGGCTTATGCGTTGTTTTAGGACTGTCACATTTTTAACCTTAGTCTTGTAGACCTGTTCCTTGATGAACACCCACGCATTATTAATCGAAAGTATTTCGGATATTTCCTCGTGTTGGAGCATCTCTTCCAAATTTTCTTTGAAAGATCTCCTTGACCTCTTCGAATGTCTGACCACGCAGACGCGCCAATACAACTGCAATTCGTTTTTCTGTTGTTAGCATATTCTCGGTCTATCATTCACCTGTAATAGAAAATCAATGTAATAATTATTTCTGCAAAATGGGCTGGGACTTTATGTTTATCCTGTACAATGTAATTCATTAGTTAATGATACAGAATTATGTTTTAATTATACGATTTTTTTCTAATTGAAAATACTTTATGTGCAAATATCAAAGTGAGAAAGAAGAACAATAAATTTTTTTCTGAAAAAAGTTGAGTTGCTAGTTTTATTTATTGGTTAACCAGTTTTATTTATTTTAAGTCAAGAAATAGAACAAAAAGAAAGTTTCAAAAACTAATTTATCTAATTTCATAAAAAGATGTAAGTCACCATAAAAAAAGCATGTATATTACATAACGAATGGTATTTCTCGAACGAAGCATATTTCTAAGACCGAAAACGAAACCGAAACCAAATTTCGGTAATCTTCATATTTTTGACTAAAACGAAAAATAAATTCTAATTTTTTTAAAAAGTATTTACTATATGCATAAGTGTACATAATCTTATATTTATTATTTTTATGCCCCAAGATGTCACTCCGTGTTTCTGACGAAAACTTTTAATTTTCATGCAAATTAGAGCGTGTTTCATTACTTAACGATGCAGAAATATTTTGTAATTATGGAAATTTTGGGTATACATTATTTACAGAATTAGATATACATTACAAAGTATATTTTTAATATACATTCTTTAAATTATCTTTTAAAACGATTTTTGTTAAATAATTATTTGTTATACTAGAACTTTATCAAAGGTAATACAAAACACTTCTGGGGATTCAAAATAAAAATTTTCCATTGCTGTAAAGTCTCCAGGTTTTTATGAGCATGTGAAAAAGTCATTGATGCATTGCATCTTTATAATTTGCTCTACCTTCTTGAGTGAATAGTGATTGGCAATTATTAATAATAGAGTTCATAGTAGTAAATAGTGTCTCGTATACATCGATACAGATTTAAGTTATATTCCGAATAAACTGGGAGTCGGCAGCACAGGCAATCACATGAAATACTAGGATTAGTCAAATCTTGATTCGCATATTAAAATAAGATCGATCTCCCAAGTTTTTGTGAAAAAAATCTAAAAATCTGATTTTAGCGAATGACACATTGGTTTAATATTATGCTTTCTTGCTCACAGTCTTCCATCTTTTTGTATCATTTAGTGTAGGAAAAAACAATGTTAAACGTACGAGTTAACCGCTAAAATCAGGTCTTCAAATGTTTTCCACCAAGATATGACACAGCAGACCGATTGCGTTTTAATATGGAAATCAAGTTTTAATTAATTTTGGACTTTTAATCGTAAAAAAAGATGAAATGATTGTTTGTGCTTTCAACTCTTTGTCTAGAAGTGAGATACGAGATTTTTGGAATGCGGATAGTTTCTACTTGTCCGAATCTGTGGCAACATTTTTGCCGAAAACGATTTTTTGGCAAGCCTCTGCTCTGAAAAAAAAATTGTTAAATTTACTGTGACGTAATGTTTCCAGCAGTTCTTGCCAAAAAATTGCAGCAAAATTGGATGTAATAAAAATATTTGATCTAATTTTATTGCAATTTTTTATACTGCAATTTTTTACTTCTGGCAAGAATGATGTCAGCAGTTTTTTTTCGGATCAAATTTATCGAGTCAAATTTATCGGATTTTTTTATTATTATTTTGAACCGAATATGATTATGAAACCGAATTTTCGGTCGATCTCTAATATTAACATTTGAAGTAAGCTATTGATATTAAATAATAGCATTGCAAAATTTTGAATTTCTGTAATTTCTTTCTTTCGATGTATTGTGTCACGTTCATTTGAAACCATAGATTTTAAAAAGTAAGTGGGTTAAATCAAAATGTCATTTTTAGATATTTAAACTAAAGACATATGTAGCAATATGCAAGTTACAAAAATTCTGTATAATTTCAACTGATAATTATATAACTGTCGTACTCATTTGTAATTTGTACTTTTTTCCTTTTTAGCTAGTTTTTTACTAGTTTTTAATACTATTTCTTACATGTACGATGGCAAAAATGCCTAATCTGTAAACCATAAATAAATAAATGTTAATAATGAAGTAATAAATTGTATTTCTATTTGAAATGTAATTTCAAAATCAAGTTATTAAATCTGTATACAAAACTCGTTTTACCATGTTTTTATAATTTATAATATTAAATATTATGACAAATACGAATTATTTTAGAAGAAAATATATGTATTTTGATGTCACAATATCATGTCTGAATATGTAAAAACTTTAAATTCCTATCAATTATGTAGATAATTTTGAATTCTTTCCACGTATTAATAAATTCAAAGAGAGTGAACATGCCAATTTTTACTATTATTATTTTCTTTTAACGCTTTGAAAATTTTCTTCTGAAACTATTAGCACATTGAAATATTGAGGCACATTCCATTGCAATTATTTTTCATTAGTATTAATCTGTAATACTTCTTAATTTAATAACACACGGCATGTTTCTTTGCTAATAATTTTAGAAACAAAAAATACCTGTAAATCACCCAAATCAAGCTCATTTAAAAATTTTATTTATGTCACGCTGAACAATTTTAAAATGTTCAGATTGAGCATATCATTTATTTTACTTTCGTTTGAAGAAAATGGGAGGTATTTTGAGATGTTTATAAATAAAAATACGAAGCGAAAATTTGTTTATTTTCTTGAATAATAAAAAGCGAAACGACTGATTACTTCTTTTGTAGAAAGGAACTGAAAAACATTTTGAATTATTTCCAAAGATTGGTAAATTCAAAAAGACTGAATATACTGATAGTATTTTTTTTAACGTTTTAAAAAATTCCTTCCGAAACTATTAGTTCAAGGAAATATTGAGGCACATTCTATTGCAATTATTTTTCATTATTATCAATCTGTAATATTTCTTTATTTAAATAATACGCGACTTGTTTCTTTGCTAATAATTTTAGAAACAAAAAAAATCTGTATGCCACACACATTAAGCTCATTCAAAAATTTTATTTATATCACACTGAAAAATTTTTAAACGTCCGGTTTGAGCATATCATTTATTTTACTTTCGTTTGAAGAAACTAGATGTTATTTTAAGTTGTTTATAAATAAAAATACGAAGCGAAGATTTGTTTATTTTCTTGAATAGTAAAAAGCGAATAGATTGATTACTATTTTTGTAGAAAGGAACTGAAAAACATTTTGAATTATTTCCAAGTATTGATAAATTCAAAAAGAGTGAACGTACCGATTATTATTTTTTTTTAACGCTTTAGAAAATTACTTCTGAAACTATTAGCGTATTTGAATACTGAGGCACATTACATTACAACTTTTTTTTATTATCAATCATTATTTTTTCGTTATTATTATTATCATCATTAATATCCGCAAATGTAATAAAACTAGAATACTTCATCATTTAAATAACACCCGACTTGTTTCTTTGCTAATATTTTAGACCAAAAAATAATTGTATAATTCATACAAACAAAGTTCATTCAAAAAAAAATTTTTTTTTCATGCTGTACAATTTTTTTTAAATGTTCTGTTTGAGAATTTCATTTCTTCTGTTTATTATTATTATTATTATTTTTAACTATTTGGAAAATTGTTATTGTCCTTTGTAAAAAACTGGGAAATCTCAAGTATATTTAAATCTTTTTATTTGTTGAATTCCGCAACTTTTTGTATTTTATTCGTTTTCTTATTGCTCCATGTTTAATGTCTAAAAATGGAATACTTATTTTTTTTAAATTTTATTCGTTTTCTCATTGGTTCATGTGTAATGTCCCGGAATGAAATATATCTGTTGCCACAATGATAAAAAAGTATTAAAAAGCTACAAAAAAATTAATAATTTAAAAACAAACTGAGATGCAGCTTTCAAACAAAATGCATCTAAAAGTACATTTTTCCTCTATACGACGGTGTAAAAATTGAAAATGTGTGGTGTTTTGAAGGTCTAAAATTTGCAGTAACGTCATTTTAAAACTGAAATTTCATTTAAAATTTGTATATAAATGGTACAGGAATATTGATTTTTAATCCATGGAGTACGTAATAGAGGTCGCTTATTACGTAAATCACCTTTTAATCATAATAAAAATGATGTTTATTATTATTTTTTTACGTAAAATTTATTTATAAGTCTAAAATTTTTATTTCAATACATAATTTTCCAAAAAGTCGTTGTAATTTGTTAAATTACATTTTTATTATAATTTTTTTTCATTGGAGAAACTAGAAATCATTTTACCATATTAATAAATAAAATTGTAAGCAAAAATTTGTTCATTTTTTTTCAATAGCAAAAAGCGAAACGATTGATTACTCCTTTTCCAGAAAGGAATTGAAATGCTTTTTGAACCCTTTCCAAGAATTCATAAATTCAAAAAGGGTGAACATGCGAATTATTATTATTATTTCTTTTATAACGCCTTAAAAAATTTCCTCTTAAGATATCATAATAGTATGTAAATACTGAGGCATATTATATTGCATTTTTTTCATTATTATGAGATATATGTGCAAAAAAGAAACTTATAAAAACAATGGCATACAGCTGATAAATGTTCTACTTTAACTTTGCAGGACGGACGCCGTAAAATGCAACACCAGAATGCGTACAGTGTATGAGCACACCTCAAACATATTAAATGGGATAAATAAGAAAAAAATAGTCATAATTCAAAAAATTAAATTCATGATGAATACACTTCATCGTAAAAACGATAATTTAAATGTTAAATTTTCGTTGATTTTAAAAATTAATAAAAAAATGAAAAACCCTCACCTTTATTTCTCTTATTGAAAAATCTTATTCAAAATCTTTAATTTTTCCTATAAGGAACTTAATGATTTTTCTTTACAATTTTTACTAATACATTTTAATAAATTTTTAATTTTTATAAACAAATTTTAATAAAATTATACATTATTTGCATAAGAATACTGTGTTTTGTTAGTTTCATAAAAATTATGGTGTATATGGATCAGAAACATTATACTTTTTTTTGTGTTTGCACACCCAAAATCATTCTGTAACAGTAAAAAAAAAAAACTGTATTTGCTGCTTTCATACTCTATGGTTGAAAGATAACCTTGGAAGCAACTACTGGTGTACATGACCACTTAAATGCATAAGGAGAGACGGCTAAGGAATATTTTAGGCATGAAGTGTCAAAACCCCTTGCGCCCATCCTGCCGGTTTAATTAATGGAACTATAAATTTATAATTTAAAATGATTGCATAGATTGAATTAAGTAGAATGATGCGTTTTATGATTTTAATATCGAGTACAACATTTTATAAGCCATAAATCTCGTTTAATCATTTTAAATTTATTTATTTATTTATTTTTTAGTGTAAAACATATTTACGAAAGAATAGAAATATTAAATATACAATGTTCGGTTAACAATAACCGCATAAACAATAGTGTGAATGTTTAAACATGTTTTCTTTAATGATACTACAAGTGTATAAAATTAAATTTTAAACAGCTGCGCTTGATGGTTTCAGAACAATGGAAGATGATTTTCTTTGTTTTTCTAAGAATCTTCGGAAAGATATATCGTTAAATGCTATCGTTGCAAAACTAACGTAAAAATGTTTCATAGTTTACAAAGTTTTCCAATCTTTAAATATGTAATGTATTTTTCTGTTTACGTGAGAGAATCGGCAAAGCATATTTTTCATTATTTAAAAAGGGAATTATTTTTTCGCTTTCGGAAACTTTTCTGTATTTTATACTTATAAAAATGCTTAAGATTTAAAGTATTATTTAAAAACATAATAAAAAATTTCAAATTGATGAATATCACCAATCGAAATTTGTAATATAAGAACGTTTTACAAAATCAGTGTAATTTATCTAAAATTTATGATTTGTTTGCATGGAAAAACAATAAAATTTCCTAAACGCATTGTTTTTATTGAAAATAATTATTTTTTATAAAAAATTTCTTATTTCGATTATGTTTTAGTTGGTAAATGTGTTATTTTTAATGCCTGAAACAAGGTATTTAAAATTTTCTATGCTTAAAAACTCGACAAATGCACATTTGATAGTAATAATAAGGCAATGCGCGCCAGAATGAAAGGCGCGTGTTAAGAAATATGATAGAAACGTCCAAAAAATGAAAAAAAAACAGAGTCATTGACTACACAAGCTTCTAACATTTTAGTTTTGCCATGTTTTTCAGCTTTTGATATTTCATTATTAGATATTGTTAGCATTGAATACAAAAATAACCTTAATTTTTTAACATAACATTAGGATGACTTACAAAACACATATTTTTTCAAAAAGTCGAAACATTGCGAAAATTGAATGCAGTAAATTTAAGCTAATATTTCACAAGAATTGATTCTTTTTTCAGGCTTATACTATGAATGGCTATAATTACTTTCACAATGTTTCACATTGTATATTCTCTCACTCAAGAAAATGAACTTCCCACACGCACCTTCTCTCATGAGATTCTTTTAATGTTTTTTGAACAAAGTATTGTGTGTAAATAGTGTATACATTTATTTCATTTGTTTTATAGTTTCGTATTATAACAATATTTAAAATTGCAAAACAAACATTGAAAATACTGAGAAAATTTGAAAAATGTAGCAAATTTCAAATGTGCAATTTTCAAATGCGTGTGTTCCAAGCATGTCTCATGTACTTACAAACTTCTTTAAATTTTAAAATTTCTCTTTAAAAACATACGAGTTTGACCCATATCCATTATATGTTATTTATGTTATTTCATACATAGAAAGATTTTCATACATTTTATTTTAATTTACAACGCATCTTCACGAAAAGTGGCTCACTATAAAATTTTCGTATTTAAAATATTTTGTAAAAAATTTAAAGACTTATTAATGCAACTTCGTTTAAAATCTAAATTAGTAAACATATGTTACATGAAGCTATAAATTTTATTAAAATCATTTAATATTACACATTAGTGTGCAATTTTTATTCATAAAATAGATTCCCGTAACAATTTACCAAATTCTGCAAAAAGTTGCATCAATAATCTCACCAAAGGGCATTATAACTTCACTTCAATATACAAAATCTGACAGGGAACAGGTTTCTCAGTATTCATAAGAAAGCTTTTGATGTTCTCGTTTAATTAATCGAGTTTTACATTATTAATATTTTTAACGTGTAGAATATGTTTCCAAAAAAAAAAAAAAATTAACATTCCTACCCTGAATGGACCCTGTCCTGTAATGCTTTTCATTCGATTCAAACCAGAAAATTTTTCATAAAGTAAATTAAATAATAGACACAAATATTCAAGTTAAATAAGTATGTTAAATGGATTTAAATAAAAATTCTGGTGTGAAATATTTTAATCACGTTTGAGTAAAATTTCAACAGGGTAGGAAGGTTAAAACATTCAATAATGGATTCATAATTTCAGCCACCTCAAAAAAAAGTGTGAACGTTAAACTTATTCAAGAGATGTACATGTGGGAAAAATTAAGCTCCGCACAGCTGTGTTGAATTGATCTGGATTATGAAAAATTTGTGAATGTTTCCTACATATTCTGCTGCGATTGGTGTTAAACGTATTTCGTTAAACACGATTGTCGGAAAACAAACATTTGAAATATTGAGAAAGTTTAAAAATGCATAGAAACTTTCAAATGTGTAATGGATTTTTCTGACTACAGAAATATAACTGTTCAACATATATTGGGTTATTTAAGAAGAATTTCGTTTTACTTTTAAGGAATTTTCACCACTTACAAAACTTTTCAAAATAGTAAAATATCTCTTTTAAAAACATACCAGACTGATCCACATCCATTATATGTTATTTATTTTAATTTCATACATAGCAAAATTCTCATATATTTTATTTTAATTTACAAGGCATTCTCACAAAAAATAGTCCATCAGAAAATTTTGTATTTAAATTATTTTATAATAAACGAAAACATTTATTATTGTTACTTCATTTAAAATCTAAATTATTAAACATATGTTACATGAAAATATAAATATAATTAAAATATCTAATATTACCCAATAGTGTATAATTTTTATTCATAAAATATGTTTCAAAAATAATTTACAACAGATTCTGAGAAAAGTCACATCCATAATTTCAATAAAGGACATTATACCTTCACTTGAATGTAACAAAATGTTACTAAGAACAGGTTTCTTAATATTGATAATAAAGTTTTTGTAGTTCTCATTTACTCATTCAAGTTTTACATTATTAATATTTTTGAAGAGCAGAATATTTTCGATGATAAAAAACATTTATAAAATATTCAATAATATATTCACATTTTCACTCACTCAGAAGAGAATTTTGAACATTAAACCTTTTCAAGAAAAGTGCGTGTCGGAAAAATTGAGCTTCAAACAGCTGCGATTGATTGAATTGAATTATGAAAAATGAATTTCTGTTTTCTCCTTATTCTACTGAGACTGGTGTTAAAACCTATATCGTTAGACATGATCGTTGCAAAACAAACATTAAAAATACTCATGAAGTTTGAAAAATGCAGAAACTTTCAAATGTGTAATGAATTTTTCTGTTTACAAAAATAAAACATTTCAGCATATATTTGGACGGTATAAAAAGAAAATTTCGTTTTATCTTTCAAGTATTTTCATGTACTTGCATTTTTTTAATTCTCTTTATAATACATACGAGTCATATCCATATCCGTTAAATGGTAAGTGTTTTAATTTCATACATAGAAAGTTTCTCCTGCACTTTAATTTACAAGGTATTCACAGGAAAAATTATTCATGATAAAATTTTCGTATTTAAAATATTTTGCAATAATTTAAAACATTGATATTTGTAACTTCTTTAAAATCTATATTATTAAATAAATGTTATTTGAAGTCATAAATTAAATTTAAAATATTTAATATTCAATATCTTAAACATTTAGCATCCATTTTTTTGAAATATTTAAGTAATGTTAATACTTCTGCATTATTGCTGAAAATATAATTAATATAGATTACATAAATAATACAAAAAATTACTTACACAATTGTTAATAATATTAAGTACAAAAACACGATAACGTAGGTTTCAGCACGTTCCGTTGTCATGTGACAGGTGCAGGCTTCGAACAAGAATGTGCAAATTTCACTTACCACAATTTCCACCACAAACTATGATGAATGTAAACTTTTGTAGAAATTGTCAAGTCCGTTTTCAGTATACATCGATTCGGTTTTAAATTTCTAATCGCAGAATTGTTTGATAGTTTTATACATTTTCATTTCAAAAATGTAAACTTTTGGCTGGTGTTGCATGTTAAATTCAGAATTAAACTCAGTAAATATACTTAGATATAAATTAAAACATTTATAAGAATGAGCTAACAATTTTGAACTAATGTTCGAACCATATGATCTCAAAATGGAACAATAGGTCCTGAAACTGCAACAGTAAAATATTTGAAACTTAAAAAAGTAGAAAAATTAGTATCAATAAAAATAAAATGTATTTTTAAAAATAAGTTTTCAATTTCTTATTTAAAAAAAAAGAATTTATATAATATGAATTTGTAATTTTTAATACTGGATAATCTTGTATTATTCCACATACGTTCTATTTACTGATACATATTAGTGTATAATTTTTATACTTAAAATAGATTCCTATAACATATTACAACTGATTATGGGAAAAGTCACATCAATACTTTCTCTGATGGAAATTATAGCTTCAATTCAATGCAATAAAATGTGTCACAGAACAGTTTTCTCAATATAGATAACAAAGCTTTTGCAGTTCACTTTTAGTCATTCAAGTTTTATATTATTAATAATTTTGAAGATCAGAATATTTTATATGAAAAACCATTTTTCAAATATTCAATAATGGATTCATATTTTCACTCATTCAGAACAAATGTGTGAACATTAAACTTCTTTAAAACAAGTACATGCGAGGAAAATTAAGCTTCAAACAGATGTGTTTGATTGATCCGGATTATGAAAAATGAGTTTCTGTTTTCTCCTTATTCTGCTGTGATTGGTGCTAAAACCTATATCGCTTAACACGATCGTTGCGAAACATACATTAAAAAGTCTGAGAAAGTTTGAAAAATTCTGCAACTTTCAAATGTGTAATGGATATTTATGTTTACAAAAAGATTTAGAATATATTTGGATAGTTAAAAAAGAAAATTTCGTTTTATCTTTCAAGTATTTTCATGTACTTACAAAACTTTTTTAAATTTACAAATCTCTCCTTAAAAAACATACGAGCTTGATCCATATCCATGAAATGTTATTTATATTAATTTCTTACATTGCAAAATTTTCATACATTTCTTTTTATTATTAAGAAGATATTCTCAAGAAAAATGACCCATGATAAAAGTTTTGTATTTAAAATATTTTGTAAGAAGCTAAAACACTTATTATTGTAATTTCCTTTAAAATCCAAAATTTTTTTAAACAAATGTTACATAAAGATATAAATTAAATTTTTTTTTTTAATATTACACATTAGTATATAATTTTCATTTACAAAATTGATTCCTACAACAAATTAAAACAGGTTCTCAGAAAAGTTACTTTAATAATTTCACTAAAGGACATTATAACTTTACTTCAATGTGTGACAGAGAACGGGTTTTTCAATATTGATAAAAAAGCTTTTGCAGTTCCCATGTAGTCATTAAAGTTTTACATTATTAATGTTTCTGAAGAGGAGAATATTTTCTATTAAAAAAATTTCTTAAAATATTCAATACTGGATTCATATTTTCACTCTAACAAAACTGAAGTGTGAACGTTAAACCCCTTCAAAAGAAGTACATGTGGGAAAAATTAAGCTTCAAACTGATGTGTTTGATTGATCTGAATTTTGAAAAACGAATATCTGCTTTCTCCTTATTCTGCTGAGACTGGTGTTAAAACTTATATCATTAAACACGATCGTTGCAAAAGAAACTTTAAACATACTGAAAAAGCTTGAAAAATGCAGTAACTTTTAAATGTGTAATGGATTTTTCCGTTTGCAAAAATAAAACGATTCAGCATGTGTTTGGATTGTTAGGAAAGAAAATACCGCTTTGCTTTCAATGATTTTTCATGTTCGTACAAAACATTTTTCAATTTTAAAATCCTGCTTTAAAAAACATACACAATTTTTCCATATCCAATAAATTTTAAATACTTAATTTCATACATAGAAAGTTCCTCATACATTTATTTTAATTTGCAAGGTATTATCATAAAAAATGACTCATAATAAAATTTTCGTATTTAAAATGATTTCCAATAAACCAAAATATTTATTTTTTTTCATTTAAAATCTAAATTTACGCAAACATTAAAAATTTTCACTAAATGACAGTATAACTTCACTTCAATGTAATAGAATGTGACAGAAAACCGGCTTCTTAATATTGATAACAAAGCTTTTGCTGTTCTTCTTTAGTCATTCAAGTTTTAAATTATTAATAGTTTTCAAGTGCGGAATATTTTATGTAAAAAACATTTCTAAAATATTCATTAGCAAACTGCTATTTCCATTGACTCAGAACAAATGTGTTTACGTTAAAGCCCTTCAATAGAAGAACATTGTGAAAAATTAGTTTTCAGACAGCTGTGTTTGATTGATCTGAATTATGAAAAATGAGTTTCTGTTTCCTCCTTATTCTGCTGATATTGGTGTTTAAAATCTAAACACGATCCTAACAAACAAATATCAAAAATACTGAGAAAGTTTGAAAAAGGCAACAACTTGTAAAATTGTAATGGATTCTTCTCTTTACGAAAATAAAACGATTCAGCATTTATTTGTATGTTTAATAAAGAAAATTTCGTTTTACTTTCAAGGATTTTTGATGTATTTATATATATTTTTTAATTTTTAAATCTCTCTTTAAAAAACAAACGAGATTGATCAATATCCATTAAATTTAAAATATTTTAATTCATACATAGCAGGTTTCTCATACATTTTATTTTTATTTAAAAGACATTCTTACGAACACTTGTTCATGATAAATTTTTTGTATTAAAAATATTTTACAATAAACTAAAATATTTATGATTGTAAATTCATTTACAATCAAAATTTTTAAACAAATATTGCATTAAGCTGTAGATTTTATTAAAATTATTTATTATTCAATATCTTAAACATTTAGCATTCAAAATTTAGTATATAAGTAATAAAAACAATTAGTAACTGAATTTCAATAATATTACGTACAGAAACTCGACAACTTGGACTTAATTTCGTTCCCATGTGATACAACAGCTGCAGAGTTCGACTCTGGAATGGTCAAGGTTCAGGCAGCACGTCATGTAGTCCAAGAGCCAACCGCACAAAACCCTAAGTCATCGAATACAAGAAAAAATCCTTTATAAGTTAAAAATTAATACTACTATTGATTGTCTGGTAGATTTAGCATTGTGTTTGTCGCACAATCAATTTTCATAAAGTATGAAAACATAGAAAACTGGGTGCAAGAAAGCATAATTATAAATCTAAGAATCAACTAGTGGTATTAATTTTTTTAAGCACCGCTTCGCTTCCGGCTATCATGGATCATTAGATATGCCTAAGACCACTCTTCCATAAAAAAGGGATTTTTCTTATGCTCGATGACTTAAGGTTTTGTGCGGTCGGCTTTTGGACTAATACCTACGACATACCGAACACCGAACTCGTTTGGAAACTAAATACTCATTCCGCATTGAATTATCTGACCATGATTTGGTTGTTTAGCAACTCATAGTTCATGGTCAAATAAATCGAATCAGGAACTGTAGGTCAAGATCTATACCACATTGTCCGCCGCAAAATGTAATAAAGGTAGATTTTTTTTGTGCACATTATCAAGTCAATTTGCAAAGTTGATCGATTTGGGGTATCATTTTTATTCACTTGTTTGATAACTTTATACATTGTGAATTCAAAAATGTAAATTTTATTTAGTATTGCACGTTAAGCGCCGAATTTAAACTATTAAACGTACACCTAAATCGTTTGGGATTCTTTTATTATTCACTTTGTAATAAATTATCAATAATCTTATTTCAATTTTCAAAAAGTTGACTTTCTCAAAACTTTAATAGCGCACTTACTCATGAGGTATGTTGCCGCGTTATATAGTACTAGTATACATATTCAGTGAGCGATAGAATCAAAGTATTAATGGAGTGTAATGCAACAAAGTTTGTTTTTTATGTAAAAATATATAATATATTTTAACTCTATTATTTTAAATCAATTATTCTTTGTATTTTTTTTATACTAAGGTGTCCTAGAATAATTATGCCAGTGTGGGTAATAATTTCAAGCACTCATGTTACGCGCTTAGTAATGAAGCAATTCTGGAAAATGGCATTATGGATTCTGCTCTGAAGACTTTGGGTCCGATATCCGATGGTCCAACATCAGTGTATAATATAGCACTGATGTCGCTGTTACGCTTAGTAATGAAGCAATTCAGGAAAATGGCATTATGAATTCCGTGCTGAAGACTTAGGGTTCTCAGAACAACAATCAGTGGAGTGGAGTGCAACAGAGTTTCTCTTTTATGTAAAAATATATAATATATTTTAACTCTGTTATTTTAAATCAATTACACTCTGTATTAGTTTATACTAAGGTGTCCAAGAGTAAATATGGCAGTGTGGGTAATAATGTCAAGCACTGATGTTATGCGTAGTAAAGAAGCAATTCAGGAAAATGGCTTATGGATTCTACGCTGAAGACTTTGGATTCTCTAAACAACAAACAGTGGAGTTTAGTGGAACAAAGTTTGTTTTTTATGTAAAAATGTATGATATATTTTAAATTAAATATATTTTGTATTATTTTATACTAAGGTGTCCTAGAATAATTATGCCAGTGTGGGTAATAATGTCAAGCACTGATGTTACGCTTAGTAATGAAGCAATTCAGGAAAATGGCTTTATGGATTCTGCGCTGAACAATTTGGATCTTCTGAAGAACAAACAGCGTCTATAAATTATTTTGTTACATTTACAGATTTTATCACTGGAAAAAGCTCGTAAGAGTTAACAACCGATCAGAAATTTGCTATGTAAGCTCTACGATGAAAATACATATATTTTTATGTATGTATTTTATTACATGAATTTTTAGGGTATTTCATGTACAATCACAAAGTCGTGGGAGATTCTGGATTTGTTCGCGAGATAGCTTGCAGAATAAAGCATACTGCGCAAAATATATACCATAATAATAACGCCCTTCACAGTGTTATTACATGGATTCATAAGTTACAGTATTAAATGCACTTTAATTATTTATTTATTTCATTCCATGTACGAGAGATCATTATTTTTCATTGTTGAAAACTTAATAAGGATAAAGAGAAACTTGCACGTCCTACATTCTGCTAGCTTTTTCATGTCTGAAGAATCAATCATCAAAGATTATTATTGCATCCTCATATCGCAGATAAGACGCCACACTACTGTTTGAAAAAAACCCGGATTATAATGTAAAATCTATGGGGGAGTTTTTTTCAAATATCTCGCTCAAATTTTAATATTTTGATGCGATTTTTTTGCATAGGATAGCTGAGGACGATCCACAACCGGATTAGTTTTTATTTTTAGATTTTAGTGTCAGATTCTTTTAATACTTTAATTTTCAGTTTGAATTCTGAATTGAAAAGGTTTTGAAACAGAAACTATCTTAATATAAAAATAATATAACCAATATCGAAAAAATAAAAACTTCCCCCGTTTCGGATCGTCTTCAGCTATCCTATGCACAAAAATTATGTTAAATTATTAAAACTTGAGCGAGATATTTGAAAAGAACGCCCTCATACGCTTTACATTATCATCCTGAAGAGAAATTAATCCGTATCAGAAGGTTTTCTTTTGATATTAAAGTTTATTTCGATGTTGAAATATATTTCTGTACACATATTTACAGTACCAGACAATCTGGTAAATCCAAATTATTAAAAAATGTAACATTCCAGAGATGCATAATTCAACAACTCTAATAATAAACTAAAACATTCCAAAAGTTTGCTATCGTCAAGGCAACGGAAAATTTGGTTGACACTTAGCATCATATAAATACATCGCTCGCTCGCAGGCGAGAAAGAAACGTCATTTTCATCGGAGAAGTTTTCGCAAAACATCCCGGTCTTTTTCAGTTAGTAGCGTGGGCTCATAATGATTAGTGAAAGCAATTTGTAAATTTCTACGGCCATAGAGTGTGTACTTTTAGAGTTGGAATAATTTACATGTCCTAATTTCTATCTCATTCTTATAGATTTTTTTCAGAGTGTTATTACCCACATAGGTGGATAATAACGTCAAATAGGAAGGGTCAAGAAATGGCGCAACTACATTTTATGTATACTTATCTGCTTAAATATTCTTATTTTAAAAAATCAATAAGTTTGTGCATTAAATTCAATATTTGTTTGCAAAATAAAATAAGAAACTAAGCGGTGAAAATTAATAGAACATTAACGTTGTGTTATTACCCCAGGACATCTCTTATTTTATACCACTTGTTTACTTTCCATTCTTGTTTATACACTTATTTTTATTTAGTGTAGCTAAGTAGAATGGATACATGACTTTTAAATAACGCATATAGATATCCATGTTTTGTATTGTTATATGTTTTTAGCGTATAACTTTTACTGCAAAAAACTACACAATCATGGAATCATATTTTAATTGCAAAAAGTAAGATGAGTGTCAATGTGTATATATGTATATTTGTATACTAAAGTGTGAAAAATTAAGCTTTAAACAGATGTTTTTGACTGATCTCAAATAGAAAAATGAATGTCTCTTTTATCTCGAGGATCTGAGAACGTTTGTTTAAGGGTTCTTAAAATAGATAGGTTGGCTCGTTTCTAAAGCACGATCCCGCCCACTCACATTGCTATACATGATCATACGTCACAAGAATCCAGGGAACCAGAAGCTCCCCTAGTTCCTTCGGACTTAACATATACTTTCTTTGTTTTTGTATGCTTGTCCGAAATATTTCTTTTTGATTTGAAGAAATATACACAAAGATTTGAATTTGAAACTAGTTCTCATAATTATTAACTAGTTCTCTTAATTATAGTAACTCTTAATTATTTTATTATTTTTAAATTATGACTATATTGACAAAAAATAAATGTTCTTAAAAACTATTAAGAAGGCTAAAAAAGGAAGCAGAAACAGATTAAAACAACTGCACAGTTGTTGTTTTTTCATTATTATTTTTTTTATTTGGCAAAACCAAATGCTTTAAATTGTTAAAAATATGCAAACAGTTGAAATTATAAAAAAATATTTTATTAATTTTAAATTTATGACTATATTGAATATTTAACAAAAAAATGGATGTTGTTAAATAAATATTGAGCGGGATTAAAAAGGAAGGGGAAAAAAAGGTAAAAACAACTGCATAGTTGTTTAATGTTTCCTTATTATTTTCTTTACTATAGAAAATCAAATGCTATAAATTATAAAAAAAATACATATATTTGAAAAGTTGAAACGTAGTAATTATTTTATTATTTTTAAATTATGACTATATTAACAAAAAATGCATGTTCTTAATAAATATTGAGAGGGCTAAAAAAGGAAACAGAAAAAAGATAAAAAACAACTGCACAGTTGTTTTGTTTTTCATTATTATTTTTGTTATTGTACAAAACCAAATGCTTTAAATTGTTAAAAATATACAAACAGTTGAAATGTAAGAATTATTATATTATTTTTAAATTATGACTATACTTAATATTTAACAAATGGATGTTGTTAATAAATATTGAGAGGGGTAAAAAGGTAAAAAACAACTGCATAGTGGTTTTAATTTCCGTTGTTATTTTTTTATTATTATTATACAAAATCAAACGCTTCAAATTGTAAAAAATATGTGAACAGTTGAAATGTTGTAAGTATTATTATCCTTTAATTACGGATATATTAAACATTTAACAAAAAGTGGATGGATTTTTTTTTTCCATACTTTCCCCCTTCCCTCTCCTTTATATTAGCTTTTGCAACTAGCCAATACTTGTTTTTAAAAAAAAATCTTATAAGGTACTATGTGTTTTATATACAATACAAAGTCTCAAATCCGGACTTTTCGTAGCTACCGTTTTTATTTCAGCAAAACGTAAAATAAACCGCTAATGATCGCATACAACGAATTCCGAATAAACATTAAAAATAAGACAACATATATCACATTAAAATAAAAAAAGTAAAACCGAATTCCTTTTCATGATGTAGAAAAAATGAAGAAGAAAAAATCCTTAAAGAACTTAAAATTTAAAAATCGCAAAGAACAAAATTTACTATACATAAATTTACAGTCTAAAATTTTGCAACCAGAGTGTTTTTCCGAATTGGAAAATATCGTATTAAAAATTCCTAAAAAAATTACTTATCACGGGGTATGAATTTTATTATATTAGAATAAAACTTTAAAAGCTAATTCCTTTTACGGATGTCAAAAAATAGTCGTAAAATGCGAAAAAACTCTCAAAACAACTTAAAAAATTCGAACATCTAAGATTTCCAAGTAAATTTCGGTGTTAAGAAGCCAACATTTACTATACTGAATTAAAATGTAGCTATAACATTCCTGTAAGTAATATATAGAGAAAAAATATGATTTTTTTAAACACAAAAATGTTTAAAATCGCATATAAAAAATTAAATTATAAAAGTTGTAATTCTGCTAAATTTTTTTCTTAACCTTTTTAAAATCATATATTATCCTCCTATTAAAACATCTGGTTTATCATTATTTTAATTTATTTTCCTTCAATTAATAATTAATTGTTTTCATTTTAGTATTAAAATGTTTTACCGACATAAATAATTTGCCTGTAAAGATATATATATATATATATATATATATATATATATATATATATATATATATATATATATATATATATATATATATATATATATATATATATATATATATATATATATGTATGTATGTATATATATATATATACAGGGTGATTCAGCTCGTCGGTGACAAACTTTAAGGATCGATAGAGCACACCTAGACGAACATTTTTGAATAGGGAATGTAGGGTCCCTGACGCGATGGTAAGGCGCTAGGCGCTTTCGAAAATTTGGGTGCCGAAATTCGAAACGTCATAAAAACTAGGGAAATGGTTAGATTTTCTTGCTTGTTGCGTCGAAATGATTCTGTTTGTTTAGACTTTCTTCAGTACCAATTTGATAAGCGTATCTCTTAAAACATGGATAGGGGGCGCTGCAGACTTTGGAGAGCTAGACAACAACTTTAAGACCGTTATTTTGATAATTTAACACATGCTCGCCAAAGTTTATACTCTAACTTAAAGTTTGAACCCAAAAGTAGAGCCCTGCAAAAAGCGTAAGAGCCGGAATAAAATGTCAAAGTACAGGGTGGTCGAAACTCGAAGGCTCCTAAGAGATAAACAAACAGATTTCTTGACTTATGGCATGCATTTTCATGATTCTGTTTGCTGGGGCTCTCTGAAACTCAGTTGAACGGTACAAAAAGAAACATCGATAGGGGGCGCTTTGGGCAAAAAACATAATTCGTTGACATTTCGGACGCTAACTGGAAACGGGGCGCTACGATCAGTTAGAAACAAAACAAGAGAGTAATTTACTTATCATAAGAAGCTATTAAAACTGCAGTTTGTTTGTTTTTTTTAACAAACATAGCTGGTTTCAATCATGCACAATGCGCGCAATAAAATTTACATAAGGTGCTTTTTGCTGATTTATGCAAAAGATATCGTACCATATCGATATGCAAAAGATACGTAATGCGTAGACGACAACGCGAGATGACGTAGTTGTATGCGCAGACACGTCTTTTGAACGTGCGGTACCTACTTAAGCTTCGGGTTACTTGTCTGCAGATCGGTAGTAGGATGGAACGGTACACAAACTCTGAATTGGCTGACATGCATTTGGCGTATGGCGCTGCTGGTTGTAATGGACGAGCCGCTCAGCGGTTGTACGCCGAGCGTTACCCCAACAGGCAAATCCCCTGCCATGCCTTCTTCGCTCGAGTACACCAGAGGTTGTCCACAACGGGATCTTTCGACGGAGGCAGGCCTGAACGGGAGCGATCAGTGAGCACCCCCGACAACGAAGAGGCTGTGCTTAACCTGGTTGAGGACAACCCAGGTCTTAGCACGAGAGATATCGCCAGACATGTTGGCATTTCGCAAGCAACTGCGTGGCGCATCTTACGTTCCCGGAATCTGCACCCCTACCACATCCAGCGGGTGCAGTTGCTCAGAGAGCAGGATTTTGGCCCTCGAGTGGAATTCTCAAGATGGTACTTGGCGATGAGATCCAGGGATCCCCGTTTTGTAAACAGCATTTTGTTTACGGACGAGTCCACCTTCAGCCGGGAGGGAATGTGGAACGCCCACAACAGTCATGTGTGGTGTGATGAAAATCCACATGAAAACAGAAGCCGAGCAGTCCAGGAGCGTTTCTCAGTAAATGTGTGGGCCGGCATTCTGGGGGATTGCCTCATTGGCCCTTATTTGTTACCTGAACGGCTGACAGGTGGAAATTACCTGATTTTCCTGGATCAAGTGCTGCCGCAGCTTCTGGAGGAGGCGCACGTACCCGAAGGTTCGCGTCGCCAGATGTGGTTCCAGCACGATGGAGCTCCGGCCCATTACACGAACGACGTGCGTCTCCATCTAAACGCAAGGTATGGCCAGCGGTGGATCGGGCGTGGGGGTCCAGTTCACTGGCCTGCCCGATCACCAGACCTCACCTGCTTGGATTTCTTCCTTTGGGGTTACCTGAAGGCCGAGGTATACCATACACCTGTCAGCAGTGCTGAAGAACTTGTGGCGCGCATTGTGGCAGCTGCAGGGCAGATCAGAGATACTCCTGGCATTGTTGGAAACACACACTCCTCAATGCGACGGAGGTGCGAAGCCTGCATCATGGCCCAAGGTCGAAATTTCGAGCATCTTCTGTAGTGTTATTTTTTGTAAATAAATTTCCAGTATCATTGATGTTTTTGGTCTAAATTTATTCAGAAGTGTTGAGCAGAGGTAGAAAATGTGTTTTCATTACTACTAACGGATCGTAGCGCCCCGTTTCCAGTTAGCGTCCGAAATGTCAACGAATTATGTTTTTTGCCCAAAGCGCCCCCTATCGATGTTTCTTTTTGTACCGTTCAACTGAGTTTCAGAAAGCCCCAGCAAACAGAATCATGAAAATGCATGCCATAAGTCAAGAAATCTGTTTGTTTATCTCTTAGGAGCCTTCGAGTTTCGACCACCCTGTACTTTGACATTTTATTCCGGCTCTTACGCTTTTTGCAGGGCTCTACTTTTGGGTTCAAACTTTAAGTTAGAGTATAAACTTTGGCGAGCATGCGTTAAATTATCAAAATAACGGGCTTAAAGTTGTTGTCTAGCTCTCCAAAGTCTGCAGCGCCCCCTATCCATGTTTTAAGAGATACGCTTATCAAATTGGTACTGAAGAAAGTCTAAACAAACAGAATCATTTCGACGCAACAAGCAAGAAAATCTAACCATTTCCCTAGTTTTTATGACGTTTCGAATTTCGGCACCCAAATTTTCGAAAGCGCCTAGCGCCTTACCATCGCGTCAGGGACCCTACATTCCCTATTCAAAAATGTTCGTCTAGGTGTGCTCTATCGATCCTTAAAGTTTGTCACCGACGAGCTGAATCACCCTGTATATTTAGTGGTTTGAAATTTGGAAAAATCCAATCGACGAACAGTATGGCAGGAAGCCTCGAAAGTTGGCAAAATATAAAATTTACTTCGAACAAAAAAAAGCACATCACGGATTCTTTTGTAGAAGAAAAGTAGTAAAATTTTAAACTTTTACATAAGCTAAATAGTAATTTATTAAATTATTTACAAACCTTTTTCAATATTTTTTGTAGAAAAATGAGTTAAAAACAAGAATTTAAGATAGTTTTATACTAATTAGATATTTATAAATCATCCATAATATCGCTTTAAAAAATGCAAACGTTATTAGTAATTTTAATTATTCTCAAGCAAACCTTATAATGAATATTAGCGATTCGTTTTGAAGGATTGGATCAACCTTTCTCGGGCAAAATGTACGCATTACCATAAAGACAGCAGAAGAAAAACTGTTTCTGTTGTTTTAGTGCTAACACACACTTTTTGTTTTCCTGTTTTTCAGATCTTAAACTCATGGATGTCACGTACACTAACGAATATGTAGAACTAGAATTGTATAACTGTTTTGCTCGTAATCTTTTTGATCGCCCAGAACAAATTCAGACGGAATATGAAGATGGGCACGTTTGCTTGTCATTGACGCTTCTGTTTGTTTTTCAAATCGAGGAAATGAAAGCGATTTGCCAAGCCACTCTTTGTTAATTCTAAAGCAATTCCCTTGTTTCGCCAGGCTTTTGCTCATCGAAATTTATACTAAACTTTAAAACACTTAATCTTCTTTTAATTTAAACTACTTGTTCGTAGTTTCTCCGATTATAGAGCTCTTGTACCATAAAATCACATTACTTTTCAAAAGTTTTTGTTAAAACATTCCATGATAGTCAGTTTCATTTAAATACATTATTTTGTAATAAACAATGCATTAAAATTCGTGTTTACTAAAGAAAATATTTATAATAATGTTTCGCACACCCGTACGCAAAAAAAAAAAATTCAAGGATGATTAGCTATAAAAATTACCATACAATTAAAAAAAGTAGCAAAAAGTCGCAAGATTTTCTGACGATTTGTCCTTTTAAAACTCATACTTACTAGAAAAAATTATAGTTAACACTTAACTCGCCTTGACTCATAACTAAAACCTGCAATGTTTTTAGACAGTGTTAATTTTTTTTATAAATTTCACCACTATATATTCTAAGTGTCTGTATAGCTATAAAAATCGTATTAAAACAAATTGAAAGTTAATGAATTATTGTTACATACTTGTAGTTAAAGGTTCCATAGTCAAAAAAATTATTTTTTAATTATTATAGCGAAATTAACAAACGAATGTTGAAACAAAATTATTGATTTTTTTTTCATTTATTATCAAAGTACAATATGCAGTTTAACTTCTTTCTCTAGTGACGATCAAAATATCTTTACGCAAATTTTAATACTAGGCAGTTGTGTACTGACATCTGCTCTATTAAAGTGACGTATGTCGGTAGTTCAAAATAAAATTTAATTTTTTCGATTTTTTGCCAGTTTTGAAGGCTTTTTGCCCCATTGTGCGACGGGTTCCGAAGGATTCCGAACTATTGGCTTTATTAATATGCTAAAAATAATAATTGCATACGTTGTAAGTATTTTTTAATGTTTTTTTATTACTTAAAAATATTTTAAAATATATTAGTTTTTATAAATACACTGGTGGACAAAATTAAATGATGGAAGGCATTTTCCCAAATATCTTGAGAAATACTGGATAAAAATAAATGAAAATTAGTATGGATGTAACTTATAGTATGACAATAATATGTGCAAAGCAAAAATTAAAGTGCCATTCATTAACAAGAGTTATTGCCAATAGTCCAATGTGGACTTAAATTCATGATGAAAGATGGCAATGAAAGTGACGCTTGTATGGTGTGTAGTCACCTCAGACAGACAGACAGCATGCACAACGAGTATGCATGCTGTTAATATGAGAGTTAAGGATTGCTTTTTGAAAACTCTCTCATTCTTCCACCAGAGCAGTTTTTAAGTCCGTAATGGTTCTGGGTGGGGGTTGGCGTCTCTCAAGAGCCCTTCCAAGAGCATCCCAAGCGTGTTCAATGGGGTTAATATCAGGAGATTAGGCTAGCCAATCCATTCGATGAATATCATCGCTTTCCAGATACTCCTCAACGGACGTCTACAGTGACACAGCTGTCTAGGGACCTTGCTGTTGCCACTTGAACATTAGTTTCAAGGAAGACTGTTGCCAGGAGGCTCCGTGAAAGAGGGTTGTATGCCAGGAAGTCCGCCATTCGCATCCCACTCACTCCCTTCCACAAAAGAGAGCGTGCACAATGGTGCATACAGCACCAACACTGGACACAGCTCCAATAGACTAATGTTCTGTTCACAGATGAATCCAGATTCAGTCTTCAACCTGATTCTCGGCGAATATTCATATGGAGGGAGCCTGGGACTCGATACCATCCCAGTAACATCATGGAAAGGGACCATTATGCTGGTGGAGGACTGATGGTTTGGGCAGGGATCATGCAAGATATCCGCATTCCGCTCCATGTGTTTGACACTGGATCTGTGAATGCCCAGAGGTACAGGCAGGAGATCCTACAATCCTACATGCGTCTTTTCAGGGGTGCTCTTGGTTTGAATTCGTTTTTATGGACAACAATGCCCGACTACATAAGGCTCGCCTGGTTGATGAGTATCTGGAAAGCGAGTATATTCATAGAATAAATTGGCCAGCCAAATCTCCTGACCTTAACCCCATTGAAAATGCTTGAGATGCTCTTGAAAGAGCTATTACGAGACGCCAACCCCCACCCAAGAACCATTCCGAAGTTAAAAACTGCTCTAATGGAAGAGTGGGAGAGTCTTCCACAAGCCATCCTTAACTCTCTTATTAAGAGCATGCATACTCGCTGTGCATGCTGTCTATCTGTCAGAGATGACCACACATCATACAACAGGCGACCACACACCATACAAGGCTCACTTTCATTGCCATCTTTCATCATGAATTTCAGTCCACATTGGACTGTTGGCAATAACTCTTGTCAATGAATGGCACTTTAATTTTTGCTTTGCACATATTAATGTCATACTATAAGTTATATCCATACCAATTTTCATTTATATTTATCCAGTATTTCTCGAGATATTTGGGGAAATGCCTTCCATTTCTTAATTTTGTCCTCCAGTGAATAATTCTAAAAAGTTATTATTTTGTTTTTCTAATTTGTAGAAATTCCATATTGAAACATATATTTTAATTAAATGAATTCAAACTACTATTTTACTAAATTAATAAATATGTATAAAAAGTTGAAAAAGACCACTGATAAGTAAAAATTAGTATATAATAATAACAAAATAAGAGAGAGAGAATAAGAATTACAATGCAGCTATAAATGTTTTTCCTCTTATTTTCAAAAATATTTTAATTTTATCCCCTGTGTCACTGTAAAAATTTTAAAACTAATTAATTTTCTTCTAAGTAGTTTTAAAACTAAGTTCTGTCACTTCTTTACACGAGTGAAAAAAATATTGACACTTATTTTCGCTTAAAATTGCATAGTAATTCAACTGTTTATAACGTATTAGCATGGGATGAAGTCCCACTGTGGATTCATGTGACGTAGAGGAGCGGAAGCACTCTGATTGGGGCAAAAGTTACGAGCCAACCTATCTATTTTAAGAACCTTGGACCTTGCCATCTACGTTAAAAAGTGCAACGGAACTACCCGTCCGAATCCAAACGTTTTCGAGATATCGGCAATTGAAGTTTGAATGAATACATAAATTGACAGGTGGGTATATTATTCGCAAGTTAAAAATTTCTTTGCATTGTTTTTAATCCTTCTGCCAATGCTTTTTTTCCAAGCTATGAGCAAAATCATTTACACTCAAACATTGCCAGTTATTTTCCCTCTATTAGACAGGCACTTCGCAATCTACGAAGTTTTCGTGTACGGTTTCATTGTGGGAGTTTTTGTATCTGTTTTTGTTATTTCTATCACTTTGGGCGTGTTCAGCGCAACTTACCAAAGTAACCAATGTTACCGACCGATTGTAGGGCAGTACGAAAGCTAATTGTAGCACCAATGAAAACTATCCTGTTGAATTGTAGCTGACGTCACACTTCGCCTTGATTTTCATTTCGTACTCGTCTGCAATCGGTAAGTGACCGGTAAGTAACCGGTAAGTTGTGCTGAACACGCCCTTTGTTTTATGCATTTTTTTTCGAAAATGTGTGGCGTGACGTAATGGATAAACTGTACGTATATATAGTGTGCAAATTGCAAAATAGAAAGTTTTTCTTAGGCTGGCTCGGCTTGCGAACTATTTATATACCTGCCTGTCAATTTATTTATTTAGTCATTCACACTTCAACTGCTGATATCTCAAAAACATTTGGATTCGGACGGGTTGTTTCATTCCTCTTTTTAACGTACGTACGTGTCAAAATCTTTCTTTTGATACCACTCTCATCTAAATCCAGAACTTACACACCTGGGAACGTTCCCTAATAAGTGCGAATATTACTTTCCCGTAACTTTCTTTTAGCAGCTTGCAAAGGTGGGACACAAACTGAGAATTTCGTGAGTTGATTTTAAGGGTATTATACGTGAAGTTTAGGTCTGTCAGACCGCATCACAGCAGTTGCGCCATTATTTGAAACTATAGTATAATGCTCATCTTTATTTGGTTGTTATAATTTCTTATATTTGTGTTACTATTTCTATTGTTATGGCTTAAATTTTTTCTTCTTTCTTTAATAATAGGCCACGAGAAAGTCCAAACTTTGGGTATCCAAACTTTAGAGTTTGCGCAGTATTAATATTAGTTATACTGTTCGAGATATTTTTAAGCAATCATAATCATTATTTAGTTACAAAGTAAATTATGTGTTATAAAGATAATTTTATAAAATTTTTAATTGTAAACCACATTTACTGTAACGTTATGTAATAAACTTTCTGCTAAAATTAATTTTAAAAATCTTTAGTCTACATCATTGAACAAGTGTTACATTTTTAAATTATTTTTTCTGCGAATAATATTGAACTGCTGTGTTTAAACATTTCTTTAAGTATGATAAATTGAACGTTTCTTAATTTTTATAAGTTAAAATGACAAATATCACATAACTAATATTGTTACACTTTTAAAGACGAAAATACTTAATTCTGAATATTTAATTACTAGTTATCAATCATATGCTACGATCGCATAATTTTCTATGATAGATTGCAAAATTTGTAATAAGTTCTTTTCTTCTCGATTGAATTAATTATAATGGCGAGTGTCATTCATCATTTTTGACATTTATGAAAGTTAGAATTTGCCGTATTTAAATCAATATATCTCATAATGATCTAGATAATAATACTAAAATAATAATAGCCTCTCGCGACTGTGTAGAAAACTTTTTAAACATTGTGCATAGAAATGCAACAGAAGTATAGAAAAAACGATCATTTCGTCAATATGAGAATTTTGGTTTGGAAGATTTTGTTTCATCTGTTCTGATAATATATTATGTTTAAATTATATTTTATCCTTTAATCATGCTGTTTTCCGATAAAATTTACTATTTGTTTAAATTAAAATAGATTTATTTACATGAGTCGTATTTTTCTATATCTATGCTGTTAGGTTATAAAATCTTCAATATTTATTTGAATTGAAGAAATTCAAATTCATGAATAAACTGGTTCCTATACAAAGTGAATAAAAAATACAAAGTAGTATACAATGTACAAATATTTATCAACAGTTTTTTTCTAGAATAATTATTCTTGTTCCTAAGTTTACAATACTTTCTAATAGTGTTTACTATTTCTATACTACAGAAAAAAAGAAAAAATAATAAAAACGTTAAATGTCTACATGAGATAAGTGTGGAATTTAAGCATTAAATTGTGATATATTTATTAAACGATGTTAATGAAAACACTGTGAACAAATTATGCTAATATTAACTCACTGAATCACAATCAAAACTCATGCACACTTTCAAACTTTCGCTCAGCCGCAATGCAAAATATTTTCAATGATTTATTATTATTGTTGTATTCTATTACACTGGGAACTCGTAAAACATTTATCAAAATAAGACACATAGATAAATTTCAAATAAAAATATCGCTACAAAAATTGCGATCTATTAATTTTGTTAATAATTCATAATTTTTAGTATTGTAAGGGGCTAAAAATAAGGTCTCTTTTTAAGTTTTAATTTCATGATTAAAGGCAAGCCCTAAAAAGAAAAGGTCAATTTTAATTAACTTCGTTATTAGTAAAATTAATGTTGTTTAATTAATATTATTAATTAATATTATTTTAAAAATTAATTTTGTATTTTTAAATATATATATTATGAGATTAATTATTTATTATGTGTTTATTTAAATTGCTTCAACATATCATCAAACACCGAGCAAATTGATAAATTAACGTCAGTAAAAATTATTTTTCGGTGAAATTTTGAAATTCTTTGGTTGCTCACAAAAAGTTTGACTTTAGTGAGGAAAAAATCATAAGAAATGAATATCTTAAATTCAACATTTTATGTTTCATTTTTTTAAATCATGCATCATTAAATTATTTTTGGTAATTAATAATCAGAACTTCGAACTGATTTGAGAAAACTGAATATATACAAGAATCTGAATAACATTAAATTATTATAGATTGTAGACGCAGCATAATTAAATAAGGCCACACAGTCATTTGTTTATTTAGTCTGAAGTCTTTTTACTTTTATGATAATAAAAAAACCCACTGTCAATATCAAAATTCTAATAAGCTATCTTACATTGAAACTGCACTATGCATTCATTCATAATAATAAACATATCTAAAAAGTGTAAATAATATAAAAAAATTCACATATCTGTATTTTAAATGAATACCACTAATTGTCTGTAATTAACTATCAGAGGTGATAATAATATGCTTTTTATTATTCTTTATAGGCCCTAAACTACATTATTTAGCATAAAATAATCCCTTATAGTAGATGCACATGCTTGCTACCCTACCTTAATCGAAAATAACATCTGCGCGCGCGCACACGCGGAAAACGCTTTTCTCCCAAATTCATTTGGCCTGCTCCGTTTTTGGCCAAGGTGCCTTGAGTGTTTTTGCCTTGAGTGTTTTTGATATTAGCACCCCGTTTCTGCATTATGATGAACCATGTACGCAGGATAATGCTGTCATCATAGAAGTAGGATTTTAGAATAACGTTGTCTTGATCCTAAACGCTCTAGTACTCTTTTTAACTACATAAAATTTAGATATGCATTTTATAAAACTAAGAGTAGAAAAGAAAGATAATTGCTCAGCTTCAGTAAACCTAGACGAACCATTAAATGGTTTAACTGTTTTATTTCTCTATTTTATTATTTCTCTATCTCTGTAACTTTACATATATATATATTTGTGTACATATATGTATTTGTGTTACACTGTATTTTAATGTAAATAAAGCAATTATTTCTTTAAAATGCTTCGTCGTTATTTTGAAATTAGTATTTTGTTTAGCGTAAATTCAGGTTTTGATCTTTTGCTTTAATTAATAATCAGTATTTTTTTTCGAGTTAATTTGTCTAACATGAGGTATTTCAGCCTTCCAATATAATCAATATCCGAAAGTTCGATACGCTTACAAAATTCATACTACGTAATGCAAAAATTTAAAATGATGAACCTAACAAAACTAATCATTAACAATCCTTTAGCTAGCTTGTATTTTACGATTACTTATACTTTCACAAGCAGAAGTCCAATAAAAATAAATATGAAAAGTTTACGGGAATATTGTTCCGAATGTGGTATTCAGCTAAGATATGATGTGGTTGATAAGGGTTAATTAAGGACTTGTTGTAACCGCATTTTAATTTCTTTTACAGAACTTGCTCGCATTTAAAATATTGCAGTCCTCACTTAAAATATGGACGTACCAACATACGTTCTAGTATTGTAATAGAAGTTGTCGTGGTAAGTAGTGGTCTTAATGCTCATAAAGCAATATTTTTTATGTGCATTACTGATAAATATGTAGAAATAATTTAGAACAAATAACACATTCTACAAGTGCTATTTATACTGTGATTAAATTATCATTAAGATTATCAAATTATAATGGTTAAAATGGAAAATACCAATTGCCTTATGTACCTCGTTAATATCATTTATACACATTCGGAGAAATAATCTCAAATCCTCATTTCATGGAACCTAAAACATATCGCAACTGCATTAGAGTTAGTAAATTTATCTAGTTTTGTGCACTTGGAAAACGGAGAAATACATAAGACAATTTTAAATTATCTCTAAAGAAGTTTCTTATTAACTTGATACATTATTGAGAGTAGATTCATGTGCATTTTCACATATTTTAAAAGTTTCTGCATATAAACACTTTAACAATTTTAATTTGCTAGTTATATATAAAGCATTAAAAGGAAAGTCATTAGTTAATAACAATCATAAAATTTATAAATTTTACACAGTGTGATCCAAAATGAATACAGTGATTATAAATAGCTATAACACTTTAATCATAAGTTTATTTCAGTTTATCGATAAAATTTCTTATAATTCACATGTCTATCAATGCCGCATTTATATCTCAATTGCAAATCTTTTTCTCTGTCTTTGGTTGTTTTTTTTTTTTTTTGAAGTCCGTAACATTTTTGGAAGTCATTAACACATTGAGTGCCAAATATATATTGTCTGTCCTTTCATTTGGACTGCGAAATAAGATTTCCGTTACACATCTACACAGTGTCAGTCACCGGTGAATGACGCGGCCGAAACATATTAATTTTGAAAAATAGTAATTTTCAAACAAAATATGTAAAAACTTTTTTAATGAGATTATAATTGAATAAGAACTATTACACTACCCAGGTCAAAATTCATTCTAGTATCAGCTAGTTATTGCTATATATTGCTTTGTCTGCTAGATTTTCCTGCTATTATATTCTTTAAATTACTAGCCAGCATCATATGCTATATAGCGAGCTCACACAGAAATAGCATGACAAGCTATGTACAAGCATCTTATGCTTATTGGCTGTTTAAGCTTCTTCCAAAGCTTGCAGAGGTAGGTACCTTAACATGCTATAATACGCTTTTTTCATGCTTGCCAGCATAATATGCTATGCAGCCAATTTCGAAAAAAAAGTATGGCAAGCTATGTACAAGCATCATATGCTTATTTTCTGTTTAAACTAAATTGAAGAAACCAGAGGTAGTAGGAAGAAATTGAATGACACGCTATGTACACGTATTTTCATTCATAAGCAACTAGAGAAACAGAAAAAAAATATTTCCATAGCGGATTTAGAAAAGTCAATCTTCCATTTCCCTAACGGAAAACTGATTTTAACTGATCTTTTAACTCATTTTTTTCTTGGTGTTAAATTAATCTAACTTAGTTGAAAATTATAAATTTACTATCTGTTTAAGAATAGGAGGAAAATAAAATTTTGTTTATTGAATTTAAAAACTGGGCAAGGCTTACAATAGCTGTGCCACCACCACGTGAATAAAAAACTGACTCTTGAACTCGTTGAGATAATGTTATAACACGCCAACTTAAAAAAAATAACATGTAATTTTTATAGACTCCCCCCCCCCCCTTCACGAAATGGGAAAATATCACATCTGTACTTTCTCTTAGTACTTAATTCTTTTAAGTTATTCGAAAGGATTAAATGATTTGTGTTTATTAAAATCAGAAAAAAATACTTTTTAAATCTCAAAATCAAGAGGCGGTAGATCTTCTCGTCGGGATAATACAATGTAAATTCTAAACTTCCTTTGTCCACCCGCTTGAAATAAAATTTTAAAACATAAATCTAAAACAAAATTAAAATTAATTTCCATTGAGGATATTGGGAATACGTGTCTTCCCCATCATAAAATTATTAGCTTTCAATTTTGCTAGTGTTATTTAACTTAAGTTATTAAAAAATAATAAAATGTGTTTTTCAAAATCGGTAAAAAACAGAATTTAGTCATTTAAAATTCAATATTCAAGAAGCACTTTTTCATTTAAGAAATATGTTTATAACAATCGATTTAAAAAAATATATATAATTGGTTCCTTCCCTCTTTCCAATAAACATTATAATTTTAAAATCTCCCCTCTTAAACTGAATTTACCAGAAATTTATTCTAGCAAAAATATATTTCATAATTATTTATTTCTCTGCAAAACATAATTCAGAACATGTTTATCTAATAAGCAAATAAAAATATTTTAATAATGATGATGAATTATATTAATGTAATCTTGTTCTAATTATCCTTTAATTATTTTTAAATAAATCTCTAACGATAAATTAATCTTATCCATTGAAACTTCTAGGAAATGTATCTGCATCGATAGATTGAATCTTTACCTTATAAAAATAGCGCATAGTAGAATTAGTTTCGTCAACAATCACTGGCAGTTACAAGCGTCAAAAGATAGATCCCCACTGGCAAGGTAACTAGAGAGCCCGTCTCCCAAACCACAGGTGACGAGTTCTACCCTCAGGAGAGGAAAAAGTACATTGTAATTTCTCCCGACAATATCCGTAGACGCTTCCGGTGTTATCAATAGATGGCAGCATCAGCGTCTTTTTTAACTAGCCACAGATGCTAGAAATTTAATGCTAAAATAGCAAAAATTAAAAGCAAATGATGGTAAAAATAATGCTAGACTAGCAGAAAATGTAAGCAACTGATGGTCTTAATTATTGCTAGGCCAGTAACATATTCAAGCAACACATGCTCTATTATGTATGCTGACCAAGCAGCAAAGTGGGCCAATACACAGCATGACTTGCTGGTAATTCTGCTAGAACCAGCAAATATGTTACGGTAGTTTGTGCTATTTTACTTGCTGGGATACAGCAAGTAATGCTTGTCTAGCAAACAAGTGCCAGCATGAATTTTGACCTGGGTAATAGACTGAAATCCTTTCGGCATCATACATATTTTCAGTTGAAACACTGTCATAATATTAGTCAATTTGTCAGTTACAACACTTTCTTTCTATATTCAAGAAAATTTACTAAAGATGATCGTTTTGAAAAAAAAAAAACGAAACATCAATTACAACAAGTATTTTATTTTATTTATGTTATTTTTTTGCATCTTTGTTTAAAAATTCGGAATAGAATATGTTAATCAGCAATTTTCGTTTTTATTTTTTTATCACATATGTATACAACATAAAGTTCTGCTTTGTCAGTTTTCTTTCGTTTTTAGAGTAAATCGCTCAACAGGCGGCGCTTTTACCAAAATTTATTTACGATTTATGCAATGATTCTATATCAAAAACTAACGCAGAGATTTTCCTCAAACTTAAGAATCAATTAGAACTTTACATTAATTCATGTTGATTAGTTTTGGAGTAAATCACGTAATCGGTGGCGCTGCTGTTCTTTATTCATCTGGAAGTATTAACATGTATAGGATAGAAGAAAGTTTTGAGATTGACACATTGTTTTTTTTTTATTCTGAACGTAAAAAAATATACATGCGTTTAAATAAGTAAAATAAGCGATTTAAGCAATGCATATTTTTATGAAATGCATAGATACAACAAACTGCACTATATTATAGAAAACTTTTATTTGACAAAAAATAGTCACCAACATTTTTTTTCTTTCACAAATCGTAAATAATTGGCTTGATAGGATTTTTTATATGCAATATAAAGATTTTCTCCTGCACGTATTTTTTTCTTTAAAATGAAAGGGTTTGTATTAAAGAAGCGGAGAAACTTTTTGATGAGCTGACAGTAACATCTGAACAATTAAATTGAAAACAACTGAAGTTCGAAATGTAGCAATTTTTTTTATGAGACGTTTGGGTAATGGTTTATGCGAGAAAATCTGATCTATCACTCAAATATAATGACATATGCACAAAATTTAATCAAATGTAATTTTAAAAAGGTTTCTTTATAAAAGTAACGTTGTGAGAGTAAAGAAAACAAACTTTATAATAGATTTTAGCTTTTCAATGGGGAACAAATATTATTGACATTTTTGTTGAAAGTAAAGATTTTATAAATCATGTACTGTATTTTGTACTTTTAATTACCATTTTTTAAAATTAAAAGTTACATTAAAACAGTTGCAGTAAATAATAATTTGCACATGTTAATATCTTTTTAGCATAAAATTATTGGTTTTTATTTGTTTCGCTAAAAAAATGTTTTTTTGTATTAAATTTAGTAAAATCAAAATAAATTAGTAATCAGAATAAAAATCTTAGAAAAATCAAATGTATTTTTTTATTTAAAATTTTATTTAAAAGTCCGTATTTAGTTTTAAGAGGGTTCAAAACACAAAAATCTTAAATTTTTCTAAAAAAATAAATTAATTTATATAAAAATAATTAAAAATGTTGCCGCATTGAAAATTTTTTTGTTTTTATGCTTAAAATGACATTTAAATCATGTTTCTATCTTAATTAGAATATTATTTTTTTCTAAATTAATTTTTAAGATAAATTATAATAATTTTTATAATAAATGATAATTTATTTATTTATCTATATTCAGCAAATTAGTCACTTTGAAAATATCAAATGTATAGTTTAACTGGATATACGTAATTGTTTTATGAACGAAACAAGAGAAATATAAATTAAGGATTATATAAAACAAATAATAATAATAATAATAATAATAATAATTTCTTTTTTCTTTACTAGAGCGAATGCAAATATACATACGTATAAAAACGAAAATAGATAATAGAATAACGTTATAAATAATTTATAATTTTATTAAATGCATGGATACAACAAAATACTTTCTATATTATTGAAAATTTATATTTGACAAAAAAAAAATAATCACAGCACTTTCTTTTATTCACACGTGGTAAATAATTGGCTAGGTAGGATTTTTTATATAAAAGAAAAAGATTTTCTGCTGCACATATTTTTTTCTGGAAAGTGAATGGGTTTTGTATTCAAAAACCGAAGAAACTTTTTGATGAGCTGACAGCAACATCTGAACAATTTAATTGAAAACAACTGAAGTTCGAAATGTAAAGATTTTTTATGAAACGTTTGGGTAATGGTTTATGCAAGAAAATCCGATCTATCACTCAAATATAATGACAGTTGCACAAAATTTAATCAAATGTAATTTCGAAAAAGTTTCTTTAGAAAAGTATTGTTGTGAGAGTAAAGAAAAAAAATTTGAATTAGATTTAAATTTTTCTATGAGGAAAGAATATTATTGACATTCCTATTGAAAGCTAGAATCTTATACATCATAAGTTGTATTTTGTATTTTTAATTACCAATTTTTTTGAAAATTCAAAGTTGCATTTAAACAATTGCAATAAATATTAATTTGCGTGTGTTGATATCTTTGAAACATAAAATTTATGATTTTGATTTATTTCGCTAAAAAAATTATTTTCTGTTATTAAATTTAGTAAAATCAAAATAAGTTGTTAATTATTATAATTAGTTTAAAAAAAGCATATATATATTTTTTATTTTAAATGTTATTTCGAATTTAGTTTTAATTAGTATACAGCGTATTTCAAAATTCCATTAACAAGTTAAGAGGGATGATAGTAGACATCAAGAGGATGAAAAATTAACATAGAACAAAGTGCCGTATGCCATATATCTATTTACATATGCAGGGTGTTTCATGCTAGCGGAAATAGGCTTAAAGGTAATATTTTTGAGAAAACTAAAAATCTTGGATTAAAAATGCAACTATATGTACCTTGTTTTGTGTGAAATGTTATAATATCAAGAAAATTTCTGGCAAAACAAGATGCTCAATTAATGGATGATGCCATATAAACCACAGATTTTATAGTAAATCGCTGAACATGTGGTGCTTCTATCAAGATTTATTTGCGATTTCTACGATTATTCAATATCATAAACTAATCCAAAAAATTTTCTCAAACTTCTTGACATAAATTATTGCCAATTAAATTTATGTGTCAATTACGTAGCCGATGATCCGATGATTCTGCTATTCTTCATTTTTCTATAAGTATTAACATGCATAAGATTTGGAATTACCACAGCCGACTATTGTTCATTTTTTATTTTATTTTTTTAACGCATACAAACATACATGAGTTTGAAAAATTAAAATAGCGTTATAAATAATATATAATTGTATTAAATGCATGGAAACTACAAACTACTCTCTATATTATTGAAAACCTATATTTGACAAAACATAATCACTAACATATATTTTTCATTCACACATAGTAAATAGTTGGCAAAACAAGATTTTACACATAAAAAAAAAGTTTTCTCCTGAACGTATTTTTTTCTTTTTAAATGAATGGATTTTGTATTCAAGAAGCGAAGAAATTTTTGATGAGCTGACAGTAACATCTGAACAATTTAACTGAAAAAAACTGAAGTTCGCAATGTAACATTTATTTTTATTTTTATGAGACGTTCGGGTAATGGTTTATACGGGAAAATCTGATCTATCACTCAAATATAATGTCATTTCCACAAAATTTAATCAAATGAAATTTTAAAAAAAGTTTCTTTATAAAAGTATTGTTGTGAGAGTAAAGAAAAAGCCTTGAAATAGATTTTAGCTTTTTAATGGGGAATAAGTATTATTGATATTCTCGTTGAAAGTAAGAATTTTAAAAATCATATTTTGTAGTTTGTGCTTTTAATTACAAAATATTTTGAAAATTCAAAGTTACATTTAAACAGTTGCAGGAAATAGTAATTTACATGTGTTGAAAACGTTTTAACATAAAATTTATGATTTTGATTTGTTTCGTAAAAAAGGAATTATTTTCTTGTATTTAATTTATTAAAGTCAAAACAAATTATTAATTATAATAATTATTTTAGAAAAATTTTTATATTAAATGTTAATTCGAATTTAGTTTTAATTAGCATTAGCATACATAGTGTTTCAAACTTCGAATAAAATGTTATGGGGGGAAGGAAGTACGTATCAACAGGATGAAAATTTAACATAGAACATGATGTTGTATGCCATATGTTTATTTACATATACAGTGTGCTTCATGCTAACGGAAACAGGCTTAAAGGTAATAATTTAGTGAAAAATATAAATTTTGTATTAAAAATGCAACAGAATGTACCTTATTTTGTGTGAAATGTTATAATATCACGAAAATCTGGCAAATCAAAATGCTCAATTAATGGATGATGCCATATGAACTGAGCACCACTGATTTTAGAGTAAATCGCTCAACATGTGGCGCTGCTATCAAGATTTATATAGTATTTCTGCGATTGTTCGATATAAAAAACGAACCCAAGGATTTTTCCCAAACTTCTAGACATAAATTATTGCTAATTAAATTTTGCTTCAAATCACCTAACTGGTGATGCTGCTATTCTTCATTTTTTCTGTAAATATTAACCTGTATAAGATAGAAGAAAATTTTGAAATTGCAATATAAGACTATTATTCATTTTTATTTATTTATTTATTTTTATTCTTAACGCATACAAAAGCACACGCGTTTTAAAAATTAATATAACGTTATAAATAAGGTATAATTTTATTTAATGTGCGAATACTACAAACTCTACATTATTGAAAACTTATATTTGTCAAAAAGTAAACAGCAGAATTTTTTTTTATTCACACATGATAAATAATTGGCCAGATGGGATTTTATTTATAAAAGGAAAAGATTTTGTGCTGCACATTTTTTTTTCTCAAAAAAAGAATGGGTTTTTTATTCAAGAAGCGAAGAAACTTTGTGATGAGCAGACAGTACCTTTTGAACAATTTAATTGAAAACAACTGAAGTTCGAAATATAACAATTTTTTCATGAGACGTTTGGATAATGGTTTATACGAGAAAATCTTTGCTATCACTCAAATATAATGATAGTTGCACAAAATTTAATCAAATGTAATTTCAAAAAGTTTCTTTCTAAAAGTATTATTGTGAGAGTAAAGAAAAAAAACCCTTTGAAATATATTTTAATTTTTCTATGAGAAACACATATTATTAACATTCCTGTTGAAATACATCATTTGCTGTATTTTGTACTTTTAATTACCAATTTTTTTGAAAATTCAATGTTATATTTTAACAGATGCAATAAATAGTAATTTACGTGTGTTGATAACTTTGTTACATAAAATTAATGAATTTGATTTATTTAGCTAAATATTATTTTGTTTTATTGAATTTAGTAAAATTAAAATAAATTATTAACTAAAATAATTATTTTAGAAAAATCACACATATTTTTTATTTTAAATGGTAATTCGAATTTAGTTTTGATTAGTATACACCATATGTAGCCAACGGGGGCGGTACCGCCCCCCAGTGGGCGTTGGAGAGTTACAGGGGGGCGGTAGCGAGCCTAGAGAAAAATCGGGGGGGGGGCGTTAGGATAGTACAGGGGGTGGTCATGGCTTACGTACCTATATAGAAATTAATATAATGAAAGTCGTTTATCTCCTCTACGTTACCCGTTAAGTGACAAAAATCTTAACTGCACCTTTAAATGGTAATGTATGCAGACGAACCTAGATCTGAGGTGAGAGAGGGGAGAATTTATTTTACTAGTGTCAAAAAAAAATCACCGCGGAACACGAAGAAGGGTTGGAATCGCGGAGAACAAAATTGTATTATTATAACAGGCTAAAAGGATTGTAGCTGCAATACTTTAATGAATGTCAAAACATCACAGCGGAACACGAAAAATCAATATGACTCACATTAAAAATCTTTATTAATTTAAAAATTGTAGAGTACAAAATTCGCGATAATAGGTTAGCTAAATGTTTTAAACAGAACTCTATTTTCTTAATAACGTGTTTTTTGAAAAAATCTGAAGCATGACCGCGTATGCCTAAACAGAGATTTTTAAACGAACCCGCGATTTGAATCAATTCAACAAATTTGTTTTTTCTCAGTGAAAGTGATAAAAATCCTTATATCTAAAAATTTCTTCAAAAGTAAACTTGTTTAAACTTAAATACAGAAAAAAAAATATGTTTAAAAATATATTATTCGAAGAAAAAATGGCGGCAGTATAATATAGAGTATTTGAAATACGGATCTAAGCACTCTTCTACCAACCAATTGTCACCTATGTGCTTAATTTGTCAAAAAGTTTTTTTCAAATGAAGACTTCTAAGCCACAAGAGCATTTGAATAAATGTGTGCTATCGAAAAGAAAAAGATATGTCCTGTTTTTCAAAAACTGGAAAAGGAAAATTTAAAACACACTGTAAAAAATATGACTATTTTGCTGCATCGTCACTTCACCGCTTTTATAGAAAACAGTTATTTCAGGCTATCATGGAGCATTCTCATTGGCAAAAGAGTGATATTCTATAAAAGCGAGGGAGTGACGATGCAGCAAAATAGTCATATTTTTTACAGTGCAGTCAACTATATCAAGCCTTTTTCAGTCGTCTTCTTAACAAGATGACGCCCATCGAGCCTCATATAATATTATATTGTTAAACACAAAAAATATAAAAACCGCGCACAACATTTCAAAAATATGCATTAAGATATTAAATTGCTATAAAAGACGTCAAATACTGATACAAATATTAAAAGATCTTAATAATTTTTTCATGTTTCGATTGAATTTATTCAATCATTATCAGAAAAAACAAAATACAAATAAACACAAAGATGGAAAATGACAATAAACTGTTCAATAAACTATGGAATAGTTTATTGTCATTTTCCATCTTTGTGTTTATTTGTATTTTGTTTTTACTGATGATGATTGAGTAAATTCAATAGAAACATGTAAAAATTATTAAGATCTTTTAATGTTTTTATTAGTATTTGACGTCCTTTATAGCAATTTAATATCTTAATGCATATTTTTGAAATGTTTTTAATGGACGTATAAGAAAACTTCTATTTATAATTAATGTTATAAGCACACAATATGCTAAAACTTAATCTTGCTGGCAGTACCAAAGATAATAAAAACTGTTCTTCATCATGAGAAACCGGCAGATAGCATTAGAAAAAATCCTGAGTAATAATTCGGTTGAAAGAGGAATAAATGACTAAAAGGCAATGAAATATCATTATGCTGTTACTCAAAGACCTGCAAATTTTCCATTAAACTCGATGAATCAGAGTTACCAAATAACAAAAACTCATAAAAAACTGTTTAGAGTTAATATTTGATAAAAATGTGGAAACTGATACAAAGAGAGAATTGATATTTAATACCACGAAGTTAGTCCAAGAGAAATAAATTCATTTTCATAATACTTTGTCACTTGCTACTAATGTTGCTCCAGTAACAAAGGGACATCAAAGGGTTTCATTGACGCATTTGAAACAAGCAGTACTAAATGTATTCCCTGTATATTCCATTATACATCACCAGCATTTGATTTCAAAAATTTGGAATGAACACCTGTATACGTCGCTTCATTACATTATTAGAGTATTCAATAAGAATAGAAGCAATTCATTGAATGCAGAATATTTAGCCAACATTATAGTGACAATCGTTTCACAACAAAGTGAAACAATTGTTTCACATTATAGTGCAGTTGTCTCTATCACTCATCGTCAGATTTACAAATGATTGCAATCACTTGCTGCTGCACTCAGAAGCTCGTTGTTTCTGAAAAGGCTTTTGTCTGAATCGATTTTCAATATATTTGATTCAGTATTGCACTTAATTGAAAACAGAGGTGTAAAAATATACGCTAAAACATGATTACGATAAAAAATGACATTGATTATTTGACAGACCTGTTTAGAATCTTTAATTAAATTGATTAATTATTCTAAATATTTATAATATAGTAAGATAATGAGTTGAATTTCATAAAAAAAACCTCCTAGCTGCTTCTGTGCGTAAGCTTCTATTGTTCAAATGAAATTTAAGTAGAGGAGAATAAGTTGCCACATTATTCCCAGTCTATGAAAACCGGAATATTTACTTACTATCTCTACGTGGATGTTCTTCATGAAGTTTTCTCACAGCGATTCCAAGGTATTTATACATGAATGAACCGAGTTTGTTTTTAGATCCTTTCGCAAATGCGGATACAACAGTATCATCATATTTGGATCAGGAAATAATAAAACTCACAGCAAACAAGAACTAAAAATCAAATTCAGAAATGGATATTAAACGTTCTAACGCCAAAAACCAATACAGCTCTCTAATCTAGATTGTGAGTGAGAGTGCAGAAAATTTTAATTGTTTTTCCTTCATCAGACGTGGCTGAGAGTGGATTCCGTGCAGTAGCTAATTTACTGTCTAAGAAAAGGAACATACATCTTTGAACCTGACAATTTGTGACTGATGTTAAAGAAATTAGAATCCGACATGAACAAATTATTAAGACTCTATCAGCCTCAACCACTTCGTTATATTTTTTAAATTCTTATTGGTTTTGTGTTTATTTTTCAATTTTTAATAAAAAAAATTTTACAGCATTTGATGATCGTTTTAATTAACACTGAATTACTTTGTGATTTTTAATAGATAGACATAAAATATGGATAATATGCAACAATGATTTAACAGTTTGTATAGTTAAGTATTATGGAAAGGGGGGGGCGTTAGTATATTTTCCTCTTGAAAAGGGGGAAGTGGTCAAGAAAAGGTTGGGAACCTATGGTATTCACCATGTTTTAAAATTCGAAGCTTTAAGGGGGGAGAAATAGGCACCAATACGATAAAAAATTAACATAGAACATGTTGTCGTATGCCATGTATTTATTTACATATACAGTGTGTTTCATGCTAATGGAAATAGGCTTAAAGGTAATAATTTCAAGAAAACAAAAAATTTTGGATTAAAAATGCAACGATATGTATCTTGTTTTGTGTGAAATGTTATAATATCACGAAAAGTTCTGGCAAAACAAGATGCTCAATTAATGGATGATGCCATATGAACCACAGATTTTAGAGTAAATCGCTCAACATGTGAGGCTTCTATCAAAATTTATTTACGATTTCTGCGGTGATTCCATATCAAAAACTAACCCAGGAATTTTTCTCAAACTTCTTGACATAAATTATTGCTAATTAAATTTATGTGTAAATCACGTAACCTTTGATGCTGCTATTCCTCATATTTTCTGTAAGTATTAACATATATAAGAAAGAAGACGTTTTGGAATTGCCACATCCGACTATTATTCATTTTTTATCATTTATTTATTTTTCTTCTAAACGCATACAAACATACACGAGTTTTAAAAATTAAAATAGCATTGTAAATAATATATAATTTTATTAAATGCATGAATACTACGAATTCTCTCTATGCTACTCTCTATATTATTGAAAACCTATATTTGAATAAAAATAAACACCAACATATTTATTTTCATTCACACATAATAAATAATAGGCTAGATAGGATTTTATGCTTAAAAGAAAAATATTTTCTCCTGCACATTTTTTTCTCAAAAATGAATGGATTTTGTATTCAAGAATCGAAGAAATTTTTTGATGACATTAACATTTGAACAATTTAATTGAAAACTACTGAAGTTCGAAATATAACGATTTTTTTTAGACTTTAAGACGTTCGGGTAATGGTTTATGCGAGAAAATCTGATCTATCACTCAAATATAATGACAGATGCACAAAATTTAATCAAATTTAATTCCGAAAAAGTTTGTTTATAAAAGCATTGTTATAAGAGTTAAAAAAATGAAAATCCTTGAAATAGATTTTAGTTGTTCAATGAGAAACAAATATTATTGACATTCTTGTTGAAAGTAAAAATATTATAAATCATGTAGTGTATTTTGTACTTTTAATTACCAATTTTTTTTAATTCAAAGTTGCATTTAAACAGTTGCAGTAAATACTGATTTACGTTTGCTGATATCTTTTGAACATAAAAATTATTGTTTTGATTTGTTTCGCTAAAAGAATTGTTTTATTGTATTAAATTTAATAAAATGAAAATAAATTATCGATTTATATAATACTCAAATGTGACAAGTCCGGTTTAACTTTTCTTCGAGAAAAGCAAACTATGGCTGCCATATTAGGCTTAAGTATTTCGATGTCATAACTATGCTGCCTGCTCAACATATGGAAATATGCACATTATCTGCATTGTATCACATTTTTTCTGCTTGTTTTTTCTCCAAAATCTTCAAAAACTATTGAGTTATGTTTTAAAATATAAATAAAAAAAATAAATGATAACAAGCTATTATAAACAAGGAATAATCGGATATAAGTAAACCAACACTCTATTGATGCCATCTATTAGCAATTGATATAAGTAAAAGAAGTTATAGGTTTTAAAATATGCAGAGGGTAATGTCACAATTCAATATCTATTTTTGAAACATCCGTTATGTAATTTTAGAATTTTGTTAATGTAACTAAAATTAATGTTAAAATTACTTTTATTAATTTTTAAGAACTTAACACTTATCCGTATATTTTATTTTAAGTTTTTGTTTGAATTACAAACAAAAAGTGTTTTTGTTCTAGATGTAGTTGAATTATGGCTTGAATTTGTATGACTGATTTTTATTTTCACATTAAATTACAATATTTTTTCACTCTAAAATTCTGTTTGAATTTTATGACGTTAAAAATCGAAGTTTTGTCTGTATTGACATAATTCATATATGTATTGCATGCTGTTATATATTTTACATTTTAATTATCTTTTGTAAGAAATAAGGTACAAATACCCAATATGGACAGAGCTCTCAATATGGACACCTCTAATATTTTTAAAAGTAACAATTTGGATAGAGATATGACGCTATATGTCCGTGAAGAAAAGCAGTTAAAAGGATAATTAAGCCAGGAAAACGCAAAAGAGCGCGCTGTTCGCCCTTTAGAAGAAAACTTGTGTGTCGTGGTGAGCTAATCGTATACGGATAAGTTTTAATAATTATTAGATATTCTAAAATTACTTTAAATATTGAAAAGTTGGGTATTTTAGAAAGCTTTTAAAACAAGTTTTCGATTGCTATTGCATATATTGCTTAAAAATGTTTTATTTATTTATTAATTACAAGAATTAATAAAAGTACTCCAGATTCCCAATATGGACACCTTGTGTCCACATTGGAAGTACAGCAGATGAATTTTGAGATTCATAAAAATAGAAAGCTACGCAAAACCAACTATATTATTTCATAATATTTTGTATTAACTGAGGTATTTTTCATCGGTCTTCAAAGAGCCACAACCGATAATGACCTCTCGTTCTAAACGGCATGTTCTGAAGATATTTACTGTGCTCTCCCTCCCTCTCAATACTTTAAGATATTTTTTATCCCGTTTCCTCTTAATATCCATAGAAGAGTGACTCTTTCATACACCCTGTGTAGTAGGTCAATTAGGAGCCACCTGTCCATAATAGGGAATGGTGGTTCCTTATATGGACATTTGTAAAAAAAAATTGTGTTTGTTATTTAAATTAAACCGGAATAACCTCAAGATCGTTAATTTCATTAATGATAGTCAACAGTCCAGGAATCATGGTCATATCTTTTTGAAGTCCTATCACGTGTACACGGGGGCGAAAAAAATTATTTTTTCTTAGGGTGTGCATATTGAGAACAGGTACCTTATATATTTTCAATGCAATTAAATTTCAACTAAACGTAAGCTAATCTCTTAGAAATAGACATAATTGAATTAACACTTTATGAAAGATATAATAAAAATTGTTATTTTGATTTTATTTAAACCCATGAAAATTTAATGCTAGTAAATATGTTTTAGCTTCCAGCTAATACACATTTATTAGAAATTAGCTTTCAGTTAATTTTTTTTATAATTATAATTTCGGGTATGTAAATAAAATGAGTATTACAATTAAATTTAGTTTTATTATTTTTTAAGGGCTTAACACTTATCCATTTATTTTTCAAATTTTAGCTTGCATTAGAAACAAAAAGAGAGTTTTTTCTCCAGATGTAATTGAATTATGAGATTGCATTTGTATGATTGAGTTTTTCTTTCTTTCTTTCTTTCTTTCTTTTTTCCCATTAAATTGCAATTTTATTTTCACTCCAAAATTATGTTAAATTATGTTTGAATTTTACGACGTTAAAAATCGAAATTTTATCTGTATTGATATAATTAACATATGTATTACATGGTGTTATATATTTCACATTTAATTACCCTTTGTAAGAAATTTATATTTGCAATGCAATTAAATTTAAAGTGGACGTAAGCTAATGTCTTACTAATCGATATAATTGTATCAAAATTTTACGAAAAAATAATAAAAATAAAAATTTTGATTTTATTTAAATCCAATGAAATTTTAAAGTTAGTAAATGAGTATAAGCTAGAGCTTTTAGATAAATATAATTTCGGGTAATGTAAATAAAATGACTATTACAATTTAAATTTTGTTTTATTAATTTTTAAGAGCTTAACACTTGTCCGTTTATTTTTATTTAATTTTTTGTTTGTATTATAAGGAAAAAAAATCTTTTTCCCCCAGATGTAATTGAATTATGAGATTGCATTTGTATGATTGATTATCATTATTTTTTTTACATTCAATTACAATTTTATTTTCCCTCCAAATTTTTTTTTAATTTTACGACGTTAAAAATCTAAATTTTACCTGCATTGATATAATTAATATACCGGGTGTCCCAAAAATGACTGATGGATTTTAAAATTCAATAATTGCAAACGGTGACAGCTATTTAAAAAAAATTGCAGGAGAGTTATGTATAATGTCAGGAGTTTTTTTTCGTAATTTTTCATTTTAGTTCGAATTTCAAACAATAGTTAGCGATGGCGGCGATTGGAGGCCAGGTCGACGCTTCACTGAGTACTGATTATCTGGCCTTCAATTGCCGTCAGCGCCACCTATTGCTTGAAATTCAAACGAAAATTTAAAAAATTACGGAAAAAAACTCTTGACATTATACATAACTCTCAAACAAAAATTTTTTAAATAGCTGTCATCGTTTGCCAGTTATTGAATTTTAAAATCCATCAGTCATTTTTGGGACACCCGGTATGTATTACATGGTGTAATATATTTTTTACATTTGAATTACCTTTTTTAAGAGATACATATTTTATTTACAATGCAATTAAATTTCAAGTAAATGTAATCTAATACCTTAATAATCGATAAATTTGAATTAAAATTTTACGAAAAAAATAATATAAATAATAATTTTGATTTTATTTAAACCCAATTGTATAGCTGGTTATAACCCAGCTATATAAACCCAGTTATATAGCTGGAGTTGTCTGTTAAATATTTTGACAATTTTCGGTAATGTAAATGGCATGAATATTAGAATTTAAATTAAGTTCTACTAATTTTAAAGTGCTTAACTTAATAAATTAATAATAATAATACATTTAAAAAAAATCTATTTATTTTTTTTTAATTTTGCATTTTAGGTGAAAAGTATTTACTATTATTATTTTTTTAGATGTAAATTAGTTATAAGATTGCATTTGAATGACTAGAAAATCTTTTTTTCATTGTCTCTTATCAATTCTTTTATTAATTCCATTATTTGTTTATTTTTTTCCAAAGTTATGTTTAAATGCTACTACGTTAAAAATCGAAATTACATCTGCACTAATGTAATTAATATATACATGGTGTTACATATTCCTTTCGTTTTGTAAGAAATATCAATTTTATTCACAATGCAATCAAATTTCATGTGGACGTAAGTTAATCTCTTTGTTGAACTATATCATAAATTGAACATTGATTTAAAAAAAAATATATATATCCTACTCATTTCCTTAATAATTGATACAAATTGAATTAAATTTTTACAAAAATAATAATTTTGATTTTATGTATATCGGAGCCTTTTTAATGTAATATAGCTGAGGCTTTTATCTTGAATCAAACAACTGCATACTTCCTTAAATAAAAGAGTTTATTCGATTATATTAATTGTCCATAGATGGCGCCAAATCCACATTTGAAAATGTACGTAAAGCTTTCTTAACCGATGAATAAAAGTGCTGCCTAGTTTTAATGGGAGATTCATTTTTATAAAAATCATATATATATATATATATATATATATATATATATATATAGTTTCGTAACTTGTAACAGCTAAAATTCTTTTTCTTACTTTAGTTATTAATAAATTATTGCTTGCTTCTCAAAACGGCGGGGTTTAGCAATTGCTTTAGCAATGAGGGCATCTTTTAATTTTTGAAAAGAGTTTTGACATTCAGTATTCCATTCCCAAATAGTATCTTTCTTAAGTAATTTATTTAGAGGGTGTCTAATTTCAGCATATTTGTCAATAAATTTATGATACACATTTATAGAACCAAGAAATCTTTGTAATTCTTTAGTATTAGTAGGAGGTTTTAATTTTTTAATTGTTTCTATTTTAGTATTAGCTGGAGTTAAAGTTCCATTTTGGATTTCATACCCTAGAAAATTGATTCGTTTTTGGGCAAAAGTACATTTAGATAATTTTAATCTAATATTTTCTATTCGGCATAAATCAAAAATTTGGATGAGATGCTGTATATGTTCATCTATTGATTTAGAAAAAATAATTATATCATCAAAATAATAACAAGCAAAGTCTATTTTATATTTTGTAAGAATTCTAATTGTCCTGTTGAAAATTGGGGGGCCTGCCTTTACACCAAAGGGGAGAACATTCCATTCCCAGAGCCCACAATTAGTAGTAAAGGCTAACTTTTCGGAATCGGCTGGGTGAATAGGTATGTGCCAATAGCCTGAGGCTAAATCTAGTGTAGAGAAATATTGGGCACCACTTAATTTGTCTAAAATTTCATCTATTCGGGGCAAAGGTTCAGCGTCATTTTTAATAATAGAATTTAATTTTCGGTAATCAACACACATTCGGGTTTTTTTGCCTTCATCTCCTTTATTTACTAACGTCACTGGAGAAGAATATGGGCTATAACTTTTTTTAATTAACCCAGCAGCTGAATACCTGAGATGAGATAAACGAGATTTAGTATATAATTTAGAATTTAAAGAATGTCTTTTGAAATATTTACTATTACTTACTGAAAGATTTATTATTACCCATTATGAGAGTAACTTATACTTATTATGATATTTATTATTAGGGATATTTTTTTCTTTATTATGTTTCTTTATTATCTTGTTTGCTTATTACATTGTTAAAATTTATTATTACTATATTAATATACTATAAAATGTGTTACTATATTGAATTACAAGTATAAAATATTTTCACAAAGATACCCAAATATGGAACTGTTATAAATGTGCAAGGACTCAGTCACATGAAAACTGAACTGTGGTTATAATATTAACTAATGAAAATTAGACAATTAATAAAGATATAATTAGACTCCTTGAAAAAAGAGGTATGAACTATACCACTCTAATTCTGAGCCTTAGAGGATTTTTTGAAATGAACTCTCGAAATTTATGTCTAGAACTTTCCAGTGAATTTCTTCATATTTAGATTTGTCATTATCATGAATGCATTGAACGTTATTTTATTTTTATTTTTCATGGTAGCATATTAAGATTAGTTGTTTATATTTTCAATTTACTTCCTGTTATGTACTGCTAAACAAGATCATATCTTGTATTTTTATAGATGCCTACATTATTGTATGTAAATATAAAGTCATTCCACGCATCACCTTAGTGTTCCCAAAATTGAATTCTATATTTATAAAAAAAAATAATTTAATTTAATTTTTCTTTTATTTAGTATCTAATTATTATTACTTATATCAACAACTTCGTGAGCTAAGTCGGTATCATCTCCCTTTCTGTGAAATTGCAGGTCTCAGACCTACTTTTCACCCGTCTTTCTGGGAAGGGGGATTTGTAATAAAATAAAAAAAATTGCGCCATTTTTGTTCTCTCTTAGCTTCAATTTTAAATTTGTGGAACATATTTCAATCTTAGTTTCGTAAGTTGTAACAGCTAAAATTCTTTTTCTTACTTTAGTTATTAATAAATTATTGCTTGCTTCTCAAAACGGCGGGATGTATTTCGTAACCTTTTTACTTTCTGTGATATTCCAGGGATTTTAATTTTATTTTTTATTTTAACATCGCGTGACAGGTGTTAATACGCGTTGCTAAAGGGCTTGTTACTTCCGAGGAAAAAATATAGTTCTTGCCAAGGACCGCCTGCTAAGACCAATCAGAATTGATTATTTTTGTCCGTTGAGACTCGAGTTCATCCTAATTGGATTTTTTAAAATGATTGACGCGGAGTAGGAGGGAGCTAGTTTGTCTTGGAAATGTCCCATATTCATTTGGTTTTTTAGGAGGTTAGAATGCGATTGCCCTTCAAACTATCAAGACGCACATTTCATTTCTCCGCTGAATTAGAATATCAGATGATGTGGACTAGATAACAGAAGTTGTAGTGTCGATGTGTGTTAAGGTGATTGCGGGGAAGATTTTATCTATTTTATGAGTTCATTAATAAAGAACTTGAAGACTGATGGTGTCTGTTTTTATAATGGGGAAATACCCCAATGAAATTCTTCTACTGCTCGCCAACTGTCGGAGCGACTACTCTGCCCGTGCTGCTAAGAATTCCTAGAATTTATGCAACATATTTATTTTCGTCGAGTTCAACATATATTTATTATATATGTTGAACATATATGTTGATTTATTATATATATATATATATAATAAATATAATTTATATTATATTTATTATATATATATATATATATATATATATATATATATATATATTCACCTTCTCAAATTTTATATACCCACTTGTCATATCCGTATTCATCAGTTTTAAAAACTATTTGAATTCCACACTTGAAGGTTAGTTTGTCAGCTACATCTTTGCATGTTAGCAGTTGCACTCTTGATTTGAAATTCTAATCGCAATACCGTAAAGTAAAATATGCCATAATTTATCTCTTTTAGACGCATCTATGATAAAATAGTTAATCTCGTGTAAGTAAAAAAAATGTTTTCCTTTAAATTATTACACCATGTTCACTTACTTAGGCATTTAATTTGATTTGTTAAACTTAGTATGAGTAGAATGAAAAAATATGGAATTGTAACAATTTCATGAGGAAAAAGGTCTGTTTTTAAAAGCAATAAGTTATTTTCCGTTCAATATACTCTGGAGTGGAATGACTCTAATAGAATTTTACGCTTCTAAACCGTATACAACAAACTGGCCGTTCAAATGGTAAAAGCGATGAAATTGCTACAATTTTGAAAATTGTTTATAGAGAATGTTGTTGGATTTCAATATAAAAATGCATAACATTTTTTAGAAAAGCTAGTGCAGGCACATCTACAAATAAACAGTTTCTAATTAAGATAATTGAAAGTACAATTAATTCAGTAGAAATTTTAAAGTAACCTTCATATTTTTTTACATTGTGACGAGTCACATTTAGAATTCTGGATAGCTGAAATTTATGAAAAATTTATATTAGCAAATTATGTTATCTTAATAAAATAATGGTAGAATGTCTTGAAGGATAGCAGTAAAATTTAATTAGTCGAAAGAATTTTTGGAAAAAAATTGGGGAGACAGGCATTAATTCATATCTGGAATTGCTGCAAAGGTAAAATTTCTTTGTTCGTCTAATTGGGCGAAGCAAATTCATGCAGATGAGAATCACAAACTTCTGTAATATGAATTGCTACTTTTTGGACAAACAACGTGAGCATACATGTTGAATATATAGAATATATATAGAATATATATAGCATACTCTGCTATAGAGTCGCTTTAAATTTTGTAAAACATTGCGTTTTATCAGTATAAATTTGAATTATGTATTTTTAAAAGTAAAACATTTTCTCCTAAGAATAATTATAATGTCGCGGGTGTCAAAATGATGCACTTCTACGAAGCATTATTAATTTTTAAAAGTAAAATACTCGCTTTTTCATGCAAAATCAAATCATTTCTACCCACAAAGTCATTTGACTTTTACGATCCAGTTTTGAACAACATCTGTGGAAAAACTTGCAAATGACGTTACTATTATGGAATAATGCACAAACCCAACAAACAGCCACATCGAAATTTAAGGAATTCGGCAAAAAAACTGATTATTTAATGATTGGTATGAATTCATTTGTTTGTTCTTAATAATTCCATGTTTGATCAGAAATCATTCGTTTGTAGTTTTTTTTTCTTTCAAAATTAGGAAAAGATTATTTCAAACGCATTTTTATTTGCATACTTTTGTATTTATACTAAGTAATCGTATTTATATAAGTAAGTGTTGAGAAAAGAATTCAAAGAAATACCCTTTTATATACAAAGTAATTGATGTATCACTATTGATATATATACCGGGTGTACCAAAAATGACTGATGGATTTTAAAATTCAATAACTTGCAAACGATTCAATCGGCCTTCAATCGCCGTCAGCGCCTCCTAGTGTTTGAAATTCGAACTAAAGTAAAAAATGACGGTAAAAAAAAAACTCCGGACATTAGACATAACCCTCCTGCAAATTTTTTTTAAATAGCTGTCATCGTTTGCAAGTTATTGAATTTTAAAATCGATCAGTCATTTTTGGGACACCCAGTAAAAACGAAATACAATCAAAATTCTGGGTTTCTTATAGCCGGTGATATTCTTGATGTAGCAGGCATTGTAATAACAACTTTTTATTAATTACTATTGAAAAATGGCAATAAATAGATGCAATAATCAGCTGTTTTTTATTATTTACCAGAAATATGGAGTACGTAAGTTGTTAGCAGTAAAAAAAAATTAGAATTTGAAATTACGAATAATTTATGTCAATTACAAATATTTTTAATAAATTTGATTTAAAAGTAGATTTTTTCTCTAAAAATTAAAAATATTTTATGTTTAAAACTTAGATAACTGATCAAATGCGATTATTATTTCAGCTCAGAGAGTTCCGTATAATAAATATATGAAGTATTAACCCCTAGGGGACGAGCGATTTGTATTCTCAGAATCCTTCATTATTTCCACCAGTCATTTTTGTTTGTAGTAAAGTTTATCTCATTTAAATGGAACACTTTTGTAATTCAACTACACGAAATTTTCTGTTTTGAAGACTCACGGAAGAGTTAACTGTGTTATTAAAAAATTTTTACTAAATGCATAATAAAAAGTTTGTAAACATTTACACAACGTAGGGTTGGTTATAGCTCTATATACTAGAAAGTATGAATGGGTATACCATAAAAGTTCAAACAGTTATGAATTCTAAATAATATTAAATATTGCCATTCTGTATAATTCTTTTTCTTAATCTTATCATTATCTATTTATAATTAACTTACTTGAGTACTGAGAATAAAATTTGTGCATATGTAATCTTCATTTGTCATTTCATAAAATTTAATTTAACTTAGTAATGATCTTTTCATTTTACAGTGTAACTAACAGAAAACCCCTGTTCAAACTTCAAACTTGCAATTGTGTAAGCGGACTTGGAAAGAAGAATACTTTTAACACAGGACGCATTTTAATTTCAATTTTTTTCACTTTTAATAAGCAAATGCCAGCCAACATAAACATGCAGTAATCTACTTTTTCCGGGCTATTTTCCTTTTGCTTTTGATAAAAATGGAGTACTCCTGTTGTCATAATTAGAAAAACGGTAGTAAAAACTACAATTAAAAGATAAAGAAAATACTACAATTAAAAATGTACATTTTCCCCTGCATAATGGTGTAAAAATTGAAAATGTGCGATGTATAGAAGTTTAAAAATTTGCATAAGCAATTATTGCAAAACGAAAATTTAATTTCAAATTTCAAAGTGTTGCCATTCGTAAAATGATGCATGCGTTACGCACAGATATGTTTGGTCCTTATATATAAAAGGTGCTGCATTACACGCATATGTGTTAAAGTTCTTATTTAGGCTGTTAATCCTGATGGTTCACAGAGTACGCTGCTCTATCATTATGTAAATTCAAAATGTTCGTGTCTTTAAGATTTAATATATTGGCTAAGTACCGACGATTTTTTTCGAAAATAACTATCAACGATATTTTTATACTTACTGTGATAGAAACCTCTAGCGTGCCTCAACTATTTTGCCCAGCGCCCGTAAATCAAAATTTGTTTGTAACGGAAACATGCACTTTCTTCATAATTTTTGCGATCCAACGTAATCGCTATAGTTTCCCTAAAAGATTTAAATTAACATCTACTTGCAAATATATTTTAAGAATTTTAGTTTCCGTAGAACCGGAATTATATGGGAGAGACCATATTTTTCACAATATTTTCGACAGTATTTTTAAAAATATAAAACCTAATTAAAAAAAAGAAAAAAAAAACATTTTTGAGTTTAGCGTTACGAAATATTTCACATGATACCCCACACGATATACAAAGAAATTTTTTTTCAAGAAACATAGTAAGCCCCTCTACATTTTTCCTAAGTATATTTCTGAATATTTAATGATCTGTAAATATGTAAGTCAATACACTTTATTACTTTTCCCGATTTAAAATTTACATACACTATAATTTACGAAAAGGAATGGCTAAGACAGACAAACGCACAAGTAATCTTATAATGGTTTCACTTTTACTTTTAATTTACGGAATCCTAAAGAACAATGATAATTGAAAAAGCGAAAATTTATTATGGAGTGTTTTCATCCACAGAATGGCGTCAGAGTTACGTATAGATATGTTTGTCCTTTATAATATGGTTATATATTTTTATGTTTTTTAAAAGACACAATCGAAACATGAACGATCATTTTATTATCACATTCTGTTTATAAATATTTTTTAAAACAAAACGAATAACCCACTTAAACAGTCTAAAAAAACTAGTCGTTGGGGGACCGCCGTAATACTTACGCATAGTATAAAATATGAAAATAAAACGCATCTAAACTATTTATAAAATGCTTTGCAATTCCAAAATAAAGTTTAAACGAATATTTAAATAATTTTAATATACATAGTAATGGTCTATGTATGAATTGCTGATGAGCCGATTTCGACAAATTAAAACTCCAAAATACGCAAGTAGTACCGGATTGCGTAAAAGAAACATCCTTAAAACTCCATAAATAATAATATATTAACTAACAATTTACTGCGTCGGATTAAGCGTTTCATTTCCAATTGAAATATATCTTTGAATTGAAATTTGAATCAAATACAGGGTCACAAAAAATCGAAGAATGTGGAAAACAGGTTACATATATCTCCGCAACTAATAATCCGATCAACTTCGTTCTATATACAAAATTTGTGTTATTTAATTGCCTTTTACGTCTCTTCCTTAAAATAAAACATTTCGGAAATTTTTGTATACCTTTCATCAGAACGATCTTTCGAGAGTCCGATAAAAATAGTTCCGGATAATCAAGGTTATTGATATTAAATAGGCTTCGTCCCATTCTTACATATTAAGCACATACAAAGTTTCAAGTCTCTATCTCAATTTGTTCCGGAGATAGAGCGGTTACAGACACACAGACGGACGGACGGCAATTTTTTTTTCTAAAAATGTGTTTTTCGGAATCTCCAGTATCTGAAACGTGTAAATCCATCATACATTTTTTATCGATTTTCAAAACGATTGCAATACTTACCCTATACTACGTATGATGGGTAAGTAAAAATGTCCAAATATCCAAATAATCAATATACTTTTTAATTTTAAAATAACATTTTCCCTCCCCCCAAAAAAAATTATTTTGAAAAAATTAACATTTTCAAATAATTTTTAGATATTTTTTTGCCCATTTTAGATTTTTTTTTTTTACCAAATTTTAGAGATTCTCAGTAAATAAAGTTATTTGCAAACGTAAAAGTTTAGTTTGGGAGAAAAGGCAATTCCTATTTATTCAAAACATGCGCAAAATATAAAAAACTTTCAATATAAGAATCAATTTTATGCAGGATAGTGGGCATTCCATCTGAGTTAAACACCGTAGTTTTACTACGTTTTCCAAATAAATGCCCTATAGTAAAATCCTTTCTTATATAAACAAAAACATCTTGTAAAAGTTTTCTTTTTATATTCTTTAGAAATTTATTCACTTATATTTTCGCGGAGAAGAATTATAGCACACTAATGCGCTTATATATCTTTTTTTTTTTATTTAGGCTACTTTTCTGAAACCATTAGTAGAATCTCTAAGGATTTAAAAGTAGGTAGTAATATTTTTTCCAATAGATTCACACACATTCAGAGTATAATCATTTAAAAAGGAAATAGTTAAATTCTTTTAAGGCGTTTTTTGCATTTTGAAATGTGCAAAATATACCAATAAAGATTTTGTATTCTTTTATATGTTTTAGATAAAAGTGTAGATCGGTATTAGCGTTTACGAATCTCTATTTATTAAATATCCATCATAAAACTACTGAAATGAATTAAATGAAAAGCTTTCTTTTATTTGATATGCGTTTATACTCAAAACAAGCTATCATAACACTAAAAATAAACGACAAGCTACGCCCACCATGAAGAATATAAAGATTTAATTTGTTGATTCGTGTTCTTTATAAAAGGGCTATATGATCATTGCAAAATAAATTATATAATTCTGGAACTTACGCTCTTAGATATCTGCAACGAAAATGGCAAGCGTAAAGAGCATAGAAGGAAAACGTGTTGTGCTGTATAATATTCAGGGATATTGAAAATCTGTTTGTAAAAGTGTAACAGAATATAAAGTTCGATTAAATTCCGTGCATAAATTTCTGAGATATAACTCTCTTAAAAATCATGAAAAAGGCAAATCAGCAAAACATATCATATAATTTACACAAAAAACATAATCAGCCAGATTGGACAAGCTATAACAGAGTATGAAGTTTGAAGAGATACTGTGCATTACTTCTTTGAATATGACTATCGCTAAAATTGCGTAAATCTATAAAAAATACGCATGATAACACCTCCTCTTGGTCGATTTATAGCCAAATCCTAATAAGCAGTAATTTATATCAATTATTAATGGAATCTGACGTTTTGTGAATATGCGCATATTAGTTCTTTAATTTTAGCGATTGCTGAAATCGTGAACAGCTATTGGGTTATTTACATCGCAACCTAGTTTGCAACATCTTATATAAACATTTAACTAATTATGAAAGTTACTGAAAATCCGTGCATTAGGTCTTGACATAGATTTGTTGTGGAAATTTTCAAAATGCAGCTGAGTAGTATCATCTGTTTTTTTGACGTATACAAAAAACTATTCTGCAAAAATGTATATCAATGTCTAACTGAATCTAAACTTTTATTAAAGTTTGTGCACTACATCTGTAGAAAGAGTGCCGCAAAAGTATTCTCACATACACACAGAATTTCTAAAATTTCTAACAGTCAGTTCGTTTTTATGACATTCTAAAGCGTGTAAATCCGTCGAAAAACGGAAGTCAAATTTCCCTGAATCAAAAACTGTCTTCGTATAAAGAGAGAAGAAAGTAAAAATATGCAAAGTGTTTGTAAAGTGATCCAGTTTGTAAAGAGTCCATCAGAATCAATGACTCGTGTATAGAAAACTAAGGTTGGAACACACGCATTCAGTCAACTATAATAAATGTTTTACTCTAAGCTGAAATTAAGTTTCATTCACAATGTAAGCATTATTACTATTGTGTAGAATTTCAGTTTTTTAAAATTCTTTAACAATCTTTTTCAATACTTTATTTAAAGAAAAGTGCAATTTAATGTAAAATTAATTTTGAAATATGAAAAAATTAATAAATTTAACTTGTACAGTATTAAATTATAAATAGATTTATATAACATAGGGGAAAGTGATGTAAAAACACTTAGACTATTACTAAGGTTTAAAATATTCTCTGTGAAAATTTAATAGAAAATAGCAGTTTATTCTTCAAACATTATAAAGATATAAAAAATTGTGTAAAGTGGATATAAAAAAATTAAAACAAATATTTGATCAATATTTGCCATTCAAATTTAACTTCACACAGTGTTTTCTAAACACTTAAAAATTATTAATAAATCACGTCAAAATCTAACATAAGACTGTGTGCGAAAAGTGAATTAATTTTCCCAGACATAATACTTTGCATATTTATGAAATAATTTCTCAATTGCTATAATTTATTCCAAAGGAATTTCTCGGAAATGATTTTATTCATAAATTTTGTTTTACTTCCCGAAGGTTTCAGTTGAGTCACAAATGGTTTTACCCATCCACTTATTAACTTTTGTAATGAATATTGCTAACTGCATTGATTTTTTTTCGCACAGCACAGCGTGACATTATTTAATGCTGTGCTATTAAAAGTACATCATGGATATTTATTCAGTAGAGATTTCATATTGCTGAAAATAATAAGAATTCCTTTTAAATGTCGAAGTTCGGTATATATATTCAATAAAATATCAGTTTCTGGTGTAAACTTGGCCAGTTAATATTAACGTTTAGGTGAAATTCTTTTTTCTTTTGAGGAAATAAATGTTAAGGATTTAATTTCTCATTAAATAATGTTTTGTTTTTGTTTGTAAAGTGTTTTTGATTCAGTATTTTAAATTGATGAACAAGGTAATTTTATTCAATTACTTAATTTATTTTTAAATGAATTTTAACTACAAAAAATGCTGTTTGAAATAACTGATTTATGGGAAACCGGTACAAATTTTAAAATTATTTTTATTTAATCAGTTAAAGTTTTGATTTTTCATTCCTTTTTGAGATGGTTAACTATCTTATTTGTAAACAATATCACATGATAAAACTTCTCAATTTTTTTAATCTAAAAATTTAAAATTTATTAAAAAATTGGGGCAGTTTAAAATTTCTATAACTCAATGTATTATTTGTACAATTTCTGTTATTTCACATTTATTAAAAAGAAATATCGAAATGTTTTTTTTGATAGACCTTTTTTTTTAATAATATTTTTCTAAAAAAAAATAAAAATATTTAAAATAAAGATTTGAAAAAAATTGTGTAAATTTTATTTAAAAAATCATATTTTCAAAAGTTTTTTTTTTCAAATTTGCTGAATGAAAATTAAAGCAAAACATAAAAAACATGTCCTAAGTTTGAAACAATTAACTTTAATGGTTCTCGAATTATAACAAGTAATATTCGAGAAATTGTGAAAAAACGCATTTTCACAATAAGTCATTTAAAAAGCCATTCCTTTAAAGCTAGGTTTTGAAAACAAATCAAAATAAAAAAGTAATATATCTTTTTTTTATCAAGATACAAACATGAATTAAACGTCATTTTAAGAGCAAAAAAAAAATTAAATTTTTAATGATTTTTTTTCTTAGAAATTTTTTGTGCCCTGGACCTCCTTAAATAAAATAGGAAAAGAGACATACAGCAAAAATGTTCCGAAACACAGCGGTTAATAAAGAGATGTGTTTGCTGAAAGTTTTATAATAATGCTTAGATATTTCACCAGAATTTTACACTTGGAATAGAACTTTTTTGCATATGTTTAAAAATTCTTTTTGTTTTGCACGATAAAAAAACATATGGGAAATTAATTTCTTAATACGATAAATGTTTTGCATCATCGTTGTTAAACCGGTAGATAGTAGCACTGGCAATCACCTCATCGCGTGTAAGGCTGAACTCCCAGAATTAGTCAAAAACTGATTCGCATGTTGGAACACATTCGGTCTGCCAAGTCATATCTTCATGAGAGACATCTGAAAACCTATTTTTAGCGGATGACTTGTAGGCTTACCATATTGTGTTAGCTTGTTTCTAGTAATCGATGTTTCATATCTTTGGTGCAGGAACACACAATGGTATACCTACAATAGAGGATATTCCAAATCTGCGTTCGAGGCTGTAAACGGTCACGTGGTACCGGTAATTTACTCAAAGAACTTCTAACTCATAAGCAGGGAGGCTGCTACTGCTTTCCCTATGAACTGTTTCATTGGCTGGTAAGGATTTACATTGCGTCTAACGAAGCTTTCTCTTCTTTACCCTGGAAGTTTTTGCCTTGACCACGTGATCACAATGTTGATGGAATATCCTCCATACAACCACTAAAATCGAGTTTTCAGATGTTTTTCACTAAGGTATGAATTAACAGATTGAAAGCGTTTTAATGTGCAAATCAAGTTTCCTCTAATTCAGGAATTTTACCTTTTAAATCGCTGAGGTGTTTATCTGTGCTGATGTCCCCAGAATATGTCAAAAGTTTTCAAAAAATCGTTAAGTTTACGCAAAACACTCTTCCAGCAATTGTTGAGCAAATTCAACACCGAGAAGGAAACCCTTTGCGTATCGCGCGCAAAAAAGTAATTCAAAGTCGTTTCTTGACAGAAATTTAATATACGTAAACTGTTTTTACTTTGTATATATATTTTAAAATTTTTATGTTATTTCTATATCAAAGAACATATATCGTTTAAATTTAAAAAAAGGCCTGAGATTTCACTATTTTGCTTCAGCAGTAAATAAATTTGAATTTTTATCAATTGATTAAAAAAAGTAACAAACACTAAGGATTTTTGAAATATGACATTTTTTGTTTCTATATGTGATGGAAAAGCATTACATTTATCAAGATTAAAAAGCTTTTAATATAATTTATTGGCATTAATAATTTGTGATTAAATGTGTACAAAATGATCAATTACTATATTGAAGTAGATGTACTCTACTCAATTTTCATTAGTTAGAAAGAGGTAAGAGTAATGTATCAGTTTTGACACTTAAAAAAGCATTTTATCGATTTTAAATGAATTAGGATTGTAATGCAAAATAGTTACTTACAGTAAAATAACAAAAAAGCATGGAAAATGAAAAGGAAACTGTGAAATGAAAAAAAACTAATAAATCGAAAACCTTTAGCACCGTTTCATTAATTATAACTCTGTAAATATACACAGCATAAAATTTTCAGTGTCAATGTTTTTAAAGAAATACGATCATTGATATTTTATTTATTAAATATGCACGTGTTACGTAGTCATGTCAACTTATTTTTAATTTTGCATTTCAAAATTTATTGATTATTCTGAAATGCAACGTTATTTGAAGTTTGAAACACGACTATTATCAGAAAATTATAGCACAAAAGAAACACTTTAATGGTTATCGAATTTAAGGTTTGAGATTCCAACTTTTACATTAAAAGAGAAGATTTTTTTTTTCAATGATTCAAAGAATTTTATCAGCATTTAAAATTATCCTAATATAATTTACATAAAAATTAAAGTTTACAAAAAAGAGACTTTTTTTTATTCCCACATAATTTAAGAAAGGAAATCTTGTCATTTGCATATTTTATTTCCATATGTATATGTATTTTTACAAAAGTTTAAAGCATACTGATGTTCAGTTTTTTTAAATTTAAACATATCACACGAATAGTTTTAATGAATGTTTCCAACTACGCCAAACAATACCCATGCTGGCTAACAAACCAAGGTACTTGGCTTAAAAAGCCAATGCTTTACCATTTAATGTAAAAGGCCCGACTAACATCAAGCATCTTTCGCTCAACTAACATTATTGTATATCTGTTTTAATACCCACTGTACATTTTTTATATATCTACTGAGAACCTACTAGATTAATGGTTCTTTCAAATTTATGCTTGCACTTCTGTTTCGAACTATTTCAGAAATCGAACTCACTATAAATAATGCATTTTATTAATTAAAATTTATCTTAATATAAATAATATTGTGTATGTAAAAATATGATTAAAAATTTAAATAATGTTATGAATTTAATAACATTGAACATGTGAGAGAATACTATCTTCAAATATTACATGAAAAATACAAATTATTTATAATTTAATAAATTTAGAAAAATTGCAATTTTATTAAAAATGTATGTAATAATTATTTGTCTCATACTTTTAATTATATTTTTCTTGCTTTCTTAAAATTTGCTGACTTACATATTTTTTTCTTTATTTTTTTTTATTAAATCTTTCTTTAATTCATATCACATTCTTTTGTTGTGTGGCAACCAGACGTAAAAGAAGTACCAAAAGCAAATATCATCATTATACTTTCTTTAACAAATAGCAATTAAAAAGCAGTAAAACAAATATACAAATATAAAAAACGAAAAAAATGCTTGGAAATGTTTCTGGCATTTCAGAAAAGATTTTTTTCCCTCGAAGTACTGACAGTAACATCTGAAAATTCTAATTTAAAAGTACCGGAGAAAGGAAATGAAGCACATTTTTCTTTTACTCTTTCAAAAGAAAAGTAATGCTGAACGTGGTTTATACTCAAAGTCAGATCTGCCAGTGAAAGGAAATGACAGTTGTACAAAAATTAAACAAATGTAATTTGAAAACTTTTACTCTGTGTTTGTGCAAAAGTTTGGAAGGTAAACTAATATTTCTTTAAACTTGTTTCGTAATTTTCGCTAAGAAACATTTATTGATTGCTGTCATAGCAAATACACAACTTTTCAAAATTAATAATTCTATACTCTTATATTTAACTTTCTGGATAAAATAATAAAAATAAAAAATATTCATAAGTAGTTTTTTATATAATGGTCATATCTATATGAATATACTTCTTGAATATAAATTACATATACTTTCAATTAAATTCACTTAAATATATAAATTACATTGCATTATATGAGTAACCATATATAACATTGTAAAAAACAGATTTTTTATTTCTGGCATTAGTTTGTTTAAGCAAATATCATGCATAGACAATTATTTTTTATTAGGCTGTAATATATATATATATATATATAGATAAATTTTGTAATATTTCTTTTGTAACTTGATAACTCGGATACTGTATATATGTAACCCTCTGAAAGTCTCCCAAATATTCAAAATTGTAATGTTATTTTTCTTGCATTTTGTTTCATGCATATGCTATAAAAAGACGATTCTTTCACAATTATATAAAAATCTTAAAAGTGAATAAGAATGTTATCCTTAAAATCTTAAATTATTGTTCAATGTATTAAAAATCTATAAATTAATACATTTATATTACTTTAAATATTCCTTGTGTTGGAGTGAAAAATGCAGCTTAGTGAACATTTTAACACCAACTTGGTCAGCGAGTCATTAACAAGCACCTTATAAATTATAAAATGATAAAATTAATTTAAATAATAATGCTGTATAATTTATTTTCCATCGAAAACCTCCAGTCAAAGTTTTTGAAATTAGTTATTTAGAGTAGTATATTAGTTGTTTGGGAAATTTTAACATGCTAAGGGCCAAGTTTATTTTATCTGTCTTTCCGTTTGGGATTGTACGAAATGCGATTTCCATTACACACTCCCAATACTGTCAGTCACGAGGAATTCACACGGTTTAAGGTGCAACACTAGTAACTTAAAAAGATCCGGATGGTGATGTAAAGTCTATGGCAACGTTCATTTCAAATATCTCGCTCAAATTTTAATATTTTTACATGATTTTTTTTGCATAGGTGAGTTGAGGATGGTCTACAACTGGGCTAGTTTTTACTTTTTCAATTTTGCTTATATATTTTTTATATTATGATAGTTTCAATTTCAGAAAACAGGTTTTCATAGTTAGAGTAATTTTTAAAAAAAATCTGAAACCAAAATTAACAATGTAAAATCTAGACCGGTTCTGGATTGTTCTCAGTTTTCTATACAAAAAATAAAAATAAATAAAATAAAAAATAAAATAAAATTAGAGCGAGATATTTTAAAGAATGCCTCTATAGACTTAACATTATCATCCGGGTCTTTTTCTGTGACTAGTGTTGCACCTTAAACGGAAAGTTCATTATCAGTCATCGGTGATTGACGTGGCACTCAACATGTCAAATGTTATTAATAACCGTCTAACGCTCACGGTAGCACAGTTAACTATTGAATTCGAAATATACTATTATCTACTAAATTCGAAACACTGATGTTAGCATATATTACCATCAGTGTTTCGACTTTAGTAGATTTTTTAAATTCGTATATTCCAAATTCATTCCAAAAATTTAAAATAACAATATTTTATTTAATAACTTACACTCCGTATTCAAATAAAGTGACATCTATTATTGAAATTTTCTGGTATGAATTCAGATTCTTTGAATTATGGAATTACTAGAGTGTGATCTAGTTTGGTAATTAGATAGTATTTCTAAACAGTTTATTAACCATTATTTGCGAGTTAACAACTTAAAAAATTTAATATTATGTTATAAAAATTAAGCAGACTGAATAATTATATGAAAACATTTGCCCATCTGTATTCTTAATATTTTAACAAGTGTTTTTATTTTTTATTAAATAAAATTGAATCAAAAGTTTTTCCAAATACTCTTATGTTACTTAAATATGCTTCCTGAATGACTATTATTGTTTTCTCAAATAATTTAACTGCCGTTACTTTAAATAAATACACAATATTAAAATCGTCATCACATAATATAAAACAAAAGAATAAAACATGTTTATATAGCAATAACAAAATATGTATGCTATAATATATTTATAAACATATATTTAATCATTTTTGCTTACACATAGAACATATTCCATGAAAGCTTAGCATTGCACCTAGCACTGAATCTGCCAGATTTTACTCGTTGTCAATAGAAATGTTGGAAAAATTTACAGGATTCTACAAGGCTGGGGGTTTAAAGTACCACTGGTTAAAACATGGCAATGTATAACGAGGATGTGTAAAATATTTACATTTTATTTGTCGTTACTGTGTATTGTGCAATAATGAAATAATGAAGACACTCTAATCTTGTACACAGCGCACTTAAGTATCACCTTATCCTACGCTTCTTTATTTTAATTAGACATGCAAAATTTATATTGAAGTGATTTAAATACTTGCAAAATCTCTTAACTGCGTTTCCCTGTCACGATTTAGCTGTACTCAAAAGTACTTTGTACCACATTTTAACACCTAGGGACAAGAATCATTTATGGAACATTTTGTGTTCTAGTATTGGTATTTCGAATACTAATATATCATTCATTTAATCGAATAAGCACCCTAATTATATATATATTAAAAAATTTCTACTTGGAAATAGCGTATTCAAAAATAAAGACCATACGCACCCTCCCTATACGTTACAATCATCATGCAGGATTTAATAACAGAACTTTTTCCAATAAATAAGGTTTTGTATTTAATTATATGGTACTCACAAATACGAATCTTGTAAGAAGTACTTATGCATGTATTTTAGACAAGCAATTTCAATGTTTTTATTTTTATGTATGGAATTTTTTTTTAACTCTACATTTAAATAAAGTAATCCATAGCAAAATATTTCAATATTAAACAAGTAGTCGTCCTCCTAGAAGTATTTCTATTTTTAAAAATAAAAGTTTAAAATGTTTTGCAAAGTTGCGTTAGAGTTTTTTTTTCAATTTAATGGAGTCGCATTTTTTCAAGATGCTCTATTTGACGCATTTAATGAAGTCCCTGAAGATTTGAATGTACGTAGTGACAACGCTTGAAATCTCTAAAGATTTGAACACATTTGCAGTATCTTAAATTTTTTCTAAAGTAAGTTCAAAGTTTTTTACTAGGAACTTAGAGCATGCGAAATAGCATACATTTATTCTGATCTAGCATTGCTATTTTCTATCCTTAAAAGAGGCTTAAAAAGATTATAAAGATTATACTCAAAACATTTTTATAGATACATGGATATATAATATCCGGTACTTGTTTCAATAAGTATTATCTCTTTAATGCTTAACAAATTATACAAAAAAATCTATATATTCGTTTCTTAGTTTTTATAATCATACTTACTTGCATTACTGTTTGGATGATTCTAAAAAGGTTGATTTATTTATTTTAAAATAAATTATTTGTATTTTGTACTAAAATATCAATAGAACTTAGGAAAAATGTGTTAAGAATTTTTAAGATGTCCCTAGTGATGAGAATTTATTGGTAAAAAAAAATCATTGCATACAATAATTAACTAAAATTCCCAACAAAAATTTAAAAAAAAAAGTACTAATCGAGTAATTTCTAGTATTTTCATATTATATGTAGCAATTTTTAGAAACCAAATATTTGCTGCATATTGCAATCATCCATATTTTTGATGTAAAAATAATTAAATGAAAAGTAACTACACAGTTGGAGAAAGCACTGACTAATGTAGATGCTTAAAGTTTCGTAGTTTCTATAGGTGCCACAGGTTAGTCTGCAAAATGCACATGAACTGCTTTAGCTGATTTGCACAAAGAAATGTCTGATTTCTTCTGTCGGACTCCAAGCCATCTTGTTGTTTGAAAATAATAAAGTTCTGTCTGTGTTCTTGAAAAAATTGACTTATCGACATAGATAGGTTCTATTTATATATATGAAGGCCTTTTTGCATGAAAATGATGTTATATACAATTTACATATCACCTTACAATCATAATATGACATCACTGTAATCGAGAAATGTCTTCGTATATACAAATAGAACTTTTCTATATCGGTAAGTCATTTTTTTTTCAAAAACACAGATAGAACATTATTATTCTCAGGTGACGATTTGTGGTGGCACAACACCTATGTCAACATAGCTCTTACTGTCAGTCATTGTCAGTTGTCTTCCAAATGTACATGACTCGGCGACAGAATGTATACTTTTGAATTTTTTCATATGTTTTGCCACATTGGCATGCGTTATCTCCATTGTGTGTGGTGTATCGAACATACACGTTACATGATTTGCCGTGAAACACAAAAATACATTCTCAGATTTCTTTCACCAATGTCATTATCTTTCAATTCGATTTTTTCCCAAGTACAAAAAAGAGATTAGTCACTGCTTTAGCTAAATGTTTTGAAAATTGTGACGTGCCCTGTATTTAAATATTTCACACGAAACCAATAACTGTTTCATAAATGTATTAGTCCGTTTTAAGTTTTTAGTAAGATGTAAAATAAATTGGGGTTTTTCATAGATTTTTAAGGAAGTGTTCAACTAAAAAATCTAATGCTATAAAAAGCGTATAAAATGGTTCTATTATTAAAATAGGTATAGTAAACACTTTAAAAGTTTTAATTTTAGGTGATGAGAAATGTATGTACAATCGTAAAAATATAAGAATGAATACACTAAGCTTTTAAAAAGTCGAATTATTGTAAAGAAAAAAATATGCATTCGTTTAGATTTCAATCTCTTTCAGTTTTTTCAAGAAACTAAATTTACTATATTGAAATTATCTCACATTTTGAAAATTACTGTTTAAGCATTTTTTAACACTTTCCAGCATAGTTGAATCAACATTGCTTTAGAATATTATACGCATATAATTCAGCGTGAGACCCACAAAATATTTCGGATGCAGTACTATATCCGAAATAGTGTCTTTTAGCAATAATTCCTGGATGTGATTTCCTGTTTCGATATGCTTTTTAAATCTGAATTAAAATTTACATATTACAGAATTATGAAACATAAACAGTAATATACAAAAATATTCTGGTAATTTGATGAATATGAACTTCAACATCTTAAATGTGATTTTTAATCCTATAATAGTGTTGATTTTAGATACTTTTCATAGGAAGGGATTTCTTTGGCTCCAGGAGGGAGGGGGCATTGAAGAGTTTCGAGGAAGAAATTGCACTTTTTGACAATTGAAAACACCTAATCTCAAAATTTCCGTGGGGGGAGGGAGTTTTATTCCTCCGGTTGGGATGATCTCTCCCAGGTCATCCTCTGAAATAAATACTCTCTTTAAGCGCTCTATTCGGATTATTCCGTGACGTAATCTTTGAATTCAACGGCTAATTTAAATCAAAACTAATATTAATTTTTTTTTCAGGGAATAAGATAAAAATGTAAGGTAACCATAAACAATTCCTCAAAGAATAAATTTTCATGGCTGTTTTTTATGAATCATTAACTCATTAAGGGTGTATTCGAAAAAATGCTTTTCCATCTTCAACAGCTCGAAATTTTTCGATACATTTTCAGAATCATTTTTAAAAGTAGAAACACGAAACTTGCCGATCTGATTTTTGAAGGGATGTATAAGATGCCGTGTGATGTAATTTTTCGCTGAATTAGTTAGAATTTGATTTATAAGCAATTATTTTCTCAGTTTGATCATTTTCTCTGAACTCCAAGTTCAGAAATTTCTGTTCAAATTGGCAAATATGGCAGCAATTTTTGCATTTACCAAAAATTTGATAAACACGGCACCTTGATTAGTTTCTAAATAAGAGATTTCAAAAGTTTGATACATTTGAGAGCAAAAATAAATTTAAAAATAAATCTGAAAATAAGCAGTTTTGATCGAAATACACCCTTAAAAGGCGGTGATGCCGCAATTACATAATTTGAATCTTTTATTGTCACATTGGCACCCGAATATTTTTACAAAACTTTAAATTTTATTAATCACTTGAGAATATTCATTTACTTGTTTACAAATAAAATATATTCGACATACTGGTGCCGTTGAAATCTTTCGACATTTTACGAATACACGTGTCTTGCACTTGAACGGATTAAACATAGAAGCAAAAATATTTCGGACACATAAAGGGTTGAGAAAATTATGCAGTTTGTCGCTGAACTATATTTAGTATCTTAAGAGATGTTACAAGCATTTAAAGAAAATCATGCACATGGACACAAAAAATTAATTAATGGTCAGTTATCAATTATAATTTATTAAAGTATGATTTCATTAGTTTTATGAAATGTTTTATTTTCTGAATTAAAATTTTGCTTTAAACGTGGAGTATTTAAAGATATATTTAATTTACAGGGTTGTCTAAAAGAATTCAAGTACTTTTCCATCTATTCATAAAAAATATTGACGGTGAGCACTCATTCTATTACTTTTTCTCAGACTAAACGATAGTTACCCCTTTCTATAGAATATATAAAACTCTGTAGATCAAATAAAAGATGTTGAAAACAGTTGAATATACTTTTCTGGCTATAGACGGTAATTGCTGAATCTTGTTTTTCAAATATGTAATGAGTTTTTTCAAAGAATTACTTTGGTATTTTATTTACCCCTTTAAACCGCCAAATATCGTTAAAGTAGTTCTGAAGTGTTGGAAGGAGTTTCATAATTTATACTTGACGCAGTATGTTTTTTTCTCTTTCCTTGACATTCTAGTTTGATTGCAGTCTTTATTTTGAGCCACGTAATGGAAAGCCGCCCAGTGTCGTAGTTAAGGAACTGTGCAGAAGTAAAGATTGGAAAATCAAATGTAAAATTTCTTATTTTGCATTTGCGCAACGTATTGAAATGCGGATGATTTTTAATCTGTACATGGAGGGTTGAGCGGCATTTTTTAGTTTGTGTACTTGAAACTTTTCTCAGTATTTCAACATTTCATATTTTTTCTAATATTCTTTTTAAAGGACATGTAGTACTTTAGATAGCATCGTTTATTTAATTTTAGATGTATGGGATTAGCAAATTAATTTAGTATCTGGCATTTTTTTTGTTGTCTATGATTTGAGCGCATTAAAAACGGGAAAATCCATGCAATTAGGAAGAAGTTTCTGTTGACTTTGAAAATCAGAAATGAATGTGTCTCTATATTTTTTTAACATTCATGAATATAAAAATATGAAAACATTAAAAAATGCATCACTTAAATACGTTACTAAATAGTTGGTATTAAATATATATGGTTTTTGAAAAAAAAAATTAGATGTTGAAATTATATGTAAAATGCCCATCGAACTAATCATAAGCCATTACCTAGGAGGAAACACATGGAGAAAAACACGACGATTCCCACTATAAATAACCTTAAGGTTATTTCTGAAGAAAGCAACAATTTCTTCAGATTCTTAACAGAAATAAGAAGCAATTTTGCAGATTTAGCTTTACCTTAAAAATATCTGTAGAATTTTCTAAGATATTCTTAGAAATATCTGAAGAATGGGCCAAATACATGCAGATTTTCTACAGATTGATGGGTCAATACATACAGATTTTCTACAGATTTTTTTTAATGGGATTTCCTGATACACAATGAGATGTTACGCATTTCATGAGCCCGCGGGCTCTCGGAACTATTAGTTATGAAATTGGGTAAAAATACAAAGCTCTATCTTCTGGAGTCCAAACTTCTTTCAAAAATGAAACAAATTAAGCCAAATACATGGAATTTTGTATGATATTACGTCATTACAACAATTCCCTTCTTGCATTGTTTTTAATGTTTGTGCTATTTTAGAATCATTAGAAAATTTAGCGCAAGTAGTTAATGATGATAATGACGAATTATCACACAGAATGTTTTACCTTTGTTTAAAATTTTCGTATTACAGGAAAGTTTCGTCTCCCAAAGCATTGAGTTTTCTCTACCTTCTCTCTTACTGCATTTAAATTTGTTTCGACCCCCTGTCGGCATCCTGAAAGGAGCTCCTGTCATTGCGTATCAATCAATGGCGAAATTTTCTCATTGATAATGGTTAATTAACAGTGCTTAAAGTACCTTTTTAAGCGAAATTTATGTATCCAGTTTTTTTCCCTTTAACCATTTGCATGTTTTAACATACCTATTTAGTAATGTGTTTTAATGAAGCATATTGTAAAAGTTTGCATGTTTTTCTATAGTAAACAAATGTAAATCTGGCGTTCCAAAATGATCTTTTTGTAAAGTCAATTAACTGACATTCATGAAGAATTGGCAAGAAAAACAAAAAAATAATACTAAAACAATTGGATCTACAACGCCTAATAAGAATGTTCTAGAGAAATTCTAAATCTTTATTTTAAATTGTTAATCCTGGTATTTTTGAAGAGGCTTTTTATAATACGTTATTAAAAATTGATCCTCAAATAACGTTTCACACATCATCTTTCTATGCATATGTTATAGTTAAATTTACATTTCAATTATTTAAATTTTTTTATACAGTCGAGTCTCTATGTAACGAATATTATTCTTCAGTCAGAAAACTTATTGCATATAAAAATTGATTGTATAGAGAACAAAGGAAAGTTTTTCATTTAATATCAAAATTCTGCAAAAAAATGATTTAGAGCTGTTTAATTAGGGCTCTGAAATGTTTAACAATAAGTAATAGTTGTATTTTTTGTTACATTTTGTTTTAATTTTAAAACCATTTCAAAACAGAAAATAAATGTTTATCTACAGAAAAAAGCATAAGTGTATAAATCTTTAAAAACACATATTTATTTTAAAGAAGAGATGAATGCCTTTTTTGGACATAAACAATAAGGTAAAAGTATGCAGATGTGAAATATAAATCAGGAATTATACAAAGGAAATCGATTCTGCAAACAATTTGAAGCTCTTTTTGAATAAATGAAATCAACATTTTTGCAGATATTCGTTGAATGGAGATATATTATTATCTATAGGGAGATTATTTTTAATGTAATCACGGAAAATGAAAAAATGACCGTTTCTACTAAAAGTTCGTTATACAGAGAAATTATGTATATGAAATTTCGTTATAGAGAGACTCGACTGTATAGTATAAATAACTATGTTAACAATATTATTAATTCAAAATGCATGACCTATATTAGAAATTGAAAGCTATAATACATAAGATGTATCCTCGAAATATCTTTAAACTTCATTCCATTTACTATTAGAATAATTCCTATAACAGTTGTAAGTATCAAATAAATTCACCCACTGTAATTGAATGAAGATTCCTTTATCAAATAACTGTCTCTTGCATATTATAGTTCGAGAAATAAATCTGGAAGCTAAATACTTTATTACGATAAATTAAGGGAACATTTTTAAGAAGCATTTTAATTATATTTTTCTTAATGAAAAAAATCTTCTCATGAAAAAAATAATTTAATTAATCAGTTGTCCTTTAAATAAATTTTAATTTCCAAAAATAAAATGTATGTTTGTTTTTTTACAAAATTCTAACTATCAAATAATATGTACATTCTATAGAATGCTTTAAATATTTAATCAACGAATTTTCACTCAAACTGTATGTGTTATTTGAACTGACTAGGAAACGTTCCCAGGAGTAAATTGTGGATTTGGACAAGTGTGTTGTCAAATGAAAGATCTCGTCATATACTTTAAAAAGTGCAGTGGAACTACCCGTCCGAATCCAACCGCTTTCGAGATACCAGCACTTAAAGTGTGAAAAATCACCCATTTCCATAAAAAACAAAGCTATTATACACCTAACAAAACCGCCAGCTTAAGAAAAGCATTGTATTTTACACATTATATTTACATACAATTTATCCAATATGTCACGCCACATATTTGCCGAAAAATTTGCATAAAAGAAGGTTGTGAAATTAACAAAACACGTATCGCAAAAACTCTCCAAGTGCAGCCGTACGCGAAAATTTGTAGAATGCGAAGTGCCTGTCTAAAAAAGAGGAAAAAAACGGCAATGTGTGGGTGTAAAGGATTTTACTCGGGGATCGGAAAAAGGTATAGGCAGAAGGATTAAAAACAAGGCGAAGAATCTTTAATTGCGAACAATTTATATACCTGCCCGTCTGTTTATTTAATTATTCATTCACACTTCAAGTGCTGATATCTCGAAAACGGTTGGATTCGGACAGGTAATTCCATTGCATTTTTTAACGTACATGACGAGATCTTTGCTTAGATATCACACTCGTCTAAATCCACAACTTACACCTGAGAACGTTCCCTAGTCAGAGATAGAGAAGCTCAACAACAAATGACGAACCGTAAAAGAAAATAGAATTTTTTTTTTTTGATACAGATTTGGAATTTGTTAGGCCTTTAATTAATCATGAGATTTGACTATTAATGACAGGTGAAACATATAATGGTTCATATTTTTTCAGTTTATAGTTATCGGTCTAAAATGCAGCATTAAAAGTTATGGTGTCAAATGATTACCGACCTAAAATATTATGTTGCTGGAAAATTTTAAAACAATATATTTTAGGCACTGTCATGCATACATTTTTTTGCATTTTTTGTTTCGAAGTGTGATTTTTTTATGTTTTCGTACGCTAATCTAAAACACTTAAGGTAAATATTTGAAACTTTTAACAAAAATGTTTCACTAAAAATATCTAACATTTTAACTCTCAGTCAAAAAAGAAAAATCAAATAATTAAAAATATGTTTTTAAAACTTTTAGGATTTCAAAGATTTTTAGTAGAATATTGTAATTTTAGTTTTAAATTTTATTTTTAGCTTCATTTCATCAAGCCAAAAAAATGCTTTGTTATTTTCTCAAATAGTATGCCATCTGATATCATAACAAATTTTAAGGGGATATAATCAACAGTTTTTTAGGAATTTATAACAGAGACATATTGCTCAAAAAATATGCAAAAAAATAATTAGTTTATGAAAAAAATATTATGTATGAAGTTAATTAATTTATTTTTATATATAGTGTCATCATAATGTGTATATTTGTAATAAAAAAGTTTTCATTTTTATCTCTATTTGAAACTAAAATACATGATGTAAATTTATCTGCAATAAATGCTTTCTTGTAGCGAAGCTCCATATGTTCATAAACTGTGTTCAAGATTTCCATGTTAAAATCTAAGATAATTTAATACGTTCTTTCGGTATATGAATACAAGGTAGAAATACGCCAGATTTTTCATAAAAAACTCACTTGTTGAACCATATTTTCTCTAATTACATAGGTATGCGATGGAAAAAAATTTTGATGATGTAAGTGATCTTTTTTATAGTTATTCGAATGAAAATTAAGTGAAGAATAATGAAACAATTTCATCACATGCAGTTTCACTTCATATCACAACTTTTTTACGAATTTAGTACATTTTGACTCAAAAGGTATTATTTATGAGTTCGATAAAAAATTTTGGACTCGTATAAAGAAAATGGAGAGGCGACTTGAACAAAGGTGGAAGATCAAAATGATAGTCGACTACTGTTGTATGCTAGAAAGATACAACTCCTACTCTGTTCACAAGAGAAAAAGTTGCAAAAAAGCTTTGAGGTAAAAAAAGTTACTACAAGGAATTGTAAATTTTAACATACAGGGTGTTTCAAAAAATGCCGGTATATTTCAAAAATCAATAAAAGTTAAATGTGCATCGATAGAAATACACCGTTTGTTGTAATATGCTTGGGACCACAGTAAATTTTTTGGCAGACAAACTTTCAAAATTAGTTACAATTTTTAACAATAGATGACGCTGCAGGCGATTTGAACGCTATAGAAGAAAACGCAGTCTGTGAGTTTGCATTCTATATGTTGGCTTTCTGCTGTAAGCGTATGCTTTTCACAGATTACAAGTTTGCTGTGAAGAAATGATTTATTTCTTAGAAAAGAGGATTTTTGAGTTGAAAGATCAGGTGTACCACAACAATCAAGAAACAAATGAAAAATTGAAGCAGTACATCTCTTCTGCATGTGAAGCCATCCCGCCTCACACGTTTACAAAGGTTTTTGGTAGTTTCGTTCAGCGACTATGCCATATTATTGCTGCGCATGGTGGATATGTGGAAAATACAGTACTTTAGATTTTTTCAGGCTGCAGCGTCATTTGTTGTTGAAAAGTGTAACTAAATTCGAAAGCTTGTCTGCCTGAAAATTTACCGATGTACCAAACATATTGTTACAAACGGTGTATTTCTATCGCTGCCCGTTTACTTTTTATTGATTTTTCAAATATACCGGTCATTTTTGAAACACCCTGTAAAATTACAAATTAATTAAAATAGGATACAGAAGTAATTTATATGAATTTATGAATTAACGACATCTAGTTAAATCAAAAAAATTTTTTTTCAACTGTTTCTTTTAAATAATACAATCATTTTTTGAAAAATTCTTACGTGATTAAAAAAATGGATTTCAGCATAAAAATAATACGAAAATCAGTCACCAAAATCAAAACAATTTTCAAAAAGTATTTTATCCAAGCTCATGTTATTATTATTTTTTTATTCGCTTGGCGATGTGCTTCTCATAAATTTCAACGGTATTCATTCGACCGTTCAATGGTTTAATGTGAAACTAAGGGAAGCTAGTCGTTGAAGGTCACCGTAATACTTACCCATTATGGACATGCGTATTATAATATATGAAAATAAAACATGTGTAAACCATTTATAAAATGCATTGCAATTCCAAGACAAAGTTTAAATGTATATTTAAATATATTTAATATACATAGTAATACACTATTAAGGAATTTCTGATGAATCAATTTCGACAAATTATATAAAACGAGAACTACTCAAAAAGTACTGAATTGCGTAAAGAAACATACTTATAACTCAAAAAATAATAAACATATAAACATCTACTGCGTCGTATTAAGAGTCTTATATAGAAATAAAAATACCTTTGAATTGAAATTTGAATGAAATACAGGGTTATGAAAAATCGACGAATTCGGAAAACAGAATTACAAATATCTCGGCAACTAATAATCCGATAGACTTCGTTCTTTATGCAAAATTTGTGTTATTTTATTGTGTTTTACGTCCACACTTTAAAATAAAAATAATTGTAAATTTGTATAAACCTTTCATGCAAATGCATTTTTGGAGAGTGCGAATAAAAATAGTTCCGGATAATCTAATTTACTGATATTAAATAGGCTTCATTCCAATCTTACATACTAAATACATACAAAATTTAAAGTCTCTATCTCAATTTGTTCGGGAGATAGGGTGTTTATAGTCAAATAGACAGACACACAGTCGGAAGGACGTGTTTTTTTTCCTAAACAGATGTCTTTTGTAATCTCCAGTATCTGAAACATGTAAATACGTCAAAAAAAGTTTTTTCAACTTTCTTAACGATTGCAAGACTTACCCTATACTATACACAATGGATAACTAAAAATAGATAGCTAAATGTAAATAATATTCTTCTCACTGACCTCGCGACGGTTCGTTTCCTTTTATGCAAAATGGTAGATTATATGAACAAAGTATGGTTATCATATATATATGTCCAACTGAAAATTTTATATACATATATATATATTAAGAAAAAAATTAATAACTTGAAAAGTTTTAATGAAATATTAGACAAATTTACCACATTTAATTAAAGGTAAGCAAATAAGTTGCCTTCTCCGTTGCCGGTATATTTTGTCTACTGACTTAAAAAAAAAAAAATTCTGTTAAATTTTATTTGACATTTTACAACAAATATCGATCATTTGCTAATTGTGAAAATAAACATGCTGTAAATTCGACATAGTTTTAATTTTTTTGAAAACTAGATATTTAAGACTTTAATGAAATATCAGAAAATACTAAAAATAAAATACCAAGATATGACGTATAAATATAAATGAAAAGTTATGCCTGCGTGATCAATAATTTTTTATGTGTAAGATAGAATTTGTTACGGACGAAATATAGACGAACCTTTGCGAAGAGTTTGCTTAATCATTCACTTAAAGATTTTTGACACCACAAAATTTTTAAAATACAATTTCTTACTATTTAATGAAAGAAATGTTTAGATTAAATATTACGACTTTTTTAGCCTAAAAAGTGGCGTTTATCTCATGTTTTAAATTTATTGTATATAAAAAGAGTTAATCGGTCTTTTAATCTGTTACAAATTGATTTTTTAATACAATTTATTTATGGTTTAGTGTGTAATAAGTCAATGGTTGTTAAAAAGCATGTTTCACTGGTTTTTATTAAATATAATAGCTATCGTTCAGTCATAAATATTATTTTAAATTTCTTTTCATCGAACAAATACTATTTCTGCCGGTGAGTCGAAAGTCTATTCAACATGTCGACTAAGATTCCACTCTGCAAGATGAACTGAAAAGCTCGTGTGTATGAAACGTAGAGTAATGTTTGAATTTCGGCTGCATGCTGCCGCCAGCGCTATCTGTTGGCCAAAATTCGAACTATTTGGAGAAAATGCATTTTTTTTTAATTTATTGATTTTTTAATAACACTGCAGCAAACCGCGTATCTTTATTTCAAACCTTTTTTTTATTATTTACATTCAAAGTGGGTCAGTCATTTATTGGACACCCTGTATATATATATATGTGTGTGTGTGTGTGTGTGTGTGTATGCATATGATTATTATATGTGTAATGATTATTCATCATTCTGATGACATTTTAGACGTGGTCTTAATTTTCTAACAGCTTAGAACGCGCATTAAAATCCATCCTTAATTCCCAAATTCAAAGATTCTCTAGGGAAGAATACATTGCTTACCCACAAGAAAAGTGACACATTTCGCAAACATTTATTTTGCCTTTTATTCCACTAATAGGTCCGTCATAAATCTATCTTGCTACTCAAAAAGTTTCATAGGTTTAGTTATAGTAGAAGTCTCTTTATTATTATTTTTCCCCATTAGTGACCAGGGAAGAGAAGTGGATTGTGTAGGGAGGTAAATTTATCGAACCTTGCAATACTCATCAAATGTCTTCATTCTTAATGCTTTTAAGTTTTTAGGCACATTGTTGCACCTGTTCATATCCATGTGCATTCGGTAAAAATTAGGACTTCTGCCGAAAAGACAACAGTGCTTTCCGTTGGAAACACTTTATTCTATATCAGTTACATCGTCTAACATAGACGAGCATCCTCCGCTGTTGAAATTTTAGTTCGTCACTTTCATTGTTAAAATCACAGCTAGTAATGTCTTATTTCATTTTTAATGAAGTCACATAATAACTTTGTCGAATAATAACTCTCAAACCTCACTTTCTCTCAGCAAATATTAATTTTTTGTCGAGACAAAATATTCGCGTTCCACTTTCAGCTTAAATTGCGAGACGCGGAAAGTTTTCTGTTCTTATATAAATACAAAAACAGCCAATTATAGCTTTGAATCAGGAACGAATTATAATGGACCACAAGCATTTCTGACGTCAAAGAACGTCACGATGGATTATAGCAAATCAGCGTCTCCATTTATCCCACAAGCGTTCACCAAAAGCCAATCAAATACCGTAACGCTTGTGGGAAACATTGCAAGCTCCGCCCAATGCTAGTGGTCAATTGTGCAGCGTTTAGTTTGATAGGTAATGGCTTTGGGGCCTATAGCAGCTATGGCTTTTGCCTGGAATGAACTGTAATATACATAGAAACAACGACAAGTGAGTAAAATTTTTATTTCTTTTATCCATTATATACATATCACTACAAAGGTACAGCACAATAACATCCATCTTTTACCAGGATTCGAACCAGAATCCTCTGCGTGGCAGTAGTGGCTACTACTGATCAGGCGACTAGGGCGACATTTGTGACGCATAAAAAATAAGGGACACCTGTGGTGTTTACGAGAAAGGAGCCAAAATAGACTTTTGGAACAAATTAAGAAAAAGGTTCAAAGCAGATAACTTTAAAATACTTTAATATCGGCATTTCAATGTTGAGAAATAAAAAGAAAAATGATTGCTGAGAAACGACTCTGAAGAAAGAATTTGATAGGGAATAAATGTTAAAATACATATAAAAAAAACGAGTAACAAGAATCTAAATGCATTTACTAAAACAAAATACAAACTTGCGTAAAAACTGTTGTTAAAAAAAACTTATTTTTTTTTTTTTTTTTTTTTTTTTTTTTTTTTACAAAATTTTTGTTTCATATTAAAATATGAAACGAAGATTTTGAATTAAATGTAGTGGTAAAATAAACAGATTTAAAATTGCACATATACTGTTAAATTATTTTATTAATAGAACATTTATTATTATAAAAATAATAATATCAATGAATCAATATGAAGTATCGTGTTGGTTATTGTAAACTATGTTCTTTAAGTTGAGCGGAACGTTAGTAAATTTATTTTAAGTCCTGTAAGTATTTTAGTCGGTTTCGATATATTATTATAACATTAAAAACGAATCAGTTTCCATTCAGTAAAAACAAAGCTGTTTACATTATGAAAACAAAATTTATATTCGCAGGTTTCACCTGTATTTGTAGATAGATATATAATGCTTTTTACCTTTCAATTTATCTAACCATCATAAGTGTCCTGATGAAAGTAAAGCCAGTTGCGTTTAACCCTTTACGGCGCACCACTCTTTAAAGTTGGAATTTAAAGAAAAAAAAATAGGCAATCTATTTAGGCCTGGAGGAGTACACAGGCATTGTTTTGTAAAGATTGCACTAACCATTTTAATTATACAGCTGTTGCCGAAGTGGTAACCTCACATACGTAAAGCATTGATAAACGCAGTGAGAAGAGCATTGCTGTGAAGCGCGTATTACAGTAAAATATTTTACCTATTATTTAAAAAAGTAGAGTTTGATCTCTGTGGTGCTGCCATCTAGAACTCATAAGAAAGATTTAAAGTAGCCATTAGAGTAGTTTTTCAGATATTTTATCGGAGTTTTTGTGTCTTTAAACAGAGGGAACTTTAGGTGTTGCCGACCCGGCAACACTGCACATTAAGGGGTTAATCTTGGATAAATTAAGGATTAAAGTTAAACACATATTTACATTTATATCAATTTAACATTCTATTGTACAATTTTTAGGTAGGTTTCGTATGAAATACTACCTACTGCGATCGCACAGATGTTGGAATTTCTGAAAACTTTTTGCAGATCTACGCCGATCATGACCCCTAGACTCCAAAACTACCACCAGTAAAAAAGTTTATATATATATAACTATATATATATCTTACTCTCTTATGGATACGATAACTTCAATATATTTGCTCCAATCTCTTCCAAACTGATACATAAAATCAAGGGGTATAAAATCTCAGCTAAGTTCGTAATGGGCAAAATCGGTCCAAGGGGGTGGAAATAGGGAGGGTTTTTGTGAAAATCGAGAAAACGCCATAACTTCTTAGATAAAATAGATATCGAATAGGTTTAAAGTTTATATTACTTCTTAAAAATGGGTCAAAAATTTATGCGTGACAGATTTTTGATAAATTTAGAAATGGACTATAGAAGCAAAAAAATAAATAAATAAATAAACAAATAAATAAATAAATAAATAAATAAACAAGATTTTTGAGAGAAAAAAATTCATAACTTCGTCAATTCTCAAGATATTAAGTCTGACTATTTTTTTTTTATAAATGTTCTTAAAATTATCTAAAACTTTTGTATTTAAAAATATTTGATAGGACCAAATTTTACCGATGAAAAAAATTAAAAACGAAAAGAAAAAGGGGGGGGGGGTGAAAAAAGAAAAAAATCCACAACTCCGTCAATTTTTAAGCTATCAAATGTAATTAAATTCATTTTACATCTTCTCAATAATATCTACAACTTTTATACTGAATAGTTTTTGATAGGACCAATTCGTGCAGCAAAGGAGTTGGAGAAAAAACCCTCAAATCCAAACTGATTATATTCTGACTCATTTTTAAATTCATTTTTGATTTTAAACGCATCCAAATAGTAGATCCTCTTATTTAGAAACTGTATAAAGAGACGAATTGGTCAGTTTTTGATAAAGACCGAATATATTTCAAAAAAGACTACCAAAAAAGGGTATTTTGAACAGAATTTCCCGAAGCCATCGAGACTGAAAATTTAAGGAAGTATTCAAATAAAAAATTGCGTTTTTTTCTGACTCGTTTCTAAATACATTTTTGCTCTCAAATGCATCCAATTTATAGATCCTCTTAATTACGAGTTATGTAATGTGACGCATTGGTCAGTTTTTTGATAAAGACAGAATATATTTCAAAAAAGGTTGCCAAAAAAGCTATTTTGAACAGAATTTCCCGAAGTCATCGAGACTGAAAATTTAAGGAAGTATTCAAATAATAAATTGCGTTTTTTCTGACTCGTTTTTTCTCTCTCGAATTTACAGATCCTCGTATTTAGGAACTATATAATGTGACGCATTGGCCAGTTTTTTTGATAAAGATAGAATATATTTTTAAAAATGCTGCAAAGTGGGCACTTGGCACAAAATTTTCCGAAGCAATCATGATTGTAGTATTAAAGATATATTCAAATAACAAATGGGTTACATTATGACTCATTTTTAAATTCAATTTTACTCTCAAACGCATTCAATTGGTAGTTTTTTGTTATTTAGGAACTATATAATGTACTGTTTTGGTCAATTTTCAATAAATTCAGAATATATTTCAAAATATTTTTTCAAAATGGGCATTTGAGATGAATTTCGCTTAAGATAATTCTGATAAAACCAGTTCTTCTAGAAAAATGAAATTAAGAATTTTTCATAAGCGGCCAAATGAAGATATTAAACTGGGTTTATCGCTAATCATACCTTATTTTTCGTTGTTAAAATGAGAACTCTTCGAAATCTATCTTCACCTATAGGCCAAGCCGACAGGGATTTTTTGTAAAAAATGTATTTTAACGTGGTGTTACTGCAATTTGGGTTTTTGTAAAAATAAAATATGTTCATTTGTAAATACATAATGTTTAGAGTAAATGATAATGCGAAAACCTGCCTCAAAAATAAGAAGAAAAGAATAGTTTTCGCTTGTTATTTGCAAAAAACTCGATAAAGGAAATTAAATTGAATTTTTAAAATAATAATAAAATGAAATAGTTATTAAATGTTTAAACTCTTTTTCAAAAATATGTGCATTTTCATAGTCAAAATGTTAACTTTCAAACTAAAAAGTGTAAAAATTAGTCGGACATTTTTTGTGGTATGTTTTATTTTTGGGTTAAAGTTTATACTACGAGATTCCAAAAAAATCATACACATACTTATTACTCAAATTTATTATATAAGTGTTATTTTAGGATAAAAAGATTAATTTACTGGTGTACGTTTGATTAAAACATATGTCATGCATATCTGCCCTATAAATGAAAGCAAAAATATCAGTATGTCAAAATAACTTTATTTTCGTTAACTTAAAATTATAAAAATTAACTTTCAGATTTTTTTAATTAAAAAAATAATGTTATAATATTGTATAATGAATATTTATTTTCATCTAAATCTTAAAGCATTTATGTGTAATTCTACGAAACCAAAATCAGTTGCGAAACATAAGATTAACATGTTATATGGAAATTCATTAGTTACTAGACTAGACTAGATATAGAACTACTTACATGTTTAGTAATAGATTAGTATGTTTAGAACGGCAACAGATAATTTGCATTTAGTGGTATGTTTACACTTAAGCTTAAAACAACAGTTATTCTGTAAATTAAATTCAAATGAGATGTAGATGTAAGGCTATGAGTTTAAATTGTTATATTCAATCGCCATTTTATTCACATTTTTTGCACTGAAAATGCAATTTCGCATGTAGCTATATAACGGTATGAAAAATGTGCAAAAGATACACAAACTGAAAAGAACCATTCAATTACATTTAAGAAAACAGCCCACTCTATTAATTTTTTTCTGTGAAATTACAAAGAATCTATGTGTAATCCGTTATCATCTTAAGTCTTATGTAAAATTACTTACAGAGATTTTTTTTAAATAACAAAGAGATTATTCGGTAAATGTAAAATAGAATCGTTAAACTTACATCTTTAAAAAATAACCAAGACTTCCCCTAAAATTTTTTTTATTGAAAATAATTTAACTTAATTCTCAAAACCAATCGATCTTCAACAAATCTGAAAGAATTTGAATTTTTCGAGAAATTTTGAACTGCTGTACCATTTTGTTTTACTCTGCCTAGTTATCCCAGAATTCGAAATCATGACTTTTAACAGAAGAACATGGTAGTAACTGAGCTACAGGAGTTGTTGTTATGTAGTTCAAAATACGTCTTCTATGATTTAGCGGGGGAAAATCGATAAAAATTCCAACTAACACTGAGGAGATGACTTTTCCCTTTCGAAATTATTCTAATTTAAAATAAAATTAAATAAAACAAAATCAAGTTTAAATAAAATTTTTATTTTTATTTTTTCAATTAAAATTGTAAAATAGCTTAATAAGAAGTGTGTATTTTGAAGTTTTAATCAAGGTAAAAGTACCTTTCAATACAGATGAAATCCCTAAAGAAAATTAGATATAATATAAGGAAAAGTTCGGTAAAATGATGACCGACAATCTCGATCGAATATATTTAACCGAGAATAGTGTAAATGTACGGAGATTCTTGCATTTTCCTGTGTCTATGTTTTTACAAAAAAAGAAAAAAAATTAACTGTATATGTTAACAATGTCTTCTTCTTTAAAGACGCATTTTAAACCATTGCTAAATATCGGTTGCAATAAAAAAATAGTTATAAAAATTTCCAGTAGGTATAACTTGAAACTTTATCAGTGATCCAAATTTACAAAAGTGTTTATTGTGGCGTTGTATTGGGAAAAATGTTGTACAAAGATTTCAGGAGCACTACTCTAAAAACATGACTGTTTTTTTTTTTTTTTTTTTTTTTTTTTTGCAGATAAAAATTTTATTAGGTATATATATATATATATATATATATTGCATGAGATTTAAATATACGTATATATTTTAACAAAAATAAAGAAAACAATTGTTGAAGTCTTCGTGTAGTTCAAATTATATGTAGAAAGTGTTTTTAAAATCTTTAAACACAGAGAGTTATCTAAGGGAAATTGAAAATAAATGTGTACTGCTTGAGTCGAACCATTAAATGTGGAAATATCATACAGAAAAATGAAAGGTGTTTTCTGGAAAAAAAAGACGTAGAAAAAAGATTTATATGGGTTATGCCGCACAAAATATTCCTGCTGATTATTTAAATGCTATTGTGGACTTTATCGTAATAGAATACTACTGATTTTAATTTTAGAACGGTAATAACATTTAACTACTACTATTAAATACAATAAAGCCATTTAGTTCCAGCCACGTTCCATATTAGTGCCATATTAGTCACGTGTGTTTTGTTGATAGTTACACCTACATCTCTTAACCCCTTGAGGGTTATGTTTAATTGAGATTTGCACCAGAAACTTTTAATTAAGTTTTGTTCATATAATTTTGAGGGGAAATACAACAAATGACCTATTATTCAAACGCCAATGAACTGGATTGTCTAATTAACCGGACCATAAATTTTTTTTCTGCTTTCTCCATAACTATTGAAGTGAAATAGTTTAAGGTACGCTAAGGTAAATTTGGCTGAAAATTAATCTTTAAATAAACATTTCTGAATCCTGAAATAATAAAATTGCACTGTCTCTAGAACGTCGGAAGTTTTTAAAGCTCCAAGCATTCATTTTCTCCCAGGAACATTTCCCTTAATCTTCAAATTCTCTGATGGGTACCGAAAAAATTGCTTTTTTTTCTGTCCTTGGAAAGAGGAATACCTGGCCCTCTTCTCTCGGCTCGCATTTGTTAGTACAGTGAATACATGTAATAATTTCCATGTGTACTTCTATGTACCACTATTCGGTAAATATTTGGTTACAGATAGAAAGGAAATTTTTGAGTACTCATGAATGCACACGTATCTCTGTGCTATATAAAAATATGAATTTTCTTTACATAGTAATTTACATTGTAGCATCATCATATCTTCTAGGATATAAAGTTTGAAATAAACATTCGTTTGGTGGCAAAACATATTAACAATAAGACCAAATATGTCTGCATGGTGTATTTGCTTTTTCCGGGAGATTTTATTTGTATACTATAAGATATTCTGACCTCAATTTACCAAAAAGACACATTGTATGAAATTATACTTACTGTATGACGCTCTCTGATAAAAAAAATTTGAATCCTTAAATTAATATTGTCATTATTCAGGAACAATCTGATTTTGTAAAATCTGAACAAAAACGCTGTATAATGAAATTTAGAAAAATACGAAAAACGTGACCTTGGTATTGATGTTGTATTTTGTCGGATTATTTTTGGCGCATTTTCAGCCACAAATTTTATAAGATACATCTAAATCAAAAGAAAAAATTCGCTATCTAATTCAATGTATAGTAAACAAACAATACTTACCGACCCTGGATTTGAACTCACGATTTGCGAGATTCTAAATCATTACCTGATAATTCAGCTCAGATTATACAAGCCAAGATTTCAAATATTGCAATTTATTGTGTTCAAAAAAGTACACATATTTTTGTGTAATATTCTGTTTTGACACATATTTTTCCGTAATTAAGTAACACATAGATCTGTGTAATATTCTGTTCTTATATATATAGCTTTGTAAAAATTGTACACATAATTTTATGTAATATTCTTTTCTTATGTATATGTCTGTGTGAAATCCTTGCACATTTTTTCAGTCTAAAATGACAAATACAGAGGTATTTGTGTAATATTGAAAATTTGTAAAATAAATTAACACACCAATCGGGTATATACGAAATATTTTCTACTATTTATACCCCAGTTTCGTTTTTTGAAGGGATAACGAATTAAACACCTCCATTAAGCCCCAAAATACACATAAATACAGGTAAATTTTAACGATAAGTGTGTAAACGTCATAGGGAGAAAAATCGGTAGAACCATGACGTGGCGTTATTAACCTAGGACACCTTTGTTATTGATTTTAAAGAACCCAAAAGGTAATCTTTAAGAACTAAGATTCAGAACTCTCTTCTTTCTTATATATTTCTGGTTATTTCCGTCATTCTTATAATGAAGACGAGACGCTAATTGCTAATGAGACTAATGCACTTCAAGATATAAAGTTTTGATAGATCAATGTTATTTTTTTCTATTAAAACACGAATTTACTCATAGACAACATGACGGCTCTTCCAAACCACATTTTCACATATTTGAACATACTCACGTAATTAACAAACCTAGGATAAGTGTTATTCAATTTCATCGGTTAGCAGATGTGACTCACTCTGCACATAAGCGAAAATATAACTGATATGGGTCAAAGGTTATTTCGTGCAAGAAACTAACGATTCAACACATCATTATTAATATTAAAGAAGCCAAAATGTAATATTTAAGAACCAAGATGTAGAATTCTCTTCTCTCGTATATATTTCTGATATTTTCCGTCATTCTTACATAGAAAACGGATGCTGATTGCTACTGAGACTTATGCAATACAGGATATAAAGTTTTGAATCGATCAAAGTTATTTTCGTATATTAAAACAAGAATTTACTCATAGACAGTATGACGGCTCTTCATAACCACAATTTTACATATTTAAACATACTCACGTACTTAACACCTAGGATAAATGTTATTCAATTCCATCGGTTAGCAGATGAGACCCACTTTTCACCGCGACTAACATATAACTGCTAGGGGTAAAAGATCTTTCCGTGCAAGGAGTTAATGACCCTTCACTCTCTCGTCAAGCTTAAAGAAGCAGCAAAAAAAGATGTGTTGTAGTTTCGTTTCTTTAAGTATAGAAAACATCCATACATTATTATTATTTTCGGAGAGTTTAAGTTTCAAGTAACAATTTATTTAAGTAGAAAATGTAAAGTTTCATGAAACAGATCTTTAAAATTCAAGGTTTTCTATTTTTACGCAAACATCCTGAAACATATATAATTGGATAGTTTTCATCCCGAATAAAACATATTTTTAATCTAATTAAGTTGTTGAAAACGCTTCTTTATGCATATTTTTAGTTTTAAAAAGAGTTTAAAAATAAAAATTCTTTAATTCAATTTTAAATTTTCCGTGGTATGAAATAGTGTTTATGCTTAGATAAAAATAACACAGCGAAGAAAAATAAGCTTATTTTGCATTCTAGCTTATTGCTTCAAGCAGCTAAAAACGAAATTTAATTATATATTTTATACGCATTATCAAAATTTTTAAAACAATGTAATTTGTATTTATAGTTTTTGAACTTTTATAAAACAATTTTTAAAGAATATTATATTTTATTAAATATTTATTCATACTTGTAAAAGAGCAAACATATTAGGAACTCACTTTTTTACATGCTTTTATTTAACTTTGCCAGACATGCATAAATTCCACAAGTAGTATTTTTAATCGATTCCCATTCAGTTAATTTCAAACATTGTACCATCTATAACTTTCCATAATATTTTCAAGACCGGTAAGGTAATATTCAATTCATATTACGGTAATTTAACGTGAATAAATTTATAATCAATTTAAATAATAGTCATACCAAACATGCTGTATTTGTATGGACATTCTGGAATCTTTAGAAAATTTTGAGCAAGCAGATAATTGCTGCAACGATGTTTTGTCACAATAAATATCTACGTAAAACTATGTCACGTACAAACTATGTCAATGTATATGAGAGTTTAATATCACGAGTGAAATATAAGTTTGAGTTTTCTTTATCTGTATCCCTCTTATTATGAATGGTTTCGACCGGGAACAGTTTTTGTTTTTTAATGAATTTCGTGTCGTGTGGTGTATGTCAGATTAGAGAATTATATATTTTCACACAGGATTGACGGAAAAATAAACTTAAACCAAATTTCGGTAATCTTTCTATTTTCTGCAAATAAATAAATAAATAAATAAATAAAATGCCCCCCCCCCAAAAAAAAAATTTAAATACATACCTAAATACATATAATTTTTAATTAGTTATACATGTAAAACAAATATAAGTCAATTCTATGTGTGACGGAATGGCATTTTTAGTTGCAAAATAAAGTTAAAGTAATTATCCTGAAGCTGCTTTCAAACAAAAATTGATTGTGCATTTCACAAATGACTGTTATTAAAATATTAAACAAAATACTTTAAACATTTTTTTACATTCTTTCATTTTGAGTAATTTCCTATTATGTGAAGGAATAACATTTTATAAACCATGACTCTAACTTTTTACTTAAAACTGGAAAATTTTATAAATTAGTAAAACAATTAATGTTTTAAACTAATATGTACGTATAATATGATGTATAAGCTGTACAAAATTATGGTTTAAGAGCAACCTCTTAACCTTAAGGTTTAAGTTATTAAAAATTATTTGAGGTGATGGAATAAACGAAAAGTTCTTTGCACATTTATTTTAAAAAAATGACTAAATTTATAAATTTAATTATTGTTTTATTATCCACATTGAATGTTTTAATTTACGCCACATTACAATTCACATTTGATAGCTTTTTAAAAACATATCGAGCACGATTTCTTACTTTTTAAAATGTCTGTTGAATACAACACATTCTTTTTTTTTTACATCAAGTATATGGCTCAAGGATATTATGATCGATTACATATTGCACAATATACATTCATTTATTAAAAAAATGCATAAAATGCAAATAATATTAGTTTTTCCATGTGTTTTTTAAGCATGCTCTTTGTACACAACTACAAGCATTTTACTTTTTCAGCCATGTTATTTTTTTCGACTGTTAACAATTGCAAAAAAAAGATGATCTAAAACCTTAATTACAAAACCTGGCATATATTTCAAAACTTTATTTATAAAATTTATTGAAAAAGTGTTTTTGATGAAAGTTGATCATTGTACGGAATTGCACTATGCATAATTAGTAATATATTTTACGTGCTACCCAGGTCGGTTCTCTATGGCTCAGACAAAATTTTTATATTTACATATAAAATAAAATGTAATAAATTCATCAATAGCACGTGTTTTCTAATAATACGAATTTTATCTAATTAAAAATTGCTTTTAATAACGCGATTTTTCTACTATACTGATTTTTGTAACTGGTCACTCAATGATAAACTCTTATATTAAAACTTTTCAAAAGGTATTCGAAATATTTCTGCAGTTTCAAGCTAAAAATTTACCATTTCAATACATTCTTAAACTTTTAACCCATTAGTGCCTAGCGTCCCTTTTTAGGGACGCTTCAAAAGGTGCATATAGCACTGTTTTTGACACCGGTAAAAAAGAACAGCAATCTTTATTTTATTTAATTGAAACATTTTCGTAATTAATGAACTAAACTTAATTCTTTTAAAAATAGTGGTGCCAACTGAATAAAATTTGCGTAAAAGGTGGTGGGCACGAATGGGTTAAAGAACCTGACATATATTTCAAAACTTTATTTAAAAAATTTATTAAAAAAGTGTTTTTGATGAAAGTTGATCATTGTACGGAATTGCACTATGCATAATTAGTAATATATTTTACGTGCTACCCAGGTCGGTTCTCTATGGCTCAAACAAAATGTTTATATTTACATATAAAATAAAATGTAATAAATTCATCAATAGCACGTGTTTTCTAATAATACGAATTTTATCTAATTAAAAATTGCTTTTAATAACGCGATTTTTCTACTATACTGATTTTTGTAACTGGTCACTCAATGATAAACTCTTATATTAAAACTTTTCAAAAGGTATTCGAAATATTTCTGCAGTTTCAAACTAAAAATTTACCATTTCAATACATTCTTAAACTTTTAACCCATTAGTGCCTAGCGTCCCTTTTTAGGGACGCTTCAAAAGGTGCATATAGCACTGTTTTTGACACCGGTAAAAAAGAACAGCAATCTTTATTTTATTTAATTGAAACATTTTCGTAATTAATGAACTAAACTTAATTCTTTTAAAAATAGTGGTGCCAACTGAATAAAATTTGCGTAAAAGGTGGTGGGCACGAATGGGTTAAAGAACGCATAAAAAAATCTTCAAAATTTAATCTTCTGAGCATTACTTGATTTATAATTTGTACTTTCGTCTTGAATCAATTATGCTTGATAATTATAAGCAGTGATATCCATAGCTATAAATGTTGTCCCATTCGAGCCACCGAGGCTAAAAACATAAATTTTTTTAATCATTAAACAATATTTCTGTAGAAAACCTAAACGGTTTTGGTAATTAGATAATTTTGATCTCATCGAATTATTAGTAGCATTTTAGACAAAAACGAACTATCGGGGAAATTAAGATTTTGGACTAAAAACGAAAATGAAACCGAATTTTCGAACTAATACGTATGTTAAATATGATGTATAAGCTGAACAAAATTATAGTTTAGACTCAAAACTTTAAAGCAATCTATCTGTATTAAAGTTGAAGTTATTAATAGTTATTTGATTTTGCCAGAAAATATCACACACAGATATCAAATACGTACCCAGAAGCGATTGCAACGAAATGGCAATTATACATCTTCACATAGTAACCCGGCTATTGATGTTTATTTATTAATAAACTGATTATTATCTCTTATATATTTTTTAATGATATAAATTGTTTTGTTTTATTTACTAACTAAACTTTTTTTTTATTTATTATCAATTTTAAATAATACAAAATTAAATAATAGAATTATATTACATTATATTAATAATATTTTAAATAACAGAAAAAGTTATATATATATATATATATATATATATTTGTGTAATTTGTATTTTAAATCAAAGTTTTCTCCAAATTGCCGTCAGAAAAAAAAAATTGTGCCAATGTGATGAGTACGGCATCTGTATTTTAAGTTAGCCTGATGCAGGTGCTAAATCACCAATTATTGTATCCATGGCATTTTTCGTATTTTATTAATTTCATTCAAAATATAATAATGCAATCCTTTCACTCATTTCATTTATAATACATAACTTTAATTTGAAGCTAAAATGTTTAAAACTCAGTTTTTTTTTTTTTTTTTTTTTTTTTTTTTTTTTTTTTTTTTTTTTTAAAGAACAGAAAAAATCAAAAATAATGATAGTTTGAAGCTTCATAATTGCAGTGGAAGAACAAAACACAAATAAACACAATTTACCACAGCCTACATCCTGTCAAAAAACTTCTACACATTAACCAATAAGATGTGTTTCATTTCGGCGGCGCACAATTAACAAATTATCGCGATTTCTGTGCCACATACGATTGCGTAATATATATATACACAGCTCAAAACAATTAAAGGAAATTGCAGTTTTAGGTGGATTTTGTATCTGGGAAACCTTGTAGCTGATTGATACATGGTCGACAGACATAGTAGGTTATATGAAAATAAATTACACATGTTTGGCAGAAAAAATGCATTTTATTGCGCATTTGTGTACAAAAAGAAAAAAAGACAATTTGAGCAAATGAGAAAAAAAAATAAGAAAAGGTGTTTTCTTCAAAGAAAATCATTTTCAGTAGGGGGTATGGTTTCCACGGGCGGCCAGCAACATTGAACACCTTTGAGACATGGACTCAATGAGGCTATTAATGACGTGTCGGGGTATTCTGCCCCACTCTTCCAGAAGAGCTCTTTCCAGTTTTTGGAGAGTTTGCGGGGGTTGTTGGCGGCCAGAAACTCGTCTTCCTAGAGTTTCCCAAACGTGCTCGATTGGATTCATGTCTGGAGAACACGCTGGCCATTCCATTCGAACGATTCCTTCCTCGAAAAGGAAATCCTCCACCAGGTTTGCACGATGTGGCCTGCAGTTATCGTCCATTAAAATGAAGTTATCTTCGATTGCTGCAGCTTAAGGGACTACAATAGGTCTGAGGATCTCATCCCTATATCGGCGGCCAGTCAGAGCTCCATCTCGAATGATGTAGAGGTCAGTGCGCTCGTCAATAGAGATGCCACCATACACCAACACTCCTCTTCCGCCAAATCTGAGACTTTCGTGCACGAACGCAGGATTATTCCTACTGCTACGGTCCCTCCAGATGAAAATACGCCTATTATCCGGATGCACAGAAAAACGGGACTCGTCAGAAAAAATAATATTGCTCCATTCATTTCTCCTCCAGTTGACATGCTCGGTTGCCCATTCCCTGCGGTCGCGACGACGCCTTGATGTTAATCTAACACATACGATCGGTCGGCGAGCATACAGACCTACAGCATGGAGCCGGTTTCGTACAGTCTGAGTTGAAATCGTGATGCCTGTAGCCGAGCGAAGGTGTCGTTGGAGAAGAGTAGCGTTCATGTTTCGGTGTCTCCGAGCTGTTAACGCTAAATACCGATCTTCATCGGGCGTTGTTGCCCGTCTACGACCTTGCCCTGGTCTTCGGCCTGCACATCCACTCTCCAAAAAACGGTTCCAGATCTTGGAAATAACACTTTGTGATACTCCAATGGCTTGCGCTACTTCGGCTTGAGTTTGGCCCCCTTCTAACTTACCAACAATTCTCCAAGCTTCTGAATCTGTCAAATGACTTCGCTAAGACATCGTACTCATCGAAACAAAACAATCACTGAATGCCGAGCATCTTTGTCTTCATTCTCTTTTATCCAGTTGAAAGTCAAATTTCATTCGCTGCCGCTGAAACGACGTTTTTGACGTCGAACTCAAAATTTGCATACTCCACAGTTTGAAAAGCAGAAAAATTTGCATTTGTGATTATCTAATTCTATTTTTTGCAAAAAAAAAAATTCGTTTATATCTTTATTTTATATAAAACTTCAAATATCCTTTAATTGATTTGAGCAGTGTATATACATACAGGGTGTCCCTAAACTCATGGTACATACGCTAGGGGGTGATAGAACACACCAAGACGAGTAATAATAAAAAGGAAACCAAGGGTCCCAAACGTTTTCCGAAGGAAATAGCCGCCATTAAAGTTTAGGGTCCAAAACTTCAAATGATTATATAAAACGGAAAAATTAGTCGATTGATTTGCGGTTTTTACTAAAACTACTCTTTAAATGAGTGTTTTCTTGAAAATAAATTATAAAGATAAATTTCGAAAAATGCCGATAGAGGGCGCTTTAGAATTTGAAATAACGAACAGCTGTTTTTTTCCGTTATTTTTTGCTTTTCAATAAATGGTTTCGTAAGCTTTGACTTAAACTTTAATTTTATGCTCAAAATCTGAATAGTTGGAAGTGGTTAAGTAGCAAAAACTGAATAGTGTTCAGAGTGTTCATATTTCAAATGATTATAAAAAATGGCAAAATCGGTCGATTGATTTGCGGTTTTCATTAAAACTATTCTCATTTTAATAACAATTTTAATTTTTCTTAAGAAAGGTGTTATAGTAAAAATAAAATACATTGACATGTTTCGGAACCGTCAATAAGTTCCTTAGTCATAATATAAATAAATCAAAATTTCAAAATATTTCTCGGACAATACAAATGACACGCGACAATGGGATATAAATAACAAAAACACGCGCTCTATGGCAAAAAATTAAATTAAAATATAGACCATGATCTAAAACTTAACTAAAAATAAAAATTTCAAACTATTTCACGGTCAATACAAATAACACGCGACCAAGAGATATAAAAAACACCAAAAAACACGCGCGCTATTGTAAAAAATTAAATTAAAATAAAAATAGACCATGATCAAAAGAAATTCCAACTTGGTTCATCCCATTCAAGCCCTCACGAGGAATTTATTTATTAATTCTAACCATAACTTAGGAATAATAAAAGAAACGGTATCATTGCAAACCAGATTATTACGCGTATAAATTTCAATGGACTCTCTTATAATAGATTTACGATTACAGTTAGATATAAAACATAATTTACTTTGATTAAACAATATTTTTATCTCCTCATTTAAATATGTTCTTGATAAGGCAGTGTTAGTACGTCCAAATTTAATATCAGATTCGTGCTCCCCTTTTCTAATTCCAAACTTTCTCCCAGTCATGCCTATGTAATAATTTAAGTCACCCTTTTCAGTAATATAAGGTATTTCATAAACTCCAGCAAGATCATCATTTCCAATAGGATCCACTTGCTTATTAAGTAAACATCTTAATTTTGGTGGAGGAGTTGCAATCAAATCAATATTAAACTTTTTTAATTTAAATTTTAATTTCTCAAAACTGCCTTTCAGATATGGAAAAGAAACTCTTTTAAAATTTTTAAAATCACCCCCTTTATTGATTCTTTCAGTTAACCCTGGATATTGTTGTTTAGGCTTCCCTTTTCTATAATAATTAATTAATTTATTGATGCTATTTATTTTATACCCATTAGAACCTGCAATCTCACGGATCTTACGCAACTCTTCGTTTAAAAATTCATCAGAACAGACTTTAAACGCTCTACCAACCATGAAACGGAAAGTAGAGAATTTATAACAAAAAGGTGAACAAGCGGAATTTGGAATAATGTGTTGGCTATTAATTTTCTTTCTATAAATTGATCTTTTCAAAGAATCACCCTCCCTAATTAAAAAAGTGTCTAAAAACGGTAAACTACAATTCGCTTCTAATTCATAGGTAAATTGAATATTTTTATCTAATTTATTAACTTTATCAACAAAATTAAGGAAAGAATCTACCCCCCATTCCCAAACCAAAAAAACATCATCAACATACCTTTTCCAAAACATAGGAACTTTGTCAAAATTTTCAAAAATTCTTTTTTCATAAGGTCTCATTTTGAATTCTGCGAGGAAACCCGAAATGGGAGAACCAATTGGAGCCCCTAAATTTTGCTCATAAATTTTTCCATCAAACATAAAGAAATTATTATTTGTGATTAACTGTAAGCCAATTTTCAGTGTCTTTTTTATGTTATCACTATACATTTCTGAACTATCTATCAAATCACTAATATAAGAATTAACTTCACTAATGTCTATTGATGGAAACAACGACTTGACATCCATACTTGCCAAAATACAGTCATGAGGAATCTTAAGTATTTTGATATGTTCTACAAATTCTGCTATGGAATTAACAACCAAGTCCGAAGGAGGTAATAAGTCTTTCAACAATAAGACAAATGCTTTTTCCAAAAAATATGTTGGCGCTTGACATCTCATTACTATGGGGCGCAATGGATATCCTTCTTTATGATCTTTTACTCTACCAAGTCTTGTTGGTAGAGTAAAAGATCATAAAGAAGGATATCCATTGCGCCCCATAGTAATGAGATGTCAAGCGCCAACATATTTTTTGGAAAAAGCATTTGTCTTATTGTTGAAAGACTTATTACCTCCTTCGGACTTGGTTGTTAATTCCACAGCAGAATTTGTAGAACATATCAAAATACTTAAGATTCCTCATGACTGTATTTTGGCAAGTATGGATGTCAAGTCGTTGTTTCCATCAATAGACATTAGTGAAGTTAATTCTTATATTAGTGATTTGATAGATAGTTCAGAAATGTATAGTGATAACATAAAAAAGACACTGAAAATTGGCTTACAGTTAATCACAAATAATAATTTCTTTATGTTTGATGGAAAAATTTATGAGCAAAATTTAGGGGCTCCAATTGGTTCTCCCATTTCGGGTTTCCTCGCAGAATTCAAAATGAGACCTTATGAAAAAAGAATTTTTGAAAATTTTGACAAAGTTCCTATGTTTTGGAAAAGGTATGTTGATGATGTTTTTTTGGTTTGGGAATGGGGGGTAGATTCTTTCCTTAATTTTGTTGATAAAGTTAATAAATTAGATAAAAATATTCAATTTACCTATGAATTAGAAGCGAATTGTAGTTTACCGTTTTTAGACACTTTTTTAATTAGGGAGGGTGATTCTTTGAAAAGATCAATTTATAGAAAGAAAATTAATAGCCAACACATTATTCCAAATTCCGCTTGTTCACCTTTTTGTTATAAATTCTCTACTTTCCGTTTCATGGTTGGTAGAGCGTTTAAAGTCTGTTCTGATGAATTTTTAAACGAAGAGTTGCGTAAGATCCGTGAGATTGCAGGTTCTAATGGGTATAAAATAAATAGCATCAATAAATTAATTAATTATTATAGAAAAGGGAAGCCTAAACAACAATATCCAGGGTTAACTGAAAGAATCAATAAAGGGGGTGATTTTAAAAATTTTAAAAGAGTTTCTTTTCCATATCTGAAAGGCAGTTTTGAGAAATTAAAATTTAAATTAAAAAAGTTTAATATTGATTTGATTGCAACTCCTCCACCAAAATTAAGATGTTTACTTAATAAGCAAGTGGATCCTATTGGAAATGATGATCTTGCTGGAGTTTATGAAATACCTTATATTACTGAAAAGGGTGACTTAAATTATTACATAGGCATGACTGGGAGAAAGTTTGGAATTAGAAAAGGGGAGCACGAATCTGATATTAAATTTGGACGTACTAACACTGCCTTATCAAGAACATATTTAAATGAGGAGATAAAAATATTGTTTAATCAAAGTAAATTATGTTTTATATCTAACTGTAATCGTAAATCTATTATAAGAGAGTCCATTGAAATTTATACGCGTAATAATCTGGTTTGCAATGATACCGTTTCTTTTATTATTCCTAAGTTATGGTTAGAATTAATAAATAAATTCCTCGTGAGGGCTTGAATGGGATGAACCAAGTTGGAATTTCTTTTGATCATGGTCTATTTTTATTTTTATTTAATTTTTTACAATAGCGCGCGTGTTTTTTGGTGTTTTTTATATCTCTTGGTCGCGTGTTATTTGTATTGACCGTGAAATAGTTTGAAATTTTTATTTTTAGTTAAGTTTTAGATCATGGTCTATATTTTAATTTAATTTTTTGCCATAGAGCGCGTGTTTTTGTTATTTATATCCCATTGTCGCGTGTCATTTGTATTGTCCGAGAAATATTTTGAAATTTTGATTTATTTATATTATGACTAAGGAACTTATTGACGGTTCCGAAACATGTCAATGTATTTTATTTTTACTATAACACCTTTCTTAAGAAAAATTAAAATTGTTATTAAAATGTTAATATAAAAGGTGAATATTTTAAAATCTGATGATTTAAAAAATCAATTGGATTTAATTAACTTTTTATCATAAAACTATTCTTTATGTCGGTATTTTATTAAAAATAAATTATAAACATAAATTTCAAAAAATGCCGGTAGATGGCGCTTTAGACTTTGGAGTAACGAACATCTATTTTTTGCATCTGATTAAATGTTTTCAAAAGATTAGGCTTAAACTTAAATTTTGAGGTCAAAATCCCAATAGTTGGGAGTGGTTAAGAAGCACAAACTGAACTGTGTTCAGAGGGTTCAAAAATCAAATGATTATATAAAACGGAAAAATTGGTCGATTCTTTTGCGGTTTTTACTAAAACTACTCTTTAAATCAGTGTTTTCTTCAAAATAAATTTTAAAGATAAATTTCACAAAATGCCGATAGAGGGCGCCTTATAATTTGGAGTAGCGTACAAATAATTTTAACCGTTATTTTTTAAAATCTCATTAAATGCTTTCAAATGCTTACTCTTAAATTTTGAGATCAAATTCTGAATCGGTGCGAGTGTTTAAGTAGCGCAAAATTGAACTGTGTTCGAGGGGAGGGGAGGGTGAAATTTCAACTCCTGAACACACTTCAGTTTTCGTTTCTTAACCCCTCCCAACGATTCAAAATTTGAATTCAAACTTTCAGTTTAAATCTAAAATTTGGAAAACATTTAATAAGCTTTGGGAAAGCCTTTAATTAGATACAAAAAATAATGGTTAAAATTAGTTGTTGGTTACTCTGAAGTTTAAGGCACCCTCTAACAGAATTTCTTGAAATTTATCTTTAAAATGCTTTTTTAAGAAGATACTGATTTAAAGAATAGTTTTATTTTAAACCGGAAACGAATCGACCAATTTTTTCGTTTTGTATAATTATTTAAAATTTGAACCCTCTGAACACTGTTCAGTTTCTGGTACTAAACCACTCCCAACTATTCAGATTTTGAGCTCAAAATTTAAGTTTAAGACGAAACTTACGAAATCGCATGCAAAATATAACGGCAAAAAATAGTTGTTCGTTATTCCGAAGTCTAAAGAACCCTCTATCGGCATTTTTTGAAATTTATCTTTATAATTTATGTTTAATAAAATACCGACATAAAGAATAGTTTTAGTGAAAACCGCAAATCAACCGACCATTTTTTCCATTTTTTATTATTTGAAATTTGATCCCTCTGAACACACTAAAATTTGTGCTACTTAACCACTCTCAACTATTCAGATTTTGAGCTCAAAATTTAAGTTTAAGTCTGAGCTTGCGAAACAATTTAATGAGATGTAAAAAATAACGGCATAAAATAGTTTTTTCATTACTCCAAAGTCTAAAGCGCCCTTTATTGACATTTTCCAAAATTTATCTTTATAATTTATCTTCAAGAAAATACCGTCATAAAGAATAGTTCTAGTGAAAAGCGCAAATCAATCGACCAAATTTTTACGTTTTTTATGTTTTTTTGTAAATTTGGGACCCTAAACTTTAATGGCGGCTATCTCCTTTGGAAAACATTTGGGACCCTTGGTTTCCTATTTACTATTACTCGTCTTGATGTGTTCCATCACCCCGTAGCGCATGTACCATAAGTTTAGGGACACTCTGTATATATATATAGAGAGATAGTATAATGTATTTGATTTCAACACAAAGGTTTACGTATTTGCATAGCAAAAACGACCTAATTTCTTTATTTTTGTTTGTTCCTATCATTTTGCACCCCGCTATATATTAATCATCATGTATGCTTTTCTAGTGTACAATAAATAAAATTGACTTAATCATCAATTCACGCTTACGAAATTTAATGAAACAAAGTTACACAAATATCATTATAAAATAGACAAATATATATATTTCTTTACTTTTAATATAAATGAAGATAAGACTAATGCTACTATTTTTATATTCCCATATGAAATCTGTGCTATTAGTAACTTATTATTAGTCGTTTTAAGTAAATAACTATAACATAACAATCTCGCTTTAACTTTGAAATCTAATTGAACTTTGTTTAGATAAATTTTAAGAAACTAAATAAATTAATGGTGAATAAAAGGAGTGATAAATAAGTCTTTTCATTGAATTCCCCTTTCGAGCGCTCTTTCTGGAATATTTGATTTATTAAATTTCTTTTATTTTAGTTTAATTTAGATTCTAATCGAACCGCACAACAATCCATAATGCGTCTTGAATGTAAATTAAATTTTTAATGGATGCACCACACTTTATGCACCTTAATAATTGAAAATCGATAAATTTAAAATTCAGTGTGGTATTATAAAGAAGGTATATTCTTGAGAAATAAATGAATTAATTTCATGGTAGAGTAATTTTCTAATTACAAGCAAGATATTCAATCGATTTTAGAGAAGAAATACCTTTGATAACTAGTGAGCAGTAAAAATTATAAAATACATTACAGCATAATCTAAAAGCCATTATATTAAAAATTTTGCCAACAATGTAAAAAATGAATGTGCAAAACTGTAACTGCATTCGAACGTAGTTAATTTCATGTATAACATATTACACTGTAAATAAAAAATTTGCTTCCAAAAACAAAAAGTTGAGGCACCCCGGCTGACACTACAGTTCCTAACAAATTTACAATATGATATATTTATAAATGCTTTTAAAAATTTTTAAGTATACTAAAAGTCCTTTAGCTATTGTGTGCTTGATACAGAGGACAGAAATCTTTCAATTTTTACTTTGCTTGTCTCTTGAATTTATTTTCGCTGTATCTATCCAGTTATTCAATATGGCATTATTTAATTGAATTCCATTTCAGAAAATGGTTTAAAATATCTTTGAAATGATGTACAAACACTTAGAAAAATACAACATAAAATGCAAAAGATAATCTATATATTTTGCAACAAAAAGCACTATTACCCCACTTCCAATATGTTTTATAAAAATTAAAAAACTGCTCTGTTTATGACTGTTGTAAAAGTTCTCGAGCCTAGTTAGATCGCGTTGCTATTAGTGCGTCGTGCACGTTGCAGAGGGAACTCGATTTTAATGTGCATGTTGCTTGAAGCCGCCAATGCTCTTCCAACTGAGCCATTTTATGAGCAAAATTCATATCTAAAATTTTCCTTAAAAAAATGTAATTATGGGATTAATCTTATATAAAGAAAATAATTGTATAGTAATTTCCTAGTATGAATGGAATGGGAAACTCTGAAATAAAAAAAAAGGCCAGCCCCCTCCCCTTCCTATTCAACGTGTGACTTGCGCCCGCGCAATAAATTATTTTTACAATGTTTTATACCAACCCACGAAGCTAGTATAATGAATTTAGAATCTTCTTGTATATTTTTTAAGCTAGTGCTAAACTTCATGTATACAAAATGTTTTTTTTTTCTTTAATGTTACGTTTTACAGAAGAAGAAGAGCTAATGAATTGAATTATTCATCAACAAGTAATCAATATCACAAAATATATCGAAAATAAATTACAGCATTGGAAGAAATACTTCTAACAGACCGGGAGGCGGTAGCACAGACAATCACCTCACCGAATTCACAGATGAAAATCTTAGTTCAATTAAAGTCACAATCCAAGTCCAAGTCCAAGTCACATCTTGGTTCACCTAAAACCCCGTTTTAGTGGTTGTCTCGTAGGTTTACCCCTGTGCTTACCTGCACCCAAAGTATGAAAACATAGAGGATTAGAAGCAGGAAAATTAATGATAAACCTGGGAGTCAGCCACTGAAATTGGATTTTTAGGTGTTTTTGACCAAGATATGTATTGGCAGACCAATTGCGTTTTAATATGATAATAGATATTTAACTAAACCTAGAATTTGCACCCATGGACTCGACTAGGTGATGTTTGTGCTGCTTGCTACCGGTCTATTAGCAATAACATTTTAAATTCTACAAAAATGAGGACCATGCCATTTTATTTATAAATGCATTTTATTTATATATGTATTTTATTATATATGTATTTTATTTATATATTTAATAAAAGGATTTTCTTTAGATGAAATAAATTAAGAAATCTTGAAATTACCCAAAGTTTTGTGTGAATGCATCATACAATAACACATAATTACCATTAAAATATTTAAGAAATAAACACATCTACTTAATTAAAATTACATGTATAATAAATTTCCAATAGAAATCTTTAATGCATTTGAACGCATTTCTTGTAAAATTTATAAATGTCTCGGTAACACAACAACGTCATTAAAAGTTCCATTAAAAATATTTTATTAATAAATGATATCTAATAATCATCTTTTGTGGTTTCATTTAACTATCGCGATTTTAAATACTATTTAGAACCCTTATAAATTACGATAGCTCTTTTGATATTAAAATGCACTTTCTATTCACGTTTTGTTTAAAGTATTTCTTTGTTGAATTTCATCAAAGAAACTGTTTTTGAACTCTCGGCAAATATCATAATGTAGTATCCCTTATTAAATTCGGAAGAAGATAAGTTTATTATAATGGTATTAAATTAAATATTATTTTTTATTTTATCAGTAGTTTTAAATGAATTAGTCCCGTAATTTGCATTATATCAATTTTTTTCAAAAATGTTTAATGTGTTATTGAATTTATAACCGTAAGTCACAGAAACAGTTCGTCACCTGAGAATAATTAGGTTTTATCTGTGATTTTCAAAATATTGTCTTATATATAGAAAGGTTATATATGTATCTATGAAGGCATTTTTGCATCAAAATTATGTTATATAAGGTATTTGTACCCCATATGTACAGGGCTCTCAATATGGATACCCCTAATATTTTTAAAGGTAATAATTTTGATCGAGAGATGGCTAAACATTTTTGCGAAGAAAAGCAGTTGAATAGATAATTAAGTCTGGAAAGTGTAAAAAAACGTGTTGTTCGCTATTTAGGAAGAAACTTGTTGTTTCGAGATGTGCTGATCTTAAGGGTGTAATTCGATTCAAACTGCTTGTTTCGAATTAATTTTTGAATTCACTTTTGCTCTCAAACACATGAAACTCGCAGATTCTCTTATTTAGAAAGTGCACAAGGTGCCGAGAAGGTCAATTTTTTGATAAGTGCACAACATATTGCAAAACAAGCAATCAAAAACGGCAATTTGAACCGATTTTTCCGAAATGGGAGATAAGGGAACGAAAAAAATCCCTTTCGGCATGGCCTATAGGCGGAGGTAGATTTCGAAAAGTTTTCATCTCAAAAAAAAAAAAAAAAAAAAAAAAAAAAAATGCCTATCTCTACTTAAATGCCCATTTTGGCAATATATTTTGAATTATATTCTTACTTTATTTAAAAAATTGACCAATATGCTCATTATATAGTTCCTAAATAACAAAAAACTGTTAATTAAATTCGTTTGACAGCAAAATTGAATTTAAAAATGAGTCATAAAATAACCAATTTATTATTTTAATACATCCACAATTCTTTAATCAAGATCGCTTTGAGAAATTTTGTGCGACGTGCCCACTTTGACAGATTTTTTTAAATATATATTTAGCCTTTATCAAAAATCTGACCAATACGGCACATTACACAGTTCCTAAATAACAAATAACTGTCAATTGAATGCGTTTGAGAGCAAAATTGAATTTAAAAATGAGTCATAAAATAAACAATTTGTTATTTGAATACAACCTCAATTCTTTTATCATGATCGCTTTGGGAAATTTTTTTGCGAAGTGCTTACTTTGACAGCTTTTAAAATATATATATTCACCCTTTATCAAAAAATCGAAGAATACGCACATTATATAGTTCCTAAGTAACAAAAAACTGTCAATTGAATGCGCGTCAGAGCAAAATTGGTTTTAAAAATGAGTCATAAAATAACCAATTTGTTATTTGAATACCCACAGTTCATTAATCATCTCGCTTTGGGAAATTTTTTGCGAAGTGCCCATTTTGGCAGCCTTTTTTGAAATATATTCTGCCTTTATCAAAAAACTGGCCACTCCGTCACATTATATAGTTCCTAAATAAGAGAACCTGTAAATTGGATGCGTTTGAGAACAAAAAAAGATTTAAAAATGACTCGGTAAAAACGCAATTTCTTAAATTTCCTCAAATTTTAATCACGATAACTTCGTGAAATTCTGTTCAAAATACCCTTTTTGGCAGCCTTTTAAAAAATATATTCTGCCTTTATCAAAAAACTGGCCAATACGTCAAGTTATATGGTTCCTAAATAATAGGACCTGTAAATTGGATGGGTTTGAGAACAAAAATTAATTTAAAAATGACTCATGAAAAACGCAATTTGTTATACTTAATGAATTTTTTAATGATGAAAACTTCGGGAAATCTGTTCAAAATACCTCTTTTGGCAGCCTTTTTAAAAATATATTCTGCCTTTATCAAAAAATTGGCCAATAAGTCGCATTATATAGTTGCTAAATAAGAGGATCTGTCATTTGGATGCGTTTAAAATCAAAAATGAGTCAGAATATAAGCAGTTTGGATTTAAGGTTTTTTCTCCAACTCCTATTTTTGTTTAATTTATTTTTGCTATAAGAATTGGTTCTATGAAAAACTTGTCAATATAAAAGTTGTAGATATTATTCTGAAGATGTAAAATAAATTTAATTAGATTTAATTGCTTAAGAATTGAGTAAGTTATGGGTTTTTTTCTTTTTCCTCCCCCCTTTTTCTTTTCGTTTTTAATTTTTTTCATCGGTAAAAATTGGTCCTATCAAAAACTTGTAAATACAAAAGTTTTAGATAATATTGAGTACATTTATATAAAATTTAGTTGGATTTGATATCTTGAGAATTGACGAAGTTATGATTTTTTTTCTCCCAAAAACCATGTTTTTTTCGCCCCTTGAGCCCATTTTTAACTTTATCAAAAATCTGTCACGCATAAACTTTTTCCTCATCTTTTAGAAGTAATATAAACTTTAAACCGATTCGATATCTATTTTAATTAAAAAGTTATCGCATTTTTTCTGTTTTCACAAAAACCCTCCTAACTTTGACCCCCTTGGTCCGATTTTGCCCATTAACGAACTTAACCGAGATTTTATGCCCCTTGATTTTATGTAAAAGTTTGATGAAGATCTGAGCATAATTATGGAAGTTATCGTGTCTAGAAGAAAGTGATATACACCGATAGATAGATAGATAGATAGATAGATAGATAGATAGATAGATAGATAGATATATAAACTTTTTTACTGATGGTAGTTTTGGGGTCTAGGAGTCATGATTCGTGTAGATCCGCAAAAATTTTTCAGAAATTCCAACATGGGAGACAATGCAATAGGTAGTATTTCATACGAAATCTACCTAAAAAAGGGTCTTCCTGAGAAGCTAATTGCTTATAAATCAAAGTCTAATGAATTGAGCGTAAAAAGACATCACACGGCACCTTATACATCCCTTCAAAAATCCCCTCAGCGAATTTCATGTTTCTATTTTTAAAAATGTGTCTGAAATTGTATCGGAAAATTTCGAGCTGCTGAAGGTGGAAAAGTTTTTTTGAATACACCCTTAATTACTTGTAAGCTTAAATTCTTATTAGATATGGTAAAATTACATTAAATGTTGAAAAGTGGAGTATTTTAGAAAGCTTATAAAACATATTTTCGATTGCTATTGCATATTTTGCTTAAAATGATTTTCCTTGTTCATTTGGTACGAGATTTATTAAAACTACGCCCGGTTCCCAATATGGACAGCTTATGTCCCCATCGATTACAACTGTAAAAAAGAAGAAAATTCAACATTGCCAAGGAATAACTTGAAAAGTCATCAAAGTGGTAAAATATTTTTTCAACAAGATGCTATTTGAACAATCTCCCAGAAATCTTCCTCCAAAAAACCCTTGCAGAAAAATTAAAAAAAAACCCTCCAGTAGGATATTACTTGGCGAAATCGTAGGTATCAAAGGTACTGCTTCTTTTTCAGCATTGATGCTTTTTCAAATATGCGGCCATGCATCACATGTGGCAGATATGTTCATGAGGATTATGTGGGACTTACTGCCCATGGTGAAAAAGTTTCTATTTGTCCATGCTGTGAGCACTGAGTAATAACAGATGTAAATTCGCAGACAGATGCAATAAAGTTAAGCAAAACCAACAATATTACTTTATAATATTTACTAGTAACTAAGGGGTTTTGCATGGGTCTTCGAAGGGTAAAAACCGAGAATGCCCAGTTCTTTCTAAAATGTATGTTCTGAAGATATTTACCGTCGCTCCTCCTCCTCGGAATACTTTAAGATACATTTTTCTTATTCCCTTTCCTTTCTTATTCCCTTTCCTCTAAAATCCCTTGGAAAAGTGGCTCTTCCATACACACTGTGTAGAAAGTCAATAAGGAAACACCTGTCCATAATAGGGATAGGTAGTTCCTTTTATGGACACTTGTAAACATTTTTTGTTTTTATCATTTAAATTAAGCCCGAATAATTACAAGGTCGCTAATTTTAGTAATGATAGTCAATAGTCTAAGGATAGTGGTCACATATTTTTGGAGTCGTATAACTTGTACATGGGGGTGAAAAAAATACATTTTCCTAATGGGTGTCCATATTGGGTACAGTTACCTTATAATTTATATATAACATTACAATTATATTATGACAATGTTTTAATCCAGAAACGTCTTCATTGATACAATTAGAAAATTTTTATATCGTTAAGTCAATTTTTACAAAAAGAGAGATGGAACCTTTTTATTCTCAGGTGACGAGTTGTTGAACTCATCCATCATTCGATAAATCGGCATACTACCAAACAGACAGTCAAGCAAGAACTCTTGTTTATCTATATAAGGCGTCCTGGAGTAATAACGTCAAGGTCTATAATAATGTCTAGGGCTAATATTACGTGTACTTTTGAAGTAATACGTTAGAACACTACAAGTTGTGTGTTAAAGTTAAGACTCTAAGTCATCTGAATCACGAAAAACCGCTAAAAGTTATTTTTTTAATTTTCAGACCTTCCCGCTGGAAGACGCAGGTAAAAGTTAGCACGCAATCTAAAACTCGTGTGGTAAGTTCTGTAATGTGAAAACTATATATTTATTAGGAAAAACTTTGTTTATCACATAAATTTGAAATGCATCTAATGAGACTTCAAAATGTTTTAGAGAATTTTGGATGTGTTTTTTGCGTAGTAGTCTGTAATTTAAAGTATACATACCAATAAGTATACAGGGGTAATAACGTCATCCACTGGCTTTACTATCCCGGTTGACGTTCTTAGTGGTGGTACTACATCTAAAAAGGCTTTATATTTTATTATTTGTTTTCATATATAAGGGAGCATGATTGTCATTGTTGAAAACAGAAAAGTTTAAAGCGAAATTTGTTTGTCTTAATTTCTGCTATTTTTTTTTTCATGTCATAAGAATGTCATTTTCATGTCACAAAAGCCGTTTTCTGCTCGTATGTTCCTTCTTACAAATCCTACATTTTTGACAGATTTATATGAAACTTTCTGTTTATACGTCTTAGAATATGGAAACGGTGTCTGTAAAATTTCAAAAATACTCAGACCACTTTTCATCCCTTTTTTCTGGAAATTTCCATAATTTAACTTTATAGAAATATCTTTTTTTTAAGTTTTCTAATGCAATCGTTTCTTTTCTGTTCACACATTCTAAAAAATGGCACAAAAATTTAAAAAAACACAGTAATGTGTGTATTTTGCTTTTATTTGACCAAAAAAAAAAAAAACATATTTCGCTACATTTTTGCAATTTTGAAATCGACTCCATTCTAAACAGAAAAAAATATTTTTCATAGATATATACGTACGCAAAAACTTTAACTAAACTTATGTTAAAATGACGCAGATCCTTAATTTGAATGTTTTTAAATTAAAAGATTTATTTTAAAACAAGCACTTCAATTTCAAGAAAACAATTTAGAAAAAACAAAATAAAAAATCTAGATATGAAGTCACATTCTATCAAATATTTTCAACGTGTAGTCAAATTCACTTTAAATAACTGTATTCGATATTTTTTTTATTATTTGGATTGCATAATACAACCAGCTTGCTATATAGCTAAGTACATAATTAGTATAGATTCAGTGGTAATATTATCTATTATTTATATTAAAAAGAGGGCAGTTATTTATTCTATCAAACAAAAATTATGACTGATGTCACGGGTAAAAATTTATAAATAATGACATCGTTTTCATTTAATATTTACAGGTTCATGTTGTATTATTAAAAAATGTAAATTTTCTTTTAACAGCAGCGATTTATAATGAGTGGAAAGATTCTTGATCTAATTGTTCACTGAAAGCTTATAGTTACGTGTGAAAAAAAATCTGTAAAGTTACTAAAAGTTTTCTACGAAACTGGGATTCCTAGAACTTTTTATGTAACGGCAACAGCAAAAAATCATGTAACAGATACAGATTTGCACTGAAGATAAAAAAAAATCTGTAAGGTTACTAAAATTTTTTAGGAAACATGGATACCTAGAATATTTAAGTAAACATCAACCCAGGTTACAGATAAAATTCTACCAAGATAACTGTAATTTTAGTAGATTCTTTTGTAAAGTTACAGAATTCTGTAGCTTTACAAAAATTACAGTTCCTGGCCAAATTATTAGACGCACTCATATTTTTCTTGTGTCAAATCATATTACAAGTTTCATAGAGATATTACTATGCCAATAGTTACAATTGATTAAATACATCATCTGTAGGATTATAATAAATTAAAAGCATGCCAATGACTTTAAAATTATTTATTTTTGTAAATTAAATTAACAATTGCTAAAATTGGAAAACTTAAAACATGAAATTTTAAAAATGTCAATATTTTTGAAATCTCCTTTGGCGGCAACCAGTGCCTCTATTCTTCATAGTATGCTGTTAGTACAAAATTGAAATGTTTTTTGCATGTGTGAGTAATGTTTCCAGACAAGGATAAGTTTTTCTATGAGCTGTGTTTTGCTCGTTATGAGCTCTTTATCCAGTTCTTTTTGCATTAGCTCCCAAACATTTTCAATGGTATTCATGTCTGATGAATTACCGGGAGCAGTTCAACACAGGGATATTTTTTTATTCAAAGTAGACCTTGACGGATTGTGCTATGTAACAAAAAGCTTTACCTTGCAAAAATACAAACGGTTCTTCATTTGGAAACCATCATTTTAGCTTTAGAATAAACCGATTTTGAAAACCTCTTTATATTGGTCTGGAGAATTGACTAAGAGATCATAACAAACAAAACCCAGCTCATGGAAAATCTTATCCATATTTGGAATCGTCACCCACGCATACAAGAAACAATACAATTTTGTATTAACAGCATGCCGCGAAGAATAGAGGCCCTGATAGCCGCCAAAAGAGGCTCCAAAAAATATTGAATTTTTTTTTTTGAGCTTCAAGTTATAAATTTTGCAATTTCAGCCATTTTTAATTTAATTTGTAAAAAGAAAGAGTTTTAAAGTCATAGGCATGTTTTTTATTTATTATAATCCTACAAATGATGTACATAATTAATTGCAGTTATTCACACAGTAATATTTCTATGAAGCTAGTAATATGATTCGACACAAGGAATAGGAAGTGCGTCTAATAATTTAGCCAGGGACTGTAGTTTTATAGCTTTACATTTTTTAATGTACAGTGTACAGATAAAATATTAGTAAGCATACAGATTTCAGGACTTTTACATCTGTAGGATTACAGATTATTTTTACAGTGTATTTACATGTAAAGTGAAATCTGTGACAACCAACAAAATTTCAGTAAATTCTGCTTTATTCGGATATAATATTTAATTTTTCTCCATACTGAGAGAGGAATCGTATACTTCTGTCACACGTTCTAATGAAAACATGATTTTTTCACACATGATTTCAATAACAATTGTATCAAACGAACATCTTGTTTTTCTGAATTAAAATTTAAATAGTTTTATAATTAAAATTAAGGAAAGTTTTTTTTATAAATATAAAATTTAGGCTGCGCATAAATGTCAAGTTAAGGTTTTTCTTAAATTCAATGTATTTACTTTCTGTTATACTTTAAAATTTATTTTTATTCGAAAACACATGATATGGGCAGGTATTATTTTCTGAAACTATGCAGTCGAAATATGATTATTATTTACTGGTAATGTATAAGATTTCTTCAGGAAGTACTGTCAAAGTTGTCGTATTACACAGAAATTCCGGACGCAACATCGCATGAAATGAGAAAAACCGTCACTTGACAACAATTAAACATCATTTGTATTTTATTATCAGAAAGCTTATTTTGATTACAATATCTTATTTTGATTTCCAATCGCTTCAATAATCAGTCCTGTAAATTTTAAACCTTTACATTTTTAAAGTCTGAAAATGCTTCAGAAAGTTTTGCCTTGTTAAGCAGGGAATTAAAAAACCACCTTAAGCATTATGGCAGGCAATACATTGTACCCGAATTGTATGATAAGTATTCGCTGAAAACACAAATGATGTTACATTGTCTTAAACAAAAGTGCATGCCATAATAAATGTGAAGCACATTCATTAAAATAACAATGTGCCAAACAGTTTAGAGCCCGTTTACCGAAGATTAAACCATCAGGAACTTAAAAAGAATAGAAATAGTTTTTTATTCAAGTAAGAAGACTAATCTTTATTAATCGGATTTACATGACTTCATATTAGTATTCTATACACTTACTAAATTATTTCGCGCAGTTCGATTTAATATCTATTAAATTTGTGGGTATTTTTCGCGAATTTTTCTATCGAGTATTGCACAAAATGAGACAAATACTGTTTTTTTACAATGTTTTAGAACAATTCAGTTAATTTTTGTAATAGAGACACTTAAAAAATATTCGTGCTTAAAAATTAATATAAAATACAAAGAATCTGTATATTTAGATAAACAATGTAAACAAGTATTACTGAAAATACTTTTGTTTTCTATAAGATATTGAAAACAACCGAAAGTCCGATAGAAGATAAACTTGAGTAAAATCTAAATTCATTGTTAGAAAGGTTATTGCCTTGCCACCAAAAGAATGACTTCAGCATTACTCTTAGACATGTATTTTTTAGTTAATGTTGAATTTAGAGCACTGAAATCCAACTTTTGTATTTTTAAATATATATATATATCGGATATAATCAGATTTACAAGACTTCCTATTAGCATCCTATATACTTACTAGATTATTTCGCGAATTTCGATTTAGTATCTGTTAAATTCATGTTTTTTTTTCTTCTTCGAAAAAGGAAAACAATGAAACTGTGTGATATTTAGAACTTGTAGTAAAATTACATTAAAGACACAATTTATGAGTTAGGTAGTTGCTATTATCAGTATTATGTAAATGTTAATTGATGACATATTTTTACTTTATAATGTAGATATATGCCATGTAAACGAGAATTTCACAAAATGCTGCACAATTTGATGATTTTTTTTTAAATATTTTTTTTAGGAAAGTTACATATATTTCTGTTACAGCAGCCGAAGAAACCGTGACTATGATAATAAAGCTCATGGATTTGCGGTTGAGAGACAATTAGATCATGTTTCCTGATTTTTTATTTAACGATAATGGAACGGGAATGAACATACATTTAAATTCCCGAAGATCTTCTATAGTAATATTAAACCACTACAAATTTTTCAATTGCATTTCCAACTTTTTTAGGGAATATTTTTTTGTTTTTGGATAAAAAAAAGAAGAAATTTAGTGAAGGGCATACGATGGTATTCGCCATATATCTATTTGACATATCCCTATAGCTTCTATTGTCATAGGATATGCACTCTAGTTGTAATTTTTAATGCCTATAGCGCGCACCATCTGGTTATCTTATGATTACATTACTATTTCTGAGAAAGATGTTTAACATTGTGTCTATCTGGACTTTTTTATATAAATTTGTTTCAGAAAAAAAATTTGTTTGTAAAATGAGGCATTCATTATAAAAAAATTCCTCAGAATAATACTTCAACAAAATCATTTAATAAAATAGAAAGCTTCGATACTTGTTTTTTTCCCCATATTTAAAATACAAAAAGAATCATCTAAAAATATAAAAAATGAAAACGAGAAATTAACAAAAAATGTCTATATTGCCTTAAAATTTACATGGAAATTTTATGAATTGTGCGGATTGTTACATGACTGAAAGTAATACATTGCTCAAAACAATTAAAGGATATTTGAAGATTTATATAAAATAAAGATACAAACAAATTTTTTTTGCCGAAAATAGAAGAAGAGAATCACAAATGCAAATTTTCTGGTTTTCAAACTGTGAAGTATGCAGTTTTGAGTGGTTTTGAGTTCGAGGTCAAAAACGTCGCTTCAGCGGCAGCGAATGAAATTTGACTTTCAACTGGATGAAAGAGAATGAATACAAGGATGATCAGCAGTCAGTGATTGCTTTGTTTCGATGAGTACGATATCTCAGCTAAGTCATTTGACAGATTCAGAAGCTTGGAGAATTGTTGGTAGGATAGAAGGGGACCAAACTCAAGCCGAAGTAGCGCAAACCATTGGAGTGTCACAAAGTGTCATTTCCAGGATCTGGAACCGTTTTTTGGAGAGTGGATGTGCAGGCCGAAGACCAGGGCAAGGTCGTAGATTGGAAACAACGCCCAATGAAGATCGGTATTTAGCGTTAACAGCTCGGAGACACCGAAACATGAACGCTACTCTTCTCCAACAACACCTTCCCTCGGCTACTGGCACCACGATTTCAACTCAGACTGTCCGAAACCGGCTATCTGTATGCTCGCCAACCGATGGTATGTGTTAGATTAACATCAAGGCATCGTCGCGACCGCAGGGAGTGGGCAACCGAGCATGTCAACTGGAGGAGAAATAAATGGAGCAATATTCTGTTTTCTGACGAATCCCGTTTTTCTGTGCATCCGGATAATAGGCGTATTTTCATCTGGAGGGACCGTGGCAGTAGGAATAATCCTGCGTTCGTGCACGAAAGTGTCAGATTTGGCGGTGGAGGAGTGTTGGTGTATGGTGGCATCTCCATTCACAGGCGCACTGACCTCTACATCATTCTAGATGGAGCTCTGACTGGTCGTCAATATAGGGATGAGATATTTAGACCTATTGTAGTCCCTTACGCTGCAGCAATCGGAGATAACTTCATTTTAATGGACAATAACTGCAGGCCACATCGTGCAAACCTGGTGGAGGATTTCATTTTCGAGGAAGGAATCGTTCGAATGGAATGGCCAGCGTGTTCTCCAGACATGAATCCAATCGAGCACGTTTGGGACGCTTTCGGAAGACAAGTTTCTGACCGCCAACAACCCCCACAAACTCTCCAAGAACTGGAAAGAGCTCTTCTGGAAGAGTGGGGCAGAATACCCCAACTCGTCATTAATAGCCTCATTGAGTCCATGCCTCAAAGGTGTTCAACGTTGCTGGCCGCCCGTGGAAACCATACCTCCTACTGAAAATGACTTTCTTTGAAGAAAACACCTTTTCTTATTCTTTTCTTCTCATATGCACAAATTGTGTTTTTTTCCTTTTGTACACAAATGCGCAATAAAATGCATTTTTTTCTGCCAAACATGTCTAATTTATTCTCATATAACCTACTATGTATGACGACCATGTATCAATCAGCTAAAAAGTTTCCCAGACACAAAATCCACCTAAAACTGCAATATCCTTTAATTGTTTTGAGCAGTGTATAATAAACTGTTTAATTCAGCCTTCAGAAATAAAGTTTTTTTTTTTTTTTTTTTTTTTAATGAAGTCTTACTTCTTTATTTTTAATTGTTTCTTTTATATTTTTTATTTTAATTTTCTGTATTAAGAAAAGATAGTGGATTTTCAAATGATATAATTTTTTGGAAATGTATATATCTGATTAATGATCGTAGTGGAATGTACACAGTGTTATTAAAAATAATCTTGTCAGTCATTAAAATATTAACCAAAATACCCTCATTTCAAACCACCATCAGACCTAAAATAATAAAAAAATGGTGAGCGCTGAGTCATCTCAAGTTGCAAGGGACACCGCTACACATTAGGGTGGGCCGAAAAAACTTTTTTTCGATTTTCGATTATGGCGGGTGCGAAAAAGTGGCCACTGATGGCACTCAGTTCATACAAAAAATTTGAGATTTTTTGGACATTTCCTTACCTTGCCGCAAACGGCTTAAAGTTTTGCAAAAATGCTCATTTTTCAACTTTATTCGATAAAAAAAAAAATTAAAAATGTTAAATTAAATTTATTTTGGTTGTATTTACTTGAAAAGGCATATTTAAAGTGCCAAATGTTTAAATAAGTAGTTATCATGCATTATTTAATATCTATATGTATTATAACTTAGGCTATTTTCATAGCTTTTTTGCGTACAGCAGGCAAAAGTTGTATTTGTTTGAATCGATTGTTAGTTTCTATATTATTTATGTCCCTTGGTCTTCTTTATATTTTATCTTTGTGTCAAACGTCATATATTTGGGGAACAGACAGCAGTATACTTCAAAAACAAATCTGGAATGTGAGAATGTGGTGAAGCGAGCGCAATGACTCGTCGTAATACTCAGGGAGTGAAGGACGAAATAGTTGAGAGCCAAAATACAATAAAGGATTCTTATTATTTATCCTTGCTCAGTTACCTGCGAGATTTGTTCAGTGTTAACGTGAAACCCTTTTGTAGTGATATACAGTGCTTTTTAGGTCGTTTAATGTGTCATTATAGTGTTTTGTGCGTCTTATTACGACGAGCTTAGAAATGGCTAGTATAAAGGGCCATGACAATGCAAAGATACGCGATAGCGTGAAAAGTACCTTTTGGGGGCATCATGCAAATTGAAAGACTTGAAAATGCCAATTTATGCTGATAATCATGGGCCACTACTACTGGTTGCTTCACCATGTTGAAGTTGTGACAGTAGAGAATACGAATCTCGTCATCGATAAAAACAAAGTCAGAAGAGAGAAATAGAAACTTGAAAATAGGATACAGGCAGAAGAAGTTACTGAAAGAAGGAAAATTAAAAGCAAATTTTAATGGTAGAAAGGATAAAAGTATATTCAGAGGAAAAAAAGAACAAGCGGCACCGTCGAAGGAAAGGCGAGGAACACATCACCGTGTTGTTTGAACCTGGTTAGGAATACTCGGGTCACTTGAAACCTCGTTCCGGTCACGGAAAAGAAATAGAAAAATCATATTAAAATCTTCCAAGTCACCACAAGCTAGACTTTTCTGAACTGACGGGGTATGAAGGTAACGGAAAGCGGTATCAATAGACACAAGTACTCCTAACCAGGTTCAAACGACACTTTGATATGTTCCTCGCCTTTTTCTCGACGGTGCCGCTTGTTATTTTTCTTTTTCTTAATATACTTTTATCCTTTCTACCATCAAAAAATATGCTTTTAATTTTCCTTCTTTCAATAACTTCTTCTGCCTGTATCTTCTTTCCGAGTTTCTATTTCTCTCTTCTGATTTTGTTTTTATCGATGACGAGATTCGTATCCTCTGCTGTCACAACTTCTACATGGCGAAGCAACCAGTAGTAGTGGTGCATGATTATCAGCATAAGTTGGTAATTGCAATTCTTTCAATATGCATGATGTCCCAAAAGTTACTTTTCACGCTATCGCGTGTCTTTGCATTGTCATGGCCCTTTATACTAGCCAATTCTAAGCTACGCTATGATATAAAACGCACAAAACACTAAAATTGCACATTAAATGGCCCAAAAAGCACTGTATATCACTATAAAAGGGTTTCACGTTAACACTGAACAAATGTCACAGGTAACTGAGCAAGGATAAACAATAAGAATCCTTTATCGCATTTTGGCTCTCAACTATTTCGTCCTTCACTCCCTGAGTATTACGACGAGTCATTGCGCTAGCTTAGAGTCCTGCTTCACCACTTTCTCACCTTCCAGATTTGTTTTTGAAGTAGACTGCTGTCTGTTCCCCAAATATGTGATGTTTGACACATAGAAAAAATATAAAGAAGACCAAGGGACATAAATAATGTACAAACTAACGATCGATTCAAACAAATACAACTTTTGCCTGCTATACGTGAAAAAGCTATAAAAATAGCCTAAGTTATAATACACATAGGTATTAAATAATGCATGATCAGATCTTATTTAATCATTTGGTATATTAAATATGCCTTTTCAAGTAAATACAATCAAAATAAATTTAATTTAACAATTTTTAATTTTTTTCGAAAAAGTTCAAAAATGAGTATTTTTGCAAAACTTCAAGCCGTTTGCGGCAGGGTAAGGAAATGTCCAAAAAAATCTCAAATTTTTTGTATGAACTGAGTGCCACAAGTGGCCACTTTTCCGCACCCGCCATAATCGAAAATCGAAAAAAAGTTTTTTTCGGCCCACCCTACTACACATGACCAACTCTTTATAAAAATTCTCAATCGACATTCCTATCTAAAGCAGGAAAAATTAAGTAAAATACTTCTGGATATTAAGATTGGGGTTTGAGTGTTAAGAGTATTTTGCTGGCACTGTATTGTAGTTAGTTAAATCATAATAAATGTAATTTTTTATATCATTTCCATATTCTATTCAGAATGACTTTGAGATAATGTAGTTATGAACTAATAATTAACGATGATGAATTTATTTACTTTTTTTTAAATTTTTGATTACATTGTGTCTGTGTACATATAGTTGTTCATACAGTTAAAAAAGCAAATCATTTCCTATGTTTATATTAATACAAAGTTAAAAAAATTAAAAAGAGCGTGTAATGTGAAATAATAAGTCGGATAATTATAGTTTTCAAACTATTATATATTTATTATTATAATTGCTATTACAATTAATTTTAAATTCAGATGCATAGTAATTTGCCCAAACAATTAATAAGACAGCTTTCTGTTTACCAACGGTTCAGTCGTTTTAAGGCATTTCCTATTATTATACAAGATCTAATAATTTTAGCTTAATTAAATAACACTTAAAATAAAGTGTGACTGTAAATTATTATAAAGACACATGGAGAATTATTTGGGATGTTCTAGAAATGTATAATAGCTTATTATGCAGACCAGTGTATTGCATACGCCCTTTCGAACATGAATTTATGGTATTTTGATAGCCTCTAATATAGCAAGCATGAAATTGTAAATTTAATTTTAATTAGATGCTTGAAGATAATTAACTAGTTAAATTTCATAATCACATGATATAATTACGATAAACTTAAAATGAATTTGTTATTCAGTGTGTTATATGTACTGCATTGTTAACATTAAATTATTAAGTGTTAAATTATTAAGTTTACAAGGTTATAATAATATTAATATGAGGAATGCCTATTAAACACATGAAGTCCAGTAAAGTTTACATTAAAGAGTATAACAAGAATGTTAAATGATAAGCAATACACAACGTAAGAGGAAATTCTTTAAAAAACAGGCAAAGAATGAACAATAACTGCTAAATTTCTGACATTTGTACTAAAGAAGGACCCATTAGTTTGAAAAACTACAAACGTGAAATCTTCCACTGACTCAGAGGATTTTTTTCCAAGGATTTTCAAAACGCATTCATTGCAATTTTCTCTTTTAAATAATACGCTGATAGCATTTCGTTCAGTAATTTGCTAACTTGTAGATAATATCTCATAATTCCACCTTTTTTTCCACCTTCTATACCTTTTTATTATAAACAAGATATTGTTTGTTCATGATATTGTGATTCCTTTTTCCATGCAATTATTCCAGATTTAAATTTTATAGATGTCAATTTAAATTTCTGTTGAAAATAGTAATGCATCTATAGTGAAGGACACATGCTCTTCTAAAGTTAATGCCTAAAATCTAAGAAGTAAGGTTTTGTTTTCAAATAGAAAATATTTTTTTCTCGAATTATGGTTTGAATTATTTTCTTGTACAGGTGTAAAAACACAGAGCTCCATTTTGTTTTAATCTACGTTGTTTTAAGATATTTCCTTTATTAATTTTCTTTTCTAGATTGACACTGACAAAAATGGGATATTTTTTCGATTTTTTTTAATAGATGCCTGTGTATTTACGGTAAAGAATTAATAAAATTCCAATATTTGATATCTTTAATAATTTTCGTCAAAACGATTTTGCATCATTTAAACCATTACGATATCGATAATATAAAATATGAGATATTTATAATTATTGATTTAACTTATTCAAATATTTTTAAATTGTTCCCTCTACTACACTGAATATCTATTATATAAAGTATTCCCATAAAAGTCATTTATTGTTATTAAAAACTGATAATTTTTATTAGCTTTTTTACATCAATCAAATAATATAATCTTTAACAAGTTTTTAACCTAAAAAAAGACCTTTTAAAAAATTAACTTTTTATTCCATAACAGTTTAAAATTTAGATCAATTCGAGAATACATGCTAATTTAAAAGCATTTTTATAGTTATTTTTACGAGATTCAGACAGGCAAGTTTTCTTCAGAGTCGAAGAAGTGTAGAAAAAAATAAAGTAAGAAAAAAAAAATAATCATACGACAAGTATTTTTCTGAACCCGCATTAATGATTTAATCGCCATATTTGAAATGAAATAGCAGTTTTATTTTATCAGAGAATTATTAACTCTATTTCAATTAAGAATAACGAATATAAAATTATTCTGATGTATTTTTATTGTGGAATTAATTTCAGTTCTTCAAATAAATATGAATAAAAAGTAGGCTAACATATCTAAAAAAAATCTAACTAGAATCGATTCCTCTCATAAACTCTTTAAAAGCTTTTTTTTTTTTTTTTTTTTTTTTTTTTTAAATTGGCATTATTATCATTTTAGGGATTTATTTTGAGGCAAAAAATTAATTTGTCTGTTTTTTACTGCATTGATTCCCTATCTATTTTGCAGAATTATTTCTTCGACATTTTGCATAGGCCGATAATCTTTAAATTATGCCAGTAAATAACAAAAAATATTTGAGCTAAATGAATTCAAAATCTAAGAGAAACTCAAAAACATCCGTGTATAAATCTATTCCTTTGCTGCCAAATTCACTTTTTCACCCGGTTATCTACACAAGATAATCATTAAAAAGTGTAACATCAAACATTATAAAAAAAAACGGTAATACCAAAAGAAACAAAAAAGCAAATGGTTGCCACGGCAATAAAAAAAATCACTGTGGCCACTTGTTGAAAGAATTCTTTGACTGACCATTCATCTTAGACGGAGATTAATATTTCAATATCAATCACTCAACATTGATCGATAATGGCAACTACTATACATCTGCCGTATGCTCGAGAAATCTACCACAAGATGCGCTGTTAAAGCAAAATTCGAAGACACGATCCACGTTTGGATTGCGATGGGTCCGAAACGCTTGTGTTGTCTGTTCATCTGAAATTCTGGGTTCACTGTCAAGGGGCAACGACATTTGAAAAGTGTATTAGACATCATCTCATCCAGCAAATGAATAGCAATTACAGTTCTGGGCAGTGGAAAACCGCATATTTAACCGTCAATGGAAAACCGTATATTTAATGTAATTTAGTAGAAAGGAGCAATAATCAAGTATTAATTTTTTTTATTCTTGTTCTGCTAAAGTATAAAAACTACTGTGCTTGATCTTTTGACACACTCATTTTTGTTGTTTTGATAAATTTTATTATTTAAGATAAATTTTATAGCATAAATCTGTTAACTATCTTTTTAAAACTGCAATTTTTGGGTTATGAGAAAAGGAAAGTAACTTTCACTCATTAATAAAATTTAATTTTGAAATTTTCTGTTGTGCTTAAACTTTTGACACGAACTGTATTAAAAAATCCATTATTCATCTAGTTTCCGAATATTATTAAGAATTAGTTCTTCGCTTATTAGTAATACGAAATTATTTACTAAATGTAAAATTTTATCGGATTCCACAATCCAATATGCCTTTCTTTAATTTTATTTATTTTATCTCCCGTACCATTTAATTATGATTGATAATGCTACTGATTATTTATGAAATTATGTTTCATTAACTTCTGAAATTAAAAAATGCCACTCTGATTAACTTATAAATGTCAAACAAAAATAAGATATGGGAATTCAACATATGTTTCATGATTGCAGAACTTTTCTTTTAATTTCCCAATTATGAATATTAAAAAGGTAACGTTAATGACTAAGTAAGCATAATGTCAGTTTTAAAGTAATTTTGAGATGCTATTGTGTTGTTAAAAATTATCTTTATTTAAAAATTTCCATCGATAGTGCAAAATGATACAATGATTTTTTTTTTTTACATAGAATTTATGTCAAATCTTAATACTTGATTTCAACTCTTTAAAATATGACAACCTATGTAAAGCAGCTACTGTTTATATAAAACTTTATTTGAAGTACTGCAGTAATTTGAGCATTTTAATTCTATTATTCGCACTACATAAACCATAAATAGATCATTGGAAACGTATTTTATTCAGTAAGAAGTATATTAAATAGTTAAGGGATTTTGCAAACGAAAAGAAGGAATCTCATATAAAACAACTAACATTAGAGTACTTTTTGGCGAGAACGACTAAAACAATTGTTGCAATAAACTTTTAACATTTTTGCGGTTATCTAAACTATAAAATGGTCATTCGGGTAAATATAGGAATTGTATTCAATTGTTACTAAATTATTTAATTTAAAAAAATTACATTGAAAACTACTGATATCAGTTTACCGTTTCTTGCAGAACTGTTGACGCATTGTTTTTAAAAGTACTTTTAAGAATATCTCAACAATAAACGAATCATTCGAAAAGAGATAAGTATTATATTCAATAGTTACGGGATTTTTCAGTAGAAATTAAAGTAAAAACATTGTATCATCATGAAACTGCCTTAAAGTTGCAAAGATTCTACTACTCCGCGTAAATGATTCCTGCTACCAAACATAAAACTTATAGGGCAAGCAAAAACAATTCTTGAGAATCATTGAAAAAAATTCCTATTTTTAAAAATAATCGCTTATTAAAAACTATAAAAAGGAGAAAAAAAGGAGAAACTGCTTGGGCCACAACTCTACCTGATAAAAGGGTAATAGAAGCTTCGACCGTTTTTTTTCTATTTAAAGCAGGACAAATTGGAAGGAAAAATCTGAGTATTAATATTGTGGCTTGCACGTCATTTTTAAATGCGTTCGTAATTAAGTAAATACGTAGCATCTATAGTGGTACTTTAATTTGTCCGTCTGACTGTTTGTCCGCATATAAGCACACATAAACAACCGAATCGTTTGAATTTTAAAATGCATAATTATTACATATATTTGTCGAGTCATTCAAATTTTATGAAAGTCGGATGAATAGTTCAATTACAGGGGCAATCAAATGTATTCCGATACGTTTCGGTCCATGGGCAAAAACGATTCAAGTGCATTTTACTGGTGTTAAACTCTATCGAACATAATAAAATTTATATGTATAAATATGCATTCTATACAATCTGTGGCTCAAAGAATATGTGTTATTGATTTACAGGGCCAGACAAAAGTATTCCATTACATAACGGTACAGGGAGAACATTGTTTGTTGCGCGTTTCAATTTTATTATACTATTTAACATTTTATAAAATTAATATACGTTGCTGAGAATTACTACAAGATATTTCCTGTATAATAGAAAGCAGATAGTATTTACAGGGACACACAAAAGATTTCGATCACTATACAATATCTTAAATACTGTATACTATTACACCAAGATCTGAATAATTTTAGGTGAATTTTTGTGATTTTTAGGATTATATAAGTACGTTGAACATGTAGACGTCGTTCATTCTGTCCGTCCCTATGTAACAGAGGAAAAACTATCTAATTAAAACTTTGAGATTTAAAATACACAATTGTTGCATAATTTTGTCGGATCATTTCAAATTTTATGAAAATCGGATGTATAGTTCAATTACAAGTCAAATGAAAAGTACACCATTGCATTGCGGTCATTTAAAAAAAATAGCTTCAAATACATTTTACTGATGTTACATTCTTTCGAATAAAATAGAAGTAACTGAGTGAAATTGCAGAGGTTTAATATAAGTTACATCCTTTAAAATAGAAAGCAGATTGTATTAATAGTAGCGCACAAAATATTTCGACCATAATACTGTATCCGAAGTACTGTATACTACAACAGCAAGATCTAAATATTTTTAAAACTTCGTTATAGTGCAAACCTCATATGCTACGCTTTAAGTGCAATTTTCAACTTTTTTTTTCTTTTGGCACTATAGAGTTAGAAAACTGGTGATTTCCCGGTACTACAAAAGGTACTATTTACACAAAAAAAATAAAAAAAAAAAACGTTAATTTATCACTTCTTTGTCCATTCATTAAGACAATGACCTGGAAGTTTGGATTCTATTTTGAAGCATACTACCACTATATAAAACTAGTCGTTGGGGACCACCGTAACACTTACCCATCATTAATATGCATATGAAACTAAAACATGTGAAAACTATTTATACAATACATTGCAATTCCAAAACAAAATTTAAATATTGTTAAAATGCATAGTAATTCTCTATTAAAGAACTGCTGATGTAACAATTTCGAAAAATTATATGAAACGCCAAACTACTCAAGTATTACCGAACTGCGTAAAAGAAACATCCATATAACTCCAAACATAATAACTCTATTAACTAACAGTTTACTGCGTCGGATTAAGCGTCTCATTTTCAATTAAAACATACCTCTGAATTGAAATTTGAATGAAATACAGGGTCATGAAAAATCGAAGAATGCGGAAAACAGGAATACAAATATCTCGCCAACTAATTATTTTACTTCGTTCTTTATGCAAAATCTGTGACATTTTATTGCCTTTTACGTTCATTACTTTAGATAAAAAAAATCGAAAATTTTTATGTACTTTCATCAGAACAAATTTTTCGAGAGTCCAAAAAAAATAGTTCCGGATAATCAAGGTTACTGATATTAAATAGGCTTTGTCCCATCCTTACATACTAAGTACATACAAAATTTCTAGTCTCTATCTCAATTTGTTCGGGAGCATTTACAGAATGACAGACAGACAAACAGACGGACGGACGGCAATTTTTTTTTCTAAAAATGTGTTTTTCGGAATCTTCACTATCTGAAACGTGTAAATCCGTCAAAAAAATTTCCGATTTTCAAAATGATTGCAAGACATACCCTATACTACGTATGATGGGTAAGTAAAAAATATTTATGTTTCTCCTTGGAGCATTCTGATGTTCAGCACACTTGTAAGAAGATTCCCTTTTCATGTATCGATATAATTCGTCCAGCATTTTGTTTGTTCTATTGTAGCAGTATAATTCAAGCTTGTTTTGCATTTTTAATATTCTTTATTTAATTGAACTACATTTTTAACCTTAAAAATTTAGATAATATTTCTTGTATTAATTGAATTTAATTACGATTTTGAGAAATAAATTTTAGTTACGAATGGATGTAAACGAATCACAAATTTTAGATATTCCATAACAATATAGGCTTTGTCCCATCCTTACATACTAAGTACATACAAAATTTCTAGTCTCTATCTCAATTTGTTCGGGAGCATTTACAGAATGACAGACAGACAAACAGACGGACGGACGGCAATTTTTTTTTCTAAAAATGTGTTTTTCGGAATCTCCACTATCTGAAACGTGTAAATCCGTCAAAAAAATTTCCGATTTTCAAAATGATTGCAAGACATACCCTATACTACGTATGATGGGTAAGTAAAAAATATTTATGTTTCTCCTTGGAGCATTCTGATGTTCAGCACACTTGTAAGAAGATTCCCTTTTCATGTATCGATATAATTCGTCCAGCATTTTGTTTGTTCTATTGTAGCAGTATAATTCAAGCTTGTTTTGCATTTTTAATATTCTTTATTTAATTGAACTACATTTTTAACCTTAAAAATTTAGATAATATTTCTTGTATTAATTGAATTTAATTACGATTTTGAGAAATAAATTTTAGTTACGAATGGATGTAAACGAATCACAAATTTTAGATATTCCATAACAAATATTTATATTTTCCGGAAGTAAAATTAAATAATCAAGACTTATAGACCATTATGGAAATATGCGTTGAAGTTTAAAATAATGTCTGTGCCTAATTGCTTTTCAGTGAGTTTATTGGCTTAAAAGCAGTGCATCATACGGACTTATTGATGGCTCGTTTTTGCTAACTTTAGATTTTCTTAACATTATAGACAATAATAATGATAAGCAACGCTACAATTTTACAACGATATAATAACTTTTACGATGCTAAAAATACCGAAAAAATTCTCTGTTCTTTTTTTGAGACTAAAGGCACGCTTTTAAGAAAATAAGTTTTACTCACGAAAGAAATAGTTTTAAAAGAAGAAGGTATATTTTCCTTTGAGAATAGCTGAAGAAATATTTTTATTTTTCGTAGGTTCTAAGTTTACATGATAAAAGAAAGTTGTTTGTCCGTGAATGATTTCGCAAGTGTTTGCGGGCTGTAATAAGAATCATATGTGAACTGTGTTTGGTACGTGATATTATTTTTCATAACCTACTCATATAGTTTTTAGGCAAGTTTCAAAATGCTTCTTTGCAGTCTATTATTCATATTTATAAGGAAAAAATATAAACGTCACGTATATTTAACTATGTTAAATGTTATATTAAAATAGCTTTTCGAAAAGAACCGCTACTCTGATACATACGTTTTGATGGTTATGGATGTTTCTTTTTTTTAAGCAGTTAAATAATTTTAAGGGATCTCAAGAATCTTACTTTCTAGATGGCTGTGCGATTTAGCAACATGTCATGTGTAATTTCTTTTCTCAGTCCCAATAAAACATACAGGAATAAAATTTTTCATATAGACAACTTAATATTTCTTCTATTTAAGAAATATTTTTTAAATATTCTATATTAATTTTCTTTTCATTTTTTTATCCTAAATTTTAATGAAAAATTTTAAAATATTGTTTGACTTTAATCCACTGCGTACAACATTTGTAACAAAACTATTAGTTCAAAAGCTCCCTCCCTCAAAGTATTGATAATGATGTCAAAACAATGTATCTGGAACGTATGCTCGATTTGTAAGCAATTTTTAATTAAATTATAATTTTTTGAAAAAATTCCTTTTTAATTAAAAAATTGCCAATTTTAGATAAATAAATAATTAAAATTGCCTACAAATGAAGTATACGCTCAAGATCAACAAGTTTTACATCATTTTTCAATAATTTTCAGAGATCTTGAACCAATATTTTTAGGATAACCTTGCGCGCAGTGGATGCCCCCCAAGTCAAAAAACAATTTTTCCTTTTTCCTCAAAAATAAATAGAAAAGAAATAAAATACAGTACAGAATATTAAAATAAAATATCTTAAATAAAAGAGATATTAAGTAGTCTATGCTAATAATTTTATACATTTATAATTTTATACATTTTATAATTTTATACATTTATGTTTTATCGGAACGGAGAAAAAAATTTAAATGTGACATGTTGTTAAACTGCACCGTCAGGCAAAACGTAGTGCCGAAACTCCTTAAAAAAGCAGTTTAAAAGTTTCAGAACTAAGAACATTAGTTGAAAGTCAAATCATACATATTACTATATAACTTTTTATATATAAATAAAATTGGAATTGAACTTAACACAAAAAATAAAAGTTCAAATATATGATAAGTGTATAAAAATAGAGGTTACGCTGATTGTTTATTAAATCAAAATCAGGCTTCCAACGGAAGAATTATGCAAAACAACTATAGTTATGACATTGTTTTGAAAAAGGCTGTATACATATTAAAATATGAAATTTATTATTTTACTTGTTCATAGGTTTAATAATATTTCATTGTTAAGTTGTTTTTAGAAAAAAAATTCTATTTTATCAACAAACTGTAAGCATAAAAAAAAATTACCGAGTTGTTATACATTGCATTCATTGTGATTTTAGAGATTTTTGGCACGAAAAATCCAACATCTTTTTCTTGAATTCAAAACATAATAACATATGCGCTTTGATTATTAATTTTATTTTTTCATTTAATTAAATCTGTACATTTTCCACGCATTTGTTTTATTTTAATATAATGAAAGTAACACACCCAACAAATGTACGGTTAGTTGGGTAAAGAGATGGAATATATCCAACGTGCAACCACCATTACGTAATGTCTACTGGTTTGTTTTGTTCTAGCAAAACAAACTAAGAGTTACATGGAAAAAATTGCGAAAAATTGTTGAATTTATGTTTTTTCTAAGATTTTGTCAAATTAGATTATTGATTAGAATTTCCTTTATTTAGGTCTTTTAGATCATAGGAAAAGTATAAAAAGTAATGTGTGTTCCTTTTTAAAATTTTAATTAACTTAAAAAATTACCTTATTTTTGAAAAAAAAAAAAATTAGTTTTAAACACGATGCACGAACGGAATCTGTATACCGATTTCAAAATTTTTTATGCATTTTTCTTTTTATTATTAATTGTTACTTTTTCTCACTAAAGCGTTTCGAAAATGAAATATTTATTTTTTTCGACCCACCCTGTTTTTAAGTCTTGAAATTTTGAGTATATGTTGTTTAAGATATGTAAAAAAAAGGTTCCGGGAACATCGATAAATAGCACAATGAAAAAGAAATAAAAAACAGATTGTAAACCAATTTTTTTTAAATCTTAATTCCCATTCTTTAACAGAAACAAGTGGATAAGTTTGATGGTATATCGCTCAGAGGGTTTCGTTTGATATTTCTTTCAAAACGATGTATCCTGTAATCAATAAATCCGAGTAGTTATTTTAAAATTATTATTTTCTTACTTAGACGGTAGACCAAATTTTCTTTAAATACAAATATAAAAGGAAGGTATATTTTTCTATAAAATTAAAAATGCTCAAATCAAATTATTTAAGCAAAATCAAAAATTCTACAATTTTTGAAAATATAAACTAAATATAAACTAAAATTAAGTAAATAAATATTAAATAACAAATAATAATATATTAAATAATAAATAATAATAAATAATAATATGTTAAATTAAATAAATAAATATTAAATAATAAAATTTTTGAAAATATAATTTATAAACAAAATTTCAAATTTCTAAAAGCGAAAAAATAGTTTAAAATGCGGAATCGCTAATAAATCGCAAAAGTTGGATGAAAATTTTACGGTCTCCCATCGGAGATCTAACTAAGAACCTTCTCTTTACTAGTGACATGCTTTTCTCCCCAGACATGATGCCTACAAACAAAATATTCAAATTAAGCGTCTCTTTTTAGGTAACAAAAATGAACGAATACCATTGAAAAAAATTATTTAATTAAAATAATAGAATTTTTCAAAAATTTATGATTCGTTGATGTGACACGAGGTATTCAGCTGTGAGAACACAAAGTTTGAATCTGACTGATAAAATTTTTTGCATAGGGATTTTGTGACGGACAGACAGAAGTCAGAGATAAATAAAGTTTCGTCAAATGGACGAAATCTAAAAAAGTAAATAAGTAATTATTAATAGTAGTTATTAATTATAGTATACTACTAATTATTAATTATTAATTATTACTATACTATATATTACTACTTGCCACTATTATATATTGTAGTAGTAATTATTAATTATCATAAAAAGTAATTATTGTGCATGCAATTTCACATTGTAAGCTCAAAACTTTCTACAATTTCTGATTCCAAGGTTGAAATTCATGCTAGTACTAGCAACAAAAAAAAAGGCTAACTATTGATATGTACTGCTTTGTCTGCTAGATTTTCATACTATTATAGGTTTTTCAATGCTAGACAGCAAACTATAAATGCTATATAAATAGTTTACACAATAGTAGCATGATATCCACTTAACCGGCGACGGGTATGGGGAAACAGTGCTTTAAACCCCGACTTATCTCGGGGCAACCGGTGAAGTGTATGTACTATATACAAGCCTTTTATGCTCAAATTGGTCAATAAATGCTATGATTTGTTGGTAATTCTATGGAACTAGAATGAGATACACCATTTATTGATAGTCTAGAAAAAAATACACACTATATATTTCTACTTGATAGATTTGTGCTTAGTATATAAAAGCAATAAAAATTAGGGATAATGATATTTCTTATAAAAACTTTCAACAATAACAAAGCAACTAGCCATGTTTTGCTGTGTAAACTCTTAAAAACATTGATTATTTTGGGCTTCTATTAAATTTGGCAAACCTGAAAAAATGTATATTTTTATTTGTGAGAAGTATCTCAGATATGCATTTTTTTAGCGCATGACATTTATGCTGTGCCCTCAACTGGTAATTTCTAGAATCTTGAATTAATTTTTGTGTAATTCATGTCTTCATGTCTTGAATAGCATAGATGTATAAAAGCTGAAGGCCATTAGGATGTGGGAAGCGAATTTTCTACTAGGCTACACATATTATATTTTATCGTACACTTTAAAAAATAACTATTGAGTATTTTGGCATGAAATTAAACTTAAAAATAAATTAAGATCTGTAAAATTGCACAATATTACTTTTCAGAATAACCTTACAAAATTATTAACTAATTTATTTTACACGTTTTTCCATTACGGACACATTTGTTTAAAAATAAAACACATAGATTTTCCGAAGAAAAATATACACGGAATTAGTAATTATAGATAGAATCATGATTAATTAAATAAATAAAATATATTTTCATTATTACAATTACTTACGGATTTTAAAAGAATTGTACAATGATTATTTTATTTTATTGTATAGTGGCGACAAAAAAAAAATGGGGAAAAATAAAATTAACTGATACAAGTAATTGTTATCATAAATAAAAAATTCCCAGGAAATTCTTAGTTATTTGGATGATATTATATTTCTAAAATTAAAATGCGCCAAAACATAAAATAGCATTTTTGTTTAATAAAAGTATAAAAATAATGTAAAAAAATATTGTTACTTTCAAGTATTTATCTTATGAAATAATGTTTCGCTAATCCAAACAAAGCATGATTCCGGCTAGAATGTTGTGTAGTTCACTATATAAAGCAATCGAGGTAAAAGTGTTTAAGGTATGGCCAAACTGTATTAGAAGTTACATAAATGTCTTTAAAAAGCGAAAAACGTTTTTTCTATGTTTTATAAACATTGCATAATCTTCTAAATATGTTAAAACATACATATTCTAAAATGTGTCATTTTTAATTCGAAAGTAATGTTTAGATACACGAAGGCATTAAAAAAAAACTCATACATTTTATAAAATGAGATACAGAAATATTGTTTTATGTATATGCATCCAAAATAATAAATTTTTAACTTTTCTAGAATAATTGTAATACAAGATTTTGTACTTTAAAACATAAAAGTGGAATAAAATAGAAAAAAACACAACTCTTGCTGTATTTTCTGTGTAATATTGATCACCTCTTTTATACTTCGAAAGAATTTAAATAGGAATATTTGAATAACATTTCAACTGAATACACAAAAGAATTTTTGGATCATTTGCAGAAGAAGCACTTGCTTCATGCTATGATTTATAGTTGCGAACTTTATTTACCAGAAACGAAAAAATAATTTGTGTTATTTTATTTGCTTTTTTTATTGTATTGTTAAAGCTTTGTGAATAAAAAATAGCTTTTATTCATTTTTATAAAATAAAACTGGCAGAAACTTAAAATGATTTATGTATCAAAAAACTAAATATTCTTGGTGAAATAAATTTCTTGAAATAAAAATATATTTTTAAGCAATAGAAAGAAGTTTCAGAAGTTTTACATCATTTGAGCAATAAAATATTAAAGCGATAAACAAATATTCCAAAATGAATAAAAACTGACAATGCAGAACATATCTTATAACTTTATCAGTACTTAATAATTTAATAGACCATAGAGAATCAAAAAGCATTACTCAAAAGTAATTTTAGTAGAAAATATTACCATAGATGTAATGAATAAATTACATTCATTCCAAATATATTAATTTAAAGTCCTAGTGCAATGTTTTAAATTAAAATTTCGGATAAATGGTATAAATTAATCTAAATTAAATTTGAATTTATTTCGAGATTATTAAACATATACAGTAAACATACAGTAAACATACTATTGGACAAAAAGATGGATATAAACCCGTATGGGAAGTGCAATGGAAGGTGAAAACGATAAGCGTCTTCCCTTGCTTAAAAATATACTGAGAGGCTCTGAGAATGACAAAGCAGAAAATATTACAGAACGGATGGCAAATGATGCAGTTAATGAATTAATTGAAAAATACATGGTAGAACATTTAACAGAGAAAGAAATAATCAAAGGAAGAGATTAAAAGGGTTACAAGAAAAATATCACCCCATATTCTCAAATGTTCAAGACGGGCGATGCAGAACAGCAATACATTAATCATCAGAAATAAACGCCATCTAACATCGTCTACTTAAGTAAATGGAGGCACATTGCATCGTGGAAGAGGGATAAGGCTGCAAACACACACAAAGATATTTTCTATTGTCAGTAAACAGCAAATGGAGAGAAAAGAAGGGAGTTCCAAGAATTCTGTTGAACTCCAGCAAAATGTAGTCGAAACTGAGTTTAAGGCTCAACACAGACTAGTATTTTGTTGAAGTTCACAGAATTCGTGGAACTCTCTTCTTTTCTCCAAATCTACGGTTTACTCACTACAGAAAAGAGGGGAGATAACTATCTTAAACCCTACTGAAGAGAAAGATTCCTGTCCTACACTTGGATTGAAGTTGAACTTTAAAAGACATTAACATCACACGCGCCGACAGTGGACATAAATCGCGCCACCTGCTAACCGCAAAAAGTCTTTGTGTGTGTTTGCAGCTTAACAGGGAGGAGCAGTCTTCTATTATGGACTCTTTCGAAGAGTAAAAGACAATGTTTTTACTCGTATCTTATGCAAAACTTTTCATATTTGTACAATCATTTATTAATAAAGAATAAAATAAGATTTACTCATTTTTTATACTAATTAGGATTGCGTTTTGTGTTAATGCTTTGCTTATTTCGAAACTGTTATATATTGTTTATGGCTAGTTCCATGGGTTTTGTAGTGTAAGTCACATTACCTTATAATTGCTATGCTTGTTTGCCACCGTTATTTTCGAAAAGTCTGCTTGGCCTTATTCAATTAATGAGAATGTGTTGAAAAAATAAATCACATTTTTTCGTACTAAAATACTGGTAGCCAAAAATCGTAGCCTGTGACTTACACTACAAGTACTCAAGGAAATAGCCATATATAAAATTTGTCATAATATATATAATCAGTGGCGCAGCCAGAAATCGGTTCTAAAAGCGGTTTTGAGTTTCTTATAAAGATGTTTGCTGGTTATTTGAATTACCGGTTAATAGAATCGATATTAATTAGAATATTCGCTACATTATGCTTAAACTGAAAGAGTATCTGTGTGGCAGAAAATCATCATTTTTTTCCATAAAACGTCTCAGAAAAGTGATTTAGATCAAATAACCCATTTTTACTTAACTATTACATGTAATAGGCACTTTCACAATTTTAAATAGAGTTTTCGCCCTTTAATAGAATCACTGTATTAAATAAAATCTGATACAATAAGGCGGCGGATTCTAAAATACGCCAAAATATTTAATATTAAGTTTTGTTTTGTTTTGATTCATAAAAGCGGCAATTATAGCGATCTTTCTTAGCTCTGGGAGGGGTTTTAACACCAAAACCCTTCCCTTGGCTGAGCCACTGTATATAATCTGTGTTTTCAATATGATGGTGGGGGGGGGGGGGAGCCACAAAGATAGTAAATACTTGTAGAACTACACCCTGTCAGGCTTTTTCTTTTTCGAACTATCTTTCCACCACATAATGCCGGGTAGTTGGGAGTTTACTATACCTTAAAAAAATTAGCAAGACTTGAAATTCGTTTTTGTCTATTATTTTTAAAATCTTAAATGAAATATTAATTTCACAATGTTACTTTTGTAGACTGTATCAAATGGGATTTTCCAAAGAATATCATCACGTTTGAATGTACAATTCAGTATATAAAAAATAAATTTGATATAGAAATAGTGCTTGTAATATATTTCTTTGATGATAATAAATATGAATGTGGATATTATGCAGTTTGAAATAATTTATTATTGAAAACTTTTAAGTAAGCGAGCAGCTCATCTTATAAAAAATTAAGTTTTGACATAGGAATAGCATATATTATCACTGTCATATATTATTACTACTATTATTATATACTCTTATTTCTTTTTAACGACTGTGACATGTATTACACGATGGTACAAAAACTACTATGAATAGATTAAACCTATTTTGCAGTTATTCTTTAACACTCTGCGTTTATATCCACGCATAATATATATATTTTATCAAGATAAAACATGAACATAATTGCGCATTATTTTACAGAAATATTTTTTTTATTATATGTTATCAATAAATATTAAAACAGCAAAAATTTTGATTTTAGAATTTTTTACTATTTCAAAAACATAAATAAAATGAAACTTTTAAATTGAACAAGAGGGATTTCTTGGTGACATTTAGCAAAAATAAAATACATATTTTAATAGAAATATGGAAATAAATAATTAAAAAATATATGTATGTATCCGATATAACAAGTGAAATAGATTCTAGCATTGACAGAATATTATTAACAAATTTGATTTTTTCCCATAAAATGAAATTATGCATCTGAAAAGCTACTTTAAAAGCAAATGAGTTGGTAAAAATAATTTTTTTTAAATAACTATCCATAAGCAGTAATGTTCGCTAATTCTTTCAATTAAGTTTAAGCTTTTATAGAACACCTAATGCATTCAAAATTAGATAAGCTTATAAATGAATAACTCAGCAAAATATACTCTTCCGTCAATTTTCGATATTATTATTTCAGTGATCACATTTTTTATGTGTCTCCATAAAAGTACTCCATAACCTATAAAAAACCTTTTATAGAGCGCCTTAGTGATCCTTTAAAATTTCATCATGGTTGAAGTATTGTTAAACTCACTGCAAAGGATACTTCCCCATAAATGATAAATAAAAGTAATTCTTATGTGCTCCATTGTAAATGCGTGTTATTTATTTTTTACTCTTACGAAATCATGTATTCCACTGTTATCTATGTTGAACATGTCTGCGAATTGTAGCACCCATCTGTGCTACTACAGCCTTGAAAACGATTTATGCAGATAAAAAAAAAAGTTATTTATCTTAAATATGAGCTAATTACATTGAATACAGGAGTGTTATCAATATTTTTATTGTGTAAATGTTATTGTTAAAGCCTGTTGAATGAATCTAGGGCTGCTTTTTGCCATCATGACCAATAAATAGGAGTGAGTTGTGTTGGATAGATATTGTCCTTAAACATAAACAGGAAGAGCATTATTAATGCATAGAAAAGTATTCAGTTTATGTTTCGCGCCCTGTTGTGGCCATTTTATGCTCTGTTGAACTTAAGCTTAAATGTGATAGTATAGCGTTGAAGACATTTTAAACAATTTATGGTGGAAGTAACCTTTTTAGAAAGTGATCATAAATAAATTAAAAGTACTTGTAAGTCCTATAGTGATATCTAATTGCGATGACGAAACGAATTATTATAATATGATTAAGCATTATGGAGACAAATGATTCAGCAAAACAAATAGTTCCAAAAGTCATCGTTAGGGAATATATGCCGGTCTTTTTTTTTTTTTTTTTCGCTTACACTTTTTACCCACGTCATGCTCAATCATCCTGTAAACTGTAACACAGTTTAAACATGATGCATTTTGTGGCCAGAACTAAGACACCGAGGTTGCCGCGGATAATTGCGTTGTTTGTGTATCTGCAAAAAAACCCACAGCATTTGTATAATATTAATATATTTTATAAGTAAAATTTATTATTTATAAATACTGGTAAGAAAATTACATAAAAATTTGCAGTTGTGTAGTTCCACTGAGTAGAATAACACTGTTTGTGGAAAACGTATTAAAATGTAATGAAACCCCTCTATTAAAGTTTTATTTAAAACCTCAGTTTCTGATATTTTTTATGTGTGATTATCTACAACACTTAATAATATAAAGCTTTATTTAATGTTTAAATGTAATGTTTCAAATGTTTAATAGGACAAATGTATGTACCCCTTTAGCGTGTTTTATTTACTACTAATAAAATAATCTGTATCAAAAGGAATAATTAATTAAATACTTTTTAACTTTTCATAGGAAACAACGAAAATGTATTATTGTTAAACATCCAATAAATATCTAACTTAACATTTATTTCATAGTAGGACATAAAAAAATCTATATTAGAATTTCATGCATTATTTTTTATCTGAAGGAAAAAAATATTTCACTTACGTGTTTACACTTTTTGAATCATTCTGTTTCTTCGATTCCCAATGGCGTGAAAAATTCTAGAAAACAGTGCCATTTATAAAGAATTTTCGCAGCCAATATTTCAAAAAATATTTTGTTTCAAAGATAACAACGATTCACTCTTTTGTCACCTTTTCTTTCAGTGACAAATGACATACATCGCGTGATTTGGCAGTAAAAATATCTTTCCCAGATTGTGTGAAATTTTTATGTTAGCTATAGATCAAGTGTAAAAATAAGGTTGCGAATAAAGAAGAATTTTTAAATTCTCTGCATATTTCAGTTTTCTGAACAGAGGTTCAGTGTTATAAATTAATAGATCAATCTTGCTGAAAGTATTAAAATACAAATCACTACATACATTCTTGTAATATTTAAAAAGTAAATGAAAAATTCAGTTTATTAGACTACAGATAGACTTGAAAGAGGATGCTTCGAAAAGAGATATTTTTAAATAAACCAACCTAACAAATTTAATTAAAAAAATTATCTATAGCTGTCTATATTTATTTCAAGCTCCAGAGAACTATAAAAATAAAAGGTAAACCACAGAATATATTTAATTTGATTCCTTAAAAGGGACTGCTCAGACAATAAAAACAAATCTGAAGAGCATAGTATCTTTCCCGGTCCCTTTTATTAAGATATTTAAAAAAAAGCCAGAAAAAAGTTTAAAATTGAAACTGCCAGAAATGGCAATAATGGGTGATATTTCCATAATTTTTTCATGTGAAATCTTGGCTAGCCCTGTCAGGGACATCCCAAACACGAGCAAGGGAGAAGGTCTACCTAAAGATTTACTGAAATTGCCATTTGCTGGAAGAAAACAAATTTCCTCTGTCTTACGGGGCATCAGTAGGTGTGAAAACATAAAGCTCATACGCGTTATTATGTATCCCGTAAGTGTAGCTCTACTTGCAACAGATGGTGAAGATTAGGAGAGTGATAGCACATACCCATTTCGTAGATTGCATTGTAAGGTATGTAATTGTTCATGTATGTTTCTGAGTTTATACATCTGGGCATCTGCGGATAGTAAGCCAATTTTTAGAATAGTTAAAAATATATCTGAGATGCCATTAGCTCGTTAAAAGACAGCAAGAGATAGGTAATTTTACATATTCTAATATCCTATTTCAATATGTAATGTGTAAGTCAGTGAATTTCAATATGCGTTTTATATAAAAAATGGAGGGTGGAAATATTTAATATTGTAGCAGATTATTATAATCTAAGGTAAAATTAGCTGAAAAAGAAATTTTTAAAAATATCATAAAATTACATAAATGCACAGAGTCTTTCTAAAAACATAATCTTTCTTTCTAAAACCCAAGAACATATGCTTCTACTTTAATAGCAAGAGCATGACTCAAAATTATTACATTTTAAATGTTTATAATGTTTTTAAATGTTAAAAAATTATAATAATACGTAATCTTAAAAAAATTAAATGTGGGAGAAATAGGTAATCTGACAAACTTAGAGATATAAGTGAGGTTGAAGCCACCTGATTGTCTGTTATAAATACACCAGCCCTTCTTCACCTGTTCTTTTTTGTGTTTATCTTATCGAATGTACTTATCTTATGGTTACTAATTTTTTTTCTGTTTTAATAATCTCATTGTTTCTATTTTAACAATCTTGAAATCAAGCCACGAGATTTTGCACGCTATGTGAGTAATTGTGGCTGGTAGTTGAGCACGTGGTTGTCTGTTTGATCACTAATTAAAATAAGCAATGAAAGTTATCTGCTTATTAAATATTTTCTCAATTTATTTATGCGCTTGATTTCACAAACATATGTTCATCCAATTACATAAATTCTAATTAATGTTTTCACATTAAAAATGTCATTTTTGTTTGTTTTAACATTTATATAATTTTTCCAAGTCAACCCCCCAACTCTTCCACAGACACACACTCACAAACATCCTGCAACTATGCAGTTGTCCCACCTGCCAACTCCTCTCCACTTAGTTCCTTCTTTGCTCTATATTATTACATAATAAGTAAGAAAATTCATGCGTTAAGAATAGATTATGAAACACTAAAACACTTTCTGAAATAGTTAACAAAACTTCCATATTTAGAGAAATAAGGTTACTTTGTATAGTTAAACGGATATTCCAATGTTTTTGAACAGCCCTGTATTTGATCTTTCGGTTGATATATATAATGGGGGAATTTTAGTTTAGCAAAAAAATGTCCAGAATTTTTGAAATTTATCTTTGTGGCTGTTTATACTAATAAATGGAAACAAACTGGAATATTATTTTCAGTCCTTTATATTACACAACAATTTTATTACACGCCAGGATTTAGTTAAATCTCATTTTAAGCTAAAACTCTCTTATATTACCGAAATCACATTTTCAGAAATTATTACTCATAGGCGTCTATGCATCCAATTATTTGTGTGGTCCTGTATATCATTTTATCAATATTCTACAAACATTTCTCAGTAAACTGAAGGCAATTCAACGTAAAAACGCATAACGTACTTAAAAACCACCTTTAAATAAGTTACGATCATATTCAGTAACGTTTGAGAGTTTTTTTTTTTTTTTTTTGTAGCGCTGTATATCAACAATCGCATTTATACACACCATATGGCATGCATAGATTTAGTTAAATATGAAATCGCATAGCATAACTAAAGTGAATTTTATCCATCCATCAACCATTATCGGGCACATATTCGGTACTTCAGAAAGAACATACTATTTGAAATCTTTTGTGTGTCCCTTTAAATGCTATGTACTTCGTAATATGGATGACTATATCGTAAAACTTATATTAAGCCTCAGTGAAGTATATCAGTTTTATTACTCATAAAATAGTTTAATATAAATAAAATCTTTCGCACTACCCCCCCCCTTTACCATTATGCAATGGAATTCTTTTACGTGGCCCTGTAAATGAATAATAACTATTTTTTTCGCCACATATTTTACAGAGTGCACATTTCAATACACTTCATAAATGCATATAACTTTTACTATATTTGACATGCTTAAAATTCATTTGAAACGATTTTTACCATAGGCCGTAATGTAACGGTAAACTTTTGACTGTCCCAGTAAATAAACTAATCATGCTAGAAATTTCATTTGAAATAAGACTCGTGCTAAAGTAAACGTCAATAACAACCAAATTTTTCCGGTCAATCTGAGTGTATTTACGGGAGTTAGAGCGCGAACAGATGGCTTGGTAGCCAGACAAATCGAATGCATAAACACTTTTCAATTTTTTTTTAAAAATGTTATAAAACATGATCCTGTCTACCTCAGTGGTGCATATTAATTAAAAAATATTGTGGGTATGTATTGTAATTATGTTTAAAATATTGTAGGATATTTGTAATCAGTGAATATTTTTTGTAACTCTACTAAAAATTTAAATATTGAAATAAAATACGGTAAAATTCAATGGAAAGTGCAGTTTTCCATTTTCTTGTATTAGTATTTTTATTGAACAATCACTACAGCTATACTCTCAAAAAATAAATAAATAATAATAAATAATTCTAAAAGTTTAACATTAGATGGAAATATCGCGAAACATATTTTATAACATAACAGAAGAGAAATTCTGATTACACTTAAAAAGATCATTAATTACTGAAAAAAAAGACATTTTCTGTATGAAGCTAACGTTGAGAAAAATAGTATTTCTGAAACGTTCTACTTTACGTAAATTAGTAAAAATAATAAATAAAAATTTATTTGTAATGAATATATATATCGCAAAAAAATTATGTAAATATTAACCTTTAAAAACAGAGATATTTGATAGTAGGAATAAAAACGGGTAATGCGCAACGGAGTTTAAAGGGGTCCGAGGCATAAAAAAATTCCAATTTTCTGAAAATTTTCTTTTTCAGTAAAACTTTCTCTTTCTTTGTAAACGTAAAATGGCGTTTAAATCAAGTTTCTATCTTAATTAGAACAGAAAATATTATTTTTTTCTTATTTATTTGTTTTTCAAAACCTAGTTTTCAAGCAACGATTATCGTGAAAACGACTTCCATTGAAAATACGTTTATTCACCATTTCTCTTTTTAAATTATTATAAGTCCAGAGCCGTTAAACATAATTTTTTCAAACTTAGAGCATGCCTTTTTCAAGTTTTTTTTACTTTTATTCTAATTCAGTAAATTAAAAAAATAATGTGATTTTTTTTAATTTGTCCTTTTTTTAAATTATGTTTGATTAAAAAAAGTTTGGAATCAAAAATAAATCTGAGATATTTCTTTTTATTTAAAGTTAAAAAATGAAATTTTACAAATAAAATTTCGATTTGAATGACTCTAAATTATACTATATTTTTCAAAGTTTTTAAAAATATAATTTTTTTTAAACGTAAGTTTTTAAAAAAAATTACGAGAAGTTTTAATATATGATATTATTTACAAATAATACAGTATAAATTATAACCACCACAGAAAAATCCAATTTTTAACTCAATGAATAATAAATATTTTAAAGTATATCATCCGGACCTCCTTAAAGGCGTCCATGGCACATTTTAAAATATTTTCTATTTAACCAGTTAAAATTTCGAAATTTTTTGTGGTGATTAACCACATTATTTGGAAACTAAAGCATCTGATAAAGCTTCTCGTAGATATTTTTAAAAAACTTAAATTTAAAATTTGCTAAAAAATTGTATAAATTAAAACCGCTACAGTTCGAAACGTTATTTTTATTTTTTTACATTTAAATAAACAAAAACATATGAGCTTTAATGTTAATTAAACTTTTTTAAAAATGTTAATTTAAATAAAAATTAAAAATATTTAAAAGTAAAAAAAAAAATGCATCTTTTTTTTCGAAAAATTATATTTTTAAAAGTATTTTCTTTTTGTTCTTTACTATGTTACTTAAATTTTATTACATTTTTATTTTCCTGTCACTTCTTTTCTCCTCATGGAGAAAGCACCCTTAATGTATGAAATGGCAAAATAAAATTTCTATAAATATAGAATCATTATTTCGCTATTATTACACATTAAAAATATATGTATATACTTGATACATATATATATATATATATATACAACCATTGTATAATACTACAAATCAACATCTACAATGAATATAGAATAACCTAATATAATGAACTTAAACTGCTGAAATTATCATTACCGTTCCTAACATTATATGATTTCATGAAAGCTGATTCAATGGATCTTTTAAATATTAATGTCCATTAAAAATAAAAATAAAAACGGAAATTTTATCTGCAAACATAGAATTTCCATATCTAATCTATCTAATTTAATTAAATTGAGACGCAATGTAAATGCACTGAATAATACTTGCTTCGTTACGATTGATATATGCTAAGACATGAATCATGTTTCCCAGAATACAGCTGTAAACTTTGTCAGTTATAAGCCTTTGTATTTGCTAAACTAGATGTTTACATTAATGCATTTGAAACGTTAATCATTTCAAAGTTACTGTAAAATGCTTTACGCTTGTTCCTAAAATTTTCTGAATATAATGAATGATAATTATGTGCCTAGTATAATCAGTTTTCAGACTCTATAAATGACACTCAAAAACTATAAGTGTTAATTATTTAAAAAAATTAAGGATTATAATTTTTCGAGTGCTAAAAGAAATAATTTAAAAAAAAAAAACCGCCTAGTACTCATTAGGTATGAAAAAAAAGTTTTAACTATTGCCTGTCCGTTTGTAAACGATTTCTTTTACTATTTGTTTCAATTTGCTTAAATATCCATAATTATATCAGGTATTTGAATATAATGTGCTTTATACAAAATAAATGATAAAAATATTTGTTGGAAAAGTTTAAATAAATAATGCTGAAATAACAGCTGGCAATAACAGTGATTAACCTCCATATTCTCTGAATTTCATTCCATACAACTTCTTCTTGTAGGGATATACTTTAACGTTTACACGGGACTCGGACAGCATTTGTACGAGAGTACATGCTACGCCAGATAGATACTGTTTAAGCCCCTGTGTAAAAGTTAAAAGACACTGTTTACTCTACTAATCCTTAAATATTGCAACTGCTTAAACAATTCAAGTGTGAGATATATGCATACATTTCAGTATAGAAACATGAAACCAACAAGAAATTTTAAAATTCGGCTTCTGTTTGCAGCATGTTATTGTAAAGAAAGGTGATCATATCGCAGCAATTATAATGTAATTTGACATCTGTGGCACGAAGCATATTTCAACAACACTACTCTATGACTGCAGTTCCTTCTGATGCTCTCCCTTTGACTTGGAATTATTTCTTGAAACCAGTATATAACAAATTCCAGACCATTTTGTTCAAAATATCATTAGTTTCTTTTTTCTGTTTCTCGTTATTATGGAGTTAAATCATTTCAAATTTGGGAGTCCTTTTCTGAAACACCTTGTAAATATGTACATGTACATACAGGGTGAGTCATAAATATTGAAACAATAGGCTATCTCCTTAAATATTGCCCCCAGACAAATACATCCAATTGTAAAGTTTCATAAAAAATATGAATTTAAAAAAAAAGGTGAATACACCCACCATGAAGTTGCAATTTATAAGATAAATTCCAACTCCATGGGGATCTATTTTAAGAATTACGAAAATTAAATTTTTATACGGCCCCCAGAGGATAAAACTTCCAATTAGAAAAAGTTTCCTTATCCATTCCTGAATTGAAGAAAAAAAAAAAATCCATCTCGATATCTACAAATCCCCAAAAGATATTAAAATCCGAAATTTTCAAAAATTCGTGACTTACACCACTTAAGCATACATTTGAGCGCAGCGATATCAGTTCAAAATACATCAGTTTTGAAATACAATTTAGGGATCAACCATAAACTAATGCATTATTAAATGTCGATCAAAGACAATATTTTAACTATTAGATATAAAATAAAAGCGTACAGGTTTTTGCTTTAAACTTCTTTGAAATATGCTAGATATCTTCAATATCTCGAGCTTGGCGCCAGCCTCGTAACTGGCACGAGCCATTGGCCGGACCGACTTATTAAACACTTATTAAAAATGTTATTAAATTAAGTGATATTAATTAAACTCTCATTAAAAGTGTCTTAAAAACTTGTTGCAGCAGGCAATAAGTTTAGTAAAAATAGCAATAGCGATAATGATACTTCCATTAACGGAATCATTGGAAATATATTTTAATGAATTACACCGAAATATTTTCAAAAATCTATTTTTTACTATTCAGCTTCAATATTTATGATGGTTTTAAACCTATTTTTACTTTCTTCTATCTTTACAAGAAGAAAGTATTGAATTCATGAAAATTTTTAATTCCGGTTTTCGACGGATTCACACGTTTTAGGGCTCAGAGATACCGAAAAACAAAATGTCTGTCTGTTAGTCACTGCTCCTGTATCGCTGTATATCACATAAATTTTGTGAGCGCTCTATCTCAAGAACTAATCCATGGAATTTAATATAAAATTATATTTACTTAGTCCTTGATATAAATTGGTACTGATTAGTTTTTGGTGTGAATCGCTTAACAGGTGGCAATACTGTACAGGATTTTATGCGATTTGCGCAATAGCTGTATTTCCGGAATTATACGCATAGTGTCGCCCGTAATTAGAGGTACCTTTTGCGCATCATGCAATAGCTATTTTAACAAGAAAAATATGAAGTTGACAAGGCCAAAACAATGAAAAAAATTGAAATCGACATGATTAAAAAATGAGGTTTAAATCAACTGACGCATTTAAACAGAAATTAAAGAAGGTGAGAATAGCAAAACTTAAACAAAATCTGAAATCGAAATTATACAGGACGGAGTTAATCATTTAGAAACTTTTAAAAAGCATTTAAACAATAGGAGTCCATCCTTTTTAAAACTAAATGCACTTTTCTGCATCAAATGTTTTTTTTTTTTCAGTATTTTTCATTTTTAAACTCACATAAGTGAAAAACCATTTTTAACATCCCAGGTCAATAGCTTTTTAACATCCCCCCCCCCCCCAAAAAAAAAAAAAGAAATGCCCAACGCGCCGAAAGAAGTTTTTACCTCAGAAAATTTACTTTTAAAAATGTGATTTGTTTACAAAAAATTGTATCTCTTTTATATTTCTTTTTAAATACTTTTATTTTAAAAAATAAATAAATATTATTTAAAATGCCTCAAATTTGAAAATTAGACATTTCCTTTTAATCAAAAGAAAAAAATTCAACGCGGCAATCTTTTGGGAATTTGTAGATATCGAGATGAAATTTTTTTTGTTCAATTCAGGAATGTATAAGGAAAAATTTTCTAAATTGGAAGTTTTTTCCTCTGGAGGCCGTATAAAAATTTAATTTTCGGAATTTTTCAAATAGACCCCCCATATAATTGCAAATTATCTTATAAAAATTTCACCTTTTTTATGAAACTTTCCAATTGGAAGTATGGGTCTAGGGGCAATATTTAAGGAGATAGCCTATTGTTTCGATATTTATGACTCACCCTGTAGATAGATAGATATTTTCCTTATTTTTTCCTTATATTTTCCTTAATTATTTATCATTAACATAAAAACTATTACGGATTTCAGTTAAAAATAGTTTTATCCGTTTTTTTGTACACCAGACAGCATATTCTGAAACTCAGAATGTTTCAGATGACTTTTCTGTTAAAAATAATTATTATTTGAAAAATTGTATTCTCCCTGTGAATTTTCCCGCCGAACAGACGAAGGGAAAGCCAAAAACAGGATTACGTACCCTTTAAATGTATCATACTCTTGATACAAATGTATTTCAAAAACTCAAAAAACTTCATATTTTTCCAAATGCGAAAACCTGCTTCAGTCCAGGCAACGTCAACGGGCATGTTGCAAAACATATCTTCTACCTAGTTTTTGTATTTTAAGTGTTCGTCTTCCACTTTAGATGTTTCGTTGGTAAATGAAAACCACATAGAATGGAATCCATAACACAAACAGCTAATTTTCAAGTTGTTACACTTTTGTAGCAAAGGTGAAATACGTTTAAAAAAATAAAGAAGTTATTTTCACCAATGGATTTGGCCAAACTTTAAAATTTGCAATGCGAGCACCTACTTTCACATCCTATTTGAGTTTCTAAGCCATCCTTATTACTCGATATCAAATGGCAATGTACTATTCCCATATTTAGCAATTTTTAAAGCTTACGCATAATACGTCAAATACAATAATGATTTATTAAATTATTTTGAAATATCGCACCATAGATAATTAAACATTAAGTTAATAAGATGTGAATAAAGAACAAATCCAGTGTTATATCGGTGTACAAATATTTAATATAAATTAAAAACATTAAAATACTCTCCAGAAAGTTTTAAAAAGATGAGGCATATAATGAGAATATATCCTACAATATTCCAAAATTGTAGCTAAATATTCTATTTTCATTTTTTGTAGCTCAATGTTTTTTTTTTTTTTTTTTTTTTTTTTTAAGAGAGAGAGAGAGAGGGGATAACAGGGTTTTTGTAAGACTTTCATTATCATCTCTACAGATGTCGCCATTATAACCTGTATTCCCTCCCCCACTAAAAAATCTTTGGACTGATTTTTTTCATATATACACTTTTCATCGTCAGCCGAAATTTTAAAAAGCTTGATTCACATCAATTCACTTTCATTTTTGAGAATGGTCACGGGTGTATGTCGAAACTGTTGAAACTTTTATTGTTCTTAATGTTTTAATCTATGTTAAAGGTCTATACATCAGTATAGTAAAGGATTTGTGAATTATTCGCATCTCATTTATTTAAATTTTGATTTAAGTTATGTGCCTTATATAAATTAAAATGCATTGTAAGAATCTATGTGTCTAAATCAAAATAATTCCTTTATCATACGTCAAACAGCAATTGAAATCTTTTTTAGCATAAATTTTAAATATAGTGCAATTTACAGACCGAAATTCTGTTTAAAACTTATTAAACTAGCGTTCAAATGAAAGAATGTCTGAAATTAGTTTTATAAAAACAGAAAAAGAAAATGAATAATTATAAATTTCAGGCGAATTAAGCGCTATATCTTTTATATCGCACTCATTAACTCTATTTGAAAGAATGATTTAATTTAAGTACTCAAAATATGCTGAAATAAAGTTTTATTATATTTAAAATACAAATGAGATTATATTTCTTAAAATGTTGGTAAACTTGATAAAAGTGCATTTTCTATTTAAAATTTACTTCGAAGCATGTATTGAAATTAAGTATTTTATAACAAATATATTGGAAAAGTTTAAAAGGGAAAGTTGCTAGAGCTCACAAATATTTTAAAATATGCTTATTCACTTTTTATTTTGAAGCTTTATAAAGAATTTTCTTGTCATGTGCTATTTACATTAGATTGAACTTTAAAATGTATTTTATCGCATTTAAATTCGAGGAAACTCCAAACGCAATCAAATGTATACTGGATCAGTATCGATATATGTAATTCGAGATATTTGTTAGAAGAAAATATTTGTTACTGCCATTACTCTGGAAAGAATTTTTATTATGTGTAGTGCGTATTCTTATGTATTTCTTCTAAATTATAATTATTAATAAGATTAAATAAGCTAACTTTAAAAAAAATGTTTTATATGTTAGAAAATTCCTTAAAACCGTTATTGATTTTTATTTTTATTAAAATTAAAATTAATTTCGACAAATGCACGGTCATTCCATTAAATTTTTTAAAATATATATGCGTAAATATTTTTTACCTTAATGTGCTTTACACTTAAGCCAAAATATTTGGGTTTTTTTTTTTCTTAAACTTTGTGTTAATGGATTCTTAATCATTATTTAATAATAAAAATGTGAAAACGCTAATTAATGGAAAATCTTTTAATGGGTATTATAAAAAAAAGAAAAAATTAGTTTTACAGCAACAGAAAATTTGCTTTTGAAAAAATATTCTCTTAAAAAACATACATTTCTTATTTAATTACATTGATGTAAATTTTCAGCTTTTAGCAAAAGTATGAATTTTGGAATTAACATTATTATTTCTTTAAATAAAGTTATCTGTGAATATATTTTCCATATTTTATGTCAAAATCTCTAATAAATGAAAATCTCACCGGAGAAAGATATTCAGTAACAAAACGTAGAATTAGAGAAAATTTAAGCGAAAGTTTTTTGTTGTAATTTAGTTACACTGTTAAAAATAAATACGTGAATTCACGATAAAACTACTGCCAGCAAAGTTGTCAGACTTTTTCTGTTCTATCATTAGATTTTCCGTTAAAAAAAAAAAAAAAAAAAAAAAAACCTTTTGAAGAAGTGGCAACTTTTTATTATAAAGTTGGCATAAAAATTGTCTGGTGGTGCCATCTATCGAAATGTTTAGAATCACCTGTATATATTGATCGAGGAAAAAGCAACAAAGACGTCGGTGTGATTCGAATTGACGACCTTTGATACAAGTGTCCGTTGCTCTAGCTATTACATCATGAGGTCTTCGGACGCTTATGATTCTAAAGTCAAATAGTGGGTTCTAAAGTATGCTTATATTTTTTTAAGGTAGATTGTAATTTTACGATGCTGTTATTAATCTTGCAAGATTTAATTAATAAGGCTAATTCATTATTATGATTTTCTTATGGTTAATAAATAATTATAACATGATTAGATTAAATAATTTATTAGAGAAATTTTTGTTTGCTCAATGAATGATTAGAAAATGGTCCAGTTAATTTGTTTCTCAAATTGTTTTTGGTATCAGGTACAATTACAATTCAGTAGCACGACACAAATCTTACAAAAGAACCAGTATCCTTTCGTTGAGTTTTTTTTCTGTACAAGAATATTTCAGTTTTGTAAACGTTGAAAATAAATTTGCGATAGATAACTGAGAGTCTCCGTTATTTGTTTCCATTTTCGTCGCTTTCGTTATTTTCAGTTATTTTTCATATTAATAGTTATACTGTTCTCTCCTTGAAAATAATATTAATATTTAATTGCTAACTATTAGAAACTACTTTTATTATCTAAGTTATTGAATATAAAAAACATTAAAGATTAAAAATACAATTTTATATCTTCAATAATAATTGGAATTTTAGTATTGAGTTTTACCACATGATATAAAACCTCACAACGCTTTTTCCAATTTTTTTGAGGAAATATACAAAACATGTTCTTCCATTAAAGTCTTATTATTAGAAAAGACGTGCAAAATGTGTAAAAGAAAATTAGCATTTTTTTATTTTTTTTGTATTTTTTCTTAAAACTTACATATGAGTATAATTTTGCGTGCGATAGGTTTTTGTGACAAATTATAAAAGCGCGAATCGATTACTAATTTGCGTTCGCTTATAGTAAAAAGAAATATATTTTATTTAAAATTACAGCTTAGTTGTCAATAAATGATAATAAATTTTAGGCAATTACGAAATGCATCTCTAACTTTAAATGTATCTCTAACTCTCAAAGGATATATTCTCAGAAATAACTTTTATTCAAAAATTAATATTTAATTTATAAGTATACTATGCACTTTATTAGATATTATTAAAGACAACAAATGACACTTTTTTAGATAGAATATGAGAGACGAAAACTCACTTACTCATAATTTTTTGCAAGAGTAAAAATGACTTGTTATATATACAGGGTGTCAGTAAATGACTGACCCATTTTGAATGCAAATAAACAATAATAATAATTAATAAAATAAAGGTTTGGGACAAAATTGCGCGGTTTGTTGCATCGTTATTGTAAAATAAATTTAAAAAAATGCACTTTTTTGAAATAATTTGAATTTTGGCGAACAGATGGCGCTGACGGCAGCAGACGGCCGAAATTCGGATATTACTCAAATTTTTATACACATGAGGTTTTCGGCTCATTTTGCAAAGTGGAATCTCGATCGACATGTTAAATCGACTCTTGACTCACCTGCAGAAATGGAGTTTCTTGGATGGAAAGAGATTTTAAATAATATTTATGATTGAAATTATATTATATGTGTATTATACTTAATAAAATCTAGCAAAACATGCTTTTTAACAATCATTGACTTATGGCACATTTACTATAAATAAATAGTATTAAATTTTTTTTTTTTTGTTTTTTTTTTTTTTTTTTTTTTTTGTGTGTGTAACCAGTTAACTTACCAATTAACTCTTTTAACGTACAATAAATTGAAAATATGGGATATACACAGATTTTTTTAAACTAAATTATTCTAATATTTGATCTAAACATTTCTTTTATTAAATATTAAAGAATTGTATTTTCTAAACTTTGTGGTATCAAAAATCTTTAAATGAAGGATTAAGCAAACTTTTCTTGTCCGTATGTCATATAGGCAAATCAGTTATGTGGTTAAAACTGTGTTACGCAAATAGCGTTGGCAAACTCCCTGTATAAAAAAAAGCGCGACAGTGACTAATAAATCGGAACATAAAAATATATTAAACATTAGAATAAAGGTTCATCTATATTTCAACTATAACAAATCCTGTTGTCGCGAAAAGAAGAAACCCACTGAAGCCAGTTTTTGTTTGTTGCGGATGGCAACGGCAGATTTGTTATGATAGAATGTTATGATGGAATGTTGTTGTTCGAAGAATTGGAAACGGTAGCAATGAATGTTAAAAGCTACTGTTTATTTTGATATTTAATGTGAAAGAATGAATATTACGAACTGAAATTCCTTTTTAATGTATAAATATGTACATATTATGCGCGTTCATGATGTGTGTGATTTGTAATATATGAAAGTAAAACCATTAAAATTAATCTCCAACGCCTGTCTTCGATTGCATCGAAATATTTCATTTAATTTTATATCGTAGTTACTAGGCCTGTCTTAAACATAAAAAATTATTTATCACATTAATGAATGTATCACGTGGAACTATCTGCTAAGACGAAAACCTCTCTAAAGCAAGATATTGTTCATTTTTTTCGAAAACCTAATCATCCCTACACTGTAAAAAAAATCTGTAAGACTACAAAACTAGTTTTTGTAAAGTTACAGAAATCTGCATATTTACTAAAATTTTATCTGTAACCAGGTATAATATTTACCACCCGCATAGTACAAATACATGAAATGTCTTAGTTTCACCTGTCACCCAATCAGAAAGAGCTTCAGTAGTGACGTAATCACTATTTACGGAGCCGCAGAGGCTTGAAATGCATCCATCTTGAATCCGGTATTGATAAACATTTCTAGTTACTGAGTAAGTAAAGTTTTATTCTGTATGAGTTACATTTTATTACATTTCCTTTCTGCTTGATTCATAATAAGTAAAAATCAAAACTCAGAAAAGACATTTGATTTTTAGTTATTGGCAAGCTAATCTGCCAATTATGTTCTGTTTATTACATATTTATCTTTCGGTGAAATAACTATTTTTTACATCTGTGTTTAATACATGTGAAATTTCAAATGTTTTATCTAATTAATCAAATTTATCTGCTCTTTTTCTAAACTTTCACTTCCTTTTCTCGCCCTCTTCTCCACAATACCAAAATTTAAAGTGTTTAAAACTTGCTTTAAAAAAATATTACTCAACTGTTTCTTCATAGTGAATAAATTTCATTAATCATTCTTACATCACATTCATTTCATTAAAACTTCAAATGTATTTCGCTTTTAAAATTTTGCTTCCGAATTTTCTTCAAAAACTCTTCAAAACTGCTTAATTTAAAATAACACTAAAAAGTACAATCTGTGCTCTATGTGTTAATTTATTGCCGTATTGAAATATCAATTAAGTCTTTCCTGTTCTTCCCCCACCCCTTCTTCAACTAAAAGAACGCATAGAATTACACCCAGAAAGTCTAAAACTCTTTTAAACCCCAGTGGTAGGAGAAAAAAAAGCCTAAATCGGAATTATTTCGAGGAAAGCTGGAAAATATTTAAATTCATTTAGTTTAGGTCTAGGATGAATGTATTAAGTTTTTCTTTCTCTTGCTAGGTTGCATTAAGAACTATGCACAAATTTATAATTGGAGAATACAATTCTTTTAATTACCTTAAAAATATCTATTAAAAAAATCCTAATGGAGAAACACTGTCGATGCAAATGTTGTAGAACTTAAAATTATAAATAAAATGATAACCGATATTTAACATTTTTGTTGAATTTTCCACAATTTTACTTCAAAGTATTGGCTAAATCGCTAAACAAGAACTTGAAACGCGAAAAGACAAGGTTATCAGTTTACCGTGCTTGTTATTATGTACATGCAACTTTTTTTAGTTATTGATGCATTATTTAGAATGGATATTTTTGAGCATTATGGCTTAATCTCTTCATTGCGGATTATAGCCCAGTGGTGGGGTTATACAAGAAAGGCCAAAAATCTGGTTTAATTGCAAGAAATCTGGAAAAAATTTTAATCCTATCGACATAGATTAGAAATTAATGTACCAAATTTTCCCCTTTTGCAAGTGAGCTTTAGCCACTACAAACAAATTAACTTTAAAAAGTGCATCTTTTCATAACTTTTAAAATATTTCAAAAATGACTCGTAAATGATGGGAAATATTGCTTATTACTTCCGGTATTGTATTTGAAATATGTATAGCATTTAATATGATGCATTTAGAGTGAACAACAATGCGTATGTAATAAAATTAAGGATATTGAAAATAAAGCGCAAGGATAGGGGGAAGCGAACAACTGGGTGTGCATAAGATTTTTCTCTAGAGGAATTCAAGGTCAAATAATAGCACGATTATAAATTTCGATATTTGCGTAAAGGACAAAGATGGTAATAATAAAATGATTTTTGACAAGTATACAAGAATCTTCAGTTAAATTCATAAAAGTTCGGAATTATTCTTACAAACATTGAAAAAAAGTATTATAGTCTTTACGTAAAAAAAATTTCACTTTAAACTATGCTTTAAGGTTGGCGGTGTTCGCTGCGAAATGAAATGGAAAACAGCAATCATTCATGCAACACTTTCTCGAAAACTACTAAATTATAATTCTCAAAATAGACAAAATAAATTCCTAACATAATTACAAAAACATCGTGAAGGCCTCAAGAATTAAAAATGTATCTGTACACGTATGTAACAAATGTAGAAAGGATGAATGGGTAACTTGGTGTCTCCGTGTTCCAAGCTTTGGATTAGCGGTTAAGGCAAAATTTTGAAATAGAATTGCGACAAAATTATGAACATGGGTGTTCATTTTATTGCAAATTTCAAACTCTAAGACATTTGAATTGTCAATAATTTTTACAGTATTACTCGTTTTGAGATATTAAGATAATTTTAAAAAAAATGTATTTTCTAACGTAAATTTAGAACATGGAGGGGGGTGAGGATCTATGTTAATTCTAGATCTAAACTGGAGGGATTAAAACAATTTCCAGTTTCCCCTAATTAATATTGAGTTGAACCTCCTGACCACTGCGGTTAAACTTTGAAAGAGAATTGTGGCATTAATGTTCAGCAAAAATATTAAATGTAGGTGGTCATTATACTCAGAATTTTAAACTTTACAACATCTGTATTGACAATGTTATTTAACGTTAATTCTTTTGAGATATTTTTATGATATTAAAAAAAAAACAATTTTACTGTACATCTATATCTTTTTTCTAGTTCTCATCTAGTAGGGGAGGAAAATTAAATATATTCATTTTAGATCTAAGCTGAAGGGATTAAACCAATTTCCTACTTTCCTCTAATAACGAGCTCTACAACTAATCACTGGTATATTAGTATTTTACCTATTTCTAATTTTTAACTAATGTAAATAAGTCATCTAATACTCACCCTTTCTAAAAAAATCCAGATCTGTTACTTTATTGTAATAATAAGTTATAGATCATGTAGCTTTACCCCTCCTCTAACCGAAAATGACGTTATCTCTTCCTTTCTCTCCGTAAAAGCATACAAAGTTTAGTTTTTACAGTGTTTAATTTTCATTTTTTGCACAATTTGTAAGTCTTCAGTAAGTTAAATATTCAACCGTTTAGAAATTCCTCCCTCCCCTCATTCAATAAAAAAAGAAAATATGGTTATCTTTGTCGCAATGCTTACTTTTAAAATTATAAATCTTTAAATGTCTATTTTCTACCTTCTGTATTTGTTACTTTATTATGACAGCAATTAACCACCTGAAATCTTCCCTAAGTCTCTCAATTTAAGATTTTATTACTTAGTAAGGGAGAGTAGGAGTAAAGGAGAGTGGAGTGGAATGGGACAGGAGATTTGTATGTTTATGTTTCATTTATAAATATTTCACCAGTCACGTAGTAGATTAAGGAAAAGCATCCCCAATGTTTAGTTGAATAAAGTAGCTAATTTGCACAAACTTGCAATTGTAAAAAGAAAAAGATTATTTCAAGAACCAAAAGTAAATTTGCTTTATAATTTTTTATGCTTTCTGTATATAAATGACTTGTTTATGCATATATGTAATTATTTCCCTATTTATAGAGCATAATACTATATATCATCCATAATTTAAACTATGTCTAAAAGTAGCATTTCGTTCTATACAAGAAGTTTGACGTAGAGTATAGGGAGGAATGGGACATGCCAGCAAATGAAGAATTAGGACAAGTCCAATTTCCTTACTTTTTTTTTCTCTTAGTTACAATCGCATTATAATTATAAAATCGTTTTGAAAATCACGTTTCGATAATGTTCAAAACATTAAAAATGTTACATTTTGTATTTTATAAATCTAAATTTTGGTTTTTGTGTCAAATTTGATTTTCTCATCTTTAAAAGTTGTCTCATTTCTCCCCACTCTCCCTTATTTTTTTTTTTAATATTCAGGTAATTTCAGAGCTTTAAGCGAGTAATTCAGTTGCATGTCCGTTAATTTAATTATTTATAGAGGAAGTTTTATTTTTATGTAAAATTAGAAAAAGAGATCTCTTTATGTTTTGAGAGCAAAAAAATTAATCTTTGGGGCTAAACGAATATAACGTTATCATTTTTTGGCGGGGGGGGGGGGGTGGTTGTCATTTGACATCGATGTCATTTCTGATCATCAATTTTTTCTCTTTTTATTTGTAACATGGTCTTTGGTACAAAATAGCATGTTATCTTTTTAGCCTGTTATTTATTTTTATAAAAATACAAAGTTATTAAAATAACTGAATTATTATAAAATTATTTAATTCTATAATATAGTATACCCGAAAGTTTAAGATTTCTATTTTTCTTATATGTTTATGCATATGTAATCACAGTTCGAGAATCCGTATGAAAAATGTACTTGAAATGAAGCTGTGTTTGCTAATAAAGAAAAAGAATGTTGTCCTTCTTTTTCTGATATGAATTTCTATTTGTCCCTCACCCGTCTCTGTTCGGTGCAAGTACAACAGTTCTTTATTATTGTTTCGAAGTGATCTGTGTTCACCAGTGCATTTGAAAGAGTTAAAATTCATATTTTCAATAATCAACTGCACTATCAATTATAGCATTTCAACTTTTAAAGCATTATTTTGTTTATCGGAACTTTAAAAATAGCATCTTGTAGTAAGTTGCTTAGGGAGTAAAAAGACTTTGGAGAAATAGTTTGAGATTTTTTTTTCAAACGGCTTACTGTGGGGGCTTATACCCTCATAGTATGCATAGTCACAGTGACGTTACATTGTGACTGAGATGTGACTTTTTTAAAAATCTTTAAAAAGTTATAAAAATTCTTCAAAACATGTTATTTACTATAAAAGACATGTTTCTGGCAATTTAAATATCGTCGCTTTTGTCACAGTTTCTTCACAATGTCAATGTCAAAGTAGTTACAAATGACTCATTTTTCACAAATCTGTCACATTGTGACCACTTTGTGAAGTGGTCACAAACAAGCTCTAAAACGGACATAACGACTTCACATTTTAGTCACTGTGACTTCACATCGATGTCACGTGACATCACATCGACAATCGATGGTCGCAAAGTCACAATCTGATTTCACAACGACGTCGCAGTGACGTCACCATGCTTTACGGGTAGATATCAGAAATTTAATATCAGAATATATAAACATGTTAAAATTGGTACTGATGGTATATTGCGATAACTATCTTAAACTGTATGGGAGTAGAAAAATTGCCAATCTTAAAAGATAAATGTATTGCAGATATTTATGTACAAATAGATGCAAAAAGCAGCTAATCATTTTTTTTTTATACAATTTGCTCCTGAAGCATAATTTAAATCTGTGTGTATTTTTACTTAATAGAAGTATTTTTAAGCATGCTCTAAAAATCAATTTAAAACTATAGATTATAAAACACTTTCCAACACATTCAGAATTGTATCTAAAATTTCCACCTCTTAAAAAGGTTAAGTATGATGGCTAAGTAAGCATTTTTATAAAACACATAACGCATTTGAAAACTTAATTTTAAAAATTATTATCAGCTATCGGAAAAATATCCGAATTATTTTGTAGAACACTGTATATGATCTATAGATTTGTATGTACACTACATGGCCAAAGATGACCGATCACTTGCGATTTTAGACATTTTCATAAATATCTAGAAAAATACATAAGGAATTATCTTGAAACTCTAAATGTGTAAATATAATAGTAAAAGTCATACATTTCCATGAAGATTTTTTTTCCCGAAACTCCAAAGGGGGCCGTCAACAAATTAAAAAAATAATGTTTTAGATAACCCTGTCAAAACTAATGTAGCAAAAGCGTTCGAACTGTATATTATGATTAAGTGGGTTATTCTAATAAACTGTGCTTATTTTTATGTGAATAGCATGTATACTCGTAGAAAAAATAAGGTTTTTATAAAAACAGTCCTAAATTTTTCCAAGTTTTGACGGATTCTATCAGCTAATTTTGAAATAGTTGCAACATTCGATACTAAGATAAATATTGGTTTTTCTATAATAATATTCATTATAAATTTTATTTAATTTTATTTAATGTATGTTAACATTTACATATTCTTTTTAGATGCATGAAGAAACTTAAGTACATTTTAAAAACAATGTGAGCCTGATTGACAGTGAAATTTGAAGAAAAAGCTCTATTATCAATCAGAAAAATCTCGTGAACATCATTCTTGCGCTTTAATATATTCTGCAACACTGAAGTTTTCCAGAAGTTTTATTGTAATGACATTTTGACAATCATTTTCTAATAGTGTTTTAACATGTATATACGTACATATGAGTTTGATTATTGTTATTTAGACAAAAGATGATTTCAAAAATATAAAGTATGAAATCCATAGGCATTTGTATAAATACTAATTATGTAATACTTGCAAAATGTGAGTTGTATAAAAAATGTTTTTTTATTGAAATGAATTTAATAAATAGTTATTTAATAAATTTACTCATATTTTATTGCATTTTGTCATTTATTCATATTGCATTTATTGGTTGTACTGGTATGGATATTATATTTATATGAAACGACAACTTATAATATTTTCCAAAGAAATATACATTTCTTTTTGTTTCAATTTTTGTTTCCATAAGCTTTCTACTTTTATAAAATTGCTTAGTTATACTGATTATAACATACTGATAAACACTAAAAAGTTCGAAACCTGCCCACAATTACTGTTGATGTATCAAAGATGTATTTTTTCCATACATATGTTAAGGTGTATATCAACTCTCATATATGTAACTATTTGAGTTAAAGATTATATAATTCCAAAGGAATGTTAACATATTTGATCCATTTTTCCGGATCTTTAAGCTAGGTTAGTTTTAAATTCGTGGTCTTGTCAATAATTAAATTTTTCCTCTTTAGTATTTCAATTTGAAACAAAACTCTCAAGCAAAAAAAGTATTAAAGACAAATGTAAAATATGTAATGTATTAAGTGTAGGCGGGGCAATAAATATATGAAGAATAAGTCGTGGAAAAAGATCACCCACCCCCCCTCACAAAAGAGGGGGAGGAGAAAGATTCTATTAATTAGTTATAACTTCACTGCATATTCACCTGAAATAAGAATAAGATGTAAAAAAATCTTAAATGCGACATTCAGGTAAATACATTAATTTTTTTGCAGATTTCCTATCTATTTTTGTGCCATGGAATCGGTTATTATGTAGTGTTCAAATATATGTACCAGGAGTTAATGAAGTTCTTACGACCATAGAACCGAACAAAACTTCTTTAAAAAATATATAAGACTATATATTTTTTTTTTCTAATTTAGTTTAGTAGCATATTTACATAAAATTAACAGATAGTATTTTCTCACTATATAAAAGTTTTTAAATCATGTATTGGATTAGATGAGGCACAGTGCTTAATTATGTATGTATATATATATATATATATATATAGAGAGAGAGAGAGAGAGATAATATAGTCCTTACAATTTGTAAATTTCGTTTGCCACAATTATAACAATAAAATTTTTTAGGCATATTTTAAAACTCAATTATGTACCTTACTTTGTTTTTATTGGCTTTTTTTAATTTAACTAAAAACCGTAAGATCTGCTTCAGCTTATCTGCTCATTTAGTGCTGCTAATATAATGGCCATTTAATATAAAATGTGATTTTGTACCTATTGAAATGTCTAGAGTGAAACTTTAGTGCGTAACATACAAATATTTATGTCAATTGCTGTGGTAATACTGAAACACATGTCGGGCCATATTGTTTATTTTGTTTCGAAGTATTTTGATACATGAGGAAAATTTCACTCTGGATATCTAAAACTCTAAAAAATCAACTTCATATTGAAAGAATTTGTAACAACTCCAATTAATAGAAGTATTAGTATACAATATAGTTATATACACGTAAAATCTTTTCGGAATAGTGCTGGTAAACCACTGGTAATACAACTGCAAAAATATTTTAAAGTTACAAATATATTTTGGAAGTGCAAATAAAATGTTTTAAATACAATACTAAAAAATCATTATCATTTTTACTGTATTAATTGTTGTATTGTTGCAAAGAACTTTCTGGCGAGAATACAAAAACTGGCTCAACAACATATAAAAAAAAGGTAATTTGTTTGACGGTACCTTAATAAATTTCTATTTTTTTATAAGTACATTAATAGTTTAGTTTGCAATTTAAAAAAATTCTGAGTAAATGTGCCATGAAGTTTCTTGCAAATGTACAAGAAAATTCTTAATAAATTTACTGCAAAATCCTCGGTAAGAATACTGAAAATCAATAGAAAACTGACAAAATATTGTTTAGAAAACTCCCTATAAATCATTTGTACGTTTACTAAATAATTCTTCGTAAATTTACCAAAATATATTTAGTAATCGCACTAAAATATCGCTAGTAAGCTTACTAAACTATATTTAGTACTTTTATAAAAACTAATATTAGAAACGCCCTTAAAAATCATTAGTAAACTAGCTATAAATTCTTTAGTAAACTCCCTGTACAATCATTAGTAAGAATACTAAGTAATATTTATTAAATTTACAGGTGATTATTTGGGAAACTCGCTAAAAAAAGTATGTTTACTAAACAATATTTAGTAACAGTTACTAAAGCAACTTTTGTAATATTACACGATTTTCTTCTGTTACGATTACATAAAAAATACTAGGCATCCCAGTTTCCTAGAAAATACTTAGTAACCTCACAGAATTTTTTTTTTTACAGTGTACGTTAAATTTATAATTTGATATTTGACATATCCAAGAATTTTTTTACGATAGCCACGAGATATTTTAAGATGCATTTTACACATAACACTTATCTCTCCTCTCCCTGATTGCTAATGCATCGAAGCTGAAATGGAAGGATACTTAAAAAGAAAAAAAAAAGCGACTTACCTGTTTTTATATCTTGCATGTCACCCATTTTCAAAATTTCATTACAGAAAGCATCATAGATTCTGAATCATGATAGAATCGTCATACTTCTACTTATATTAGTTCAATTATATAATTATAAATATTACCAAATAACTAGAACATTGGTGTTTTTCATATGTATTTTTAAAAAAGTTTTTGAAATTTTTTTTTAATGTTTATTGTTTCAAATCAGATACAAGAGGAATTTTCAGAATTCTTTCCCGTTTTTTTCGTCATGAAGAATAGTTTAAGAAGGGGAGAGGGTGGATAACGAAAATTTTATTTCAGGATCTATGATGCTCTTTGTAATGAAATTTCGAAAATGGTTAACCCACAGGATATAAAACAGGTACCATACAATGTTTTTCTCTTTTTAAACATACTTCTATTTCAGCGAAGATGTGTTTTCAGTCGGGGGTAAGGGAAGATAGAAATGTGTGTCTAAAAATCTCTCGTGGCTTTCGTAATAAATCAAAATTTATATTTTAAATATCAAAATATGAATATAATGTAGAGATGAATTTGGTTTTCGGAAAATTTAACATGATTTCATTTAGGCAGGTATCCGTCTTAGCAGGTGCTTTTGTATGTTACTAGCTCCGTCAAAATCAATATTTTTAATGTTTAAAATAGGATTTCTTATAAACTGATTACTTCATTATAAGATTCATTACATTTTTATTTACCGATTTATAAGTCACTGTGCTGCTTTTTTATACAGGGAACTTGCCCCAACATTGTTTGCTTACCACTGTTTTAACCATTTAATTGATTTCACTGCACGACGTACAGGCAAGAAGAGTTTGCTTGATCCATCATTTAAAGCTTTTTGACACCAATAGTTTTTTTTTTTTTCAATACAGTTATATGCTATTTAATGGTAGGAATGTTTATATTAAATATCAAATTTTTTTAATTAAAAAAGCGGCGTTTATCCCATATTTTAAATTTATTATGCTTAAATAAAGAAATAGTTAACCGGTAACAAAAACATTTTTTCAATACAATTTATTTATGGTAAAAGTGTGAAAAATCAATGCTTATTCGAAATCATGTATTGCTGGTTTCTATTAAGCACAGTAAACGTTACTCAATAATGAATATTGGTTTAAATATATTACCATCCAACAAACTATATTTCTGCAGGTAAGTCGAGAGTCGATTCAATATGTCTACTGAAATTCGACTCTATAAAATGAGCCGAAAAGCTCATGCATAGTCTGAATTTCGGCCGCCTATTGCTGCCAGCGCCATCTATTGATCTGAACTATGTGCATTTTTACAAATTTATTGATTTTCTGATAACAATTCAGCAAACCGCGTATTTTCATCTCAAACCGTTGGTTTGTTATTTACATTTAAAATGGGTCAGTAATATACTGGACACCCTGTATATGTGTCTATAATAATTTCTACAGTATGCGTTTACGTTTTTTCATTTAAAAAACAGTAATCGTATTTTTTTTACAATATTTTACCAATCAAGATAAGAACTTATTTTATTATTCTCAAATGTAATATATTCGCTGCTATTCACAAGTATAGTAAGCATTTGCATAAACGTATATACAGGGTGTATCTAAACTAATGAGAAAAACTTTAAGGGGTGATAGTACGCATCAAGACAAATAAAATTAATTGGGAAACTAAGGGTCCCAAGAGTCTTCCGAAGGAGATAGGCGCCATGAAAATTTAGGGTCCAAAATTTGAAATGATTATAAAAAACAAAAAAATTGGTCGATTTGTTTGCGGTTTTCAAGAAAACTATTCTTTATGTCAGTATTGTCTTGAAAATAAATTATAAAGATAAATTTCAAAAAATGCCGTTAGGCGCTTTAGACTTTGGACTAACGAACAACTATTTTTTACCGTTATTTTTTGCATCTCCTTAAATTTTCTTAGAAGTTTAAGCATAAACTTAAATTTTGAGCTCAAAATCTGAGGTTAAGTAGCGCAAACTGAACTGTGTGCAATGGGAGTGGGTAGGTCCAAATTTCAAATGAATATAAAAAAACAGAATAATTAGTCAATTGATTTGTGGTTTTCACTAAAACTATTCTTTATGTCAGTATTGTCTTGAAAATAATTTATAAACATAAATATAAAAAAATTCGATAGAGGGAGCTTCAGACTTTGGAATAACGTACAACTATTTTTTACTGTTATTTTCTGCATCTCATTAAACTTTTTTTAAGCTTAGGCATAAATTTAAATTTTGTGCTGAAAATCTGAATCGTTGAGAGTGGTTAAGTAGCGCAAATTGAGCTGTGTTCAATGGGGTGGGAAGGTTCAAATTTTAAATGTATACAAAACGCAAAAATTGGTCAATTCATTCACGGTTTTCTCTAAAGCCATTCTTTATGTCAGTATTTCCTTGAAAATAAATTTTAAAGATAAATTTCCAAAAATTCCGTTAGAGGGCACGTTAAACTTTAGAGTCACCAACAACAATTTTTAACAGTTACTTTTTGTGTCTAATTAAATGCTTGCAAAAGCTTAGACTTAAATTTTAAGCTCAAATTCTGTATCGTTGGGAGGGGTTAAGAAGTGCAAACTGATCATTATTCAGGAGTGGAAATGTTACCTTGTCCACCCTACTAACAAAGTTCAATTTTTAGCTACTTAATTACTAATTTAAAAATAACGGTTAAACAGTTGTTGGTTACTCTAAATTTTAAGGCGCCCTCTAACGGAATTTTTTGAAATTTATCTTTATTTTTTTTTTTCAGGGAAAAACTGGCATAAGGAATGGTTTTAGAGAAAACCGCCAACGAATCGACCAATTTTTCCGTTTTTTTTATATTCATTTTAAATTTGAACCTCCCCACCCTCATTGAACACAGTTTGCGCTAATTAACAACTCTCAACGATTCAGATTTTCAGCGCAAAATTTAAGTTAATATCTAAGCTTCTAAAAAAATTTAATGAGATGCAAAAAATAACGGTAAAAAAAAGTTGTACGTTACTCGAAAGTCTAAGGCGCTTCTCTATCGACATTTTTTGAAATTTATCTGTATAATTTTTTTTTCAAGACAATACTGACATAAAGAATAGTTTTCGCGAAAACCGCAAACGAATCGACCAATTTTCCATTTTTTATAATCATTTCAAATTTTGGACAATAAACTTTGATGACGCCTATCTCCTTCGGAAGATGTTTGGGACCCTTAGGTTCCCATTTAATATTATTTGTCTTGATGTGTACCATCACCCCTTAAAGTTTTGCCCAGTAGTTTAGATACATCCTGTATAGATGCTGTCGCAGAATTTATACATGTACACACACACACACACACACACACACACATATATATATATATATATATATATATTATCCCTTTCATAATTTAATTTTCTTTTTTCATTATTCTCAGAATTTTCCTATTTTTAATACCTATGCAATTTTTGAAGCAACAAAACATCTTCAATAATTTTTCCAATTTGATAAAAACGTACTTCGGAATTTTTAAAAGAAAGTGGCAAATTTCAATACAAGTCTTAAGATTGTTAAAATTTGCAAACTTTCAAATATATTTTTACATTTGTTTTCCAAACATTTTTAAAATTCGAAAAGTGTTTACTTTAAATAAATTATATATGAAAACAGCAGCAGTAAAGTAAGTTCATTTTACATTGTGTAACAGCTGTTTACAGGCAAACAGTTTCACAGTAAAACATTTAAAGTATCGACTTTTATTCAAAATGTTTGTCATTGATTTATGTTATTAGAATTTTTTTAACCATATAAAATAATTTAAAGCATAGAATTATAAAGCATATTTTTTTTACATAGCGTTTTTATGAATATACTAAAGAGTATTTTATAAATAGTAAGGATACGATTCGTTACATACACCAAAACAGTATTTTATATTCAAATGAAATGGGGTGCTGCTCATTGCTGCTAACATTATGCTAACATAACATTATGCTCTAACATAACATCATGCCAACATTTCTAATATTGTTGAACTTTTAAAAGGTAGCCGTTCGAGAATTTATTAAATTTTATTAAAAAATGACAACACAATTACACAACATCCGTTAATGTCGACCAAAGAAAAAATATCTCCGTCAAGGTTGATAAAGATTTTGTAGGTAGTTTCAATGCGTAAGAAGTCCTTTTGAGAAATTGCAAGGACTTTAGCGTTTTCTAATACATGATCCATTGTTAACCGTCACATACAGCCAAGCAAAATTAACAGATATCGCCGAAAGTGTCAGAGACCTATATCGAAAGTGTACCATAGAAAGGCACATATTCCTTATAGTGTAAAAACATGCCTTAGATGAACGAATTGTTACGTGTTTCTTCAGTGATGAAAATAAATTCAGTATGAATGACTCTGATTGTTTGATATACTATTGGCATGATCTCCAACGGGAATCTGACGAGCTCTTTAGTCGACAAGAAGGAAAGTATTTTCTCTTGGTGTAGAGCGCGATTTATTTTAATATAACAACAATTGTTGCAATTTTTAATGGTCTACAATAGTATGGGGATATTCAAAATACCCTTAAAAGCAATCTATTTCCATTTGTAAACGTATGAGGCAAGGAAAATTGGAAATCCCAATAGAATAATGCGTCGATTCCCAATTCTCACTCAGCAGCAGCTATGTTTACGTAGAATGTAGTAACAGTTAAACACTGGATTGCTGTTGGCGCAGAAACCAAATCCAATTAAAAATCATTGAAGAGTACTTGCACGAGAAGTTTATACTCCTGGTTGTCAATTTTCTACTATTTATGAATTAAAGTAGCAAATCGAGAAGAGTTGGTTGCCTTTACAACTACACATTCTCGAAACACCAGTTTAAAGCTACTTGTTAGTGTTTTCAAGATAATTTAAAGGAATGGATACGAAATTTGAATTTATATGCAAAATAATCAAACTGTCGATATATTTTTAGGACACCCTATTTTGATTTTGATTTTTTCCACAAAATCCTTCGAAACTGATATTATATTTCATTACTAGCTGACCCGCCCGGCGTTGCCCGGGTCCGTATTAACAATATTAAACGAACTTGAAATTTGTATGATTTTATCATTAACTGGAAGCATGCAGAAATGCATTGTCTGAAATACGTCGCAGCTGACTTTGCGAAAAATCGGTTTTAAAAACAACAACTAATATTAAGCTCTAAAAATACTTAAAATGAGCAATGAGAAACACGGGAGGGAACATGTATCCAACGATTGCGTTAGTTTCGTGTTAAAGTGTTGATATTTACCCGTAAAAATCACTGTTAAATCATATAACTAATATTAATAACTAAACTAATTATTTTATTTTTTTTTTGCATAGAAATCCCAAGTGAAATATTTTGAATTTCAAACTAATTATATCACTCTTAAATCCGACTATACCGTGAATGAAATCGATACGCGATGATAAAAGATTGGTATATAGTATTATAATTTCAGAGCCATTTAACAAAAGTGTATTTTTTTAATCAAAGCATGCGTAATGTTGACTCTGTGGACAAATTCCTAACCGTAAACTTTTGTACCATAGCCATAATCTGTCTGTAACCTAACTGCGACTTAACATCACCCTACCGTAACTTAAATATAACATAAATGTAACCTAGCCGTCACTTTGAAATATCAATATAGAAGCATCATTTAAGATTTTGCTTGAAAAGTTAACATTCTTTCGTTAATGTCTTAAAATCGTCTGCACTCTGAATTCTAGATTTTAGACTAATATTTTTTATTTAAGTTTTCGCGCATGATTTTAAAAGAGTGTTTTCATAAATATATTTTATATATTGACATAGAGTTATTAATATGTTGTTAAATTAAAAACATTTTTTCATCTACGTTATAAAGTATTAAAAAGTTCTGAAAAAAAAAGAAAACTTTTAGTAATACAATTTTTAGTTTAAATCAAATGTTTTCAATATTTTATTTAATTTTATTTTGACACTTTATTATTTCGAATTTATCAATTTCAATTATTTTAAAAGCAAACATTTTTTAAAAATAAATGATATAATAGAAAAAAGACCATTTTAAAAAATTACTATTTGTTCGTAAAATACGCTTCAGCTGTAATTCATTTCTTTCAATTCGTCTTATTAATACAAAATCCCTTCCACATGCTTTTGTTTGGGACATTAAAATTTGAGCGATAAATCTTGTTTACCTTGTTTGGTTTAATCTTGTAACCCTTTTTTCGGTTTACTTCACCACCACTTATCTTTTTCCTCCATGGTTTACAACCGCTGTGATAAAAAATCATCATTTAAACTGACAGTTTGCAGTCTATGAATTTTAAAGGTCTGTTCCAGCTTTTTTAATTAATTATGCGAAAATTTTATGCAACCAACCAACCATAACTAAATGAAGGGAAAAAAAGAAGAAAAAAGGCGATTTTTTATGAGAGTGATCTTTGGAATTTAATTAATTACTCAGTTAATAAATAGAATTTCGAAATTCTGAAGCTCAGGTGCATCAGAAGAGATATTGGGCTACTCTCAAAAAAATTTTGAGCTTCGTACGTCCCATAGATTTTGCTAGCCATCGCAGACACACACACACACACACACACACACACACGCAGACAGAGCGATTTGTTATTTTATTAATATAGATTGTAATAAACTTGTATTATGATTCAATATTCTTACTATTTTTTCGTGATTATGACTTAATTTTTGAACTATTTTTTCAAAAAATCGCCTGTCCATATATTTTTCAGACGCACTATATAAGGACGTCATTTTAGTTCCGTAAACAAAAGAGAATGTACAGAAATTTTCAAAAGTATTTTTATCATCGATCATTTTTACCAAACATGAAAACATTAATTCATTTTAATACGATGGATCTTAATTTTACCTGTTCTCCACTAATTTCATATAAAGCATTCATTGTCTATCTGCCTCTTTTCGTTTAGATTTTTACTTACTCGTCATAAATTTTAAGTCTTGTAATTGATTTGAAATTTAAAATAATGACGGATTTACACTTTTCACAGTAGAAATTCCGAAGAGCATTCGAAAAAAAAAGAAAAAAAATTGCCGTTCGTCTAACTGCGTGCGTGGCTGTCTGTCGGTCCGTTTGTATGTTTCCGGCTCTATCTCCCGAACAAATTGAGACAGAGACTTGAAATTTGGTGTGCACTTAGTATTTAATAATAGAAATAAATCCGTTTAATATCAGTAATCTCGATTGTCCGGAATTTGTTTTACGGACTCTCGAAGTATTCGTTCTGATGAAAGGTATATAAAAATTCTTTTTTTTAAGGAGTGATTGTAAAAGAAAATAAAAAAATAAATTTTGAATAAAAAACGAAATAGAGCAGATGATTAGTTCCCAAAATTTTTTTAATCATATCTCCAACACTATTCGATTTTTCATGACCCTCTATTACGTTCAAATTTCAAAGATATATTGAAATTGGAAATGAGACGCTTAATCCGACACAGTAAATTGTTCGTTACAATGATTATTACTTTTGCTGTACTAAGAGTATTTCTTTTATTACTTGATTATTTCGTGAAACAAAACACTATCGCTAAACAATAAGATTAAACCAGTAATAGCTTAAGTTGGATATCGTACTCAGTTGACATTAAAGATGTTACACGTATTTGTTTCATCATCAAGCGATTTTTATATCGACATTTAAATCATATTTTTATTAATCTTTTACTAATTTTTTTGCTTTTTCGTTATCTAAAATAATAGTTACGCTAATTTTCATAATTGTGAAGTTGTTTGGCGATTTATGTAATGTCTTGAAATGGGTTGACGGGATAATCAAGTTAAACCCTCAACTCCGTAATAGAGCATTTACTATGCATTAAATATATTAATATATTTGTTAAAAAAATTTTGGAATCATAATGCATTTCATAAATAGTTTACAAATGTTTTATTTTCATATTTTATATCATGTATATTCATCTTGGTTAAGTATTACGATGGCTCCCAACAACTAGTGAGATATTTGTCTGCTTGGATATTTATTTCTGATTTCGAATCTGTCTTTTTGACTGTATTATTTCTAGATAAAGTCATACTGAAATCTATCTGTCGTATTAGATATGTTGGTAAAGCCCTTTTAAAACAATCATTGAGAATAAACTTTAATCCATACAAAACATCTGTTTAATACAAAAAATGACTGTTTATGAATTTATCAGTTTTTTTGTTACTTCTGTATTTCCAAGTACAAACTATATATTAGAATATGAAAGAATCGCTACTTTAAAATATCAATTATGTGCAGTACATTCACAGAAATGTTAAGTATTTTTGTCCAAACAGAGAAGCAAATCTACCCGTAAAGCATGGTGACGTCACTGCAACGTCGTTGTGAAGTCATATTGTGACTTTGTGACCATTGATTGTCGATGTGACGTCACGTGACGTCGATGTGAAGTCGTTATGACCGTTTTAGAGCTCTTTTGTGACGTTTCACAAAGTGGTCACAATGTGACAAATTTGTGAAAAATGTGTCATTTGTGACTAATTTGACATTAACATTGTGACGAAACTGTGACAAAAGCGACGATATTTAAATTGCCAGAAACATGTTTTTTAAAGTAAATAACATGTTTGAAGGATATTTATAAATTTCTAAAGATTTTTAAAGAAGTCGCATCTCAGTCACAATGTAACGTCACTGAGTGGTGGCATTTTTGTCACAGATGTGATGTGACCAAACGGACTCACCGTGACGTCACTGTGACGTCACCGTGACCATGCATGCTATTAGGGATAGTAGTTGCAAATTTCCAAGTGGGTCAAAAACATTCGGGCCAAGATTCGAACTATGGATGTACTAATGAAAGCATTAATGATCTTTCAATTGAGTCTTCCCGGATGGATACAGGGTGACTAATTCATAGAACCAGCTCTTTACGGTCACAGAATCTCATATGCAACAGCTCAAATACTACCTATTTCAATAATGTAAAATTTATCATTTGTGGCTCAACAGCACTGATATGAAATAATATTGACTCAGATGTTAGACTACATCATTTTAAGTATGTAAAAAGTAATTAAAAAATTTAGAATAAAATACTAAAATATATAAAGACTAAAAGATAATTTTTTTCAAATCTTCAATAAACAGAAATTGATATACTTGTCATAAATATTGTCCATTTTCTAATAAAAAAATTTTAAGCATACAAAATGAAATTTAAAAAAATCTAATAGGACATTTCCAGCTTTTTTAATTTGACAAAATTTACTAAAATATTTTTGCAATGTCGATCTAAAGCTTTTCAAAAGACAAACAAAACTTTGATATAAAAAATTAACTCGATGTAAACTTCTGTTGAAAATTTCAATGCTTAATACTTATTAACTGGTGTGTTGGAAAATAGGAACCACAAATAAAATCCTGTTTTAAATCTTACTGTGTAAGTGCTAATGACTTTTGTGTATATTGCAGATCTGCAAAAAGGTAAAACAATGGGTGAATTTATATAATAGTTAAAAAAAATACTGTCAAGTCATTTCAATTATTATGAAAATCGAATTAAATCTCAGAAAGATATTATTAATTAAATCGCGTTTTAAATCTTACTTAGTAAGTACTAATGACTTTTGGGTATATTGCAGATCTGCAAAAAGGTCAAACAATGGGAGAATATATATCATAGTTAAAAAAATACTGTCAAGTCATTTCAAATATTATGAAAATCGAATTAAATTTCAGAACGATATTATTAATAAAAATATTTTTCATTCTTTTAAATACTATCACATGTAATTAATTCAAAAATATCGCATGATATCTAATGATTCTACTTTGTTATGGTGATAACATCCTATTTAATATAGGGGTACATTGTTTCCTAGCTACATAATCTCATATATACAGTCATAAAAAAATATTCATGCTTTTCTTGCATAAGAGAGAAAAACTTTTTGATGAAGATCTGAATATTTATAAGACTAGTGATAATACATCAATCCTCATTTGTCACGTTTGAGTACAATTCCAGACTTGTTAAATTAGTACTCCGTATTTTTTTTTCAATATTACCATCTCACAGTTTCTTTAAAAAAGAATATTATTATCCCATGACAAGGCAGTGTAATTCTGGTGATTAGAATTTAGCTTGTAAGAATGTACTAATCAAAGTTTAATATTTCATGCTCTTTATTGTCTTACATTATGATCACAAGACATCACTCAAATTCAGTTTTCAAAAAGTTAAAGAAGACTATTACATGCTGGTTAATTAATTTTTGACAGAGGTATGATTTTTAATATTAATTTATTTGCTATTTTATAGACAAATCCCTTTCAATTTGGAAACCTATATATGTGTATTATTTAATATAAAATGTAAATTATCTGCCACCAGGAAATTAAAATTAAAAAAAAAGTATAACAGTTATTTCATTATAATTTTGAAAAACTTAAGATTATGAGTAAAAATTTGTTAAGCATATTTCAATTTAAAAACAAATGGTAATGTGATCAGACACAATTTCGAATAAAATGTTGTTTACTTATAATACTTTTCATGAACTATCGCACTAAAAACCAAAAAAAAAAATAATAATAAAATAATAATAGTAAAAAAATAAAAATAAACTTACAAATAAATGTTGACATGAGCAATGTAAGCATCTTGAAGGCATACTAAACTGAATTCATTTGAATTAATGAAAAGAAAAAAATCTCGTATCTACACTTTTTATCACAAGGGAAAAAAATCTTTTTCTATTTTTAGAAAGTTTTTGAAAATAATCCTGCTGCAATCTTTTGAATAAAATTCTTAAAACGTACACATCAAAACAAGCACAAAAGAAATAAAAGAGTATTCAACACAGACTTTTCTTTTCAGTGGAAGATAAATCCTTTTGATCCTGCGTCTTAAGAATTTAAATAAAAACATTTGAATAAAATTTCCTTTCACTGTTTACACTAAAAAATGTACATGTCGAACAGAAATATTTGGATCATACTATGATTTAGTGTATAAAATTTTATTTCAAAGAAATACAAATCCACACGAAAATTGTTTTGATTTTTTTTTTCTATTATAAATAGTGCGTTTTCGGAAATAAATAAAAATCCATAATACAAGCACTTAAATTAATAGAAATTGGGTTTCGCAGATTGGTTCATTTATTACAAATATGCAATGCAAAATAAATAAATAATCGATTTCTGTATTATAATCTTCATATTTTTCATTTGCGAAGATAAATATATCATATAATTTAAAAAAGAATTATTTTCCCTTAAAATAAGAAAATAAATATTAAATAGACCGATGAGTGAAAAAGTTATTAAAGGAGGTTGTCATGTAAATTACAAAAATATCTATTAAAAAGAAATGAAATAGAATGAAAAACTAGTTGGATGTGCCAATTTCAAAACTTTCTTATACGTATCTTATGCGTATATTTTAATATTTTTAAACAATAGTTTCTCATTTTAATGCTTTAATAATTTTAAATCAATATCATACCAACTTTAATTTTCATCTTAAATTTCTGCTTCAGTCAATTAATCGGAGAAAAAACGAATTTCCGTCTCTGCACGAGCCAATGAACAACAGAAAGATAGGCAGATATATTTTTTTTCAAATTCATGAAGATTCTACTTGCCTTACCAAAAAGTAATCATATACAAAAAAATTAGTTCAGTTCTAGAACTAACTTCATACACTTTTAGGTGGTGCAGTATTGAAAATGGCATAAAATTCACTACTGTAGCGCCCTCTTCGGGCGGATTTTTTTGAAATTCAGGAAGTACCAGCTAGCCATAACCATACACGTACACAAAAAATTTGGTTCAATTCGATGCATAACTTCATATACTTGTGATCCGTGCAATATTGAAAATGGCACAAAAATCGCGATTGCAGAGCCTTCTTCCGGCAGATTTTTTTCAAATTCATGGAGGACCAACTAGCTAATGTCATACACTTACACAAAAAATTTGGTTCAATTCGATGCATAACTTCATATACTTTTGCTCGGTAAAATATTGAAAATGGCACAAATATCGCAAATGCAGCGCCCCCTTCCGGCGGAATATTTCAAAAAAGAAGTAGGACCTGCTTGCCACATCCAAAAACATTCACAAGAAATTTGGTTCAATTCTATGCATAACTTCTTACACTTTTTGATGGTAGAATGGCGACATACACTCAGACAAACACACAGACGGACAGACAGACATTTTGTAAAAAACATGTTTTTTGGAATCTCTGATCCCTAAAACGTGTAAATCCGTCGAAAACCGGAAGTCAAAAAAATTTCGATTACAATACTTTCTTCTATTGAAGCTAGAAAAAAGTAATAATTAATAATATTATAATAAATGTAATAGTTTAATATAAGTGGCGAAATCACATCCAAATATATAAATTATATTATTTTGACTAATAATAATTCCAATGAAACTTTATATAACATAATAGTCTGCATTTGACATTAAAAGTATATAGTTTTATGCTAATTGAAAATAAAAATTTATACGTAAACCTTTTGAGTTTAAAAAATCCAAATTTACTTGTTGTTTTGATTTTTTTTTCTATTACAAATACTACTTTTTTGGGAAAAAAAATCTAAAAGCAATAAAATAAATAGAAATTGGGTTTCGATACATTGCATATTATTTACGAATGCATAATTAAAATAAATAAATGAATATATTAAATAGATCAATGAGTATATAAGGGATTTATTATTGAAGGATGTAGTGATGTAAAATACTAAAAATTAAGCTATTAAAGAGAAATGAAATGTAATGCAAAGTACAAAACTAATGCTTTAATAAAATTAATAGTTTAATATAACTAAAAAATCACTTCGAAATATATAAATTATATAATTTCGACTAATTATAATTCCTAGAAAACTTCATGTAACATAGTAATCAGTATTAGTTATTAAAAGTAGGGGAAGATGGGGATACTTGAGCCATTTTTTGAATTTTATTTTTTTTTAATTTTTTATATTTTTTTAGAATAAAATAAAATATTGAAAATGAAAATTTGATATTTTTCCTTCAACTAAAAACCACTTTCAATAAATTTTGAACTATTTTTCTATGCATAATAAATGTTTATTTTTGTTTTACATCATGGCTCAAGTATCCCCATGGCGGGGATACTTGAGCCATAGTGAAGGGATACTTGAGCCACTACGGAAAAATACCTACAAAAGTAATTTTTTTCGCTTTATTTTTGCACAAATATTTTACAGAATGATAAATTATGAAACGTAAAGTGTTTCAAAACCAATTAAGAAAACAAAGCTAGTAATACGATCATTTTTTGTCGTTAAAACTGGTTGTCGAAGGATAATTTGAACCTCAGTTATAACGACGGTAGAAACATCCTCAGTTCAGAGCCATTTAAATTTGGAATCTGCAATTCTTCTTGCAAATTTCATTTTCAAAATATTAAGCACTTATCCAACAAATATTTTTACAGTTTTCTTTCTGGCATATTTTATTAGTAACCAACCATCAATAGAAGGTTTTCTTTCACATCATCACCATCATTGACAGAATTTTCCTCTAATGATATTGTCGAACTCATGCTTTTAGTTTAGTAGCTGTCGGAATTTAAGCCAGATGTATCATTCTACTATTTCAAACACTTTTTTGATTTCACAGGAAAAGATTTTGTCTTCCTCTTTGGCTCCATGTAGGTAAGTTTGAACTGGGATTTTTGTTGCTTTTCTTGTTTTTGTGCGCTCTTTTTACCAATTTTTCTTCAATTTTCTTAGTTAAAAAAAAAGTTACAGCAACAGAGGTTACGATTTCAATATAAAATACTAATCTTAATATGTTATATTAAAAAATAAATATTTTATTATGTTGGACCTAACTAATTAAAGTATTAGAGATTATAGCCTGTAAAACCGTTTTAAAAAGTTATTTTCATTTAATGAAAATTAAATTGAAAACTATGTTTACATTTATCTAGACAGACTATTTTGTTCGAATTTTGGTCGTTTGTCAAATCGAACAAATCGAAAAATAAAATAGAATTTTCATTTAAAAAATATGCATTTTTAAACATTTTTAGGTCTTTATTTTTTTAAGAAAAAAAAATAAAATGAAAAATTATTCTCCCTTTTCTCCAGAAAAATATATATTAGTGAATATAAGGATGGAATTTTATTTTTTGTTTGTTTCACCCATGTTTAATTTCTAGTGAGGATGGTTAAGACATGGCTCAAGTATCCCCACTCTCATTGGCTCAAGTATCCCCACTATCACTATTTTTGTTTCCCAGAGTTTTACTAAATAAAGCATGCAGCAATTAGAACTATTTTAGACTCAAAATACAATTGAAATTATGCTTATTGAATGTATGTATATAGTTGCAACTTTAAACAAAACTTTGATTACAAAAAAACAAAAAAAACATGCACCCAAATATTTTTTTCAGATAGGGAAAAGACAACTATTAATCACTATACTTTCAAAATGGTACCAAGATGTCTGATTTCTTTTTTACATGTTCAGAACTATAAATATGTTATCATATTGGCAGTTTTAGAAAGAAAAATTAATCAACTGTAGAGATAATAGGGGTGGCTCAAGTATCCCCTATGCTCAAGTATCCCCACTCTCCCCTATACATTTTAATGTTAATTAAAAATCAAAATTCTTGCGTAAATCGTTTGACTTTAAAAAATTCAAATTAAATTTGAGATTTTTTGTTTGCTTAACATCAATTTGTTAATTCAAAGGTTATGTACTTAAATTTTTTCTAGCAATATTTATATTCATATTTATTTCAGAACTGGCAATGAATTGCGTCACCTAGCATTCAACCACATTCAATACGTATAGTGCAGCCTAGGATGGAGATCCATTTCAGCTAAATTTATATAAACGTAACATAACTCTTATTCAAAATACATTATTTTACATACATAATTTATTATATCTAAGCTAATACTTGCTATAAGTGATAAAACAGGCAATAAAGACGGTAAAAAAGCAAATAGTGATGAAATATTAAATAAAGATCTTTATTGAAATTGACATATTTAATCAATTAGACGGCAACATTCTCGATATTTATAATGATACAAATACTTTTGCAAAATTTCTTTTTTGAATTCAAAGCTGGTAAACAAAAATCATTCGATCTCATACTTGAATTAAGCGGAATAATTAAAAATGGAGGTTTGTGAACATGAACTATTTTTACACAATTGTTTTCATTTCTGCACAGCATCTCTTTATAAATTTTAGGTAGCTCTATGGAGGTTGAATCATTCACGATTGATGGCCATAAAGCTGGTTTAAAAGATGTAAGAAAAACTGCATGGTAAAAAAAAAAATATGTAACGTTACACCATAAAATTAGTGGCAGCCGCTGTCTCCAAATTATGGCGTAAATACTTTCACTTGCATAATGGTGTAATTTGAACATTTATTACTTGCGTAACATTACGATATTGCACCAGTTATATCGGTTAAAGTACTCCAAAAAATTGGAGGCGGCAAGACGTCCACCAATTTTATGAAGTAATGTTACACAAATGTTTTAAGTGTGTTTAAGTTATAGGAGTACTCGATTATACTTGAGTCGTATAATTTTATAAAACTTTAATATTATTAAATTCATTGTTAAAAAAACTAGAATGATGTGTCTGTTAGAAAATTTTCTTCTCTATAATTTCAAATTTAATTAAGGGATTGGATTTAAGTAGCACAAGAAATTATATCGAAGGAACAAATAAGGTTTGTTATAAATATAATATAAGGGTTTTAGTACAATAATTCTTAATAATAACAGCATGGCATTTACTTGTGATCAGCAATTCACAATTTTTTGATTTCTTGCGAAATATTTATTTAAATATGCAGAATGCTAAGTGGGAAGTTTTGTTGCATTATATGCATTTGAACAGGCGATATAAGAATTATATATTTCGAACAAATCATTGAATTTCGCCCCCCCCCCTCCACTATTAAATGACCGCACCAAAATTTAATTACAATCATTTGGAATTATAAGGATTCTAAATTTGGTGTAATGTTGAATACTGCATGAAAAATCGAGAGCAGATGTAAGCGTAAGATAAATACAACAAATTATCGACTTGCGCGCACTTACTATTGTCAGATTTTTTTCAAAAACAAATGCGATCCAATTCACATAAGGATGGAATTTTATATAAAATCCCATTCGGTTTTATTCGGTAATTAGTGAGCAAGAGTGGCACAAAAATGTTTACCATTTACAGATACACAGATACTCACAGACAGATATTTTCCAAAAACTATCAAATCTTGTTCCCGACCTTGAAACAAACACGCAAACTCACCGAGAGATGTTTTCTAAAAACAATTAAATCGTGTTCAAGCGTCCGAAAATCGAGTTCATGACCGTAAAATGCTGGAAGTAAAATTTTCCATGACTCCAATAGTTTCTGTATGTAAAGATAGAAGAAAATAACAGAAAGTTGTAAAATTGTGCATATTTGAGTTACAAATCAAATTTTAGAAAAAATGCACAAGAAATATTTCTAATTAAAGCGAAAATGAAAATGCATTTCAGGGGAATTTTTAAATGAATTTGAGAAGTCTTCCCGTAAGATAACTTATACAATGTAGAGTATCACATCGTTCACTTACTAGGAATGTGACACATTTTGACAAAAGCAAAATTTACAGGACAGTCAAAAGTAAATTAGGGTGATTTTACTGTAACATAAAACTATTTCACTTAGTTCTGCATGTACGGCTAAAAACTTGCATAAAAGCGTAAAATTTATAATGACATGAATGAAGACATATGATGAGGTTAAGAGAATTGAGTAAATTTGCCTTTTCACAAAATCCACCCCTCTTCTATAGTCACAAAGAAACAATGAGCGTAATCAAGAGATTTACCATGTAACAAACTTTTTTTGCAGCAAGACACATATATTAGTGTAAGAAAATGTAAATAAAATTTTTGTGAGATGTGTCACTTTTATTGTGGATGAGCGATATTTATGCTCAAATTATATGGTTAAATTGTAAAGTCCGGATTTTGAAAATATTTCTTGTAGTTTTCTCTTGTCCATAGCCAAAAATGTTCCATCTGAGAGAAGTAAGGCGATCTTTGCGAAAGAAAAACTACAATAATGTGGAAACATTATTATCAAATGTCACAGAAATTCAATGTTATACGACATAGCTTTTAGAAAGAACTATAATTTTTACATCAAAAAGTATTGTAAAAACACTCTAAATATTAATTATTTGAGTAGGTTATATTTTTTATTTGCATAAATAAAATCCTTAAAAATCAGTTTCTTAGAAAAATTCGTAATTTTAAAAACTCAGAAATATCTAAGAATAATTTTGAATTGCCTCTCTCTCCTCAAAACAAATATCTTGTAACGTAAAGGAAAAATAAACACAAACATGCGTATCTTTATGTAATGTCTGATTTTTATTAAATGACAAGCTACGTATTGATTTAAAAATCCTTTTTTTTGTCTCATATTTACGTTGTTGTGTATTATTTCACTACTAATTACTGTGATGTCTAAGATACGAATTGAATATAATATATCTTTGTTATACTTAAAAAATAGATAGATAGCCCTATGCATGCGAAATGGCTGTGAATATAAATTATGCATTTACAAAACTGGAAGAGAGATTAAAATTTATTATGCTAAGTAATATTTTATTTTATAATACTTTAAGTTATCTTTACAATGGATTAATACAACTTAAAACATCTACAGAGCAGTCTATGTGATATGTTATTTTTCCTTTTAGACTTATATTCAATTATTTGTATTAAATATTGTATCTTAAGGTATATAGAAATATGAAATGTATGTCTGTAATATGTACCTTTTAACTTATTTGCATTGTACTTAATTTTTTTATGCTGAAAATTATTTTTTAAATGCAGGGCACAAGAAATAATAATATAATAATAACATATTTAAAATACATTCTGCATTTAATCTTATAATCTTTAATAGTATCTATCATTTATTCCTATTTAAATTCCCATTAATACAAAATGCGTATGTCAATAATATCCTATAATAAAACCTTAAATTAAAGTTTTAGATTCCTTCTTAAGTTTTATCAGCTAACCTATTGCTATTTAAATTCCCCTATCTATCTAATCTAATTTATCATGTTCTGAGTAAATGTAATTTTTATGTTCGAATGTTTTCAAATCTTTTTCTTTCCTAATTTAATTCTACAAAACACCTTTCCGATTTTGACTTTTTACTCTAAAAAGCTTCCGATCACAAAACTGAAATATGTTTTATTTAACCCTTTCTAGGGCAGTGGCTAGACAGTCTAGCCACCTAATTTTAATTTCAAAACTGACAAATGGCATCAAGAAAATTTAAATAAAAGTTTGCTTTTCCAATGAAAGTGCAAAATAATGAACTTTTATTTTCTAAGAAAATCGCGTGAATAACCTGCTCTCAGTCAGTCCTTTCATCCTTTTACTGACAGTATTCTTCTCCCCTTGAAAGGCTTAAGCCTCACCCTCTCTCCCGGTTCGTTCTAGAAAAATGTCTGAGAGCGGCCGCTTTTTTCTAATTCGTTTGTTCCACGTGTCACGTAATCGATTCTTCTTTACTCTGACTTGACAAAACCGTACTAAACGACACTTGGAGCAAAATATTTCACAGAGTTTCGCAGATCTCCAAGAGGTATACCAGCTCTCTTGTGTTTTCCAGCTCTGAGGATTAATTAACCAGCATATTTTGAATGTCAGTATTCTAAATCGCGTGCTTTAAAGTGTTCATGCCGATGTTATACATGATAATTATTGGGATGTTATCGATAAAGAACTCCTCAAGTTTAATGATAACTTCGTGTTTTTTAATGGACCAATACTCAAACTGATCTTTGCATACTGCTCTGCTATTTCCGACTACATAGCTGCCCATTAGTGATCGTTGCTGATGAATGTAACATGGCCTATCACTGCAAATAACTTTCAATGTGTTAGCTGTGTTTAACTGTGTGAGTTACTTCAGATGACGGCATCCCAACGGCACATTATTCATTTGGCCATACTCCAATCTACCCAGTACTTACTAAAACATCACCTTTATACGTCATTTTGAAAACACTGTAACATGAAAATTATCTTTATTCAAAATATGATAGATCGGTTAGTTGATAAAATTTACGCAGGAAGCTAAAGCTTTCTTTTTTAATTTTGGAATAAGATATTACTGCTATACGCATTTTACATATGTATTTTACAATTTAAATGCGAAAAAATAATAGATATTCTTAATGTAGGGAAATGTTGAACATGCCGAGAAATAGAGTAGTTTAATGAATATTACGATTAAAACTTTTATATAACATATATATATACATATATGTACAAATATGTATTTTAATTTTCGAAAATTAAATTTCTTGAATGACTCAATTATTTCAATCAGTATTTATATAAAATTTATATTTAAAAAATATTTCATAGTTTCCATATCACTGGTGTTACAATTTCAGCATAAAATGTTGATTTATTGCCTATTAATACTAAATAACATAACAGTAAGAGAAGAATATTTGACTTGTCCCACATTTTTTAAATACTATTTACAAACAAGTATGAAAACATAAATAATTGTCCTTAAGATGTCCTTATTGAATTTCCCTAAACAACTCTTATTATTTATTATTATTTAAACTTTTATTATTTAAACCCTATTATTTAAACTATTTGCCATTTTCTAAAACATTTCATAAACAAATTCTAATACGAATTTTTTTTTCTTTTCGAGTTCTTTTCTTTTTTTCTTTTAAGGAGTCAAAACCAATATTTTTCTAAAAATATATATTTCTAAACCAATAACGATTCATATCTTAACATGTATTGTCTTCATGACAAATGCTGTAAGCCGCATTTTCCTGGAGAGAAATATCTCTTTTCAGATTGTGGAAAGAAAACTTTCAGTCGCATATGTGTCATGTTTCTTTGAAAAGAAATCACAGTTCTTATATCTATAAGACAGAAAATTATATGTTTTACAGTTGTATATGCTGAACCTAAGATTAAAAAAAATCTGCTTATCAGAAATAGAATTTCTAGATTTTTTTTATTTAAATAGGACAGTGTACCTGTACATAAATAAATATTAAAAAACTTCACTGTTTGAATTTTTGTGGGTCGCAGCTTTAGCAAAATAGTGAAAATAGTTATGTAAAAAAGGCAGCAATGAAAAGATAAAAACAAAATATTAATTTAACATAATTTTTGCAATTATTATAAACTTGTTAAGACAAATGCGAACATTCTATGCGACGTAAATAACTATTCTTTGTAGCATCTTATTTTTATGAAATACCCAGCTATAATAAAACAGAAATACATAAACATGAAACTGTCGAAGATAATAATTAAATTACGAATAATGTAACATGGATGGTTAGGAGTAACATAAAGACAGGGATGACGTTCTCCATGCCTTTTAAAACCTAAATATAACCTTTTAACGATGAAGTGGAACAATAGTTAACGTTTGTAAAATAGCGAAAATTTTGAGTAACCTACAGCAACTAGAGGCCATTCACGAAAATTTGGGAATAGCTTCGTTTTGGTACTAGAAATGAAAAAATAACGTTAATAATGAGTGGAGACTATTTTTTCCATAAGGACAATGCCTCAGTACATATTTCCCAAACTTCGAAATCATGGTTCGATGTTAATTTTCTGAAGCTACTTGATTGGCCAGCTAGAAACCCTGATCTGAGTCCAATGGAAAATCTTTGGGATATTCTGGCACACGAAATATACAAAAATAGTATGCACTATATAAAAAAACAAGTACTCATGCCGTCCATTGAAAATGCCTGGGTAAAAATTTTCAATAACTTTCTTAAGGAACTGTCAAACTCCATGAAGTCTAGAATTTTAAAAGTAATTGACATGAAAGGGGAGATTATTAACTTTTAACGTGTTTCGGGCAAAAATATTCACTTTGGTTATACTTTTGTCCAATTTTTAGAATGACATACTTTGTTAATTATGGTTTTTATAATTTTCCAATGATTTGCATTCTACAATAATTTCTAGGATAAAAAAATAATGTTCTACGAATTTTCAATTTTACTTATAATTCTGACTACTACTGTACTTTATTTTATTACTGTTAACATTTTCAAACTATTCTAAACGTATATTAAATGATAAATATAGTAATTTTTGCGTCAGTATGAGAACTTCACATATCATACAGCACGATAGTGCTGTATAGTAGAGCTCAGATGCATCTCTAATGTTAAACTCCACAGTTTGCCACTTAATAACTTTGAACCCTATCATCGGATTGCAACGAAATTGAAAAGACGAAATGTCCTATTCTAGATCTCAAAGTTTATAAAATTTCATCCAGATCCACCGATTAGTTATGGAGATCCAGAACCTCAGTTTTGTCACTTTTTCTACGTGAAACAAGGTAAAAGGCCGAACAACTTAATTGTAACCCAAACCAAGAAACATTCAGCAACGTGTAATAGCTTGTTCGAAAGCTTTTAATTTAGGTATGAGGTTTCGAAACTCCTGTCAAAAAATATCCAATATCAAATAAATGGCGTCTATTTAAAATTTATACAGCGCTACTCTTTCCATAATTTAACATTATAGAAATCTCTCCTTTTAAATTGTTAATTTAGTGATTTCTTTCAAGTTGCCACCAAATAAAAAATAGCACAATAACTTAAAAAAGAAATGATAACGCCGCGTGTTCTTTTTTTTTATACATAAATAAAAATTTGGATTCTCTTGATAGATTTTTGCATTTTTTAAGTTGACGTCATTCGAAACAGAAAATTCATATTTTTCATAAACAAATATATAAACTGTAACTAAATTTGTCTTAAAACATCACACATTTATTTGAATATTTCCGAATCAAAACAGTTACTATAAAGCAGACCTTTATTTGAATATTTCCGAAGTAAAAACAGTTACTATAATGCAGATATTTCCATTACAAAGGGATAATTTAGAAAAAATCCTTTTATATGTAAGAAACCCCACTAAAAATAATTTTAAGATTATCTGAAGAAATCGGCACTTTCTACAGAAATTCTACAGAAATCTGAAGAAAATTTGCAGACTTAGCTTTATCTTTAAAACAACTGCAGAATTTTTAAAGATATTCTTAAAAATATCTGCAAAATGGGCCAAATACCTTCGGATTTCCCACAAACTTTGGGCCAAAAAGCTGTAGATTTTCTACAGATTTTTTTAGTGGGGAAAATAACGATTTGGAAATAGAACAATGAAAATCTATGTAGATACCAATGGACAAGTGAAAATCTGCATAGATACTGCGACACTGTAGGTGGGAGTACCATGGGGGCGGTTCTGTCGCCAAACATCGCCATGTTTTCTCCAGCTTGGCGATATATCACCAAATCTGGTGGCCAAACTATTCACCAAAAGTGACGCCAACATGGCGCAATTTCCGGTATTTTTCCAAATTAATATGTCTACTAATAACTTTATTCTAATTCTAATATTAGTTTAAATTTATTACCTGAAGCTGGTTGATCAAATTCCAGAAAGGATCAGAAAAAGTAATGAAATCGTATAAAAAACTAGAGGAACCACAGAGAAAAGTAGAGCTCAATCTAAAAAACGTTACGGTAACAAACTGGCAAATATTTTCTATATAAAAGAGTGTGTAGAAAAGAAATGGAATCATATTGTCAGTCCCAAAAGACATTCTGTATCACAGTGGCTTAAAATATTGTTCCTATTTGTTTCTACTAAACGAAAAAAAATGTTAATTGTTAAAAAATATAGCTAATACAAAAGTTTTTTTATTATTATTATTCAAAGAAGGTGTTTCAAGATTGATAATTTAAAATTAATTGGGAGATTTAAAATATTAAGGAACACAATTTCACATAAGAAAGTATAGAAGCAAACCAACGCTTGATTTTATACATTTATAAGCCGATGTGTATCCATATCATCCAATCACGTTAAAAGCTTTCTGACAAGTCCTTCCGGTCACCCTTTAATGAAGTGATAGTGCAAATATAACATATGTATGAGTTTTAACTTAAGATAAGGCTGGAGAAAACGGTAAGAGTCTACGAAAGTATACGTAAAGATACCCTAACCTCCACAAACCTCAGTATCAAATGTTTGAACTTGTTCATTAATATATGTGCTAAACTATTTGGTTTTAATACCTGTTTTGATAGAAGAGGCTTTTTAACATTGACAGATTCAGTCGAGAAAGCTACCCTACAATCTGTCGAAGAACCACCATGTTCAAACACTTGAAGTATTATTTGCCCGTTTGATGTTTCACACATAAGACTATAGCGGATATTGAATGAGGGACGTTTGAATCTTTTTAATTTGCTATGTCTGCAGTTACTTCAAATAGATAATTATTCTAAGGGATTGGAATTTTTGCAATGGTTCTTATAAAATCTGCCGTTCATCCTAATTTTCCAGCGCTGTCCTTTTCATCTTAGAAGAGTCTTTCATTGGTGGCTGTATCTGCAACACATATAATTCAAACTTCTCGGCTTTTAACAGCCAGCTATGTACTAGAGGTATATTTGTACATTTTGTTTTTGTCAGCGTATGGATTGCGGTAATAGGTAACTTTCGGAAGAAAAAAAATCAGAGTTTTGGCAGCTACAATAATAATGTACATATTTAATGTTAGTAAGCTGCATCTGCATTATATGGCAGCACCACAGGATATGGTGCAAGAAATATTTACTAAAATTTTTAATTATGGACTTTAATTAATTATTATTTTCTAACTTGTTTTCATTTTTAACTTCCTACTATGTTTTCTCCTATATATTTTGCATATTATAATTATTTAGATAATTTACTTTTTTTCTAAAGTCTAATTGTTTTGCTGCAGGACTGAATTGGAACGAATGTTTTGATTTCAATGAATTCTAAAATCTCAATTTTAAGATATAATTGTATTAAAATCCCACAGAAGCTAATTTAATAATCTTTATTTTGAGTCATTAAACTTATTTAGATGGTATATAAGTAGTATTGCAAATAATTCTAAAATAATCATAGAAAAGTAATCAATGTTAAATAAAATAAAAGACTTATGCCTAACGAAATACAGAATAACTGGAAACGTCATTCAATGATGCAAGATGAGTATTCAAAAGGTACTTTCTACATTTATTCTGATTAAATTTAGATAAAATCTCATTATTAAGTACATAAATCTATACAGTGTAACTAAGAGTCTAACGGTTTTTTTTACTTGTCTATTGCTTTTATTTTCTTTCTCTTATGGCTCACATTTTGACTTGCTCAATAGTTTTTGTATCCATATCTGTTTACGTAAAATCGACTGCTTATATTTTCTTTAAATCTACGCCGAATTTGATGGTTCAATCGTGACACAACCTGTATTTAGCTATTTCTTATAAAAAGCATTTATGTAAAAACACGTATATATCAATCGGATATGTTACTCTAAAAATTTTAAAGAAACTGAAAGAAGATTTATGTTCCAGTTATAAAAAATGATTTCGTATACTTTCAACAGAATTTAGAATAAAAACTGTTTCGAATTTAATATTTATGTGAATATAAAAGCCTTTTTTGCTAGAATTTAGTTTTTCCAGATGTATTTTTTCTTAATATTCAATATTTTGATGAAAAGGGAAATTTCGCTAGACAAAATTTATTTCTGTAAATTGATTTTCAATGCAAAAATCAGAAAAGTAACAAATTTTGCAAACGATATGGAATAATATTTAAGAATTATGGGAAAATAATAAGACTTAGAACTCAATTTAGGATGAAATTATGATGCTTAAAGTAATATATGAGTACAAAACTAAGAATTGCTAACCGATTCAGCATGAAATTATTATTATTTAATGAATTGAATATGTAAAATTGTACGTACTGCAACTCAATTCAGCATGAAATTAAAGATGTTTCACGTTCTGTTCTTAGATTTAAACTTGTCAAAATGGAATATAATTTATAGCTCACAAAAAATATATTATCTAAATTTTTAAGCCTTAGCTTTTTAAAACTTCATAATTTTATCAGTTTTGTTTAAATTAAACATTTTTTTTTTTTTTTTTTTTTTTTTTTACCAAATTGTTGCTTCTTTGAATTTTAAACTTATGTATAAATGCATTATATTATAAAAATACAATATAAAACAAAATGTAATGTAAAATAATTATTAATGTGTCAAATAATATTAATAATGTCAATGTTATACTTGAGCGAACTTTGGTTGCATCACGGAAAAATATAGACGCGAAATATTGCTTACAAACTGTGTGTTAACATTTTGTCAGTTTTTGCTAAAATTTCAATGTGTGTTTTCTTCGTAAAAAGGCAAAGTAATGCAAATATTTCTAAGATATTAAAAGTTGTAACTATTTTTAAAATAAGATCTGTATTTTCCCTATATTAGATATGCTACATAAATATTTTACAATATATTTTACATTGGTACAAGATTGGGTCCATTTTTGCAGAAAGCTACTAAAGTACTTTCTATTTAGTAAAAAGCTGCTGTTACCAAACGATTGTAAATAAAGTTCATTTTTATTAGATATATATAAAATTATAATAAATGTGACAATCCAAATTAAACCAAACTTTTTTTGCAACAAACAATTATGACATCACATTTTGATATTTCGGTTCAAACTATGCCTACTGACAAAATTTCAAATTATTTGGATGTGATAAGATTTTCGAATATTTATTCAAGATTACAGCATCTAATATTAAATTATATTTTCATATTATAATTAGTATCTCCTGAAATTAGAATTCTAATGTGATAGAGTTTTTTATGATAGTTTGCTTTATGCAAAATCTCAATTTAAATTATCTCTTCCAGGTTATTTTCAAATTTAGATTAAAAATGTAAAAAAAAAAAAAAAAAAAAAAAACATGGTTTAAGGCAGAAGTACTGCATAAAACTAGTTTTTTGCTGACTGTATTATTTTTTTGGCGCGATTTGCCAACAAAATAGATGACAAAAAGCATGATTTCTTAAATTTCGGACATCGCAAATTTTGAAACACATTCCCTCATGTGTAATATTGCCATTTTTGTTTATCTTCAGGTTTTTCAGAACATTCAATTATATAAATTTGTAATTTCACCTGTTTAAAAAGTACATGTTCAGTATTATTAAAAAAATTAACTTAAAGTGTTTTAAACTTATTAAACGTGCAATTTTTACGCTAAACAAAATTGGAAAAGATTCTTAATTCAAGGACTTCAAAGAATAGGACAGAGGTGATTGCATTTAAGAGTAAAGATCATATAGGAACAAACTTATTTTAGAAAATGATCAATGAACCAGTTAAACAGATTTCACATTTTAATTATGTAGGAGGTGATGCATCTTATGACTATGACAACCGTATGCAAAATAAGCTCTATAAATTTCAATAAATTTGTTGTGTTGTAAGAAAAACTTTCCGGAACATAGGAAAAGGGACAAGAATGCAATTTTTAAAAACAATGGCAATACCTAATTTACAATATGGAAATGAAACACTGACATTTACAAAAAAATAACGAAAGGCAGATATAATCCTCAGAGATAATATTTTTGAGAAATTTGAAAGTGAGATTTGAAGTTTTCAATAACTGATAAAATAAGAATTGTCTACATCATAAGAGAACGTGGAGTTACGTCAATATTGATTGAAATAGAAGGTAATAGGGGAGAATTATGAGAAATTATGGAAAGGGAGTAGGGAATTATGAAATAGAAGGACCAATTAAAAAGATGACTTCTTAATAGAAATACAATTCCAAAAGAGCTTTGAATTATCCTCTAAAGGGAATCAAAGTCAGAAGAGGCAACGAAAGATATGGATTGGGGCTGGAACAGTCTTATAGCCTTTATCCAAGTTGGGGATGATGATGATGTTTTCTAAAATGAAAAGCTGAAAACCCTCAAAACGTGAATTAAATGAACATATAAATATTTTTTTTACTAATGCTAAGAGAACCAAAGTTTAATGACAAAAAATTATTGAACAAATATTGACCTCATTTTGGATGAATTTAAAGGGGAAATATAAATTCGAATTTGCGTTGTTTGCATTTTCCAAATAATCGTATAGTATTAAAATAATTAAGTACACATTATGTAGATAATATGTTTGAAACATAGTGGTTTATACGCAAATTCAACAGTTTTAAAATATTTAATTCTATTTATTAAACTGTTAATGCAATAACAGTATTTCTGAGATATTGACAATTGATTCACATATTGTATAATTAAGAAATATTTAACTGGCATTGGAAATAATTATAATGTGTGCAATTAGAAATATTTTCTCATCATTTTTATTTGCTTCTAAATTGTTAAATTGTAATTTAAAAGACGGGGAGACATAAAATAGAGCTTTTGTTTTCCATTAGATATAATTGATTCTATGTAAAACGTATTTATTAAAGGGGAGACTAGGCATATTTGTTACCATTCTTTGGTAAATTACAGAAATTGATGACATCTACTCTTCAGAATGACGTCAGTTATGATTATTAAAATTACCCACTTTCCACGCTCTATTTTAAACCAATTTTAAAAAGTCTAAAATTAGATGTTTTGGTCTCTTTTTTATCTACTAAACGTAAGAGAATACTTCAAAACTAAGTTAAGTTGTTGTGATTTTGTATACATATCTAAATACTTGTGTTATTGTGCGTATTTTTCACTCGGTTTTGTCCTTTTACTTCTGTTCTTAGTCTTGAGATTATCTGTTTTATAAAACGGTGCAATTTCTTTAATTGGACCAATTTGAGCTGCTAAAATTGGCCCATAATAAATTTGAAAAATAAATAACGAATTTCGAGGGCTCAATGTTTGGACATTATTGTTATTTTTTTAAATATTTTATATCATGGATTGTATTTATGCAAGTTTATGAATATTTTAATTTAATTTATTTCGTATATCTGAATAATTTTCTCTATGCAGTTTAAGCCTATATAAATGTATGTAAAAAAATATTTTACATGTTTATGCAATTACATTTTTTTTTTTTGCAATTCCTTTTCTTTTGTATGTATTGTTTTTATCTTTATTCCTAAGGAGCATATTATTTGCAATGCTGAATTCAAACACGTTCTTCCGAGAGGATATTTGTATTTACGGTTTGGGGGGATGAAAGGATTGTTTACAGTCCTGAATGCATTTAGCTTTTTTGCCATTTTCAAAATATAGGAAAATGAAAACAAAGAAAAAGTTGTGAAGAGATTCATAAGAAGATTGCTTTTATAACTCTTACTCTCCCCCCCCCCCCAAAAAAAAAGTAAACAAAGAATTGTTGGAGATGTTATGTTTTTTTCTAAATCCACTTAAGTCAAAGCTCAAAGGGAGCCAAAAGCAACTATGTTAGTATCTCCACGATATAAAATAAACCATTAAATAAAAACAGAAATCTACAAAAAATACGTTTTCAAAGCACAAAAGCAATTTGAACATCAAGTTTTAAATAAACTATGCATAATTCAGTTGGAATGAAAATAATTGACGGAAAGAACTACAGACATATGTTAAAGAAAATTTCTGTTTGAAACTGAATAAATAAATAAATGCCTAATAATACAGAATCTAAATTGAACAATTAATACATTGATGATTGGTTTTGCCTGATTGGCACGAAACATAAAACACCAGAAAAAATTCATTGTTCATATTGACATATATAATTCCAAATTGTGTGAGCAGAAATAAAAAATAAACAAAAAAATTCCTGCGTTAGCTTTGCATCATTTGGTACATAATATTAATACAATTGGGAATTAGTTCCATAAATTCTATTTTAATTACTTATTAACTTTGATTTATATTTTGAATACATTTTAATTCAAAGCATTTCCTCTTACTTTGAGACATTTTACTTAATGGTATCTCATAGCTTATCGATTCATTTTTCGCAAAATATAAAATTACTTACATTCCCTACAAATTAAAATAGTTTCATATTGTTTGTTCCAATTTAGGAAATTGGGAGTCCAACTTAGGTGACGATTGTCTGAATTTGGAATACTTTTAACAAATTTTTCTCATCAAATTTTTTCAATTAAAATATAACTTGCGATTTTTAAAAAGAAATTGTTCGAAGAATTCATTTAGTTAGTAGATGAATAGACTGACCCCTTGATTGATGATATGTTGCAAATATTTCATTTTTGAAATGAGTTACACCAGAAAATATGTGAAGTAGTCCAATTTCGACTACTCTCCCCTGTATTTTTATACATATAATCAGAAGGTTATGTTACTATAATGATTTGAAAGAAACTAAAAGCATATTTGAGTTCCACTTATGAAAGAGAATTTCTTGTACTTGTAATGGGATTTAGAATAAAAGCAATATCTTATTTCATATTTATGCGAACATAAAAGCATTTTCTACAAGAATCTAGTATCTCCAGATCCATTTTTCCAAATACTTATTTATTTTTGAATGTTCAATATTTCAAAGAAAGTGAAATTTCTCGTTTTACATATATTTTTGACGGTTTTTTACCCAATAAAGGAGCCATGAAAATTCCATTTTTTAAATTGAAGGAATATATTTTCAATCAATTACGGTAGAAAAATAAAAACTGAAATCCGATTTAATTTGCTATTATAAATGTTTAATATATAGTATCTTATGGTTAGTATATTGTTTTATATAATGCTATATTTAAATAAAAAAATAAATTGTCAACCTTACTGAAATAAGCTGCTTAAATATATTGCTAGTGTATGGAATATGGTTAATTATTTTAATTTTAAAACTCTTACATTATTGAATTATATAAATTTTTAAACAGAACCCTCTTTTTTGAAGCTTCACATTTTTATCAATCTTTTAACACTGAACATTTTTATGCACTGTAAGAGTGAATTATATTCAACAAATTCGATTACCTTTTATTATAGAAAGTAATGTAACTCAATACAATTTTGTACTTTAATAAAACAACAAAAAAATGGTATGTATATCATATTTTACAGTACCCATATCTATGTTCATGTCAGTAATGACCATAAACAGGATTATTTTTCAAATAGTGTAATAACTTTAAAAAACTCTTCCCACTTTTTATTTAAAGTCATAGTGACTCATAAATAATTTTTTGTGTGCGTAAAAATAAATGATAAATGAAAAATCTTTTTATATTGTGCCTCAAAAATACATGCAAATATCATTATGTTTCAAGTAATTCAATTAAACTGAAATACACTCAAAAGGGTTTTTTCACATAAACCATAATATAACTAATTTATTTTGCAGGTCTCTAGGAATGAATTATATGCTGATGTATTATAAACACTGCACATTTAATGGGTCAATCGTTTCTTGTGTTGCAACTCAGTACAGCATGCATAATTTTGTGAGCAAAAATATGCATATTAAGTTGTAAAACCAATAATTACAGTCACCCGCGTTTTCATGTTCTCAGCAAAAATTTCTAGATTTTATTTTTTTAATTCTTTTAACTGTTATAATGTTTTATTTTTATATCTATATTATAAATGCCATACGTATTTGTGCGTAACGCATACGTCATTTTTCGAATGGCAACACTTTGAAATTTGAAATGAAATTTCGGTTTTGCAATTATTGCTATTGCTAATTTTTAAACTTCTGAACATCCCATATTTTCAAATTTTACATCATTGTATATAAAAAATGTGCTTTTAAATACAATTTGTTTGAAAACTCTATCTTAATTTGTTTTTAAGTTATTAAATTTTTGTAATTTTTAATACCACTTTTGTAAATGTGGCAACAAAAGTACTTCATTTCTATTTAAAAGTAAAGGGGAAAAAGCCGAAAAAAGCAGATTATTGTTTCGTTTCCTTGCCATTTTCTTATGAAAAGTGAAAAAAAATATGTACTATATTAAAGATGTTGTCTGTTATAAAACCCAGTGAATTTAGAAAAAAAAAAAGAAGTTTTTTGCAGTATTTCAAGTTCGAGATTAGGAAAATCGTCATTTTAGCTCATGCAACGTCACAGGAATATTGTCTATCGTATTTATTGCATCTAGATAATTTTAGAAATTTTTATATACACTTTAAAGAATATAAAGCAATTTTGTATCTATTTGCAGATAATAGCAAGCGGAACATCGAGTTTTGAACTTAATTTTTTTTTTAAATTATCAAATTAGAATAACGCCAAAAATAAAATAATAATAATAAAAAATAAGGCAAATACGGATATGAGTGGTTCATATATAAATTTTGTGATGGTGAAAATTACATTAGGTTTAGATTTATGGGGAAAAGTTCTGAGATTGAGTCAAAGTGAATCATATTTAACTGCTTACATTGCGATTGAAGTTTGATTTTAATAAATTCTAAAACTGAGCATTATAGAAAGAATATTTTGTTAATTTTAGATCAAATATCCTTTATTTTAGAATTAGATTTAGCACGTAAGGTACATAATTATTGTGACTAATTTTATTGGCTTATTATAAATCAATGAAACAGTTTCTTCTTAAACATTTTCTGTCGTCGAAATTTGACGGGTTCTAACTTGTGATTATAAATGCAATGTCAAAGAAATTGTCAAAAATATTGTGTTAAAATACTAGTATTTAGTGACTTTGAAAAATGTGTCTCTAAGAGATATAAAGTTACTTCATCGATGAATTTATTTAGAATGTTTATTAAGTGTATTTAGTGAAACATACTTAATAAGAAAGAACTTAAAATAAAGGACCAAACTCTATAATAATAAAAAAAATTACTGCCCAATTAAACCATATTATATTGCCCAATTAAAATAAAATTATTTATTAGCCCAACGGGGGGGGCAATCGCCCCCCCCCGTTGGGCTAATAAAACTTTCCCAAAAAGACATGCATCCTCACAGGAAATGAGTTGAAGCCTAACTCAAGTCCTGTGCGGCGCGGCCCTTTTTAAATTCGCGACGCTCGTACTGGGTAAGGTCTTATATATTTCAGAGCCGGGCCATATTGTGATCATTATCTTTCTGCAGATTTGGGTCGGGCCCAATGGCGGGTCTAAGAGGGGGGTGAAGGGGAGATTGTCCTCCCTTTCTTGGATTAATAAAAGTTTCTCAAAAAGACATGCATCCTCGCAGAAAATGAGTTAAATCCTTCTCGAATCCGGATTTAATCCTTCTCAAATCCGGCCCGGAGCGGCCCGCCCCGGGCCGCGCCTTTTTAATTTCGTTAGGCTCGGGTTGTGTCTGGTCTTGCCGCTTTCAGTGTCGGGGCCGTCATTTATTTGATATTATCATGATCCTTATTTTCCTGCAGATTTGGGTTGGGCCTGACGGTGACTTATTTTTCTTCCAGATCTAATCTGGACTGGAGTCATTCTTTTTAAATGTCTGCATTAGAGATGAGACAGGTTCAGACTGAGCCCGTGTCCGATACGAGCGCGGGCTCCATTTTTATGTTGGTCTACGGGCTCGGACTCATTTTTTCTGAAACCTAAAAATTTTATTTATCGGTGAATAGAAAAAAGTAAAAGATTTTTTTTTTTTTTTTTGCTTTTAAAAATTACGTATTCCTTTTCAAATCAATGCCTTGCTATTTTGATAAAAAATGAAAGTGACGCGCATTTTTTTCTATTTTAGTATTTGAATGCTATTTAAAAAAATCAATTAGTCATATAGATTTATTTACGTTCCAGCATTGCCAACGACCGATGTTCTGGCGCATATGAAAAAAGGCGGGAATAATAAATTAGTCTTTAGTTCGATTGATTTTTTTGTGTGTGTGTGTGTGTGTGTCACAGATTATTTTGCAATTGGATTGTTTATTATTTTTATTATTTAAACATTTAACGCGAAAAGAATATTTCCTTTTGATTTTAGTTTTCGGTTACCGAATAATTTAAATTTCTAGTATATACAACGTATACAAGTCGTAATCGTTCGTCATATGGAAATAACTGTAGTAGTTATAATTTTGGGGGGATCTCTACTGATGCTGTAGCTGTAAGTAAATGTTTTTACCATATTCTTCCCACCGAGCTCTGTTCCTATAAAAGTGTTGAATTTTAAAATTTTTAATTTAGCATTATTTTCTTGGTCATGCCTATAAAGAGGGCTTGTTAAGAAGAATGAAATGGTTATAGTTAGAACGTGCATTTTCTACAGAATATTTTAAAATGTTGTTCGATTTGACAAATAATAGACAGTATTTTCTAAAAGTCCCATGCATTTATTCATGAGACACACTTCATTAACATGTCCATAATATTTTTTTATTAAAACAGAGACAAAATATGAGAGTCCTTATATGTAAAGTAGATTTTTATTTTTTACCAAACTGTTCTTTTGATAATATTAAATTTGAATTTCGATTTAACAGCCATTTTTATATAAAAAAAAAATAGCTTTAAAATTATAATTATTTTTGGAACATTTTTTATAAGCATTATGCAATTATTTCCTACTGTGTAATTTCGTTATCGGGTTTTTGCTCTTGACCGCAAAATGTTTCTGGCTCTGGCGGGAGCAGGCTATGGAATAAGAGTCCGAATTTATCCCTAGTCCGCACTACCAAAATTTCTCTGGTCGGGATTCTTCTCAGAATAAAAGCTAAATTTCGGACCGTGTCCGACCCAGCCTCGAAATATGCAAGGGCCCGGGCCTGGCAGAGCTGGCGAAATGGTTCCGAGTTTTCTAACGTGCCAGCAAAATTAGAATAATTTTTCCAACGGGCTAAACCAAAAAAAAAAAAAAAAAAAAAAAAAAAAAAAAAAAAAAAAAAAAAAAAAAACGGATCGAGTCGACAAAAAAAAATTAACGGACCATATGGGCCGGGCCGATAAAAAAATTTAGCGGGCCTACTCACTCTTTATAGAGATTTAAGCAGGAGCGTTAAAATATGAGCTATTTTCAATGATTATGAGTTTAACTAGAATAAGTATAAATGTGCGTCACCAGCCGGTACTAGTTTGGCAACATCAATACAGAAATGTAAATTTTACAATGAAGAGATCAGCATCGGACAGTTACTTTGTGTGTAACCCGGGTTTAATATTTTTTTAGCAGACTCGTGCCGGCCCGAGATCAGGTTTGCATTACTACATGTAGACGAGCCGAATTGGACCTAGACTTAATTGTTCTCAAGATGTGTAGGACAGACAATATGATTTGTAAAATTATTAACCTCTTCAGTCCCTGAGTACCCAAATGGGTACATCAGTTTTGTCCCATTTTATTAATGATACTCTAATATAAATGAAATTTCGATATAAGAATAATATATTTCGATTTCTAAGATTCGAGCTAATGAAAATAAAACAAAAATCTCTCTCTGAAGTCAAACGAGAGAAGAAATAATTCAGTAATAATTAAAAATAATGTAATAATCGCCAGTAGCGAAGAGGTTAATAGCGATAAATAATTAGAAGTATAAAATTGACAAGATGGACTGTTAAAGGGATTTGAAATCGAAAAGCGATTTTCATTTTTGGCAAATAAGATACTTGTATAATCTTCTTGAGATATAAGAGATTATTCTCAAATGGTTTCAGATTTTTCTACATTCTCATGCTGTCGCTTCCAGAAATTCTATTAAAAACGCTAACTTTGACAATATTTTCTTAAATTGCTTGTATAAAAAATGTATAACGTCATAGTTTCTGAATAAAAACACCTGCTAATGCGATCCACAGCATAAACATTAGTTAACCCGACCAGTAGCAAAAGAAAGGAAGACAACCGGACCCAAACCCGGCCCACGGGGAAAAATAGAAGTCAACCGGACACAGTGTTGAATTCAGGTATTTTTCTCCGGGAGGGAATTCTGTGGCTCCGAATGGGGACATTATAGGGTTCCAGGGGGGAAATTGTACTTTTTGTTCATTGAAAACTCAAAATCTCAAATTTCCCGGGAGGGATATTTCGTTGCTCCGGGGGGGTGTGAATGTCCCCCCTCAGGCCACCCCCTGGATTCAACATTGACCGGATCCAGACCCGACCCGCAGCAAAAAATAGAAACAACATGACCCGCAGGGAAAAAATAGTCCCGATTAAAGTCGAGTCTCCAAATTTTTAAAATCGCCCCCCTCCCACCTTGAGGACTCTCCAGATCCGCCCTTGAAGTATATGAAGTTATGCATCGAATTGAACCAATTTTTTTGTGTAAGTGTATGAGTATGGCTAGTTTGTCCTCCTTAATTAAAAAAAAAAAAATCCGCCGGAAGGGGGTGCTGTAATAGCGAATTTTATGCCAATTTCAATATTACACCACCTAAAAGTGTATGAAGTTAGTTCTAAAACTGAACTAAATTTTTTTGTACATGATTATTTTTGGTAAGGCAAGTAGGTCATCTCTTAATTTGAAAAAAAAAAAATCTGCCTATCATTCTACTGTCTATCGTCTCGTTCAGAGACGGAAATTCGTCTATACTCCGAATAATTGACTGAAGCCGAAATTTTAGATGAAAATCAAAGTTGTTCTGGTATTGAATTAAAATTATTAAATCATTAAAATGAGTAACTATTTTTTTAAATATTAAAATGTACATATGAGAATGTATCAAAAATTTGCACATGTAGCATCTTGATTAATGAACGGTGATTTTATTCACTAAAAACAAGTTTTTTATTCGTTCTTAGTAATGGATTCAAAAATTTTCATAAAAATTATTTATATAAAAATTTAAGACTATTATGTAGTGTATAACATCATAAAATTTTATAAAATCTTTTCTTTTTTTTAGTTTTGGCATTTTTTTAAATTAAAAATTAAAAACTCAAAATAGGTGCGAGGTACACCACCTTCCCCAAATAAAATTATAACCAAAATTGGAAGCAAATTCGATAATTTTGCATAAAAACCCATTTATATAAAATAAGATAAGTTATCAGCCACCTTTACATTTAACCATTAAATCTTCAAATTATTCAGAGATTTGCCTTATGAAAAAGAAACTACATTCAAAATTTAATATAAATTTGGAAAAATCTGCATAAAATTCCACTTAAGTAATTTAAAAGTGGGAGGGGGTTCGTATCATTCTTCATAATTAACAAAAAACCCCACAACTAATCAATGACGCATCTTATCACAATGAACCTGTATGTAAAAATTGATACGAATCGGTTGTTGCTGCATTAAAGCCCATTTAACTAAGGTAAGAGCAGTAGTCCCACCGATTACCATTTTACACTTATCCAATGAATTCCCAAACGAAATCAGGGATGCGCCTTATCAGAATAAACCTATGTCCAAATTTTGAAGCAAATCAGTGAATTCTGTGTGAAAATGCCATTAACCTAAATTATGTGGAGGTGAGTTTCTCACCATTTCCTCCTTTTATACTTATCCAATGAACACCCAATACTTATAACAAAAGGACCTCAGGAGAATGATCCAATATCAAAAATTAGAATCAAATCTGTTAGTTTTGCATGAAAAAGTCATTTATCTAAATAACGGGATAGGGGTAGCCCCCGTCCCCCTCTTGAAATTTTCGAATGAATTCCCAAAAGTGATCATGGAGGTGCCCTCATCAGAATGATCCTATGTCTAAAATTTGAATGAAATCTTATAATTATGCATGAAAAACACATTTATTAAACTTAAAGGTGATACTAGCCTTAAATAGATTTTTTTTCTTCCGAATCTTAAAAATTAAAACTGATGCTGAATTAAGAAAAAAAATAGTCAGATAGGGCAATCCCAAAACTTTTTTCTATTTTATGCATGTTAATACTTCCTGAAACATGCAGCATAGCAGCGCTACTGTTTAGGTGGTTTACACCAAAATTTATTCAGCAACAACTTGTGACAATATATAGCTGAATCTGAAATTTGGTGAAAATTCGTGCATTAATTTTTGGAGATAGAGCTATTGCAAAACCGTTAAAAAATCTGCATCACAGGGCCACATGTTAGGTGATTTGTTCCAAAAACTAATCAGGATCAATCTTGTATCAGGTAATAAGTGAATCCGAAGTTTGATGAAAATCCATGCAATAGTTCTGGAAAAACATCTGTTCCGAAATCGTAAAAAATGCAGCATAGCAGTACCACCTATCGTGCGATTTACACCAAAAAATAAACAACACTAATCTATATCAGGGATTAATTGAATCTGAATTTATTGAAAATTTCGTGGACTAGTTCTTGAAATAGATCGCCCAGAATTGTTTTGTCACATACAGATAGACACATAGACATTTTGTAAAAACATGTTTTTCTTGTGGTCTGACCCTAAAATAAGTAAATCCATTGAAAACTGGATTTAGAAGTTTTTCGCGAATCCAATACTTTTTTCTTGTAAAGATAGAAGAAAGTAAAAATTAAGAAGGATGTTTCAAAAGTGCATTTTTAAATACTATGAATATTTTGAAATTATTATATTAATTATTATGAATATTTTTAAAGTATTATTTTAATTATTATGAATATTGTTAAACAAATTACAACATTTAAAAGTAAAAAAAAAGTCCCTTTTGGCTTGTCGGTTCTTAAATGCTAACATGTTCCGAAAATGCTACCTCAGAACATTAAAAAAAGCATGTTTATGATCAGAGTTCCTTGTAATTTTTATAAGTAGGCTACTCAAAAAAATTAAATTCCTTCTTTAATTTTCAGAAGTCGTCATAGTACAAATATATTATTTGAAATAAGTATATTCGAAATGGAAACTTGTAAATCTGCAAATCAGGAGCCTCAACGCCAACTCTTCAAATAAGTGCCTTTTACTACACTTTGAGTATTATTTAACTTTAACAAACCACAAATGAATTTTTCAAGTAACAGAAATATATATAAGAATTAGAAAGTCGGAAATGGCACTTCAAACCTATCAAATGTGGTGCGTCCTTACTATAACGAAGTTTTACAAATATTCAGATCTTGGTGTAAGAGCTGCTATACTCTTATGCAAAACTGCATGCAATAGAAAATTTATAAAGATTATATATAGTAAACTCAGCAATACATAAATAACATTATTGCCTCTTAAATAGGGCATAGTCACCATGTCAATCTAGAAACAACACCTATGATGGGATATGGCTGAATTATTTACGATACATAGGATTTGACAGATTGGAGAAAAATTTTATTAAGTAATGACTGGATTTTTATTATCAAAATTAAAAACGAACTTCCAGCAATCATCGCTTTACATTACTTCGGATACAGTATCGCATCTGAAATCTTTTGTGTGTCTCTGTAAATACTCTGTACTTTCTGTTATATAGGATGCAACTTGTAGTAGCCCTTAGGAACGAATATTAATTTAAGAAAATGTTAAATAATTCAATATAATTAAAATGCACCTCAAACATTGTTTCCCCGTATACTATTATCTAATGGAATAATTTTGTGTGGCCTTGTAAATTAAGCACAAATATTCTTTACACCGCATGTTGTACAAAATACCGGGTGATCCAGAAGTTCCGGGAGTTTTCAAATGCTAATAATTAACAAACTATAAACAATAGAAGTATGCGGTTTTCACAGAAATGCTTAGAAACTTAAGGGATTTGTATTTTTGATGAAACAAACAAATTATGTTAGTTACACTTTTTGCCAACAGGTGGCGCTAAAATTGACAGTATTATTTTTATGGTATGATATAGCTCGCTAAAAAGAAAGAATTAGTGTCCAAGAGTTACAAATTTTCATTATGACGCTCATAGCTTGTAAGTACCGCTGTGAGCCGACGCAAAGCAACGTGCACAGTATCCTCAAAGGAGAAAGAAATTCCAGATGAAATATCAAATTTATCGTGATATAACAAGTGTACTGATTCATTATGAGCTGGTGATTTCCACCGAGTATTGGCATCGAATTCTACCTCATTTACGATTGCAACAGACATTTGGGATCTCCTACTTCTATTACGATCTTTCAATTAGCCTTTTTCTCAAACCTTTCTTACCATGGCATTTCACATTTCTAATGGCCATCGAATATTTTTCTGTTTTTACTTCCGTATTGTACGATAAGAACACAGCTCGACATGCAAAGAAAGCATGTCTAAACATGGCAGTTACTCATCAAATTTTGTATCAAAATTCCCTTTCAATGCAATTTCAACCACTTTAAAAAAAGTGATTGAACGTAAACCACCCTTAAAAAGAAATCTCATTAATAGCCTACAAAAGATTTTTCGCAATGAACTTATACTCATGTTTCTATAAAGCATATTTTATAGTTACATCCAGTGTTGTACAGCAGCGCCACCTGTTGCTAAAAATTGTAACTATATACATGTAAAAAAAAATCATGCTAAACAAAATCCTACGTGTTTCTGAGCATATATCTAATAATCGAACCTTTGTATTGTACATAGTTTCCAAATTATTAACATTTCAAAACTCCCGAAACTTTTGGATCACCCGGTATATTTTTTTAATGTGCTTTATAGATGCATATCAATTTCAATATGTACGAAAAATATAACATCGTTAAAATGCTCTTGAAGGAACTTTTGGTATTGGCGCGTGAATGAGAAAAGTACCTTCAAGTGCATTTTCATAATGTAACGCAATACTTTCGATTGTTCCTTTAATTATACTATCTGTCTGATGTTCATAAAATTTGAAATGACTCGACAATATTATGCAACAATTATATATTTTAAAGTTCAAAATATTTTGTAGAGTACTATATTCAACGTTATGTGCGCTGGACAGACAGACGACAGAACAGATGACGATTATGTATGCTATGTATTTCTATAATTACGATCGCACCTAAAAATACGTAAAAATTTGAAGCGTTAAATTGATTACATTTTATGCAATGATATTTTAAATCTTTTATGAACTGCATACTATGATATTTTTTTAGGTATTTAAGCACATTTCTTTAGGGGGGGGGGGGGCTCTGCCTTAGTGAACTCCCATAGACTCATTAAATTTACATTTGTAATTTATCCACTTTTGTAGTTTACAATAACATTATATATCTAAAATTGCACAACCACAATATCTGAAATTGATTCACATGTAGTAAATTGAATCTTGTCTCGGGAGAAGCTCGAGGGATTGAGAGGGCCCGGAGCATTGGAGACCCGTTGACCATTACTCTACACGAGGGCGGGTATAAAGAGAGGCGAGTGGTTGGAGATTGGAGTTATGCGGATTATGTTAATTTGCATTCACCACTCAGGGCCTCATATGCAAATTTTGGAACATAGAGAGTCTTCTTGTTCTCTGAGAGGGAAAAAAAGCAGAGGATGATGAAAAACAACGAGTCTCAGCGTGTAGTGGCTTTCAGTATTTTGTGTCACATTTTTTTTTTTTTTTTTTTTTTTTTTTTTTTTTTTTTTCTCGATGTTACTCAGTACGAGCAATCGAGCAGTGCTAAGTTTTTCGGTTGATTTCAACAAATAGATTCTAAATGGATATTCACCTGTCTTCATTTATAAAAGGATCTGTTTACTTCAGTGGAGTAACAGGTACACTCTCTTTCTATAATGTTCTTATTATATATTGCACCGTATGATAAACATAAGTTGGGAAATAGATTCAAATTCCCGGGAGAACTTCTCAATTTAATACTATAAAAACAAAAATACAATAATTTTTATGTGTTGTAAGAAATCACTTACTGATTAGTGAATGCATATTTCGATTTTGTATAGATACTATTAATTGAATTATGTGTAAATAAATGATCTATTAACATTAGAACTTCTTAGTTATCTTTTGTGAAAGTCTTTTTAATTAATTATTCTTTTTAGTAATTAGCAATACCTGATTATTTAATAAGATTCTAGACCATTAAAAAAAACAATAGTGTAATTAAATATATCTTTCAGGGTTGGTTTGAAAAATAAGGGGATGTTGTATTGCAGTGGACTTTGATGCTTACGATTATCTTATCAAACCAATGGGGCCATAGGTTAGGTAATCTTCAAAAATTAAACACAACGCAATGACCTTTATTGTCAAAGACAACCTTGTAAATAAATAGCCTTGGGTTGTCTATTACCTAACTAGGCCTGGTCATCACGAAATCCTTGTGAATTAGACGCCCCTATAAGATAGCTTTTTTTTTTTTTTTTTTTTTTTTTTTTTTTTTTTTTTTTTAAGACTGAACCCGGAGAATAGGTGCACCCAACACTTATCTTAGTTTGTGCAGGGGGATTAATAGATAAGTAATCCGTTAAACTATTCATAATCAAGTTATTTTATTAAATGTCTAGATCTTACCAGCACAAATAATTGAAATAATTTAATATCTTAGTTGGAACTTTAAACATCTGTAATTTGACATTTAAATACTTCTATCAAACGTGCCATTTTCAATAAATGAATGGAAATTTAAAAATCATCTAAATTACCATGAAAAAACATTAGTTATTGTTGCTATGCGACAAATAAGAGAAAGAGAAAAAAAATGAAATATATAAATTTTAAATAAAAAAATCTCTAAACTAAAATGTTTTATATTATTGGAACACATGTATAAAAAATCTCCAAAATCAACAGAAATATTTTTAAAAAAATCTGAGCAATGCATAGACAAAATTTCAAAATCTATACTAATAAAATCCGTGCGCCTCTGTCTGTCTGCTTGAAGCCGATTACAGTTCGCAACGCGGGCGAGTTGGAAGTCGCGAGAGGTGTCTTTCGATTGGAAATATTCCGGGGAAGTCATTTCGGGCATTTTCGAGACCGTGGGACCAAAATTAAAAAAGTTATGAATTAAAAACCCCTTGGGAATCGGAACGAAAAATGTCCCAAATACCAAACGGCGCTCAAACGGAGCTCCGAGGCAGAACACTGCGCTACCTTGCGGTGAAGAACCTGAACTTTTCCCCTTTGGCTAAAAGAAGAAACAGCCGAAAATCGCTTTTTCTACCGGCGCTAATTGCGGTTTTTTTTGCGCGTTTTTTCTTAAACCATCATGCAGACAGTTTTTAAAGTAGAAAAAACTGATTACATATTCAGAATCTGCGTAAAAATCTGCTTCTGATGAACTAAAAAATACGGAAAAATGTCTTAAGGGCGCGTAGTGCCCACCGTGCAAAACCAAATATTTTTAACGGGACTATGGGCGCGAAGTGACCATAGTTCCGATCCACAATCTTTCTTTTTTTCAAGTGCACGTGGCCCACAGTGCGAAATCACATTTTTAACGGGACCATGGCTCTTTAATTTACTTTTTTTTGTGCTTGAGGATTCGAACACCAAGACTTGCTTATTAAATGAATTTTTTTGCTTATTATATACTGCTTAATACCGAGGTTCGTTTGGAAAAAGTGGCCCAGCTAGCGGGGGTAGCTCGCTAGTAATAATTTAAAATCCGTACTGGGAAATTTCAGTATCCATAATTTATCATTTAAATCCATTAATCAAAAGAGCCATTTTCTTTTAACAAATGAAAAATTGAAAATTGTTAGGTATGTCGCAGGAAAGCTTTATGGTGTAAAATATTTTATATTTTGGTGCAAAATCTTATATCTATATTATAAAGGCCAAACGTATCTGTGCGTAACGCATACGTCATTTTGCGAATGGCAACACTTTTCCCCTGCAATTTCGGTTTTTCAATTTTCGGTAATGCAAATTTTATACTTCTAAACATCGTACATTTTAAAGTTTTACACCGTCGTGTAGAGAAAAAAATGTACTTTTAAATGCAATTTGTTTGAAAGATGTATCGTAATTTGTTTTTGAGATATTAATTTTCTTAAAGTTTTTAGTGCCAATTTTGTAATTTTGGCAACAGAATCACTCCATTTCCTCTTAAAATTGAAAGAAAAAAAGAAATTAAAGCGCGTATATTTTGCAAAACATATCGTCTGTTATAAAATTCCATGATTTAGGTTTTATTTCGTTTTTACTTACCCATGATACGTAGTATAGGGTAAGTCTTGCAATCGTTTTGAAAATCGAAAAATTTTTTTTGACGGATTTACACGTTTCAGAAACTGGAGATTCCGAAAAACATATTTTTAGAAAAAAAATTTTGCCGTCCGTCTGTCTGTCTGTCTGTCTGTAAACGCTCTATCTCCCGAACAAATTGAGATAGAGACTTGAAATTTTGTATGTAGTTAGTATGTAAGAATGGGACGAACCCTATTTAATATCAGCAACCTCGATTATCCGGAACTATTTTTTTCGGACTCTCGAAAAATTCGTTCTGATGAAAGGTATATAAAAATTTTCGAATTTTTTTGTTCTAAGGAATGGACGTAAAAGGCAATAAAATAACACACATTTTGCATATAGAACGAAGTCGATCGGATTATTAGTTGCCGAGATATTTGTAATCCTGTTTTCCACATTCTTCGATTTTTCGTGACCCTGTATTTCATTCAAATTTCAATTCAGAGGTATATTTTAATTGGAAATAAGACGCTTAATCCGACACAGTTAATTGTTAGTTGATAGAATTATAATTTTTGGAGTTATAAGGATGTTTCTTTTACGCAGTTCGGTACTACTGAGTAGTTTGGCGTTTTATACTATTTGTCGAAATTGGTACATCAGCAGTTCTTTAATATAGCATTAATATGTATATTAACATTATTTAAATTTTGTTTATGAATTGCAATGCATTGTATAAATAGTTTTCACATGTTTTATTTTCATATACGTATCCATGATGGGTAAGTATTACGGTGGCCCCCAACGACTAGTTATCCATTAGTTAAAAAACTTTAAATTTTGAGATAAAGTGATTTTAAAATGATCAAATTAAAATGTCATTTTTTTAAAATATGGTGCATACGAATATAAGAAATATGTGTTTAAATTTTGGGAAGATGAAAGTTATGACGGATTTTGATTTCACGTGAAATTCTATGATCGTGTCAATTTGGAATAATTTTTTTTTCATTAACCTTTATAACAAACATAGCAGTCTCTACTGATTAATACATCAATAATAGCTGATCTTTCTTATATTTTACTAATTTTATATGCGATTAAAGTTTAATTTAAAAAATTTGGACAACTGAGTTTTATAGTATTTTCTCAATCTTGTTAAAAATAATATTTGTTTTAGAGTTTGACTGATCAATATAAGATGTTATTTTTATAATATTTAATTGAGAGGTAGACTTATCAATATAAGATACATTTTTTTACTGTGAGTAATATTTTAGATTTATTATAAATCAATGAAGCAGTTCCTTCTTAAACATTTTCTTTCGTCAAATCTCGACGGGTTCCACCTCGTATATTATAAATGTGAAAGTGTGTCCGAAAAATTGGAATGAAAAATCCGAAAAATTGGGCTTCCAAACGGATGGATTAATGTCTTTGATTCTTTGCATATACATAGATTATAGCCCGGAAATGAACATGGGCTATGCTTTATTCATTTTATACAAATATTTTCCTTAATAATTCAAAAGTTCATTATTTTTCATACAGAATCAATAGGCATTTTTTAGATAAAATTTAACCATTTTTCTTTCCTGTTGCCAACAAAATAGAAATTTGGAATGATAATTTCTCAGCGGCAATAAATTTTTAATTGAGCAATTTCCTTGCAAAAAAATTTAAATTAAAAAAATTAAAAGAAAATAAGTATGACGTCATATTTGAAATAGAAATAAAGAGAGAATTTTTGTTATATATTAAACATGCATATTTGTTTCATTCACAAGAATTTTTCTTTCAAAAATGGCGACATAATTATAAGTAAAAAAAGAATGAAAACGAATAATATTAAGAAAAATACAACACATTGCTCAATGATGCACAAAACAAGAATTTTAATATCTCGGCCAAGTCGCAATCTCTCTAATTAATTTATAACCTAATATCTAATGTATTTTTTTAGCAGTTAAATTTTATGTTGCAATTTCAAGTATATATTTCGGAATAATATTATCGATGAAACATTTCACTTAGGAAAATGTGACGTCATTGTTGAAATAAAACAGGTACTTCATAGTAGTCGTTAAAAATACAAGAGGCATGAATATCAGTAGCTAATGGAGCTAGATAAATAATGACGTCATAATGAGAAATATATTTATTTATATTAATTAGGTTATAACTTACACACAAATGAAAATTTTTATTCAAAACTCATAATCATCACTAAAAGAAATTTTTTGTGGGGAAAATAAAACTACTGATTAATATATTTTTTACTCTATTTTTTAACACTATCCAACAAAGTTGAAAAGTCATGTTTTCGGTTTGTTTGTCCGTCTGGCCGCTTTCTAACTTTCGTAAATTTTATAGCAATCTGAGTAGCCATGAAATTTTTGGTCTTTATTTACCTTTACCTTAACACGAATATCTATTGAAAATCAAGTTTCTATTATGATTATTTTATTTACAGGGATAGTGAAACATTTTCTTTACATTACGGCACTATGGGGGAAAATCGTTTCAATTGAATTTTAACGATGTTACACCCTGTGAAACATATTCAAATTTATATACATCAACAAAGTGCACTAAAATATGCATTTTGTAAAGTAGGCAGTGAAAAGGACACTTAATATTCATTTACAGGGTCACACAGAAGAATTCCATTGCACAAAAATAAAGACAGGAACAGTTTGCGACATATTTTAATTACGGTAAACGATTTCATGTATAATAAAATTGATATACGTTGATGAGGCTTAATGTGTGTTATTTCATGCATAATACGAAGTGCATAGCATTTACAGGGACACACAAAAGATTTTAAATAGTATATATTTTATCCAAAGTACTGTATATGATGGATGATGACTGTTGCATGGATGCAATGCGTTTTGAATTATGATATGTGTTTTTTAAGTTTCACTAAATGTACAGTCCATGGCCAAGTTATTAGACGCACACCCTTTTCCTTCTGTCGAATCATATTACTAGCTTCATAGAAATATTACTGTGTGAATAACTGCAATTGATTATGTACATCATTTGTAGGATTATAATAAACAAAAAACATGCCTATGACTTTAAAACTCTTTCTTTTTACAAATTAAATTAAAATGGCTGAAATTGCAAAATTTATAACTTGAAGCTAAAAAAAATGTCAATATTTTTTGGAGCCTCTTTTGGCGGCTATCAGTGCCTCTATTCTTCGCGGCATGCTGTTACTAAAAATTGAAGAGTTTCTTGTATGCGTGATGACGATTCCAGATATGGATAAGATTTTCTATGAGCTGGGTTTTGTTTGTTATGACTTCTTAGTCAATTCTCCAGACCAATATAAAGAGGTTTTAAAAATCGGTTTATTCTAAAGCTAAAATGATGGTTTCCAAATGAAGAACCATTTGTATTTTTTGCAAGTTAAAGCTTTTTGTTACGTAGCACGATCCATCAATGTCTACTTTCAATAAAAAAATATTTCTGTGTTGAACTGCTCGCGGTAATTCATCAGACATGAATACCATTGAAAATGTTTGGGAGCTAATGCAAAAAGAACTGGATAAAGAGCGCATAACGAGCGAAACACAGCTCATAGAAAAACTTATCCTTGTCTGGAAACATTACTCACACATGCAAAAAACATTTCAATTTTATACTAACAGCATGCCATGAAGAATAGAGGCACTGATTGCCGCCAAAGGAGACTCCAAAAAATTATTGACATTTTTTTTAATTTCATGTTTTAAGTTTTACAATTTTAGCAATTGTTAATTTAATTTACAAAAATAAATAATTTTCAAGTCATTGGCATGCTTTTAATTTATTATAATCCTACAGATGATGTATATAATCAATTGCAACTATTGGGATAGTAATATCTCTATGAAACTTGTAATATGATTCGACACAAAAAAATATGAGTGCGTCTAATAATTTGGCCAGGGACTGTATGCATATTAAATGGTGTGAATAAATGCTAATAGTTACACAATTTAGATATACAGGGCTACACAAAAGATTTCGGAAAGGTTACTGAATATGAACGTAATTTAATTAAAGGTGGTTTTTAAATAAAATATGCATTTTTATTTTGAACGGCATCCAGTAAACTAAGAAATGTTTGTTGTATATAGATAAAATGATATACAGGGTCACGAAAGAACTGGATACATGGTTGCCGTCGGATGATAATTTCTGAAAATGTAATTTAGTTAGTAATAAGCAATATTTTTGTTTGAACTAAATTTTAGAAAAATACTTTCGTCTATTAAAGGTACTAGGTAAACTACAGGGCTGAACAAAAGTATTCAAGAATGTTTCTATCTATTAGTTGTCTGAGCGAAGCGAAGTCTTTATACTCAGAGATACGTAACGATATTAAAAGTCAAAAAAATTCTTTCGTCAAGCAAATCTCAAAAAGTACTTGTCGGATTTTGATTCTGTTTGTACCAATAGGTACCTATGAAGGTAATCTGGTGAATGCACTACATACGAAAAATTAGTTCCAAATAGTTTAAAAGTTATATTAAAAAAACTGATAAAAAAGCACAATTTATTTGCATACGTCACAGTAATTTGGTTTGCGTGATTTTCACCAGCTGGATATTTTCGTGGATAACCGAATCAGTACATGGAGTAAATAGTAATCATTTACGCACTCAGAAATATTCAATGCAATAAAACATTTTAAAATTTAATCATGCAGGAAAATAAAACTGTTATTTTTTTATATTAAAAAAATATCATAAAAACTTAATAGCCGTTTTTGATAGCTAAAAGAATATTTTACATATTTCAAGTGTGAAAATTAGAAATAATTACGTTTTTAAATAAAAAGTTTCTTTTATGACATCATTTTCCCTTTATATTTATTTTTATTGCATGCTTTCTTTAAACTTATATTTTGTTTGTGTCTGGAAGACACTTCTTGTCACTAATTTTTCGGCACGGATGCCACGCGCGCATCAGACTTGGCGCATTTTTTTCAAAGCCCATTTGGCGAAAACTGCGTTTTCAAATAACTCTTACATACACATTTTTAAATTATTTTCTATTATAAAAAAGGACTTACAGTAAATAAAATAATAATAATAATTAATAACTATAAAAACAAATATTTTATATAATTAAAAAAAGGAAATGAAAGTAAATAAACATTTTATGAGTAAATTAACAAATAATAAATAACAAATAATAAATATTTAAATAATAAATTAAATAATAAATAAAATAATAAATAAGCCGGGTTACCAGCTCAGGTAAAATAATGCCATTTTGACTCCAATTATGTACCCTGGTGCATATGTGACATTTTTCCCCATTTTTCATCCATTTCCTGTTGGCATACAACTTTGAAATTTAGAATATGTATGCATACCTGGGAGTAATACTGGAATTAGACATTGATTTTTTTTTTATTCGATCCAAAAAAGGGCAACGGGGGTTATTTTTTAAAGATTTATACAATTTATACTGCATAAAGGAGCCGCTTACCTATTTTTATATACAAGAAGAAGTAAGTGGCATGTAAAAACAATTATAGTATACATAAATAAAATTCTTGAGATAATATACTAGAGATATAAGCACCGAGTTTGGCGAGATTTTTTATGCCAATTAGGCTAAAACATCGTTCTGATTACCAGATACATATAGCATGCTATAGTAATACGTTATTTATTTATTTCAAAATAAAAAAAAGGAATAAACGAAACATTTTCTGTTATTAAAAAAAAAAGAAATAACAACCAATAAATGATAATATTTTTAGATCAAACAATTTATTATAACATTTATATGATAACCATGTTAGGCAACTGAACGGCATTTTGGCACCAATTAGGTATCTTGGTGTGTATAGGGCATATATGTGTTATATTTATTTGTAAAACTGAGCATGAACGTTTAACAAGTGTGTTTTCATAGCCGCTTATATCTTTTTTGCAACATAGCGCACCTTTCGAAGCCAAAACTGCACAAAAGAAAAAAATCAATATTTGCAGTATTTTTATTTTATTTAATTTTTTTTTAATGTAATGCACATTTTGTAATCAGTAGGTTCGATAATCAGACCTCGTTTTTTTGCTTTAAAAGATGATATTTCATACGACGTCTTTTTTGGATTCGTCGTTTTTCCATATTTGATAGAATGCGTCTACTCGTTTTGTAACTTTTTCTTCTTTATTAACAGCAACATTTGGATTTCCTATTTAAATAAAAAAATTTCTAAATGCAAAGAATTTTGTTAAAATAAATAAATAAATGAAATGCGGACATCTATTGCTCAAAGCACAAAATTTTTCCTATTGAGTTAATAAAAATCAGTAAAAACATAATTTTTATGATGATAAAAAGGTGACTTATGTAATAACAGAGTCATATATTATGTACGTTATGGAATAAGTATTAATATTTCTCCACCATTTATAAATAATAATAATAATAAAATAAAATGCGGACAGACCAAAGCCTATATTTGACTGAAAACAACAACCATTTTCTAAATGCTTTAAAAAATGGCCAATGAAAAGTGATATTTCAAAAGTATTATGAAATTAGTTAAAAACCATTTACTTTAAACTAAATGAATAAAACATTTATATTTTTAATGAAATAAATGGGATTTGAAAAATTATTGGAAATTTATCACCAGAGATGTATCAATATTACAATCGGTACTTTGTATGCAAAATGGAACAATTAGCAATACTTTTTGTACCCGAAAAATGGTCGTTGCTTTTTTTAAGGTTAAAAAGTAGATTCCGAAATATTCCTATACAGAGATGCCAAGCCCCCGCTTATTGCATCGCAGAATTTTCTTATAGGAAAAGTTTTTTTTTTTAAATCTGCAGAATGTTCCAATTTAATAAAACATTTTCTGTATTAAAATACCGGTATCCAAAATGCCGGAGACTTGGCAGCTCTGCCTATAACATTTTAACTAGGACTTCCCTCAGAGGGATTAGTCTGAGCGATATTGCTGAGAAAACACATTTAATAACTTGCGATAAGTAAAGAAAATGAGAAGTTACCTTTAATTGGTCATTCGTTGTGATAAAATATGATGAAAATAAGCATATTGAATCATAGAATTACAAAATCTTATATATAAAGTTGCATATACTATTTTTATAAAAGAAAAGCAAACCATGCATGGATATGAAATTGGAAATATGCAAAATGTTAAAAGTAATACAGAAAATAAAACACCAAATTTTCCTATATTGGAAATATAACTCTTTGAAATGATGTCATGAGCATAAACAGAAGCTTCGCACCGATTTGAGAAACTATAAATAACATAAACTATTATGTTTAAAGAGAATGGGGTGAATTTTATACGGTGTGAAATCCGTCCGAATAGTTATAATGTTGAATATCTGTTTTCCACGGATGCAATGAGGTTTTCGATACGAGTTAAGGAATCCTCTTTTAAAAATTTGTCCTAAACGAGCACTTACATCTTATAAGTTACTGTGATGCCAAAGTTATAGTTTCTGATCCCAACAGTATCCTAGAAATTGCAATATTCTCAATAAATTGGGTTTAAAACTTTTCTAGAAAAGAAATGTTTAATTTATGAAATTAAATTGTCGAATGTTTTAGAAATCGTTCATAACGAGAATATTATATCCTAAAAGTTGCCACCAAAAAAAAAAAAAAAAAAAAAAAAAAAAAAGGATTTTAAATTTTTAATCATATCGACATCAAAGAATTCTCAATTTTAGAACATTTTTTGCTCGTGCATTGATGGTGATTATTGTTCCTACGCAAAATATAGTATATTTTGCAGCAAAGATAGTTACCAACATTTTTTGTCCACATTATTTTTTAAATCGGCTAGGTACTCCCAATGATAACGAAAAACACACAAACGTTAATGCTTTAAAATATAGAAATACAGAATCAAAAGCTATTTATCTCCTATTATATACACATAAATTATCAAATTAGTGCTAGCAGATGCATTTTTAAATATACATAGATCAATATAACGCTTCATTTTTCTTTTATTATTACTTCTTAGTATTCATTTTTCATTTATTTGTATTATTCAGTAAAATACTCACTTTCTTAAGCCCGAATTACGTCAAACTTTTTATAAAACCGCCTAAGTCCATATAACAGCGAAGTATTGTGAAGAGTATGAAATACAAGGTAGTAAGAAACTTCGCCAAACGCAGGTAATAAATCGCCAAATATTGTTCTTTTCGCCCTCTCTCGAAATGCATTTTTTCCGTACATTTAAAAAACACGATTTTGAGTCATCTTATTTAAAATTCAAATAAATAAATAAGAGGAAGCATTAATAGCATAAGTCAAAACATTTTATTTTTGCATCAAGGAATTGTATCGTAGTTACACATGTGAAAAAAAGCTGCTTTTGGCCAAAAAACGTTGTCTTCACTAAATTTGAATCCGATTAAAAAAGTACCGTGATTAATTAAAATGTTACAGGCAGAGCTGCCAAGTCTCCGGCATTTTGGATACCGGTATTTTAATACAGAAAATCTTTTATTAAATAGGAACATTCTGCGGATTTAAAAAATAACTTTTCCTATAAGAAATTTCTGCTGTGCAATAAGCGGGGGATTGGCATCCCTGTATAGGAATATTTCGTAACCTCCTTTTTAACCTTAAAAAAAGCAACGACCATTTTTCGGGTTCAAAAAGTATTGCTAATTGTTCCATTTTGCATACAAAGTACTGATTGTAATATTGATACATCTATGGTGATAAATTTCCAAAATTATTTCAAATCCCATTTAATTCATTAAAAATATAAATCTTTCATTCATTTAGTTTAAAATAAATGTTTTTTAACTAATTTCATAATACTTTTGAAATATCACTTTTCATTGGCCATCTTTTTAAAGCATTTAGAAAATGGTTGTTGTTTTCAGTCAAATATAGACTTTGGTCTGTCCGCATTTTATTTTATTATTATTATTATTTATAAATGGTGGAGAAATATTCATACTTAATCCATAACGTACATAATATATGACTCTGTTATTACATAAGTCACCTTTTTATTATCATAAAAATTACGTTTTTACTGATTTTTATTAACTCAATAGGAAAAATTTTGTGCTTTGAGCAATAGATGTCCACATTTCATTTATTTATTTATTTTAATTAAACAAAATTCTTTGTATTGAGAAGAATTTTTATTTAAATAGGAAATCCAAATGTCGCTGTTAATAAAGAAGAAAGTTACAAAAAAAGTTACAAAACGAGTAGACACATACTATCAAATATGGAAAAACGACGAATCCAAAAAAGACGTCGAATGAAATATCATCTTTGAAAGCAAAAAAACGAGGTCTGATTATCAAGCCTACTGATTACAAAATGTGCATTACATTAAAAAAAAAAAAAAAAAAAAAAAAAAAAAAAAAATACTGCAAATATTGATTTTTTTTTTCTTTTGTGCAGTTTTGGCTCCGGAAGGTGCGCTATGTTGCAAAAAGATATAAGCGACTATGAAAACACACTTGGTAAACGTTCATGCTCAGTTTTACAAATAAATATGGCACATATATGCCCTATACACACCGAGGTACTTAACTGGTGCCAAAATGGCGTTCAGTTGCCTAACATGCTGGTTATCATATAAATGTTAATAAATTGTTTGTTCTAAAAATATCATCATTTATTGATTGTTATTTCTCTTTTTTTTAATATCTGAAAATGTTTCGTTTATTCCTTTTTTTCATTGTGAAATAAATAAATAACGTGTTATTATAGCATGCTATATGTATCTGGTAATCAAAACGATGTTTTCGCCTAATTGGCATAAAATATCTCGCCAAACCCGGTGCTTATATCTCTAGTACATTATCTCAAGTATTTTATTTATGTATACTATAATTGTTTTTACATACCACTTACTTCTTCTTGTATATAAAAATAGGTAAGTGGCTCTTTTATGCAGTATAAATTTTTAAAAAATAGCCCCCGTTGCCCCTTTTTGGATCGAATTAAAAAAAAAAAACAATGTCTAATTCCAGTATTGCTCCCAGGTATGCATACATACTCCATATTTCAAAGTTGTATGCCAACAGGAAATTGATGAAAAATGGGAAAAGATGTCACATATGCACCAGGGTACATAATTGGCGTCAAAATGGCATTATTTTACCTCAGATGGTAAAACGGCTTTATTTATTTATTATTTGTTTATTTACTCATAAAATGTGTATTTACTTTCATTTCCTTTTTTTAATTATATAAAATATTTCTTTTTATAGTTATTAATTACTATTATTATTTTATTTACTGTAAGTTCTTTTTGAAAATGGAAAATTATTTAAAAATGTGTATGTAAGCGTTATTTGAAAACGGAGTTTTCGCCAAATGGGCTTTGAAAAAAATTGCGCCAAATCTGATGCGCTTGTGGTATCCGTGCCGGAAAATTATTAACCAGAATTGACTTCCACACACAAACAAAATATAAGTTAAAAGAAAACATGCAATAAAAATAAATATAAAGGGAAAATGATGTCATAAAAGAAACTTTTTATTTAAAAACGTAATTGTTTCTAATTTTCACACGCGAAATATATGAAACATTCATTGAGCGATCAAAAAATGCTATTAAGAGATTATCACAAAAAGTTTTTATGACATTTTTTTTAATATAAAAAAATAACAGTTTTATTTTCCTGCATGATTAAATTTTAAAATGTTTTATTTCATTCAATATTTTTGGGTGCGTTAATCATTACTATTTACTCCATGTACTGATTCGGTTATCCACGAAAATATCCAGCTGGTGAAAATCACGCACACCAAATTTCTGTGACGTATGCAAATAAATTGTGCTTTTTTATCAGTTTTTTTAATATAACTTTTAAACTATTTGGAACTAATTTTTTGTATGTAATGCATTCACCAGATTACCTTCATAGGTACCTATTGGTACAAACAGAATCAAAATCCGACAAGTACTTTTTGAGAATTGCTTGACGAAAGAATTTTTTTGACTTTTAATATCGTTACGTATCTTTGAGTATAAAGACTTCGCTTCGCTCAGACAATTAATCACGGTACTTTTTTTAGTCGGATTCAAATTTAGTGGAGACTACGTCTTTTGGCCAAAAGCAGCTTTTTTCCACATGTGTAACTACGATACAATTCCTTGATGCTGAAATAAAATGTTTTGACTTACGCTATTATTGCTTCCTCTTATTTATTTATTTGAATTTTAAATAAGATGACTCAAAATCGTGTTTTTTAAATGTACGGAAAAAATCCATTGCGAGAGAGGGCGAAAAGAACAATATTTGGCGATTTATTATCTGCGCTTGCCTAAGTGTCTTACTACCTTGTATTTAATACTCTTCACAATACTTCGCTGTTAAATGGACTTTGGCGCTTTTATAAAAAGTTTGACGTAATTCGGGCTTAAGAAAGTGAGTTTTTTACTGAATAATACAAAGAAATGAAAAATGAATATTAAGAAATACTAAGAAAAGAAAAAGGAAACATTATATTGATATATGTATATTTAAAAATGCATCTGCTAGCACTAATTAGATAATTTATGTATATAATAGAAGATAAATAGCTTTTGATTCTATATTTCTAAGCTATAAAGTAATAATGTTTGTGTGTTTTTCGTTATCATTGGGAGTACCAAGCCGATTTAAAAAATAATGTGGGCAAAAAGTGTTGGTAACCATGTTTGCTGCAAAATATACTATATTTTGCGTAGGAACAAATAATCACCGAGCAAAAAAAGTTCTAAAATTGAGAATTCTTTAATGTTGATATGACTAAAAATTTAATATTTTTTTTGTGGCAACTTTAAAGATATAATATTCTTGTTATAAACGATTTCTAAAACATTCGACAATTTAAATTCACAAATTAAACATTTTTGTTTTTTCTAGAAAAAGTTTAAAGCCCAATTTATTGAGAATATTGCAATTTCTAGGATACTGTTGGGGTTAGAAACTAGAACTTTGGCATCACAGTAACTTATAAGATGTAAATGCTCGTTTAGGACCAATTCTTAAAAAAGGATTCCTTAATTCTTATCGACAACCTCATGGCATCCATGGAAAACAGATGTTCAACAATATAAACTATTCAGACGGATCTCACACCATATAAAATACACTCCATTCTCTTGAAACATAATAGTTTATGTTATTTATAGTTTTTCAAATCAGTTCGGAGCTTCTGTTTATGCTCATGACATCATTTCAAAAAGTTATATTTCCAATGTAGGAAAATTTGATGTTTTATTTTCTATATTACTTTTAACATTTTGCATATTTCCAATTTTACATCCATGTATGGTTTGCTTTTCCTTTTATAAAATAGTATATGCAACTTTATATATAAGATTTTGTGATTCTATGATTCAATATGCTTTTTTCATCATATTTTATCACAATGAATGACCAATTAAAGGTAACATCTCATTTTCTTTACTTGTCGCAAGTTATTAAATGTGTATTCTCAGCAACATCGCTCAGACTAATCCCTCTGAGGGAAGTCCTAGTATAAATCGCTGATAGAAAAACGTCAACCAGCAAAGAAATCGGCAAATAGGGATCATAAGAAGTTTATTAATATAAATCGAGATAAAAAGTTAATTACACATGCTTTTAATCAACGAATTGTTTTGCTTGATTGGTCAATTAATTCTTCTTTAAATATTATGTGAACGAAGTCACAGGTAACAGCCAGTATTCTATATTTTCTGAACGAATGAACCAAATATATCAAAAACTATATAGCTAAATCCGGATACTTATGAAGTGCTAGCTCAATTTCAAGGACATCTGATGTTTTTTACGGCAGTTATCGCGGAAGAGACAGACAGACAGATGGACAGACAGGCGGGAACCCAAACATCTCGTGTGGCCAAAGTAAGCATTCACTGATGTTTTGGGATTACATTCATAACATAAACTTGATAACACCTTTAGCAGATAAAGGTAAATTTTATTTAAAAATCAGGTAACATATAGAGACAATTATTATTGAAAAAAATAAAATCTCACAAGTAAAAATTTAATTTGAACTAGAATAACAAAATAGATTATAAGTAGATACAGCATGTGATATTTAAAAAAATAGCTTGATCGAATAATAAATAAATTTCCTGCCACTTCTAATGAAAATACATTAATTATTTTTCTCGAAATCATTTTTTTTTTCACGTAGCAAATTCCGTGTCGTATGTAATGAACTCTGAAATCCGGAAACTGTTAAGGCAACTTTTCCGATAAAGCAATTAATGAAAATGATTGAATTATGCACCTGTGATGCCAAGATCATTAATCGTCTTTAGCGTTGCTTGTAAGCATTGGATAAAGCTAAAATTAACTTGCCAAAAATGTTAATTGATAATAGTTACTAAATTTTTGTCAGTCTGTTGAAGGATGTTTTATTTTTTTACTTTTTATAGATGGTTAAAATAGAAATTTACAGATTTTATTTTACATAAAAATTAATTATTTTACCATTAGCCATTCAAGAGCACTATAGTATAACTAGATTTCATTGAAGCATAAGCTAACTAGGACTTCCCTCAGAGGGATTAGTCTGAGCGATGTTGCTGAGAATACACATTTAATAACTTGCGACAAGTAAAGAAAATGAGATGTTACCTTTAATTGGTCATTCATTGTGATAAAATATGATGAAAAAAAGCATATTGAATCATAGAATTACAAAATCTTATATATAAAGTTGCATATACTATTTTATAAAAGGAAAAGCAAACCATACATGGATGTAAAATTGGAAATATGCAAAATGTTAAAAGTAATATAGAAAATAAAACATCAAATTTTCCTACATTGGAAATATAACTTTTTGAAATGATGTCATGAGCATAAACAGAAGCTCCGAACTGATTTGAAAAACTATAAATAACATAAACTATTATGTTTCAAGAGAATGGAGTGTATTTTATATGGTGTGAGATCCGTCTGAATAGTTTATATTGTTGAACATCTGTTTTCCATGGATGCCATGAGGTTGTCGATAAGAATTAAGGAATCCTTTTTTAAGAATTGGTCCTAAACGAGCATTTACATCTTATAAGTTACTGTGATGCCAAAGTTCTAGTTTCTAACCCCAACAGTATCCTAGAAATTGCAATATTCTCAATAAATTGGGCTTTAAACTTTTTCTAGAAAAAACAAAAATGTTTAATTTGTGAATTTAAATTGTCTAATGTTTTAGAAATCGTTTATAACAAGAATATTATATCTTAAAAGTTGCCACAAAAAAAATATTAAATTTTTAGTCATATCAACATTAAAGAATTCTCAATTTTAGAACTTTTTTTGCTCGGTGATTATTTGTTCCTACGCAAAATATAGTATATTTTGCAGCAAACATGGTTACCAACATTTTTTGCCCACATTATTTTTTAAATCGGCTTGGTACTCCCAATGATAACGAAAAACACACAAACATTATTACTTTATAGCATAGAAATATAGAATCAAAAGCTATTTATCTTCTATTATATACATAAATTATCTAATTAGTGCTAGCAGATGCATTTTTAAATATACATAGATCAATATAATGTTTCCTTTTTCTTTTCTTAGTATTTCTTAATATTCATTTTTCATTTCTTTGTATTATTCAGTAAAAAACTCACTTTCTTAAGCCCGAATTACGTCAAACTTTTTATAAAAGCGCCAAAGTCCATTTAACAGCGAAGTATTGTGAAGAGTATTAAATACAAGGTAGTAAGACACTTAGGCAAGCGCAGATAATAAATCGCCAAATATTGTTCTTTTCGCCCTCTCTCGCAATGGATTTTTTCCGTACATTTAAAAAACACGATTTTGAGTCATCTTATTTAAAATTCAAATAAGTAAATAAGAGGAAGCAATAATAGCGTAAGTCAAAACATTTTATTTCAGCATCAAGGAATTGTATCGTAGTTACACATGTGGAAAAAAGCTGCTTTTGGCCAAAAGACGTAGTCTCCACTAAATTTGAATCCGACTAAAAAAAGTACCGTGATTAATTGTCTGAGCGAAGCGAAGTCTTTATACTCAAAGATACGTAACGATATTAAAAGTCAAAAAAATTCTTTCGTCAAGCAATTCTCAAAAAGTACTTGTCGGATTTTGATTCTGTTTGTACCAATAGGTACCTATGAAGGTAATCTGGTGAATGCATTACATACGAAAAATTAGTTCCAAATAGTTTAAAAGTTATATTAAAAAAACTGATAAAAAAGCACAATTTATTTGCATACGTCACAGAAATTTGGTGTGCGTGATTTTCACCAGCTGGATATTTTCGTGGATAACCGAATCAGTACATGGAGTAAATAGTAATGATTAACGCACCCAAAAATATTGAATGAAATAAAACATTTTAAAATTTAATCATGCAGGAAAATAAAACTGTTATTTTTTTATATTAAAAAAAAATGTCATAAAAACTTTTTGTGATAATCTCTTAATAGCATTTTTTGATCGCTCAATGAATGTTTCATATATTTCGCGTGTGAAAATTAGAAACAATTACGTTTTTAAATAAAAAGTTTCTTTTATGACATCATTTTCCCTTTATATTTATTTTTATTGCATGTTTTCTTTTAACTTATATTTTGTTTGTGTGTGGAAGTCAATTCTGGTTAATAATTTTCCGGCACGGATACCACAAGCGCATCAGATTTGGCGCAATTTTTTTCAAAGCCCATTTGGCGAAAACTCCGTTTTCAAATAACGCTTACATACACATTTTTAAATAATTTTCCATTTTCAAAAAGAACTTACAGTAAATAAAATAATAATAGTAATTAATAACTATAAAAAGAAATATTTTATATAATTAAAAAAAGGAAATGAAAGTAAATACACATTTTATGAGTAAATAAACAAATAATAAATAAATAAAGCCGTTTTACCATCTGAGGTAAAATAATGCCATTTTGACGCCAATTATGTACCCTGGTGCATATGTGACATCTTTTCCCATTTTTCATCAATTTCCTGTTGGCATACAACTTTGAAATATGGAGTATGTATGCATACCTGGGAGCAATACTGGAATTAGACATTGTTTTTTTTTTTTAATTCGATCCAAAAAGGGGCAACGGGGGCTATTTTTTAAAAATTTATACTGCATAAAAGAGCCACTTACCTATTTTTATATACAAGAAGAAGTAAGTGGTATGTAAAAACAATTATAGTATACATAAATAAAATACTTGAGATAATGTACTAGAGATATAAGCACCGGGTTTGGCGAGATATTTTATGCCAATTAGGCGAAAACATCGTTTTGATTACCAGATACATATAGCATGCTATAATAACACGTTATTTATTTATTTCACAATGAAAAAAAGGAATAAACGAAACATTTTCAGATATTAAAAAAAAGAGAAATAACAATCAATAAATGATGATATTTTTAGAACAAACAATTTATTAACATTTATATGATAACCAGCATGTTAGGCAACTGAACGCCATTTTGGCACCAGTTAAGTACCTCGGTGTGTATAGGGCATATATGTGCCATATTTATTTGTAAAACTGAGCATGAACGTTTACCAAGTGTGTTTTCATAGTCGCTTATATCTTTTTGCAACATAGCGCACCTTCCGGAGCCAAAACTGCACAAAAGAAAAAAAAAATCAATATTTGCAGTATTTTTTTTTTTTTTTTTTTTTTTTTTTTTTTTTTTTTTTTTTTTTAATGTAATGCACATTTTGTAATCAGTAGGCTTGATAATCAGACCTCGTTTTTTTGCTTTCAAAGATGATATTTCATACGACGTCTTTTTTGGATTCGTCGTTTTTCCATATTTGATAGTATGTGTCTACTCGTTTTGTAACTTTTTTTGTAACTTTCTTCTTTATTAACAGCGACATTTGGATTTCCTATTTAAATAAAAATTCTTCTCAATACAAAGAATTTTGTTTAATTAAAATAAATAAATAAATGAAATGTGGACATCTATTGCTCAAAGCACAAAATTTTTCCTATTGAGTTAATAAAAATCAGTAAAAACGTAATTTTTATGATAATAAAAAGGTGACTTATGTAATAACAGAGTCATATATTATGTACGTTATGGATTAAGTATGAATATTTCTCCACCATTTATAAATAATAATAATAATAAAATAAAATGCGGACAGACCAAAGTCTATATTTGACTGAAAACAACAACCATTTTCTAAATGCTTTAAAAAGATGGCCAATGAAAAGTGATATTTCAAAAGTATTATGAAATTAGTTAAAAAACATTTATTTTAAACTAAATGAATGAAAGATTTATATTTTTAATGAATTAAATGGGATTTGAAATAATTTTGGAAATTTATCACCATAGATGTATCAATATTACAATCAGTACTTTGTATGCAAAATGGAACAATTAGCAATACTTTTTGAACCCGAAAAATGGTCGTTGCTTTTTTTAAGGTTAAAAAGGAGGTTACGAAATATTCCTATACAGGGATGCCAATCCCCCGCTTATTGCACAGCAGAAATTTCTTATAGGAAAAGTTATTTTTTAAATCCGCAGAATGTTCCTATTTAATAAAAGATTTTCTGTATTAAAATACCGGTATCCAAAATGCCGGAGACTTGGCAGCTCTGCCTGTAACATTTTAATTAATCACGGTACTTTTTTAATCGGATTCAAATTTAGTGAAGACAACGTTTTTTGGCCAAAAGCAGCTTTTTTTTCACATGTGTAACTACGATACAATTCCTTGATGCAAAAATAAAATGTTTTGACTTATGCTATTAATGCTTCCTCTTATTTATTTATTTGAATTTTAAATAAGATGACTCAAAATCGTGTTTTTTAAATGTACGGAAAAAATGCATTTCGAGAGAGGGCGAAAAGAACAATATTTGGCGATTTATTACCTGCGTTTGGCGAAGTTTCTTACTACCTTGTATTTCATACTCTTCACAATACTTCGCTGTTATATGGACTTTGGCGCTTTTATAAAAAGTTTGACGTAATTCGGGCTTAAGAAAGTGAGTATTTTACTGAATAATACAAATAAATGAAAAATGAATACTAAGAAGTAATAATAAAAGAAAAATGAAGCGTTATATTGATCTATGTATATTTAAAAATGCATCTGCTAGCACTAATTTGATAATTTATGTGTATATAATAGGAGATAAATAGCTTTTGATTCTGTATTTCTATATTTTAAAGCATTAACGTTTGTGTGTTTTTCGTTATCATTGGGAGTACCTAGCCGATTTAAAAAATAATGTGGACAAAAAATGTTGGTAACTATCTTTGCTGCAAAATATACTATATTTTGCGTAGGAACAATAATCACCATCAATGCACGAGCAAAAAATGTTCTAAAATTGAGAATTCTTTGATGTCAATATGATTAAAAATTTAAAATCCTTTTTTTTTTTTTTTTTTTTTTTTTTTTTTTTTTTTTTTTTTTTTTGGTGGCAACTTTTAGGATATAATATTCTCGTTATGAACGATTTCTAAAACATTCGACAATTTAATTTCATAAATTAAACATTTCTTTTCTAGAAAAGTTTTAAACCCAATTTATTGAGAATATTGCAATTTCTAGGATACTGTTGGGATCAGAAACTATAACTTTGGCATCACAGTAACTTATAAGATGTAAGTGCTCGTTTAGGACAAATTTTTAAAAGAGGATTCCTTAACTCGTATCGAAAACCTCATTGCATCCGTGGAAAACAGATATTCAACATTATAACTATTCGGACGGATTTCACACCGTATAAAATACACCCCATTCTCTTTAAACATAATAGTTTATGTTATTTATAGTTTCTCAAATCGGTGCGAAGCTTCTGTTTATGCTCATGACATCATTTCAAAGAGTTATATTTCCAATATAGGAAAATTTGGTGTTTTATTTTCTGTATTACTTTTAACATTTTGCATATTTCCAATTTCATATTCATGCATGGTTTGCTTTTCTTTTATAAAAATAGTATATGCAACTTTATATATAAGATTTTGTAATTCTATGATTCAATATGCTTGTTTTCATCATATTTTATCACAACGAATGACCAATTAAAGGTAACATCTCATTTTCTTTACTTATCGCAAGTTATTAAATGTGTTTTCTCAGCAATATCGCTCAGACTAATCCCTCTGAGGGAAGTCCTAGTTAAAATGTTATAGGCAGAGCTGCCAAGTCTCCGGCATTTTGGATACCGGTATTTTAATACAGAAAATGTTTTATTAAATTGGAACATTCTGCAGATTTAAAAAAAAAAACTTTTCCTATAAGAAAATTCTGCGATGCAATAAGCGGGGGCTTGGCATCTCTGTATAGGAATATTTCGGAATCTACTTTTTAACCTTAAAAAAAGCAACGACCATTTTTCGGGAACAAAAAGTATTGCTAATTGTTCCATTTTGCATACAAAGTACCGATTGTAATATTGATACATCTCTGGTGATAAATTTCCAATAATTTTTCAAATCCCATTTATTTCATTAAAAATATAAATGTTTTATTCATTTAGTTTAAAGTAAATGATTTTTAACTAATTTCATAATACTTTTGAAATATCACTTTTCATTGGCCATTTTTTAAAGCATTTAGAAAATGGTTGTTGTTTTCAGTCAAATATAGGCTTTGGTCTGTCCGCATTTTATTTTATTATTATTATTATTTATAAATGGTGGAGAAATATTAATACTTATTCCATAACGTACATAATATATGACTCTGTTATTACATAAGTCACCTTTTTATCATCATAAAAATTATGTTTTTACTGATTTTTATTAACTCAATAGGAAAAATTTTGTGCTTTGAGCAATAGATGTCCGCATTTCATTTATTTATTTATTTTAACAAAATTCTTTGCATTTAGAAATTTTTTTATTTAAATAGGAAATCCAAATGTTGCTGTTAATAAAGAAGAAAAAGTTACAAAACGAGTAGACGCATTCTATCAAATATGGAAAAACGACGAATCCAAAAAAGACGTCGTATGAAATATCATCTTTTAAAGCAAAAAAACGAGGTCTGATTATCGAACCTACTGATTACAAAATGTGCATTACATTAAAAAAAAATTAAATAAAATAAAAATACTGCAAATATTGATTTTTTTCTTTTGTGCAGTTTTGGCTTCGAAAGGTGCGCTATGTTGCAAAAAAGATATAAGCGGCTATGAAAACACACTTGTTAAACGTTCATGCTCAGTTTTACAAATAAATATAACACATATATGCCCTATACACACCAAGATACCTAATTGGTGCCAAAATACCGTTCAGTTGCCTAACATGGTTATCATATAAATGTTATAATAAATTGTTTGATCTAAAAATATTATCATTTATTGGTTGTTATTTCTTTTTTTTTTAATAACAGAAAATGTTTCGTTTATTCCTTTTTTTTATTTTGAAATAAATAAATAACGTATTACTATAGCATGCTATATGTATCTGGTAATCAGAACGATGTTTTAGCCTAATTGGCATAAAAAATCTCGCCAAACTCGGTGCTTATATCTCTAGTATATTATCTCAAGAATTTTATTTATGTATACTATAATTGTTTTTACATGCCACTTACTTCTTCTTGTATATAAAAATAGGTAAGCGGCTCCTTTATGCAGTATAAATTGTATAAATCTTTAAAAAATAACCCCCGTTGCCCTTTTTTGGATCGAATAAAAAAAAATCAATGTCTAATTCCAGTATTACTCCCAGGTATGCATACATATTCTAAATTTCAAAGTTGTATGCCAACAGGAAATGGATGAAAAATGGGGGAAAATGTCACATATGCACCAGGGTACATAATTGGAGTCAAAATGGCATTATTTTACCTGAGCTGGTAACCCGGCTTTATTTATTTATTATTTGTTAATTTACTCATAAAATGTTTATTTACTTTCATTTCCTTTTTTTAATTATATAAAATATTTGTTTTTATAGTTATTAATTATTATTATTATTTTATTTACTGTAAGTTCTTTTTTAGAATAGAAAATAATTTAAAAATGTGTATGTAAGAGTTATTTGAAAACGCAGTTTTCGCCAAATGGGCTTTGAAAAAAATGCGCCAAGTCTGATGCGCGCGTGGCATCCGTGCCGAAAAATTAGTGACAAGAAGTGTCTTCCAGACACAAACAAAATATAAGTTTAAAGAAAACATGCAATAAAAATAAATATAAAGGGAAAATGATGTCATAAAAGAAACTTTTTATTTAAAAACGTAATTATTTCTAATTTTCACACGCGAAATATGTAAAATATTCTTTTAGCTATCAAAAACGGCTATTAAGTTTTTATGATATTTTTTTAATATAAAAAAATAACAGATTTATTTTCCTGCATGATTAAATTTTAAAATGTTTTATTGCATTGAATATTTCTGAGTGCGTAAATGATTACTATTTACTCCATGTACTGATTCGGTTATCCACGAAAATATCCAGCTGGTGAAAATCACGCAAACCAAATTACTGTGACGTATGCAAATAAATTGTGCTTTTTTATCAGTTTTTTTAATATAACTTTTAAACTATTTGGAACTAATTTTTCGTATGTAGTGCATTCACCAGATTACCTTCATAGGTACCTATTGGTAGAAACAGAATCAAAATCCGACAAGTACTTTTTGAGATTTGCTTGACGAAAGAATTTTTTTGACTTTTAATATCGTTACGTATCTCTGAGTATAAAGACTTCGCTTCGCTCAGACAACAATAATAATAGAAGATGTAAGTTTCAAAACTCGCGAAAAATTGCCCAGGCCGGGAATCTAACCCGGATACTTGGCTTACAAGGCCAATGCTTTACCTGTTAAGCTAACCGGGCGATAACCGGCTGGAATGTGTCGCTCAGATAACCTTATTGGCCATAACATCTGGTCTGTCATTTAGACAGCTCGGCAGAATAGAAAGCCGCAGGTAATGGAACTCCATAGAACGATGGATACGTAGATATACTATTATTTTAACACAATCTAACTAATTGGCAAAGTTATCATACGAGTTGAGTATTTCCAACTGAGCGAAAAATTGCCCAGGCCGGGAATCGAACCAAGATACTTGGCTTACAATGCCAATGCTTTACCTGTTAAGCTAACCGGGCGATAATCGGCTAGGAATTTTCGCCCATAAAATATCCGGGCTTGTAAGCCAAGTATCCGGGTTCAATTTCCGCCCTGGGCAATTTTTTGCTCAGTTGGAAATATTCAACTCTTATGATAACTTCGCCAATCAGTTAAATTGTGTTAAAATAATACTAACTATTTATATTCTTTTAAGTATAAATGAAATTTTCTGAAATAATCTGCATGCAATAAATACCACAGACAATGTTCTTTCGATGTCACATATAGTAAAAAGGTAATTTTTATAGTCTTGAAACTCGAATTTTATAGTACCCGCATTTTATTGTTTTTCTAATTGGTCCAGGAATATTAATCTCTAATCCATAGCGTACGTAATATATGGCTACATTATTACGTAAATCATGTTTTGATCATCATAAAAATGATATTTCAGTGTTTTTTTTTCAAAGATCAATTAATTTACTATTTTCCCTTTATTTTCAATGGAAAAGGAATTCTGTTGCCACAATGACAAAAAATGTAGTAAAAACTATAAAAAAATTAATAACTCAAAAAGAAATTGAGATATAGCTGTCAAACAAATTGCATTTAAAAGTCGTATGTTTCCTTATATGACGGTAAAAAAAATTTAAAATGTGCGACATTTAGAAGTTTTAAAACTTGCAATAGCAAAAATTGCAACACTAAAATTTCATTTCAAATTTCAAATTGTTGTCATTTGCAAAATGGCGTATGCGTTACGCACAGATACGTTTGGTCTTTATAATATATAGCCGATTGGTTGGCGAGGTGATCATCAGTATTTGAGAAACAGGTGGAATTGCAGAGTGACTAAAACAACCTAATAATAAAAATAATAAAACAATTTTAGTTATTCTTAGTTAGAAGATATATATAATATATATATATATATATATATATGAAAATTTTTTTATGATAAGTCTATTGCGTAAATACAAATATTTCTTGGATCTTAACGGTCCAATGTCGTAGAGTAAATCAGGCATGTAATATTTACAGCCAAAGCGTGAGATATTTAAGTAATTTGATTTTCCTTTTTGCACTTGGTTTAATTATATAATAAAGCTAATCACAGCTCTGCACTTAAATTATTTAAAGAATAGACTTATATCTTTGCTTCGAACGTTAGATTTAAATTGAAATCTACATACATTAGTTTTATAAGGAGATACGCTTTCGGAACAAGGTTGATAATTAAATGAAATTGAGTTTTATAAAGAAATGTGTTTCTGTACATGTAGTGTTAAATTAAAAGTACCCCAGTTACAAAATCAGGTACCTACATATATGTTTCAAACAACACTCTGCCCAAAGTTTTAATTAAGCCTAGCATCTAGCCTTGATTTAACGACTGAAATAACGGTAATTAACTTGAAAATACTTTACGATTAAAACTTGCTCCCTAATTATGTTCTCAACTGAATATTGTTTCATATTAATATTGCATGTTTAATATTTTTAAGTTATTTTCCTTTATGCGATCTTTTAGAAATAAGATCTCTTTTTAAAAGAAAAACATCAAAACAATAATTAATTTAAACTTGTATAACTTCAAAAAAATAATTATTAGATGACAAATTACACAACTCATTCATAAAAAAGTAATATAAGGAAAACACGCTTTTTTACAGCCTAGACGACTAGAATTTTAAATCTATATACATAGTTTAAGAAACTAATTAAAACTAACAAGAACTAGAAAAGCAAGATCACACAATTAATGGTAATAGGTGAATATTTTAACATAAACTTGTTTTGTTTTCTATGATTAAATTATAGAATAAAAAAATATTAAAGAAAGTTATTAAAGCTACTTTGGAATAAAACATTTTGACAGTGGAAAAAAATGTCCTCTAAAATGAAAATAAAAAAAGATTAGTGTGCACAAATTATTTATGCATATTCTATAAAGTGTGGGGTATTATTGCTTAAATAAGATATTAAGTTCGGAAAATGGACAAAAAGTTCTTTTGATTACACTTTGAGGTAACATAAGAATTTAAAATAACAATGACCCATGGAAACAAATAAATTTTAAGAAGCAGGTAGTCTTATACTGATAATTTATGCAAAAGAGAATCTTAGAATGTTGTTGCTTGCCTGAGATATAACACTCCAGACATATTAACAGTTCACTTTTCATGAAAAAGGGCATGCGAAATCTTGAATTGTGACATTTTCTATGGAAGGAAAAAAGGAAATTTTTTCAGGATTTCAAAATTGCACATTATTTATCACATATGATCTACTTCAGCATAAAAATATCAAACAAATAAAAAAATACAATTATCGCATTTTGTCTGGTTTTCAAAATAATGGCTCTTAAAAATGCTAAATTTTCATTATTGCAATGTAGAAATTGAAAAAAAAATTGTAAAATAAAACAAAATAAAAATAAAAATGAAAATAAAACAAAAGATTAGTGTGCACAAATTATTTATACATACATTTACTTCTTTTAATTTTATCCAGAATCAGCATTAAATTGGTTTAATCAAATTGCGTGCATTAAAAAAGGCGCGTTGCATGATGCTGTATATTGTCACTTGCAAGACATTAAAAACTGGTATGGTCTTAATTTAGCGAGCAAATCAAAATGGCATGAGATCTGATAGAAGTAGGTATTATGTATATGTCTTCCACTCACCGCCGAAACCAAGGAGTGAGTATGAAGCCAGCATAGCCACCGATACATTAAATGACTCAAGTCTCATGAACCGGTTCCTTCATAACATTAAATTATTGAGTTTTGCTTCGTTGGAATCTTCCTTGATCACGGCAATTCTGTTTATAAAATAGTGTAATTTTGTACTGAAACCGGAATTTACAAACAAATTTATTCAAATATAGGATCTTGCTTATTTTCAAGTATGATATATAAGGAGAATTTTAATTAAATATTCTGATTAATGAAAAAAAAATAAAAATCAGGCGTTACTTTTTCAGGACACCGCTTGGAAAGGGATAAGGCTTTCTATCAGTCAAAGCGCCCCTCTGTAATGCTAAACCCATTGGAATGGATCGTATTTTTCAAATTTCCTTCACGGAAAAATAAACTTTTTATCCTAAGTTTTGCGTATGCTCTCCATCAAAAATAATTTTTTTCTCTTTTATTTGGCAAAATGTTTCTAATGTATATATTTAACTAGTAGTATTATTTATTAGAAAAATAAGGAGTTATATATTAAAGTTTTATTGTTATACGTTTTTGGCGCTATATCTGTCTTATAATGCATTTAATAGGTAATTTCCTTTTTAAAAATTATTCATGATCGGTTTTATTGTTTTACTGTTATGTGAATTAAATCCCTTTCCTCCAAAATAAAACGTAAGTTCTGCATCAATTATTATTAATTGATTCAGTCTATAATTTTTCAGCTATGTTTTAAGTTAGTACACAGATAGCACAAGTTTTATTGGATACAATATTTAAATCCGAATTTTCTTTCTTAATTTAAAATAATAATTACGCAATGTTCTCTCTCAAAAATTAGCATTTCTTTTAGTAGGACTAAGTGCAGATAAAATTTAAAGACCTTAGATTCAACACTATTTGCACTTTTTTACTTTAGTGCAATGCAGTATATTTATATCGTTCTTAAAAACAAGTTCAAAAATAAACTTAATTTTCTTCTATCTGATATCTAACAGTAATCTGTTTTTCTAGTTCTCCCTGCTTCACTAAACTAAACAAAATCTAATTTACCACTGTCTTACATTACCGTGCTTTTCTAATTATGCATTGCTTACAATCAAACAAACGAAAGATAATTATTTCGACTGAAATCGATGCTCTCTTTGTGCGACCAATTTTCTTCTAAATTTCTCCTTGGAAATAAATCTCAGTTACTGTTTACTCTACATGACGATGTTTTGTTAAGTGTACAGAATTTAGAGTCAGACAAGAGCGGAGTAATTTATTTTGCCTGAATACTGAGTATTCCTTGTAGAAACACTTATCTGCAAATAAAAGCAATCTTTTGTAAATATTGTATGTTTATTCCAAGAATTAAGGTGAACTAATTGATTGAATAAAAAAATAATGTAATGTAACGAAACTACTTCAGATAAAAATAATAATAAAGCTATTTTTTAACATCATGTTTTTTTTCAATATCATGTTTTCTCAACATTATGTTTTTAATAATAATAATAATTATATGCATATCAAATGGTATGCATGATACTCATGAAATATGTCTGAAATTATTGTATTTTTAAAAACACATGAAATCGTATTGCTAAATTAAGATTATTCACCTTTTCTGGATGTACCGGGAGAGAATTGCTTTTACAAATGTTAATACTTTTATAGAAAATTACATATTTTCATGTTGTTTAAACTATAGATACTTTATAAATTAAAGGATTATTTAAATATCTTATGGCTAAACTCGTCATAAAATAAATTTATAATAAATAAATTTAAACAAATTTATATTGTTAAAACATTTATATTCGTAAAATTAAATTTATTAATTAATATTAATAAACATTATTAATATACACTGTAATAATCTTATCTCATAAATGTGACATAAATTTCATAACATTTACTATATCAATGTGTATTTGATGATTTAATGCTTAGAGTATGTTAAATTATTTAACAGATATTGTATTAAATGCAATATCAAAAAGGTTGCAAAAAAAATTAATAATCATCACAAATTTATATATTTCATAAATACTGGGAGTTTTAAAAAAACGTATAATTTGTAAACAATTTTAAATTAAAACTTAAAACTTCATAAATCATATGATAATATATGTGCTATACGTTTCATTTAAATCATAATATTAGTGTTCCTATGTATTTTATTTAATGCATATAAAGAGCTCTCATTGGCACATTTCGTGAATAATACAGAGTGTCGTAAAAACATTTCTACAGCTTCGACATTTTATTTAAATAACAGGCCTACATCAAAGCTAGTTAGAACAATGGATAGAATAACTCGAAATGTTTTTTCTTCTCCTAATACATTAGTCAACTTTAATATGAGATCCTTTTGTAGCACGAAGAATATCAAGATTCTAATTCAATCCAAGAAATTTTTAGAATGCAAACATCGACAGTAGCTACAGTTAAACAGATCTACCGTTTCAGTTAAATGCATTGATTTTTATGGGCTCCTTGATTGTGATGCAGTCGTAATAAAAGCAGAAGGTATATGCTATAAGCAGAGGGTATTCGCTCAAATCAGAGCATATATCGTAGATGATAGGGGAAAGTCGGATAAAAACAGGACTCTAATGGGTTTCTTTTTATTATTGTGCACTATGTGAACAAAACAGTCAAAATTTGTATTAAAACAATCATTTGGTCTCTTGCAAAGAAAAAAAGCATTCATTAAGTTGCGAACAATAGAAATTGAGATCATAACAACATTTTTTTAGAAGCATTCAATATCCCTAGTTTGTCCGACCTGGTCGGACAAAACCGGGAACTGGAAAAAGTAATTAAAAGCACATTGTAACTTTGCAATAATATTATTTATTAAAGGAAAATTGACATATTATACTTATAGAATGCGGATCTGCATCAAATCTACATAAAATAAAAATGAGTTAACTTATGCTTTAAGAGTTGAAAGTGTTAGGCACAAAAACCACAAATGAAAGTTTGAAGTTGCTCATTTGCATTACTGTATGTTTCATGTGCCCACCCTCAGAAATAAAAGCACTGTATCCAACTATCTTTAGGTATACATTGTAAGTCGTTGAAAAAGATGAATGCTTCACTTTCATCTTCCTCCTCGTTTGACGTCAAGAGTTTTTTTTTCTTTGGACTCTTCTTTTCAACATCAGTTTTTTTTACTTTGCTTTTCTGTGATCATGGAAAATTTTCGCTTCAGGTTTAAGTTTTTCTTGTGTTGTTCTTCCTTCCCTTCTTTTTATTTTTGTTTGAGTTCTAAATTGTAGGGGGTTCAAATAAGATAGATGTCGGAATAAAAATGACTAAAAACAATCTTCTATATAATGACTTAATTTAAATAATATTTTTTTGTACAGTGTTTAAATATTTATAGATCATCAAGCAATGCATAAACAAGTTAATTCTATTTCAATCACGCAAGTAAATGAATTGTCCAAAACTGGAAACTTCTCGGCTATGTCCGACCGTCTGCACCCCGGTTTTGCCCAACCTTGCCATTTTGATGGAATGTTACTCTAGCGTTGTTCAGATAACTCGGAGACACCAATGCAAAACGTTAAAATAAAAAGTAAATAATAGACTATCATATTCTATACTTACCTAAACTAAATCTTTATTTATTTAGGACTTGTAATAAAATATTGCAGACATCGAATTTTTAACTTTTTTACGTAAAATCTTTAAAAAATTACTATTGCGAAATGAGTTCATTTACTCAACTTCTGCTTACTGGAAACTGGCATGCCACTCGGCCAGAAGTAATTATAAAAGTTTCGGCTAGATACTACCATAAATAAAGCCATAAAGCCTAGTTCCCGATTTTATCCAACTTCCCGCTACATACTGTAGCTTTCTTGAGAAACAGAGGGTGCTCCTTAAAAAAAGGTAGTAACCAGAAGGTATACGGTGCACAGTGGATCAAAATATAGGCGGTGGCGAACATAGGATTGTCATGATAGTATAAGGTTCTATATATGATGTTTTTTGTTAGATTTAGGTTCCGATGAGCATAATAAATAACACCAAAAGTATCTCAATCGTTTTTGCAAACAATTACATTACTTTTTGGTTTCAAATAGAAATTTAGAGAGGTGTTGAGATAATTAAACTAGACTTTGAAAAAAAAAAGAGTAAGATTGAAAAAACTTAACAGACATTGAATTTTATTATCTATCCAGTTTTTATATATATCCAAATTATTTTTGTGGAATATTCCATATTTATTTTATTTTTAATTGACAGCATATGTGATGTTCACATATCTCTTTAAAATTTTTTTACAAAATTACAACATTTTACTATAAAATATTACAACTTATTTCAATGCTGATTTATCATTGACGTGATTCAATTCTTTAAACTTATCTTTAGATACTATTATTTTTTTTTATTTGTTTGTTTATTTTTGTTTTATTTATTTTTTAATTTAACTTTTTTCGCTTAAAATTTTATAACAAATAGAAATTTGTTTCTGTTTGTAATGAATTTAAATAGTGCTTTTGTTTAAGAGAAATAATGTCATTGAAAAGTTTGGGTAGTAGCCTCAGCAATTGATGAATAATATTCAACAGATCTTTCACGTATGTTCTGCGCAAATACAATTCTAAAGTAAGCTAGTAGAAAAAAATAGTTGTCAAAACCTAATACTATTATCCATTATATCTTGTTAACCTGTTAGATCTGAATTTCTGAGCTAAAATATTTTAAAATTGTATCAACGACTGGAAAAAGAAATGTAAAACCTAATGTACATATATGGCCATTGATCACAAGATGTATTCAACCATGATTGATGGAAAATTTATTACTGCAATTTTAGATGCATCACCATATTCAACATGTTCTATTTGAGTTACAAAATCTTACGAATGAATAACATTCATAAAACTGTTAAAAGAAGTGCAATTTTGCAGTGAAAACAGCTAAACAATGTACCTCAAAATATGGGTGATATTATATGCTTACTATATGAAATACTGATTTATGGAAAATATGTAATTTAGCGTTTCAATTTTCCAATATGGCAATTATTGGAAGAAGCTTAGCTAAGCTCGTAGTAAAGACTTTTGAAGGTATCGGGATTCCCAAACGAGAAAAATAAGTCGAAGAGCATGTAACGAAGACATGTAGCACCGTTCACTTATAACATCTGACTGGTTGATTTCCAGTATTAGACACCAAGTAAAAAAATGTTCAAAGGAAAAGAAAATTTCCAGAGGCATCGAAACTTTCACTTTAAATAATACTTTAGGATTCAAACATCATGCATCCATTTATTAGAGCAGATTTAACCCTCTAAGAGCATTTGCGCTTTTCAGAATTTTCATGTAAATATTTATGTAACCCAAGATACTTATATATTGAATTTAATTTTAAATTACTTTTTTATATTATTCCATCTTAGAAAATTCTTACAGTGTAATATTTATTAAAAAACATTTTTGTCTATAGATAATTTACTATGCTTTCCGGAAACGGAAAATTATGTGACAGACACTAAAAGTGTTTCAAATCCATTTATTTCAAAAATGCGCAAAAATTGCCCTATACCACATTAAAATTCAGACTTTTGGGAACACAAACATGATTTGAAATTTCAGACAACTTCAGACAATTTAAAAAGAGCAATTTTTAAGTTTATTATACAGTTAATTTTATGTAGGCTGTTCGTAATATAAAGTGATATATAAAATTCAATCAAAATGTAATCAGTAGAGCTTTAAAATAGGTTTTAGGAAATTAATAATGATATTTTAAATGAGTTATAATTAGTGGTTACCTTGGTTTAATTTCTGAACACATTTAAAAATCACCAAATATCGCAGAAAAATTCCTCTGCTGAAAAGTGTATATTCCAAGCCATACAAATAAGATGTAATTTTGCATAATTTAAAAATGAACGTATATTCGTATTTTGTAGATATTCTTTTAAAATATTTCACTGCAAAAGATTAATTATTTTATGATTAGTTTTTGGCCTTATGTTCGCATTTACTTAAGGATCGATCCACTGTGTGGCGTATACCCGCATACACACTAAACTACACTCCTGATCTTAGAAAATGATTCACTCGTTCCAAATATCCTTCATTTGTGCTTGGGCGATTATTTTGAATAACTGAATTCTTTTTTCATCGTTTTTTAGTTCTGCTATTTTTGAGTTTTTCTATATATTTTTGTAGCTAATTTTGCTATAGGCTTATTGTTCTTTTTTAAACAAAATTTTGATGTTGCATATTTTCGGGAGATACCCTGTATGTCCAAGAAAACATTTTATTGGTCAGTAATTGCATCATATGCAACAGAAATAAAGTTTGGGCTACGATCTTGCAAAACATACAAAATAAAGATTAAAAGAAGATTTGACTTTTTAAAAATCGTTATTTTAAAAACGAACACAGTGAGAATCCTGAATACTCTCTAAATTTATTTATTTGTTTAACTTTCTGTCACTTTTACCTATTTTGATTTTTGTCTCATCTAAACAAAAATTCTCACTAAAATATTATTTTAGTAAATTAGCGTCATTCATGATTTATTTCTTCTTTAGTTAAAATGTTATCTATACAAATAAAATAATAAAACGCTCTGTCTGTCTGCGTATGCAGTGGCTAGCAAAATCTACGGCACACACGAGGATAAAAAAATTTGTGAGGGTAGCCCGAAGTTTTTCTTGAAGTACCTGACGTTCAGAATTTTAATCTAATTATTAACTGAGTAGTTAAGTAAAATTCAGAACTCACTATCATAAAAATATGACTTTTTTGCATTTTTCTTTTCGCTTTCATCGGTTGATTGGTTCATAAACAGTTGCTTATAAAAAAATTTGTTTCTTTCTTCACACTGGCTTTCGGTTGTTTGCTTGTAAAAATCTTTCCCAGAAATATTTCAAAAAGCTAAGGCAGAACTAAAGGAATTTTTACTAAACATTAAATTTTAGCATGGGATGTAAGCATTTGCTTTGAAAGCCAATTTAATAATAATGAATGTTTAATAGAACAGATTAGCTTCAAATGACGTCACAACCTAGCAACCAACTTGACAATCTAATGACATCTTGTTTACCCATCTGCCTTACTTTTATTTTTTTACTTTGATTGGTTGAGCGATAATATCTGCTAAAATATCAGCGAAATTGGTTCGTTTATGGAAAATTGGAGGTGCGTAGTTAAAACCGATCAATTTCATTAGCAAAACACATAGTTTTTAAATGTTAAGTATAAGATCAGAGCAATTCTTACTGGTTCTTTTACCATTAGAAATTGACGAAAATAATTCCTTGCAGTTGAAAGCTCTTTGTTGCCGTAGAGAGCAGCAACATTTTAAATAGAATTTAAATTCTCATTTTTTATACTACTGATGATAGTTTTAAAAAATCAGAAGTAATTTATTTTAATTTTTAAAAACATTATTATACGAAAGTTTTCATTGCTCCATTTTTTGTTTTCTTTTTAAGGGGATCAGATAGCCTTTAAAGAATTCAAAAATCGATTTTTCAAAAAATAGCCTGTAATTAAATATGAATCTTTAGGAACATTTAAAATAAAAAATTAAAAAACCCCAGGAAATTATTTCAAATTTAATGCACGTCTGCCTTACAATGCTACAGGTAGTGAGAATCTAAGTCGGATATTTGTACAGAACAAATTTCGCACTTATTTATCCGTACTGATTATTTCGAACTCTAATTTTATTAAATTTCTTAAATTTTTATTTCATTTTCTCACTCCTCTCTCGACTAATAAAGCTACAAATAGGTTTGATAACGGAGTCTCCTTTGGTTATAAGTGGTCGCTCCTGGAGGTGCAAAGGGAAACTAATATCTTTTACAGAACAATCGCAGCTTGAATTCTATTTGGTGAAGCATGCAGCAACGATTCCTCTCGGACGTTCTTATAGATCAATATTGTGCTCTTAAATGAGGGATGGTTACCATTATTTCCTAATGTAAATTTCAGCAAATTTCTTAATTGCTATGAAAATCGGAGTATCGTTCGGATTTTGATTTTTTACGAAAGTGCTCATCCTGGTAACGGAAAGTTAAATATAAAATTTCCGCAAAACGTGCATAACAAACTTGCTATACCCGACCGCTAGTGGCTTTGAGTCGTGTCGGATGTTTTTACAAAACATATTGCGCCCCGTGAGAGAGGGAAATGGAACTAAAATACTTTTTATCACTGCGCGGTTAGGATAGTTAGTTTATATTTAGATTATAGTAGGTTGTGAATAGATTGCAATTACGTCACGGGTAGTCTTAGGTTAATTTAAATTCCAGTTTGTTTATGATTAAGTTACAGTTAGGTTAAGGTTAAGTTGCAGTTAGGTTACGGTTAGATTACGAATAGGTTACTGTAAGGTGACGGCTAGGTTACATAAGTTGCAGTTAGGTTACAGACAGGTTATTGTTACATTACAATTAGGTTACGGATAGAATTTTATCAACAGAGTGAACATTACGCATGTTTTGATTAAAAATATGTATTTAATTTTGTAAAAGAATGCTCCTCAAATTATTGTACTATATACTAAGCATTTAGCTAATCACCGAGTGACGATATCATTCACGTTATAGTGGGGTTTAAGAGTGATATAATTTGTTTGAAAATCAAAATATGTTTCTTAGGATTTCGGTGTGAAAAATAAATTGTCACGTAACTTCTCAGTGATTTTTACAAATAAATATCAGCATTTTAACACGAAAATCACGCAATAATTGGAAACAGGTTCTCTACTTCGTTTCCTATTGCTGTCATTTTGAGTATTTTTACCGGTATATATATATATGTATATATATATATATATATATAACCGATTTCATACGCAGTCAGTGGCCACGTATTTCAGACAACATATTTCCACATGTTTCGAGTTAAAATCATACAAATTTCAGGTTCGTTTAGTATTATTATCACGGACATGGACAACCCCGGGCGTGTCAGCTAGTAATTATAGATAGTTTGTGGTAGAGATAGTCATATAACAAAATATTCTCGTCCAGAATTTATTTAGATTACTGTCACGCTTTAAAATATATAAGTTGCAATTTCTGCAGAAAGTGGTTTTCTCTATTTATTTATATGTATGTCTAGAAGTGCCTCTAGGCTTTGCTTGTGTTTCTTGAGATAATACACAGAAAAATAAAACATATATATTTCCCTATAATTTAATCTTAGATTCACTCAAGCGTTCCTCAATGTGTATTTAACAAGAGTTGCAATAAGGCAAAGAAAGAATAAATAATAAAAACCATTGTTCTTTCATTTAAACCCTTGCATTATAGAGGAAAAGAAATCCAGCACTCTAAAAAAAAATCCGTTAAATATACGGCATAAACTGTTGGCAGCAATTATGCCAGCAGTTTTTGCCGAGAAAATTGCTGTAAAATTAGATGTATATATTTTTTGCATGTAATTTTACTGCTATTTTTACGCAAAAACAGCAGGCAACATTACTTCCAGCAGTTTTTTCCGTAAATTTAACGGATTTTTTTTACAGTGAGCTTTACTGGGTTACAGAACACACTGAACAGAGTTAGAAATTGTGCAAGTATATTTTTAACTAAAAACTTCAATATATTTTGTATATTTAACGTTTTCTTTAGATTTTCCATGAAAAATGAAAAAAATAATTAAAAAAACGCATTTGAATGAAGAAATGATATGAGATTAATGTAAAATTGTTAAATGGTGATATAAAACTTAACATACATATGTAAGTTGTGATTTTTTTAATAATCTTGAACGAAAAGTAAAATTTCCTTAGTATATTAATACAATAATTTAACTTGTAATAGAATGCTGACTTCCTTGTATTATATATGCCCTCTCTCTGGACATCAATTTAGAGATATTGTCTTGCTAATGTGATTTTAATCACGTCATTATTACTACTTTTATGCACATCTCCGAAAGGCAGGTATTCCATGTAGTCAATGTATATATTAGAAATTCCATTTATGTCAGACACGGTAAAAATGTTAAATGTCACCATTGAGAACAATTTGTTATAAATGATAGCAGAATAAACTGACAGTTGAATTTTGAACGTGATTGAATATAATGGAAATGCTTCTGTCGTTTAATTTGATGTATGGCTAAATATAATAATGAAATTTATACAATGTATTTTCAGATGTTATGATTTAATTAATAATTAAATGTTTAATTTATATATGCCAGTTTTCTTGGAGTTTTTTACATGAATGCTCGATTACATGAATTTAATTTAATTTATTACGAGCGATTATTTATTTTTTACTTTCATCTATCTCTACAAGAAAAATACATTGGATTCCTGAAAATTTTCAAATTTCAGTTTTTGCAAGATTTACGCGTTCTAGGGAACAGTGATCCTGAAATCATATTTTTATAAAATGTCTCTCTATCAGTCAGTCCATCTGTCTGTTAGTGGCATATTGCGGATGCTCTATCTCAAACTTATTTGACGGATTTTAATAGAACTTTCGATTCAGTTAGTACAGCTTACTTTTTGGTATAAAACAAACAACAGGTAGCGCTGCAATTTTGCATTTTTATTGATCACCACAATAGTGATTTCTAAAGAACTTACGCTCAGATTTTCATAAAACTTCAGATTCAATTAGTCCCTGGTATAATGTGGTGCTATTTACTTTTTGTGATAAATCGCCCAACATGTAGTACTGATATACTATATTAAACATTATTATTTTAATAGCTATCTCAATAACTAATGCTCGCATTTTCAAGAAATTTCGGATTGAGTTAGTTTCTAATGTAAATTAGCGCTGATTATTTTTGTTGTAGATTGCTTAACCATTGACGCTGCTACGCTGCATTCAGTTGGCTTCTGATATAGAGAATCTACAGCGTGGTTATTTATAAACGGGAGGTGTTCAGAGTCCTCTAACGAGTAAAGTTTTGGACAAAACATTACCAAATTTCATGAACATGCATAGTAGACCATGGGATTTGAAATTCTAGAAAATAAATAAATAAATAAAAATAAAAAATATCGCCACGAGGGGAGTTTTGGAGCTGTTTACCAAATAAAATGCTTAAATTTTCTTAAAATCCGCTTTGTGTAGCTATCATGAGTTTAAAAGGAAAGGCAATCATCATTCTGAGACATTATGCTTAACCATGGCTCTTACCTTACAGCAGCATGCTTTGCCAGTCAAGCTGTATTATCAACAGAATGAGAATTGCAATCGAATTTCGCCGATTAAAGAAGTTGCGATAAGTACCGATGCGACAAATTTACGAAAAATGATTCAACTTGAAACTACAGGGACTGAACGGCAACCAGGGAAAGGACGCAAAGTGACGAGTCAGCAACAAGTTGACGAAGTTGCAACTGCTATTGTCGAACAGAAAATGGAAAATGTGCAGGGTACCAGCAGCACTCGGGCAGTATCTTGGCACATGTACATCTCATACTCAACGGTGAGGAAAATCCTGCATCAGATGTTACAGTTTTAGCGGTAAAAATCTCTTCTATTCAAGAATTTTTCCCAGGTGATACGACCATTCGTTAATTATTAAAAATCGTTATTTATTAAAAAACATTTGTAGTAAATAAAATTGATATGTACTGTATTGTTTGGTATTTGATCATTTACACTAATACATTTTTGCAACGCCAAAATTCCCCCTAGTGACATCTTTTTAAAGAATTTGAAATTTCATGGTCTAATAAGCATGCTCAGCAAATTTGGTTATGTTTTGTCCAATACTTTACTTTCTAAAAAGCTCTGAACACCTCACGTTAATTTATAACCACCCTGTATATACAGCGGTCCTGGATAGATTTTGTTTAAATCGCATAAAAATTTGTGCTGTTATGCAGAATTTTTTATTGTCTCCACAATAGCTGTATATTAAAAACTAATGCACGGATTTTCAAAAAAAAAAAAATCATATCATCTGTTGACATATGTTGTTGCTGATTCAATCTTGGTGCAGATACCTTAATTGATGCTGCTGCCACATTGTCAGAAATATTCATCTATATACACTTACGTATTCGTAATTTTTTAACAAATAATTTCCTTACTCCTAGAAATCATGTTATATTCGTGAATTCTTCACGATTATTTCTATCACGCATGAACTCTATTCGTACTAAAATCCTAATTTATTTAAAAAGGTAAAACACAAATTCTATATATTAAGATTTACAGCTTCATTAAAAAAAGTGAAAATATTTCTGAATTTAAAAATCGATAACAACGACTTTTATCATTCATTCAAAAGTACACACAAATTATTTTTTAAAGTTGAATAAATGATTTTTTTAAATAATTATAAAGTTAAAATTTTAAGAACATAAAGTAGTTTTCGAAAAATAAAAACTTATAATACATTTTAAAAAAACGCATTTAAATATTAAATAGAAAAAAAACGCCTTTATATAAAAAAAGAAAATTTTATCGAATAAAATTATAATATACATATTTTACATTTAGCAACCTACATAAAAAATATTTATAATTCATATTTTTATGTTATTTTAATACTATAGTGTTAACCTGGTATACATAATGACATCAAAACGATATCATTCTGTAATTTAGTATTGGGCAACAATAGCGCGGTCGTTTGCGTACTTTCTCGCAAATCTGAGTTAATTGGTTCTATTCTAGTGTCAGTTAATTCGCTTTTTACAGACTTTCTGCAACTGACGGACATTCCACCTCCTGACATTCCTGTAGAGGAGAAAAAATAAATAGACATTCGTCAAGTAACACATTCAGTGCCATGTCACTCACCAAAGACGGACTCTGATGTCTCCGCTTCGTTAATCACCGGTGAATATCAGCATCAAATATGAAGTAAAATTTAAAAGGTAACATCTTCTTCTATAATAATAAAGAGAGAAGTTTGTGAGTGTGTCAGCACTGTTCTGAAGAGACACCGGCACGTAGTTTTACAAAATTCGGAGGGAAGGTACATTTGTATATGAAGTTTTGCACCTCGAAGCTTGATTTGCAATTTTTTGATTAAATTTTTTCTAATGAATCTTTTGTCGATTTTTAGCGTTCCTTTTACGTTTCGAGGTGATTTTTCCACTTTACTGAGAGGAATACGGTTTCATTCTTTTATCCCGACATTGGTAAATATAGTTCTCTTTTCAATAAAGCTTATTTGGTATTCGTGCAGCAATTTTTGGATTTTTAATGAAATTTTTAATAAGATTATTAGTATTTGTTCGCATTTCGCGGCTATTTTTTGATATTGATAAAAAGAATATTGTTTCAAAATTTTACCATTATTTACTAAATTTTGTCTGCTACGATTTTTGATTCTCTTTTTTATATTGTGATTTTCAGAGCGATTTTCAAAGTAATTTTTAACGACTTTTCTAACTTTTATGCTTTTAGAATCTTTTTTGTTCTTTTTTGTCAATATTATAAGTTTTTTTATGCACTATGGTTATCACGAACACCGGCGACGCTGGGCGGGTCAGCTAGTTCTAAATAAATTTTAACTCAATTCAGGGTTGTAATCACGTTTGAAGTTTTTTAAATCTTCTAAATACTTTTCATCAAAATATATAATAGGTTTTAATAAAACACAGTAAAATTAAAAATGGCTGTCTTTGGCATAGCTCTACGAAATATTGCCATAATTTCTTCATAGCGTAGTTTACAATATCGTCGCGCGTTAAAGATTTTTATAAGTAGATTGTGTAACGAATTTTTTTTTATTACAAACGGAAATATAGAAAACTAGACTTAGCATTCAGCCTGTTAACGGAAAAAAAAATAGGCAGCAGTATTTCCGAGAAAATTTCATTTATTGAAGAAGGAATTTCTAAGAGTGTATGCTGAATTTATCAGGAGATATTAACATCTATGAGATAAAAGAAAGTTTTCATATTCCCACAATCGATTAGTTTTTTGTTTGTTTTATTTTATTTACAGCATCTCAAAATCTATTTTAGAAAATCTATGAGTTTGAGCATGAGTTTCAAATGTTCTATTTGATCTGTGAAATAGCACTCTAAAACAATTAACATTTAAGCTATGTGGAATATTCAGAATCAAAAAATGTCATGATGTACATGAATAAAATAATTAGTTAAGAAATGTTTTTTGCACTCACAGATTGAATAACAGTTTGATTTTTCCAAAAATACACGTAGTTAATCCAGAGTGCAAAAATATAACACACGATTTTTATTTATTTTTATTTTTATTTTTTTACTGAAGCTAGAACAAACAAAATGTTAATTAAAAACTGAGAATCAAATTTCAAATATATTTTAATCATGTTATTTCTTAAAAGTTTTGATATGATATGTTATTTGCAGATTAATAATAAATGTACCTCGATGTCAGCAGTGATTTCAATTACCTTTATGTAATATCTTTAAACACATATAATTTTGGGATTTTTATGGATGTAATAAATAATTTTAATCATTGACATTTTTAAATGTAATGCCTTGCCTTAATTTATTGATTGTAAAAGAAAGTGAAACAGATCAGGACAAAATACAATTATTTTATAACTTTATCATTATTTTATGTCTATTTTCGGATTTTACTCGTATTTTTTTGATAAAGAGATCATTTGGATAAAATAATTGGCTAAATATACAAAATAAATAAATAAATAAATAAATAAATAATAAAAAATAAAAAAATAATAAAAAATAAAAAATAAAAATACTAAAGAATAAAGAATAAAGAATAAAGAATAAAATAAAAAAAAAGAAAAATAATTTAATAAAAATAATAAACAATAAAATAATAAAAAGATTCAAAAACAGAAAATTTCTTAACACAATTATATTTCATATTTAATTACATGAAAAATATTTGTAATGTTCGATAAATAATAAATCTTGAACAATTTGAATAATTTTCCCCCCGCCTGAGTCAGACTGTGTCTTGACAGATATTTGAACCCACGGCCTTTTGGCCAGACGTGTAGTCGTAAAAATAACAGAGGATATACGCTCTAAGCAGAGGGTATATTCTCAAGGCAGAAATTATACCTTAGAGTGTGTATACTATAGCTTTCTTGTGAAACAGAGGGTACACGGTGTTTCTTTAAAAATTCAGAAATTATACGGTATATACTCCCGTACACGTTCCACTACATCCCTCGTTTTGGCTTTAGCTGCAAACGCTATGACATCTGATCTATCCTGACCAAGCCTGGAATGTTCAATTTACATAAACAATTTTTTAAACTAAGCCTCAGGTAATGGAATCAAACGACGGATACGTAATGATATAGAATAACTTTAATCCATTCGAACTAATGAATAAAACTAACTCATTTAAAGGTAATTCAAATTGGACATTTCTTTATTAATTAGCTTGATTGAGTTAATGTAATTCATTTTAAAATGGAATTATTAGAAAAAAGAAGTTTTAGAAAGAAAGAATATAATTTCCCAAATTGCTATTCTTTTTTTAATTAAATAAGTTTTGAATACTTTAGCACATATTAGGTATGGATTATTCCGGGTTTCTTTCAATCATTTTAACATTTTAGAAACATAAAATATTTTTGCTGAAAAGGTTAATAAAAAACTTACTACATTGGTATATTTCACTAATATAAAAGCAATAATGCTTTTATTAGTTCTATTCGATCCTACATTTTGTCAAGAATGCACTCTAGGGAAATACTGCAGACGGAATAGCTTTATTTTATAAATATTGGTTTTACATTGTAAATATTTGTAATTAAACATAATTACTACAGAAACGTTTGGTTTACATTTGTGATATTTTGCAGTTGAGTCTGAATTTAATATCAGTTTGTAAAAGTACTGATCATTAAATGCATTATAATTTGTTGCGCTTATTAGTGTAATATATTCAAAATATAACTAATGCAAATCGTGGAAATTTTATTTGAGAAATTTTGCAAATTATAGATAGTAATATATAGAGAATTCTTTTCCAGATTAGTGAATAAAATTACTACCGGCCAATTACATATTATTACTATAGATATTCTGCAAAAATTCTAATTAACAGTGTATTAAATATCTTTTAACTGCCACAGATGATGGATGATTTTTCTAATATATAATAAAAAATTTATAGATTAGGTCAAAAGCAGAGATGTTCACAGTCTTCATTTATGGCTTACATTCCATTTGAAAAATCAAATAGAAAACTCATTTTTACATTGGTAGTTATTTCTATTTATAAATATGCCGTTATTATGCTGTAAAATAAAAAAAGTTTGATAAAATAGTTTTTATAAGTATAAATTGCCTGAAGATATTTTTATTACTTTACACACTGTAAAAAGAAATACGTTAAATTTTCGGCAAAAACTGATTGTAGCATTGTTACCAGCAGTTTTTAACGTAAAAATTGCAGTAAAAGTAGATGCAATTTTTTTTATTAGATCTAATTTTACTGCAATTTTTACGACAAAAACTGTTGGCAACATTGCTGCCAGCAGTTTTTGTCCTAAATTTAACGTTTTTTTCTTTTTTACAGTGCAGTAAAACCCCTAAATAACAGATGCCTCGGGAGCGTGAAAACTGTCCGCTACTGGGAAAACCTCAGAGATTCAAAAATAACTGAAAAGAAATGTTTAAAGCTTCCTTAATTAGCTTTTATGTGTCCTAAAACATCTATTATATTATTAATCAGAAATTGAAATTATTTTTTTAAGTTATAAAACTGAAATACAAATCAGCGGATCAAGAAATTGGTACTTCTAGACATAAATCAGCAGAAAATCCCAAATCTTTCAAGAAGGATTGTTTTCTTCCTCTGACGTGGGCTGAGTTGAATTCAGGCAGGATTTCTGCAGCTGCGGGAGGATCTTATAAAGTTCAGGGAGGGAATTGCACTTTTTCACCTTTAAAATCATAAACTCTCAAACCATCCGGGGGACATTTCAATATTTCAGAGGGGGAGGGTTACTCACTCCCTGACCACTCCTTTATTTCAACATTAGACGTGGGAGAAGAGATTTTTCCCTATCCCCCCCCCTAAATTTATTTGTGATCACAAAATTTCTGAACTATTACCCTGATGAATTTAACAGCGTTTTGCCTTTTTGTTATCTTTTATTTCTCGTTAAAAAGTAATTTTTTATTCTCTATCACCAAAATTACTGTCCGCTATCGGAATGTCCGTTAATCAGATACTAAACGTACGAAAATTTATGTTTTCGGTGTGGAGATTGAAAAAAAGTCCGTTAAAAGAGGTTCCCGGGAAGCTCTATTTAAAAGAGTTAATGTTATAAAAAATTAGATGTATTACGAAAACTGGTCAAACACAATTCCCTTACAGAACTGAAATAAAATTTTAGTGGATCAGTTTATTTATTTTTTTTTCTTCTAATTTCTAATATACTCTCCGCTTTTTTTCTAAATTGACTGAAAACATAAGAAATTTGGATTCATAAATTCTGTAAAATTAAGCATTTTTGCGCCATATTATGCCCATTTTTAGGTGCAATAAATGTCATATTCAACTGCATTTTCTTGATGAAGAGTACTAAACTATTTGCTCTATATAAATGTCGCAATACGTACATTCTTAACTTTATTTACCATTATAAAACTTGATTTCACTATTTCTTAATGGTGTAATTTTTGCATTACTTTCCATATTAAAGTAGTTTCTACAGAAATGGTGCAATGAAGTAGTTGCTACAGAATTTACGTAATGCTCTAAATAAGAATTTGATGATGATTTTAAATATGTAATCTGTTTCTATATATCATATCTAGTTTAAAAAACTTGTAGAATAAAAATATAATAGTCATATTATACCTCTAGCAATCTATGTAAATTATTTAAAATTCATATTTTATCCTATAATAATACTAAAGTATAAATACTCCAGCCACAATCTTATTAAACACGAAATATTCTAGAAATTAAATTCAAACTTAAAAGCTTTTTTAAACAATGATAATTTCCTAGCCATCTGAAGCAAACACATTCACTTCAAAGCTTTTACTTGCTGTACAACTGCAGTTTAATGCTAGATCGTCTGGCAACGCTGAGATGGGTGATTAGAATCCCACATGTACAGCTTTTGCTTTTTCCCAACTTTCTTCAATTGACGATATTTTGCCTCTTGTAACGTAGAAAAAAACAGCTAAACGTCTTTTTTTTTAAGAGTGTAGCTGGAAAAATAGTTGTAGTAGTAGTTTGTCTGTTTAAATTTGTGTAATGGAAAATTTTTAACTGCTATTCCATTCTATGTGATATGTTATTTTGTTCATCGACCTCATTTTCATTTGAATGTGAAACCGACATTATTATAAAATCAAAATTTGGTGTTATATTATTTACGAAATTGTCGGACTTTTCGCTCAGTATCTAAAGGCGCATTTTTCAGGAAAATCGAAATATTACTTCAAAATTGGGTGTTCTAAATGAATGTTTCGGTGTTTGACATAATTTCTTTATGATAATTGTTGCTTAAATAATAATAATATGAATAATATGAATAATGTATAATTTTCAATGAAAATCATTCCTTTTCTTTTTTTCTTTCTTTCTTTTTCTTTCGTTTTTTATATGCAGTGATAATTTCGGTTAATTCTTTATATCCACAATTATAAATTCATGAGAATTTCATCCTCTGAAGCATTTTTTGTGAATTTTATGAAAAAACCTCAGAAAATTTACTTAATTATTTAATAAATTTTAGAAGGATTTTACATAATAACCTCCTTAGTTCTGAGATTAATATTACGAAATACCACAAAAGCCTGTTAAAAATTTCTATAAAACATTTCCAAAAATGTATCAGCCTATATGTCAATACTTATGATAAGCACACATTTATTAAAAATGTCTAGAAATAATTCTAATAATTCTAGAAGCATTTACATTTATTTTATTTAATTTTTTAGGGTCTTTTACACGTGAGATCAAGACTGAGGAGATTAAAATTAGTTAATTAAATATAAATTATAGGGGTTTTGAACTATAATTAAAAATCAACTAAAATATTTTATTAAAAATATTTTTGGTGCTTTTAAAATAAGGAAATATACGCGAATAATGCTCTTACAAAAAAAAGAAATATAATTTTTTTCACTTACAAAATTTTTTCCTCTACAATCCAACGTCAAAGAGCTAACAATATTCAAATGCAAAATAAATTATTCTTTTAGAAATATTTTTGTTTTGTGCAACGAATAATGCTTTTGGAACAAGATAAATCAAAATATGTAGAACTCATTCTAAACTATATATTTACTAATCGATGTTCTAATAAAAATTTAAAACAAGTTATTTTAAAGGTATGCTTAAGTATCGCCTGGGAATGAAGAATTAATTTGCATAAGGATTTCTAATTCTTTGTACCTCAAATATAAATCATATACAGACAACTGAAACAATATCAGTATAGAATATTTCACTATTTCAGTTTTCTGTGAAAAAACTAAATAAAAATTCTCTCACACATAAAAAGCATGTTTCAATTTGTTTTTTCCTCTTTGTTAGACTAAATTTAAATGGTCTTAACTTGCATTAAGTTTACTCATTTTAAAATATACAATTACATTATCAATATAAATATTTTGTAATATTCATGCACTTTTTATCAATATACTAAATAAAGTATGCAGTTTTTCCATAGCGATCATTATCTTTCTTCCCGTATTTGTATGTTCCCGATTTTCTTATACAGCTTAGTGTAAGATTTTAAACGAAATATTCTTTAATCGATATGCTTTGTTGGAAATTGTATTCGAAATATTCTTAACTTGATACGGTCTATTGGAAATGAGCATGTAATTCAGTCGCATTCAATTACTGTAACATATCTTTTGAAATATTTATCTTTCTTAGTTGTGGAAAAAAGAAGCATTAACTTATAAATTGCACTTAATGTATATTCAGTGAAGCTTCGAGATACTGAAAACTAAAAGAAGAAATTCTTTGTAGCAAATACGCAATTTGTTTTTTTATCCAATTATACGAAATTTATAGTTTTCCAGATATTGATACCATTAAATATATTTCCTGGTGCATGTTTCAGTACAATTTTGATTATTTTTCCGTCAAATTGTTAAAGTTCTCTAGAATGAGTAAATAGTACATTTTAAATTGAATATTGACCACTGAAGTGATATGTGTTTATTTCAGCTTAAATTGGATAAAATGATTATTTTTAATATAAGTCCTCATTAGAAAAAAGACAGCATTACAAGCAAGATTTTATTTATATTAACTGCATTATGCAATTATTGTAGTTCAATGAATGGATATAATAAAAGAATTTATATCTCTTTTAATCGTTTGAAAAAAGTAAATATTTATAAATAGAAAATACTAATAATAAAATAGGGCGATTTGAATACTCAATATTTATAAATAAAATTCCGTCATTAAATCACATGGTTTTCTGTCGATTGAAAGAAAATAAAAATATATAGATGCCATTCCAAGTGAGTCTACATAAAAGAAAACTCTTTTTTCATTTTCTAATTTTTTTTGTTCCTAATCGTAAATTTTATTTTTTATTTATTTATTTATCGGCCGTTTTGTAGCAAGATGGCAGATGTACTACATACACTCCAAGTTGCATCCAAATCAGTTCATAAATACGAAAGTTACAGCATGACAAATGTCAGATATATATATATATATATAAGTATCCGTATATATATGTACAGACTTCGCCAAAAGTATTAGGCATCCCAACAAAACACTTGAATCATTAAAAAAGATATTTTTACAAAATATTTTTACTTTATATAAAGGTTTAAAGGGTATTGTCAAACATTAATAAAACATAGATAATTGACTGTGAACTACTGGTGACATCTGGCTTCCAAGACAAAGAAAATGTGATTTTTAGAAAAAAAAATATTTCAAATGTCCTCCCACAAATTACTTGTTATTGACTGCGCAAAATAACACCCATATGTTACATAGTAGCGGATTTTGTATCATTTCATTCTAAAATTCCCCAAAAAGTGATTTTTTTAAAAATCATTGAGAATTTATGATTTCCTCGAGGAAAGGAAATCTGAAATAGATATAAGCAAAATGGTGAAATATTCTCGAAATCGAAGAGCAGTGCAATTTGGTCTTAAAAGATTTTCAGGAACCAGGTCTTAGGGAAACAAGACAAGAACGGGCAGAAAACGTGCAAGAACGAAAACTTGGATAGAAAACTAATACGAAATTCTGTTAGAGATGGCAGAAAAAGTATGTCCGAACTCGCTGTAGCTCTGCGAGAAGACACTAGATAGACTATAAATGCTTCAATGGAAAAAAGCTGAATTAAAAAGTGCAGAGCCAGCAGGCAGCCATTGCTTTCATAAAATATTAACAGGACTCGCTTGGAATGGGCTCATCGACATCAGCATACTGCAGAAGAGAATTGCTTAAATGTTAAGTGTTCCGATTGATCTAACATTGACAGAAGCATTTTAACTTTCATTTACTACAAAAATTAACCAACATTCTGTCAGAGACGACTTTTGTAATAAAAATGAGAATGTTTTAAGATGAATCATTTCTATGTTATTTCCAGGAATCTGGAACAGTCAGCATGACCTGTGTGAGGGGAACCTTTGATCAAAGAACAATATTAATTCAGTTTCCGGGGAGCCAAGTGCAAAACACGGAGGCGGCTGCATTATGATCAGGAACTGCGTTGCTGCTGCTCGTGTTAGTGAAATGTTCCTTTACGAAGACCCCATGAATAGACAAATATGCAGAAATGTGGTAAAAACTGTTCCGATGCCTGAATTAACGCACAATTTTGGCGACACTAGATTACGTGACGTGAAGTTCCAATAGAACAATGCTCTTTGTCACAAATAGACCACTAACTTACGCTGATTTAAAAAACAATAACATTGTGTTGTTAGATTAATCAATACAGTTCCTGAATCTTACTGCATTCGAGCACTTTTGGGGCATATTAAAATAATATCATAGAACACAGCATATCGTCAAAAATAATGTTATTCAAGAGTAAGATGTCATAATGCGGAAAATGGGAAAACCATGTACGCAGTATGCCCCAAAAGATTGCTGATTTTATTAAAGGTAAAGGTGGTTATAATAAATATTGTTTTTTAAATAACTAAACGTTAATACAATAATTTATAAAACAATAAGACATTTATTTTTTAACTTAAAACCAAAAATGTATGAAAAGTGAAGTTGCCTAATAATTTTGGACAGGGCTGGGTGTATATATAATACCATTTGAATAGATTCAAGGGTCATGATTGGTGAAAATATACCAAAAGTTTCGTTAGTGCTTTCTTCCGGACAGCTGCAATAGGTAGCATTTTACTTTTTGTTTTGCAAGCTACCTAAAAGAAAACAAAAACTAAAAGAGAGGGGGGTAAAGAAGAAAAAAAACATAATTTCGTCAATTCACTATATGTCAAGTCCACATGAATTTAATTTATATTTTCCTAATGTTATGTACAATTTTTATATTGACAAGTTTTAGATAGGACAAAATTATAAATGTCAAATAAAAATAAAAAATATATGATTGAAGGAAAAATTATCGAAAAAAAGTTCGTTCTGAAATCCAAAGTGGCTGTTCCCCAAATCATGTTATAATTCCCTTTCGATCTCAAACGCAACCAATTGGCTGGTTCTTTCATTTAGAAATTATATAATTTGACGTATAAGTCGATTTTGTCAAGAAAGACAGATTATATTTTTTAAAAAATGGAGTGAAAGTGGACATTTTGAATGAAATTTTCTGAAATGATATTGCTGTAAAGGAAAAATATGGTCGTACTAAAATATTTTGTTCAAAACTGCTTATTTTCCAATTCATTTTTGATCTCAAATGCATCCATGTGGTCTCTAATTCAGAAAATATTTAATGTGCTGTATCATCGATTTTTGTTAAACACAGAATATATTTATAAAATTATATCAAAGTGGGCATTTTAAAAAGAATTTCCCAAAATGATAGAGCTGGAAATGAAAAATATGGTCGTACTGAGAAAATAATTGTTCCAAACTTCTTATTTTCCAATTCTCTTTTTTTTACCTCAATTGTAACCATTTGCCAGGTTTTCTTATTTAGAAACTATATAATGCGTCGTAAACGTTGATTTTTTGATTTAAAAAAGAAAAACCTTTCAAAATGCGCATTTTGAAAAGATATTTCCGTGAGGGGACAGAGGGGCTGTAGATCACTTATTTATAAATTTTCCTCGGCCTGTAGGCCAAGCAGGCACAATTTTTTACTTTTATATTGCTACTGTCCACATATTAATTCTTAATATTCTCATTTAAGAATTGTATGTCAATTAGTTTCAAGATAATTTTAAATATCTATCAATGTAAAATTGTTAATTTAGTAGCAAAAGGGATTTATAAATTACTAATTAGAATATCATACTCCATATACTTGCAAAGTGCGTTCGATCGTATTTTTAATGTTTGTCAAAGAGAGCAATGGGTTTAAGTTTTCCCTTTGGTATTTCCCTTATACTCTAAAGGGAAAGCTGAGTTCCCGGGATGGTCATTCCTTGCCATTCCTCGAGTTAGCCAAATATATAAGAAAAAAATGCTATCTAGGCTCTAATAGATGATAGTACAGAGAGTACGCCGGTCCTGTCATTATTTATGTACGAACCTTGCGCATCTTTAAAGGTTAATAACTCCGCGAATTATCGGCGATTTGTTTCGAAATTCTCTATCAACCTTGTTTTTATCCTTCTGCTATTATAGGTATCTCCAGTGTTCTTCAACATCTTTGCTGAATGCCGCAAATCAAAATTTGTGTGTAACGGAAAAATGCGCTTTTCTCAAAAAAATGTGACTTTGGGTAATTCTTCGTTTTTCTGCAAGATTTAAATGAACGTACACTACCTTTAATTTTTACATAATTTTAGTTTCAGAAGATTCGGAAATAGATGGGGAGGGCTATATTTTTGCATGACATTCTTGATTTTTTATCTGTAAATATACTGAATAAAATTAAAAGAAATGTACATGTGAATTCACAGCGTTACAAAAGCTTTTACATAATACCCCATACAATATACATTTTTTTTTTTGCAAATAACGTAATTTCTCTCCCCCCCCCTCGTTTTTCCTAAATATATTTGTGGAAACATAATAATCTGTAAATATGTGAGTCAAAAGTATCACTTTCCGAAATTTGAACTGCTTACAGTCTATAGTTTACTAATTAAGTCGCCGACACAATTAGAAACAGGAGTGATCATATAATAGTTGTTATCGCTTTTTAAGAATGGAATACTAAAATAAATCTTTAAATATGCGGTTAACAATAACTATAATTCTAATAATAATTGTTATTGTGAAAATTATATCAAAAAGAATTTTTTAAAATAGTAAAGTTATAAATTGATCTACAAACTGTTTAGGTAATAACAATATTTTTAAGCTATTGCATAGCTTTTATCGCGGGCTTTGAGCGCGGTGACCGAATCCAAAAATTCCGTAACGCGAAAAATCCTAACACATCGGTAACGAAAAAACCTAACACTCGGCTAACGTCGTTTCCTTTCGGAAAACTTCGGAACGGTATCCTTCGGTAGACTTCGGCAGACATTGACGCGGTATTTTTCAGATATTAGAATATCAAGTCTCAAACTTATGTTTCTTATGATCTAATTTTCATAGCGCGGCCAAATTTTGTTTGGTAATTTATTATGAGACAGTGTTTATTTTGATGGTCTTATTTATTTTGGTGACAAGAGACCCCCCCACCGTGAGGGTCGAAAAATTTAAAATGCTTATAACTCGCGATCTAACTTTCGTAGCGCGGCCAAACTTTGTTTGGTAATTTATTATGAGACATTGTTAATTTCTGGTGACAGGATACACCCCACGGTGAGGGTCGAAAAATTTAAAATGCTTATAACTCGCGATCTAATCTTCGTAGCGCGGCCAAACTTGTTTGGTAATTTATTAGGAGACAGTGATAATGTTTGGTGACAGGAGACCCCAGACGGTGAGGATCGAAAAATTTAAAATGCTCATAACTCGCGATCTAATTTTCGTAGCGCGGCCAAATTTTGTTTGGTTATTTATTATGGGACAGTGTTGATTGTTGGTGACAGAAGACACCCCACGGTGAGGGTCGAAAAATTAAAAATGCTTATAACTCGCGATCTAATTTTGGTAGCTTGGCAAAATATTGTTTGGTAATTTATTATAAGACAGTGTTAATTTTTGGAGACAGGAGACCCCCCACGGTGAGGGTCGAAAAATTTAAAATGCTTATAACTCGCGATCTAATTTTCGTAGCGCGGCCAAATTTTGTTTGGTAATTTATTATGGGACAGTGTTGATTTTTGGTGACAGGAGATCCTCCAAGGTGAGGGTCGAAAAATTTAAAATGCTTATAACTCGCGATCTAATTTTTGTAGCGCGGCCAAATTTTGTTTGGTAATTTATTATGAGGCAGTGTTAATTTTTGGGGAAATTAGACCCCCCCACGATGAGGGTCGAAAAAATTTAAATGTTTATAACTCACGATCTAATTTTCGTAGCGCGGCCAAATTTTGTTTGCTAATTTAATATGAGACTGTTAATTTTTGGTGACAGGAGAGCCCCCACGGTGAGGGTCGAAAAATTTAAAATGCTTGTAACTCACGATTTTATTTTCGTAGCGCAGCCAAATTTTGTTTGGTAATTTATTATGAGACAGTGTTAATTTTTGGTGACAGGAGACCCCCCATGGTGAGGGTCGAAAAATTTAAAATGCTTATAACTCACGATCTAATTTTCGTAGCGCGGCCAAATTTTGTTTGTTCATTTATTATGAGTCAGTGTTAAGTTTTGGTGACAGGAGACCCTCACGGTGAGGGTCGAAAAATTTAAAATGCTTATAACTCGCGATCTAATTTTCGTAGCGCGGCCAAATTTTGTTTGGAATTTTATTTTGAGACTGTTAATTTTTGGTGACTGGAGAACCCCCACGGTGAGGGTCGAAAAATTTAAAATGCTTATAACTCACGATCTAATTTTCGTAGCGCGGCCAAATTTTGTTTGCTAATTTAATATGAGACTGTTAATTTTTGGTGACAGGAGAGCCCCCACGGTGAGGGTCGAAAAATTTAAAATGCTTGTAACTCACGATTTTATTTTCGTAGCGCAGCCAAATTTTGTTTGGTAATTTATTATGAGACAGTGTTAATTTTTGGTGACAGGAGACCCCCCATGGTGAGGGTCGAAAAATTTAAAATGCTTATAACTCACGATCTAATTTTCGTAGCGCGGCCAAATTTTGTTTATTCATTTATTATGAGCCAGTGTTAAGTTTTGGTGACAGGTCACCCTCACGGTGAGGGTCGAAAAATTTGAAATGCTCATAACTCGCGATCTAATTTTCGTAGCGCGGGCAAATTTTGTTTGGTAATTTTTTATGAGACATTGTTAATTGTTGGTGACAGAAGACCCCCCCCCCATGGTGAGGGTCGAAAAATTTAAAATGCTTATAACTCGCGATCTAATTTTCGTAGCGCGGCGAAATTTTGTTTGGTAATTTATTATGAGACATTGTTAATTTCTAGTGACAGGAGACACCCCACGGTGAGGGTCGAAAAATTTGAAATGCTCATAACTCGCGATCTAATTTTCGTAGCGCGGCCAAATTTTGTTTGGTAATTTATTCTGAGACATTGTTAATTGTTGGTGACAGAAGACACCCTACGGTGAGGGTCGAAAAATTAAAAATGCTTATAACTCGCGATCTAATTTTGGTAGCTTGGCAAAATATTGTTTGGTAATTTATTATGAGTCAGTGTTAAGTTTTGATGACAGGAGACCCTCACGGTGAGGGTCGAAAAATTTAAAATGCTTATAACTAGCGATCTAATTTTCGTAGCGCGGCCAAATTTTGTTTGGTAATTTATTTTGAGACTGTTAATTTTTGGTGACAGGAGACCCCCCACGGTGAGGGTCGAAAAATTTAAAATGCTTATAACTCACGATCTAATTTTCGTAGCGCGGCCAAATTTTGTTTATTCATTTATTATGAGTCAGTGTTAAGTTTTGGTGACAGGAGACCCTCACGGTGAGGGTCGAAAAATTTAAAATGCTTATAACTCACGATCTAATTTTCGTAGCGCGGCCAAATTTTGTTTGGTAATTTAATATGAGACTGTTAATTTTTGGTGACAGGAGACTCCCACGGTGAGGGTCGAAAAATTTGAAATGCGTATAACTCGCGATCTAATTTTCGTATCGCGGCCAAATTTTGTTTGGTAATTTATTATGAGACATTGTTAATTTCTGGTGACAGGAGACACCCCACGGTGAGGATCGAAAAATTTAAAATGCTCATAACTCGCGATCTAATTTTCGTAGCGCGCCAAATTTTGTTTGGTAATTTATTTTGAGACTGTTAATTTTTGGTGACAGGAGACCCCCCACGGTGAGGGTCGAAAAATTTAAAATGCTTATAACTCACGATCTAATTTTCGTAGCGCGGCCAAATTTTGTTTATTCATTTATTATGAGTCAGTGTTAAGTTTTGGTGACAGGAGACCCTCACGGTGAGGGTCGAAAAATTTAAAATGCTTATAACTCACGATCTAATTTTCGTAGTGCGGCCAAATTTTGTTTGGTAATTTAATATGAGACTGTTAACTTTTGGTGACAGGAGACCCCCACGGTGAGGGTCGAAAAATTTGAAATGCGTATAACTCGCGATCTAATTTTCGTATCGCGGCCAAATTTTGTTTGGTAATTTATTATGAGACATTGTTAATTTCTGGTGACAGGAGACACCCCACGGTGAGGATCGAAAAATTTAAAATGCTCATAACTCGCGATCTAATTTTCGTAGCGCGGCCAAATTTTGTTTGGTAATTTATTATAAGACATTGTTAATTGTTGGTGACAGAAGACACCCCACGGCGAGGGTCGAAAAATTAAAAATGCTTATATCTCGCGATCTAATTTTGGTAGCTTGGCAAAATATTGTTTGGTAATTTATTATAAGACAGTGTTAATTTTTGGTGACAGGAGACCCCCACCACGGTGAGAGTCGAAAATTTTAAAATGCTTATAACTCGCGATCTAATTTTCGTAGCGCGGCCAAATTTTGTTTGGTAATTTATTATGAGATTTTGTTAATTTTTGGTGACAGGAGACCCCCACGGTGAGGGTCGAAAAATTTAAAATGTTTATAACTCGCGATCTAATTTTCGTAGCGCGGCCAAATTCTGTTTGGTAATTTTTTATGAGACAGTGTTAATTTTTGGTGACAGGAGACCCACCGTGAGGGTCGAAAAATTTAAAATGCTTATAACTCGCGATCTAATTTTCGTAGCGCGACCAAATTTTGTTTGGTAATTTATTAAGCTATTGCATAGCTTTTATCGCGGGCTTTGAGCGCGGCAACCGAATTTAAGAATTCCGCAACGAGAAAAATTCCTAACAATCCGGCTAACGAAGTTTCAGTTTGGCAGACTTCGGGAAGGTATCCTTCGATAGACTTCAGCAGACATTGACGCGGTATTTTTGCATAAGTTGATAAAAAATGCTATGCAATAGCTTTACCGCGGCAGTCCCCGAGTGGCACACATATTTTTTTATAAATATTTTTGTCTCCTCATTCACTACACAGTAATATATCAGAATTTAAGTTAGCCACAAAATATTCTGAATTTTATACTCTTTATTGGATATGCATGTAATTTGAATCCATTAAAATATACTATTTAATTAATCATCATTGTTCTTGGTTCTTCGAAAAGAAGCATTAACTCTCAAATGACATTTAATATCTGCTTTGCGAAATTTCAATAATGATGAAAATGCCTTTTGAATACATAAAAAATCGCATAGCTAAAATTTAAACTCCTTCCTGGAATTAAATAATTTCTTTTTCCCATTAGTTGAAATTAATCGTTTGAAAGATACTGAATGAATTGAACATCAGAGCACAGTTTTTGGTATTTTTAAAAATGTATACGAATATCATAACGCACGTTTTCGAGGTTAAGTAGATGATGTCTTCACAGATGAATGCGTCTTTATATGATAAAAATTAGAAATTTAAGCTGCAATTGTTCAAAATGAATATTTCGAAAAGTATATTGAAATTAATAAATACATAAATCAGTAGAACAGTTAAATTTCTAGCAATTGCATTAAACTATTGTAATTTGATTCTTATAATTGATTTTAATAATTATGATTTTATTTTTGATTTTATTTTTATAATATGATTTTAATAATTTGAATTATTAAAGTAATTTATTTTGTCACTGTTATTTAAAGTAAAGAAAATATGTAGATGTAATCAGACGAGAAAGATAAAAGAATTTTTTAGGGAGCTGTTAAATATTTTGATATTATTTCTTTAAAAATACTTAGCACTAAAGCCACATAGTTATTTTTAATTTTTGAAAAATCGAAATAAAAAAAAATACAACTTTCCGTACAAAAAAACCTGTTTGTATTTATGTTGGTCAATTATCTACACTTAGGATATAGGCTATAAAGGAGAGTGCCCTCCGTGGGGGGTCTTTTTAATGAAAACAAACCGGTATTTGCATCAGGAAATCCAAGCTTCGGAGAAAACCACTGAAAACTCCGAACGGTTAGATCGTCGGCCGCGATTGGGATCCAACCGAGCAACTGTCCTCTACCAATTTCGGAAGCAGAACCTCTCGGGCACTGGTTGGACACCGTAAAAATGAAAGTATATAATGGTTATAGCGAATAATATAAAAAATAAATATAAGAAGTCGCAACATCAAATAAAATAAATTATGTAAAAAAAATCAATTATTCAGATTTATCTTAGATCGAAAAAAAAGTTACATCTGTGCAGGGAATACGTTGTAATACGTAGTCTGTGCTACGAGTGGTTCAAAAAGGGATTCAAGAAAGATTACAATTGATATAATGAATAACATAAAGAATAAATATAAGCAATCAACATCGAGTAAAACCAAATACACAGATTTATATTAGACAGAAATAATGTTATATCTCTCTAGGGAATACTAGTAATACGTAGTCTGCATTACGTGTACATTGAAAAAAAGATTCTCGGAGTTAGTGATACAATTTACCTGAGAGTTCTAAAAATATTCAAAGTTGATAATATTTCATTTTAAACTACACTAAAATTTCACTGTGCATTTTCCATGGAACTTAAAATTGAAAAATAATTCGTACTAATAAAGTATAAGTTGGATTTTTTTTTAAACTGTCTTAAATAATATTTAATAAAATATGTTTGTAAAAGAACTGATAAATTGATAATATTGCAAAATAACTAATGTGAATTATATTTTTGTTATTCTTATTAAACTATGCTAATTATGTTATTAAGAAATTGAGAAGTTACAGAATATATCAAGGGTATCTAGATGGTGATATAGAATTTAAAACATCGAAATACGTATTAAAAAGCAGATACTTTTCAAATAAGATATGTTATCCATACTCTTGAATGAGGTAAACCATGTATGCATGTCCAAATGTTGTAACTTAAGAATCACAAATAAAAAAGGGAAATATCAGCTGGGATGCCGTGTTATACAAGATGCTGTATAGAACCACATTTCTATTAAATGTTAGGTTCAACATAACTTCTTTTTTCAAATAAAATTTTTTTCTTTTATTAAACTGCCAAAATTTGTTACATTCTTATTTTTGTAATTTCTTTACATTTAATAAGTTAACCATTTTAGTATGGCTAAAACTGCAAAGTTAGTTTTATTCTCCCTTTATGTTTCATATTGTTAAAAAAATTGTTGATTACGTTGAAACTCCAGAAGGCGTATTACTCGTAGATAGTTGCCCACACTTATCGATACTTTGAGGTAAGCTACCGAAATGCATGTGTTTAAAAAAATCGAGGCTTTTTTTCAATAACTGAAAAATGAAATATGCTTTTATGTCATACATAAGAATGTAATTTTTAACAAGAAATCAAAGAATAACAAAAAATCAAACAACAAGCGAGTATTTAAACTATTGCATCAAAAACTACGAAATTTTCACCCAGTTTACCTTACAATAAACATCACTAAATACATAGTTTTTTTTAGATAGTTATAACTAAATAGCGTCATTTATCAATCGAGTAAATTCCTTCATAGATCATTTTTCAGGCTTTTAATTTCTGTTACATGCTATAAAAATAGACAATTTCAAAAAGTTTTGTTTCGCATTGAAATGTGTAATACATTGATTACGTATATCAAAATTTTGTTAAAAAAATATTCAAATAACAAAAGAAATTAAATTAAATACGAGAACGTATAAAATAAGTATAATAAAATAATAATTTTAGTGTTCTATCTTTAAAGATAAATTTATGATAGTCAAAAACTACAGAACTTGCTAGAAGTTATGTCTCTTATTTATATGCAATGATATAAAAGATATAATTTTAGGTATTAATATACGATTTAAAGAACTGGTAATTTACACATATAATCAATATCTCTTCTTGAAAAAGCAAGACATCTATGTTATATCCAAAAGCACGGAACTAACATCTTAGTTTACAAATAAAGCTTTTTAAACATGCATGTATATATTTTAAATGTATCTTGTTTTGACAAGCATGGATTAACAACTTTCTTTAGCAATTCAATTACTATGTTCTGTCATTCTCATGCTATTTATTACTTCAACTGCTAATAGTTAACTATTATATAATTGCTTTCAAATATAGAATTCTTGGTTAATTTTATGCATGAACAATTTGAACCATTTTGCTAAGATTATCTATACATTCATTTATATAGCAATTAATTATTTTACAGAACATGCTAGAAACATAAAGTTACATCTTTTAAAAATATGTAATGGTATAAAACATACAAATTTAATTATTAATATATGATTTAAAAAGTTGATAATTTCAAAAATATAATCAGTATCTTTTCTTGATGAAGCGAAACATTTATTTTATCGCCAAAAGCATCGAACAAATCTCCCAATTTATAAATAAAGCTATTTAACATGCATAAATATATTTTTAATGCATCTTGTTTTGACAGGTGTTACTTTACACCTTCATTTAGCAATCAAATTACCCTGTTCTATCATTCTAACTCTTCATTACTTAAGTTGGCAATAGTTAATTATTATATAATTGCTTATATATATATATAACGTATTGCTTAATCATATCCATGAAATAATTTTACCAAATTGTTAAGAGCATCTATTGATTCACTTATATAGAAATTAATTACTTTCGACTGGCGTATGCGTTAAAATCGCACTTTTCAGAAATAAATAAACCCATGCACACAGAAAATACAACAAAACTTTATTTATATGCAATAAAATAGACACATATAAAAAAAGAAACATTTATTATTAACGTATAAGAAACAGTTTTTATGTTTGTTACAATCAAATTCACTCTTAAAAGAAAAGAAGTGATTTGGCTTCTAATGAAAAAGCTGTAATTCATTGGATCGTCTTGTTTTTAACTGTTTGTTTAAATTACTCAACTCGATTAAAATTGTTTTTTAAATCTGGAGATGAGTGGATTTCGGCTAAACTTAAGTTTTTTGTGGATAAGGTTTTAAGACAGTTGATTCTCGGATATTATTAATAGTAACAAGTTGTTATCAATAATAACCAAATGATATCGAAATAAACAGGTTAATATGGTAAATTTATCAAACAAACTGTTTATTAATAATAATTATTAAACACGGTTGGTAAATAAAATAAATTTCAACTCGTTTAGCTTGATACTTTTATTTTGTATCTGTTTTTTCTAAATATTCATTTCTAAAAATGTACATTTTAAAGCTCTGTAATTTATTCTTTGAATATTTCAGTATTAAAATATTTATCTAATTCATTTTGTAATTATAAAAATAATTATTTTAAACTGTTCCGTCTTTTGCGTCTTATTAATAGAACACTTCTTTTGATTGAGTATTGTGGTCAGTTAACAATTATTTTTGTTATTAGGTTCAAATAGTATAATAGTACATACTTTTGTATATTATAAATTCGTTACTAAGCTTAATAAATCATATTGGTCAAACTGCATTGGTAATTATGACTAAGACTCGGTAAATATGATTAGTATGCAACATTTATCAAATTTACCAAAAGACGTGGTTATTATTCATAATTACCGAATTTATCAAATTAACCGTAACATATGCAATATATAATTTTATATTGCTTCATCTTCGCTAATGAATAACATACATTATCAGTGGCGTCAAATTATATGGACCCGTGGGGCCAAAGCCCATCCAATAATTTTGAATCAGACCCTACCCAATTTTCATTGTTCTAGTTACTTATATCATCATTATTTTGCTATTCATTTTTATCCTTAGAATAACATTTATTTTGCCAATGACCACGTGTATTGATTTTCCGACTAACATCCATAAATCCCAAGTGACTAAAATGTTTTGATTCCATGTTTAACTTTTTCCAAATTCAGTTTGTAGTCATGTTCAACATATCATAACATTACAATAAATATAAGAGTATTTAAAAGGAAAAACTCATGAGAATATAATTTAATAAAATTGCAACTTTATTAAAACAGGATAGTTTCTCTTCAAATTTTCATCTTTCACCATCTGCCATTCCTTAAAAAAAAAAAAAAAAAAGGAAAACTGATTACACTTTTTACATTTTCTTTTTTTTTTTTTTTTTGAGCGCACCCAATATTTTTGAGCCAATCCAATCTGTTTCAAAAGTTGGCTCCTTTGTACATTATTTTGTATTTTGTAGTAAATCTGCATTTTACCTGTACAATGTTTCATTTAAAATCGAGGATTGTCTTCAATTCATTTTTACGACGCATAGTATAATTATTTTCATAAAATCAATTATACTATAAACTAGCAAAAAGTGCAACTTTGTAAAAACTCGCGAGTTTTTTTTTTTTTTTTTTTTTTTTTTTTTTTTTTGGTACCCCTGTAATAATTTATTATAAGACAGTATTTTTAAAGGTAAAACAGAAAATTTATCATTTCCTTTCTGATTTCTCACTATGTAGAAGTTGTAGATGTCACTGCAATTGCGATTACATTAAAAAACCACCGTTGAGGTTCCAGATTCATAAACAATATCACATAATGCATTTTGATCATCATATTCATTATCTAAATCAATTGAAAATTGTTGTTTATCTTGACTTAATAAATTTGGTGAGAAACACTTTCACTATCATTTGACAAACATTGTTAATTAGTTTCAGCAATTTTTATATCACGGTACAAAATGTTATTATTCTTAAGATATATCAAACATTTCAATTAAAACTTAACGATTTACAATAAAATATTTATACTCTTCACCATTACATCTTCTGACGAAAAAATATTTTTTAAAGTATCAATAGAATGAGATAAAGAAGCTTTAAAATTTGTGGTATCTAGATGGAAATTGATGACTTGGACACTATATCCAAATTGAACAATTTTTAGTCTTTATACTGTAATAACTGGATGAACTTGGACAATTAACTATTCTTCCAGAAATGTTATTTTTTTTTAAACATCAGGTTATGGATCAAGGTTCATATTATTGTCTATAGAAAATATATCCTTTTATTTTTTTTTTTACTTGAAATTTGTATAAAAAGTGACAAAATCTCTCTTCTTCAATATGTAAATCAAACCAACCATGATGCCATAAATTGCAGTGTTTTATATCAATTTTTTTCTGGAAAGTTTCAAAATTAATGGCAAATTAATAAAGTAATCATTTTCGAGATAAGAATTAGATTCCACATTTCGAGATCTTTTCTGGCGACCTCTTAGATCCTTCACCAAAGTACAGTTAAATTAGCGTTTTTTACCGCCAGTTAACGTGCGTTTTTGTAGTACTTCGCTGTAACAACAACAACAACAAAAAAAAAACATTAAAATTTCCGACATCTTTTCATCAATTGAGTTAATGTGTCGTTTTGTTAAAATTTAAATAATCTCAAACTGCATGAAAATATTTCTTGAGCAACAGGTATATAATGTATATATTTTTTAAAGAAATAGTGTAAAGAAATAGAAATCTTGTAATATATATATATATATATATATATATATATATATATATATATATATATATATATATATATATATATATATATATATATATATACGAACCATTTTTATGCAATTTTAGATTATTTATATGTTGCAATTTTCAAGAGCTGCTTCAGTGCCTACATTTGCAATAGTGTAAATAAATGTAAAAACTGAATTTGTTTTAGCTTGCTAAATAAAAATCGTGGAGTTTGCACTTGTATGGAAAATGAAATGTTGTGTTAACATGTAGTATTTTAAAAAATGATAAAATTTTATAACACCGAAAAATGTCAGAGTTCAAAATCAAATTTTATTTCATTCATCTATTTTTCGTAGAATGTCATTTGGATACGTAATGTACAGTCCTCTTAATCAAATTATATATTTAAAGCAACTTTTATCGTGATTAATGACATAAATAAAATAAAATATATTTCATATATTATTACGGGAGGTCGATGTGAATAAACGTATAGTTATCTAGAATTTTCCATTTGCTTTCTATGTGAGAGTCGTTTAATCATTCAATACTAGAGTACGAAAACCGAATGTTACATCAAGTTTCCTTTAGTGATAAACGAACATCGATGCAACTTTATAAGTAATCTCACAAAGATTAATAGTTGGGTGTGGTTACTGTTTCATAAGGTTTCTGTTGTTGATTAATGTATTTCAGTTTGGGTTCGTTAATTGTAATAGAATTTAATAAATATGCTAACTAAAGGTCAAGGTCAGCAAAAATTGTGTATTATCCAAATTGACAGTTAAAAGAATATTACGAAAATTAAACATTTCCAACCTTTATTTAACTTGTCCCAAACAAATTTCTTTATTACATTACTCTACAATCTCAGTTCAGTAAATTATTTTCCATCTTAAAAAATATTCCAGCCACTTCGTTCATATAGAATCATTCTATTTAAAACGAGTAATTAATTTCCTTCAAAATTATTTTTTTTAAACATTTCCCCTGAAGACCAATAATTATTTGTCTTCATGACCTTTTTATTTCTCAATGTTAGTTCACTGATATTTCTAAAAATGAACCAATTTATACCATTTCTTAACTTTTTATCTTTTTCTTCATACACTGTAAAAAATGTCAGATGTTTCTGAATATTTAAAAATGTACTGTAATCAAAAGCAAAAGTATACAATGACTTCTTCTAACTCACCTAATGTTTCGAAAACCGTTACTTTACCTTTAAAATTTCCAGAAAACTATTTATTTTCGAAATTTAAAGAAGAATTTATAAAAATTAATTTTTATTAGCTGCCGGTCTTTTTCGGAAACGTTAGCTTCTCGTCTTTTCGTTTCTAAGTAGCTTTTACAGTACAATAATCACTTTTCTCAAATCAAAATATCACTTTTTCGGATTCTATCAATTCTCAAGTAAACATATTCAGCTGAATAACTGATTTTTTGCATGTAATTGTAGCTAAACAATGTTAATTTTCATATTAATGTTAATACTGTTAATATTGTGTGTTTGTCTATTAAACGTGTTCTCTGAATATCAAAATATGTTCGTATGAATTGGTAGCATCCGAAAAAGTGATATTTTGATTTGAGAAAAGTGATTATTGTACTGTAAAAGTTGCTTAGAAATGTTTCTGAAACGGACGAGCAGCTAATAAAAATGAATTTTAAAAATTCTTCTGTAAATTTCGAAAACAAATAGTTTTCTGGGATTTTTAAAGGTAAAGGACAGGTTTTTGAAACCTTAGCTGAGTTAGAAGAGGTTACTGTATATTTTCGTTTTTGATTACAGTACATTTTTATATATTCAGAAACATCTGACATTTTTTTACAGTGTAACTCAATTTCCTGCGTAGTCTTGAATCGGTGAATTCCCTCTAGTATTATGACGCTACAATAAAAAATTCCGCTACCTTGGCGCATGCCCAATGGTCCTTCCTCTGATCTGATTTGGTACAAAAGAGCATTTGCCTCTGACTATAAAACCAGAAACATAAGCACGGAAAAATAGATTTTCATGGAATTTTTTGTTGTATGAAACTGTCTTCCTATACAGAGATTAAAAATAACCGCACAAATATCGTAAAAAGCATGCAAAGACGCCGTTTCATGTACGCCTCATTCCCTTTCCTCAGGACAAAAAAAAAGTGAACTGGTTTTATAGAACCCATCGGCTATAGCCCCAAGTACTGGCTCATAGATGAGCCAGTATGTGAATTTTGGGAGGCTTTGTTTGTTTTTTACAAGACTTGAGAGGTAAAACTTTGTTTGTAGTTTTTAGGTACATTTCGTAAGAAATACTACCTATTGCAATCGCACCAGTTTATATATATATATATATATATATATCACCTTTTTATGGACACGATAACTTCTATAATTCTTCACCAATCTCTACCAAACTGGTACATAAAATCAAAGGGGATAAAATCTTGGCTAAGTTCGTTAATGGGCAAAATCGGACCACGGGGGTCGGAATAGGGGGCGTTTTTGTGAAAACCGAAAAAACGCCATAACTTCTTAATTAAAGTAGATATCGAATCGGTTTAAAGTTTATATTACTTCTTAAAAATGGGCCAAAAGTTTATGCATGACAGATTTTTGATAAATTTAGAAGTGGGCTCAAGGGGCGAAAAAAACAGGGATTTTGAGAGAAAAAAATTCATAACTTCGTCAATTTTCAAGATATCAAGTCCAACTAAATTTTTTGTAAATGTTCTTAAAATTATCTAAAACTTTTGTATTTACATGTTTTTGATAGGACCAACTTTTAACAATGAAAAAAAATAAAAATGAAAAGAAAAAGGGCGCTGAAAAAGAGAAAAATTCATAACTCCGTCAATTTTTAAGATATCAAATCTGATTAAATTTATTTTACATCTTCTCAAAAATATCTATAACTTTTATATTGACAAGTTCTTCATGGAACCAATTCGTATAGCAAAAAGAAATTAAACAAAAAAAAGGAGTTGGAGAAAAAACCTCAAATCCAAACTGCTTATATTCTGACTCATTTTTAAATTCATTTTTGATTTTAAACGCATCCAAATGGTAGATCCTCTTATTTAGAAACTGTATAAAGTGACGCATTGGTCAATTTTCTGATAAAGACAGAATATATTTGAAAAAAGGCTACCAAAAAGGGTATTTTGAATAGAATTTCCGAAAGTCATCGGGACTGAAAATTGAAGGAAGTATTCAATTAAGGAATTGCGTTTTTTTCTGACTCGTTTTTAAATCCATTTTTGTTCTCAAACGCATCCAATTTACAGATCCTCTTATTTAGGAACTATATAATGTGATGCATTGGTCAGTGTTTTGATGAAGACGGAATATATTTTAAAAAAAGGCTACCAAAAAAGGTATTTTGAACAAAATTTTCCGAAATCATCGTGACTTAAAATTTAAGGAAGTGTTCAAATAAGAAATTGCGTTTTTTTCTGACTCGTTTTTAAATCCATTTTTGCTCTCAAATGCATCTAATTTACAGATCCTGTTATGTAGAAACTATATAATGTGATGCATTGATCGGTTTTTTGATAAAGACAGAATATATTTTGAAAAAGGCTACCAAAAAGGGTATTTTGAACAGAATTTCCCGAAGTCTTTGTGATTTGAAAATTTAAGGAAGTTTTCATACAGCAAATTGCGTTTTTTATGACTCGTTTTAAAATCCATTTTCTCTCTCAAACGCATCCAATTTACAGATCCTCTTATTTAGGAACTATATACTGTGACGCATTGGCCATTTTTTTGATAAAGATAGAATATATTTTTAAAAATGCTGTCAAAGTTAGTATTTCGTACAAAATTTTCTGAAGCAATAATGATTAAAGAATTAAGGACGTATTCAAACAACAAACCGGTTATTTTATGACTCATTTTTAAATTCAATTTTTTTCTCAAATGCATTCAACTGACAGTTTTTTGTTATTTAGGAGCTCTATAATGTACTGTTTTGGTCGATTTTTTAATAAATTCAGAATCTATTTCAAAATATGTTGTCAAAATGGGCATTTGAGCTGAATTTTTCTTAAGATGATTCTGATGAAACCAGTTTTTGCAGAAAAATGAAATTAAAAATTTTTCATAAACGGCCAAATGAAGTTATTAAACTGGGTTTATCTCTAATCGTATATATATATTTTTTTTTTGTTGAAATGAGCACTCTTCGAAATCTACCTCCGCTTATAGGCCCAGCCGACAGGGATTTTTAATATGTGTAATGAAACTCACACAAAATGTTTTATTTTACTTATAAATTAAGTTTCTGTCCAGATGAAGTTACTGAAATAATCGAATAAAGTGAAACGTTGTGTAAGATGGGGCGTGTACATGGTGGGAAAGGATTTTCAGTGGTCAATAAATTTGTGATGGAATAGTCCCTGTATTATGAGAAAAAAAAGCAATAAAATCTCTTCATTTGTAAAGAAGTGTCGTCGTCAATCAGGAAACTGCAAATGCAGTACGGAAGAAATAGTGAATATGTTATTGCGCTCGGTATCGAATGAAAACTGTCTGCCTTTATTCTTAGAACGTTATGGAGCGGTTGTTGCTCTATTCTATGATCTATCACTGAAAACCATCATATGTATTACGACCTCAGAAGCCAGGGGGTACAAGTGACAAAAATTTGATTTGGAGTACATTGAATTTAAAGATAGTTGACATTAAATTTGAACATCAATAATAATTTACTGAATTGAAAAACGAAACTTCCGCTTGTTTTATTGTGGTCTCTGAGCTCTTATTTCAATAACTGTAAAAGAAGTAGATCACAATTTTCTTTAAATTTATAATTAATCAATATTGATTATTATTCGACTAAAGTGGATTATCTCTAGAACACAGTACATAATTAGAAAATCAATTATACTTCATTACATGAAAAGAAAATACCATATTTTCAGGTCTTCTGTGCACTTAGCTCATTTTTTTTTTATTTTGTCACTTATACCCTTTGGCTTCTATGGCTCTTCATATATACTGTTTTTGGTAAAAATCGTCTGCTTTCATTTATGTGAAAAAGCTCCAGTAAGAAATTGTAATATTCGTTACCATGGTAATTTATTCTTTTTATTTTATGTTTTTTGGCAGCATTCTATGTTTTGTTTTTAAGTTTGTGTTTATTCGAATGTAAAAAGATGATGAAATGTTGATAGCCGACCAATGGCTCGCATATTTCAGTGTTAAATAAAACGCATCTACAGTCTATATTTGTTGTGTTTAAGAACCAGCGTGTGTTGTTTTAATTAGTGTAAAATCCGCTAAGACTATTTTTGGTATTACGAACATTTTTGGTCTCAAGTCTAGCCGGAGCTAGTGAAAATTATCAGTGTAAAAAAAAGAACATTTTTCCGAAATCCTTTTCAATGTTGAAATTCATAGCAAGGGAAAAAGAGAAGGTGAGTTAATTTGGCATTCGATTTTATGTGTAAAAAAGAATTAGTACATTTTAGAGTTACTTTATTGGTTTAATGTAATAAAAATGACTGACTTGAACACTTTTAAAACTAAACGAGCTGCTTTACGCAGAACTATTACAAATTATATTAAGAAAATCGAAAATATTATTGCGGTGGATGAAATTAATGTGAATGATTTAGAAGAAAACATTGAGTTGTTAAAAAAGAAGGAAACTGAATTAAAAAGGATTGATAGAGAAATAGAAATTCTAATTAAAGATCCTAAACAGTCAGAGAGCGAAATAGATGGTGCTCAAGAAATTTCAGATAAAATTGATTTATGGAAATTTAAAGATAAAAAAATATTAAAAATTCAAAATGCTCAATTAAATAAAAGTGAAAATAAATCTAGTGTAGTTACAGAGCAGGTTTTTGAAAATGTTAAACTGCCAAAATTATCCTTACCTACTTTTGGAGGTAATATAACAGAATGGATAGGATTTAAGGATCTTTTCAATGCTTGCGTAAATAGCAATAAAAATATTTCAAATGCCCAAAAACTGCAATATTTGAAGGCTTCATTAAAAGGTGAAGCATATCGCGTCATCCATTCTATTCAAATTTCGGATTCTAATTTTGAATTAGCATGGAATTTGCTAGATGAAAGGTATTCAAATAAGAGAGAGCAAATTTTTGCGTATATTAAACGATTTCTGAGTTTACCTACACTTCAAACAGAATCAGCTATTGCTATTTTAAATTTAGTTGACAATGTTAATGAAATAATTCGCTCGTTAGAAATATTGGACCAACGCATTGATAAATTTGTGGATACATTAATGACGTATTTTGTTTTGCAAAAATAGGATACTTCTACAAAATTATGGTGGGAACGTCAGCTTAAAAGCAATGAAATTCCGAAACTTAGTGATTTAATTGAATTTCTTAAAAATTACGCAAGAACTCTTCAGAATAGTAAACTAGCTGTAAATAAAGTATCTAAACCTACATTTCCGAATAAGAATAATACTTTTGTAGCTACCTCGGTTTGTGGTTATTGTAAAGAAGATCATAGTTTAGCTAAGTGCTCAAAATTTCTTAATTTACCTGTGCAACAAAGACTAGAATTTGTAAAGCGAAATCATTATTGTTTCAACTCTTTATCTAACATGCATTTACTCAACAAATGTAAGAGTCTTAATACGTGCCACCATTGTTTTAAGAAACATCACAGTATTTTGCATATGGTAGATTATTCAAAGAATAAGAGTCTTTCAAATAGTAGTATGTCACCACATGCACAAGAATTTGTCCCTCAAAAAGTTGAGTCAGCAAATGAGAATGTGTCGTCTACAGTGTGTGCTTCCCATTATGAGTCAAACGCAAAGAGTAACCAAAAGACTCATATTTTGTTATGTACCGCATTAGTAAAAGTTCAAAATTATAAACAAGAGTTTGTAAAATGTAGATGTTTGTTGGATACAGGTTCTCAAAGATCATTCATTTCACGAGAATGTGTAAACAAATTAGGATTAAAAGTGAAAGACAGTTCTATTTCTGTCTCATGTTTAGGAACATTTAATACTGTGAGTGATGGAGAAGTCGATTTATTATTCACTTCTCACTTCAAAAGTGATCTCAGAGTATCCACATCAGCGTTCGTGATGGACAAAATCACAGATAACATTCCCTATGTGTCTTTGCCTTCAAACATTAGCGATAACTTTAGTGATTTAATGTTAGCTGATCCATTATTTTATAAATCACAAAAAATTGATATTCTTTTTGGTGTAAATGTATTTATGCATTTAATGACTGGGGAACTTGTTAAACGTGAACCTAACCTTCCATTTGCCTTAAATTCGAGACTTGGGTGGATAATCTCAGGTACTACAAATTTTGAAACGCTAGCAAAGGATCTAGTACATGTAAATCATTTAAGTACAAAAACTGATGAGCTAATAAATTCATTTTGGGAATTAGAAAAAATTCCAAATGTGCCACTTTTAACACTTGAAGAAAAACTTTGTGAAAAACATTTTGAGAATTCTCATTTTAGAGAAAAATCAGGTCGCTATTCAGTCGCATTACCATTTAAACATGATCGAGATAGTCTAGGTGATTCTCGACAAATGGCGTATAGAAGATTTCTTTATCTTGAGAAAAGATTAATATCCATGCCAGAAATTTATGATCAATATGTTCAATTTATGAAAGAATATTTAAATTTGGGGCATATGGATCTTATTTCAAACAGAGATCATGGATTGGAGAATAAACATTATTACATCCCACACCATTTTGTCTTGAATAATTCTAGTTTAACTACCAAATTAAGAGTCGTTTTTGATGCGAGTGCTAAAACCACAACAGGTGTTTCCTCAAATGACACTCTAATGATAGGTCCTAAAACACAAGATGATTTAATTTGCATTTTATTGAGATTTAGATTTCATAATATTGCAATAACGGCTGATGTAAGAATGATGTATAGACAAGTAAAAATTCATGAAAAGGATAGGGATTTTCAGAGAATTTTATGGAGGGATAGTCCTGAAAAACCAATAGAAACTTATCGCTCAAATACAGTAATATAAGAACTGCGGCTGCACCATATCTTGCAACAAAATGTTTGAATCAGTTAGCAATGGATGAGGGTCTTAATTTTCCAAAAGCGAAGACTATAGTTTTGAGAGACTTTCATGTTGATGATGTGTTAACCGGTGTTAAGAGTAGTCAGGAAGGTACGGAATTGATAAATAAATTGCAGAATATGCTAGGAAAAGGTGGTTTTGAGCTACATAAATGGTGCACAAATGAATTATCACTGTTGAAAAACGCTGAGTTTACAATCATAAGTAATGATAATATACATGATATAGTGGGCAATAAGGCCATAAAAGTTCTAGGAGTTGAATGGCATCCTCATAATGATATGTTCAAATGCAATTTCAGTGATATAGATTATCAAAATGTCCCTACTAAAAGAATTATTTTGTCATATGTAACAACGCTTTTTGATCCACTAGGGTGGATTGCACCTTTTGTAATTTTAACTAAAATTATTCTTCAGCAGCTGTGGAAATTACAATTATCATGGGATGATCCAGTACCAGAAATTATTAACCAAAAGTGGAAAATTTTGTGCCATGAAGTCAAACTTTTAAATTCCATACATATACCCAGAAAAGTCGTCTTGCCCAATTATTCTCGATGTGAACTTCATGGATTCTGCGACGCTTCAGAAAAGGGTTATTCCGCCGTTATTTATGTTAAAACTTGTAATAACTCGAACATTGATGTGAAACATTTAGCAGCAAAGACTCGAGTGTCACCCTTAAAGCCCACCACGATTCTAAGGCTTGAATTATGTTCTGCAGTATTACTGACATATTTAATACAAGCTGTTAAATCAGCATTACATATAAAACCAGATTTAGTGCGCGCATGGAGTGATTCAAAAATAGTGTTGTCATGGTTAACATCAGATCCTAAAAGATGGCAAGTATTTGTAGCCAATAGAGTTGCAGAAATTCAATGCATATTACCAGCTGAAAATTGGAGCCATGTAGATGGAAAGGAAAATCCTGCTGATTGTGCATCTCGTGGATTATTTCCAGCAGAATTACTGTCTCATGAATTGTAGTGGAATGGACCACCATGGTTAAAAAGCAGTGAGGTTCCAGTGAATAAACCTATTCCCATAAATGAAGAAGATTTACCAGAAGCACGGAAAACATCATCACTTGTAATTTCTGAAACTGCAAAGGAACTTGATATTATATCAAAAATATCCTCGTTTCCAATGTTGCAACGCATATTTGCATGGATATTGAGATTCATCTCCAACTCTAAGGTAACACGTCCAGAAAGAAATACATCCTTTTTATCAAGCAAAAAAATTCAAGCCGCAACACGTTGCATCATTTGAATAGTTCAACAGATGAACTTTAGTAAAGAAATCCACTGTTTAGAAACCGGAAAAGAATTACCTGGAAATAGCAGTCTCATTTGTTTGTATCCTATTTTAGATGATGACAAAATATTGAGAGTCGGAGGGAGATTGAAAAATGCACAGCTGTCAGAGAATGAAAAACATCCAATCTTACTATCATCAAAACATCATGTGACTAAGATTATAATTCAACATTTTCACGAAAAATATTTACATGCAGCTCCAGAACTTCTTCTTTCTTTAATTAGGCAGAAATTTTGGATCATTGCTGCCAGATCGGCTATTCGTAAAATAGTGAGAACTTGTGTTACGTGTTGTAGATACACAGCTCAATCTGCAAAACAAATAATGGCTGATCTTCCAGTATCCAGAGTAACACAATCACGACCATTTAATCGAGTTGGAACAGATTTATCAGGACCATACATGGTTAAATATCGTGCTGGACGTGGATCAAAATCATTTAAATCATATGTCTGTGTATTTGTCTGCTTCGTGATCAAAGCAGTTCATCTTGAAGTCGTAGAAGATCTTTCAACAAAGGCATTCTTAAGTGCATTAAAACGATTTATTGCAAGAAGAGGAAAACCTCTTGAGATTTTTAGTGACTGTGGAAGCAACTTCAAAGGTGCAAAAAAGGAAATCAACAAGTATCTATTGCAGTGCAAGCAGAATGAAGAAATTCACAAATTTCTGTCGTCAGAGGAAATAACTTGGACATTTAACCCGCCTTCAGCTCCACACTTTGGTGGACTGTGGAAATCTGCAGTAAAATTAATGAAATCGCACCTTAAGAAAACCGTTGGTGATACTGTGTTAACTTATCCCGAATTCCAAACCCTGGTTACGCAAGTTGAAGCTTGTCTCAACTCTAGACCATTGTGTCCTATATCATCTGACCCAACAGACTTAATTGCTCTAACACCTGGCCATTTTCTAGTTGGAACTTCTCTGACTGCCATACCTGAACAAGATCTGAGTCACAGTCCCTTAAATCACCTTGATAGATGGCATGTGAGACAGTTCATGCTACAGCAATTTTGGAAAAAATGGAGCCGAGAATACTTGTCTCAACTTCAGCAAAGAGCTAAATGGCAAAAATGCCACAAAGATTTGCAAGTTAATGACTTAGTTCTCATCAAAGATGACAACCTTTCACAGCTAAAATGGAAACTAGGAAGAATAATAACTGTTCATCCAGGTTCAGACAATAGAGTCAGAGTTGTCACGATTAAGACTAATAGTGGTATCATAAATCGATCAATAGTGAAACTCTGTCCCCTTCCTATAAAAAACTAAAAACTATGAACTATAAACTTTCTTTTTTTCATTTTTATATTTTACATTAATTTTATTTGTGTTATTAATTGTTTTTTCATTATAGTAAAACTGTAAGAAGACCACTTAGCCACTTGTTGAAATCCTAAGGGATTTCAACGGGGGGCAGGATGTTTTGGTAAAAATCGTCTGCTTTCATTTATGTGAAAAAGCTCCAGTAAGAAATTGTAATATTCGTTACCATGGTAATTTATTCTTTTTATTTTATGTTTTTTGGCAGCATTCTATGTTTTGTTTTTAAGTTTGTGTTTATTCGAATGTAAAAAGATGATGGAATGTTGATAGCCGACTAATGGCTCGCATATTTCAGTGTTAAATAAAACGCATCTACAGTCTATATTTGTTGTGTTTAAGAACCAGCGTGTGTTGTTTTAATTAGTGTAAAATCCGCTAAGACTATTTTTGGTATTACGAACATATACACATATTCAAAATGATTATTATTAAGAAGTTTTTACCTAAATTTAAGTGATAATTTCAAACGTGAAAGAATATGAAAAAATAAAACATAGCATTAATTATATTATGTATTTAACTTTTTATACAAGGTGTTTCGAATTTTATAAAACTATTCTCTTCAAGGCGTGTGAAAAAAATTACCAACATTATAACATTATAACATTGAGTGTCTTTCAGTTAGTTATTTTTCGATTATAAAGCGTCATATATGTCCAGAAAACATTTGTTTATTAATTTAATGAAAGAAATCTTCAAATGCATGTATTTTGAAAACTAATCTACTAACTATTAAAAAATATAAAAAAATACACTTAAAAGGTGGTTTATAACTTTCTTTTTCAAATCGACACATGTTAAATGACTCAGACGGCGACTGCATCTAAATTTGTTCATAAAAATCTTTTGGAAAAAAATTTTAAATTAAGAAATTAGAAGCAAATGCCAAAACGACATGTGTAATGAAAATCAAATTGAAACATAAAATAAACTAGTCGTTGGGGGCCACCGTAATACTTACCCATCATGGATATGTATATGAAAATAAAACATGTGAAACTATTTATACAATGCATTGCAATTCATAAATAAAATTTAAATATTGTTAATATACCTAGTAATGCTATATTAAAGAACTGCTGATGTACCAATTTCGACAAATTATATAAAACGCCAAACTACTCAAGTAGTACCGAACTGCGTAAAAGAAACATCCTTATAACTCCAAAAATAATAATTCTATTAACCAACAATTAACTGCGTCGGATTAAGCGTCTCATTTCCAATTAAAATATACTTTTGAATTGAAATTTGAATGAAATGCAGGGTCACGAAAAATTGAAGAATGTGGAAAACAAGATTACAAATATCTCGGCAACTAATAATCCGATTGACTTCGTTTTATATGCAAAATGTGTGTTATTTTATTGCCTTTTACGTCCATTCCTTAGAACAAAAAAATTCGAAAAATTTTATATACCTTTCATCAGAACGAATTTTTCGAGAGTCCGAAAAAAATAGTTCCGAATAATCGAGGTTGCTGATATTAAATAGGGTTCGTCCCATTCTTACATACTAACTACATACAAAATTTCAAGTCTCTATCTCAATTTGTTCGGGAGATAGAGCGTTTACAGACAGACAGACAGACAGACAGACGGACGGCAAATTTTTTTTTTCTAAAAATATGTTTTTCGGAATCTTCACTATCTAAAACGTGTAAATCCGTCAAAAATTTTTTTTCGATTTTCAAAACGATTACAAGACTTACCCTATACTACGTATGATGGGTAAGTAAAAATGGATATTCGTGAAAGTGAATTAAATTCCGCTCTTTTTTCTTATTATGGAGAACATATATATCGATATTATTGGTAACTCAAGATAAACTGCAGAATTAAATTTCAAATAATCGAAAATAAATAAAACCTTATCCAGGAATATAAAAAAAAATCTTTTCAAGCAGTACTAATTATATATATTTTAATTTATTTTAATTAATTATTTTTTTATTTTAATTAATTAATTTACATATTTATTTTACTTTTATTTATTTATTTCATCTATTGCTACTTAGCTATTTATTTTAAATGTTTTAAATTTCTATTACTTTTTTTTTCTTTTTTGTTACTTTTTCTTTCATTTTCGCAACACTTTCCTTTATTGATCTTATGAGATAGGATTTTTTATTTCATATAGCCACATTTTAATTATTCTTTGAAAGATCTCCTCTCCGCACTTTGGATCTATTGTGATCCAGTTTCCGAGCACATGTTTACTTTGCCTGATTACGGACTGTACTTATTTCTTGCTCGAAACTAGTCCTATGTATTACATGAAATTTTATAGGGATTTTAACAAAGCTTTACTTTTCTAATTGTATTCAAAGGATATTACTTTTCAAAAATAAATTATAGAGGGCAAAACACAACCTATAATTTACGAACAACGTGGTGGACTTCTCTCTGTAAAAGTATTTTTTGAAACTGTTTTAAAAAAGCCAAATTTTGTAAAATGATAAGTTTTTTAATTGTTGTGGTAATAACCATGTTTGTTTATTTTGTTCATCTAAATTATATGGAGTAAAAATTTAAAGGAGCAAATTATTATTGCTATTACAAAAATGTATGTAAATTATTATTCTCACGATAAAAATAATCTTTTATGGTACATAAAAATTTTCTAACATTAATTATGTTACATTATGTACATATTTTTTAAATGAAGGTTTTGCAACTTTAAATCAAATAAAAAATTAAAATATTTGAAGTATAAGTTTTTCTTTCCTTTTTATTTGAAAATGTACAAAACACCCCAGTCCGTTACTTCACTATAGTCCCAACAACAGTTAAAAGTCAAACCAAAAGTGTTTATGTCTATATAGTACATACTACGATGTGGTATGTAATGAAATGCGAATTACGGGGTTGCCCGATAGTCAATGACTAAAGCCCAGTTGTCATGGACCCTATTCTTTCTTTGGTTTAGAGACTATAACTACCGCCATTTTACCAGTTTTGACGCCACAGTAATATTATTCATTGTACTTACTGCATGTAGACGGTTACAGGAAATTTCGCTTACACTTAAAAGAATATAAATAGTTTAGCAACTGTTTCCCTCAAATATTTTATAAAAAAATAGCCTATATTGTTTCCAGCTAATATTGCATAAAGAAGTGAACTATATTCTTTTTTTTTCGGTTTGAGGCTATAAAAATCTCTATTTTACCAATTGTTACGTCACAGGAATGCTGTCATTTTTAATGTATCAGCTTAAAAGGAGGGTGGATGATAACGCTCTTAGAAATAATAAGAATATTCCGGGCTACAAAGATAGGCTATATTAAATATACTCTGCCTGTTCTAGACACTGGAAAAGACAACACATGAAGTTTATAACCCCTTTAAATACTGAATTGAAAGAACGCGCTGGCACTCAAAATACGGTAACCTCCCGAAAACTAAAATATAGCTGCAAGATTTTTTCATCCCCTTTCTCCTATCTGCCTACTTGTCAAAAGGGCAATAAGCAGGAAGCTATTTTGAAAATAGAACATATTTTAGACTATGATCCCTCCTAAGATCTCTCAGACACAAAGGTCATCCATCTAGAGGGGGGTCATGGCTCCTTTTTATATTAGAGGGGAGGTCACATCATTTATGATTTTTTTTTATTAAAGACTGTTTTCATATCCAAAACAGCTACTTTTCTGATATTTTTAGGAATTCATTTTCATTTGTAAATACAAAAAATATCATTAATCTTCGTAAAAACATAATAATTACATAGTTTATTAGATACTAAGAAATTGAAGAATTTCTCATTTTCTTATAAAAGCAAAGAATCAATTAGAAATTGAGTATTTTAAGCTAATTATGGACTAGACTGTTACAAATACTCCATTAATTTGGGAGCAATTGGATGTATCAATCTGAAATTCTGTTTACCCACAACCCACACATTTTACGGAAATTTCTCGAAAGATTCTTTGCCTTTATCGAAAAAAAATGGAAAACGCCAATTAATCACGTTTGCTCTGAATAATTGCACTTGCAAATGGTTGGCAATTTATATGTGTGCAGCAAGTAAATGTTTAATTAGAAGCACAAATGACGGCAAGGCAACGTGAAGATTCTTAAGAAACGCATCTACTTTTATTTTTATAACGATCGTACGGGAAGATTTGATCAATAGATTCCACGTCATAAGTAATTTCGTGTAACCATGTAATTTATTTAATTATTTTCGAAGGTTAACTTTTCGTACTAACAACTCGTGGATTCGTTGAATTATAACCCTGGTTCAATATGCCTATTTCATTGCATAAACTACTTATTAATCGCAAAGAAATAATATCTTCTTCATTATTGCCGATTTAACGTATGTCGGAAGATGCTCCAGAAACGAGCAACAAACTGATAAAATATCGAGTAGATTTTAGGGAAAAAGGCAGTAGTATGACAAAAATGAAAGTTGCTTTTTACGTCTTTTGTAGTCATCAGATCCTTTCCTTTCATGCTTAGGTAAATAACCGTAGAAGAAATTAAAATCCTTCTCCCCAGACTCACAGCATCTTGTTATAGCACCAACAAGTTCTACTAACTATTTCGACACCTCAGCCATTTGAAGAGTACATTTATTATGTAACAGCTGATTCCTAAGTTGAGCTACAGTTACATAGAGCAAAATATTTTGAAAAAAAAATTCTGTTTGCATCAGATATGTATAGCAACATCAATTTCTTTAAAAAGTTTATAATTTTGCAGTTAATTTTGGTCAAGATTCCGTCTTTAATAAGATTGTATCTGAAGTTTTAAAACTTTAGTATTATTGTAGGATAAAAATATGAATTAAAAGTTTTTATAAGTAGATTGCTAGTTTTAAAATATGTACGTTATAATTTTGTTCGATAAATATTTTAAAAATTAATATCGATATGTTTCCATGACATGTTTTAATTAAAATATTTTTTAAACGTGTTAATTTAAAGTATATATTAAATATTAATGAAATTTGCGAATATTTATTTATAAATAATACTAAAAATTAAACTTTATTTAACTTTATTCATCTTTAAAAAATAAATTTTGTATACTTTTTTGTGAATGAGAAAAGATATTGATATTAATTTTTAAATATGAAAACCTTTTTGTTTTAGAATGTTAGTATTTTCGATTTTGAAATAAATTCAAATTTAGTATGAGTAGAACCATTACGTATGATTTTATTAGTAGAACCATTACGGATGATTTCTAGAAATAAATGTAATTTTCCCTCTTTTCCCAACTTTTGGGAAGAATTTACCAATGAATTATTTTTTTTATTTAATTTTAATTGCCGAAACGTCAGTGAAGGCTTACTTTGGAGACACGAAATTTTTTGGTTTCTGCCTGTCTGTCTGTCAGTCTGTCTGTTCCGCGATAACTAATGCAAAAAACATCCAAATGGCTTGAAATTAAGTGGGTATGTTAGTGAGGCACTGGGATTAAGCTGTATAGTTTTTTGTTAGATTTGATTTATTCGTTCGGAAAATATAGAATAATTTATTTTGCGCAATAATGCTTTTCTATGGCAAATCCAATGATTTTCATTTTTTTTTTTCTCGAGAGAAAATGACACATTTCATTAATGGAATTCAATAATAAATGGATACTGAAATTTACCAGTTAAATTATTCGTATTGTTTTGAAATTTTGTCTACGCATTTGCCAGATTTTAAAAATTATTACTGTAAATTTTGGAGATTTTTTATAAGTGTGTTCCAATAATATAAACTAATTTGTTTTAGAGATTTACTTATTTAAAATGTATTTATTTCATTTTCTTTATTTTCTCTTAATGGTTGCTAAGCAACCATTTATCCACATCCTTATTTTTATAATGTTATAAATTTGAATGCGTGTACGAAAATTTAAATGAAGTTAGCATCAAAACTGGTGAATTAATCAATGTCTCTGTATCTTTGCATATAAACATATCATAGCCCAGAAAAGAACATAGGCTATGTTTTATTAATTATATTCAAATATTTTCCTTAATAATTCAAAATTTCCTTCTTTTTCATACAGAATCAATAGCGATTTTTTAGATAAAATTTCAATTGAGCAATTTCCTTGCGAAAAATTAAACTAAGAAAAAATAAATAAATATGACGTCAGAATTAAAATAAATACAGATATAGTACTTTTTGTTAAATATTAAACACGGATAATTGTTTCGTAAATAAGAATTTTTCTGACATAAATGGTGACATAATTAAGATGTAAAGGAAATAAAAAAGAATTATATTTTTAACAAGTATTTCACTTGGTAAAATATGATGTCATAGTTGAAATAAAACAAGTATTTTATAGTAGTCGTTAAAACTACAAGAAACATGGATAGCAATAACTCATGAAAAATAACGTCATTGCCAAAACTTCAATGAAGGCTTATTTTGGCGACAAAAAATTTATTGTTTTCCGTCTGTCAGTCAGTTCTTCTGTCTGTCTGCGATAACTGTCACAAAATGCAATCAAAATTTCTTTTTTTTTTCGGAGACAAGATTGTAAAACCCTAGATTACTGAGTTTACACTTTCAAAAGTTCCTGATACATCAGATTTAGGTGTTTGTGGTGGGCATGGTATGTAGAAGTATGAGGATAATGAAAAATGCTTATTAAAACTGTTACTTATCCGTATAAATGAAAAAGTATAAAAAATAGAAGACATACGATAACCATTAGCAAATTGTTAGAAATTACAAATTTAAATTTAATGAGACTACAGGGGGTTCAGGGGGGCGGAGCCCCCCTCTGAAGAAATCTACTATATTACAATATAAAAAAAATAATAGATCATGGAAATTTCAGAATATCCTAACATAACTAAATCTTTAATTTAAGGCTTTTGATGACTGAAAACTTCTTATTCTTATTTTATTCTTATAAATAATTACGTAATTTGAAAATTTTAAATTACAGTTTCTAGGAAGTTTAATATTACCCAAAGTGTGTTTAAAAAAATGATGTGCAAAGCTGACGTTGAGGCTCCTGATCTGCAGATTTACTAGTTTTATTTTATTTTATTTTTTTACGTGCACAGAAATTATTTGTGTAAAAGTGGGGATTAATTTAGCGCATATTGATGTGTTTAACTTGACATTGTAATAAATTGTGTAATAAATAGTGTAATAAATTGATATTTTCTAATTTAATGCACCAGATCATTTAAGTATCAATTTCAAAAATCTGCTTTTTTTGTCAACGATGATATTATTCTGTTTGTGCAAATGAAATAAATACCCATTTATAATATTTTTAATGTCGGTCTCAAGAAAATAACCATAAATTTCAAAATTCTTTGAAAAATTGCAATTTATATGTATCAGACTTTTTTAATTCGATAGAAAATATAACTTATTTGCTGAACACTTTAACATAAACCGCTCATCAAATCTCCTCCAAAATTGATATAGAAAAGAAAACCTGTATCTAAATAACGTTATCCAGACGAGAATTCATTTATAATTCAGGAAATTACTGTAGATTCTTTTGCATAATTAATCATTGGATTGGAACAACATAATCAGCAAAATTACGAAACTTCTCTATTTAATATGATTCTTTGATAATAAATGTCACTTTAATTAACACGTAAACTGATATTTTCAAAAATTCTCAATTAATAATGAAATTTTGCTGAATTGCATGATCTAATATTTATTACACTAAAGTTTTATGTACTTTTCATTATATTATTTCTTATATGTTCATTTTAAGTTAAAAAAGCGACAAATTATACTTTAATTACTGAGCTTTGAATAATCTAAACTGGATATATGCGAATATAATGCTTGAAGATGTAATATAAAATTCATTTACCTTGTGATAAATCTGTTTGAATTACCCGATAATAGAAGAAATTAAAAAAAAAAAATTGTAAAATAATAAGTTTTTATATGCAAATTTAAGCTACATGTATTTTTAAACAGCTAAATAATTTTTGTTTTATTCAAGGACATTTAAAAGAAAAATTGTTTGATTAAAGCTTTTTTATGCATTATTTTTAAATTAATTTACTTTTTTAAATAAAATTTTATATTTTTTTGTATTATTTCGACAGCTAAGATTATTTAGGGACAATATTGAATTTATATATAAAAATTTATTATTTTTGTAAGTGTTTTACAATTTTTATTTAATTTCTTTTACTAACGAGTAATTTAAACGGATATATGTCAAGATAAATGAATTTTATATTATATCTTCAAGCATTATATTCGCATATATTCAGTTTAGAATATTCAAAGATTAGTAATTAAAATGTAATTTGTTGCTTTCTTTATCCGGTACTGATAAATATTAATCATCATGAAATTAATATATAATAGCTGATATTCTGCCAGCTTTAATTTTCATTAATAATTATTGTTAATATTAATTATTGTTATTATTAATAAATAAATGCTGTAAATAATAGTTTGTAATCGAAGTAAATAATGTTACAAATTATTTAAAATTCTACAGAAATTTTTTCAAAATTTATTTACATGAAGATGTAAATAATTATTTTAAGGTTTCTCAAAATAATATGGATACAGGGTTTTTTAAAATTTCGGAGCGAAATTAAAACGCTTTAAAAAGAAAAATATATGAATTGTTTCTAGATAAAAATCTATGGATTGTTTCTAGATAAAAATTCAATGTAGTATGGGAGTATTTGTTTTATTAATTTTGCTTAGTTTGTGATGGTGCTAACTATTTTGATAAGATTAAATTAATAATTATATATTTTAAATTACATGAGCCTTTTTATACAATAAAAAAAATTATAGGTTTATAAAGAAAAATATAAATTTTAAGTGCATTAATTTAATCAATCGATTAGGGGATATATTTTTATAATTTTACTAGAAAGATTTTAAATCATTAAAATTTACTTTTTTGTATAAAACATGTGATAGCAGTCATTTTTAAAGCTAAATATATTCACCGTATAGGTACATAGCTTCATGAAATTAAACAAATCATTTTTTCCATTTAAAGAGGAAAAGAAAAATAAACAAGATATTTAATCCATTACCTACACGAAATTAATCTGCGTCATATCTCTTAGAGGAACTTCTCTATTGCGCTCTTAAAAGCTGTTACATAAACTTCTACATCACAGATGAATTAACACAGATGAAATTGGTACTATCTGCGCGGAAAATAACGGATTAAAGAGGGGGAAACCTGGAAAACCTTTTAAGCAGACAGAAAGCATCATCAGTAATTCCTGGCAATCCCACTTGAAAGTAATTTTATCTAGGAGATGATAAAATTAATTTTTATAGCAAACAACGTATGATAATAAAATGGAATAACAAAAGTAAACCGAATGCTGTCCTCATTGATACTCCATTATAGTTTATCGTAATTTAAAAATATTTATCCAACACTTTTATGATACAGATATAAATTAATTGAAGCAGATATTTCATAAAAATATCAATACAAATATAAATATTTTCAATGATAAGCCATCGAAATAAAAACGTTCACTTCATACTTTGGATTTTATGCCGATTAAAATGCATTTATAGATCTGCGCAGATATACACTATGAACGCATCTACAGACATACAAACATGATTGACGCGTTCGTAGACTGCGTTACTGAGTGGCTTACGAAATAATGCAAGCAAAACTTCTGCTGCTTTTCTGCACCAAATTTAACTATTCTGATAGAATTATTATTAGTACTAGTGCTATTCCCTGGTTTAATTTTGTAAAATAATTGAAAACTATTATTGGTACAGACATATGCGTATCGTCAGGGAGAAAGCCGCCTGAGCTTTCTCGCTCTTAAATCTGTATGTAAAGACTTTCCCCGGAATTTGATAATGAAATGCGTTTTTAAAACTTCCGTGTTTTACCATCAGGGAATATGCTTTTCTTATTCAAGGCTTTATTTCCATTCTACTATTGGCAATATGAAAAAAAAAATGTTTGCATTGGTTGACTACAAAAGTTCGTGCGGAGGTGCAATATATGGCGTTAGAAATGGCGTAAAGTGTTGTCATTAATACTGCCATCTACGTAAGACAGATCTTTGGAAAGGTAACGTGTGCAGCTTTCATTTCAAGCAAAATAATTTGTGTCGATAAAAACTGCTTTGAGAAAATTATTTATCAAGATCAAACACCACCTAAATGGACTGTTAGAAAATTGCTTGCGAAATTTCACCGCAGAGAGTTTAATCTTGAAGACGAGCCACACTCAGATTGACCTTGACACATTGATGTTGTGTGTACTTTACTTCAAAATACACCGCAAATTTCAATAGAAGAAGTTGTTAGAGCACTTAAGATTGATCGATCAGCCGCTTTTCGGTGTTTAAAAAAACATGGGTTCGATAAATGTGTACCCCATTTACTCACCGAGAGGAATAAAATGGAGCGAATTTATGGTACCATTTTTTACTCGGACGGCTCAAAAACAAGTCGTTTTGGGGTTTATTAGTGACGGGCGATGAGAAATGAGCCCTTTACGACAATGCTCAGTGCTAACGCACATGGAAACAGGCAGATGAGCATTGTGACACAACGACAAAGGCCAGTTTGCACCCGATGAAGGTAATGCTTTGTGTTTGGTGGGATATTTAAGGGCATAAATTATTTTGAGTATTCCCCACTGGCCAAACGATTGATTTGGTCAAGTACTGTCGCGCATTAACCAATCTGAATCGAGAAATCAAAGAGAAATGTCCGATTTTGTCAAATCGCAAGGACTTAGCGTTTCATCACGACAATGCCAGACCACACGTTTTGAAACCGACGCTGCGAAAACTGAACAGTTTCAAATGAAATGCCCTAACTCATCTAACTTATTTATCTGATATCTCACTATCTGGTTATCACTTGTTCCGCTCATTGCAAAATCATTTGAAGGAAAAAAAAACTTCACTCTTTGGATGGCTTAAAAAACATTGTGTCTTCGTTCTTCGAATACAAACCGCGCAGATTTTATCGTCGGGGCTTCCATATGCTGACAAAACATTAGAAACATATTATAGATAACGATGGAGTATATATCATTGATTGAATAAGGAACATTGTTTGCCTAATCACTGATGATTTTCTTTCTTAAACTTCGCATAAACCTTTGCACCCACCCAAAAATTGTCGCAGTGTTTGTCATTTTTCCGGTTATGTACGCAATCCCTACATTCTTACAGTTGTATGCACGAGTTTCAAGAATTGTTATTTTTATCTAAAATATTGACAATCGTCGCCGCAGTGAAATAACTGCAGAATTGACAAATGATGACACTGCAAATCCAATCACAGAAAATGCTGTAAATGCTCCATGTCTAATGGAAGAAGTAAGAATTTGAGTTCCTTGCTTTTTGTCTAATTTTTCCATTTCTCCTTGTACTACTTCAAAGAAAATGTACATAAAAAACGCAACTTGTAACAAAACAAATTTGCTGCAAAAAGTTTTTTTTTATATGTTTATAATGTGGTTTTGGCCACCTCATTTCACCTCTTATGTCATTTACCGAAAAATAAATAGTGGATCATATAATTTTTACTCTCTAATTATTTTTACAATTTTAACGTATTCTTTAAAATGTCTACACTGTGAAAAAAATCCGTAATTTCTACAAAAAATGACGTAATTTTTTATATTACGTAGTTTTTACAAACAAAAATGTCATAATTTAACCAAAAAAAGTTATTTCTGTAAAAAGGGTTGGATTTCGTAATTTTTTAGAGAACTTAAAAGTCAAGTGCGTTTACTATTAGCACTCAGAGGGTAACGTACAATAAATATATGAATTATTAACCCCTTAAGTAAACTGTACCAAATTTTTGGGATGATGTACAACAAACCATCATTATAAGTGTAGTTATCTCGACATAAAATTTCTATTGGTTCCATAATTTTTAATTTTTGGTAATTTGATATTTTCTTTAGTATTTTAACTTTTTAAAAATCTATTATAACTTCTTGTTCCTGGTATAGCTTAGAAACAGCAGTTTTGCATCGACTAAGCTTGATATATGTAATGTGTCCTGACAGACTCTTCTTAAATTTTCTGGTTGTCATACCAATATAATTTGCCTTTTTTTATTATAGTAGTCCTTTAAGTAATTTGAACATTTTACTTTGGTTTAATTTTATAATTGCAAGGTGAATTAATGGATTTTTAGATATTTGAAAGAGTATATCATTTTAATTTTATAAACCTGGAGTTTTTACTATTCTTGCAGTATTAGATTGGTGTCCCGTGCCTCTATAAAAGCATAACGCTTAATTAAACTTGTACTATTCAAAATAAATACTATTTTACGTCACGTACTAGATCTGGAACATGTTTCGTAAATCTAAATTTAGAAAGGTTTAAAAAGCAATGCATCTTTTGGGCTGATTTTGAAATGCTTCTTCCATTAAATTAGCAAAACATATGTTTATAAATAGTAGAGCTATACAACAGTAAACATGCTTGTAAATGTTGCTATATGTCCTTTTAATTCACTTATAAATCATTTTATGTTAAATGCAAAAAATGTTTAAGAAAGTTATAAAACATACATACAAAAAGTATTAGTTATTTTCATTTGATTTTTCGAAAAATCAACATAATCCATTTGATTATAAGTTTAAACTGCAGAAAAAAGGTATCATGCTGCAGATAATATTCAATTTTAAAAGCCAATATATTTCATAATGAAGAAAATTTAAATACTTTTTTTTGCAGATGTTTTACAGTATTTTTAGCAGTATATCTTCATTTATTAAAAAATATACACTATAACTGTTCTAAAACATAAATAATGTTTCAACCCTCTAGTGGAAAGTGTTAAAGTAACAAGAGTTCTTCCTTTTCTGTAATAAAGACATTCGTAAAAACCAGAATAAAAGTAAATTAAAATTAATGTGACTGCGTAAGAAGAACTAAATGAAATAGAGTAGAAAGCACTAACAGATTTCCAAATGTGCAAGTTGTTTGTGTTTAACAATGGAAATTTTTGTTTCACAGTGAGAAAATCTATTTGTATTTAACTTGTATGCCTTTTCTATTTGATGGAAAAATTCTATTTAGTAAGAACAAACTCTTCAGTTATTTAGAAGGCTTTATCTGTAAAAAATTCATTACAAAACGGTTAAAATTTTTTATCAGATTTCTCGGCTAAATCGATAGAATTTAGAGTTTCGTACCTAAATGGAAAATTGAAAATAATACACAATAAAAAATTCTACAATTATACTAAACTTTTCTTGGAAACTGGGATTTCTAGAACTTTTTATGTAACAGCTACAATAAAATCTCGTGTAACAGGATCAGTTACAACCGTTTGTGCTGTTACCTATACATAAAAAGTTCTGAAAATCTCAGTTTCCTAAGAAAAAGTTTACTACCTTTACAATTTTTTTTCACAGTGTAAAGATATTTTTATGTGTCTATTTGTCTGTCCTAGCCATTTTACTCGTAAACTATCGAACGTGGAAATCTCAAGTTGGCTGAAATAATAAAGGTTATTGACGCACGTATTTATAGATTATTAGTCATTCAAAAACATTTTTAGGCAATATCACTTATACTAATATGATTATGTGCCATTTTACAAATAATTAAATGCCAGTATTTGTTTAACTGCTTCTCAGTTTTGGTCGTACGTCTTACGGGTAACGTGCTTTGCCAGTCATGATTTCTCAGTACCATGTACGAGCAGCCATGCTCCAATCATATTTTATAATTCTCGCCTGTAAAATGTCATTGTAAATCTCGCATTATTCAATCCGAGCATTTTTCTCATTCAATAAGACAAAAATTTCGGTTGAATAAAGATAGATTAAATTTTATAAAAGATTATAAAAGATAAATAGGTGATAAAAAAATAAAAGATATATAGGTGATAAATGATAAAAAATCCTGTAAAAGATATTAAAAAAGGGAATTATTTGAAAGTTTTTTTTAAATATTGATCAATTAGGTGCACTGTAAAAAAAATCTGTAAAGGTACTAAACTTTATCTGGGAAACTGGGATTCCAAGAACTTTTCCTGTAACGGTAACAACAAAAACTCAAGTTTTAGAATAGGTTACATGGATTTTTCCTGTTATCGTTACATGAAAAGTTCTTGGAATCCCAGTTTCCTAGAAAATTTTTAGTACCTTTACAGATTTTTTTTATAGTGTGGTTAAAAAGATAAGCCCTCGATGCTATTATTTCTATATTGGTCTAAACGTTTAAAAATGTAGTTTTAAAAAACTAATTGGATAAAGAAATATATTTTTCTTGGAAACACATTCTCATTTCCTTATCGATTTACTGTCAAAGCCACCATATTCTATTCCTGAAAAAAAGTTTTCGAACTAAATTTTTATTTGCTTATTATTTCCCATCAAGGAAATAAATTCAGTAAGGAAAAAAAATAAGATGTTAATTTCACTCTTGACATCATTTTCAGGAAAAGAAACTGTTTTCCAGTTTTATAGATACCAACATTTTCCAAAATATCTTGTTCAAGCATGTTTATTTTCTTCTAAAAGTGAAAAGATTGAAAATCTTAATTTTCAAGTGCGTTGAATTTTATTTGTTTTACTTGTTATTGCAAACTTCGCATAGTCACGATTGAGAATGCTTTATAAAAATAAAAATCAGGTTAATTACTTTTACATATTGTGAGACATTTAAAGTACAAACATTAAATAAGAATTTGCTGATAACCCATGAAATATTAATCGTTTTTTTAAAACCATTTTCTATAACTAAACTTAAGCAATCTTTCACAGATAAAAGTTGTGGGGTTGTATAAAATACTACTTCATATTGTAAAATGTTATTTAAAATATTTATTTAAAGTTACTTGTGTTCAACTACTTAAAATTTCTGAAATGATGAATGTTACAGTTTCTCAACATAAGAACGTATATCATAATGATTTTACGCATGTATCAAAGAATAGTTTCCTTGCAGCTTCCGATAATGGCAGCAATAAGAATAAAAAAATCGAATATCTATAAATTATAGGTAGATAGTTGGCTTCATGCATACTCTAAGATAGCCTGCGTTTCGAAAATCTTTAAGTGTTGCCAACAATTTTATAAAACCTCTCATTGCATTATGCGCTTATTAATTTTTTGTTTCAAAATCATTCTCATAAATATGATCTTAATAGCTTCTGTTTATTTTATACCATCTATAATAAACAGAGTAGGAATTCACAAAAGCAATGTTCTTTCGCATCCTTACTCAAATTGCAGCATATTTGATAAAACTAAAATGATACAGTTATCGATGGCATTGATATTAATTAAAACCCAATGGTTTATGATAGAATTTACAGGTGTTTTCTAGAAACATAGATTATCATGCACGTAATTATTTATCAGCGAGAGAATTCAGTGTATCTTCATGATATCAAAGAGTTATCAGATCTAATCATAATCCAAAACCATGTTCCGAAATAGTACCGTAAAATGGGGTGAATCGGAACATTTTTCAACTTTAACGTTAAAAAAAGCAACAAATGATTTTTTTATTTTTTATTTTTCTACTATAAACTCCGGTCTTGTTTTGTTCTTTACTTTTTAAGCAAAAACGAAACATTTTTACTGTTTATATATATATAATTTATTTCTTTAATGGTGTTCCGATTCATCCCGCAGATAGGGGTGAATCGGAACAAATGTTATAATCTTTATTTATTCAGATTCAAATTTTAAAAGGGGTTAATAAAAACAGGTAATGATGATAAGGGAGAAATAGGAACACTTGGTTACTGTAAAACCAAGCCATTATTTTATATACAAGTAAAGATATGCCGTTTTAAAAATTAGAAAACAACTTTGAAATTAAAAAAAATTAAAATTTATTTTAAGAAATTATATTAGAATTGCAGAAGTAGAATTTAATACAAATTCAGCCCTGTTCTCTGTTATCCTTTGCTAGAAGTCATTGGGTAAGTGAATCTATTGAGTAGCCTCAATCGCTGCATGTATTAACACGATCTACTAATAGGCCCTCATCCTCAGCCTCCAGTACTATTTGCATCCCTCTATTTTTTAATCGGTTTTTCGTTTTGAGATATTTGTGTAAGGCTGTGGATGTCAGAGAATATTTCTGTGTAGTTTTACTAACTAATTTTTTATTTTTAAATTCTTTTAAAGTGTGTTCCATGTCTGTTGGATTAGGCGCTGACTATTTTTGTTTTCTTGGCACCTTCAAACTCTTGATGTAATTAGAACAAACAAAATATTGTTACAATACATATTAATACATATGTTTTCATATATTACATGAAACTATTACAGTATAGAAAAATAAACTATGAGATAAAACGTGTTCCGATTTACCCCATAAATCTTAAACCTCTGACGTTACAAGCCATTTTTCATTTTTTCATTGTGTAGTTTAGAAATAAGTATAATTTAATTCAGCATATCGTTTACAAGTCCATTATTAATTAAAAAACCCCTCTCTTAGGTTTAGAATAAGAAAAATATTGTAGTTACATACAAAGTTTTTAAGACGTTGAAAAAATGAGGCTTTTCAAGATCCTCTTGAAGTTTTTTTTATATACCCCAGTAGTGGTGCTAACATGTCAAAACTTAATTTTCCAATTCTTAATGTTATTACCGTCTTATAAAAAAATTGGCAATTAAAAATATCATCACATACATTTATAATGAATTTATTTGTATGACCGGGAAGTTTCGTTCCTATTCACCCCGCTGTTCCTATTCACCCCATTTTACGGTATTTCGCACACTTCTTTCCTATTCTACAATCGAATTCACTTAGAAGTTCCAATTAGAAATCATTTATTGCAGCAGCGTAGACCCGGATAAATTCTAATTTAAACTCCTGACTGCCGCGACCGGATTTTTTCTCACACTAAGCTGCAGGTTTCACTGCAACATAAGCAATATTTAAATTAATAATATTCTACAAATAAAACCCAGTTTTGAAAAATTAAGCTAGAATTAATACTCTCAACGATTATACACCTATACGTAATAACATATTTTGTATCAAATTGGAGAAAAAAAGTCTTTTATATAGTATTTTTGATAAATTACTGAGAAAACAACATTACAATATTACCATTTGGGTGGGCAGTCAGGAGGTAATATATGCAGTTGTGGAAAAAAAAGCGAACACCGTTACTAACTCCTAAACAAAATATCGTAGAAAAAAAGTGAATACCTTTCACTAACTTTTAAACAAAATATCGTAGAAAAAAGTTACTGGTACCGAATAATTGGAAATGAAGTCTACTTTTAAACCATTTACAATAAATCTGTTCACAGGGCCATCAACATATTAAAACGAATCCAAACTTCCTTTTTTTCAATGGCAATAATTAATTTTAACAAACTATTTTAAATCTTTGGTTTAAACTATGCCTAGCCACTAAAATTATTTGACTGATAAGTTTTTGAATTGTTAACATTCAAAATTTAGTGCTTCTAGTGTTAAGCTACATTTTCATATTTTTATTAATATCTCCTGAAATTATACTTCTGATATGCTAATTCTTTTTAGCAATAATATTAAAATAACCCAAATATAAATTCGTTGAATTTGCAATTTTTATAATTTAATAATATACTAGGGGGGCTCCGCCTCCCTGCTCGCTACGCTCGTCAACACCCCGCGTGATCGCTTCGCGATTCCAAGTTCTAGGCTACCCCTGCTTACTGCGCTCGCCAATACCCCATGGTATGAATAAGCACTTGCAGACCTTTCAAATGATGTCTCACACGACTGGTGTTGTAAAGACATTAAAAATGTGCCCCCTTGGGGGGGGGGGGCAGAAAGGAAGGGGACACGCAAGACATCCATAATAGGAAAAGGCAGTTTCAGACATTTCAAAAGATAAGTTACACGAGTGCTGTGGAAAAAAAATGAAAAGTTCCCCTTTGGGGGGAGGGGGCAAAGTGGGGTGCGGCGCCCCAAACATGCACAATTGGAATGAGCAGTTACAGTTCAATTAAACTATAGGCGGGCTCCGCCCCCCTGCTCGCTACGCTCGCCCACCTCCCGCGTAATCGCTTCGCGATTGCGTTCGGTGTTGCTTTGCAATCCCGGTTGGAATCGCTTCGCGATGCATTGACAGAGCCCTTTCCTGTTTGGTCTATTCGACTCGCGGAAGGAGTGGTCCACCCGGATTCGTTATTTCGGGAAATCTTACACATCAGCATGATTCCAGGAGTCATTCCTTTTAAGGCTAGGTTTATTTTATTTTTTTATTTTTTTACTATAGAAGGAAAACAAGATTTCTTACATTAATATTCGAAATAATTATGAACTGCTACTTTCAATACTTTGGATAGATTTAGATTTATTTAGTCCTGCTTAGTAAATCCAAAATATTATATAAAAATAAATTCTAAAAAAAATTCCTTAACCAAACGTATTCTTTACATGATTGAAAACTTTTGCATCACATTTTACATTGCAGCTGAATTAACAAGAAGGAAATTGGAGATGTTTGGTTTGCAAAATCTGATTAAAGGAATCTCGAAAAGCATTTTATACTGAATGAAGACCTCAGTAATTTGGAAATTACTTAGTGGAAATAATAAGAGTAAGATTTCATTACAAAAATATCTTTTTAAAAATAAACAAATCATCCAAATAAAACGTAATAAATTTTGTCTAAGTAAAGCAAAAAGTTTTTAATTCACAAATGTTTTAACTTAAACTTAGATTTGAAAAAATATAAAAAACAATGAGCTCAATCATTTTAATACATAAAATAAAATCATTAAAGAACGTTTTTTACGCACAAATATAAACAAAGAAAACCCCCCAAAATCCATAAGGACATTTTGAGGATACTTAGATTCTCTTCCCCAATGAAAATAAAGAAGTGAAATGGTTGCAACCCCCCTCGGTTATAGCCCTGAATACTGGCTAATGAACTGATTGAAAATGGTAGAAAAAAAAGAAGTTATATATCTTTAAAGGAATGACGTAACCGATCAGAAATAACAGAACAAGGAACTCGTGAGCAGAAAACTTCCACTGTGACGAGAGAAAAGCGAGTACTTGTCATATCATTTACAAAGGAAGACGTATGTTTATGAATAGAGTAAACTTGGTAAAAATTTAGATCCAAAACTGAACTACATTTTAAAATATTTTAGCCTTTGGGAAATTAAGATATTTTTTGAAATTCCAACAATATTTGGTTATTGTAGGTTTATCACATTCCTGCTTTATAACTTAATTTTAGTAATTTTTCAGCTGAATTCTAAGAGAACGAACGCTTTGTCTGCTGAATGAAAAAGAAGCCACATTCATAAAAAAAATCTGTAAATGCCCTAGTTATTATTGTCGTCAATAGGCTCTTTGTTATTGGAGAAAGAAAATTTATTGGTTGGAGTGAAAACAACTTTGAAGCAAAACCTATGGAGAATACGATAAATCTGTGTACTGACATCCTCAAATCAAGGTAAGACAACTAACCTTTTCAATTCTTTATTTTCTGAAACAGAATCAGTGATAGTCGGAAATTTAGATGAATAAGGTTTATGATATTCAAACTAAATGCATCATCAGTGGCAACTGCTTTAAAATAGCTAGTTTCACAATTAAATAACTCAGAATTTGAAAAAATTTATACAGGCACGGAACATAAGTATCATGACGGTGGTTTTTATTGGAGAGGGGGGATAATTTAATCTATAATGAGGGGGCAAACTTACTGCAAAATGTTTTCAGTTAACTCTCCTCAAAAATTCCCAAGTATTACGAATTACTACGATATCCAGGAAAACTAGAGATTGTTGATTTTCAATTAGTTAACATTTAATGTAACACGGTGATGATTACGTTTCGTAGCAAACCGCTCAACATGTGCGTTGCCATAGTTACCATACGTCATTATCGCAATAGCTTTAATTAAAGAACTAACGCACGTAATTTTCTAAAATTTCAGATTCAATTATTCCGTGATACAAATTAGTGTTGTTTAGTTTTTGATGTAAATTATACTACAAATGGTGCTGTTATCCCTCATTTTTCACGATTCCGCAATAAATGTACCTCAAGAACTAATACATGGATTTTTATCAAACTTCAGATTCAATTAGTATCTGATAAAAAATTGATTCTAATTAATTTTTGGTGTACATCGCCAAACATGTGGCGCTGTTATGCAGATTTTTTAATGATTTTGCAATAGTTCTACCTCAAAAACTAATGCACGGATCATCATCAAATGTCAGATTCAGTTATAAGTTATTCAAGTTGTTGCTGACTAGATTTTGGGTTACATCACCTAAGCGGTTGCGCTGCTTTTCTTCATTTTTCTAAAAGTATTAACATGCATAAGATAGAAGAAAGTTTGGGGATTGCCGCATCTGACTAGCTTATAAATACTTTAAATTTAGTTAATTTTTTCATTAATATGCTATTGTTTTCTATATAACTATAACTAAAAGAATTATTAACGAAAGTATCACAATAAATGTTCCAATAGGACTGTCTGATTGAGTTTATTATAAGAGAAACAATCAGTAAATTAACCTCAGAAAAGGATAGACTTCTATTATGTAAAAAATATCATTTTCAAAGCTTACATAATGTTTAGATTTTCTGAAAAATTGCTGGAACTCTTTCAAATAAAAATAACATGTTAACGTTCACACAAATCATATAATTCGAATATTTTTATTGGAATTGGTTAAGTACTTCACCCCTATAGAGGAACTGGCAGTCACATAGTTCGACTGAAAAAATAACCGTTTGCTTTAAAGAACTATTAATAAAGAGGGAACTGACACAAAATTAAAATAGTGAATATTCAACTGTAATAGCTTTCGCAGGGGTTTCAATACCGTGAAATTTCAAGAGAAATTTCAATCGAAATTCTTGCCTTATTTAAACTGTTTATCAATGCGAAATTTTAGTCGTAAATGTTGACAAAAACAAATTCTCATATTTACTGTGAAATTTCACTTTGATGGACAGTCAGTCCCTGTGTTTCCGCCATCTTGTAACAATCTAGACAAGTTTTTTCTTGATTAATGTTTTAGTAATGTACAATAATAAACGATGTCTAACAAAATCAAAATAAAATTATATAAAATTAGAGTCAAAATTTATCCTAAGTGATTGCTGTTAGTGTCACTAAAAATATTATAATACCTGGGAAAACTACCATCAGCAAAAACCAATAAGCATTTAATAAATATTTGTTGGAATTTTTTTTTAAAGTTAATAAAATAATGCAAAACTTTCTTTTGAAAACTTTCTGGTGGAAATTAACTTCCTCGGAAATCAGAAACAATCGATATGATGCAAAATGCCAATCAGTATCTTCTGACAACTTCCTCAGGCATTTCATTATCAATTGGTAGATAAGACCTGTACGGAGGTGTACTAAATTAAAAAGAAAAACTAAATTAAAAAAGAAAAAGCAAGTAGACTGTAAATTTAATGGAATGTTTATTTTCTAAGAGTCGCTGCTTGTTGCAGCATTAGAGCTTGTTGCTAAGAGACCGTTTCTCTCAATCCACTGCGTCACACAACACGTGAGCAGGGTTACCTAAATTGCCGATTGGCATATAATTGGCGTGGGCTGTGTTTGTCGCCAAGGCGATGTTACAAGATCACAATACAGAAGCGGAACATCCCGCCCGGCGTTGAAATAATTTTATATTTCAAGATACATATGCAATACAAGTAATAACACAACATGATACAGATTATAAAAAAAAATAAATAAAATAAAATAAATAAACACAAATAACACATGAAAAATTAATACATAATAAAGCACATTTAAAGTTTAAGATCTATGATGTTGTCCTCAATGGGTAATATACTTATTTTTGAAATAGGTCGTTTAAAATTACCCTTAGCGGTACGAACTTCAACTACCCTGACTATCCCGTCCGCGCCTGGGAAAACCTTATTAATGCGGCCTAGTGACCAAGTGCAAATGGGTAATTGTGAGTCCTTAAGCAAAACTAGCATTCCTGGCAGAATATTAGGCCTTTTAAATAGCCACTTGTTTCTTTCTTGTAACTGGCTCAGATAATTATTCTGCCAACGTTTCCATATTAACTGCGTTAATTTTTGAGTCCTTTGCCATTTATTTAGCAAATTATCTTTGACCTCACTTAAATTGGGTTCTGGAATTAAATTAAGAGGCTTTCCTATGAGGAAGTGACCAGGAGTCAACACCTGAAGATCGTCAGGATCTGTTGACAAAGGACAAAGTGGTCGCGAATTCAAAATAGCCTCTATCTGTGTGATAACTGTCAGGAATTCCTCGATCGTGAGATGAGCTGAGCCCACAGCTCTTTTTAAGTGGTATTTGAAAGATTTGACTCCTGCCTCCCAAAGGCCACCAAAATTTGGCGCCCTAGGAGAGGAGAACTTCCAGTTAATACCTTCAGAAGCTAAAAAGTTCGAAACTTCATCACTCGTAACAAGTCTGCGTAAACGGTTTAGTTGTCTGCTGAAGCCCCAACGAAATTTGTAGCATTGTCGCTAAAGTATACAGAGCTTTTCTCACGACGAGCGAAGAATCTTTTTAGAGTCGCTATTATAGCCTCGGATGTCAAATCTGAGACAAAATCCAAGTGCACAGCTTTAGTGACCATACATACAAATATGGCAACATAGATTTTCTGAAAAGTACCCTTTCTTTGACCTTTATATTTTATTTCAAAAGGCCCACTTAAATCTAATCCCACATTTGAAAATGGGGAACTGGGCACTATTCTTTCAGGAGGGAGATCCCCCATCATTTGACTAGCCGTTATAGGTTTAATTTTAAAGCATTGTAAACACTCATGTACAATTTTACGCGCAATATTTCTGCCACCAAGCGGCCAATATTTTTGACGCACAGTGTTCAAAAGAGCTTGGGGTCCTACATGAAAATCTCGTTTATGATAATATTGAAAAATTAATTTCGTCAAGCGACAGCTCGCCGGAAGTATAATGGGGTGTTTATGGTCAAAATTCAAATTTGATTTTGCTAGTCTTCCTCCCACCCTCAATAAGCTATCTCCATTTAAAAAGGGATTTAAGAATTTTAACTTACTTGCGCGATGAACCGAAGATCCCTCTTGGAGGACCGAAATTTCAAATTTGAAATACTTTATCTGTTCATTTTTTATTAAATAAACCTCGGCTCTCTTTAATTCCTCCAGCAACAGAGGGCCGGTAGCAGATGTTAATTTTTTACATTTATGTATGAATCTGAAAATATAAGCTAAAATTCTAATTAATTTTTGGAAATTATTGCTAAGATTGATTAAATTATCACAGAAATTAGAGTCAGTATTAATAGCGAAGTCAAGTTGCTGGGAGCTTTAAGCTCACTAGAATAATGTTCATCTTTAATGTCACTTATGTTAGAGTCAGTTTTTGCTATTGTTTCTTCAAGAATTGAAAGAGGCGGGCCATGCCACCACAACTGGTTAGAAGACAGGTTTTCCACACTTGCACCTCTTGATATCAAGTCAGCTGGATTGTGTTCTGACGGAATATGAAACCATGGAAAGTTCTTAGTTTGTTCCTTAATTTGCACAACGCTGTTTCCCACAAACGTTTTCAGGAGATGAGGAGCAGTGTCTATCCAAGCTAAAGCAATAGTTGAATCAGAAAACAAATTGACTGAAGCTATTTGTTTGTCTAATGAATTTAAGACCTTGTTAGTGAGTTTAGCCAGAAGAAGACATGCTGACAGTTCGAGACATGGCACTGTTATTACTTTGGTTGGACACACGCGGGATTTACTACATAATAAGTGACTGATGGTTTCACTAGAATTAGATGTTTGCATGTATATCACTGCGCCATAAGCCTTGGAAGACGCATCTGCGAAAAAATTTAGCACCACTGATTGGTTCACAGCTAGATCTTGGCACTTCAATGGATTCCAGTTCTTTAAGACTTTTGAGGAAGGTTTCCCATTGTTTGGCAACATGAGAGGGCAGCTTCTCATTCCACTCTATTTTAAGAAGCCATAGCTCCTGCATGAATATTTTTGCTTTAGCAATCACTGGCCCTAAGAGATCGAGAGGGTCATCTTCCAGAACTCCACCCTTACATAATAAATCGTTCAAAGATTTTCCATTGGTTGACTTGGCACTAGCGTCAAAAACGACGTGTAATTTTGTGGTTTTACTAGAGGGTCGTAAAACGCTGTGATGTGGTAAGTAATAGCCATCATTAAAGTTCGTGTTTTCTTTTATTTCATGCATGTGATTTAAATCTCTATATTCTTTAATAAATTCTGTGTATAAATTTTTCATAACAGGATCTCGATCTAAACGTTGCCACAGAGAGTTTAATCTTTTCAAAGCAAGATTTTTGGAATTTCCCAAATCGGGTTCTAAAACCTGTGGTTTAAACGGCATCGTGACCACAAACCTACCATCCGGTTTTCTGAAGTGCGTTTTATCGAAGTGATCATTACAATATTCTAATTCTTCACTGTTACAGGGTTTTAAATTTTGTACTTCTTCAATTTCCCAGAAAGACTTCAAAGTGTCATTAAGTAATTCAAGATTTTTTGTTAAGAAACAATAATTAGTATTATTGTTATTTACTGTTTTGTCATAAATACACCCAGATACTAAATACCCAAAAATACTTGATTGCAAATATAAATTATTGCCTAACTTTATTTTTTCTTCATTTAAAAGAGAAAAATACAGTTCAGCACCGATAATTATCTCCACACTGCTTGGAATGTTAAATTTTTTATCCGCTAAACAAATATTTGCTGGAATTTTTAAATCTGATATGTTTATCTTTTTCGAGGGCGTGAAGTCACAAATGTTTGGAACGATTAATAACTCAATATCATAATTGGTACTATTCATTTTATTTGACAACTTTGATTTAATTCTAGATTTAATGTAAATAGGCAATTTATTTATTCCACTTACAGGAATATTTATTTTCTCTTTTTTCAAGCCTAATATTTGTGCTGCTTTAAATGTAACAAAACAATTCTGAGATGCGGAATCTAATATTGCCCTGAAAGGAATTTTGATGCCATTTACATCTGTCAAATAAATTATTGCAGTGCTAATTAAAACAGATTTATTATTATCATTTTCATATGAAAAAAATGAATGAGCAGTAGTTTCGTTTTGTGATAAATCTTCCGAAACAAAATTGCTATTTATTGTTTCATGTATTGGGAGATTGTTTATAGGATTGTTTACTGGTGTTGTATAGTTATGTAATGATGAATGATGGCTTGCGCTCTTGCAAACATGACAAGTGCTTTTTGAATTAAAATAATTAATGAGGTGGGCTGAACTTAAACAATTGAAGCAAAGTTTATTTTTCTTAACAAGGTTAATTCGCTCACTTAACTTCATGTTTTTATATTTAAAACAATGATATAAGGGGTGGCTTTCGGTTTTACAAATTACGCAACATTTACTTTGAAGTTTGCTTGTTTTTATGAATAATGATTTTGCAGTATATTTAGAGGATACGTTAGAAGTTATACTATTTAAAATTTGACATCTTCGCTCAAGAAATTCTAAAAATTCATCAAAATTAGGCACTTCATTATCCTTTAATGTTAGTTCGTATTGTTTACGAGTTTCGTTATCTAGTTTATTTAGAATAATATTCAGCAAAATTGCGTTCGAGAAATTATCTCTATCATACTTTAAGATCTTTAAAGCCCTTAAATTTTTCTTCACGTTATCCAATAAAATGCGGAGATCCTTAGCGGATTCCTGTTTAATTACATAAAGATTTAAAATATTCTTTATATGACAATCTACCATAACTCTTTTATTCTCGTATCTTTGTCCTAACGCATTGAAAAGTGAAACATAATTTTCATCTGGTGTAAGCAAACTCCTCGCTTCACCAGTCAAAGCAGAACGCAAATAAAATAATTTTTCATTATCTTTTAAATTTGAATTATCATTAATAAGCTCATTAAAAGGGTGATTCTCCATAAACAGGGCAATTTGGAAGTTGCAAAATACAAATTTATAAACTATGAAATAAACAACTTTTTTCTTCATATATAGCTTTAAAAAGTGATTTTGCATTAGAATTATCTCCCATCGTTCATAACTCCTAAAATTTAATATTTTATTTATAATTTAAAAAAAACAACTTCCAGGGGAATGATGGTAGTAAGCAGGGGAATGATTCAATAATCTATAAAGCACTGCAGTCAACTATTAATGATATAAAAATTCATATCACTGAACATTTTTAATCAAATAAAGTACTATACATAATTATTTAAATTACTGTACATAGTTTTCACAACAATGAATATATATATATAAGTTTCTTTCTAACAACTGAAGAAAACTTTTCTTTTCGCTTCAGAAAATAAACTGCTTTTGACCTGGGATTCGTATCTTCTTGTTTACTGTTAATTTTAAATTTCAATCTTTGGTTACGTTTTTTATATTTTTCTAATTTTCTACTTAGACATTTTATTTGATTTTCCATTTTTACACATTTTCTATGAAGTGCACTCCTGTTGCGCACTACGCGTTTTCTTCCAGATAATTTCTGTTTCTCGATTAAAGAATTACTTGATTTTGAATTAAAGGAGCGTTGAGTAAATGTTGACATTGAGCTTGTGTTTAATTCTTCATAAATATTATTTGTTGACGCTTCTTCAACAGTCAAAGCTTGATAGTTTTCGGTAGTTTCTGGAATTATTTTTCCATTGTATCCACTTGCTTCTTTTCTCGCGGGCAGTCATCTCTGTAGTAGGCTTTATTGCACCTTTCATATATTTTTTTAGTATTTCTGTCGCTTCTTTTCTTTTTGTATTTTATATGCAGCTGGGTCAATTTTTTTATCTTTTGCTAGCGTTTGCGCTGTGGTTCTATTTTATTTTTTTATTTTCTCCTCTCTAGTTAGTTTTTCTTTTATTTATGGCATCTTCCTGAAAACAAAGAGAATTTTTATAAAAAAATCATTTTGTTATCAGATTAATTTTGTTTATTTGTATTAAATTTTTGCATTAATCTTAATGAAAAGAATTATTTTTTTTCCATATTAACCATTTATATAAAACAGGATGCTGGTAAAGTAAAAGCTAATATTTTTTCTTTTGTAGGTATAGACATGCTTTAATTTAAAGTGGTACGTAAAAATATTTAAATTAAAAATGAAAATGAGATACACTCAAACTTAATGAAGTGTCTAAATTTAATCATACATTTAAAATAAAAATCTTAAACACACATTAATTTCTTTTTTAATTATGAAAATCAGTGTTGAATTCAGACTTTTTTCTCCGGGGGGGGGATATTATAGATTTCTGGGGGGATGAGAATGCCCATTTTGACCATTGGAAACCCAAAATCTTAAATTTTCCTCTGACCATCCCCTGGATTCAATACGGATGAAAATTGAACAATACAGATTTCAGATAAGTTACATTGAATTCTCCTTGAAAAACAACTAATAAAAAAAAGTTTCCGATTGAAATTAAGCAACAATAGCAATAAATGATTACATACTGTTTCAAATTAATGCAAAATACTCGTATTGTCAATTTTTTTGAAATAATTGAGTAGTAATATTAACTAAATTAAACATTTTTCATTTTTTTTTAAATTTTCTAAATTGTAACAAATTAATATGTAAAAAATGTAGCGTCTATATTTAAAGATTATCTACAACTAAAGTATTTCAATTTACATATAAAAAATAATTTATAATTATCAATATTAAGAATTTTTGAATATTTTTAAATTTTAAAACATTTAGTTTCTTTATTAATGTATTAATAGTGTTTTTAGCCAAGATCTTAATAACATTTGTAAAATTTCATCATTCCCCTAACTGGAATCATTCCCCTGCTTTAAGAACAGGCAGGGGAATGATGCTAGGGGAATGATGATTTGTTAGTAATATCTACCTTAGAACCACATGGGGAAACAAAAAAAATTTAAAATGATTGCACATATTAAAAAACATGCATTAAAAATATAAAACAAAATAAAAAAAAGCTTACCTTTAATTTATCCACAAAAAATTGATCCAGGGTAATGATGGCTAATAAAAATATTCGTTTCGGAAATCCACTTTTCAACATCTGCACTCACAAACAAAATGGCTACATACTCCAAACTTTTAAGGTTTCTCTTCCATGCAAGTAGTTAAAATTGGATTAACGACAAATTTGAAACCAGCGGCATCTATTGGTGTTTTTTTTAATTATTTTTGTAAGTGCAGGGGAATGATGCCCAAATTGATGGACATACTTCATTGTGTTTTTTCACAGAGTTGCATTATAGTATACCTCTACATATGTACTCCTCATATAAAGGAACAAATTGTGATACTGTATTAATAATTACAATTTTTTAAAATCAATATTTAATAAATATTTGGTGGATTCAAAGTCTAATTCTGGGGTTGGGGACAGCCAGGGGAATGATATTTTACATACATTTATATATATATAGATTGTTTAGAATTATTTTTTAAGTAAAGGATATTTATAGTAGATGGCAAAAAAGTACAGCTTTTAGTAAAAATAAACTTTATTGGTAAAATAGTTTTAAAAAAATTATAGAATCAAGTGGGACTTCGTTTTTTCCTATTCAATGAGAATGATCCAAAAGTACTTTTAAATACGGACCATTCTTCAATTCTGCCACTAAAAACCGGCAATATGACCCTAGGTAGCTTAATGCTAGATGTTTTAGCTTGGTCCTGTTCAATGGATTTTTTATTAGAATCAGTATTTTCATAATAAGCATTAATAGAGGATTTTAAGCTTACCTCTAGTTTTAGAATATCCTCGTCCAGTTGACTGAGTGTTTTTTCCGTTTCTTCCAACTTTTCTTCCTCTATTATTGCATAATACTCTAGTTGAGCTTCAAACTTTTCTTCTGTTTTCGACAGTAAGTCCAGGAGAGCTTTCCATTCGGATAAATTAAATGTTTTTCCATCCGTTGCGTTAAATATTCTAGTGACTTGGGCCTTGATATTCCCTCGCCTTCTGTTTAACGATGTTATTTCAGTTACCGACATTATTCATCTTGTTGACGAAATTCGATAAATTCGATATTTAATTCAATAGAAAAGACACTGGCTCGTTCATACCTCCGGTTCGCTAGGACCAAATGTACGGAGGTGTACTAAATTAAAAAGAAAAACTAAATTAAAAAAGAAAAAGCAAGTAGACTGTAAATTTAATGGAATGTTTATTTTCTAAGAGTCGCTGCTTGTTGCAGCATTAGAGCTTGTTGCTAAGGGACCGTTTCTCTCAATCCACTGCGTCACACAACACGTGAGCAGGGTTACCTAAATTGCCGACATATCCTTTGAAATAGTAAAACTTCAACTGCAACTGCTTTCTAATAGGTATATAACCATTACAGAAAACTACCACCAGTAAATATAAGTAGAAAATTTTTCTTAATTTTAACACCTCAGCATTTGATATTTTCAATTAAAAAAAAAGTTGATAAAACCTGATATTCATTTTAACTCATGGAAATTAACTTCAGCGGTAGTTAGTAAAAAGTTTGGTCGGTCGAGCCGGAGCGACTAGTGTATATAAAGTTTAAATATAAATTTTAATTACGTAATTATGACGAAAACGAAAGCAGAAATAGCACGTGAGAGTAAATTCATTTTCATAATAAAAGAAATTAAATGATATAATTTTCAAGTTGCTGAAGCTATTGAAAATAGAAATTTGCAATTATTAGAGAATCTTAAGAGTGAATTCATTAGTTTAGAATCTGATTTTAAAAAATCTTATTTTGGTATAGCTGAAGAAGCCTTAAATGAGTTATATGATTCGTTTACAAAAGCAAAGGATATCGTGGTTGAAGATTTAGATAAAATTAAAGACTTTCTTGTAAATCAGGGTGTAAAAATACAAGAAAATAAAGAAGTAACTAGTAATAATTTAAGAATGTCTGTTAGGGATAAGATTTATTAAGATATTCATTAAGATTACCGAAGTTTGAATTACCGATATTTTATGATGTTGTTAATAATTGGATCACCTTTAAGGAAACATTTCTGATTGCAATTCAGAATAATGAAAATTTATCAGATCATTTAAAATTTTCTTATCTTATAGCAAGTGTGAAGAATTATCCAGCTAAAATAATTTCGGGTTATTCAATTTCTGAAAATAATTATAAGAAGCGTGGGAAACTCTTGTTAATCGCTATGATAATCGTAAGAAATTGGCATATTCATTACTGTCAAAGTTTGTTAATGCCAAATCATTAAAATCACCTACGCAAAAATCAATTTTAGAGCTATTAGACACTTGCAATGAAGTTATTCGAAATTTAAAACCTTTAAAATTCGAATTTAATGAATTTGTTGATTTGATTTTAGTTTAATCAGTTCTAACGAAATTCGATGATAATTTAGGAAAACAGGGGAATTATCATTAAATAATTATTGTTTTACAAGTTATGAGATGATAATTAGGTTTCTAGAAAAACAAGCACGTAGCTTGCAAAATTGTAATGCTGAATTTATAAAAACTGCGTCTAAATCTAATCATAAATATGATGTAAAATCTCAGCATTTTCCAAAAAGTTCGGTAGGGAATACAGGTGTAACGGATAATATAAGTAAATCGCAAAAACTTATTTGTCCTCAATGTAATGAACCCCACTAACTTCATAGATGTCAAGCAATGCAGAATTTATCTATTTAGCAACGCTGGCATTTAGTAAAATAAAAAAGTTCTAATTACAACAAAATTACAAAAGATTACAACAAATTTACCAAACTTTTTGATTACGACTAAGTTTTGGCCACACATATTGAAGGTATGATCCAAATTTATACACTGTTAAAAATCTTGTTCTAGTTTGAACCAAAAAAGTTTGTTTATTGGTGCTCAAAAGCTGCCACCATAAGATGGGGAAATCTCGTACCAACATTTGGAGCTTCCTTGTTCAACCTCGTTCCAAGTATTGGAACTATGCTTCAATGGGAACTTCAAATTTTGGTTCAAGATTTCACCATCTTACGGTGGCAGATATTGAGCACCAAAAAACAAACTTTTTTGGTTCAAACTAGAACAAGATTTTTAACAGTGTAGATATGATCTCAGATATGATCCAAATTTTCATGTGTCCAATCCTATCGATCCCCTTATAGATGCAGATTTGTTTGTCAATATCATAATAGGAGAATCTATTTTAGAACTTAAAGGATCACCAAGTGCTATTAATTCCAATCTGGTTTGGATACTATCGGGAATCATTTATTCGAATGAATCAAGAATTCGAATGAATTAGTTGTCATCTTACTACACAGATTATTTCTCAATTACAAAAATTTTGGGAACTTGAATCAACTCCTATTCCTGACCCAATCTTTCTTGTTGAAGATAATTATGCGAAAACAGTTTCACGTACAGAAACAGGAAGATACATAGTAAACTTGCCATTTAAACCAGTTCTCAGAGATTCTAAATCTCAAGCTTTACAGCGTTTCTATTTTTTGGAGAAAAAAACTCCAAAAAAACCCTATGTTTAAAGAACAATATTTATCTTTCATGCAAGAATATATCAAATTGAGGCACATAAAACTTGTACCAAACTAAGAAATTTCAAATACGGATAACTTTTATCTCTTACATCACGAGAGATTATTAAAAGAAGATAGTTCAACTACACGACTTAAAGTAGTACTTGGCGCATCAGCAGTTGGTTCATCAGGGCTCTCTTTAGGTATGCTTATCTGTAGGAAGGTCAAAAATTGCAGCCGGAAATATTTTCTTTATTATTAAATTTCAGAATGAATCCAATTGCCTTTAGTGCTTATATTATAAAAATTTTCAGGCAAATTCTCGTTAATCAAAAGCATGTTGATTATCAACGCATTCTTTGGAGTTTTAATTTAGAAGACACTATCAAAACGTATAGGTTGTTGGCCGTTACATACGGTTTTTCTTGTGCGCCTTTTTTGGCTACTAGGACATTACGCCAGTTAACCATTGATAACGAATAATATTATAAAAGAGTATGTCAGATTATTCAAGATGAAATCTACGTTGATTATCTTCTTTCTGGATCCAATTCACAGGAAAATGCTCAAGTTTTAATAACTGAATTAATAAAGATTATGCAAAGCGGAGATTTCAGTATAAGAAAGTGGACCAGTAACTATTCGGAAGTAATAAGTCACTTCCTGATAAATTGAAGGCTTCCTCGAAAAAGTCATTCAGAAGATGATATCTTTAAAATCCTCGATTTAATTTGGGATTCTTTCAAAGATGCTTTGCAAATTTGTTTTAATGATTTAAAGAACGTAAAAACAAAACGAGATTTGTTATCTGTAGTGGCTACTATTTTTGACCCTCTGAGTTACCTAACTCCTATAACAAGAAAGTTAAAAATTACGTTACAAGATCTTTGGAGAGAAAAGATTTCTTGGGATGAAGAAATCCCAGATTCCATACAACAGGTTTATAATTTATTTTCATCTGAAATGCATTTATTAAAATCACTTGAAATTCCTAGATACATGAATTTATTTAATCAAGCTGATGTTCAAACTCAGTTGCATGGTTTTAATGATCGTTCAAATAAAGCTTATGCCGCTGTAACCTACTTACATGTTGTTACACCTGAAAAGGTAATCGTAAATTTGATGGCAGCTTAAACTAAAATAAATCCTAAAAAACCTCAATCATCGCCACGTATTGAGCTTTGTTCAGCTCTTGTACTAGCAAAGTTATGTTCGGTAATTTTCGACACATTACCAATAAACTGACAGTAATTATCTGTGGTCAGATTCACAGATTGCACTCAGTTAGCTAAAACACTGCCTTTAAAGATAAATCAATTCAAACTCAATAGAGTATATCAAATTCAAGCATTAAAGCCTTCCCATGAGTGGAATCATATTCCAGGAATTTTAAATCCTGCAGATGTCGCTTCTAGGAGAGTTCCGTCACGAAAGCTTCTTAATCATTCTCCGCGGTGGCATGCACCTCCATGGCTGCTGTCAAGTGAAGAAATAATAATACCTAAGTACAATGTCGCGATATCTGACTTAAATCAAGTAATTAACTCTGTCAGTAATGTAACCCAAGTAAGTGCACCTCCAGACTTTCTTCTTATATTTCGAAAATTCTCTAGGCAGTCAAGAGTCACAACCTATTGTCTTAGATTCATCTATAATGCTAGACATAGTACATCGAAAAAATCCGGAAATTTTAGTTTAGAAGAAGACCTTTAACACCGAAGTCATGAGATACATCTGATCCGCGTGCATTAACACCGGCACATTTTTTAATAGGAGCACCCCTCCTTGATATTACAGAATCTTCTAATTCTAGAGCTCCGCCATTAAATGCTGGTTGGCGCTTGAATGTAAAGGCTAAGAATCTGTTTTGGTGTAGTTGGTCACGAGAATATCTTCAGCATCTCTAACAGCGTACTAAATGGACTACTACACGAGTTAATCTGAGAGAAGGAAACATGACGATAGTTCATGACGGATTCCTGCCCATGAGATGGAATATGGGCAGAATTCTAAAAATATCCCCAGGATCGGACTGTCATGTTAGTGTCATTTTGATAAAAATGGCCGACGGGCCATCAAACTCCCCATTACAAAAATGTTCTTTCTACTGCCTGGGCCGGAGGATGTTTACTATTGAGTAATGACTGTAGATGGCAGCAGTAAACATTTTGTACCAGCCAACAACTGACTTTATTAAATTTTAATTATTTTTTATTTCTTATTATTTTTTAACTCATTTGTATTTTTAAACTCCTAAGATTTTTTTTCCTATATATTTTGCATTATAACATATGTTATTCATCTGTCTGGATATTGTATTCCTTTTTCTGTAGTATGCTTTTTGACTGCGGGACTTGTATTGGAACAAAATACTATGATTCGAAATGGTGGACAAAATCTCAAATTTTAAGAATGTCATATTAAAATCTCTCAAATCATCTTTATCTTGATTTATTAATCCTTTTAAAATGGTATACAATTAGCAAACAAATAATTCTAAAATAGTTCTTGAAAAGAAATCATTATTAAAATCAACAGAGGAGATACCAGAAAAAGTACAGAATAATTATGCAAATCTTCGAATGAAACAAGAGGGAAATTCTTAAGGTACTTTTTATATTTATTCTGATAATAAAATCTCATCTATTAATTCATTTAAATCTCCACACCTACCACCAGTAAATATAAGTAGAAAATTTCTCTTAAGTTACACCTCATCAATGGACATTTTCAATTAAAAAAAATATTTCATAATACCTGATATTCATTTTTACAGATGGAAATTAACTTCAGCGGTAGTGATTCCGCTACATTATGACAACTAAGAGAACCTTCAGTTTGTTTAAGTGAAAAGATAATACTTGATTAAACAGACGCCAGCAAAAATAAATAGAAAATTTTTACCATATTTGACAGAAAAATTTCCGATCAGTTAGACAACTGTTTCTATTCAAATTTACTTGTGAAAGAAACTGTTGATTGAATAAAAATATATAACCTTTATCTTGTGACAACATCCTCTGATCCTCTTTATTCATTCTCCATTGATAAGACGCAATGTGCATCGATCTTTTTAACTTAATTATTTGCTTATCATAAATTCCACACGTGATAGCTTTTTTATGACCTGAATACTTAAGTAACCAATCACAGTTTGGGAAGCAACGCGGATTACATCGCCACTAAATGAAATAACGAATTAAGAAATATTTACGTGTGTTTCACAGACAATATAGATTTACTATTGATATGTTTTATACATTTTACTTAATAAAGTATCACATGGCTATCTGGAAACATCACAGAAACAAATATGATTTTAAAATATATTTGCCCTGTTGATTAACTTGCAAGCTAAAGCACAGATTGTTCTTGTTACAATTTATTACAATGTTCATTTTTTCAAAAGTTGATTATTCTCGCTGCATCATCTTTGCATTCAAAATTTTTTCTTAAAGTATTAAGCTGATGTTTTGAATATCAAGTATTTGTTTTTATTATTACATAAGTGTATTTTATTACTAACATAAAAAAAATATGCATTTTTCTAAAATGTCTAATTTTTAAGTAACAATTTCAGTATAGTAAATGAAAAAAAGGAGACTTTTTTTTCTTGTAGAAGGCTTTTTTCTTCATTTTTTTAAACTGAAAATATTTCTAAATGACACATGTTCTATGACAACGAAATTAATATAATCGCAGCATTAATTTTTGTTTATTTATTCTAGATCTAAATTGAATTTCAGTATACTTTCTGCTGGTAATTTATTTTTTATTAAAATGTTTGTTTGTTGAAAGTGTTTGTATCGCTAAAAATTTTGAAACCATAATGTTATCGTTACTAAAAGATTGTTTCTAAAATTATTTTCCCTAAAAATATTTGACTAGGTTTCAGTATTTTTGCTGCTATTAATAAATTAAAAATCTGATGCTCTATCAACCACTCTGTAAAAGAAAACTATAAGTTTACTAAGAACTTTCTACGAAACTAAGATCTCTAGAACTTTTTATGTAACGGTAAAAACAAAATTTCATGTAACGGATACACTTTTGGAAAAAAGATTGGTCTAAAAGATTATTATTTTTTTCTTTTTTTTAGGAAAATGGAATATCTAAACATCTTTATGCAAGTTCCATTGGGGTTACATATAATATTTTAGTAAGATTATTATAGTTTTAGTATATTCTTTTTTAAACTTAAAGATTTTTGTAGTTTTACATAAAACTAATTATGTAATTTATCATTATTATTATTTTTTGCAGTCAAGCCATTTAGTCAAAGAAAGAAAAAAAAATTGCCTCAAAAATTAAATCTTAAGTAAACATAGAAATAATATTTGTCACAATATTCTTGATCATTCAAAATATGCTATTAATTCTTTCAACGGACAACTTATACCTTACACGATTGAAAATTAATTTATTTTAATATATTCCTTGAAAATGCTTATACTATTTGCAATTATTAATCTATCTTTTAAAATGAGGGGTTATTAAATATTAATCGCTCTTGAGGATTAAATTAATTAGAAAACGTAGACCTTCTGTTAACATCCATTTAACTCTTACCAATTACCTTTCATAATTAATGATTTACCGTTTACTTAAATTAATATATTAGAAGCTCTCTTAACGTAATAGTTTTTGGACTAACTGATCATTAATTATGTGGCATTAAATGTGCTATTGCAAAACATATATCAAGTCAACCGTAATTCACTGGACAAATTATACGGTTTTATGTTTGTTTAATTGAGCGAGAATTATTCTTAAAGTTTTCAACAGTATCCTATTCTGTTTGATCCAATATGATGATATAGCTATCATTACTGTAATTTGGTTAAGGACACTTATAAATTTAAAAGAAAATTTTCTTAATAATTGTAACAAATGATTAATTTTAATTACATTAATGGGCAATTATTTTATTATTTTCCTCATTTTTTAATCTTTCTTTAAAAAACGCAAATTTTTTTTAATATAATACTATTATTAAGATAATTAATTGTTTAATATAAATTCCTTCTTATCTTTGAAATAAATTGTGATAAAACAGTTTGTAATACCTGTATTCCGGGCATTAAACTTTTATTACATACATATCTGCAGTCTATGACAGAAAAGTAAACTCGTAAAATAAATGTGAAATATATGTACTTTACGTTCTTTCAATAAAATAATAATAAAAAATGAACACTTAAACCTACATTTATTCGAAGCTCTGTGTATAGCATTACAAAAATGCTTAAGTATAAAATTACGTAATTACTAGTTGAGTTTTTAAGGAAGATTTATGGTTAAAAAATATTACACTAAAAAGGAATGAACTGTCACTTTAATTATGTGCTTTCAACCAAGATATGTTCCACGATACTATCAGTTGTGTTATAATTTCGTTTCTCTTCACAAATACTTTTCATTCATCATTGTTTTCCTAACTGTAAGATGCACCCCTTTTAAGGCCGCAAACAAGGAAAGATACAATAAACTATATGACCATTAATCTGCAGACACTTTCAATTTTTGACATTATCATGAATATATAAAAATATCGCGTCGCATTTGAGATTTTAAAGAATAAGTTTAACTTTATATTTACCAAGTCGATTTGCTGAAAAGGTCAATTTGATGATCAACAAAAAATCAGAGAATAATAATAATAATATTTGGGATCACCCCGTAAATTAAAATGCACGGGATGATTTATTAATGTATAATGTAAATTTATATGTAGTGTACATGCTTATAGATTGTTGCAAATATAGAACATATGTTTAGGACTGTGAATATATAATGTTACCAATTTTTTGGTAATTTTGGTCCCTCCCTACCCCCTTCCGATATCATACGTTATCATCTCTCGACCCCTTCCAATAATGATATCGTTAACAATGTCGAAAATTGTTTAAATTATAAAATTTATTTCTTTTGTTTGGAATGATATACAAAACTGGTTAAATTTATCTTTAGCATACTTTATTAATTCAAATGAAGATAAGTGAATTAAATTACACTTTAAAGAAACAGTTATTACTTAAAGTGTTTTATAATACTTTTTTGTTACATGATGCATTCAACAGTATTATTGTTCTGTTGCATTTTCCCTGCACGGAGGAAGGGGTGGGGGGAAGATATAAATTCTTATTAACGAAATGAATGGACAACTTTCTTTCTTTTCTTCTTTTATTTATTAGCAAACGACAGCTTTATTACAAATATACTTCACATATAGTTTCTTGAACAATGATTATATATGTATACACATATGACAAGAGAATAAGAAGTACTCCATTGTTCCGAATTAGATAATTTTATACTAATTTACAGATTTTACCAACAACTTTGTATTTTCATAAAAATAGATAACAGAATGGAAAATGATAACGTACTATTTTGAATTTAAGACCGTGTTACAAATAAAAAGGGAAAATTTTGGTTGGATCAAAAATGATATAGATATCAAAAAACAAACTCCCCCGCATCTCCTAGAAATTCCTACGATATCATGTGCCAGACCCCCCCTTGTCCCCTAAAATGATAACGTTATATTTGTCCAGACCCTTATGGAAATGTAGCGATTTTTTTAAGTTAAAAAAATCATTCATGTTTTTAGCTTAAAGAAGTTGGTTTTTAGCTTGGTAGAAATAACAAGTGTAGAAGATACAATATACCGCAATTCGAGTATGTTACATATTTTATAAAATATGAGCAGTTCTATGAACTTTTTTTAAAATCTGTGCTTGCACTAATTATAACAACGATTTTTTTTCCATACAATATAGTGGTCGACTGTATGGTGTAACGCGTAAAAAATCAAGTCAAAATCATTAAAATTCAGAAGGATTTAGAATATTGAGGAAAGGTCTCTTCATACTAAAGTTGCACTATATCCGCAACGATGACATAGATTTGACACCTTATATGGATCTTTTGTTAAATTTTACATTATGATAATAAACGAAAATTTATTAGATCAAGAAATTTGATAATACAAAAAATAATTATTTTTAAATTTTAAGTTGAACACTTTTGTAACTCTTTCAGAATATGACGCACTCTGGTTATAGTTTATTAATCAACAAAAAAAAATTTTCGAAATGTGTAATGTGATTTTAGATTTACGCAACTAGAACTATTAAAAATTGATTTCGGTTAAAAAATATTATACACTGGGTTTCAAATGGATATGAACGCCAAGATTTTAAGCATGGAAAAGAAGAAAACGTTACAAACGAATGGGGATTTCCTTAAACAAATAAAATAATGCATAATTTCCATTTAAATGCCTATTTTAGATTCACTGTGTGGAACAATTAGTAATTTAAATGTGCTGGATGCTCACCTTTTTATTCTTATTACTAACGGAATGTGTGAAAAGGATGATATCATTGATGAAACTAATATGATTATTTAATGCCTATGATATTGATTAATAATTAAATACTATAATCGGACATAGGAGCTTCAAATTCAATATATTCTTCTTCTTATTATTATTATTATTTTAATTTGTTTTTAATTGCTATTCAGACACACTGCATGCATCATGGCATTATTATTTTCACATATGGAATTTAAAAATAAATGTGTGAAAATTTAGGCATTTTCTCGAATATTTAAAGTGTTGGGTAAAATTTTTCCAAATGCCCCATGCGCATACCATATATATTAATATCCGCAATACTTCTTAAAGATGTTTGCCTTTATATATGTCATAAAACCATGCATCACTTTTTAAAACTAAATATAATTGGAAAAGGGAAAGTCGGGTTAATGTAGATATATGAAGCAAAAATGCTGCAAATTTTATAAAATTTAGAGTATATTATGAATATATATGAATATATATAAATATATATAGGAACAAATATGATCAATTTACAGCCATAATGTATAAATTTGTTATATGATTCAGATATTTTTACTTTTAAAATTTTGATAAAAGAAAAATATTCTAAATACATTTGTAACATTAAGACTGTATTTTAAAATAATATTTTGTGCCCAGTTGTTAAATTGAATTTTCGGAAATTGTTCATTGTCTAATGGGATTTTAATCACATAATTGTCGTTCCTCTTATATAAATCACTTCAACCCCCTTATTTTCAGAAGCGAAAGGATCACCCATAATGCATTTGGATTTGAAATGGAACGAAAGCCAAAATGTAACACCAATAAGAACAATGTGTTTAATGACTCCATGAATAAATTATTTTCAGAAAATCCATCGTGATATATGAAGAAAATTCTCGTTTAAAGAAATAAAACATGACATCGTAATTAGGATTAAAAACTTAGCATGACTGCGAGTAGATATTACCGTTTACTAATCTATAGGTTTCATTGATATATAAGTATTACTTAAATTTATATACTTATAGAGATAGATATAATCCAGTTTTTTAAAGTATAAATTATGATTCTCAAGATTTACATGCCCCTATGTAATAAAAATAATTAAATCATGTCGAAAAAAAAACATTTTTTTTTACCATTTAAAACATACTGAAAGAAAACAATACATCAATTTTGCCTACTCAATTTTGCTTTACTGACTTTCAGTCGGAGGTATGGACATAGATTATAAACTATTTAATAAACGTGTCCGTAATTCTGATAACGTTAACTTTTATTTTTAAAAAAGTGGTTCGTTCACAATGAGTGTAGAATTTTATTTTTTAAAACTTTTTATGAAAGAAAAATATCCTAAATACATTTGTAAGTATTAAAACTATAACTTAAAATAATACTTTGTGCCCATTTCTTAAATAGAATTTTAGAAATCTTTCACTGTCTATTGTGATTTTAATCACATAATTGTCATTCCTTTAAATTAAATCACTTTAACCTACTTATTTCAGATGGGAAAACATCAGCCATAATGCATTTGGATTTGAAATAGAACAAAAGTCAAAATGTAACACAAGTGATAACAATTTGTGGTTAGCGACTGCACGAATAAATTATTTTCAGAAAATTCATGGTGATAGATGAATGAAATCATAATTTAGGGAAATAAAGTACGATTAATTAATTAATTTATTGTAATTAATTAATTTATTTATTTATTGTATTAATTTATTGTAATTACGATTAAAACCTTCTCTTGTCTGCGAGCTGGTATTAACCTTTACTAAGGTATAGATTTCATTGCAATAGAAGCATTACTTAAATTAATGTAATTATACAAAATTACTGTAAAATTTTCTATTCAAAATTTCTCACGCCTTGCATTTATTATTCTTTCAAAATTTAATTGATTAAAAAGCAAATGATATATATATATATATATAGATATAAATGGCTTCGGCCCTTTTTCGTTGTGTTGGCTTTTAAGCAAATAAAGTTTGAAAGACCAATCCATTACAGATATAATTCAGTTTTTAGAAAATTAAATTATGATTCTCAAAATTTACATGCCTATATGTAATAAAAATACTTAAATCATGTTGGATTTTTTTAGCGTTTAAAAAATACAGCAAACGAAACAACATTTCAGTTTTGCCATTTTACTCGGTTGTTAGCAGGTTTTAAATGCAGTTTATATACTATTTAATAATTCCAAAAATATGTTCATAATACTGATAATTTTAACCTTTATTAAAAAAAGTGCTTCGTTTAGAAAAATATAAGTGTATATTTTATTTCTTAAAACTTTTTATGAAAGAAAAACATCCTAAATACATTTGTCAGCATTAAAACTATAACTTAAAATAATAATTTGTGCCCATTTAATAAATAGAACTTTAGAAATTTTTCATTATCTAATGGGATTTTAATCACATAATTGTCGTTCCTCTTATGTAAATCACTTCAACCCTCTTATTTTAAGATGCGAAAGCATCACCCATAATGCATTTCGATTTGAAATGGAACGAAAGTCAAAATGTAACACCGTTGACAACAATTTGTGTTTAATAGCTCTATGAATAAATTATTTTCAGAAAATTCATGGTGATATATGAAGAAAATTGTCATTTAGAGAAATAAAGCATGACATTATAATTAGGATTAAAAACTTCTCATGACTGCGAGTAGATATTACCGTTTACTAATCTGTATGTTTCATTGCAATACAAGTATTACTTAAATTTATATAGTTATAGAGATATAATCCAGTTTTTTAAATTATAAATTGTGATTCTCAAGATTTACATGCCTCTGTGTAATAAAAGCATTTAAATCATGTTCGAAAAAACATCTTTTTTTAGCATTTAAAACATACTGAAAGAAAAAAAAATTTCAATTTTGCTCTTTCAGTCGGATGTATGGAGGTAGATTATAAACTATTTAATAAACGTGTCCGTAATTCTGATAACGTTAACTTTTTTTTTTTTAAAAAGTAGTTCGGCCACAACAAGTGTATAAATTTATTTCTTAAAACTTTTGATAAAAGAAAAGCATTCTAAATACATTTGTCGCATTATATACGATTTTAAATAATACTTTGTGTCCATTTCATAAATAGAATTTTAGAAATCTTCCATTGTCTAATGTAATTTTAATCACATAAGATGTCGCTCCATTATGTAAATCACTTCAACCCATTTATTTCAGATGGGAAAGCATCACCCATAATGCATTTGGATTTGAAATGGAACGAAAGTCAAGATGTAAGACTAGTGATAACAATTTGTGTTTAATGACTGCATGAATAAATTATTTTCAGAAAACTAATGTTGATACATGAAGAAAATTATGATTTAGGGAAACAAAGCATGATATTGTAATTACGATGAAAACTTTCTCGCGAGCTGATATTACTGTTTAGTAAGCTGTACTTTTCATTTCAATAGAAGCATTATTTAAATTAATATAATTACACATATAAAATCCAGTTTTTAATATTTTTTTATTAAGGGTGTCCAAGACACGAAAATCTTCAAATTTTCTAAAAAACTCTATTGCATTATAAAAGTTTCTGTTTAAAATGACGTTCGAATCATGTTTCTATCTTAATTGGAATAAGAAATGTTATTGTTTTGTTTGTTTTTAAAATCTAGCTTTGAGGCAATCTCTGTCATATGAAACTACGTCTTAAGAAAATGTGTTTTTCTTCATGATGAGTTTTTTCACCATTTTTCATTTTTGAGTTGTTATAAATCAAGAACTGATGAAGATAAATGATTCAAACTTGGTACATGTATTTTTCAACTGTTTACTTTAATTTTGATTCAGAAAAGGGAAATAATTATCTACTTTTCAAAATGTGATTTTTTTAAGTTAAATCATTTTTTAAAGCTTTTATTTTAGCTTCAATATCTTTTTAATTTTTTTATTTAAATTAATATTTTTAAAAATGCTTAATCATAACTAAAACTTATATAATTGTGTTCATTTAAATGAAAAAAAATTAAACTGTATAAATAATATTTGAAGTTACAACAATATTAAATTACTCCACATTTTCAATAAATTTTAAGTTTAAAATTTTTTAAATGCGATTATGAGATGTTTTATCATGGAATTCTGTTTACAAAAATTATGGTTAACCATCATAAAAAAAATTCAAACTTTTAACTCAATAAATAAAAATTATTATTTTAAAATGTGCCGCGGACCCCATAAATTATGATTCTGGAGGTTTCTATGCACATATGTAATAAAAATATTTAAATCAAAATAGAAAACCATATTTTTTATCATTTAAAACATACTGCAGAGAATACAACATTACAATTATGCCCTTTTGCTCGGCAATCAGGAGGTTTTAAATAAGTAACTTATTTAATAATTCCAAAAACATACGCATAATTCGGAAAATTTTTCCTTTTATTGAAAAAAAAATGTTGTGACTAAATGAAAAGGAGTATAAAATAAAGTTTTTAAAAGTATTTTTTTGTCGAGTAAATGATACCTTTTGCACTGTAGTGACCTTTTGCACTGAATTCCCACTCACCACTAGTGTCCCACGTAAATGGACGCTCCATATACTCTTGACACCAGTACTTTAAGGGCCACAAGTAGTCACTAAAAAAAGACTCGAATGATAATGTAAAGGCTGTGGGGGCGTTCTTTTCAAATATCTCGCTCAAATATTTATATTTTTGTATGATTTTTTTTGCATAGGATAGCTGAGGACGATCTACGACCGGTCTAGTTTTTACATTTTCAATTTTAGTTTCAGATTTGTTTTTAAAAAATTACTTTAACTTCCGAAGCCAGTTAGAACCAGCTCTTAAATTGAAACTATCATAATATAAAAATATATAACAAAAATCGAAAATGTAAAAACTAGCCCGGCTGTAAATCATCCTCAGCTATCCTATGCAAAGAAAAAATTATGTAAAAATATTAAAATTTCAGCGAGAAAGAACGCCCCTATAAACTTAACATTATCATTCGAGTCTATTTCAGTGATTACTGTTGCATCTTAATCTAATTTTTTCTACATTATCTAATGGCCGAATAATTTGTGATAAAACATAGCGAAATAATCTGTAAGATCTTAAGGGTTTCCAAAGCATTTGGCGCCCCGATTTACGAGGGCCGCCGCACGACACTAGGAATGGGAGTCATCTTTCGAGTGCAAAGATTTAAAAAGACATTACGGAATACATATGGATATCATTATAATCCTGTTTTTTAACGAAGATACAGTACACTTGAAAATAAACATTTTCGCTTAAACTAATACTAAATCCATTAATTCAGTTAAAAATGCTGAGAGGTTAGACAGAAGGGTAATCGTATTAAAATTTCCATGAACTGGTTAAATTCAATATATTGTAAATCATATCTTAATTAATGTTTTGACACAAATATTTAATAAAGTCCTTGTAAAAAAGTTATTACAACCAGGACTATCAGCCTATGCAAACGATAGGTATTTTTTTTTAAACGAAGATATGCAGTGTAATTTATGAATTACACTTTTCTAAATCGCTATTAAACAAATTTAATTACAATTTCAAGTACTACTTCGCACATATTGTTAAAGTGGATATCAGAAATCATTCGCGTGTAATGTGATTTTAATATCATTATTGCCATTCGTCTTATGTAAAGCCTTCCAGCCCACATTTTCCTGACAGCAACGATTCAATAATAATCCATTTGTGTTTGAAATTAAACAGAAGTTAAATTGCCGCCAATGAGAGCAATTTCTGCCTAAAGACTACCTGAATAATTTAGTTTAGGAACATTTACGTTGATATATGAAGACAATTAGAAGAAATTTTACAATATCATTATGTATTACAATATCATTACAATTCATTATGTTTATAGTATTCGCACATATTTAAAAACATTTCTTTTTAGTAAAAGGAAAGTACTCCATAGTATAGTGTTTTTTAAAACACCTTTTTGTGAATTAAATTATTAATAAGAATGGAAAATAATGCATTAAGAATTCATTACGAAACACTTTCTAATACTGACAGATTATTATTATGAAATTTCATTTTTCCATACAATAAAATAGGATGTCTAAGCAATTTAAACTAAATGCACCGCACAAGATTATTCCCTTTTGAATTTACTGTATTTGGCTTATTTTTGCGTCTCTTAACAGAACTTTAAATTCTATATTTTTCATTTTCAGTAGCGAACCATCAAGTGTGAAATTAATTGATATGCAAAATATTCATGTTATTTCGAGTATATATATACGAGTTAGGTTACAGACAGATAAAAGGTCATACAGAAGATTTAATTTAGAGTGCTTCACATCTACGTTGGGAAAATGTTAAAAAACGAAATATGGCATACAACTAGATACAACATGTTCCAAAAATTTCCTCATATCTTAAATAGTGATTAGAAGGCAAGGAAACGTTTTCCATAGCGTAGGGGCACATCAAACAGCAGCGCAAAGCTGAAGAAGTTAAGTATTTAAAATATAGTTTTGTGTAATACATTGTATCGATAAGTCACCTCGATTAGAAAAGCAAGTATATGGATAAAAGCAAGTATATATATAACCCTCGCAACGATTAATTTTATCAAGAAGAATTAAATGTGCGCATACGATTGAAGTCAGTCTCAAATACCTATGGCAGATGTTATGGAGAGATAAAATGTAGTATTTTGAATACTATTTTCCACGAACGTATTTCCGAACGTGGCACTGCTAAGCAATAAAAAATATATATAAGGATTAATTAAACAGAAGAGAAATAAAGGTAAATGTAGGTTGTATGCTCCGCATTATTAATTATCCTATTTTCTTATTAGAATTGTGGTGAAATTAGTAATGTTCTATTAATCTGTATTACCGGCAATGAATTTTGACCTCGGATATTTCTTTGCTAACATTAAGAAAACGACTGTGTATAAAATAATGAAAAGTGTGAACCTAATTAATATGTGAAACATTCATGTTATTTCAAGTATATATATATATATGCGAATTAGATTATAGGCAGATAAAAGGACAGACAGAAAAAATAATTCATAACACTTTTCATCTATGTTGGAAAGTGTTATAAATGCTCTACAGGTCACGCTACAGATGGTGCTGCTATGCTGCATTTTTTTTTCGATTTACATAATAGCTCTATCACATTAGCTAATGCACGGATTTTTATTAAACTTCAGATTCAGTAAGTGTTTGACATCAATTGCTGTTGTTTACATTTTGGTGTAACCCGCTCGACAGGTGGTGATTCTATGCTGCTTCCTTCACGATTTTCGCAACAGTTCTATCTCAAGAATTAATGCATGGATTTTCATAAAAAAACAGATTCAGTAAATACGTGATATGCACTATTTCTGTTTTTGTTTTGATGTCAAAAAAGCAACAAATGGCGCTGCTATGCTGAATTTTTCAGATTTCAACTCTATCTCAAAGGCTAATACACATTTCTTTTTTCACCAAACTTTAAGATTCAGTTACAGTTTTATAAATATTATTGCTGTTTATGATTTGATAAAAATTGAGCAGAAAGGGGCGCTTTTATCTTGTGTTTTTCACGGTATCCGCAATAGTCCTTTTTCAAGAACTAACGCACAGGATTTCATGCCTATAGAATTCTCCCGATGAGCAGAGATTGTCATTTCATTTTGTAACTGTGATATCGACTTTTGTAGTCCAGACATTCATGTAATAGAAGAAAGATTTGGGATTGCCACATCCGGCAAGTTTTTGTAATAGCTTTGTTATTTTCGGATATTGTTTAGAAATTGTTTATTCGGAAGCATTTAGAATGTTTTTAGCTCCTTCCCTTCGATTCACTCCTTTAAATTTTGAATTTATATTCGGCAATTCATAGAAGTCATTTATGTATTTTATATTTTATATAAATATTACTGCTGTTTACTATTTGTTAAAACTTGTACTGCCGTATCATATTTAAAATTTCTAGTTTCTTCAGTATCACAAAAATCGCAATTTAGAAATATTTTGCTTTTGATACTCTCTGATGGTAGTGACAACTCATGATATACATGGGCATATGGTGACAGCAAAGTTTAATATTTTATAACATTGTATAAAAATCGTAAATTAGAGCGTTTAGAATGCTTTCCGCTCACTGCATTCTTTAAATTTAGAATTTTCTTTCGAAAATTCGTAGAAAGCATTTGCATCTGTTAAGTGCCATATTTCAAATAATAATTAGATCCCTCAATATCACAAAAAACACAATCTAGTCTTTTTTTTTTGCTCCTGCAATCTCTAGGTGACAATGGTTACAATTTCATGTATAGCCATGATGAAACAATTATTATCACAATCAATTTGCAATCTTTACTTTTGTTAATTTACTAATTCCTGAGATTCAGAACAAATCGCAATATGGTACGTTTATCACCCATTTTTATCACTTTTATATTTCAATTTTTTTAGAATATCTTCTTAGGAATTATTTGCAGCTAATAAGTAACTACCAGGCCTAATTTCAAGGTAGTGGCTCTACCAGTATCTCAAAAAATCACGATTTAGGATATTTTTTGATCCTGCAAAACCCAAGAGGGAGTAACACCTATGTGAAATAGAGCCTATACCTGAGCAAAGACTATCCCATCATTAATTTTGAAATCGGTTTGATACTTTTCGAGAATGCATAGAAATCGCCATTTAGAAGGTTTATTAGAACGCTTTTCGCACATTTTCACGCATTTTAATTTCTAATGTTTTAAGAAATGTTCTTAGAGATCATTAATCTATCTAAACTAATATTATAAAGAAATGAAGTTTGTTTATTTACAGGAGGTAATCTTTGAAACTATCAAATCGATTTAAAAAATAATGGTATAAAAATGAAGGTGTTTGTCTCCTATTCTATCATAGGCTGTATCTTATTTCCACGCCACTACCCTAAAGGCGGTGCAGAAGGAAATTTTTTTTTAAATGTACTTTTTGTGTTATTGTAGGTCCTAAAAAATGGAATTTCGTATATTTTCACCTTATAGGGCGTAATTGATCTCTAAGAACATTTTAAAAATTTTTTTAAATTTTAAAAGTGTTTAAAATGAGCAAAAAAGTGTTCTAAAGAAGTTCTAATATTTGTTGACCAGTGTAATTCATACTTTATGAACGAACGCAACGCCATTGTGATGACAAATTACTAGTTGAATATGAATCAGTCAATATTTGACTACAAATTTTGAATTCACCAAGTTTTGTTTTTTAAATTTCACAAATTTTCTTCAATGTTATATGATTGAATGGGAATTTTAATCAAGAATATATATATATTTTATGTCTTGAGAATTTTTATGTTTATTTTCATGAGAATCACTCGATAGCTTATAAAAAATGTGTCCGTATATTCGCTGCAAAGCAAATATTAAAAAAAACAAAAAACGCAACAGCATGCATTCATTTTTCTCTCCTCGATGTATATATATATTATATTTATTGATTTTTAAAAATGCGAAATGCAATCATACGGTTCATAAAATCTAGTGGAAGTAATAACCTAAGTGGAATACTTATAGATATTTCATAGTGTACTTTGGTAACTTTAATGATCCGAGGGTTTGAAGGAATATGTTAAGGACAAGGATCATAAAAATGTTGTTAGTAAATTGTTATAGCTGGAAATAGGATGCTGAAAAATATTAGTCTTGGAATAAATGGGATCGATTTACATGTATTGGTAATAAAATAAATATGGAAATAAGTATAAAAATGTAGAAATAAAGATTAAAATCTAAAGCATAAGAAAGTGAATAAAAAATATTGAATAATGAATAATGAAAATAATGCTTTTTTGCATAGCAGTTAAGTTAAGATTAGATGATATGAGAGAAAATAAACGGCCAAGTATGAGCAGTTGCTTGCACTGAGAAAATTCCGTACAATAAATATACGAATTATTAATCAGTATTATGTAAAAAAAAAGGTGCCAAAAAATAATAAGACATTGTAAATAAGCTTCACAATGCAGGGTCAGGCATAGCTGTATATACTAGAAAAGTATGAAGGGGTATACATTAAAAGTTAAATGTGACATGAAGCCTAAATAAAATCAATTATAGCTCTTGTGTATAACGATTTTTTTATCTTATCCTAATAGACCCGGAGGTGACAAAACAGACAATCACCTCATTGAACTAATGAATGCAATTCAAGAATTAATTAAAACTCGATTAGCATATTTAAACACAATCGGTCTGCAAAGTCATATCTTGATGGTCAAAACATGAAAATCTGATTTTAATGGCTGAATCGTAGGTCTACTTTTGCGTTTTCTTGCCCCAAGTCATCAATGTTATCATACCCTTCGGTTGTATGAAAATATGATGATAAATCTACGAGTCAACTGCTAAAATCGAGTTTCAGGCTTTTTCTAGCAAGTTATGACTCGGCAGACCGATTGCTGTTCAATACGCGAATGAACACTGGAATTTTATCCGTGAACTCTATGAGATGACTATGCATGCTGCCGGATCCCGGACTGTTATCTGTTTATAATGGACTTAATTCAATATTGAGAATAAAAGTAGTGCTTATTTAAATTTCATTATGCATTTCTAAAAACTAAATTTAGAATACCAATTGTCTTTTCTTTTTACAGTACAGCAAAAAATAAATAAATAAATAAATTTTAAACTTGGCATTGTACCAAGCCGCGTTTTTCCAGATTAGTTTTTAGTTAATTTTTAATAATACGAGATGCATTCAATGCTAACTAGTCCGGTTTCACATTGTATATAACGTGATTATTTCCAATTAAATTAGTCTTTTTAAAACTATTTGACGTTTATTTCTTTTATACGAGTACTGGATATATCATTGCATAAATATATCATTACATGTTGCTATGTAATTTTTAAATCAATGTGGTACTTTGAAAATGCCTTCCCTGTCATACTGTAAATCTATGCCAATATATCCATGTCTTTAAGTTTTAATATCTCCGCTAATTACCGGCTACTCTTTTCGAAAATAAATATTAACAAGGCTTGTATATGATGGATACTGTTGTGTTTGGAATAGGATGAGAACGTTTATAGTTTCGTTCCATCATATAGGCCAAGATCATAGTGGAACGAGTACATTGAGTTGAATGAGGGCCAGCAAACTACCCAAGAAGACATGACAAAAATATTATCTTAATTATTCTTCACAGAGCTTTCTTAATGATAATGTTAAATCAAAAACAATTTTGAGAAAATAAAATAAATAAGAAGATATTACCTGATGCTTGAAGAATGATGATTTAGACAACATGAAGAAAAGAATCACTTGAGACGATTGTTGAAAAATTGAAGAAAAAAAACCTTTTATTTATAATATTTGTTTAATGAAGAAAAATGAAGACATCGTTGTTATCTCATAATAATTTTTCGTTATGAATTTCACTTGATATGATCGATCTAACATGATGTTATAGATCACATACAAATTCGTAGAATAATGAAGACATTGAATAATAAAGAATAAATGAAGACATTGTTATTATTTAAATATAAATTTCGTTAAGAATTCACTTGATAGGAGCGATCTATCGTAACATTATAGATCAAATACAAATTCGTACTTCTTCAATTATAAAAAGAAAAATGAACTTGAATAGCTCTCCTTTTCTCCTGGGGATGCCATCATAAATAGAATTATATTTTTTTTAAAAGCGAATCTTCAAAAATAAATCAAAACTTCTTTTTTTCTCAGAATAATATATATCTTTTTATAAAATATTCAAGGAAATGATCTGCGTAAAAATATGAAATGGAAAAGGAAAATCTTGAAGAATTGCAGATAACATTATTACCGGATAGTGCACATAAATCCATTCTATATGTCTCAGCATATTCGAAATTTTAACGGCCGAGAAACCACCAGAAGGAATAGGCCGGAGCCGAGGAGATGTCTTACTCACTACATTCCATCTACTCGACTGACAACCGGCCGTCACAGAGGGGAGTGCAAAGAGAAAAGGTTGCTGTAATCTCGCAACACGCCAAGTTGGCAAAGCTAGAATGAGCGAAGCGAGAGAGAAAAGCCAAGCTACGTAGAAATGCATAGGGAAATATGAATTTAATAGGATAAAAATGATAGTACTTTTAAAGAAGCAAAGCCAAAAAGGTGGCCAGGAATTTAACTGCTTAAATCACGTCATCAGTAGAATTTAATTTCATAGGCCAAGGGGAGGGCTTGAATAAACGGAAGTAACCACCCATAGAACGTTGGAGAAGCTTCTAGAAGCATTTTAAACCGGAAGGAATGAATTCAAACAAGATTTTACCGTTTTAGAACATTCGAAAAGCTACGTAAGGAAGAAATATTTACAGGAGAAGGCATCAAAAGACGAAATCGAAATAATATTTAAAATGAGAACATTAATGAAAAAATGAATGATGGCTAATAAAATAGTTGATATAATTAAATTAAAATAAAATATGGCAGGGGTTTTCGAGTAACCACCACATATTTACCCGGGCTTCCCCAAAAGAAAATATTGGAGAGATGACAAAAATTCAATAATTTTTTCATCGAGACAATGTTTTCTAAAATATGTACAAAAATATAAAATAATCATACAAAATAAATGAACTAGTGAAAATTGTATGAACACCAATAATTGCTTTACATGATATTAAATAATAATAAAAATTATTATCATAGTAGCAGTTCTTATGCTCATACATGAAAAGATAGCAAATATTAAAATAAAAGGTATACAATAATTAAGTTTCTTCCAGAAGCAGTTATCATGTATCAGAACAAAAATTGTTAAAGTCTATATATTTGCATAAATGACAGTCTTTAACTATTAGCAGTCTCTTGTTAAGCTGTGCAAATGCAATATAATAATTAACTTTTAGCATATGTAAAAATAGTTGAGTATAAAAACAACAACATGTATACATATTCAGTTGATATCAAAATGAATCACACAATAACTGTATACATAAGCAAATGGTTTGAAATGACACATGTTGACAATCATTAAATTCAATGAATTTCTAAGTTGAGAATTTTTTTTTTATATATATAAAAAATTGAAAAAAAGATACACAAATGGTCAAGAGAGAATATTTAGGCTCTCATAAAAAATATATATATCTACATATGGTACCTTTTTAAGATTTTAACTAATCTTAACTGAATAACTTTAGTGTCATTCAACAACAACACTTTCAAAGTAAATATTAACGAATTCCCAAAAAGGCATATGTAAACTCTTAGAAAGAAAGACAATGTTATTCTCCAATAAAAATACCTTCAAAGTAAATATAAACAAATTTCAAAGAGAGAATGTTTATACTCTCATAAAAGGATATTCTTGAACAATTTCAACATAAATTCAAAATAATTTCAAAAACACTTTCAATACTATATTCAAAGTAAATGAAATAAAGAGAGTATATTTAAACTCTGATAAAAGGAACTTACATGAATATATCAATGTAGCATATGACCTTAATAATGTCAATATACAAACAAAATCTATTATTTCAAAAATTTATATCAAATATCTTGAATATGTTTAATTCTAACATTCAAACATTTTTAATAAAAACATGTGATCATGTTTTATTTGTCAGGTAACAAGTATTTGTTTTATATAAATATATAATGACTCAAGCAAATATCTTTGGACACAAAGTATGTTTATAGTATAAACAAAAATCCCCCTTTTTTTACATGTTTATGAACTTTCAAATACTTAGAGACATACAAAAAAAAGACTTATTCTGAATCATTGATTTTTTTAATAGGTCAACAATAAAAGTAGAAGTATTAGTATGCATAACTTTATCATTCATTTTTTTTAAGTTAAAAGAGGTTAAATGGTTAGAGCATGCATGCATTGTAAAAAAAAAATTATTATATAAGTCACAATAGGGAAATTGATGTCATGAGTACTCATGTTTACCTTATACCAATAACAATTTACTTTTCTTTTGTAGAATAAACATTTGTCAAAATAATTCAAATAATGACACAATATTTCAACAAGTATATAAAAGACAAATTTTTTCTCAATTTAGCTCCAACTATTGAAATTAAAGGTTTTGTAAGGTTAGAAGTACCAGTATATGGCCTATTTGAGAGTATATATACATATTACAATAATTATGGTTTAGTAGAAAATACAATGAATAATTAAAAATATACATACTTTTGCAGGATGCCAATTGCATTGCATCAAGGAGAAGATGACTTAAACAAAAATAAAAAAATATATAACAGCTGCCTGCAGCTTGGAAGAAGAAATCAAAAAAAAATTATATAGTCACTCTTCGTACTCGACTATCCAGTCTAACTAGTATTGACTGAATCTGTTACAAATCAAGAGTCATCCTGAAAAAAGAAAAGAAGATTAGTTTATTTTTTACACGTTTTATGTGTGCGAGGGCGAATATCATAATTTTTGCATTGAGTAGACTTGTTTCTCACAGCAGTGTGAGTGTTATCAGGAGGAGCCTGTGAATGTACTGATTTACACGAATATGAAGATGTTTGTTGGCACTTAGAAGAAGTGAGAATTTGAGGAGATGTGTTACAAGCAGCATCATGATTAGAAGCTTGAGCAGGAAAATGTTGTCTCACAGGAGCAGAAGATGCACTATCAACAGCTGTTTGATCATATGATGCATCTTTAGAAGAAACTGAAGGATATTGCAATGCTTCATTTCTTTTTTGGAGTTTCAAGATTCGGTTAGTGTGAATCAACATTGGTGATGCATGACTATTATTATAATCTTGAATTTGAATAAGTACAGGAGAAATTATTTTCTTCACCATGTATGGGCCTTGTATTTTTTTGTTAAACACACTGGGAAATTTTACGTAAACAATATCATTAACATTGATGTTGGCAAATTTTAATTTTTCTCTTGATTTCTGGTACACTTTTTGTCTAGAAGATTCGTTATTTTTGTAAGCTTGATAGTATATTTTCTCAATAACATCCATTAATTTGTGAATTTCATAAGCAGTGTTGAGAATTTTCCAGGAGGCTTGAGTTTTGCAATTAGCATAAATGTCATTTACCTCTCTTCCAAAATGAAGAAGATTTGGAGTGAATTTTGTAGCTGGATGAGGCGTAGCGTTGTATATGGATTGGTGAATTTTTAGAGCAGTTGGTACATCAAAACCTTGGGAAGCCATTGTATTCACAGACGATTTTATTTGAGTATTACATCGCTCACTTAATCCGTTAGCCTGGGGATGGGCTACAGAACTGTGTTCCAACTTTATGCCAAGCTTGTTATTGAAATAAGAAAACATATCACTAGTGAACTGAGAGCCATGATCAGTAAGTGTTAATTCGGGCTTTCCATGAGTAGAAATGTAATGCAATAGAGCTTTGGTAACAGATTCAGCGCTAATGTTATTCAAGGCATATAATTCTAAATGACGAGAAAAATGATCAATAACGGTCATGACATATTGGCGATTTCTCAATGGGCCAAGTAAATCCATCGAAACTTTTTGATTCGGAGCTGTAGGTAGTGGTGCTGGTAAATATGGAGCGGTGTTTTTTTTATGATTTTTGTTTACTAAACAAATTTCACAAGAGTTGACATAATTAATGGCATCAGAAACAAGGGTTTTCCAGGTAAATCTTTTCTTTAAATTAACAATAGTTTTATGAATTCCAGTATGAGTAACATGAGCAATCGTTAAGGCTTTTGCTCTAAGTGACGAAGGTAAAACAGCTTTATGTAGCTCAATATCTTCTGAAGAAAAATGTCCATTGTACCAAAGTAAATCATTATTTGGATTGATATAATAGCCATTTAAACTTTTAGATTTTTTGTTAGCTTTAAGATCTTCATAAATTTTCTTAATTTTAGGGTCTTTTTGTTGTTCAGAGAAGATGGTGTGATCAAGAATTTCTAATAATGGGTCTTCATTATTGTCATTATTTGGAGGTGGAGAGTCACTTTGAAGATGGCAGGTGTGGTGTGTCTTGCCAATTAAACCACATGGAAAGTGAGGAATTTCATTATGTAAATCATTTTGATTATCAACAATTGGTAGGGGTTCTTGCGTAGAAACAAGATCTGGATTAGTATGGAGATCTTCAGTAGGAATGTGAGGTGTTCTACTGAGAAAATCTGCTAACACATTTTCTTTGCCTGGTACATGTTGGAATGTGTACGAGTATTCCGACAGTTGTAACATCCAACGAGTAGTGATGTCAGCAGGTGATGTTGCTTTTTTGTAATTATTGAGGGGTTTGGCATCCGATAAATGAATGAAGGGTCGACCTAAAATGTAATATTTAAAGGCTGTTATGCCTTTGTAAATGGCATAAAGTTCCAATTTGATGGCCGGATATTGTTTTTCAGACTGAGATAAAGTTTTGGAAAGTTTTGGAATAATACGAAATGGGACGCAGTTCACCGTCAAATTTCTGCATAAGAACACTTGAGATTGCTGTCTTTGATGCATCAGTATTAATATAAAAGGTCTCATCCCAATTTGGAAGATTTAGCATAGGTTTTTGGAAGAAAATTTCTTGCAATTTATTAAATGCATTTTCTTGTTCAGATTTCCAACAAAACTTATTTTTAGGTTTGGTAACCTCAATGAGAGGAGAAATCAATTTAGAAAAATTGGGTATAATTGCTCTATAAAATGAACATAGTCCAATAAAACTTTTTGTCTGCCTCTTGGTTTTAGGCTTTGGGAAAGAAGTGATTTTTATAATATTATTTGTAATAGGAAGAATTTTATGATCTGTGAGTTGGAAGCCTAAAAAGTTAATACTAGTTTTCATAAATGAACATTTTTCAGGAGAAAGAGTGATATTGTTGGCAATAAGAGTGTCTAAGAGCTTTGTGAGCTTCGTGACCATCTCTTCAAAGGAATTAGCGCCAACCACAATATCATCTTGGTATGCATAACACGAATCAATTTCAGATAATTGAATAACTGAATCAATCAATTGTTGAAAAGTGCTCGCAGCTGTCTTCAAGCCAAAAACTAGACGCCGGAATAAATAGGTAATATATAGGTAAAAATTCCCCATGGAGTAGTAAAACTGAGTTTGTCTTGCATTTCTTTTGGAACTGCAATCTGCCAGTATGCAGACGGCAAGTCAAGAGTAGTATAATACTTAAATTTTGATAATTGCACCAATAGATTCTGAATTCTTGGAAGAGGATATGAAGATAGGATAATAATAGAATTTAGCAATCTTAAGTCCAATGCCAAACGATATTTTTGAGGCTTCGACATATCAGTTCTCTTCTTTTTAACAAGAAGCATAGGACACGCCCAAGATGAATTTGATCTTTCTATAATACCAGCATTTAGCATTTGATTAATTTGGTCAAGAGCTTCTTGCTCGAGTGCCTGTGGCACAGGAAAAGGTATGGTTTTCACTGGGTGAGAATTTAACATTGAAAATTGAGGATTAACCAGGTCGGTATGACCTAAAGTGTCCAGAGATTTGGAAAAAGCTAGAGCTTTACTGCACAATAATTTTGTTAAAGAGTCTCTTTCATGAGGAGGTAAGTGTTTTAGGTCAAAATCATTTGGAGACAGTTCTTGAACACGTTTTCTTTTAACTTCTTCAGATGGTAAAATTAAGTTACAATATTCATTTTCAAAATCTAAATCAAAGGAATATTTTTCAATATCGTTCTCCTCAACATTAATGCATTCGCCAATAATTGAATTTTTATTTAAATGAATGTCCAGCTTTGATATATTCTGACATACAACCAAAAATAAATTATTTTGAATTGAAGAGTTGGAATGCAGTGATTCATGTAAAACAAGACCTTTATTTTTTAAAGCTGGCTTAAAAATAAAATATTCAGATGGAGAATTCAAGTACTTGACATGTAAATAAACAAAAGAATTAGGAGGGATTACTTTACGGTTCAGTGTTTGTACCATGTTGGAATTCACCAAAATTTTATTACCAACATTCAAATTAGTATGTTTTTCACCAATATAACTAATATCATTAGCACTTTCAGGTGTAAAATGTTTGTCAGGCACATTATTATTAGTAGATAAATAGTTCACAACATTACCATAATCAGTTGGAAAATAGTTAGAAAAATAAGTAAAATTACCATCAATATAGGGATTATGATAATTCATAGCAGTATTAGCAACATTATTTATAAATAAATCATTGTTTTGAACATTATAATTGTAAGGGTAGGTTGCATAATCATTGCCTAATTGTACATTGTTGTCACCAGAATTTTCATATACATTATTAATATAAGTACCATTACTTAGAGTATTTGGTATAGAACTTTCATAATAAGGCATTTTGTGTGAATCAAAAGAGTCTGGCACATTTATATTCTCAGAAGTATACTCAGAATTCATATAATAGCAAGTAGGGGATTATTTATGACTGTGAAAAGGGATGTGTTTATCCTTTATTAAGATAGACTTAAAAGTTGGCGATATGGTTATAGAATGTTTATTGATGAATTCAAACCCAAGAATGGCTTGAAAGTAGACATTTTTTATATGTGTAAGATAAAAAACATGATGGAAAAAATACTTGTCTATTTTAAATGCTATTTCAACGCATCCTTTGAAAAAAACAGTAGAATTTATAGTTGACACAGAAACGTTTCTGGATAAGAATTTGTAGTGAATTCTGGATTTAATGCTATTAAAGCATTCTTGTTCCAAAAGGGACAAACTTGAGCCAGTATCAATTAGAGAGGAAATTTCATTATGTTGTATATTCATAGAGATGCATGGTAGTGAATACGATTTATTAAATGAACTGCAGATGACGTGTCTTTCTTGTACACCATTATCAATTTCAAAAACTTGTTTGGATGTCTCAAAATTATAAGAGCATGAAGATTTATTAAGTTTAGGTGGTATAGGGGATGTTTGTACAGAAGTGGATGATACTAAGGTGACTGAAGATTTTTTGTCAACATGACGCTTGTTTTCGTCACTACAGAGTACTGACCTTGAATGAAAATTATGGGAGAGAAGGCGGTCAGTAGAACCAGTCTCCCCTATTCGTTTAAATGATAGACATTATTTTTATTTTCAGAAGACGAAGTGTAGTTTTTCTTTCTGTGAGAATTAGACGAAAATCGAGATGAAGAATTTTGGTTAGATGAATTGATAAGATTTTTAAATTTGTAGCATGTGTCCATACGATGATTGAATTTTCCGCAAAACGCACATTGCAAAACGTTTTGTTTGTGATAAAAGGATGCAGAGTTTTTTTTGTGAGAAAATTTGTCGAAGGTGGGTTGATAAAAAGGACGTTTTCGATATGACCTTTGTTGACGAAAATTATTTTTATGTTTATCTGGAACATCTTGTCTATTTGGAGAAGGTGAATACGTTCTAGCATTTCTTTTTAGGTTACGATAAGTATGAGAATTTTCATTTTGAGTTTCAGATGGTGAGAAGGTAGTTTGAGAATTGACATAAATTTTATCCTTCGTATGTTTTATAGGAGTTTTATGGAGCACATTAATAGAAGGCATAGAATTATCATGAACTTTTTTACTATCTAAACAATAAACTTGATCATAATTCTCATGAGATTTTTTAGGAGGAGAATCATATATATCTTGAAGAAAATTTGCTCGTTCAAGAGCTAAATCAAATGAGGAAATATTTTCTTCTAAAATCTTTCTCTTGATTTGTTTAGGCAAAGCCTCAAGAAAATGAGTGAATTTTAGTGAATTTAGAGCAGCAGGATCCAATTTAGGATATGCAAGGCGAAGCTGCTTATCAAGACGAAATGCAAAATTTTTGACTGATTCATTTGAATCTAACTTTAAATTTTGCAAGGATTTGAGAGAAATAGCTTTTTTTGAGGGTAAAAAATAGTCTATAAAAGCTTTACGAAAGGCTTGGAAATTAATGTTCTTGAACTGAGACTGTGCTTCAAGAAAAAAAAGTAAGGCACTACCTTCAAGCTTTGATTTGAAAAGAACAAAAAGTTCTTTGTCAGAAAAATTATTTAACTCTTGTAGATCAGATAACTGATCAAAGAAGAATTCTACAGTCTGTGGGTTGCCATCAAACGGCTGTATTGCAATGTTTAACTTTGACTTAGGAGGCATGATGAGATATTTAAAGTAAATGCTTAATAAATGACAGGTTAATTTTGGACACAATTTATATAAATTGACACATTATCTAAAATAATAAGGAATTTCATTTACGTTATGCACCACTTTTATATGTTAAAAAAAATGTATGACGAAAAGAAGAAAAATGGGAACATATCTCTCCTAGCATGGGATCAAGAATATAAGACCCAAAATTTTTTTATCATATCTTGCAATACATATGTTCTTATATTTATAAAAAGAAGAGAACAATTTATACAAAAATAATGAGTTATTTTGACCAGCACTTTCGTTAAATATTATATGATATCAATTATAAAATATATCAAGACAAAAAAAATATCACCAAATTATATTATTCATATACTGTGACACACCTTCTTTATTAAATAACGTATAGAATTTTCTGTTCTCAAAAATTATTTTTAGCATAAAATCAAAATATATTATATAATCATTTATTACACCTCTTTCAATAAAGAATAATCATAAAATATTAATCACTGCATGATGAACACAGATAATGAAAACGAAATTTACTTTTCTTTTAAAATTATTTAGATAAACAAATCATAATATCATTTAAATAATTGTCATGTCTAGAAGAATATTAATTGATTCAAAGAGGTACATGGTGTCAAAAGAAGAATATTGGTTCACAAGGAAACACGGCACCAAAGAAGTTTATTATTGTGTTTGGAATAGGATGAGAACGTTTATAGTTTCGTTCCATCATATAGGCCAAGATCATAGTGGAACGAGTACATTGAGTTGAATGAGGGCTAGCAAACTACCCAAGAAGACATGACAAAAATATTATCTTAATTATTCTTCACAGAGCTTTCTTAATGATAATGTTAAATCAAAAACACTTGTGAGAAAATAAAATAAATAAGAAGATATTACCTGATGCTTGAAGAATGATGATTTAGACAACATGAAGAAAAGAATCACTTGAGACGATTGTTGAAAAATTGAAGAAAAAAAAACTTTTATTTATAATATTTGTTTAATGAAGAAAAACGAAGACATCGTTGTTATCTCATAATAATTTTTCGTTATGAATTTCACTTGATATGATCGATCTATCATGATGTTATAGATCACATACAAATTCGTAGAATAATGAAGACATTGAATAATAAAGAATAAATGAAGACATTGTTATTATTTAAATATAAATTTCGTTAAGAATTCACTTGATAGGAGCGATCTATCGTAACATTATAGATCAAATACAAATTCGTACTTCTTCAATTATAAAAAGAAAAATGAACTTCAATAGCTCTCCTTTTCTCCTGGGGATGCCATCATAAATAGAATTATATTTTTTTTAAAAGCGAATCTTCAAAAATAAATCAAAACTTCTTTTTTTTTCTCAGAATAATATATATCTTTTTATAAAATATTCAAGGAAATGATCTGCGTAAAAATATGAAATGGAAAAGGAAAATCTTGAAGAATTGCAGATAACATTATTACCGGATAGTGCACATAAATCCATTCTATATGTTTCAGCATATTCGAAATTTTAACGGCCGAAAAACCACCAGAAGGATTAGGCCGGAGCCGTGAAGATGTCTTACTCACTACATTCCATCCACTCGACTGACAACCGGCCGTCACAGGCCAAGTTGGCAAAGCTAGAATGAGCGAAGCGAGAGAGAAAAGCCAAGCTACGTAGAAATGCATAGGGAAATATGAATTTAATAGGATAAAAATGATAGTACTTTTAAAGAAGCAAAGCCAAAAAGGTGGCCAGGAATTTAACTGCTTAAATCACGTCATCAGTAGAATTTAATTTCATAGGCCAAGGGGAGGGCTTGAATAAACGGAAGTAACCACCCATAGAACGTTGGAGAAGCTTCTAGAAGCATTTTAAACCGGAAGGAATTAATTCAAACAAGATTTTACCGTTTTAGAACATTCGAAAAGCTACGTAAGGAAGAAATATTTACAGGAGAAGGCATCAAAAGGCGAAATCGAAATAATATTTAAAATGAGAACATTAATGAAAAAATGAATGATGGCTAATAAAATAGTTGATATAATTAAATTAAAATAAAATATGGCAGGGGTTTTCGAGTAACCACCACAGATACATTCAGCGCTCATCAACAGTTTCTTTGAAAACTCGCAAATCGAAAATTTTGTCTAACGGAAAAATGAACTTTTCTGAAACATTTGTGATCTACAATAATCGTTATAGTTTTTCAGCAAGGTATAAATTAACGTCTACTATATCTAATTATTTCACATTTTAATTTAAATAGATTCGTAAATAGAAAAGAAGGAATATATTTTTGCATTTTAGGTAGATTTCCTATGAAATACTACCTATTGCAATCGCTCCCACGTCGGAATTTCAGAAAATGTTTTACATTTATACCTCGATCACGACCCCCAGACCCCAAAACTATCATTCGTAAAAAAGTTTATCTATATATCTATGTATATATATATATATATATATATATATATCACTTTTTTATGGACATGATAACTTCTTTAATTCTGCTCAGATATCTTCCAAATAGATACATAAAATCAAGGAGCATAAAATTTCGGTCGAGTTCGTTAATGGGTAAAATCGGACCAAAGGGGTAGAAATATGAAGGGTTTTGTGAAAACAGAAAAAAACCCTATAACTTTTTTATTAAAATATATATCGAATCAGTTTAAAGTTTATATTACTTCAAAAAATGGGCCAAAAGTTTATGCATTACAGATATTTGATAAAATTAAAAATGGACACAGGGGGCACAAAAATAAGGTTTTCGGAAGTCAAAAATTCACAATTTTGTCAATTCTCAATAAGTCCAACTAATTTCTTTATAAATGCTCTCGATATTATCTAAAACTTTTGTATTGACAAATTTTTGATAGAAACAACGCTTATTGCAAAAACAAAATAAATAAATAAATGAAAAATAAATAAAACGGAAATAAAAAGGATAGGTGGAAGAAGAAAAATATCCATAACTTCACCAGTTCTTAAGATATCAAATCCGATTAAATTTATCATGCATATTCGTAATAATATCAACAACTTTTATATTGACAAGGTTTTCATAAGACCAATTATTATATCAAAAATAAATTAAACTGTAATAGGAGCTGTAGAAAAAATCTCAATTGCAAACTGCTTATATTCTCACTCATTTTGCTCTCAAACTCATCCAGTTGGCAGATTTTCTTATTTAGGAACTATATAATGTGGCGTATGGGTCAGTGTTGTGGAAAAGGCATAGTATATTTTTTAAAATGCCGTCAAAATGGCGTTGTGAACAGAGTTTTGTGCAGCGATCGTGATTGAAAAATTAAAGTATTCAAATAAAAAATTGCTTATTTTCTGACTCATTTTTAAATTCATTTTGCTCTCAAGCGCTTTTCATTTACAGGTTTTTTTATTTAGGAACTGTATAATGTGCCTTATTGTCCAGGTCTTTTATAAAAACAGAATATATTTTTAAAAAGAAGTTGTGAAATGGGCAATTCGAGCAAAATTTCCGGATTCGATCGAGATTGAAGAGTTGGGGATGTATTCAAATAAAAAATTGTTTTTTTTAATGTTTCATTTTTAAATTCAATTTTACGCTCAAATGCATTCAACTGACAGTTTCTCTTGTTTAGGAATTATATAATGTGACTTATTGGTCAATTTTTCCATAAAGTTCAAAACATTCAAAATATTTCAGAAAATTCTGTCAAAGGTCTGCGCCGAATATCGCTTAAGATTATTCTGATAAAAGGAGCTATTGTAGTAAAATGAAATTAAAAGTTCTTCAAAAGCGGCCAATTAAAGTATTTAAACAGGGTTTATCTCTAATCATATTTTATTTTTTGTTGTCAAAATGAGCACGTAACTTCGAAATCGACCTCCTCTTATAGGCCAAGCCGACAGGGTTTTTTTCAACAATATATATTAAAATATAATACTTAAAATTAAAGTAAAATATATTTTTGAGTTCAGTGTTACGAAAGCTTTCACACGACACCCCATGGGATATACCACGTTCAAACTCAATTCTTCAACGTGTTTGGCCGTGCATATACAAAGAAAACATTTTTTCAAGCAATTTAGTTAGCCTATGTATATTTTTTTCTAAATATATTTATAAATATGTGAGTCAATAGACTTTATTATTATTTCCCCCAACTTGAACTTTCCACACTCCATAGTTAACGAGTAAAATGGCTGTGACAGACAGACTGACACAGGAGTAGTTTGATAATGGTTCCGTTTGTACTTTTAAATTACAGAACCCAAAAAATTAAATAATGTAGAATTTATTTCTCAGTACATATTTAACAGAACTCAGAAAAATAATAGCATCAACAATAAAAATAATAATAATCAAATTGTAAAATTTTAATAATTTCATGAAAAATCTTTCAAAAATTGTCTGTAACTATTTATTGTATATTAAATATTACATTTATTACATACTTTAAAACGATATCATATTCAGGACTGATTGGTAATAAAATTATAATTATTTACTTATAATTGTACTTGCACTTTGATACGCGATTAGCCTATGGAAAATCATATAAAGAAAAAAAGTGGGTGACCTAACACCTGATGTTTTGCATTTGATTTGCACGTCGGGATCTTTTGACTTTTTAAAAGGAAATATAATTTATTTTTATACAAAGAAAATATGCATATTGTTATTTTTATTATTACAGTTTCTAAACGACGAGATATTCATCCGAAGAAAGTTTTCTGTCAAAAAACCGGGAAGCGACAAGAAGAGATTTAGATTTAGGCATTCAGATTGGAATGCAAATAAGCCGTTCTTCGTCTGCACGAAGGCTTAACGAGGATGTCTTGTGTACGAGAAAATCAATAGTTTGTGTCCAAAACACACCAGATTACAAAGGGGCTGGTTTAAACTGCTCTCTTCATGAAGTTCAGAGGAGCTAAGAAGACTGGACTCGAACAGGATATTTCATGGACAAGGGATGACAAATTGTGCGTTCTTTCCTCCCTTCAGATTAAAACGCGTCTAGAATGCTCACATTATACCTGAACTCGGCAGTAAATAATACGTGAGCCCAGTCTTCTTGGTACCATTGAACGTGATAAGGCAACATTTTAAACGGATCTTTTTGAAAGCTGGTGTAGAACACAAACTATTTTTTTTTCATACAATTTACTTTTGTTAGGTCCTGGCAAAGGAGTAAAGCGGATAATTCGAAATCCTATGACCATCTGAATGCCTGAAACCAAACCTTTTGTTGTCTCTTTGCGGTTTCTTCAAACCATAATAACAAAAAATGGTCTTTGGATGCAGTTGTTATTCTTTGTCTCCTTTTACCAGGTTGTCTATCAACGGATCCAGTGCTCAAAAAACGGCTAGAAGTTCTTGTCAGAGTGGTATATATATATATGCCAAATTTAAATTCTTTTGTACCACTTTTTAATTGAGTTTTTTATAATGTAATATAACCGGCAAAATATACTATTCGAATGCTAATCTCTGTCCGCTTCAAAAGTCTGATGCCAATGAAGATTTCTTTTTAATTTTCAAGATACATACAGTAAGTGAGATATCTCCCATAACTGTTACCTTATTTTACCATAACTCTTTTGGGTCTGGTGTACTATTAATAGTACATGGTCTTTACATCGAGTATTGTTCTGTTTTAACAACTATTTCCTCATATAAAAAGAAAGCATATGGCTAGGCCTTATGATTTCATATATATTTTGGGATTTAGTAATAACAATAATAATAAAAGTTTAGCTAATTGTCTTTGCACTCTTCGCGATTCATGTATTTTATTAGCCTCCGATGATATTTCTTTCAGAGAAGCTAAAAAGTGTCGTGTCAAATATTATGGCCCACTTTTTCATAATCTGGCAGTTAAGACGAGACATTCATACAATCGATATATTTAAAAGACCTGGCTGTTTTTTTAGTCATCAGCCCTGAATTTTCTACTGAACCGATTTTGATAATTATTTCTTTAAATGAAAGCTATTTATTTGTAGTTGTGGTCATTTTAGCTATTTTTTAATTTATTTCCATTTTTATATTTTATTTTTAATTTTAAATGCTTTTTACGATATTTCTTCAAAATGGTGGCAACTCAGTTTAACTTTTCTCTGGGTAGTAAAAATTTATTTTCCATTGTCACTTTCCACCATTCAGAAGCTTTATTTCATCAGTGATCATGTCCTCGCATTTAAAAGAAAAAAGTTAATTGTTTTCGTAAAATTTAACCACAATAAAATGATTGCGTATAATTATGCACTAATTGAGGTAAAAAAAAATATATTTACTAACAAGGAAGATCTCCATACGGGCATACTCAGAAAAATCTGAAAAAATTACCGAATGTTCTTCTCATATAGTTATATATGTTTATAAAAAAAATTTTATAAAATATATACAACTGCAAAAACATAAAATCCATCTACTATCTTCCACATATATAAAATAGTTAGTCCTGACTGAATGATAATGAACGCATAGCCCAAACTACTGAAAGTTTAAATATGAAAATTGGAGAAAATATACTTCTTATGAAGTAAGCGTGCAATAAGACAAGATTTTTTAAATCCTCTATCTAAGGAGGCCAAACGGGGGTCGAAAATTCTGGAACATCTTCCTATATCTCAGCAGCCGTTTAACTTAGCAGCGTGAAATTCTAGGAAAAAAAATTAAATAATAAAATCATTTAAACACATATTTCAGTGATTTTAGAAATTGTCCCCCTGAGGGGTCTATAAAGAAGATTGAACAACTTAGAACATTTGGCGCATCTCAGCTGTCGTTTTAAGTAGAAGATTGAAACGGCAGAAAACAAATCTATTAAAAATAATTATAAACGTGTCAGCGATTTTAAAACTTCCATCCCCGAGGGGGGGGGGAGCTAAAGTATAAAACGTATAAAAATCACGTCACTTTAGGGGGGCCCTAAAGTGAGGCCCGAAAAATACTTTTTTGGACCCATCATGTGACATAACATCGGAAATGTCTCGGACCTCATTTTCATTTTATGAATTATATGCCCGCTGTCCAATTTCCCCTCAGGAGGGAAATTTTTGCATTTTTTCTTTTAAATTGTATCGTTTATCATTACAGATTGGGGTTTTTTAATGGCTCTCTCATAAATATTACTTATAATATATGAAGATTTTAACGAGAAGTTAAGGATTTATACCGTGGAGGCGTGATAATGAAAAATCTGGGGGACAATTTTGTAAATTTGGCCCACACCACTTATGTGATATGTCACTGGAAAGTTCTGTGACCTTTATTTTATATTATATACCGGCGGCGCGACTCTACCCACTTTGGCCCCACGGGAGGGGGCACCTTTCTAAATTTAGCCGACATCCCTTATGTAATAAATTTTAGGAAAACCCAATGACCACTTATTCATGTTATGCACTTCCCCCCAAGTTGCCCGTCTCGGGGGTGCAGTTATTATATCTCACACGAGAGTTTTAAAGGATTGAAAAATTATGAATCTTATCACTATGAGAAAAATCCATTTAAAAAGTTAATACCATTTATTATGCATTTACTCAATGTTGTTGCCGCCAGGTGTGCCCTTAAAATATATATGAATATATATTTTTGACATTTTGCTGATAGTTGTCGAAAATTCTAATTTTTAATGGTTAACTTCATTTTTTTTATAATTACGCGCCTTTTCAACTTTTTGTAACCAAGGAATACCGTCACATGATTTTTTGACTATCGTGGCTCCTTTTTAGCCTTTCTTGTGTATCATTTTTTTTCCTTCCGTTTTTGGATGCCATGTAATTTACTAAAATGTTTTATAGGCATGTAAAACATTTCTTTTAATGATCATTTTTAGGATATCTTAATTGTGGATTCTCGAAAAGAATCGATGACTATATCAATTGTGTTTTTTTTACGATAACTATTTTTCTCGACTGGTAATGTTTTCAATAATCGCCTATCACTAGCCATATCCTAGTAACAGTTTAGTTAGAAGCGTGAAATTCAAGTTAAAAACCTATTAAAAATTACTATACAGTTATTCCAGTGATTTAAAAAATTCACCCGTTCAATAGTATTAACAAGAGGCACGAAACTTTAGGCCATTCTGCTATACTTCAGCAACCGTTTTAGGTAGAGACTTTAATTTCAGGTTACCTTATCTACTAAAATAAACATATATTTTATCTATTTTAGAAATCGCCACAGAAGCGGTTTTAATGATATGGTCGCTCTTTCAGGATATTTCGTCATGTTGGAATAACAGGTTTACGTAGAAGCATCAAATTCAAGATAACATACCTACTAAAAAAGTTAAACATGGGTACTCCAATCCTTTTGTTATTTTGTCCATTAAGTCATCCACATCGGCTTTGAATAGGATAACGTAAGATTATACAAATATCACAACAATTATAAAAGTTTGATTATATATATATATGTTTAATCTTTATCAGATGTATGTCGTTTGTTTCAAAATTTCCTTAGAGAAACTGACCAGTGTAACGGACAAAGACTGCTACTTTCTTTTATAAAATATCTATAATCCAGTTATCCCATTTTACCTTATAATTTTAAAAACATTTTGAAAGTTTATTTGAAAACTTTATTCATATTCATGAAAATACTCTTTGGTTTTTTTAAATGGCAATCTAAATAATGTTGTGAATGGTTAAAAAATATATGCGTATATATATTAGAATTAAAAATAAATAGCGTTACGTAGCTCTGGAATCTCAAACTGGCTTCCTTGGTTTAATAAAATAAAAATCTTGAAAATATTCCAGACATAATATAGAATAAATGCATGCAAAATAAACTATCAAGTTAAAGGGTTAATAGAAATTAACGGGTAATTTAATAAGGGAACTTTATTAAAATTCAATGACATTTTAGTGTTCGCTTTTAGTATATGTATACTCAAAATATATTTTCAACAACACAGTTTACGCTTCGTAATTTTTGTCCATATAGGGTCTTTTAAAATATTAATTTTCCAAAAATTATTAATTTTTAATAATCTGGTGTTAGATCGCTTTACCAGCATTTACACGTTCATTATTAAGCTGAAAATATTTCAGTTGCATGAAAATAAAGTCTTGTTAATTTAAAGTTAATTTAAAGTTAAAATTCTTGTTAATTTAAAATTATTCGGTACAAAAAAATCGTTTTTTTTAAGTTAATTCTTTTAAATAGTTATATAATTTTTAACTCATTCTTTTAAGCAGGGTTATAGTACGATATTCTGTAATTTATTGACAACTAGCTGTCCTGCCCGGCGTTGCCCGGGCCCGTGATGTTATTCAGTTTTCAAATGTGTTATTTGCTTTCTAAATGACCCTTAAATTAAACTCAAATTTCTATGATTTTATATGTTTAAGTCTATTTTGTCAAAATTTATATTTTTAAAACGGAAAAATCGCTTAAAGATATTGAATTGAAAGCACATGCTGTTTGGTTTTTTGTTTTCTATGTAATTTGATTTTTTGGAAACTATGCGAACCGAGAACGAACGAAACCGCGACGGAACATTCAGGTTTTTACTGAATTCGTAAAGATTTTCACACATTTTATTTTGTAAAAAAAGTATTCTATCCATACAAAAGTTCCAAAATTTTTTAAAGTAATGTAAATCTGGTTTATTGAAAGGCTCTAAAAAGATTGTGCTAAATTATGGGCATCTAGTTACTTTTAGCCGGGATGTAATTCGTGTTTGTCTCTGTATTTGAACGGGTTGAATCTCATATATTTTTTTAACCTATTACACACATTTTATTTTGTAAAAAATATTTCTATCCGTCCGAACGTGTCGAATTTTTTGTAGGGAGTATAAATTTGGTCTATTGAGAAGATTTTAAAAGATTGAGTTGAAATATGCTATATTAAGATAATTTTAGCATGGAAAAAATACCCTCTCTGCTAGTCGCAAAATGACCTTCTTTTGCCAGTGTATTTGACAGGGTTAAAATCCAAATATTTTAAAACCAATTACACCATCAGTCAGAAGAAAGTTTCAACTTTAAGCTCTTCTTTTTGGTTTGTTTATATCTTAAAAATTATGCCCTGAAGGGGCAGTAACAAAAGGGAGAAAAATAGTTTTGGAAAAAAACGACCATTTTTGAATATTTGTTTTCAAAGGGTTAACTGCAACATTATTTCGAATTGATTATTGCTTTCGCGACCAAAAAATATGATCTTTCGAAATATGTCTCTTAAGTTTAACTACGTCAAGCAGTTTGGTTGATTTGGATTTAAACAAAAAAGATCCAAAAACAGAAATAAACGGGGGAAAAAGGTTCTTCCTCGGATTAGAAGCGTAATTGAGTTTCTGCGCATGTGCAAACGTTTTCTTTCCCAGAACGTTTAAAAAATGACTTTCTGATGAGAGTGAGTTCCGCTTCATAATTAATATCTATGAAACTAATCAAAAAATTAAAATTCTGAGCCTCAGGTGCATCAGGAGAGATATTGAGCTACTCTCAAAAAATTTTTGAGCTTCGTACGTGCTGTAGATTTTGCTAGCCATCGCAGACACACACATACGCACACACGCAGACAGAGCGTTTTGTTCTTTTATTAGTATAGATTATACATGTCATAACTAATAGTATTCTGGATTTTTAAATTGAAATAAGCTTATTATTAGTCCCACAATTTATTTAATATATTATATTGGTTCATAAGATTGAGTTTCTTAATTAAAAGATACATAAAGTAACAGGAATTAAAAAAAAGAAAAATATTTTCATACGTTTATATAACTAAAAACGAAATTAGATCGATTAAAATGAAATTATAATGTGTAAAAATCTAAAATAAAGTTCGAGTAATATATTATAAACATTCTCCTGTAAATAGTTTCTTGTTTAGTATTTTACAGTCAGACAGACATTAATAAAAAAAAATGAAGGTTTTAAAGATCACTTAAGTTATTTTTGTTTAATTGTCTTATATAAATGTGCGCAATATTAATATCTCTAATTAAACATCTGCTAATAAGCAATATTTAAAATTAAGAATTCTTTTGCTTTTGAATGGAAATAAAATTCTATAAGCAGCCATTTTCCCCCTGAAATCCATATTAATTGCTTAAAAGGGAACATACATTATCATTTATAAAGATTTCAATAACTTGTTTTGTATTAACTATTTGTCATAAAACAACTAATTGAAAATATACCAGTTTTCTGCTGCAGCTTTATCTTTTTAGGCCCCAAATTTTGATGTATATTATTTACCATGAATTACACCAGATTTATTAACAATTTAAAAATTGCTGTATAGATGTAAGAGTGGAATTCATGAGTGATTTAAGAATTTTTCAAATAAAATTACACTTAACCTTAAAGTTAATTGCTAACATTGTGCTAGCATGTTTTTATTTAACAAACAATCATGATTTAAATTTCACTTTAATGAAATTAAGTTTTTGCAATGAATCCCAAATCAATGGAATACAGAAAATATTATTAAACATTTTATTATTATACAGGGATTGGTACAAATGTATATGTGTGTTCTGGGAAGGGGGATGATAAGAAATAACAATCGCCCTTATACTTGTATTCATATAACCACACTGACAAAACTTTCGCAAAGTTTAACATGTTCAAATATTTAAAATTTTCATAATTTTATATTTATATTAAGAGTTTAATCTCGTTATTTAATTATATAGCTGGTACGTTGTTGACATTGTATTTGGTTTTAATCATTGTTTTATGTGTCATGTAAAATAATCCTTTTTGGTATAGTTTTAAACAATGATTATCAAAAACAGAAAAATGTGTCCAAAACCATTAACATTTATTTTTACAACATTAAATTTACAGTTTTTCATAATTTTAGTTTTAGGCACTTGAATAAACTGTTTCACAGTTTTAGATATTAAAAACTACATATCTTGTATAAAACTCACGTCATGATTTTGGTTCATCTAGTTACTTAGAAAATAGAAAAATAATTCTAACCCATAAATCTAGAAAAATAGAGAAGTTGTCGGCACTGTTCTGAAGAGACCGCTGCACGTAGAGTTACAAAATTTGGAGGTAAGTTAGCACTGTATATGAAGGTTTGCACCTCAAAGTCCAATTTTCGATTTTTTGATTAGAGTTTTCATTTAACTTTTTAGTCGATTTTTAACTTTATTTTTATGCATTGAGGCGATTTTTCCACATTAGTGAAAGGAATGTGGTTTGATTTTGTTAACCCGACTTAATAAATTTACTTCTCTTTCCGATAAGCTTATTCGGAATTCTTCCAGCGATTTTTGAATTTTTAACGAATTTTTTAATGTGATTTTTAGTAGTTTTTTGCATTTTGTTGTTATTTTTTGACATTCATACAAAGAAAATTGTTTCAAACTTTTAGCCTAATTCACTAAATTTTACCCTCTACAATTTTTGAAATTCATCGATTTTTAATGCAATTTTCAGTGCGACTTTCGAAAGAATTTTTAACGATTTTTCGAATTTTTGTGCTTTTAGAATTGATTTGTTTTTTCATTTTAGTCAATATTACAGATTTGTATGCATCATTTTTATCACGGACCCGGGCAACGCCGGATGGACCAGCTAGTATAGATTAAAAAATAATTAAACTATAGTACATTAAAAATATAAATATATCAAATGAAATCGGAACAGATCTATCACAAAACTAATGCAGGGGGATTTTCTAAAGCTTCAGATTCAGTTAGTCTTTGATATAGGTTACGGTTATTTAGTTTTTAAATAGCTCTACTGATGGCGTTGCTGTTCTGCATTTTATGACGATTTTGAAATAAATTCATCTCAAGAACTGGATTGGAATGGATGGAATTTCATCAAATTTCAGATCCATTCAGTACCTGATAAAAAATTGATCCTGATTAGTCTTTGGTGCACATCATCCAACATCTAGCGCTGTTATGCGGGTTGTTTTTAAGATTTTGCAATAGCCTCTATCCTAAACTAATGCACAGATTTTCATGAAACTTCAGATTCAGTTATAAGTTAAAAAAATGTTTTTGGCAAGATTTTGGTTTAATCCACCTAACCGGTGCTGCTGCTATGATGCATATTTCAGGAAGTATTAACATGTAAAAATAGAAAAAAGTTTTAGGATTGTCACATCTGACTGGTTATTTTTTATTGTTACTTGTTAATTCCATTCAAAGACTTTTCCACAAAAAAAAATGATTAATCTAAACTAACACCAGAATAATTAAAGTAATTTGCTGAAAGAAGGAAAAAATTAAAACTATTTTATAAGGTATAAAAATAAAATATTACATAAACAAATTGCTCTAAATAATTAAACTGAAACTAATATAATTAAATGAAGATATATATGTGCAAATATTGGTTTTAACAAACCATCTTCTTTTAAGTTATCGATTTAAAAATCATTTAATTATATTGATTTCATATTGCAATTCGGGCCCACTAGTGGCCGAGAGGTTCTGACCTTTCAACTGGTAGACGGCAGGTGCTGGGTTCGAACCCAATCGCGGCCGTCGGCTTAACCGTTTGGAATTTTCGTGGTTTTCTTCGAACCTTGCGTAAATACGGGATAGGTTCCCTTAGAAAGACCCTTACGAAGGGCACTCCCCCTGGGCCCATATCCCTCGAGTAGATAATCGGCCAACACAAAATAAACCAAACAATCATTTTGTAATTCCTTTAATTACACCACAGTATATTGGCACTACAATATAAATCTTATGTACAAAAAAAAAAAAAACATTTTTAGAGTCATTGAAAATCTAGGAAAATTATTGTCTGTCAATACAGTAGCTGTTTTAGCTTTACGTAAACTTTTTTTTTTTGTAAGTATAAATTAAATGTTTATTTTTTAAGCAACAAATTGAGCATATAATATTAATAATGACATAAATAGACTTTTGAAAACGTTTTAAATAGTAGTCTGAATAATAATTTTAGCTATTTTTTCCAGTATGACTGTCACTTCTATTCATCGATAAATAACTTAAATTATGATACATATTTTATTATAACTTAATTATAGTACAACTAAATAAAAATGTTTTATGTAACACATACATTATTATTTAATCAGTTTGTAAATAAATTTAATAACACTCATGATTTCAAACAAAAAGTATATAAGGTTTTTCAAACGATTTAATTGTTTCTGAGACGTTATGTCAAAAATCATTTTTTAACATATCAAACTCCTCCCTGTCTACACTGTAAAAAAAACTTCAAGAGGTTGCTAAAAAATTTTTAGTAAATTTGTATTCCACAGAAATTTTTACTAACCATTATACACTTTTTTTGCAAGTGAAACAAGCATTTCTTTTGTAAACTGAACCAAAAAAGTTTTCGTATAACTAACTTAAAACTTTTTAGTATGAGCCACAAAGAAAATTTTAGTAATAGCTCCAAAATTATTTTTAGTAGCCATTACGTGTGCTCGAAGGGCAGGAGCTACCTTTGAGCTGTATCCAGTGGGTAAAAAGACAGACTTCGGAAACGGAAGATTCCCGGTAAAACCGCAATAGATTGCAGTACCAAACATCGCTACCTGCTCTATTTTGACATGTTTCTAAAAGGGAGGGAAAGTTCAGATATCATTACCCATGGTAACTGCTACGACAAGATTTTCATAATCCCTTTATTAAACAATTACTTACATTGCATACATTCGATAGTTGGTGGCGCCCAGCACCAACCCAAGTACTTTCAGCCTGGAGTTCGGTGCTATGACCACTAGGCTATCACGGCCACAACAAGTGAGTTTTAGTAATAGCTATTAAAAATGTAAAACTATTAACTCTATTCGTTGCTAGCTTTTTTCTAGTAATTCTTACAGATTCCTTGTAACCGAGTAAGATTACAAAAAAATGTTTAGTAATTACAAGGATCACTAAAAATTTTTTAGTAGATCGACCCTTTTTTTTACAGAGTAATAAACCATGATTTAATATAATGCATCAATTATTAAGATTAATTTTACTTTAAATCATACTATATATTTCTGTGATTAACGTTTGCCATATCAAATTCATTTGTTAAAATATTTGAAAAAACTTATTTTCTATTCAAAAATTTTTCGATTTAATGAGATGTCCGACAAAAACACTTAAAATTATACAGTGTTAAAAAGTTAAATTTCTTCGACATATGCAAAAGCATAGCAATATATATATATATTGGAATATACTAAAAACTGCGAATTTTATTTAAAGATGATACATTTTTTATAAACATTTACTTTGTAAGAATTAAAATAATGGTAAAAAATTATATAGAAGCTTTAAGTAATGTGTCATATCCTAAATAAATATTACTGACTAAACATGTAACTTATATATGATAAGATATATTGAAATTATAATATGATTCAATAATTCGTACCAGTAAATTAAAGGGTTTTTTTTAGAATAAATCATACGGTGATGTATCTGGTACATTTCTAATGGTTAATAATCAAATAAAGATTAATAAAAAAACTCATAGTTGCATTTTTATTTCGTATACTATAACAAAATCGTAACGGAACATTAGAAACTATTTTTAATAAACCTAATATTTGATTTATTCGAAACTTTCATGATTTATGTCTAAAAATTTATGAATTGTTTCGTACCATCTAGCAAGACATTTAATTTAAAATTTACTTTTAACTTAATATTTAATTACTCTCTTATTAAAAACATTCCGATCATTAAATTTGTTTTAAAAAATTTAAAAAAAATTCAGTGCAACGTCAGATACCGGAGATTGACACCGAGCCTTCTGTTCAGGTCTCGTCAATCACAAGTAACTAAGAATATTGGAATTGTTTGCTGTGGATCTCTTTTTGCGATACAAACGAAAAGGCAGGCTAAATAGACTTGACAATCGACGTCTTAATCAAAAATGGCTTTATTTATAACTTAAGCAACTGATATTCTTCTTAACACATCCCAGCTAACACAGAGGTATCGGTAGACAATCGGTCCGAAGCCGCTTTGCCGTTACCAACGGTATCGGCAAGATACCGCTCGCCTTATTGGTTCCGTTCTTTTAGGTAGATTTCGTAAGAAATACTACCTATTGCAATCGCACCAGTTTATATATACATATATCTATCTATTAGGTAGATTTCGTAAGAAATACTACCTATTGCAATCGCACCAATTTATATATATATCTATCTATCTATCTATCTATCTATATATATATATATATATCTCACTTTCTTATGGACACGATAACTTCTATAATTCTTCACCAATCTCCACCAAACTTGTACATAAAATCAAAGGGGATAAAATCTTGGCTAAGTTCGTTAATGGGCAAAATCGGACCAAGGGGTTCGGAATAGGGGGCGTTTTTGTGAAAACCGAAAAAACGCCATAACTTCTTAATTAAAGTAGATATCGAATCGGTTTAAAGTTTATATTACTTCTTAAAAATGGGCCAAAAGTATATGCATGACAGATTTTTGATAAATTTAGAAGTGGGCTCAAGGGGCGAAAAAAACAGGGATTTTGAGAGAAAAAAAATCATAACTTCGTCAATTTTCAAGATATCAAGTCCAACTAAATTTTTTGTAAATGTTCTTAAAATTATCTAAAACTTTTGTATTTACACGTTTTTGATAGGACCAACTTTTACTGATGAAAAAAATTAAAAACGAAAAGAAAAAGGGCACTGAAAAAAGAGAAAGATCCATAACTCCGTCAATTTTTAAGATGTCAAATCTCATTAAATTTATTTTACATCTTCTCAAAAATATCTACAACTTTTATGTTGACAAGTTTTTCATAGGACTAATTCGTATAGCAAAAAGAAATTAAAGAAAAATAGGAGTTGGAGAAAAAAACCTCAAATCCAAACTGCTTATATTCTGACTCCTTTTTAAATTATTTTTTTTATTTTAAACGCATCCAAATGGTAGATCCTCTTATTTAGAAACTGTATAAAGTGACGCATTGGTCAATTTTCTGATAAAGACAGAATATATTTCAAAAAAGGCTACCAAAAAGGGTATTTTGAACAGAATTTCCGAAAGTCATCGGGACTGAAAATTGAAGGAAGCATTCAAATAAAAAATTGCGTTTTTTTCTGACTCGTTTTTAAATCAATTTTTGTTCTCAAACGCATCCAATTTACAGATCCTCTTATTCAGGAACTATATAATGTGATGCATTGGTCAGTTTTTTGATAAAGACGGAATATATTTCAAAAAAGGCTACCAAAAAGGGTAATTTGAACAGAATTTTCCGTAATCATTGTGACTGAAAATTGAAGGAAGCATTCAAATAAAAAATTGCGTTTTTTTTCTGACTCGTTTTTAAATCCATTTTTGCTCGCAAATGCATCCAATTTACAGATCCTCTTATTTAGGAACTATATAATGTGATGCATTGATCGGTTTTTTGATAAAGACAGAATATATTTTGAAAAAGGCTACCAAAAAGAGTAATTTGAACAGAATTTCCAGATCTTCGTGATTTGAAAATTTAAGTAAGTTTTCACATAGCAAATTGCGTTTTTTATGACTCGTTTTAAAATCCATTATCGCTCTCAAACGCATCCAATTTACAGATCCTCTTATCTTATTTAAGAACTATATAATGTGATGCATTGGTCAGTTTTTTGATAAAGACGGAATATATTTCAAAAAAGGCTACCAAAAAGGGTATTTTGAACAGAATTTTCCGAAATCATTGTGACTGAAAATTTAAGGAAGTGTTCAAATAAGAAATTGCGTTTTTTTCTCACTCGTTTTTAAATCCATTTTTGCTCTCAAATGCATCCAATTTACAGATCCTCTTATTTAGGAACTATATAATGTGATGCATTGATCGGTTTTTTGATAAAGACAGAATCTATTTCAAAATATGTTGTCAAAATGGGCATTTGAGCTGAATTTTTATTAAGATGATTCCGATAAAACCAGTTTTTGCAGAAAAATGAAATTAAAAATTTTTCATAAACGGCCAAATGAAGCTATTAAATTGGGTTTATCTCAATTCATATATATATATATATTTTTTTTTTTTGAAATGAGCACTCTTCGAAATCTACCTCCGCCTATAGGCCCAGCCGACAGGGATTTTTTTCAACACGCCGGGCCACTATCGCCCGACAGGTAGGCCCACAGCCGGTGCGGTAACGCGACGTAAATAGAGTAAACCTCCCGCTGCATAAGTTCATACATTAGTTTGTTCAAATCACACCAATAAACACACGTAAAGTCTTGAACTGAAGGAACCACTATACATTTTGCACATTTATTTTATCACGACACAAATCATAAAATAAACCGCGTACTTTCACTAAAAAAAGGAAACATCACTTTTGCATATCTACATTCTACACACTACAGCTTACTGTTCACACTTAAAGTTGTCGAAAGTTCAAGAATCAATTTCTTCAGTTCTGCCGTTGCCACACTTACGAACTCCAAAGAAACTTAAATTTAGCAAGAAATTTTGTCCGCGACCGTTCAGAAAAGTAATCGGATCTGTCCTAGGCAATAGAGTTTGTCCACAGCCGGGCGTGTTCATGACAGAGTCAGTTCAGGGCAGTAAAGTTGTCCGCAAAGTTCCTCGACTCTTACAAATAGTAAAAAAAACAGGCGCCAACAGTGGCGCCATCTATGATTCATCTTGAACTATCTTTGGTAAAAATACAAAAAGAGTAGTTTAGGGTAGGAAGACGTTGGGATCGATCTGAGGACCATAAGAACAGAAAGTTGGTGCTTTAACCAATTGAACATTGAGCCTAGCTGTTGAAAAGATTTTATGGGACAATAAGTGGAAGGCATTTCGTTAAGATATATGTTTGCCTTTGATGGGAATTAGTTTATGAAAAAATTGGAATTTTGATGTGTTTTTATTTTTTTTTTAATTTGCGTATTATTAATTAGGAAAGTATTATTTATTTATTATCATATATATATATATATATATATATACAGGGTGTCCAGCAAATAACACCCTGATTTCAAATTTAAATTTCTCAAAAACAAATATCGATAGAATTATGCGGTAATCGGTTTGATTATTAGGAAAGCTGTAAAAATGTTATACAGAAGTTTCGAAGGGTGGATATTTTGAAAAGATTATGTTCTGATTGCAAAGAATGTTTGACTTAACATTTTTCTTGCTTTAAATTGCTTGGTTTGAATGAGATTTTGGGCGGACAACGCAATATTTTAAAGTTTTTTGGAAAAAAAAATTTGAAATTTCAGAAATTTCAAAAATTTAGTTCTAAAATTATGGCTAAGTACCCCGAAAAACTCGTTCTGTACAAGCAATCTAAAGGAAGAAAAACGTCAAGTCGAGCATTCTTTGCAATCAGAACATAATCTTTTCAAAATATTCACCGTTCGAATCTTTAGTATAATATTTTTACAGCTTACCTAATAAAGAAACCGTTTACCACATAGTTCTATCGATTTTTATTTTCGTAAAATTTAAATTTTAAATCAGGGTGTTATTTGCTGGACACCCTGTATATATATATATTTAAAATTAATTTTATATTTGAATGAATGAAATAAATATCTTAGTGAATTAGTCAAAGCAAATGAAATTGTTTTTCTTACAAATTTCGGAATTACTATGTACCTAATAAAATGAATTATTTTTAGAGTATTTGTATTCGTTAATGAATATTTTCTATTATTGTAATTACATGCATTGCATTAATTTTTAAACGATATATTTTTAAGGGGGCTCAAGGGATAAAAACTTTTCAAAAAATCGATTTTTTTATGATCTAGTTTGATTATTCATTTAATTCTTAACTCAATGCAAAAAACCGCATAAAAATATTAGCATTTTTAACGGAGGTATAAGCATTTATGTATCAAGACTTATATAGCCGCATCCATATAATTCCAACTTTAACTCATGTTTTCTCAAAACTTGATTTTTGACGGCTAACACCAAGATTTAAAAAAAACTATTTGATGGAATGGCTTAATTTTTTTCCATGCATATAACATCATGATCTATATTATGAATTAAGGATATAACTATCACTTAATAAAAACAGTATTAAAAAATCTCTCAAAGTTGAAAATTTAAAAAAACCCTAAAAAATACAACTTTTTTCCATTAAAAATACTCAAAATATTAAACTATCTAGAATATATATATAATTCATAATCTAGATAATGATGCTATATGCATGCAAATAAATACATAAATAAATAAATAAGCCATTCCATCAAATAGTTTTTTTCTTTTAATCTTGGTGTTAGTCATCAAAAATCAAGTTTTGAGATAACGCGACATGAAGTTGAAATTATATGGATGCGGCTATGACAGTGTTGATACATAAATGCTTATAACTACGTTAAAAATGCAAATATTTTATGTGATTTCTTTGCATTGAGTTAAGAATTAAATGAATAATCAAATTCGATCATAAAAAATCGATTTTTTGAAAAGTTTTCAACCCCTGAGCCCCCTTAGAATGGAACAACTTTTAATATATAATAAATTGATAATTCAAAATAATTTTTGATTAGGATAAGAATTCATTTTATGTCATTTGTTATTTATCAATATTTTTAAATTTAAAAATAAACAAAAATATTAATTTATATCTGCATTGTTTTCTTTCGGTAGATAAATTTTACATGGGTGATATTTCTCATTTTTTCTGTAAATTTAAGACTACTTTAGTATTTAATAAAATTAGTGAATTTAGAAATTTTCTGTTAATGCAATTTTTGTTTTAGGAATTATAAGACAAATGTGTGAGAAATATATATTTGTAATATAAAAAAAACAAATTTTAATAAGAAAATAACTTGGTAATTAATCACTTTTAATTACAAGAAAAATATTGCATGTCATTTAATGATTTACTGTAGAATATATTTTAGTGATTATTTTTCATTATTATTATTATTATTATTATTATTTTGCATTTAGATTTTTGTTTAGAAGTGGGAGATTCCTGAGTCTTTCTTTTAAATTTTAAGGCCAAAACGCTGGGTAGAATTTTCATATTTTTATAACTTGTAAAATAGTTTAAAAGAATTTTTAGTAAGTTGTTTTTTAAATAAAAAAACAACTATCCTTTCTAAAATTAATAAAATTAGATCTTTAAAAATACTTGACGGATTTCTATTCTGTTTGTACCAGAAGGTACCTATGATGGTAACCTGGTGAATGCACCAACTTTCAAAAATTAGTTCCAAATAATTTAAAAGTTATATTGAAAAAAAACTGATAAAAAAACACAATTTATTTGCATACGTCACGAAAATTTTCTGTGCGTCATTTTTCTCCGGCTGGATATTTTCGTAGACAACCGAATCGAAGTACATGGAGCAAATAGCATTTTTCTGAGCAAAGCGAAGGCTAATACACATAGTATGTAACTATATTACGTACAAAAAAATTACAAGTCAAATAAAATTCTTTCGTCAAGCAAATCTCAAAAAATACTTGATGAATTTTGATACTTTTTATACCAGAATGTACCTATGAAGGTAACCTCCTGAATGCACTTACTAGGAAAAATAAGTTCTGACTGATAAAAACACACATTTTGGCTACATACGTCACGAAAATTTAATGTGCGCTATTTCCAAAAGCTCGATATTTTCATTAGATTTCCAAATTCAAGCACATGAAGCAAAGAAAAACACAAGTATCGTGATTAATGCGATTGAATGAGATATTCCCGATCATCCATTATTGGCTTTTAATTTTATAGTTTGGGGATTTTTTTGGTCGACAGTATAATCAAGTAGTACCAAAAAAGTAACAATAGTTGAAGCAATAAATAAAAGTTATAAATGATAAACATAATAATAAATGTAATAAAAAGTATACGTATCACAATAAATCGAAAATATTAACACTTACAGCAATATTTAAAATAAAATGTTTTCACCAATTTGGTGACAGAAAAAATCGCTACAACTCGGTGCTTATATGACATTTATGCCATATTTTCGTGTAAAAATAAGCATAAACGTTCATCAGATATGAAATCTGACTTTCTGAAGCCCAAACTGGATCAAGATTTATAAAAAAAGCAGAAGTGAAGGTATTAATGGAAAAATACCATGAAAATAGGACAGAAGCATCATATACATATTTGGGGTACTGCTTGGTTATGCCGTCGACCAAAAAAATATCGCCAAATCATAAGATTAAAAGCCAACTATGGATGACCGTGAATGTCACATTCAATGACATTAAACACGATACGCGTGCTTAAAACATCATAAAGTGATTTTTATTTCGACTTTTTCATTAATGTTTTAAGAATTTATTTGTTCTTCTGTTATTTAAAATAAAAATTTAGTCATCATGTGTATGTTGCTTATTAGTTTGGCGATTTGTATCATTTGGCGAAATTGGTCGTCGGGATAACTAAGCAGTACCGTATTTGGTTTGGCGCAAATTTGGCAAAAATCACTTTTAATTTATTTTCTATTATTTTAAAAAGGAAGTAACTATAAATAAAAACACGGTTAAATACATATTAAATTAATATAGAAATAAAAACAATCGCAGGGTTACCATGTTATGCAAAATAACGATATTTTGATGCCAATTATGTGGAAGAGTTCCAAATCGTGTTCTGGCTCTTTTGGTGAACTTTTATTTATTTTATTTTTATGCATTAAATGAATCGGTTGCTTTTTTTCATTTTTTAACAAAGTTGAAAAGTGTTTCTGCATTCGGTTTGTCTGACCGTCTGTCCACACTCTAACATCCGTAAATATACTCAGATTTTTATGCAATTAGTAAACCTTATTTAGGATCTTCTAGACATGTTTAGTATTGTACATGAAGTATGTGAGATTAACAGTTTATTTACAGGGACATCCAAAATTTTTCCATCACATTATGGTCTATAAGAAAAATCGTTAACAGTGTATTTTAATGAAATTCACTATAGTAAATGTATTGAAACTTATATAAATCACTGAATTTCATTACGATTACGCTTAAACAGGACATTCATATCATTTTTAATTCGTTTACAGGAACACACAAAATAAATCGGTTACAATACTGTCTTTAAACATTAATTGCTGGAAATGTGTTTTCAATTTCGGCATGTGCTTTGAAATTTAACTGTTTTCTAGGTGTATTCGTAATTATATAAGTACGTAGTACCTATATAGTACTTATAGTCGTCGTCTGAATCATTCGTCTCTCTGCCCGAATATAGCAACACAAAAACTATCCAACTGAATCGTTTTAAATTTTAAATGTATATTAGTTGCCGAATTTTCTTGAGTCATTTTAAATTTTAGTAAAATTGGATAAATAATTCGAATACAGAGACAGTAAAAAATGTTCCGTTACATTATGGCCGATGGAATGAAATAATTCAAAGAACATTTTAATGATGTTACGCGCCCATCGAAACATAATGAAATTGATATGCATTTATGAGGAGCACTGAAATATGTATTTTGTATAGTAGGCCGCACATAGAGTATTTATTATTCATTTACAGGGTACTACAAAAGAATGCCATTACAAAATGGTACAGGGACATTAATTTTTCAGCTTTACTAATCTGGGGATTTTATCATTTTCTCAATTGTCACTAGCAGGATTTTTAAATAATAAATTTTGGGGTAAAACTGCATAATCGAGTTCATATTGACGTATTTGAGCCAGCATGTCTTGCGGAAAAAAATGCACAGATTTTTAAGTCGCTTGTGGTGACATTTTGACAGCTCAACGCTTATGCAGACGAGATACTCAGATCTCGTTCGTACTTTAAACTGCAGTCATTGCATATTCCTTTTATGTAATGCATGCTTTATTGAAATACTACTCAACTTCATGAGAACAAGTTTGAAAAGAAAGAAAAACAGTGTATGTAGTGACTAGCATGCACTATTCATTTTAATGCAATTGAGCATATTTGAAACACTCCAACGACGCATTGCATTCTTTGTTCGTGTTTTCGAGATTTTTATATAGCACTTTTTAAAGAGAAAATTCCCTAAATTCTTATCGAGAACCTCATCGTATTCATAGAAAACGGATATAGATATTATATTATTAACTATTCTGTATTAACTATCTAAGGAGACCACACACCATGTAAAACAAATCCCTTATTTTACTCAAACATCATGATTTGTGCAATTTTTTGTGCTGTTTATATTTTTACGTTATTTCAAAGAGTTCAAATTCCGATTCAAGATATTTTAATGTTTTATTATCTGCATTACTTTTAATGCATTGCGTACTTCCAATTTTATACCTATGTTGCCAATTTTATACCTATTTTGCATAGTTTGCTTTCCCATTTTTTAACCGTGTATAGGAATTTTATATAATATTTTGCATTTCTACAATTTCCTTTGTTCATTTTTGTCATTTAAATTTGTGGTCTATACAATCAATTAAAAATAACATCGCATTTTTTTAATTTACTATTTGGAAAATTGTTGTTGTTCTCGATAGAGAACTGGGAAATGGGAATTCTGATTGATTTATGTTTAATGTCCAAAAATGGAATACTTCTGCTTTTTATTTCATTCGTTTTCTGATTGGTCCATGCGTAATGTCTAGAAATCAAATACTTCTGCTGCCACGATGCAAAAAAGTTTTAAAAACTAATATAAAATTAATAACTCAATACAAATGTAGATAAAGATTTCAAGCAAGTTGCATTTAAAAGTAATTTTTTTTGTTTATACGTCGGTGTAAAAATTAAAAATGTACCATGTTTAGAAATTAAAAAAATTAAAGTAAAAAAAAATTTTAAACTGAAATTTCATTTAATATTTGTTTATGATTGGCTTAGGAATATTAACGTGACTCTAAATGTCCAGGCATATTAATTTAACTCTGTTATTACGTAAGCTACGTTTAGATCATCCTCAAATTGATGTTATTGTTTTTTTTACATATAGAAATCAATTATAAGCCTAAAATTACAGTCTTTGAAAATTTTATTTTCCAAAAAGTCATTGTAATCTGTTAAATTGCATTTTTTTTTGTATTTTTTATGTGGATTTATTATTATTTGCAAATTATTATTAAATATTTGCTCTCAGCAATATCAGTCAGATAGGAGGGAAGTCCTAGTAAAATAATAATTCGCTTAAATTTGAAAATGCGTTCTTCATTCAAGATCAATTTCCATTATTATTTTTTACTGCAGCTTCTTTTTTTTTACTATGTGTTTAACTGTTAAAGTTTTGTTTGAATAATAAAAAAATATATCCTAGTGACCTATCTTTAGGAACTTCGAATTTTAATAAATTTGTACAGGTTTTTTCTTCTTTAAAATATGAAAAATTTATGAAAAATCATCTATGTAATTATCTGATTAGTAACAGTCTGACTATTTATATCTCTCTCTTTATTAAGTGCACTTATTACTAAATTTCATTATTTTTTAAATATTGAATTAATTATTTAGATATGCACTTATTATCGAAATTTTATCAATGTTTATATTTATCAGTGATTTTTGTTTTTAAATTCAATTCATTAGATAATTTTTTTAAAAAATGTTAGTCATATATCCCTTTTTAAAATATTTTTAAAAGCTGGTTTATATTATAAATTATCAGTACTTTAACTTTTAAAGAATAAAAATTGAACGCCTTTTGTTCCAAAAAATATTTATTATGTATAATATGCTGTTTAGATAAATATTTATTTTTATACATTTTTATACATTCGCTTTATAAGCTACTCTTTTAAATAATGTATAAAAAAGTACTGAAACCCTTCATTTTTTCTTTCATGTGACTTCGTGTCAAATTTATCCCAAAAGAGAGTAAACATAAAAAAGCAAAACCCTTTGATATATTATTAATGTAAGAATTGTTATGCAAATTTGAGCTGCGTTATTCTTTGTGGGAAAAAACACTTTTTTATCTATGTTGAACGCATTGTTTAAAGAATTATTATTTTTTTTAAAGATTAGATACCATGTAAACAAAACATTTTAAATATTATTTAATGCTTCGTGATGAGAATGATAACAGAAATTGTTTATCAAATATATATTGTATAATTCACTATAAAATTAATATTATATATTATTATTATTCACTAAAATTGCTTTTGCAATTTTATTTAATTTTTTTGTTCACATTTTAAATGTAGCCAGTTATATTAGAGAAAATATTGGTGGATTAAATTAAAAACTACTCATAATTGCACTATATCTATAACACCTTAACTTTTGAAACAAAAATATAAAATTACAGAGCGACTTATACGCTACATGGAGAAAAAGGTAACTTCAACAAGGGTAACTTGTAACTTCACACGATTTGTTATATATCTAGAAACATACATGAAGCATCATCCAAAAACTCTAGGTGTATAAACAGAATAGTACAAGTCATAGATTTCCGCAAAGGTCTACCCCCGAAACTCCATAGGGGCAGTCAGCAAATTAAAAAATAACGGATATTTGTTGGATAACCCTATCAAAACCAATGTAGCAAAAGCGTTCAAACTGTGATTTAAGATTAAGTGGCTTATTGTATTAAACTGTGTTCAATTTTAGAAGTATAGCATGTGTACTCGTCGAGAAATTAAGGTTTTTATGAAAACTTTTTTGAAACAATTTTGAAAGTATTTTTGCTTGCAGGTTCCATCTCTCAGATTCGTCCATGTTTACACGTGATACCAGCACTTAGTGCTACTACCCTCCCTAGTTATATTACTCCACTATATCGCTATCATAAATAGCAATCGATTAAAATAAACTAATATAAAAAAATACATAGATATAAATATATAATTAATAAAATGTTAATTTAACGCATTCAAGCTGATTAGTAAAGTTATCTTACGAACTGAATATTTCCAATTTAGTGAAAAAATGTCCAATGAGCATTTTTTTTTTCATTTTAGAAAATATTCAATTTTTATAACATTTCATAGCCAGATTTATAAAGGTACTTATATAAATGCATTACAATATGTTTTGTGAAACATATAAAATATTTTAAAGAATTTTTTAAAAATATTGTACTTAAGTTTTCATTTCTTTTATATTCAATAGATAATTTAACATTAATTAAAATTCTTTTTATTAGAGACAAATAATCTCAATTAAAATTGTTTTCCAAGATGACACATGAATATTTTTTTTTCTTTAGAAAAAATCGCTTTCCAGATATTAAATTACACGGAAATTACTTTACTAATAATACACTGATTTTGCGTTTCCATGTATTTCCTTTTTTTATAGTTGGGGAGATGTAGTGTTCCAATAAATGCACCTCTATTGTACAATTGATTACGTTGATTGATATAATCACGAAGTTTATCCGAGAAGTGATATTCTGATTACGGTATAAAAATCCCTTTTCCTTTAGGTAATAAATACTTTTTTTTGTTAGCAAAATTGAGCTTTTTAAGCTTCGCGAGTCTGGATTATGTAATATGGAATTCATATAAGCAATTGTATATGTTTTATATCCGTGTAAAAATATTCTGAAGAGTTTTATCTTCGAATTTTCATATTAAAACTTAAAATATTACTGTGACTTCAGTTAAAAGTAATTGAAAATTCAGAAAATAACTGTTTTTTTTTTCAATTAAAAATTTTCTTAACTTTTTGGCTTTTTATTTTGAGAGTTTTTATTAATGTTAGGTGTTATTTACTTTTAGACTTTTACGTTTATTCACGAATTTGTACTTCAGATTTAAATATATTACTTTTCTAGAGTATATTTTATATCTTATAGTAATAAAAGAAGAAATCGCTATGTGTGTGTGCGAAGCCTAGAGAAATCTATGGCCCGTACGGGGTTAAAATAAATACAGCATTCCCATGGCGATAAATACTAACTGGGCATTTATTAAAAGAACTTTACTTTAAATTCTTCTAGGTCCAAAAACTTGAAAATTAGAATTAAATGCAGAAAAAAATCCTCTTTCAGAAATTCTGAAAATTTCTTTCAAACTGCTGTAAATAGTTGAAAAATCAATTTAAAACTTATTTATAAAATCTCATTTTACTTCCTGTCCAAAAAATTGTTTTAGAGAAATCTTTCTTACGAGAATAAGTGTTTTGCAACAGATTGGCATTTAGATGAAAGTCACATTTATAGAAGGCCTGTAAATATTTTCAAATAATAAATTTATAGATTTAATATTTATACATCCAGATAAATTTTTTTTATGATTTCAGATATGCAAATTTCCTCAACATCGCTCAATTACAGCCTTAGATATTAATTATTATATCATTAACTGAATTTGCTCAATTTACAAAAAAAAATTTCGAAACCGAAAATGATTTTTATATTAGGATACTTTAGTAAGTGTTATTTAAAAAATATATACACAATTCAGAGATTTTAAAGCTATGACATTACATTTAAACTCAGTTTAATTATATCTACCTTTTATAAAAGCGATCTGCAAGTTTTTTCAAATACATATTTCGATTTTTAAAACAGGAAAAGAATTGCGGAAATGCGAATTTATTAAATTTAAGAAAACTCACGAAACGATCAATTAGTAACTTTCAGACAAATTATAACTATAAAGATTTTAAAAAGTAAGAAGCATCAAAATTCGGGTGGAGGAATTTTTTAGGGAAAGCGGTCAAATATTTAAAATCGTACAATTTTCTACCCTTTCATGCGCGGAGTTTTGATAAAGCTCTAAGATAGATATTACTTATTTAATATAAAATTTTCAGATAGTATTTAACACATAATTTAGATCTTAAAGAATGAAGGGCATCAAATATCTGGTAGAGGGACAATAGTGTTTTAGGGGATCGATCAAATATTTAAAACCGCGATGTTTTCTGTAATAGATACAGATTTTTCAGAACTCTACGATAGATAATACTTACTTAATATATTACCTCAAAAGTGTGCTTACCCCCATAGAGCACTTATATCCTGAAGAGCACTTTTCTTCAACATATGTAAATAGTTTAATGAATCGGAAAATTGCTTATTAAACGAATTTTTGGCATTAATCTGTTTTATATAATTAACACAAGGATTTAGTTTTAGTGTTTTTCCTTTAAAAAATAATTCATTTTAAAAGTCTATTTTAACTTGTTTTAGACATGTTTATTTTGTTGGAATGTTCGATTACTTAGAAGGAAAGTGCATATACGCGATTTTGCGATGATCAGTTTTCCTCGCCAAAAGCAAATGATGTTAATACATCGGAAAATTTTTTGTTAAATAATTTTTTGACATTAATCTTTTTCAAATCATCAACACAAGGATTTAGATTTTTTAAGAATAATTAAATTGAAAAGTCTGTTTTAACTTGTTTTAGACATGTTAATTTTGTTGGAAAGCTTCATTACTTACAAAGAAAGTTTCCTTACCGGACTTGCACACAATTTCGCGAAAAGAGCCTTTCCTCGCCCATACCAAATGATCTTAAAGCATCGAAAAATTGCTTGTTAAAAGACTTTTTGAATGCGTATAATTAGTATTAAATGAATTTAAACTTAATGCTAGAATTTAGAAAATACATTTACATGGGGCGACTGGGCCATGACTCTACAGTCTAATTCTGCAGATTCTAGCAAATCAGGTTCCAAAAGCTAATGTTCACTTGAACTAAAGTCCAAACTTTTGTAAATGTATTCAGTTGGGTTCACTGTAGCGGAGAGTAATTTTAAAAAATACATTTTAATGTCTATGTATAATTTTTCTTTTCTCAGGCATATAAGTTGATCTCGACATTTTTTGGGAAAATCCTCTATTTAGCCTCATTCCTACAGAACTAAACTTAAATGAAAAGAACTCTCCAGATTATGAGAAATAATTCGTTAGCATATTTATTCTTAATATTTTCGATTTAAGGAAAAACCTCAAAATGTTATAATTATTTTCCAAATATGTACACACTTTCTTATATATTAATTTCTATTTTCTTAGTTAAATTATTTTAAAATTTTTCACACATTCTTATTTTAGTTAATCACTTTACTTATTTAAATAGGTATGTAGACTAATGTATTTTTTATTTATTTTAAACCTCATTTTTTTTTTCAAATAAGCATTTAGAATGAATAAGTTTTAAATGTAAGGAGCGTTTAAATGTTTCAAAATATTGTACAACACTATTCAAAACAATTATCCTCCTCACTTTTGATCGAAAGAATATATATTGCTAAAAGTAGATGGAAAATCAACAACCAAACGAATATTGCTTCACTTAATATCAAATACCCCTTACATGGACTACAATCGTTGAAGCAATTTCATTATGATTAAACTATCAATCAAATTGCCTTATCAGATGTTGATCTAGCTTCTTAATACGAGTATGATTATAACGTTGTTACCTTAAGATAAAATAGATACTAATGTTGAAAAAATTTATGAAATGAAGTTAATGTATTATGAAGTTTCAACACAGCCGTCCAAAATAAATAGCTCGTCTGTTATTAGGTAGCTTTCATTACAAAAAGTAAAAAGCTACCTATTGCAGCCGTCCGGAGGAAAGCATTTCCGGAAAATTTTGGTATATTTTCACCGATCATGACCCCCAGACCCCAAAACCACCCTCCGTTCAAATGTTGACATATATATATATATATATATATATATATATATATATATATATATATATATATATAACCATATATATATATATATATCTGATTTTTGTCATGCGATAACTAACGTATTTATGAACCGATTTGAATGAAACTTGGTATGTACATAGTACATACAAATGTCTCGACCGAGTTCGTTGGTCAGCATCATCCGCCATTTTGTTTCAAAATGGCGGTCATTTTAAATTTTTTTAAAAATTTAAAATTTAAAATTAAATGCGAAAAAATTAAAAGTTGAAAAATATTTTCCTTTTACGTGTTAGAACGTAAAACAAAGATTCCAGAACACTTTTTATTTTGTCTATATCTTAAAAAATGATTGAGTTATAGCGCTTTGAATTTTTCTTATGGCTGACATTTTGAAACGATCTGATTTTTGTCACGTGATAACACGCGTATTTATGAACCGATTTCAATGAAACTTGGTATGTACATAGTACATACAAATGTCTCGACCGAGTTCGTTGGCCAGCATCATCCGCCATTTTGTTTCAAAATGGTGGCCATTTTAAAATTTTTAAAAATTGTAAAATTTAAAATTAAATGCGAAAAAATCAAAATTTGAAAAATATTTTTCTTTTACGTGTTAGAAAGTAAAACAACGATTCCAGAACACTTTTTATTTTGTCTATATCTTACAAAATGATTGAGTTATAGCACTTTGAATTTTTCTTATATCTGACATTTTGAAACGGTACGGTCTGATTTTTGTCACGTGATAACACGCGTATTTATGAACCGATTTCAATGAAACTTGGGATGTACATAGTACATACAAATGTCTCGACCAAATTAGTTGGCCAGCATCATCCACCATTTTGTTTAAAAATGGTGGCCATTTTAAATTTTTAAAAAAATTTAAAATTTAAAATTAAATGCGAAAAAATTAAAAATTGAAAAATATTTTTCTTTTACGTGTTAGAACTTAAAACAACAATTCCAGAACACTTTTTATTTTGTCTATATCTTAAAAAATGACTGAGTTATAGCACTTTGAATTTTGCTTATGGCTGACTTTTTGAAACGGTCTGATCAGAACGATCCACAATGTTGCTTTAAAATGGCATACACTTTATGATATCGTGGAATTTGGTGACTCTCTAAATCGCTTAAAATAAAACCAGGTTAAATAAAAGATGACTAATTTCTAAAAATTCCTATTAATATTCAGTCTTGACAAAAACTAGTTTTAATCTTATAAAATCACTAATTTTATTGGATTATTTCCACTAATTTGAGCTTAGTATTTTTGAACAATATAACTTACCTTAAAATAAATAAATAAATATATGAGTATATGAAAGCTACCTCTTCCTCCCGGCATTGCCGGAAGGACTTTTAATTAATATTTCGCATGTTGTAACACAATCTGATTTATATCATTAACACGAGGAATTAGGTTTTTTTGTTAAATAATTAATTTGAAAAGTCTGTTTTAACTTGTATTAGACATATTTATTTTGTTCGAATGTTTCATTACTTAATAGAAGGTCTCCTTATCGAGCATATATGCGATTTTGTGAAGAGCACTTTTCCTAGCCAAAAGTGATTTTAATGTATCGGAAAGTTGCTTGTTAAGTTATATTTTGACATTAATTTTCTTTATGTAATTAACACAAGGATTTAGCTTTTTACCTTAAAAAATAATTAATTTGAAAACTCTGTTGTAACTTGTTTTGGACATGTTTATTTTGTTGCAATGTTTTATTACTCATAAAGAAGGTCTTCATACTGGCCATATACGCGATTTCTCGAAGAGGACTTTTCCTTGCCAAAATAAAATGATTTTGATGCATCGGAAAACTGCCTCTTAAATTCTTTTTTTCTTACATTAATACTTTTTAAATCATTAACATGGAGTTTTAGTTTTTTTTTTTCAAAAAAATAATTTGAAAAATCATTTTTAAATTATGTAAGACATGTTTATTTTTTTGGAATATTGAATTACTTGAAAGGAGTGTCTCGTTACTGAGCATATACACGATTTCGCGAAGAGCACTTTTCCTCGCGAAAAGCAAATGATTTTAATGCATCGATACATTGCTTGTTAAATGATTTTTTGATACTAATCTGTTTCATACCATTAAAATCAGGATTTAGTTTTTTTTCCTTAAAAAAATTAATTTAAAAAGTCTGTTTTAACTTGTTTTAGATATGTTTATTTTGTTGTAATGTTTTATATTTACACAGAAGGCTTGATTACCGGGCATATACGCGATTTCGCGAAGAGGACATTTTCTCGCCAAAAGCAAACGATTTTAATGCATCGATACATTGCTTGTTAAATGATATTTTGATATTAATCTGTTTTATATCATTAATATCAGGATTTAGTTTTTTTTCCTTAAAAATTTATTTTAAATGTCTGTTTTAACTTATTTTAGACATGTTTATTTTGGTGGAATGTTTCATATTTACACAGAAATTTCGATTATTGGGCAGGGAATATACGAGATTTCGCAAAGAGCAATTTTTCTCGCCAAAAGCAAATGATTTAATGCATCTGAAAATTGATTGTTAAATTATTTTTCGAATTAATGTTAATGGTATTTAATGAATTAAACATAATGAAAGAATACAATACACAAGATTACATCGGACAACTAGGTCACAAAAACGTGTGTATATATATATATATATATATATATACATTTTTATTGGATTTTCAAAAATATTCGAATTATGTATATTATTTAAATAATTTGAATTGAACATTTTTAATTTGAATAAAAAATATTTTTCTTTAAAAATTATTTAATTTATTATTTAAAAATTAAATTTGTTAGTGCTACAATATATGTAATAATTTAATAATTATAAATTAACAATTTGGATTTATTAATTAAACAAGTAAGAAAAATCATGCGTTAAGCATAGATTATGAAGCACTTTCCAACACTTAATGAAATCTTTAACAAAACTTTGTTATTTAGGGAAATAATAGTGTATAGTCAAATATACCCAAATATGTATTCCAGTATTTTTGAACAGCCCTGTACTTCATATGGCAGTTGATATAATGGGAAAATTTAGCTTAGCAAGAATATACCTAGTAACTTGAAATTTCTTTTTCAGCAATTGATACAATTAGATGGAAACATACTTGAATACTTTTGTTCAGCCCTGTAGTTTACATTGTACATTTATTACACGTCAGCATTAGGCTAAAATTTATTGTAAACTATAACACTTTTAAAACAACTGAAATCACATTCTCATAAATTATCATTCATAGGCGTCCATGTACCGAATTCTTTGCGTGGCCCTGTATATCCTTTTATCTATATTCTGCAAACATTTCTCAGTAAATTAAATGAAGCTCAGCGTAAAAATGCATAGCTTATTTAAGAACCACGTTTAAATAATTTACGCTTATATTCAGTAACGTTGGTGAGCTCTTTTGGGTAGCCCTGTATATCAACTATAACATTTATACACACCATATAATGTGCATATATTTAGCGAAATATAAACGCGCATATCATAATTAAAATGCATTTCATCCCTCCATCAGCCATTATCGGACACATATACGGTACTTCGGAAAGAATATACTATTTGAAATCTTTTGTATGGCCCTGTAAATGCTATGTACTTCATATTATGCAACACAGTAGCGTATGATTTATATTAAGCTTCAGTGACATATATCAGTTTTATTATACACGAAACAGCTTAATATATTTTAAATATATCACACACAATTTCCCCTTTTACCATTATCTAATGGAATTCTTTTGTGTGGCCCTGTAAATGAATAATAGCTACATTTTCACCTTATATATTATAGAATGCATGTTTTAATGTGTTTGACAGCGTATAACATCTTTAAAATTCCTTTGAAACGATTTTTCCCCATAGGCGTAATGTAATGGGAAATGTTTGACTCGCCCTGTAGATAAACTAATCATGGTAAAAACTTCATTTTCGACAGGACTTGTGAAAGTGTAAATGTCAATAACGTCCAAAAATTTCATGGCAATCCGAGTATATTAACGATTTTTCCCCATAGGCCTTAATGTAATGGGAAACTTTTGATTATCTCTGTACATAAACTAATCATGGTAGATACTTCATTTTCAATAGGGTTCGTGCTAGGGTAAACGTCAATAACGTCCTAAAATTTCATGGCAATCCGAGTATATTATCGATTTTTCCCCATAGGCCGTAATGTAATGGGAAACTTTTGATTCTCTCTGTAGATAAACTAATCATGGTAGATACTTAATTTTCAATAGGGTTCGTGCTAGGGTAAACGTCAATAACGTCCTAAAATTTCATGGCAATCCGAGTATATTAACGATTTTTCCCCATAGGCCGTAATGTAATGGGAATCTTTTGATTATCTCTGTAGATAAACTAATCATGATAGATACTTCATTTTCAATAGGGTTCGTGCTAGGGTAAACGTCAATAACGTCCTAAAATTTCATGGCAATCCGAGTATATTAACGATTTTTCCCCATAGGCCGTAATGTAATGGGAAACTTTTGATTCTCTCTGAAGATAAACTAATCATGGTAGATACTTCATTTTCAATAGGGTTCGTGCTAGGGTAAACGGCAATAACGTATAAAAATTTCATAGCAATCCGAGTATATTTACGGGAGTTAGAGCGCGGACAGTCGGACAGACGGCCAGACAAACCGAATGCATAAGCACTTTTCAACTTTGTTGGAAAGTGCTAAAAATAAGTTGTTTTGAAAGAAATATGAAACGAAATCCTCTGTGCGATCTGAAATCACACTTACCCATTTGTTTGTATGACATATTTATGTTGTCTGTTGCTGCAGTCATTTAATTTTATCACAGAAAATTAATATCCTACATAAAAAATATTTCCATTCTGAAAAACCTATTTTCATATATTCAAATGTTTCCAAAATAAAATCCAGATGAAGAATACTGCTGCTATAGATAACGTGCAGGTGACGACATGCATAAAAAAAAGTCAATTTGGTGTAGACAGAAAGTAGTGATTCTCACAGATTTAGTAACTTATAAGACATTATTTCTTACATGTAATATATTATAATTACGAGAAAATTATGACCATTTTTAGCATAATTTCAAGAATTTTAATTCGAAATTTTACTTGCATTAAGTTGAATAGTCACGCAGCAAGCGAATATTTTGACAAACATGCACATTATCTATAGATAATATACATGCCACATTATGCACCCAAAAAATGTACTTCTCAACTTGTTACAAACAGAAAGTAACAATTCTCGCAGATATATATATTAGCAACTATAACATATTATTTCTTACATATAATAGAATATAATGCAATTTAATTTATCTACGGGAAAATTGCTTTTATTATAGAATTTTTTATACAATTTAATTCGAATTTTACGTTCATAGCAAATTGAGTTGTCACCAAAAAGCTTTTTTGTTCAAAAACATGCAAATTAGCTATACATTGCAATATCGAAAAATCTTTTGTTTCCAACCTTTTGTTCAACAAAATCAGTTCGATAGTACTCAATTGGACTTAATTTTGAGTTTGAAACAGTTTTAATTCATTTAAGTTTTTTTATTAAAAAAATTCATTATTAACTCTCATTAAAAATGTATATATGATCAAACTAAAACTGAAAAATCTAATGTTATTTAAAATAAATTTATTTAATCAAGTTTAATATGAAACATTTTTTCTTAAAAGAGTATTTCCCGCAGAGTTAGTACTTATAACGCATTATTTCCTGCATATAATACAATATAATACAATTTATATCTGCGTGGAATTAGTACGTTTAATTTAGAATTTTATCATGCAATTTATTCCAAATTTTGCCAACACCAAGTTGAGTTGTCACGGAAAAACCCAGTTTATTCACAAACATGTACATTATCTGTACATTTCAATATAGAATTTCTGTATAGAATTATGTGCTTTCCATAGCAACAAAATCGATTTGACAGTTCTCAAATGGACGTAATTTTGAGAGTGAAACAATTTTAATTAATTTAAGTTTTGTTTTGATTAATAAAATATCATAATTAGCTTTCAGTATAAATATATATATGATTAAACTAAAACTGACAAATCTAACGTTATTTAAAGTAAATATATTAAATCAAGTTCAACATGAAACATTTTTACTTTCAAGAATATTTGACATAATAAAGTGTCTTTTGAAAATTTATTTATCGTTAAGCGGCGAAATTCTATACAGTTATCTCCATTAAAAAAAAAAAAAAACCATATCTATCCCCATGTAAACATTATGTATATAATGGACGCCCTTGACGACAAGTTTGGTTTCCCTTAAATATATACTAAGCATTAAATCATATTGCTTTTATTCATAATTTATTTCAATTGCTCAATTTTTTGCCAAATTAGAAGATTCTGCTAGAGAAATAAGCACAGATCACATTGGCACGATTGCAACAAAATGGCAATTATATGCCTCACATAGTAACCCATCTATTGTTGTTTATTTATTAATAAACTTTTTTATTTACTTTAAAAAAATGATTTAAATTGTTTTTTTCTATAAATATTAACTAAAGTTTTTTTTTATTTATTATTATAGCCTTTTTTTAAATAATAGAAAATAGTTAATATCTATGTATGCATTTGATATTTGAAAACGAATTTTTCGCCAAATTAAAAATGCGCTAATGTAGTGGGTGTATGACATCTGCTCTGAGAAATCAAGAATTCGGTATTTTTATATTAGCTTGGCGCAGGCGATACATCACCAAATATTGTACCCATGGCATTGTTCCGTATTTCGTTAGTTTCATTTAAAATATAATAATATAATCCTTTTACTTATTCCATTTATAAAACATAACTTTAATTTGAAGCTGAAATATTTAAAATTCGTGACTTTTATTTATATTTTTAAGTAAAAAGAACAGAAAAAATTACCATATTTTAAAGCTCCATAAGTACAGCGAAAGAACAAAACGTAAACAAAACAAGTTTATCACTGCCTAAATCTTGCCGAAAGATTTATATACAATAAAGAATAAGATATCTATTATTTGGGCGTAGCCATTAAACAATTAACAAATGATCGCGATTTCTGTGCCACATACGATAGCGTAATATATATATAGATTGGAGTCCATCTTTGTTAGGGAGATTAATTGAAAAATACACTTTGTTAAATTCACCATTAAAAAATGCAGGACGGGTATCGAGCTAAAACAATACAGCTCGTCATCAGATGAAGCAGACACGTATCCGTAAGGGTACAAGTTCAAGGATTAATTCTCATCTTTGAGCTACAATCATCCGTTCATTCTTGACATTGTGACATTATATACACGTGTCTGCTTCAGCTGATGATGAGCTGTATTGTTTTAGCTGGAAACGCGTCCTGCATTGCTTTTTATTATATGAAGAATTGAACAAAGTGAATTTCTCAATTATTATTTATTACCAATTTTTTTGCAGAATTTTTGTTTACATAAATATATATAATTATAAAAAGAAACACAAGTCCCTAAATTATAGGAAATATGTTAATTCTTAACTATATACATATTTGTTCGGAACGTTTGAATTCGATGCAACAAATCATGATAAATATAAATAAATGATAAATATCAGTTACTTAAAAAAAACATGAATAAAAAATCACAAACCTGATAAATATTATCTCTCTCATAAATTAAAAAACTCGTTATATGGGCTACTATCATTAACGTAATTTCATCATAATGAATGCATCAGCAAACTTAACATTATCAGACATATTTCTCTCTACTTAATACGACTAATTAAGTACAATGTTGTGGACTTAATGTAAAATAGATACTTATCTTTAAAAAAAATACAAGAAATAAAACTAAAATATTATGAAGATTCAACAAAGCCGTCTATTGCCTTAATATGTACTTAACATATTACTCAATTAATATTTTCTGTGCTTTAACACAATCTGTTTTCTATCATTAACTTACATTTACATTTACTTTAACGCTAACATTTGTTTGTTTTTTCCTAAGAGATTATCATTAATCTCAAAATTACTATTTACACTTGTTTTAAGCATATTTAATTTGTTGAAATGTTACATTAACTATGAAAATTTTTTTTTCTATTCTCTATATCTTCTTTCTTTTCTTTTAAACGACATTTAGAATAAGTAAATATCTTTTTTCTAAAAATGATAGATAATTTGAGTAATAATAATGCATAAATTTTATAATAATTTTACTGATTCTCAAAAAAAATTAATAAAATAAATATTAGTTATGCGTAAAATAGTCAATGACAAATCCCTAATAAGATAAACTGTTCTCTCACTCATAAATCAATACTCGTTAGATGAACTACTGTCATTAATGTAATTTCCTTCTGATGAAAGTATGAATTAAATTAACATTATGATATAGACCTGGAGGCGGCAACACAGAAATTTATACAAGTTGGGGTTATCTCTCTTTGCCCGTTTTTTATTGAAAAGTTACTAGTTGAATTTCTAGACTATTTTAATGTGTTTCAAAAATATGCATTAAAATATTTAATTGCTATAAAGGACGACAAATACTAATAAAAACATTAAAAGATCTTAAGAATTTTTACATGTTTCGATTGAATTTACTCAATCATCATCAGAAAAACAAAATACAATAAACACAAAGATGAGACACAAAGACAATAAACTATTACTTAAAGATACTTATACTTAATAATGCGATTACTTACTTATAAGATCTTTTATTTGTTTTTATTAGTATTTGTCGTCCTTTATAGCAGTAACAGTTTATTGTCATTTCCATCTTTGTGTTTATTTCTATTTTGTTTTTCTGATGATGATTGAGTAAATTCAATCGAAACATGTAAAAATTATTAAGATCTTTTAATGTTTTTATTAGTATGTGTCGTTCTTTATAGCAATTAAATATTTTAATGCATATTTTTGAAATGTTTTTAATGGACGTATAAGAAAATTTCTATTTATAATTAATGTATTTTAATGTGGGCTGAATAAATTATCAAATTAAGAGAAGGTTGGGCAAATATAACAAAGAAAAATATCAGGCATTACCAGTAAAATTAGCAATCGTAAAACTATAGAGATTCAGTTTTCAAAATCGTTCGTTCTACTTCGCTTTAATTTTTCCATTTGTCAGATGATTCGAATTTAGGTTGCATAATGTTAAAAATAACTAGGTTAAGCACCATATTAATATTTGACATAACAAAAATCGATTCATCATTTTATTACTTTTCATTAAACTGTGAAGTGCTGGAACAGGTTTTTCGGTTGAGGTTTAAAAGTCTTGCTTTTCTCATAAATGAGAAGCATGCATCCAGTTTTAAATAGTTGTTTTTCTGACAGATTTAACATCCTATCTAAATGCTTTAAGTTGAAAAACGACAAAGTAAAAAAGAAAACATCTCGCAGTTTTATGGTACCGCAAAAACCTTACTTTAATGAAAATTGCACTGTAGAAAAATAAAACAGCAGACTTCACATCTTGTCAGAAGTTATAACTGTTTTATGATATAATCATATTCATCAAGGATGAGTTCTAGGACAGATTCCAGATTTTGACTCACTAAAACAAAAATTGGCATTGTTCGACAACACCATGAAGTGAGTGAGTTGCCCTGCGAACTTCAAATTTACGACCAACAGTCAGAAAATCTAGTATAAATTTCTAGTTTAAAACCCCTTAGTATTTATCCCCCATCACTTCTTATGTGATGGTCAAGAAATGAGATAAAAATTCGAGCACAGTTACAATTTCTACATATATTACATTTACAGCAGTACTCCTGATTGCTGAGAAACTCATATGATTTAATTATCTGGAATTCAAATGCGACTACAAGCTGCCATATCGAGAGTAAGATATGAATATTAAAAGATTGAATTATATTCTTATCTTATTATATTTAATTATTTATGATTTTGACATGTAACATATTTTTAATTAGTTCCAAAATATTACATAAAATACAACTATTATTATTTTACTAGAAGTACATAAGCAATTCTCTTAATTTTTTCACTACTGCCCTTGTCACCTTTGTTTTTTTTTTCACCGAAATTTTACCAGCTCACTACTCGAAAAAAAATTCTCAACCTTGATTAAAAGCATATACACCAGAATTTTTATCTAAGCTATCCAACACACTTATTGAACTTAGTTCTGTGGTTCTTTTATTTAAATGACATTATGAAGAAATTTGTGGTTCGAATAGACTGTAATAAATTAAAGAAACGCATAGAATAGATGTACGAAGGTTACCCTATTGGGTCTGAATTTTTTTTCGATTTTTAGAAAAAATTACTTTTGCGTTGATAACATTAGCACTAGCCTTCCAAATAGATTAATTAGTGTTTAAAGAATATTTCATTGTCTGAAAGATAACAAATAGTGTTGTTTTGCATACTATTCAATTAATATTCATATGACAATAGGCTGAGGAAGAATTTTTGTAGATGTTTAGAAAATATTAGATTAGAATAAGATTGAACTTATATTACAACTTTCTAATACTTTTTTTGCTTTATTACACTTGAATTTTTCAGGAAAGTAACTTTTATTTTAAATTTAAAGAGTGGAATATATGTTTAAAATAATGAATCGCAAACGGCGCAAGGAGAATTAAACAAATAATAATAATTACTGTTTTTACTAAATGCCTAAATATAAATGATGTCATATAGTAAATGCATAGACATATACTAACATTACTACATATAAATAATATCAAAAATATTTCTAAAAACAAAATAATATTCCATTAAAAGACATGTACTATTAATAGTACACCAGACCCGAAAGGGTTAAAATAAAATACTTTTTAACATATATATACGGTATGCTAATAAATCTACGTTAAGTTTCTACTGATTTTTACGTGTTAATTTTAGATTTTTTTTTCTCAAAAAATATATTATTAGATACAGTAACGTATTGATTATGTATACAAGGCAGAATATTTTAGCAGATATGTATTCATAAAGTGTAATTTACGTCATTTTTTGACCATTGCAATTTGGTATTATTACCCACTTATGTGGGTAATAACGCCATGCAAATGAAACTATAAAATAAGATGGAATAATACCATATAAATTGACCAATTCTAAAGATACAAACTCTACCGCTCTAGAAAATGACAAATTTATCTTAACCATTAATTGCGATATCAAGAGCAGTAATGATCATTTGATATTTCATTCTTCTGATATAAAAAATTAGCAGCACTTAGGACATACAAATTTCTCTTTATCCTTTTTGGTTTTCAATGATGACAATAATGGTCTCTCGTGCATAAAATAAAAGATCAGATTTAGTTTCACTACTAAAAATAATCTACCAGTATAATTACTCCAGTGGATAGTGTTATTATACTGGTAAACGTACTGCGCAGTATAGTTTAAAGTACAAATTACCTGACAGACACCTCCAAAATCTTTCATAACATTTTCTCAGTACATGAAATATACTAGAAATTTACGATATTAACAGAATATTTCCTAATAAATATATAGTCTTTAGATCATAGAACTTAACTCGCAAATCTTAGATCGGGCGTTAATTCTTGCATGTTTCTATTAGCAATAAGACATACAGATGGACCAAATTAACTTTTAGCGGTTGTTTGTGATTCAGATGAGTCAGAGACCTTATGCGCAAAATCCATAGGTGTCATCTTTTGGATTCCTTCATAACTGCTCTTAATATTAGCACTTGACTTTAGTACGTACCCTGGCATTTTTATTTCAAGACATTTTATTATTCTGCATTAAACATATGTAAGGGACATTATGCATTAAACATATTGAGGGATATTGCATATAAGACACTCCGTTATATTTTATCTATTTTCAAAAAATAAAATAATAATAATTGTAATTTTTATTTTTCACTATATCACATAGTTTAATTACCCACGTATTCATGAATCTAATATATATCTATATTTATAGATAAAATGAAAGTTATTATATGTATTACTATAGTGAATATTATTAATCAAATCAATGATGATTAAAACGAGGTAAAATAATAACAACTAATAGTTTGAGCCTATTACTTAATAGAGAAAAAAAATATTTTCTATATATAATTTATGTACTTAAATCCAATTAAAATTTTCACAACTAATAAGAATTACGTAAAATTTATTATATTTCTGAATCTACCTAAGCTGCATATAGGAATACATAACTTTGATAAAATAAGATTCTTAAAATTATGAATCAATCTAATTTAATTATAACAAAAGTCTAATCCAGACATTGAGATCTTTAATGCAAAATATTACTTTGTTTTACAATCTTTAACAGCATTTCGCAAATCTTTAGACCCTAAATTTGAATTTAATCACATCATTATCTTGACTTTTATGTAAATCTCTTTGAACCACTTACATTAAAGTTCAAAGCATCGTACTTAGTGTGATGTGGGAATAGATTCTGAGAAACGTCAAAAATGATAGCAAAGAGCCAATTTAAGTTTAATGGGAACTCAAACAAATTTGTTAAATATATTCATCTTTGGAGGTTAACACGTTGGGGGTAATGATCAATAAAGGATACATTGAAATAATTATCTCCAAATAAATATAAAATGATAATCCAGAAATTTCTAAAGAGGATTTACTAGATCTATTTTCGTTTCTTGAATTGATTTTAAAAGTTAGACTCAAATTAAGATACATGCAATTTTAAAGAATTTACGTTTGATTTTTGTATTTTCTCTATTTTAAAAATGAATAACAACATAATTCTATATTATAGAAGTTACCAGTGTGCATATTGAATTTATTTATTTATTTATTTATTTATTTATTTTTATCATTTTTTGAGAAATTATTGACATTTTACATTCAAATTTGCAGCATTTTGGGAATATTTTTTTTTATGTTTTAGAAATGGGTGTTATTTTGAATTGTTGCCAAATGATCAAAAAATAATATTTCTTTTAAATTAAAGAATTATTTACACTGAACTACCACAAATAGAAAAAAAATTAAATGAGAATTACGAGTAAAGTGCGGTAAAATATTGAAACTTACGTGATTACACTATATTTACATGCGAATATGAAAACTGAAATAAAAAAATAATTCATTCATTCATTAAAATGCATTAAACACAGTAAATGGAATAAAAATTCGTAGTCAAACAATAAACTTGCAAACAGTTTAAATTGAAGAAATATATTTGCATAAGACAATTCAAATTTCTAAATGATCTCTTAAACTATTGTTGCCAATTCTAAGCCAGTGGAAGTAAAAATATTTCCTTACTAGTAATAAAAATATCTTACCGTGAATTACAAAATACGAAAGAAAACTTTTAAATAATAAATCCATTAATGTTCGTTAAACGCAGTAAGTAAAAGAAATTTAAATAGAATACTTAAAATGACCAAATAATATTATTAAACAATTAAAATTTAAAAATAAATTTAGGCGAAAAATGTACTTCATATTTTAATATGATCTTTTTAATTAATGTTGTGAATTCTAAGGCGGCACAAATAATGAAGAAACAAAATTACTTTCACCTAAATATTAAAAAGAAAAAATAAAATTTAGTCAAAAATACCAGGAGGCAAAGATTGTGAATTTCAATGTTTAACTTGTCTTATTTGATCAAACACGTAACTAGCCAGTAGATGTTTAATAGTAAATGATTCGACCATAAAATTCTCCAATCAAAGGGTAGATAATAGAAATCCGTCAACAGGAAAAATACCACTTAAAATATATGTATATATATGTCATAGATATAGATATTGATATAGCACAGTGTTTTGCAAAATTTTAAAAGCCAATCAAATTATTGTGTTTTTAGAGTTTATGGTGTCTGAGCGGGGACTGACGAGCGTAGCTCGTAGGGGGCAGGACTTTTAGTATTAGAGAGATAAATCGAAATTTAAAATGGAGGCCAAATACAAGGGCAGTGAGAAAAATAATGCATGGAGAGGGAGAATAGTTTATCAGAATGTATGTGTTAATTTTGAGGGTTTTCAAGCTTAAAGTCCCAATGCTAACTTTAAAAAAAATCACTATAATGCTGAAAATCAGATTCTTTTAATATTTTATAATTATTATAGAATACGATTTTTTTCCTAAGAAAAAAAATCTGTCAAATGAAAAACAAATGTGGATATTTTTTCTACCAAATATATATTATATTATAAAATACAGTCTTGCAAAATTGATAGAACAAAATGCAGCTAAATAGAAAATAATCCAGTATTTTAAGAACATATTCTCCTTTTTGTCAAGCGAAATCCAAATTCAGAGCAATATAAAAGTGATTTAGAATATACAGGTTTATTATAAATGAATTTCATAATTTTACAGGACTATTAAAAAACAAATAAAGCCTATTTTTTATCAAAAACAAAACTTGAAAATTAAAATTCAACGCAGTTTCAAGTGTTTAATTTTAGCTCTTTTATATTATACGATTCGTTACTATAACTCATCACACACTTCTCTCAACATTTTTGTGTATGTGTGTGGCCTTATCAAAGGTCACATATTTGTTTAACCGCGAACAACTGATGGCGAAAAATTTAAGCATGCATATCTGAAGCTATTCAAAGAATAACACAGGACATGCTGAAAATTGTGGGGGGGGGGGGGGGGGACAATCGCACTAACTCGATATCGTTCGTATTTCTGGAGGAGCTCGCATTGAACATTTACAACTGTGATAAATTTAAACTTTCAACAGTTATTTTTCATTATTTCTAATTTCTAAAAAGAGCAATATTAAAATTTTAAAAACTGTAAAAGAGTTTTATTTGATTGTCGACATGTTTCAACTGTTCCCTAGTCATTTTTAAAGTTAATAAATAGTAATATTCTGAAACTTCTTCGTTCATGATTCAGTGAACAGAAACAGCGACATTAAGTTTTTCGCGTAGAGCACGTTAATTTTACTTTACTTGGATATTTATTTCTATTTTCTAAACCAATCAATAACTCGCGCCATAGTTTTGTTAATTTATGCTGTATTCTGTACAGTTTCATATGGAATTTTTTCGGCCTTGAACATCTGTTGTCTCGTTTATAACAAATGGATAATATTAGTTGGAGGAAAAATTACTTTACTTTCTGTGAAATTTATATGGATTATTTCATTTTAATGTAATCGTGAAAGGGCTGTGGATTTTCCATTATATTTAATATCAGTTACATGCTCCTTTTCTCTGTATTACAATCTACTCTTAGTCATTCCAATATAGCAATTCTTTGATCCATCTGCTCTAATGAATGTTTATACTTCTAAACATATACTTCTAAACAATTCTCAAAATTAATTGAATCAATTAGGCAAGTGATAGTCTTCTGTTTCGGAGGCGATTTGGCTGCTTATTGCACATTAATCAGAAATTTACACTGTAAAAAAAAATCTGTAATGGTACTAAACATTTTCTAGGAAACTGGGATTCCAAGAACTTTTCATGTAACGATAACAGGAAAAATGCATGTAACCGATTCTAAAACTTGAGTTTTTGTTGTTACCGTTACAAGAAAAGTTCTTGGAATCCCAGTTTCCTAGATAAAGTGTAGTACCTTTACAGATTTTTTTTTACAGTGTGCCACATTAGTCTGCACATTCTAGTCGGCTTCGTTAAAAGTTATTTGTGTTAGTTCTCAAATTTGGCGATTCTTGAATTGTCTATCCTTTCATGCATGGAAGTTGAAGTTAACCAATGAAAGTGGTCGACACCGTATTAAACCATTCGCATACTTTACAGAATTTTTATTCTTTTACCTGTTTTTCTCCCAAACGGATATTTTCGCCACACTGAACTCAGTAATTCTACGACTAAATATCAATAAATAGTAATTAATGGGAATAATCGGGCTTTCTGATCATCTGATATGGCTCATATATGTGATGCACATCCTCAAGTGGTTATATACTGCCGTATTCTCAGTCAAATTGAAATCAGTTAATATATTAGACTTCATCCCATTTATACATACTAAGTAGAAACACACAATTTAAAGTCTCTATTTCAATTTCTTTGATTATCTTATAGTTTTTACAGACACACAGACATACAGTCAGAAAGACAAACGGACGGACGGACGACAAAATTTTTGCAAAAGAATCTGAAACGAGAAATTCGTCATTTTTTTCAGTTTTAAAAAAAGATTGCAATACTTACCTTTTATTACGTATCATGTGTAAGTAAAATGATTTTTTTTAATGTAAATCATACTGAAACACGAAAGCGGGTGTTGTTTGTTGAACGAACGCGCATGAGACTTTAGTGTGTTTTATATACATGTTACATTGAAATCGGTTGATAAATACGCGTGATACCACATGACAAACGCCAGATTCTTAAAAATAAACACTTACTGTAGGAATTAAAACTGCTATAGCTCAAAACTTTTTACAAGGTAAAGACTTATTAAGGTTAAACATTAACACGGAATCGGTGTACGTAGGTCAACAAAAGCTTTTCCAATTTCTAATTATTAATACTTCTTTTTTTAATATTTCAAATTTGAAAAACGTTTAAATTTTTACCATCCTCAAAGAGGATGGCAGATGAATCTAGTAAACGTGTTTGATTGAGACATTGTTTGTATTATATATATGATTAATTGCCTACATTTCTGTTATTTTATAACCATTTTTAGAATAAACACAAATAAATAAAATTTCTATTTTTTAAAAAACAACCTTTTATCTATAACATTTCGTTGATAACTGTCTTGTAAGCTTTCTCTAGATCTTCCCTGATTTCGCCCTCCCCTCCCAGCCAATCTCCTGAAAATCTCCATTAAGTTAACGAGATATAGTTTACTTCTCAAAGAACGTGCATCCAAGACCCCCCCCCCCTTTGTGGCCTAAATCCATGCAAACGCTTTATAAATAGGCTGTCCAATATATTGATCTCTATGATAAGTGATTTATAACACTTTGCAAATAAATCAACGATATCCCGAGTGGTGATTCATATTAGGTGTACATAGTTAACAACAGCAAACAAATTTATATTTAGATATGATATCACGTCCCAAAACATAAGTAACAGTAATCTCACTTTATTTACTTTCCACTACACTTACTAAGGAATGTTCCCAGGTGTAAGGTGTGGATTTGGACGAGTATGTAATCAAAAGAACAATCTCGTCAATTAAAAAAGTGCAAAGGAACTACCAGTCCAAATCCAAAACTTTTCGAGATATTAGTACTTGAAGTGAGAATGAATAAATAAATAAATTAACAGGTAGGTACAATAAATTGTTCGCAAGTTAAAAAATTCTTTCCATTGTTTTTAATCCTACTGCCAATACAAGCATAACTTGCACGTTTTTTCCTCTCTGGTAGACAGGCACTTCGCATTCTACGAAGTTTTCGCGTACGGCTGATTTCGAAGAGTTTTTCTATCAAATTTTGTTATTTCCAGCACCTTGTTTTATTGTTCTGCCACTAATGACTATAAGAGAAAAGCCTATCGTTCAAAAAATGTTTTTTTTAATATAGAATAACATTCTATGTCACTACTCCTTATATTTTAAAGTAAAATCAATAAATGCGTTTCACTACTAAACTTGACGAGATTGAACAATTTTATTTAAATTTTTCATATAGTTTTAAGGTGGAAAATCATAATCACATACTGTGAACCTGTGACGTGGCTTGGGGTGTCGCCGGTGACGTGCCGATCAAATGAGAACAAAATCTAAATAAAGTTAAAATCCAACACTTTTATTTACTGTATTTGAGAAGTGGGGAGTGGAGACAAAGCTCAATATTTCTAACAACTAAACATAATACTATGAGATTAAACTACAACTCATACTCATATTCACGCCTAAGTCCGGCTCAGAGCACTAACCCCGGCTCTTCTTTTCAGGTCGCGGTCTAATCCTACTTTAACCTGTAAGAAAACAGCCCGTGGCTGCACAAAATCTTTTACTCTCAAACACTCACAGTGATAATTAACTCTTACCCGACCTGATTGCTGAGGCTCTTCCACCTTCAACTCTTAGGCAACTCTTAGCTTAAAGACTCTTAGGTTGTCCCGGTTCACCTCTCCACACAACACACTGTTGGCTCCTCTCGCCATACACAACACACACCAACTCACACCTTTTATACATTGCAAACTGAAGACAGAGCTAGAATTTTCCATAAGACTCATAACGGCAGTTAACTGTAGACCGAGGGCGCCACACACACTCCGAAAAGTTAAAGTTGCATAAAGGATAGATGTCGCTTTTGCGCCACACATATTAGAACATTGACGTCACAATATCACTCAAAATACTAGAGTGCCTTTATTACAAAGGGACACTCCCTCACAAACCCAGTAATTTTTTTTTTACCTTGTTGCATAGTGTAAATTTAGGATTATAAATCTGCCATGCTTAGAACCTGTTGCTGTTAAAATTTCAGACCTGTCTCTTAGAAAGTATTAAAACTGCACCTAGTGGGTGGTCTTCCTCATTTTCTTATACGATTACGGGAACACATATCTGTAAAAAAAATTAATGAATAAATTTATACTGTATTTTAAAAAAATGTACATAATGTTAGAAAGATAAATAATTAGTTCTTGTAACATACGTCTTCAATTTATATCTTTTTATTATCATAAACTTGAATTAATGTTTCCTAACATTAGAGGTAGTTTACATCTGAGTACCATTAAAAAAAGTGGGTTTCCTTTCAGAATACTTTTGCTTATAATTAATTTAACATAAAAGAAAGGAAACCCTAATAATGTGTCAGGATTATGTATGTATATAATATTAAAATTATTTTCAATAACAAAATTAAAATAAAATAAAATAAAATAAATGTGATAATATTTTATTCTTTCATGATGCTTTGGAATAAAATAAAATATATACGAAACATTTAAGTACTATATTGTTTACCTATGTATGCATTAAAATAATTAAATAATATAATTTCTCCCTCAAAAACTTGAAAACTTTCACAAATGGGTAATTTATTACAGAAATATTTGACTTAACTACCAACTTATTTTTCTATCTTTAATGTTGTTGCTTTATTCACATACATTCTTTAAAGTACCCCCTAAGTTCAAATATATAAACTATCCTACGTTGATTACAGTATAATTATTTATCCATGTTTTAAGTTTATATTCAAAAAACAAAACATAATATAACTCTGCTTTTAAACCAAAGATGAAACTTATTTGTTTGTCTAAGTGTAAGCAGCAACTGATATTGTGTATTATTAATGAATATTTATGCGCGCATAAATTTATAAAATAAAAAAGGTGACTTTTAGCATAATAAATGACCCTATTTGCGGGTTGCATTTTTAATACTAAAACTTGTTGAATAAATTATAGGAAAGTATAATGTACTGAATTTATAAACTATGTCATTATTTTTAAGCCTTTAATTATACATCATATTTTGTAAACTAAAAAATCCCTACATTGAGACAACATTGAGAATTCTTACATTATTAAGATTTTTTAAGTATGTGTTTTTTCCCTTTACTTATTTTTTATTCACGTAAGGCAAAACTATTTATTAAAATTAAGAAAAATGCATTTCTGAATGATATATATTTGTTTATTGACTTGTTTAACAACGCTGAAATATGCAATTATAGTTAAATTTTTAAAGAGAAATTTTATTCAGTATGTTCTTTTCTATCATTACGTAATCGCCTAAATATTAATTTAGAGATTTAAAATAAAGATTATTTTCCTAAAACCAAATAGGTTGTTTTTGATAGTGATAGAAATAAAAATATAGTTTATAAGAAATAATTGTGAAGCATACAGAAATTGCAACGTAATAAACATTGACGTATACCGTAGCACAAACCCTATTGAATATGGAGTTCATACCATGGTTAGATTCAGTATTTTTGCAATAAAAATTTAAATAAGAGCTTTATTTGAAATCCAAAATATCTGACCTTTAAGGTATATGCTACACTTTTTTTACGAAAAAAATCTCCATTTTTACCTCTTCCAATGTTAAACAAAGCTGAAGAGTTGATGCTTTCGGTTTGTCTGTCCATCTGTTCGTTTCTCCGCGTTTTAACTCTCTTAAATGTACTCGGATTGCCATGACATTTTTGGATGTTATTGACGTTTACCCTAGCACAAACCCTATTAAAAATTAAGTTCCTACCATGATTAGTTAATTTACACGGATTGTGAAAATATTTCGTTACATTATGGCCTATGGAGAAAAATCGTTTCGAATCAATTTTCAATGTGTTATATCCTGTCAAACGTATTCAAATTTGCAATACATTTCCAAAGTGATCTAAAATGTGCATTCTGTAAAACATGCAGGGAAAATAATACTAATTATTTATTTTAAGGGTCACACAAAAAAATTTCATTACACAATAATAATGGGGGGGATTTTTTGCAACATATTATAATTATTAATTACGCTATTATATTTTGCTGTATTTTATTTTTATTATGTTAAATGATTTCATGTGCAATAAAATTAATATACGCTGCAGAGGCTTGATATGTCATGCATGATATGAACTGTATAGCATTTACAGAGACACACAAAATATTTTAATAGTATATTCTATTAGAAGTACTGTATGTTACCGATGATATCTGATGGATGGATGAATCTCACTTCAAATTATGATTATTTTTAAGTTTCACTAAATGTAAGCGTATTATACGGTGTGTATAAATGCTATTGTTGTTATATAGGATGACACAAAAGAGCTCGTAAAGGTTACTGCATAATTTACTTAAGGGTGATTATTAAATACGTTGTGCACTTTTACGTTACACTGCTTTCCGTTTACTAAAAATGTTTATAGAATATCGATAAAATGATATACAGGATCTCGCAATGAATTGGATATATGATCATCTATGGATGAGAATTTCTGGAAATGTGATTTAAGTAGTTTTAAGAGTGATTTTGTTTGAACTAGATTTTGTAATAAAATTACAAGATAAATTACAGGGCTGAACAAAAGTATTAAAGCATGTTTCCATTTATTAGCATAAGTTGCTGAAAGGGAAATTTCAACCAGTTAGACGTTTTCTTACCAAACTAAATTTCCTTATGGTATTGTATATATATATATATATATATATATATATATATATATATATATATATATATATATGAACTGACAGATAAAATACAGCGCTGTACTAAATTATTGGGATATATATTTGGCTGTGGACAGTAGCACATTATTTCTCTAAATAACGAAGTTTTCTTAAAGATTACAGGAAGAGTTGGAAAATGTTTAATATTATAATATGCTTAACGCATGATTTTTCTTACTTGTTCATTATTATAAATTAAAATTCAAACATTTAAGATTTCAAAAATGCTTTACGTTTGGTTCATCAGTGATTGGAAGCAAAGTTGTAGCCAAAAATAAAAACAAAAATTGAACTTTCTAAAACCAGAAAGAATCGTTTAAAGAGCCACAGAAAGTGCACAATATTTTTGAATTGACATATATATATACTATATTGGGGAAAATGCCCAAATATGATTCAATTTTTCTTGATGTAATTTTTTTTATTATTTTCAAATGCTCTTTATTTTAACAAAAAAATTATCAGTTATAGATCAATATCCTTCCTATAAGATTCTGGTGTCAAGTTTGTTAAAAAATTAATGCATCTTGATAGAAAAAAAGATGTGTGATGTGTCTTTTTCAGGTTTCACCAAAAGAGGTTCTTAATATGGGGTACATATTGTTTTTCTAATATGGCAATAAGTGCCGTATTCAGCGCCCACACCCAAAAATGTCCAAGAAAATCAAGATTTCAGGATATTAAAAAAACGACGCATCTTTCACGTAAAATAAATTTATTAGAATAGAATATTTCATCACAAAAAATATTTTTTTCAAATATAAAATTAATCTGGTGCAAAAAATCATATAAAAAAATCCCAATTTAAAATAACTTAAGACTGGTAATTTAAAATATTAAACTGAGTAGTTATGAAGGAATAAAAGTAATCAGAAAAAGACAAATAATTGACATAAAAATGAAAAAATACGAAAAAAAAAATAAAAAAAGTTCAAAACATGAGGTTCTCTGAAAAAGTTAGTTTTCCTCTCCCCACAGTCCTCGTGGGAACACCTAATATACATCATGCATCTAGCGCGCTTTTCCTCCATGCAACCATCAGAAAATTTTGATGCAGAAACATGAGACTTAATATCTTACTTTGTTTCAATGAACGAATCTAGGTCCATGTCAGTATCTGATGTTAGAGAACATTCCACGATTTTTAATGCTGGAATATTCTGGAATCTCCTTGAAAAAACATAGAGCAGCAACTAATGCATCTCCATACCTATAAGGAGGGTTACAATGGGGAGGTAACCTGTTTTGTTGCCAAATGTCAGCAAATTTAGCGATGGAATGTAGTTGACAAAAGTTACGCTAACTTGGCGGTATTTCTAATATTTCAACAAATTTCCATTGTAATCCAATAGGCTTTCAGAATATCAACAAATTGAAATCTTTTAATGCAACAAAAACTAATGCTATCTTATTAATAGAGCATAATTGAAGTATTTACATTATTTTTGAGCACAAGCACTAACTATTTACAAAATCCAAAACAATATGTAAAGTAAATAGGTAATACACGAAAAAAAGGAAGACCAAATACGGAACTATACACATCTATTTGGTAATAATTGGTAGTGCCATAGTGGGAGTTCCACGTGGATTACTAATACTAGTTACTGACTTAAAGAAAATGAATTTCAATCCAAACATAATTATAAGTAAAATGAAATTACGGATACGTTCAAACATTTCAAAGTCACTTGCCTTCTTCGAAAAAGTTACTCTTGAAAATATGACCTTAAAAATATTCAACACTTGGAAACACAACTGGTGGAATGTCAATACTAAATGAATGAATGCGAAGCAACTGTTGAGTAAACTTGAAGAACTAGTGTTTGAGAACTTTCTCACAAAATGTGTCTTCTCCTGTAGAAGATATAGTCCAAAAGCCGACAGCAGAAAAAACCTAAGGTTTGGAGCACAGCAAAAAAACCCTTTTTAATAAAAATTTTTAATTTTACTTACGAAGGGTGTTATAATAAAAATAATTGACATTGACATGTTTTGGAACCGTCAAATAAGTTCCATAATCACAATATAAAAAATGTTTTTATATTATGATTATGGAACTTATTTGACGTTTCCGAAACATGTCATTGTCATTTATTTTTATTATAACACCTTTCTTAAGTAAAATTAAAATTTTTTATTAAAATGTTTATATAAGAGGTGAATGTTTTAAAATCTGATGATTTAAAAAATCAATTGGATTTAATAAACTTTTTATCATAAAAAACCCTTTATTTTATGGAAGAGTAATAATAGGGAATCTAATGACCCATTTCTACTTGAAATGAAGTTGTGCATAAGCCAAAAACTGATACCACTAGTACTTTACTCCTAGGTTTATCATTGTGCTTGATGTGCAAACAAAGGTATGAAATATTGTACGGGAAACACAATGGTAGAAAAGTTATCTCTGCACACACTAAATTTTAAGTAAATATTTTAGTAACTTTTAGAGTTTTTTTATAGCTTAATTGACATACTAGAAAGTCAGATATATTTATTATTTTGAACAAATAAGATTTTTTCACTAACATTTACAAATTATCAATTTAAATCATACTTTTCCGAAATTGATGCCTTGTCATCGTTCTGTATACATGATAAGACAGAGGTATTAAATTTTCACATATAATGTAACATTTACTATTAAAATTGATTCTACATTCAATAAATGTTATTTGCAATGAATTTAAGACAGAATTTAATTATATATAATTGTAAGATTTTTCTAATTCTACTTTTTGTTTTTTTATGTATGATATTTAAAAAAATATATGATTTAAACAGTTAATTGAGTAAGAAAAATGCCAAAATTGTCTTAAATTTAAAGCATGTCAAATACTGAAAAGAAACATAAACTGAGTAAAATGGTATTAAAGATTGATTTAAAAAAAAGATGTACATAGTTTTAGAAATGAATTTTAAATCTTTCTAAATTCAAACTAGATTGTAACATGAAAGAAAAAACAAGTTTGAAACATTTTTTGATATAGAAGTTTTCTAACACTTTCAGGATACTGGATCGAATTTTTAGCCTTTAAAACGATGAGACCAGTTTTTAGGAATAATTATTTATAGCTAGTAAGCTAATCGAGTTCTGTTGTGCATTCCTGTATATGATCTATATACAGGGTGTCCAGCTAATAACACCCTGATTTCAAAATTAAATTTATCAAAAACAAAGAACGATAGTAATATGCGGTAAACGGTTTTTTCATTAGGTAAGCTGTAAAAATCTTATACAGAAATTTCAAACGGTGAATATTTTGAAAAAAGTGCGTTCTGATTGCATAGAATGCTTTGATTTGACATTTTTATTGTTTTAGATTGCCTGCAGAGAAATAATTTTTCTGATTACAGTGGAATATTTTAAAGATTTTTAAAGATTTAATTTTTTAGAATTTTAAAATTTCAAAAATTTAAATAAAAAACTATGAAATATGAAAAATTAAGCCGAAAGACACATTCTCTGGCAGCAATCTAAAGCAAGAAAAATGTCAAATCAAAGCATTCTTTGCAATCAAAAACGCAATCTTTTCAAAATATTTACCGTTCGAAATTTTTGTATAAGATTTTTACAGCTTACCTGATAAACAAACCGTTTACTGCATAATTCTATTGATCTTAGTTTTTGAGAAATGTAATTTTGAAATCAGAGTGTTATTTGCTGAACACCCTGTACTTATATGTATGCTATTACATAATAAGCTCAAATTTAGTTTAGTTAAAAATATAAGTAATATAATCGAAAATTGAACCTTCAGCAATTTTTATTAATAGAGGCATTCAAGGGATTTCTGCAACCTTCCATAATATAAAATTTTTTATACACCATAAATTAAAATAAAATTTAATTCGGGAAATAAAAAACGCATCCTGCGATAATTGGAAACACACTTTCAGAAATTATCACCCTATATATTCTGTTCTTTATATTTGAATTTTATGTATATTCCACATAAATATAAGGTAACTTCAGTTTATTTATAAAATGCATAACTCAATTGAAAATACACTGAAATTATTCACGGTCATACACAATAAAGCTTACAAATTATTTTGTTTAACCCTGAGAATGAACTATAGATTTGAAGCACACCGCATCGTATTCAAACACACAGTTAATCATTAAAACGCATCTCTCCGGCTTTTATAGCTCATAACGTAAACAAAATATTTTTTTGCAACGCTGTAAATGAACATTATGCATTACATATTCCGCAGTAAACATCAGGTAATGTACTAAAATAAGATATACAATTTTTGTTTTGTTTGAAATATCATTACTGAAATACTTTCTCATATTTGTTTCTTTGTTACTATAGACCACAATAAAAAAAATCTTAAGTTTCACAATGCAAATGAATGTTGAATGTTTTATGCACAATTTTCATAGAAACTATGATTTAGTGCGCTTAGCAGATGCATATTAATTTGATACTGATTCAAATAGTGCAACAACAGTAATATACACATAAACGATTAGAAATCTATCGATTTGAAGCAAAAAAGCTATGGAAATAAATGTACCGAGATTTTTTGAATATCCGTGTAAGTATATTATACGTGTTACAGATTCTGTTATCTATACTTATTATACTTTAACATCGATACATAACTTATATCACATATATCAATTACAAGAGAATTCGAGTATACGATGAGAGTTAGAAATTAAACAGTCGGCAAGCTTTAGGCTGGAAATCCGCAAGACATTCCAAAATATTTCAACTATATTGCAATGTGTTAAAAGGAAAATAATTCTGTATTTTTCATTTTTATCTCACCAGTGTGTCGTCGCATTTTTTCTTCCGAAATTCTATACCTTTTATCTGGATTAAAATATATAGCAAGCGCTTTAAAACTATCACTTTCTTTCTCTTATTATTTTCCCAAATGGAAATAAGTATCCTAGCTCGTACACCGGTATGGTGATAATAGTTAGCAGTGAACAATGTCTCTGGGGTATTTTGAAAATAATATGCGCAGTAAAGTTACAAAAACTTTTTCTAGGAAACTAGATTCCTGGAACTTTTTCTGTAACGGCTACAACAAAACTTCAAGTAACTTCAGATGCATTTTTCCATTGTAAATCAAAAAATCTGCAAAATTACTTTAAAAAGCTTTAGGAAAGTGCAATGCCTAGAACATTTTATGCAATTGCAACTCCAATTACAATTATAAGGTACCCTGGGGTAATAACGCCAGGCGGGGTAATAACGCCAAGTGCTTATATTTTGCATAATTATGAAATAATCAGGTAAATGACACCCATGTGCTCTGCGCAGAAGGGTTTTGAGTCATATAAATCGCAAAAAACAGCTTCAAGTTAATTTGTTTCATTTTTAGGTCTTATTGTTTTTACAAACAACTAAAATTAACGCTTGATCTAAAATTTGCGAGATACGTGTTGTGATGTGAAGACTATCTTTTTATACGGAAATACTTTGTTAATTACATAAATTTGTAGTGCATTTCATGTACTTTTAAAATATTGTTGAAGATTTTGGATATCTTCTCGAGATAATTTGTAATTTAAAATGCACTGCGCAATAACTATACCGGGGTAATAACGCCAATCATTTACATTAATACCCCGGTTGATTCCCTACAGTGGCCGAGGTACATATCCTAAATACTGATTCAAATAAACACAGTTAAAACTGTGCAATGTTTCTCATATTTCTATTTAAGCGGTTCTTTTTTAATCAAAAAGAAGCACACTGTCTGATATTCTTTTGCCTCATCCCCCCCCCTCCCAAACCACACCTTTATTTTTCTTACACTTTCACAAAAAATTTAACATTTTCAATAGCTTAGAATGCAATTTGACAATTTCTAAGTTTGTAGAGTCTGTACTTTTAGAATTGGGCTATCTACATACAATCATTCATCTTATTTCATAGTTTTGTTTGCATGGCGTTATTACCCATATAGGTGGGTAATAACGCCAAATAGCATTGGTCAAGAAAAAACGCCATTACATTTTATGAATACATATCTTTTAAATTATTTTATTTTATATAGATAGTCAATGAGTTGCTGTATCAGATCCTATATTTGTTTGAAAAATACAATCTAAAACTAAGCCGTGAAAATTGGTAGAACCTTAACGTGGCGTTATTACCCCAGGGTACCTTAGATATAATTTTAGTAAGAATATTGCAATTTTAGTATATGTTACAAGAACTATTTTTTTAGATTTACAACTTTTTTTCTACAGTGTACAGATACAACTTTAGTATGTGTACAGATTTCTGTAAATTTACATTTGTAAAATTACTGACTTTTATTTAATTATAGGGGGATGTAGGATACAGTGATGAATGTGGAAAATGACGTACTCACTATTTTCTCACTGTTAATCCACGGTGTTTGTACGTCGTGAGCATCAAAATAATCCCCTGGACACGATACATGCACTTCACTAGAATAAAAATGCGCATTGCCCACATTAACAGAAGTTATAAGCATTATATTGTTTTCTATTTGTTTCCTAAAAAATTTTATTATCATTAAGTAAGGAAACATAATTTAACTTTAAGTTCTTCAATTTGACTAAAATATTTTGAAACTAACACAAAAGACCTTCAAATTTATAGTAGATCCATTTATTTTGCAATATTTTTGATTAACCCATTTTAGGCCAAGCACAGAAATTTTATAAAATGTAGCATTATTTTTATTGAAATATGCTTAAATTACATACATTAAGACACAAAAAAAGATTCGTGCATGAAAAATAATATTTTATATAAGAAATAATATTTTATATAATAATATAAAATATTATTTCTTATAATGAATAATATGAATATGAATAATATTTTTATGACTTTTGTTTTATTCTTATTTCATATACAGAATTTGCAACTTTAATCTATTTTAAAAGCATATAATTCATTTCAATTGGAATAATAATATATTTTTAAAAAGTCGAATTTGTCAAAGGCGTTTCAAATTAAAACTCTAGCGTATTTTGAAAATTTTTTAAGAGAAAGTGTTTACTCCAATTGAATTACTAATATTTTATGGATGTCTTCAAAAGCCTTAAAAAATAGAAGAAAAATAAAATTCTTGAAAAAAATGTGTCAGAGAGTTAAAAAAAAATATTTATCGAAATGTTTCGTATACGAACCTTTGGCCGAAAATGGGTTAATGGTTGAAATGGACCCTCTTATGAATATTATAAGGAAATTCCATATAGCGGAATTTGAATGTTTCTCCACCACCATAATCTAGTGGCAAAATGTCTAAGTTTTTTTTTATTATTTGCTTCTTTTATATTTTTAGATACAGTTTCTCCAGCAAAGTTAAATTTGTGGAAATGCATGTGAAATGGTCATTAGCGTAAGTTTCATTTGTATTTTTTTCAATATTCCAAAAGTCCACGGGAAAAAAATATGTAATTTAATTAAGCTACCAATTTTTAACTTCATTGAACACAATATTTGAATATTAAAGGAAAAAAAGTTCAAATATTAAATGGAAGATTTTGAATCTTAAGTACGGGTTAGAACAACAGCAAAAATACCGAAACGCGACGAAAAGTATACTTAACAAGTAAAAAAGAATTCAAACCTCTATCAAAATTAATAAAAAAGCTTTAGTATTTATCGAACGAAGAAGTCATAAAAATATGAACAGGACGAAAAATCTGTTTAAAGTTTTCATTTGTATGGGTAATTGCACTAGATCTATTTACAAAATTCCCAATATGTCGCGATATAATTGTCGTGCAGATAAAAATGAGGTGTAATAATATTCACAATTAAAGAAGGTTTGGGTTAAACGAGGATTCAAACGAGGAAGAAAAATCATGCATCAAGCATTGATTATAAAGCACTTTGCAACACATTTAAACAGCACCGTTTAAAAAATTAAAATATTTCGTATCATTCCACCACGTGGAAAAGTATAACGCATTACGAAACTGAATTTTAGCTGTTCCCATCTACAATCGAAAAATTATCCAAATTTTTTAGCAACATTGTGCATGATATAGAGATTTGTATCTCTCACAACATGCATGCTAAAATGTGGTGCATTTAAAAGATACACTTATCTTAGTTGAAAATTTGCCTTCAATAATTTCCTCTAATAAGGAGAATGGTATGCGTATCTTTTGTACAGCTCTGTACATGAAGTATAGAATTTATATATAAAGAGTAATAGTTAAAAAGTATTAATAATTAAATTTAAAGGCGCATATATATATTTAAAACGTATTCTGTAGCAATTGCTGCGCAAAAACAATTCTGCAACTGATTTCTTTTGTATGTACCTGTAAATTAACAAAAAATGCTATGAAAAATTGCTATGAATGATCTGTTTTAACTTGATCGTCGTAAAATTCTGTGATTTATATAAGTTTCAATTGTTAGAAATATCGTTATACCATTAAAATACTTTCCAAACAATACCCCCCCCCATGTACCATAATGTAATCGAATTATTTTTATGTCCTTGTAAATGAACCATTAATAGTACATACCTCATATGCAATTCCAAACATGTTATTTTGACCCTAAATGGGCTTTGTCATAAAATATGGGTACATTTACGGGAGTTAGTGCGTGGACAGACGGATAGACAAAACGAATGCATAAATACGTTTCAACTTTGTTCTAAAGTGCTAAAAAAGACGTGACTGCTTTCCTGTAAAATTCAATTCATATAAACTTTAATTTCAAAAATCTGTATTCTTCCAATAGTGAAATTTTTTAAGTTACAAAATGAATTTGACTGATAATTAATTTTTCATTTCAGTAAAATATGAATGAAATGACCTAAATAAGTTACATATCATAGAAATGGATTACGTTTTTCTTTTATTATTATTATAAAAGTACAGTTTAACTAAGTTATTATCATACGAATGACGATTTGTTTAAACCAAATCTATATCTACGCGACCAAGCAGTAGACAATACATGATACATTTATATAGTGCTTCTAGTTTCATGTGACTCTAAACCCGAAAATTGCAGTCTCGCTAATGCTACTTCTAAAATCATGTGATATCTTGTTTTCAATTTTCTTTAAAAAAAATGCTACGAAAAGTCTGTAACTGTTTTCGTTTCTGATTGTTACTCAAACACTGTATAATTGGAAAGAGTAATTTATTGATGTATCCTAACAATATAAAAATGTTTAATGAACACTGTTTTGATTTTATATATTTAAAAAAAAAAGCTTAGTTGTCTTTTCCCTTTATTTTTAATTATTTTTCATTAAATGCCAACTAAAGACAGATGTGTTTATCAAAGGTTTTTTTACCTGTTTGGAAAATAGATATTGTTCTTGTTAGAGAATTTGGAAATCTGAAGTATATCTGAATCTTTTTAGTGGTTGAATTCCGCAACATATATTATTTTATTTATTTTCTGATTGGTTTGTCATGAATGTCCAAAAATAGAATACTTCTGTTTTTTATTTTATTCGTTTTCTGATTGGTTTTTCATTAATGTCCAAAAATGTAAAACTTTTTTTTTTATTTTATTCGTTTTCTGATTAGTTCTTCATTAATGTCCAAAAATGGAATACTTCTGTTTTTTATTTTATTCGTTTTCTGATTGGTTTTTCATTAATGTCCAAAAATGGAATACTTCTGTTTTTTATTTTATTCGTTTTCTGATTGGTTTATCATGAATGTCCAAAAATGGAAAACTTCTGTTATTTATTTTATTCGTTTTCTGATTGGTTTTTCATTAATGTCCAAAAATGGAATATTTCTGTTTTTTATCTTATTCATTTTTTGATTGGTTTATTATTAATGTCCAAAAATGGAGTACTTCTATTTTTTATTTTATTCATTTTCTGGTTTATTCATCATTATTGTGCAAAAATGGAATACTTCTGTTGCCACAATGACAAAAAGAGTTATAAAAACTTAAAAAAAAATAATAATTTCAAAACAAATTGCGATAAAGATTTCTAACAAATTCAATTAAAAATGCAATTTTTTCCCTACGCAATGGTGTAAAAATTTTAAATGTGCAATGTTCAAAAGTTTAAAAATTTGCAGTTCCGAAAATTCTAAAACTGGAATTTCATTTAAAATTTGTTTATGATGGGTACAGGAATATTAATGATTAATCCATGTCGTACGTAATATGAGGCGTACAGAAGTGTTCTGATTAACTCCATCAAATAAAAAAAGCACATTTTAAACAATTAAAGTTGTCTACTTAAAAATATTTTTTTTTTTTATCATTGATCTAGGAATATTAATGTTTAATGCATGGTGTACGTAATATATGACTCGTTATGATCACTATAAAAATCATATTTTTACTATTATTATTAATTCAAATATAGAATTTTTTTATAAGTCTCTAAAATTTTAGTCTTTGAAATTATCATTTTTCAAATAGTCGTTTTAATTTGTTAAATTACAATTTTTATTTTTATTTTATTTTATCTATTTATTTATTTTTATTCATTTACTTTTATTCATTTTTTTAATTATTTGCACTAAGTTTCACAGTGATTTCTTAAATATTTCTTGGTCTTTTTACTTGAATTTTAATATCATTATATTCTTTAAAACTAAGTAAATACAATAAAAAATATATTAAAATTATTTCTTTTAAATGTTTTTGATAGCATTAAAAATTGTAAATATTTCCTATCTCTCTAACTCAAGATGTTTGCAATTATGGCTTTATGTGGAATTCCATACACTCTTAAAACGAAAGAGCTGATTTGGCTTCTCATGAAAGAGCTGTAATTTTTTCGATCATAAAAGAGTTCAAACGATTAAATCTTCTTGATCTAAATTGGTTATTTAAATAGCTCAACTTCATTTAAATTGGTTAAAACTCGAGTTATTTCAACTCTTCTTTGAGAAGCTGCCTTTCAACGTTGCGATGAGTGGATTTCAGCTCAACTTGAGTTATTTTGTGGCTGACTTTTTAAGAGAGTACATATGTATATTCCTCTCTCGCCTTCAAATGAAATACAGTACAGGTACAGGTAATGTATAGAATTCAAACTTGTAAAAATCTTTAGATACATTAATTAAGTGTCCCATCAAGCCAAAAATAACTAAAAACTTGTGATAAAAATATTTACTACAAATAATTAAGAATGAAATATAAATGAACTTTTCAAGTACTTGAAAATTTATTTTACTGCACAATATTATATAAGCAATTTTTTATACATATGTATGGATGCATTTTTTACACATATACATTCGGGATATTTTCATTTCATCAAAATACTATTAAAAATTCGATAAAGAGTATAGGTGCATTCAAACCTTTACGCAAATAATCGATTTTCGATAAAAAATTCTTCGCCAAACATACATTTCGATATAATGTCAAAAGTTTATTTTAAAGCGATTTCAGATATTTTAAACAAGTTTTAATAATGGAATTGGAACACGAAAGCTGTTTCTTTAGAAAATCGATAGGCTACCGAAAAAGACTATATTAAAAAGTACGTAAATTACAAGAAGTAAATTCATGAATATGAATGATTCTTTAAAAGATATGTTAAAATCTATTTACATGCATAAATGTATTTGCGTTAATAAAAACGTAATCAAATATTAGTTCTTATCGATATCATAATGTCCATATACATGCAAATCTAATTCGAACTATAAGAAGTACTCAAATTTCAGGTACGCGTCACAGAATATTTTTCCATAATTAATGTTGAATATATATATGAACAGAAATAATAAATCTGTTTTCGGGAGATGGCGTTGTATACAGTGACTTATTTTTTAGAAACAAATTGTTAATAATTCTGTTCACATGCATTAAACAAAGCCATCATGATGAAAAGTAACAGATTTCAGTCATAAATTTTAATTCATTCGGTTAATTTCGTCCGATAATAAAAAAGGTACCCGAATAATTACTCAAATTTCAGATGTATGTCAAAACACTATACCATACTTGATGTGGAATGTATACAGGGTACAATATGTCATCTATTGCTGACCTTTAATTTCTCAACCGTTAGTCGTAGATATATAGTTCCAAGCGCCAAAATATTTCAAATGAGATAAATATTTATGTTGCGGCGTTGTTTAAAGTAAAAAATGAATTTCATAAAAATTATAAAATCTAACTTTTTATACGGTCCCATAGTCTCTATAGTTATATTTAGTAAAGGATTACCCATATCACAAGAGATATAATACAAAACGTATGTCTTCTATATGATAAAAATTGACAACGCTATAAAATTTCAAAATCGAGATTTATGCACATGATTGTCGCTTTCATTCTGGGATCAATTGAAAAAATAATTAGTATAATTCGGAATAAACATCAAAGTGCAATGTCTTTCTTTTTCTTTCACGGCAAAACCAGCCTTAGCTGATATCGTCATATCAAAGTATAAGCAAAGACAGTTATTTCATTTAAAAATTTGAGTAAACTTTTAGGGAGTCAAATAACATTCAAAATAGGTATTGTTTCCCATCGTAAAAACCGATGAAAATTATCCGCCCTTTTATGCATAGGTTAGGTCTGTTTTGATTTTATCAAAATCGGGTTGAGTCTAGAGTTTTTTAGCTGCGTTTTGAGTGCCAATCTTAGTTACACTGTAGTATACCTTTCGATAGTAGAATCGTCCCAGAGTACTAGGCATGGCTCTACATCAAGGTATCAACATCATAAAATAAAACATGCTCATTAAAAATTAGAAAAATGACAAAGGAATGTAAATGTCCAATAGAGCTATAATAAGCATTAAAATCGGTTTTATGCAAATTAGAATAGTACCGCATTCCTACACTTTCGGGATAAAATATGAACAACTGGCACTGGACAAACTAATCAACGTTGAGCTCGTGATGGCTGGTAATAGAATGTGCGTGATAACACCACAGCAGATATTGCGCTGCAGTATCAAAAAAAGCAATCTTGTTGTTCGCACGTGCACAAAAAATAACGAAAAAAATGAGCAAAACAACCCACTAAAAATGCTCTAATAAATTTAACTTTTTCAAAAAAAAATGTATAACCGACTCCAAAAAAAGCACTAAAAAGAATTAAATAATTCTATAAAATTCTGTAATGACAAATCGTTATCCAATAACCACACATTGACTATCATGTACCGGTATAAAACGGTTAAATTTAATATATAGAATTTAATATCCACCAAACATAGATTTTCCAGAAAATATTTTTATAAGAGATTAATTTACATATTATTGATTTATTTTTTGAATATATACATATAAAAAGAAAGGAATTACTTTTTGAAGTTGGTGCCAAACTATCTTAAGTACAGTAAGAATTGTGGATATATTATGTCTAGTACCATAAATAAAATGGGGAAAACATTATCGATTATGATTGTTTGGCACCAACTTCAAAAAGTAATTCCTTACTTTATATATATATATATATATATTCAAAAATTAAATCAAAAATATGTAAATTAATCGCTTGTAAAAAATATTCTCTGGAAAATCTATGTTTGAAGGATATTAAATTCTATATATTAAATTTAACCGTTTTATACCGGTACATGATAGTCATTGTGCGGTTATTGGATAACGATTTGTCATTACAGAATTTTATAGAATTATTTAATTCTTTTTAGCGCTTTTTTTGGAGTCGGTTATACATTTTTTTGAAAAAGTTAAATTTATTTCCTACTTTATAGTTATTTATACCGTAATACATAATTATGTGTACTGACATATGATAGCTCTTTGCAACACATTACTAATGGTCGCACTTTGCTGAGTTCTGATGTATTCGCTTTACTAATTACTGTTTGATTGTCAACTTTTCAAATGACACTTACAACATCGGTTAGTATCGTTGTGAATCTTTAGGTTTTCTGAATGCGTAACGTATTTGGCACGACGAAAAGGTACCGCATTCATGAAATCTTAAAGTCAACATCGAATCGTACGGACATCGGAAGTGGTTATCGAAAGGTGATAATGCCTCAAGTAAAGTGTCCTTACACATAAGCGCGTGGCAAAGCGCTTCCATATATGAGTAAACAGCAAAATGACTCCATGTATCAATGCATAGTAAAATGCTTTTCTAGTGTAGCCAAAAGTACTCCCTCATCCAGTCAGAAAAAGCAAAAAGAAAGATTTTAACAAAAATCGCTCTAAGATTCAATAGATAAACAACACCAATCTAATTCCCATAAATGCAATAAAGGCATCGGAAATGAGCGGTGATAATTCGACGAGGAATCCGAAAATCATAACATGTACTTGGCTGCATCTATAAGAGAGTGACAGCATTCGATGCCCAAATGTTTTCTTCGCGGACGCTTTTGTCCCAACTAAACTGTTAAAATTTGAAACTCACTCCACCGCTTTTATGGAAAACGATTATTTCAGCCTATCATGGAGCATTCTCATGGCTCAAAAGACAAATATTTTATAAAAGCGGGAAGTGATGATGCAGCAAAAGGGTAAATTTTTTGACAGTGTACGTATGAGATATTCCATAAAACGGATGGAGTGACGATGCAGCAAAAGTTAAATTTTTAACAATGCATCGCAATGCTAGGCATTTTCTATTATAAAATTTGATGATGATTTCCTGGTAGAATTTGATTGTACGCCGAATGATCCTTTATTTCTACACAGACATAAATACATAATCCATGTTATTTTACAAATTCGTGGACATACTAGGACAAGATAGCACAACGAAATATTACGACACAAGAAAAGTACAACCGGGAGCTACACATGAAGAGTGTGTGCAACGGAGCAAGTGGGATTCGAACCCACAATCTCCTACGCTCTCAGGAGATTAGCAGCGAGGTGTCTTAACCACTCGGCCACAAGGACCTCCTTGATGACTCATTTTTGTCCAGAATCTTTTCAATCAATCGTATACTGTGCTCCATGTGTCGTCATATTCACATCGATGAATCCTACATGAACAAAATCTGAAATCATTCTGGTGTCTAATCCGGAAACCAAATCTGAATCTAAAGATAATTTTGTTACACATATCTATGCACTTTATTTTGCATTGATATGTAGAGATAATTTTTTTCTCCGGAGCAAAATATATACTAAAGGATTTTCATCTTTTCAACAACTTAAGGATGTCGATTGCTATCGATGTCTGTTTCCGCTTTAGTGGATGCGAGAACTTGTCCATTTAAGCTTTAACATTTCGGAAATTTATCGCATCCAACAAACTTTAAGGCCGCAAACTAGGCACAAAAAAGACCCGGATAATAATGTAAAGAGTATGGGGGCGTTATTTTCAAATATCTCGCTCAAATTTTAAAATTTTTACGTGATTTTTTTTGCATAGGATAACTGAGGATATTCCACAACCGACCTAGTTTTTACTTTTTCAATTTTGATTGCAGATTTTTTTAAAAATTATTTTAAATTTAAAAACCGGTTTAAACGGTTCTGAAATTGAAACTATCATTATATAAAACATACATAAGCAAAATCGAAGAAGTAAAAACTAGGCCGGTTGTAGATCATCCTCGGCTATCCTACGCAAAAAAATCATGTAAATATATTAAAATTTGAGCGAGATATTTGAAAAGAACACACCCATAGTCTTTACACTAACATCCGGGTCTTTTTCTGAGACTAGTGTAGTGCCTTAAGGTCCACATTGAAATCTACAGGCTTCGTAAATGGGCATTGAAAAGCTGACAATCCATCAGTACACGTTAAAATTATTGTGAAAAATTACCTTTGTTTTTAAAGCTATCTATTTTCTGACTAATGAGAGCAATCTAAAAATTTCTATGGAGCGTTTTCATTGGCCAGAAAATAGATAGTCTTTAAAAACAGAGGTAATTTTTCAAGATATTTTAAACAGGGTACACTGTTAAAAATTTGACCCTTTTCCTGCATCGTCCCTCCACCGCTAATATAGAAAACGGTTACTTCAGCCTATTATGCAGCATTCTCATGTATCAAAAGTGAGATATTCTATAAAAATGGGGTAGTGACGATGCAGCAAAAGGGTCAGATTTTTTACAGTTTAAAGTACGCGTACACAATCAGAGCGCGTCAAGTTGATTCTATGATTCAATGCATAGCAAAGTAATTCTAAATGTTCGTATGTATTAAAATACCCTTTTCAGTCATAAAAAATAAAAATGAAGATATTATCAAAATCACACCACGATTCAACATGCGTCTATATGAAAGTAGCAATATTTGAAGTTAAGAATGTTCTTTGATAAACGCGGTTTTCCTAAGCACAGAAAATTCAAAAATTTTTATTCCAGAACTTGGCGGTCGTCGCCTGAACGAGTTTGTTTTATGGGTGAAAGAAGTTAACTAGCTTAACTTTAATGGTAAACTTATCAAAATTTTGCGTCATTTATATCTGTCCAAATGTAAATCTAGCACATAGCAATGTACTTTAATCGCTTTGTGAATCCGGCATAACAAGCACCCTGATACGCAGACACTTTTGCTTTAACGTATAAGGCTCTTTAGAGATGAATTTTCAGCTTTTCGATATCGAATTCTCATGTCTGGATCGATGTGGATCTATCACTTTGTGTGGATACGAGAATTGTTCCAGCTAAGATTTCGTACTTTGGAAAAAAACTAGCATCTCTGCAACAGTGGTTAGGATCCAGAAGGATTATTCGCTGTTAAGCAAAACAAGATTGACCAATCATAAGCCTTTATTTTTGAGAACTTTTCATTGTTCGAAGGAGAGAGTCTGGAATACATGGAGTGAAAATCTGCTATCGACACTGTAAAAAATTTGACCCTTTTGCTGCATCGTTACTCCATCGCTTTTATAGAATTTCTTTGTTTTGACCAATGAGAATGCTCCATAATAGAGCGAAGTAACTGTTTCCTATAAAAGCGATGGAGTGACGATGCAGCAAAAGGGTTCAATTTTTTACAATGCAAGCAATGCTAAAAATTTGCATCCTTTAACCCTTTCCGGCGCGGAGTAAGTTTAATTGAAATAATTATCTGCCACCAGAATTTATAAACGAATTTATTAGAGAATACGAACTTGCTTATTTTCAGGCATTTTATCAAAGGAAAATTTTAATTAAATATTCTTGGTGCCAGTAAAATTAAAATTAGGTGTCCTTTTTAAGGGACACCGCGCCGGAAAGGGTTAAATGTGCAACGATGCTACTGAAATCCAAAGTGTCGATGACAGCGACATCTGCGGCATTTTCGTAATACATTATCTAGACTAGCAATAATTCTTGCACTTTTAGAAAATGTCCTGCAGATCTCGCTTCTATCTTTAAATTTCATTAGCATTGTTGCACATTTAAAGAATAGAACATTTTAGCGCTTTTTTTAAGTGTTACAGAGGGCGTGTTCAGCGCAACATACCGGTTTCTTACCGACCACTTACCGATTGTAGACAAGTACGAAATGAAAATCAAAGCGAATTGTGACGTCAGCTACAATTCAACAGAAAGAGCGCGTTCAGAGACCAAAACACGAGTAACTCGGAAAATTGGGGAATGACGTCATACTGGTTTCTCGGGGAAAGTTTGGGTTAAAACTTCTCTGAACGGCTTCGGGAAAAGTTACAGATGTTTTCTATTTACATTAACAAACATGGCGGCAACTGGCCAATCAAAACAGAGATATTCCAATAAACAGTCGCAGTTACGCTATCAAATGATAAACAAATTAGATTTCCCAACCACTTGATCACTTTACCCAACAAAATTCTGCAGGTAATGTGGGTTACCCGAAATCTCGGTAATTCACGGCTCTGAACGGTACGAAAAGTCACGTGACTGCGGTCTCTGAACGCTTTGGGTTCTACTCGGGAAACCCTACGTAACCCAGGTTTACGTCTCTGAACGCCGTCAATAGTTTTCATTGATGCCACAATTTGCTTTCGTACTGCCCTACAATCGGTCGGTAACATTGGTTACTTTTGTATGTTGCTCTGAACACGCCCTGAGATAGCCGATTTCCACACTATATCCCCTAGATGCTATATTTCCGGTTTCTTGCATAAGAGAACTTGTCCGGAATCCATGTAGAATTTGCGCTGTTAGCGAAACCAGATTAACGAATCAGAAGCCTGAATTTTAGCAATTTTTTCGATGTTTTAAAAAAAATTTCTTGTTAACAAATCTCGTTTCGCAAACAGCGCAAAATTTATGTGAATCCTGGCCCTCGTCCAGTTTGGATTTTGCACTTTGAACACTGTTAAAAATTTGAAACTTTTACTTTATCGTCAATCCATTGCTTTTACAGAAAATGATTACTTCATTGTATTATGGTGAATTCTCATTGGTCAAAATAGAGATATTCCATAAAAGTAGTGGAGTGACTATGCAGCAAAAACTTCAAACTTTTAACAGCGAAAAGATTGTGTGTCAATGTAAGTGTAACATAAAAGCATGCAAAATGAACACTTATAATTGGTCGATTGCTTGAAAATGAATTTGAAATTTAAAGTTTTTATTTAAAAAATTTTTTAATAATCAGATTTTTATGAAATTCGAATGGAACCACATGGGCCTCATACGTTTTCAAACAAAAAAAGAATTATCAAAATCAGTTCATATTTGCAAAAGTTATGCGTGAACAACAAATACATGCAGGTCGAAATCATAACCTCCTCTTTGAAGTCGGTTAAAAAGCACCAAAATAGCACTAAAAATGGCGTCAAAATGAACAAACAAGGCAACAAGGAATCCAAAAGATAAGTGCGTGCGGGTGCGAACAACAAGATTGTTTTTTATTGACACATTAGCGCAATTTCTGCTGTGATGTCGTTAATACGTAAGTCTAAAATAACCTATTTAATATTAAAATTAAAATATTTGATGCATGTAATAATTTTGCGCCAAAATCAAATTGTTCATTATATACAAGATGTTTCACAAAAGATGAGCAATACTTTAAGAAATGGTAGTAAACATAAAAAAACAAACAACTTTCATACAAAATGCATGGTCGGAAATAAATTGCTTGGGAATATGTTTGGTGAAAATGTTAAAGCTACATTCCTGTTGCGAGTTTTTGCGAGTAGAAGGAAGAAAAGACCATACATGAAAGATATCACCTCAATTAAAGCATTAAAGTGCACTGTAAAAAAAAAATTCAAGAGGTTACTAAAATTTTTTTAGTAAATTTGTATTCCACAGAATTTTTTAGTAACCATTACAAACTTTTTTTTGCAAGTGAAACAAGCATTTCTTTTGTAAACTGAACAAAAGAATTTTTTGTATAACTAACTTAAAAATTTTTAGTATGAACCATCAAGCAAAATTTAGTAATAGCTCCAAAATGATTTTTAATAACCTTTACGTGCGCCCGAAGGGCAGGAGCTTCCTTCGAGCTGCATCCAGACTTCTGAAGCGATAGATTTTCGGCGAAACCGCAATAGATGGCAGCACCAAGCATTGCTACCTGCTCCGACAGGATTTTCATAATCACTTTATTAACGAGTACTTACACTACATACATTCGGGTCGTATTTGGCTGTGTCCAGCATCGAACCCGAGACCTTTCAACCTGGAGTCCGTTATTATCACCACTCTGCTATCAAGGCCACACCAAGTGAGTTTTAGTAATAGCTATTAAAAATATAAAACTATTAACTCTATTCATTGCTAACTTTTTTCTAGAAATTCTTACAGATTTTCTAGTTACCGACTAAGATTGCTAAAAATTTTTTAGAAATTACAAGGATCACTAAAGTTTTTTTAGTAGATCGACCTTTTTTTACAGTGTGGCTGATCTGAGTCTGCAACTATGAATCCCGGTACAACGTATCTGAATTTGGTTCTTTTCACTAATGAGAAAACGATATGCATTTTATCTACGTATCTGCAAGTGGAAATGACCCAGAGGCTCAATGATTGTAGATTGGTTTCCCAACAGGTAGTTATCTGACTGTAAAGCATTTTAAAGTTTGAACCGATAGTTGTGTGACAGTATTTTTCTTACTTCTCAATCGAATGCAAATCGTGCAAAAATTGGACGGAAGTTGTGGTAGAAGCCATTCTGCGTACAGTGACTGATGAGCTATGTACAAGTATAAATATACGAGTAGTTGTGAAGCAATTACACGTATCCTATTCCACAACATGGCGTCCATTATGTGCTTTTGCCTTGTACGATAATTTAACCATAGGCGCACTCCAGAACTTTTGTGTTTTATTTTTTATCATCTTTGATGAATGTTGTTTGTTTGGATGTATGCTGTCACCACTTAATGTTTTAACAATCTTTTGTGAAGCACCCTATATGCAATAAAACATATCTAAAATGCGTAAAAAATAATTATATTAGCGTTGCTCTAAACTCAATTCTGGGATTTTAACTATTATTCAATATATTGTGGCAAAGTTTAAAATTACGAAACTGGTTGTAAAATTCAGTATTTGTATTACTGAATTAAAAATTTCGATACGAGAATATAAAAACCGGAAAAGGATCAGACCATCTGAACAAAATTATTATAGGTAGACATCAAGAGCCTTACTGCTTAAAGAGTAGGATTGGTTTATCTTTGTAAACTTCTCTCAAGAAAAAGACTTTCCTCGGTATGAAGGTTTCCGTCTCTCTTTCCCCATTTCTTCAACTAGACTTTTATAAGTCGATTCCGGACGGCTTCACACTTAATTGGAAAGATAGATTAACCCCATGTCTAAAGGAAAATAAAAGTACAAAAAGCAATAGTGTAATAAAAAATAGACAAAAGGGCAAAATGCCAAACAAATTAAATTAAAAAGTTTTTTTTTTTTTTTTTTTTTTTTTTTTTTTTTTTTTTTTGCCTATTACATTGTATGACCAAAGGTACAGGCCACTTGCGATTTTAGACATTTAGTTAAATATCTAAAAAAATACATCAGGAATAATCCTGGAACTCCAAGTGTTTAAACAGAAGACTACAAATTTCCGTGATTATTTTTCCTGAAAACTCAATAGGGACCTTCGAAAAAATTTTAACGATTATTTTTTAGATAACCCTTTCAAAAATGATGTACCAAAAGTGTTCAAATTGTAAAATTTGATTAAGTAGCTTATTGAAATAAACTGCGTTTATTTTTTATTAGGATAGCATGTGTACTCATAGAAAAATTAAGGTTTTTATAAAATAGTCCCAAGTTTTTCACAATTTTTTGCAGATTTTTAAATATAAAATAATGTTATTTTCCCAAAATATGACAAAAACCATTGTACACAAAATTAAAAAATATTGAAAATTGTATGAAAAATGAGCAGGTTCAGTAAATACTTTTTCATTATGCATACGTGTACGCTATAAACATTTCATTTTCATATCATATTAGCTAAATGTATAGAGCAATTTTTGTGAAGGTCTCAAAATCGTAGTTTGAAAATTCTGAAAGTGATCGTCTATAGAATAAGTACAAAATCAATTTTTCCCAAAATGAAGCAAAAAATGAGAAGTTATATCCAAATGTATTAGCATGTGCCAAATTGTCTATTCTATATTGACACAAATCGATCGATAAATGGAGACAGTCCCTCATCTTTTTGTTTCATTTGGGAGTAACGGATTTTGAGTTAATTCTATCGACAAGACCTTTTATAATTTTCAAGCTATGTTTTTGAATTTTTTACAAAAGTTGCTGCATACATTTTGTTAACATGGAAATGGAATTTTGATATCATCCATACATGAGCAATGAAAAAACATTTAGTAAATGAGCTCAATTTTCATACAATTCATCTTATTCTATAATTCTGTTTACAGATTATTGTGTATAATTTTTAATTATCATATTTTCCGAAAAGAACATTATTTTATATTAAGAACTTTTCAAATTATAAACGAAAGACTTATAAAATTTAGGGCTGTTTTTGTAAAAACCTTACATTTTCTACGAATATACATGCTATCTGCATAAAAATGAACCCAGTTTATTACAATAAGCCACATAATTATAATCTACAATTTGAACGTTTTTGATACAACAGTTTTGACAGGGTTATCCAAAAGATATTCGTTCCTATTCAATTTGTTGACGGTCCCCTATGGAGTTTCGAAAAACTCTTCACGGAAATGTATTTTCACTATTAGAGTTTCAGGATAATTCCTCGTATTTTTTTTCTAGATATTAAACTAAATGTCTAAAATCGCAAGTGACCTTTAGCCACACAGTGTAGTAGCAATTGTAAGATTTTGTAAAGATTAATATCAGCTGAAAAAAATCCTTTTACATTGATGGTAACTCAGACTGGAATTAAAAATTTATCCATTTATATTTTTTTCTTTCAAAAGAGTGTGGTGGTTCTCCTCAAGTATACTTTTCGATTTTTTTTTTTTTTTTTTTTTTTTGCACTAATCGGTATCTTAATTATGCAAAAGATGAGCAGAGCCTCCCGCTCTGCTCATCTTGTACAAAGCAAATGTTCAGATTTTTGTTCTTTATAGAGATTGTACTATCTATTATTCGTGTTCATCGAGTTTTCAGGGTTAATATATATTTTTTAAGGAGACCAATATCAATAAATCCAGTTGAATGGATTTTTATAAAAGTTCAAGCTAAACCATATTCGGGGCCTCAGCAACATTTACATTCGTATATTTAAATCAAAACTTTACGCAAAATGGAGATAACTTTCACTTTTCTTACAGACACTATACGCCACAGAACATAATTATATATTGTTCTAAACATACTTATTTTAATAAAAATCAGTTGCATCGCAAGCACCTTCTTTAATACATAGAAGACGTGCCATTGAATACGTCATTGAAATTCCTAAACTATTCACTTAAAGTGTAGAATTGACTTTCAAATAAGAAGAAAAATCCTTTATATATTGATTTTTAACAGGTAGTATAGAAATAATATTTATCATTTCAGCTTCAAGTAGTGAAATAATAAGCAAAACGTTCATTTTAAATAAATTATACGCATGTTTGTGGCAGTTACCAGCTGAGGATTTCATCTTCGACTATTTAAACCATCTTTAATCTGATGGATTTACTACAGTTTTGAATGTTTTTTTTAATACCGATTGGATTTTTTTGTAAATTATACATATTCTCTCACGTAGAATATTATTATGCTTTGGTGAAGAAATTTGATGCTGTTTTCAAAAGCACTTTGCGCGGAGATTTAACATGAGTCTGGGAATTTTGGGGATTTGAATCAACGGGAAATTAAAATTTTAAAAGTCAATTATCTCAAGAACAAATATATATTTTTTAACCAAAACTGGCAAACTCATATGTAATAACACTATAAACATTTGCTGTAATATAAAAAAACACATTGGTTATTAAAAAATTACTCTACATATATTGAATTCAATTTCTTAATGTTTACATGTACTATTTAATCGATATCCATAACTTTAAAAAGTAGAAATGTATTTTTACAAATATTGGCATACTGATATCTAAAATCGCTATAAACATTTCTGTTATGAAAAAAAAATTGGTAAATATATAATTAAATTTGTACGATGCAATGTACAATTAAAATACTATGTACTACATCATGTGGTCATTTACATTACATACAATTAAATATTTTTCTTTATGTTTTTCACAATTTACTCGATAGCCAAAACTTACAAATTCATACACGTAAATAGTGTTCCACGCATATATGTTAAATTTAAGGAACAAAAGGTGTTTAATTTACGCATAATATCGTCATTATAAAATCTTTTGAATTAGGAAAATCACATTTGCTTTTGTCTTTTGTTATATATTTATCTGTATCTCAATAATCATATGTACTAAAGAAATATAAATACATATGTATTTCTAACAATTATATATTTTAAATGTAATGCTTTTATTAATAAAGCTTTACGAATACTATTTCTTAAAAGCAATTTTAAAGAAAAATATTATTTAAACAAAAGTTACTTTTATTTTCCTAGAGTTGTTTTTTTTTCTTCTTTTTAGAACTTTACGACATTGAAAGAACTTTAGAAGGTAATTGTCGATAAATAAAAAGAAAAAATTCCAATAAATGAAAATAAAAAATAACATAAAATAATTGCTTAGTTTTTTAAACTGCTTTTTCTAAAATACTTCGAAATGTTATCATTAAGAATATAAGAAATAATAATATAATATTTCCAGTAGAAAAAATATCAGCAAAGTTAAAGACATTATTGGCAAATTTATTGAAGAATATAGATATTTTTATTGTCTGATTAAATAACGATTTTTTAAAAAAAGCCATTTGGCAATGTTATGACAATACTCCACTGTAAGTTTATGACAAGTCATTGTGTTTTATAAAGATTGTTTGTTTCTATGGAATAAAAATTTTTTTAAACATAAGAATAAGTTTTTTATTGTAAAGTTTTGATGATTTTAGATTGTCATTATTTTCGTAAAGAATATATTCTGTATAAAACTATATGATAATAAATAATACCAGAATAATATATTGCTTCAAAGTAATCTCATAAAATATTTTAATTAATAAATGAATAATTATTTTACTTTCATTAATGCATAAACCTATACTAGTATAAAACATCTAAAGTTAAATCTTTGGTTATCTTGATGTTATTAATTATTAATAATACAGCATAGCTATTAACTTTATCTATGAAAAAAAGTATGTTTTGAATCATATATTTCCAAGAACAAAATATAAAATAAATACAATGATGATTTATAACAAACATTACTAATTGAATGTCTTAGTATTAATGTGTATTCTGACTTTAAAAAAAAAAAAAAAAAAAAAAAAAAAAAAAAAAACTTTTTTCAAACAAACCAGTTATTTTATTCACATACAGTAAAAAAAAAAAAAAAAAAAAAAAAAATCAAAGATCTTAAATATTTTTATTAAATTAGTTTTGCTGTTTTTATTGTAAAAAAAATATATATATATCAATAAAATAACAAAATAAATTAAATGAATTTTTCCACTTTAAAAGCTACTGAAGATTATTAAGCTTATCATAAATAAATCAATATTTTATTCAACTCATACAAATTAAAAAAAACAAGAAATTAGAAGGGGTCTTTTCTTCATAAATAATGAAATTAATAAATAATGACAAAAGGCTTGATATATTTTTTAATCTTATGTAATGCAATAAAAAATATATTAAAAATATTTATTAAAACAAATAAATAAATATACCGGGTGTCCCAAAAATGACTGATGGATTTTAAAATTCAATAACTTGCAAACGGTGACAGCTATTTAAAAAAAATTTTGCAGGAGGGCTATGTATAATGTCAGGAGTTTTTTTACCGGAATTCTTGATTTTAGTTCGAATTTCAAACAACAGATGGCGCTGATGGCGGTTGGCGGCCAGTCGACGCCGAGACTTACTTCATTCAGCTTTGACGCAAAAGAAGGAGATTAAGGCTATGGAGTACGTCTCATTCTACAATACAGTCTTACTCTCAGGCACCGATTCTGGACACATTCGATATGATTTCAATGGAATGCGTTGTTGCCATGGAAATAACAGATTTTCGATAGTGGAATACGGCGTTCAGAAGTGGGCATAAATTTCGCAAGCAGTATTTGAGTTTGCAGAAGATTTTCGTTTAGGAAGTTTTATTTTCCCGGATTAAATTACTTTTTTATGGCACGATTTAAAGAATATTTTATGCGTCATATTTTAAAACTAGATAAAGAGATTTTTTCAATTTGATGATTTTTGTTATATTCTTAAGAAATTTTAGATATTTTAAGAAAATTCGTCAGTAGATTTTTATGAATCTTCAAAAAATAATCATGAAAACTGTTGATAGTACATTATTGTGTAAAATAACTACAAAAAACAAACATTATAAGTTGTCTTGTTTAGCCCTTTTCAATACGATTAGTCTATCGTTGCATTAAAATAAAAAAAAAATAAAATAAATGTGAGTTAATTAAAATTTATTTTCCCAGATTAAATAACTTTTTGTGGCATGATTTAAGGAATGTTTTAGGCACCGTATTTTAAAACTACACTGTTAAAAATTTGAAACCTTTGCTGCATCGTCACTCCTCCACTTTCATAGAAAGATATTATTTCACTGTATTATGGAGCATTCTCATTGGTCAAAATAGAGATATTCTATAATAGAAGTGGAGTGACGATGCAGCAAAAGTTTCCAATTTTTAACAGTGTAGGTGAAGATATCTTGCTACAATCTTGCTCTTACACTATAAAAATCTGCTTCATTTTGTTGTATACGCACACCGCTTGTATAGAAACGGTTACTTGATTGTATTATGAAGCATTGTTATTGGTCAGAAAAGAGATATTATATACAAGCGGCGGAGTGCGTATGAAGCAAAATGCAGCAGATTTTTAACACTGTGGGGCCCGATTCTGAACTCATTCGATATGATTTCAATGGAATGCGTTGTTTCCATGGAAATAACAGTTTGTTCGATAGTGGAATACAGCGTTAAGAAGTGGGCATAAATTTCGTAAGCAGTATTCGAGTTTGCAGAAGATTTTCGTTTAGGAAGTTTTATTTTCCCGTATTAAATTCCTTTTTATGGGACGTTTTAAAGAATATTTTATGCATCATATTTTAAAACTAGATAAAGAGATTTCTTTAATTTGATAATTTTTGTTATATTCTAAGAAATTTTAGATCGATTTAGATTGTTATATTCATGCTCAGTTTTGAATATTGTATCTTTCTATAGAAAAATTTGTTATTTCCATGACAACAACACATTCCTTTGAAATCATATCGAATGAGTTCAGTATCGGGCCCCACAGTGTTAAAAATCTGCTGCATTTTGCTTCATACGCACTCCGCCGCTTGTATATAATATCTCTTTTCCGACCAATAACAATGCTTCATAATACAATCAAGTAACCGTTTCTATACAAGCGGTGTGCGTATACAACAAAATGAAGCAGATTTTTATAGTGTAAGAGCAAGATTGCAGCAAGATATCTTCACCTACACTGTTAAAAATTGGAAACTTTTGCTGCATCGTCACTCCACTGCTATTATAGAATATCTCTATTTTGACCAATGAGAATGCTCCATAATACAGTGAAATAATATCTTTCTATAAAAGTGGAGGAGTGACGATGCAGCAAAGGTTTCAAATTTTTAACAGTGTAGTTTTAAAATACGGTGCCTAAAACATTCCTTAAATCATGCCATAAAAAGTAATTTAATCTGGGAAAATAAATTTTAATTAACTCACATTTATTTTATTTTTTTCTATTTCAATGCAACGATAGACTAATCCTATTGAAAAGGGCTAAACAAGGCAACTTATAATATTTGTTTTTGGTACTTATTTTACACAATAATGTACTATCAACAGTTTTCATGATTATTTTTTGAAGATTCATAAAAATCTACTGACGAATTTTCTTAAAAGATCTAAAATTTCTTAAGAATATAACAAAAATCATCAAATTGAAAAAATCTCTTTATCTAGTTTTAAAATATGACGCATAAAATATTCTTTAAATCGTGCCATAAAAAAGTAATTTAATCCGGGAAAATAAAACTTCCTAAACGAAAATCTTCTGCAAACTCAAATACTGCTTGCGAAATTTATGCCCACTTCTGAACGCTGTATTCCACTATCGAAAATCTGTTATTTCCATGGCAACAACGCATTCCATTGAAATCATATCGAATGTGTCCAGAATCGGTGCCTGAGAGAAAGACTGTACTGTAGAATGAGACGTACTCCATAGCCTTAATCTCCTTCTTTTGCGTCAAAGCTGAATGAAGTAAGTCTCGGCGTCGACTGGCCGCCAACCGCCATCAGCGCCATCTGTTGTTTGAAATTCGAACTAAAATCAAGAATTGCGGTAAAAAAAACTCCTGACATTATACATAGCCCTCCTGCAAAAATTTTTTAAATAGCTGTCACCGTTTGCAAGTTATTGAATTTTAAAATCCATCAGTCATTTTTGGGACACCCGGTATGTGTTAAAATAATTAAAAAGATATATATTTTAATTTTATGCAATTAATTATAATTAATATATATTGAAGCAAAAATGTGATTAAAATTATTTTATTAAATAAATATTTTAAACTTGAAATGGGAAACAGTTACTAAAAGTCTTTTCTAAGAAAATGTCAAATTATTTTCATAATAAAAAGTGAAAGTAGTTAAAAATATTTGCAATGTATTAATAATATTTGTTTGCACACTACAAGCACAAATCTTCAAATAATGAAATATTTGTTATTAAATGTAGCTAATAATTATTTAATAGTTGAAACTTAATATATACTCATGTGAAGAATTACATATCATTACTTGCTACGAATAAAATATTTATGATGTACTTATGAATAGTCATAATGTAGATATTAAGATTCTTTGAAATATTATGAAATCTGAATATAAATAATATCAGATGAATGTCAAATGAAGTTATTTTTAAAAATATGAAGATATGTGTTCATAAATTATTAAATAAAAAAAATATATTAGATTTGAATTCAGAAATGTAAAATTATCTCAATTAAATATAGGAATAAATAAAAGTAAGGGAAAGTGGGGCTGATGGGACACAGGGCTAAAGGGACAAATGAACTTTTCTTTCTTTTGCGCGACAAATATTTCAAGGGTGATTTATATTCAACGGCATGGCAATAGGTCTAGAACACATTTTCAGCATGGGAGGTTAGCAACGACATTTGATTGCTGTTTAGAAAATATTATATTTAATATTGAGCAAGCCAAAGTAAATTTTATTTTTTGCGATTGATTCTATTTTGTAAACAATTCAGAATACTTATATCTCATTTAATTGCATTTATCGATACTACAAATATTAGTGAATGAGACAATATTACTGAAAAAACAATGAATTAAAAATTTAAATAATTTTACATCTCAGGTTATAATTTGCGTATAGTAGGGTCTAATTGGACAGCTCAATGATAACCTATTTGACTCGATATTTCTTTAAAACAAAGTTCTAATGTTTTGTTTGTTTTCACTTTGTGTACCATTTAATTAGAGTGTTAAAAATATTAACGCAGCATTAAAAAAAGCTTTGAAAAATGATTTTGACTTTCTAAATTGGGCAGATTTTGTGATCGATGTTTTGTGATTGAGGATGACATTTCTTTGAAGCTAAAAATGTCAAAAGACTTCGTGGAATCAAGATGTCCTTTGCTTAAATTTGATGAACAACAATTTTCACATGTACAGCATAGCGTTTGTTAATAAAGAATGCATTTTACATTCATTAAAGAATTTTTTTTTCGAATTACACTTCATTTCCCAATATCCCTGCACTTTTTTTTCAATAGACCCCAAGTAAGGGGGCTAATGGGACAATTGTATTAAAGTACAAAAGTTGATATAACACAAAGATTGGTAAAGTTTTTTACTTTCTTAAGAAGTTCTTATTTATTTAACTGTAAAAGAAATTGGAATAAAAAATAATGATAAAATATGCATTTTCGTTTTTATTCTAGACTAAACTTAAGAAATGTCCCATTAGCCCCCACTTTCCCCTAAACTTCTATGTTTCATGTTGTCATAAATACTTTATAAGATAATATATTTTAAAAGAAAACTGTGCAATGCATTTTTTTTAAAAATAAATAAGGTACCCTGGGGTAATAACGCCACGTTAAGGTTCTACCAATTTTCACGGCTCAGTTTTAGATTGTATTTTTCAAACAAATATATGATTTGATACAGCAACTCATTGAATATCTATGCAAAACATAATTTAACATATATGCATTCATAAAATGTAATGGCGTGATTTCTTGACCAATGCTATTTGGCGTTATTACCCACCTATATGGGTAATAACGCCATGCAAACAAAACTATGAAATAAGACGGAATAACTGCATGTATACTGCCCAATTCTAAAAATACAAACTCTACAAACTTAGAAATTGACAAATTGCATTCTAAGCTATTGAAAATGTTCAATTTTTGTGAAAGTGTAAGAAAAATAAAGATGTGGGTTGGGAAGGGGGGAGGATGAGGCAAAAGAATATCAGACCGTGAGCTTCTTTTCGCTTAAAAAGGGCCGCTTAAATAGAATTATTAGAAACATTGCACAGTTTTAACTGTGTTTATTTGAATCAGTATTTGGGATGTAGCTCGGCCACTGTAGGGAATGAGCTGGGGTATTAATTCCAAAGGATTGGCGTCATATCCCCGTTATTGTTATTCGCTGTACATTTTAAATTACAAATTATCTCGAGAAGATATCCAACATTTTTAACAACATTGTAAAAGTCCATGAAATGTACTACAAATTTATGTAATTAACAAAGTATTTCAACGTATTCAATATTAACAAAGTATTTCCGGATAAAAAAAATAGTCTTCACATCACAAAACGTATCTTGCAAATTTTAGATCAAGCGTTAATTTTAGTTGCTTGTAAAAACAATAAGACCTAAAAATGAAACAAATTAACTTGAAGCTGTTTTTTGCGATTTATATGACTCAAAACCCTTCTGCGCAGAGCACATGGGTGTCATTTACCAGATTATTTCATAATTATGCATAATATTAGCACATGGCGATATTACCCCGCCTGACGTTATTACACCAGAACACCTTAAATAAATAAATAAAAATAGGTAGATTCTTTAAAGATTTTTTTGATTTATGTTGCTTATTATCTACAAAACATTTAACCATAACAAATATTTGTTCAAGAAAAGCTATAATATTCCACAAAATCCATTAACAGAAATGTTACATTTTCTTCTTCTTAATGTTTAAATTTGAGCTATTTCTCAAAAGATTATTTAAAACTGTGATTAAGCCATTAAAAGTAACTGTAATGCTTATAATTTAGAATTAATTCTAAAACTTTAATATTTCAGTAAAATTGATCATTTATGCTTTATGTAGCCTATGATACTAATTAAATACGTAAAATGCATATAATGAATTATGTGTAAAATGCTTTAAATAAGCACGATATTTGAATGATGTTGTATAATAAAATATTTTTGTTTGTAATATTTATGTTTTAATTAATAAATCAATATTTGTATTGATTTTTTGTAACACAATAGTTTTTAATAAAATCGTGCATACATCTTTAAAGTCTGATTTATGCTTTAAAAACGCTTTACATTGAATTAAATCAAAATAACCACAATAAACATATTTTACGAATATGTAGCTTTCTATTATTTGTTAATTTTAAATACCTAATTATTTTTAAGTAATTGACTTTAACTTTTTTTTCACATGTAAGAAGTATTTTTTATATTTATTAGATAAAAGTGTAGTAATATTAAAGTAAAATAAAAATTCAGAATATTAAATGTCAGTATATTAAAATATATTTTAAATTATAAGTTTTAAAATCTGCAGTAAAACATGTTTACCAAAAAAAACTGATTTTGCACCGGAAAAAATGGTTATAGAAATAAAAAAAAGAATATAATGTATTTCAAAAGTTAACTTACGTCAATTAATTATAATGATTTGGATTAGAGTGTTTATTCTGTGGCCTGATAATTAAGTTTTTTCACACCAGTGCAACCACGTCAGAGCTCCGTAGAACACCACTTCCGAACAAGCGTAGAACGATCATAATTAGGTGGACCATTTGTACATTAATATTTCATGGCAAACGTTGAATTATTTATAATATAGGTTACCTACGGGGACGATACTGCCCCCCAGTGGCCTTCTAGGGGGTGGTAACGAGTCTAGAGAATAATGGGTGGGGGCATTAGGACAATCGAGGGGGGGCGGTCATGGCATACCTACTTTTTTAGGAACTAATATAATGAAAATCGTTGTACTCCTCTACCTTGCCCAGTCCGAGACAAACACCTTAGCTGCACTTTTAAATGGAAATCTACACAGACGAACACAAATTTGAGGAGGGAGGGGCATTGAATATATTTTACTAATATCAAAAAATAGCCATGGAACTAGAAGAAGGGCTATGACTAGAATTAAAAATCAATATGAATTAAAAAATTATGGTGTAAAAAATTCGCGATAATTGGCTGGCTAAAAGTTTTAAACATAATTATTTTTTATTAACCTGTATTTCGAAACCTGTATGACGACACATGCCTGGACAAAGATTTTAAATGAACCCGTGATTTGAATCAGTTCAAGAAGTTTGTTTAACCTTAGTGAAAGTGATAAAAACCGTTATAATTATAAATTTGTTCAAAAGTAAATTTATTTAAACTTATATAGCGAATTTTTTTATGCTTCAAAATATCTTAAACGAAGAAGAAATGCCAGTAGTACAGTATTGATTATTTGAAATATGGATGTAGGCACTCTCCTACAAACCAATCGTTACCTACGTGCTTAAATTGCCAAGACGTTTTTTTTTCAAATGAAGCCATGAAGCTTTCTAGACTACAAGAACATATGAATAAATGCGTTCTAATAGAAAAGATATGTCTAATTTTTACTTTCTTCTATCTTTACAAGAAAAAAGTATTAGATTCATGAAAATTTTCGAATTCCGAATTATGATGGATTTACACGTTTTATTTTTTCAGAGGTTCCAAAAACATGTTTTTGCAAAATGTCTGTCTGTTAGCGTATCTGTGTGTATGTGACATAAATTTTATAGGCACTCTACATCAACAACTAATGCACAGAATTTATAAAAAATCCATATTTAGGTATTCTCTTTTATAAATTGATGCTGATTAGTTTTTGGTGTAAATCTCTCAACAGATGTCGCTGTTATGCTCTTTTACGATTTCTGCAACAACTTTATCTCAAGAATTAATGCACGGATTTTAATCAAACTTCACATTCAGGTTTATCTTGACAAATATTATTGCTGATTATATTTTGATGCAAATCGCATTACAGGAGGCACTTTTATTTTGCATTTTCCTTAATAGTCGCGGTAGTTATATTTCAAAAATTCATATGGGAAATTTCATACCATTGGAATCCCCACGATGGACATTAATTGCCATTTGATTTTGATATTTTGATTTCGAATTTTGAAGTATAAACATGCATGAGATAGGAGAAAGTTTTGAGATTCCCAGATCTGACCAGTTCAAAGACTGGAAAAGAAAAATTTTAAAACAGAAACTATATCAAACCTTTTTAAGAAGATGACGGACTATGTGCCTAAAATATCATAATAATTTTAATAGAAAAAATATTAAAATAGTACACATTTGGTGAGAAATTATTCTTGCTTGTAGCCAGAGAGATACTAAAAACTGTTCGTCATAAAAAAAACCGTCTGATTTCAACAGAAAAAATCCTGAGTAATATTTCGGTGCAAAGAGGAATAGATGGCTAAGAGCACTGAAAAATCATTAGGCTGTTACTGAAAGATCTGTAAATTTTCTATTCAACTCCATAGATCAACGTTACAAAATAACAAAAACTCATGAAAGAAAAATAAATCAAGAATTATTACTTGCTAAAAATTTGGAAACTGATACAAAGAGAGAATCGATATTTAATACCACGAAGTTAGTCTAAAAGAAAAAAATTCTTTATCATATTATTTTGCCACTTGCAACTGTTTTTGCTAGAACAACGATGGGACATCAGGAGGGTTTCATTAACACATTTTAAATAAGAAGTACTATATGTACTCTCTGTACATTCTGTTGCACATCATCAGCAATGGGTTTTAAAAAATCGGAATGTACACTGGAGTGTATCACGAAAAACTTTTTTTTGAAATTCAAAATTTCAAGTTGATAAAAAGTTGTTACTCTGATCACATATTTACCACAAGAAATATTTTTGAAATGGAAAAATAGTTTTATCTCCCGAAATAAGGTTAAAGTTTTAACTTTTTCGTCTAAAATGTTGGTTTTTTTTTCATATTTTTTAAATATATGAATATAAAGTGATCTTTTTCAAAGTACAAAAATATAAAATTTCGATCGGCATTTGACATTAAAAAATTTCGTTTCTGTCATTAATTTTAGAAGTCCCCCGGAATCTAATTAAAAATCCCATTATTTTACCAAATATCTAAGATTTTCAATGTATTTTGTTGATGGTTTTAAATTTGTTACAGGTAATTTTTTGCATTTCCAAACCTCCAGATATTCTGCAAATAAAATGTATATGAATTTTTAATTAGTTAATTTGTCTACTTGTTTCGGCTCAGGACACTAGAAATTTTTTTAAAAATATAACACACACACACACAAATAAAAGTAAAATTTTGAAAATTTAATATTTAAATGAAAAAGGTTACAAATACAATAGTTAAACATTGAATTTGAAAAACATTATTCAATATAAAGCTTGATTTCACAGTCTGTATATTATCTTGATGGTTTTAGTCAGTGCAGCAGAAGTGTAAGCAGTTTTTTGAACCTGCAACCAAAATTTTTGTTTAGGCCGGTTGAAATATATAATATATATTGCTGCGAATTACAAATATGATTATTAAACAAAATATTTAAATTAAGTTTATTACTATATAATAAAAAAAATTACAGAATTTATTTCATAGAGAAAAGTTTTAGTTGTTCAATATTCTTGAACTGCTGTCGTTGCAGAGGTGAAGTGACACTTCGTTTCAAACTTTGTAATTCATTTTCCGTCCAACAATCTTTATTAAAGAAGCCATCTCGATCTTCGTGTGTTTAGATAAACATATTTAGACATTGATGTAACCTGCTTTAGAATTCTTTAATTTGCTTGTGTGTATGAATTTTTTTTTTTATTCATTTCTATCACTAGATCCTGAATCAGCAATCAATTCAATATATTGTTTGCTCAAGTCAGTTATAAGAGGTGGCTCCTTTACAGTAGTTGATTGCCAATGAATAAGATCGATGTTAGTCTTCTGCCTCATAATGAACTTGTAATGGTTTAAAACTCTCTTTTCATTGAATTCGGTTTGTCAAACTTTTCTATCCTTTTGCTTGCCAGAGATTTCATATGTTTTCGAGAATCAAACAACATTCACAGATGGAAATGTTTTAGATGTATCGTAAAGACGCTTCTCTGTAGACCTGATTGAACAACAATCTTAAATTCACCTTCTAAGTACTTAATATACTGTACGGTTTAAAAAAGTATTTTAATGCATAAATAATACTAGGCTGACTCTTTATGTTTAACCTTGAGGGGCATAACCATTCATGACAAGTTGAACTGGTTTTTACAGTTGTGGAATTGGAACAATTGATGTAATCAATAAACATAAGCTTCCGTTTGCTATTGCCAGCACCTTGCACGGGAAACTTTTCCATGTTTTCTGCTTGCCAATTTTTTTAATTATGCTGTCAGCACAGTTGTGCTCAAATCTTTTTCAATTATCTCTGGGAAAAATACTATCTATATTGATATGTTTAACGATAGGTAATTTTTGACAGTTTATTTAACATTTACTTATAGGATCACTGAAATGCATTGGACCCTCTAAGACAACAAAATTTTTCTAAGAGGTAATTCATCAAAATGAAGCAAACTACTTGTACTGTGTGCTTCAAAGCACACTAATTCAATACAATTTATCCATTAGAGACGCCAGTACTTGTTGCCTATAATACACCCAAGAGTTTTAATAGTTGTCACATGAATGCAGTAACTTTTCATGCATTTAGTATTGATGTCTGTCCCAGAAACTCTGTATAGAGTTACATAAGTAATATATGTTGAACATGGTTCTTCTGCATGCATCAAGATAACTTATCAACATAAACAGACAATTAAATCGAGATTTTCTTTCAATAATAATTTCCTAATTTAATGTTAAACTATTGTATATACGTAGCCTTTTTCATTTAAATATTAAAGTTTTTAAGTCTTACTGTTAGTTGTGTGTGTGTGTGATATTTTAAAAATTGTTTCTAATGTCATGAGCCGAAACAAATTAGACTAATAAACTAATTAAAAATTAATATACATTTTATTCACATGATATCTGGAGGTTTACAGTTGCAAAAAATTACCTGTAACAAATTTGAAACCATCAACAAAATAAATTGAAAAACTTGAATATTTGGTACAATAATGAGATTTTTAATTAGATTCCGGAAGACTTACAACATTAATGACAAAAACAAAATTGTTTTAATGTCAAATTCCTATTTAAACCTTATGTTTTTGTACTTTGAAAAAATTATTGTTATTTTATATTCATTATTGTTATTTTATATTCATATATTTAAAATATGTGAAAAAAACTACATTTTAGGCCAAAAACTTAAAATTTCATCCTCATTCCGGGAGACCTAAATAGTTTTCAATTTCAAAAATATTTTTTGGTGCAAATATGTGATCATAGTAACAATTTTTTTTAAACTTAAATTATTGAAGTTCAAAAAAGAATTTTTCGTGATACACCCTAAAGTACACTTGTAAACGTCACTTCATCACGTTATTACAGCAATGACTAGGAATAAAAACAATTCATTGAATGACACGATATTATGCCAACTTTATAGTGAAAATTATTTCACAACAAAGTGAAACAACTGTTTTACTTTGTAGTGCAGTTTTTACTATCACTTTGCATCGGACTTCCAAATGAATTCAACCTGTTGCTGTAGCATATGGAAGTTCATTGTCTCTGAAAAGGTATTTGTCTGAATCGTTTTTCGATATTTTGATTTAATGTTACACTTAACTAAAAACAGAGATGTAAAAATAAGCCAAAACCTGATTGCATTGAAAAATGACATCGATTATGTACAGACTTGTTTAAAATCTTTAATTAAATAAGTTTAAATATTCTAGATATTTACAACAACTTCTTTTGCTCAAAGAAAATCTAAGTGGAAGAGAATACAGTCGAATTGCCACATTATTCACAGTCTGTGAAAACAAGAATATTTACTTACTTTTTATCAACATTTGGGCGTTCTTTATGAAGTTTTCTCAGAGCGATTCCAAGATATTCATACATGATTATTCCGAGTTGGTTTTTAGATCCTTTTGCAAATGCACCTACATCAGTATCATCATATTTGGTGGAGGAAATCGTGGAACTCGCAGCAAACGAGAACTATAAGTAAAATTCAGAAATGGATAACAAGAGTTCTAACTTCAAAAACCTATACCTCTCTAATCTGGATTGTGAGGGAGAGTACATAAAATTTTAATTGCTTTCCTTTCAATAGATTCGGCTGAAAGTGGGTTCCGTTCAGTAGCTAATTTACTGTCTAAGAAAAGGAACATGCATCTTTAAATCTGACAATTTGTGACTGATGTTGAAGAAATTGGAATTTGATATGAAAAAATTGTTAAAGCTTTAATAGCGTCAACTATTTCGTTATTTTAAAAAATCTTATTGGTTTTGTGTTTATGTTTCCATTTTTTTAAATAATTTTTTACTATATTTGATGATCATTTTAATTAACTTCTACAGTGATTAATAGATTGACAAACAGATAAAATATAGATAATATTCAATAATATTTAACATTTTGTATAATTAACTATTATAGAAAAGGGGCGTTGGAATTTTTTTCTCTTGTAAAGGGGGCGGTGGACCAGAAAAGATTGGAAACCTATGAGTTATAATAACAACTTGAAGTCGAATGTAGTAGGCCGTAGTGGAAATAATGTTTTGGATTTCCTTTACAATTCCCCCATGTTAATAAACAAACAATGTAGAAGAGCATCAATAATTTATTCGTTGTCAAGTATATAAAAGCCAGTTAGTTTCGATTTTATATCTGAGCCTTATTACGTCTAACAACAGTATAAATATGTAGTAGAATAGTCATGCACACCAACAGTTCATAACAAACTCCATTTAGGTGATGTGGGTTATTTAAGTAACTCAAAAAAGCAGAATTCTAATTTCCAAGTCAGCGCAAAATTGTTTTATGCTAGAAAAGTTCAGAAATACCGATTCGACAACAAAATTCAAGACGGCCAACGAAATTTTTAGAAATAGTTCTCACAACCAATGAAGAAGCAAGAACGGACAGGAGAAAGAAGGAGTTCGCAAAGCCTGTCGCCGTGATTCCTATGTAATATGACCAGGGCGTGCAATCGCAAAGAATCACCTATGTCTAATCATATTTTAAATGTAAATGAACGGTAATAAGAAACCAAAATTAAGTGTCTCAAATTGAATGATTAAAATGGATTAAAATATTTTAAGAAAGAGTTGTTTTTTATAGATTAAGGTTTTTAGAATAAGAAATAAAGAATGCGTTGTGTAAGTTAATGGGATTAAAGAATAATAGATATGTTAAAATATTATTAAAAGACAGGTGAGAAAGATAAATATTAAAAGCATTTAGAATATATATATATATATATATATATATATATATATATGTAATAAATAAAAAAAATTGGCCATTTTCCCGCCTTGTGTTTGTTCTACAGTTATATAAGAACGTATTTTTATTCTCAGTTTTCGTAATGTATTAATATTTTTAACGGCTAAAGTTCTTTTTATTTTATTTTATTTAGCTTAGCATAATCTATTGATTATTTTCTTTAAAAGAGCTAGAATGTTTCTTGAATGTCAATATTTTATTGCGAAATCTTAAATTCATTACACAAATCCATTTTCCTTTTTATAATTAAAAACATTAATTGGAATTTTAATTTTGTTTTATTATTTAATTAATAGTCTGCTAGAAAATTCCTACGCTTTTCATGGGCATATTACGCTACAGTTTAAGCTATGTGTTAAATAGTCCATGCATCTAGTCCCGGCCATCAGCCAATAGTAGTGCGCGAGGTGGATTACCTTTGTCTTGAAAACAACTCTAGTGGTTTTTTTTAAAGCCTTACATCGACAGAGGGAGGGGCTAGGTTAGCTTATAATTTTTGAGAGAGTTATTTTGGTTTGTCAAAGCGAGTAGAATGCTTTTGACCTTTTAAGTACTAAGACTCACGTCTCTTCTCAGAATATTTTGGAATGTTTGTAGAGTGCAATGTATTCCCGGCAGTCTTTTTTCAAAGTCCACTTTGTGTTTTTCTTATTCTTTTTGTGGTGATACGAACTTACAACAATGGCTTATTCGATTCCGTTCATTCTCTTTAATGGAACATGAGGGAATTAAGAACATTTTTTATCTATTATAAATTTGTGTAGATTGGAGTTGTGTGGAATAGCCACTGAAAGTGCTCAAAAAGAATAAAAGACTAAAAACTGATCTCTTGCATTATTTCTGGACAAATTCCCACGAATCTCATCTCCATTGCCTTTAACTCCAGCCTCTAAATCAAGAAGAAATTCTCCTATGACCAATGAATGACCTTCAGCGCATTAATCGACAACAGTTTCTTTTCGTCAGATCATCAGGTGTTATTCCAAGATAATCTGCTTGTTATTTCATATATATATATATATGTGTGTGTGTATATATATATATATATGGAGATTCTTCTTATAAAAGTTCTTTCGAACACATAAGTAAATAAACTCGGAGGTAAATTAAATTCTGACACCGTTTTTAAACTTTTAAATGACTTATATTAAACGTTAATATTTACAATAAAGATATTTACATATTAATATTTACAATTCGAACATTCAAAAGGAAACTTTAATTAAAACATCTTAATCGCGTCATCTTAATCAACATTCTTCTAAAGTCAACACCAACTCTCCCAACATTCCATCCAACGACCTCTTCCGTTCATTTCTTTTTTCTTCGGCTTTTCGTCTGAATGGAGTTTTTTCAGAAAATCGTCTGCTTTCTAAAGACCTTTTCTATCAGAGTTGCGATATGAAGAACCTTACAAGACATGATACTTGGCTGTTGGAGAAAGAATCGCTCCCACAACGGCCGTCCTGACTAGGATTTCGTCCTCGAATGCTCGTCCCTTTGGAGGTAGCAGCAGTTGGATCATCTGGAAAGATTAAGAAAAAAAAAACACAGCAGCATCCAAAGTCTTAATTGAAAAAAAAAAGTCATTATTCAAATTGTTTATCAAAGCTTAGAATATTTCTTGAAAAAATTCATATATTTTTTTTCGCGTCTTTTCGTCTTCTCTTTCTTACGTCCTTTCATCTTCTTTTATCTTACGTCTTTTCGTCTTCTTCTTTCATACGTCTTTTCATCTTCTATTACCTTACGTCTTTTCGTCTTTTCTTTCTTACGTCTTCCGTCTTCTTTTATCTTACGTCTTTTCGTCTTCTTTCATACGTCTTTTCATCTTCTTTTACCTTACGTCTTTTCGTCTTTTCGAGAATAAAGTTAAAATTCTATTAGTTGTCAGTCCAGAGGTTTGTCATAGTTGGTATAGTGTCACAATCGGTGAAATTCTTTTTTTTTCAAGCTTCGTCCGTCCACGGCTTCATGTACTCTGCACATGTACTGGTGACCATGGGTCCTTCGTTGAATCCAAGTTTCTTTACATCGTAGGTGTCATTATTTTTTACTTTTATGACTTTGTACGGACCTAAATATTTTGGTTTTAACTTCAAACCTGGACCTTGTTGTGTGCGTTTTATAGCAACTGTTAGAGTTATTTGTGATTAATCTTTGAAATGTGGCATCACATAAGTGTAACTATAGAAACGCAATTCGTCTATTTTTGGTTGTTGTTGTTTTGATTTGCTAAGAGTAAGCAACGCTTTCGCTATGTCTTAAAGAATAAAGGATTACAGTCTACTAAAGCATGTCAGTTTATTAATTAAGTTAATACGCATCGCCTCAACACACATCTGGTCACGTCAGCCGAAGAGTATGTATTTTTTTCTACACTTCGAAAAGAAAAGTTCGACAATAATGAACTGTTTTCAACATTGAATTTTATTAGAACATTATTCCACAAGCTGGACTGGTGAAAAAAAAGAAAGAAAGAAAATCGTCTGCCGCAGCAATCAAGGTAATGAATTATTTATTATTCCTTTTGCTCTTACTATAAGTTTTTGAACATGGAAAACATTGATAAATTAAAAAAGAAGCGTGCAACATTACGCACTTCAATTACGAAATTAATTAGTAAATTAGAAACATTAATAAAAGATAAAAATAGTGATATTGATAGTTATTTAGAAATTTCGGAACAATTAAATGACAGAGAACAAACTCTAAAAAACCTAAATGAAGAAATAGAATCTGGTATTAGTTTAGAAAAAGAATATGAAATTGACATTAGTGCTAGCGAAGAATACCAGGAAAAAATTATAAAGGCCAAATTTCAAATTAAAAAGCAACTTAAACATTTAGAACAAAGTAAAGTTTCCAATGAAATTCAACCAAATTCTACTCAAATAAACAACGCGATAAATATTAAATTACCCGATATATCTCTTCCGAAATTCTCCGGAAAACCAGAAGAATGGGGTCTATTTAAATTACAATTTAACAACTTAATAACTTCAAATGAGCAATTATCAGATGCGCAAAAGTTGCATTATTTATCAGCGGCATTAATAAGTGATGCAAGAGCTTTGATTAGCACAGAAGACACCTTTTCATCTTTATTTCAAGCATTAAAAGACAGATATGAAAATGATAGAATAGTAACAGAAATACACATCAATTCACTCTTAAACGCAGATAAACTTACACAGCCTTCCGCTAAAGATCTTCGAAATCTAGTCGATAATGTAAAAAAAAGCATTCGCGCCTTGAGGATTTTGAATTATGATAGAAATAATCTTTCAGATGTTTTAATATTGAACATCATTCTCCAAAAGTTAGATAGAGATACTCGAAAAAATTATGAAATGACGATAAGTTCAAAAGAAGTTCCGAAGTTAGATGAATTACTTTTATTTTTAGAAAAACGATCTCAATATTTGGAAAATATTCATACAGTCACCTCTGTTAAACCTTTCAGTAAGGATCAGAAACGTTCATTTAATTCCAAGTCATTGACTTTGTTAGCAGAAAGTCCACACATTTGTTCAATGTGTAAAGGCAATCACATTTTAATGAGATGTTCCCAATTCTTAAATTTACCAGCAAAAAAAAGGTTTAATATTGTTAAAATGAAAAAATTATGCTTCAACTGTTTATCATCAGTTCATAACATTAGCCAGTGCAAAAGTTCAAGCACGTGCAGAAAATGCAACAAACGGCATCACACATTGATCCACCTGGAACGCGGTGAGGAAAATATTGATACTAATCAGACAATAGCAATTCAAGATGAAAATACTATTAGTAGTAATCTATCGCCAACCGCAAACGCATTTACTCCTCATAGTTACACAAATAATCCGATGTCTGTTACCGCTTTGGGGGAAAATACACATTCATTTGATAACACGCATTCAACTATTAACAATACTGTAATGAGTATGATGTCCTCTTCTAGTAAACAAGTACTGCTTTCAACTGCGATAATATATGTACAAAATGCTAGACGAGAATTAGTTCCTCTTAGAGCATTGTTAGATTCAGGATCGCAAAATAACTTTATAACGAAGGAATGTTCTGAGTTATTGTTCTTGAAAGGAAGAAAAATAAACGCATCAGTTTCAGGGCTAAATGGTTCAGTTATGAATATAAGGGAAAGTATTATAACAACCATAGCAAATAAAAACAGAAGTTTTAATGAAACATTGCAATTTTTTGTTGTTCCTAAAATTACGCGCATAACACCAGCTACATATCTAAACATCATGCCTATTAAGCATTTACAAACTTTTCAGTTAGCTGATCCACAATTTGATAAACCAGGTCCAATACATGTTTTATTATCAAACGAAGTATTTTTTAAATTAATCGGACAAAATAAAATAAATATGCAAAATTTGGTTTTTCAAGAAACTGTTTTTGGCTATGTTGCCAGTGGTTCTACGTCTATTCCGCAACAGAATTTTAATAATTATTGTGGTCTTGTTCGATCTGTGGATGATTTATCCAACGCTATGCAAAAATTTTGGGAAATTGAAGCGGTTCATGATAAAAACCCAATAAAAATTAAAGAAGAGCAGTATGGTGAGGAACATTTCTTGCGTACACATACTAGAAGAGATAGAAGAGATGATGGTGAAGTAATTGTGGAAAATTCTGAAATGGCTAGTTTGCTGTTGCAAACAAATCGTGAAAAGAAAATTGCTCAATCTATAGACCGAAATGGAAAAAGTCTCTATTCATTTGAATCAAATAACAAGAAAACTATCGATAAGTTTCAAAATATGAAAGTGAATAGTTCATTACAACAAACAAATCCTGAAGCGGAAATCATATTATCTTTAGAACGAAATGAACAGAATATTTATTCTTTTGTTTTAAATGAAAAGAAACCTATCCAGTATCAAAATACAAATATGGACAGATCATTGTTGATAGCAAATCGTTTAACGGAAAATAAATCACCTTTAAGAAGTAATGAAGCAAGTACTTTTTCACATACATTAAATGAAAGGAAAATTGACCATAAGTATCTGAATTCAAATTCCGGTGAAATACAAAGAGAAGCACCAGTTCAACATCAGGTTGATGATAATAAAATGTTTATTGACGGTAAGGTTGAGCCTTTTGATAATTATACAGTGAGTGATGCAAGTAAACAACATGAATTACATAATCTTCTCAATACAAACATCCTACAAGCAGCAGTTGTATCGAAGATTGATTCTGGAAAGAATACTGAAATTATCACGCCTAAGAAAATGATCGCTCATGGAGAAAAAATTCAACATATTCAAACCAACGATTTTCAAAATAAAGGTAATATTAGTAAAAAATCTCCAGTATGCATTCAAGCCAACAAAATTTCGCATTCGCCTGTGATATCTTCTCCGAAAAATTCTCAACCTGAATTCAAAGTACCGACCCCTCCGAATCCAAAAACACCATCACCAATGGATTCGAATCTCAAGACACCCTTAACAAGACAGTTTCAAAATTCTGGGGAGCCACAGGTTGATATAGAAGGTTCAAATTCTGCTCTTTTCAAAGCTGATTCTGCTTCTCCAGGATTTGCCTATACTACTCAATTAATGTACCAGATGAATGCTGTAAATACCATCAAACACCCAGCAGACCTTGTGTTTCGAGGACTATCCTTTGACAAATTAATTGATTGTGAACTTTGGTGGCATGGCCCTCTCTTCTTGAGAGAAAGAGACAGTGAATCCAAACACAGCATTGATGTAGAACAAGTGAAAAACAATATAGACTTTTCATCAGAATTAAAATTGAAAAACAGTACAGCATTATTAAGTTTAAATTCTAGTGAATTTGTAAATGAAATTTTAAGTATCAGCAATAATTATACTAAAATATTACGTGTTTTAAGTTATATTTTCAGGTTCTTAGATAACACAAGAAAATTAGATGTAAAAAGAAAGGGACACGTAAGTATGGAAGAATTATCACGAGCAGAAATATTTTTGATTCGGGAAATCCAAAAACTTGAATTTAAAGCAGAATATACTGCATTGTTAGCAGGTAAGCAAATTTCTAAGAAAAGTAAATTGCGATTGTTAAACCCCTTTTTAGATGCCGATAAGGTGCTAAGAGTAGGAGGGCGTTTAGATAATGCAGACCTAAGGTTTGCTCAAAAACATCAATATATTCTGCCAGCTAAGGGTAAATTGTGCAGCCTAATTGCAATTTACTATCACAAAAAATATCTTCATATAGGTGCACAAGCATTGTTATGCCACTTGAGGCAAAAATACTGGCCTCTACGGGGAAGAAATTTAGCTAGAAAAATAACGCATGAGTGTGTAACTTGTAGTAAAAGCAACCCCATAACCATACAACAAATCATGGGTTCCCTACCCACTGAGAGAGTACGTCCTAGCGCACCATTTAATTACGTGGGAACAGATTTTGGTGGCCCCTTTTTCATAAAATATAAGGGACAGAGAAAGGGAATTCTTAATAAGGTGTATTTGGCAATCTTTGTTTGCTTTGTAACTAAAGCAGTGCATCTCGAACTAGTGTCAGAATTGACTGCAGATGCATTCATTGCCACCTTAAAAAGGTTCATTGCTAGGCGCGGAAGGTGCGCAGTAATCTTTTCAGATAATGCAAAAAATTTTGTTGGTGCTAACGCCGTGTTACAGAGACTCCATAATTTACTAAGACATCCTGAGGAGAAGTTAGCGAATTATTTGTCAGAAGAGAATATTATTTGGAAATTTATTCTACCCAGAGCACCTAATTTTGGCGGGTTGTGGGAGGCAGGAATAAAATCGGTAAAATATCATCTAAAGCGAACGGTAGGTAATGCAAGTCTAACGTTCGAAGAGTTATTAACTGTAATTGCTCAAATAGAGTCTATATTAAATTCACGGCCAATCACTCCATTGTCTTCAGACGTGAATGATTTGGAGGCTTTAACACCAGGCTATTTCTTAATCGGAAGGCTTATGACAGTCATCGTTGAACCAGAATTAATTAATGTTAACGAAAATAGACTATCTAGATGGCATAGAATTTCAAAATATATTCAATTGATATGGAATCGTTGGAATAAAGAATATTTAAACACGCTCCAACAACGCTCCAAGTGGCAATTTGAAAAAAATAATGTTAACATAGGAACCCTAGTGTTGATAAAGGAAGATGACCTCCCTACAAATAAATACTTACTACGCATTATAAATACTTTCCCAGGTGCAGATGGTAAGATTAGGGTGGTAGAAGTAAAAACCGCTAGGGGAATACTTAAAAGAAGTATCTCAAAAATTGCGTTATTGCCACAACAAGTCTCGGAAAATTAATTATGAAATGTAAAAAAAAAAAGGGTTTTGTTATGTATTTTTATTTTTATTTTTTTCCTATTATTGTATGTTCATAATTGTATTTTTTCATTGTTAAAAGAAAATTGTTGTATTGTATCATATTACTTAAGCATTTGTAATGTTAATATTTGTATTGTATAATTTATTGAAGTTGACCCTTCAATGTCGGGGGGTATGTTAGAGTTATTTGTGATTAATCTTTGAAATGTGGCATCACATAAGTGTAACTATAGAAACGCAATTCGTCTGTTTTTGGTTGTTGTTGTTTTGATTTGCTAAGAGTAAGCAACGCTTTCGCTATGTCTTAAAGAATAAAGGATTACAGTCTACTAAAGCATGTCAGTTTATTAATTAAGTTAATACGCATCTCCACAACACACAGCAACCACATCATTAATCTTAAATTTGTTAGCTTTCTTTCGTCTGAGGTTGTAAGTTTTACGGTTCTCTTCTTGGACTTTTAAAATCTGTTTTTTAGCATTTTTTCTCATATCTTCGCGATTATTTGTAAAATCAGATTGTATTTCAGCATTCAGAAGACTAGTAATTTCAATGTTATTTTTTAGTTTCATTTTAGTACCAAACATCAATTCAAAAGGAGTTGTGCTTATACTTCTCTGAAAAGTCGAATTTATCACCTGTTCGACGTTGCTTACATGTGTATACCATTTTTTAGGATTATCGACAGACAATTTAGACAGAACAGATATTATGACAGAATTTAGACGCTCAACTTGGCCGTTAGACCTGGGTAATCCAGTGGTAATCGGGATATGTTTAATATTTTCATTGATGCAATAATCTTCAAAAGCTTTAGAGGTAAATGCAGGACCTTTATCTGATATAATTCGAACTGGATTTCCAAAGATAGATTTTTGGATTTCTAATTTAGAAATTACTTCGGCAGCATCGGTAGATTTTGTGGGATACAACCAAACAAATTTTGTGAATGCGTCAATGACCGAAAGGATATGTTTGTAATTTTTATTAGTGCTTTCTAATGGACCTAAGTGATCAACATGGTACGTATGTAATGGAGTTTCTTCTTTTTCTATTGGGTGAAGTAAGCCTTCTTGTTTACCACATTTTCTATTAACTAAAATACAGGGAACACAATTTGCTATACATTTCTCAATTTTTTGTTTAACTTTAGGGATGTAAAAATCATTTTCTAAACTTTTCTCTGTTCTTGCAACTGCGTAATGACCTTTTTCGTGAGCGGCCTTGATTATATTCATTTGCATGTCTTCCGGTACAACTAATAAATCATTACCATTAACACATTTATAAAGAACATCATTTTTAACTAGATAATCATCATAAGATTTCACCTTTAGGATTTCTTTTATTGTTTTAATATGGTCATCGGTTTCTTGAGCTTGGATAATTTTTAAAGTTAAGCTATCTTGGATTACCATACAAATAGCATAACTACTTAATGCATCGACATGTCTCATACTGCTACCCTGTCTATGTTCAATAACATAATCAAAATCGGATAACATTATTGCCCATCTAGCTATTTTTGTACTCATTTCTTTTTTATCCATAGTCATTTTAAATGCATTACAATCGGTTACAATTTTAAATGGGATACCTAGCACATATACTCTAAACTTTTTCAGGGCTTCAATTACAGCTAAAACTTCTAATTCGTAACTAGTGTACTTCCGTTCAGCTTCGGTGGTTTTTTTACTTGCGAAATAAACTGGATGAAATTGATTATCTACTGGAGATTGTTGCATTAAAACAGCTCCATAGCCATCAATACTGGCATCACAATGGATTTCGGTCGCACTTTTGGGATTGTAAATTAAAAGTACTGGTTCTGACGACAAAATACGTTTGAGTTCATTAAAAGCTCTTTGTTCTTCTATATCGAATTTAAATTTTGAATCTTTTCTTAGCAGGTCACTTAACGGTTTAGCTATAACCGAATAATTTCTTATAAATTTTCGAAAGTATCCTGTCAATCCTAAATAACTTTGAACATCTTTGGTACACTTTGGTTCGGGAAAATTTATTACTGCTTTAGTCTTCAGTGGAGAGGGATACAATTTACCATTTATGATTCTATACCCCAAGAAATCAATTTCACGCTTCAAAAAATTGCATTTTTTAAGATTTAATTCTAATCCATATTCCGATGCAGTTTCGAGTACAAGTTTTAATTTTTCTAGACCTTCAGCTTCGTTTTTAGCAGGTATTATTAAATCATCCATATAAATGACAACAATGTGATCTTTTAATAGGTTTCGAAATACATTATAAATATACTTTTGAAAAACACTAGGGCTATTGGTCAACCCGAATGGACATTTCAAAAATTCGTATTGTCCTTCATGAGTAACAAACGAGGTGTATTTCCGCGAGTCTTCTTCAACATCTACATGAAAGAAACCGTTTTTCAAATCTATGGTGGTAAATACTTCGGCAGAATGTAATTGGTCTATTACATCATCAATAACTGGCAAGGGGAAATGCTCACGTACTGTCTTTTTGTTAAGACATCTGTAATCAACACAAAGTCTCATTGTGTTATCTTTTTTCTTGACTAACACAACCGGCGAAGAAAAATTAGAAGAACTTTCTCGAATTATTCCCTGAGCTAGCCACTCCTCAATTTGGTTTTCGACTATTTTTTTCTCGCATGGCGGTAATCTTCGAGGAGAAGAACAAACTGGGATTTCGTCAGTTAAATTAATTTTCATTTTAACATCTACTGTTTTAGTTTTAATTGGTACATAATTGTTCAATTAAAGAGTATAACTCTGAACGTAATTTTTTGTCAGCAATGTGAGTTAAATCAATTTTAGGCTCATCCAAAACATTTACAATATTAACTAAAAAGTCATTAGACTGAACTTTAGCTTTAAACAGTTTCACTTTATTCTCAGAAATAGTTAATGTACCTTGATGAATAACATCAGTGCCAATAATTAAATCGAAATTAATGCAACTGTCCTTAACGACAAAAATAGTAACTTTAAATTTTGAACCATCTACTTCGATTTCTGAATTGAAACAACCTTCTGGTTTAATTGAGGCTTTTCCTAGACCGGTCAAAGAGATACTCGTAGGTTTTAATTCTACAAAGTTATTCAAATTATCATAAATACTTTTCTTTAACAAAGTCTTTTGGCTACCAGTATCTATTAAAGAGATTAAACGCAAAGAATAAAGCTTTATCTCTTTCAGAATTAAATCTTGGGATGTAATAATGTTTACTTGTGACTGAGCATTTTTAACACTTGTATCTTTAGATTTATTACATTGAAATGATTTATGACCATAAGCGTTACAAGCAAAACAAAGCGGCCCTTTATCTTTATTTACACAGTTATTACTCTTATGATTATTCCCGCCACAATTAAAACAACGCATATTTGGCTTTACAGGCTTAAATTTGTTCTTAACTTCAACTTCGGATTTAATTTTAGGCTTAGCTCCTTCATATTTATGAAATTTTGCATTTTCATACTCCGATCTTATTTTTTCATAAATCTTTAATTTTTGTTTAAATTCAGCAATATTGGGACAACCATACAAAAAAGATTTTTTAGAAATGGGGTCATTAATTCCATTTATTACATACTGAATAAGGGCAGAATCTTCAATATTGCCTTTTGAGCATAATTGTTTCATATTTAAAAAATATTCATCTAACGATTCATGTGGTCTAATTTTTCTTTTGGACAGCAATTCGTGTAATTCAGATATGAGTAGGGCTTTTAATTTAGACCACGAATTAATATTTGTTTCACTTTCAAGAAATAATTTTGCTTTGCCTGTCATACGGCGTTTAGCCAAAATCAATTTGTGCAAATCACTAACGTTAAATAATGAAACAATATCTTCAAAATCGGCAATCCATTTATTAATATTTTGTACTTGAGTACCTTCAAACATTGTAATCATACTTTCAATATCATTAATAGAAATGCTTGGTTTAATAACATAATCAGGAATTAGAATTTTCTGATTTTCATTACTTTCACAATTAGAACTACCAGAATCATTTCTCATATTATTCTCAAAAACAGTTGAAATATTTTTAGTTTTATCTTGTAAATCATCATTAAATTCATCAACACTTTCGTCATCACTAAGAGTACCTACATCGGCTATCATATTAATTTTTAAAATATTAAAATCACATAAACTAGAAATTATTCTGGCAGCAATTTCATCAAAAGTTCCCGAATTATTTATACACAAAACATTGCAAATGGTAATTAAGTCGTTAACAGAAAAATTATCTTTAATTTCTTTGAATTTAGTTTGATATTCATCGGAATCTACTTCAAACGTAAACCCAGTAAAATTCCGACTTCTACGTCGATTATTTCTGTCACCGATTTCTCCAAAAATTAATTTGTGCAATATCTTAATACTAGCTGATTTTTCAGTTTTCAAAGAAAACTCTAATTCCTTTAAATCAACGAATTTTTCCATTATTGAAAAGAAAAATGAAATAATAAAATCACTTCATAATCAGATGCTCAGCTTCACACATTTAAACAGCATTGTTGTCGCAGTATCGAACAGCTTCATAGCATTAAACATATATTCAAAAAAGATTTCCTCATAATAATTTCCAGCAAGGATTCCATCACAATTCTAAATAATAACGGCTTCCAGATTATTTAAAGTATATATATATTTCTTCTCTGTGGCCGTTCGTTTGTCTCGGTTCTGACACCAAAATTTATGGAAATTCTTCTTATAAAAGTTCTTTCGAACACATAAGTAAATGAACTCGGAGGTAAATTAAATTCTGACACCGTTTTTAAACTTTTAAATGACTTATATTAAACGTTAATATTTACAATAAAGATATTTACATATTAATATTTACAATTCGAACATTCAAAAGGAAACTTTAATTAAAACATCTTAATCGCGTCATCTTAATCAACATTCTTCTAAAGTCAACACCAACTCTCCCAACATTCCATCCAACGATCTCTTCCGTTCATTTCTTTTTTCTTCGGCTTTTCGTCTGAATGGAGTTTTTTCAGAAAATCGTCTGCTTTCTAAAGACCTTTTCTATCAGAGTTGCGATATGAAGAACCTTACAAGACATGATACTTGGCTGTTGGAGAAAGAATCGCTCCCACATATATATATGTATGTATATAGTAAATATACTTTAATTTTAAATATAATTTATATATTTTTTAAATAATTTCTTTAAACACATTTAATATAAAATTGTAATCTATCAATAATATTTTTTTTACACATGATCAGCAAAATTCTTTGAAAAATAATAATTTTGCTATTAAAATTCGTTAAAATGAAATTAGTTATTGAATTCCACTCGAGTGATACGAATCAAAGAAGCATTGCGCATGAGTAATGATAAGCAAATTTATCAAGTTTAAAATATCATTACTGTTTAATGTAATTATTTTACAGATTATAACAAGCAGTTACGTTTTAGTAATAATAATTATTTAAAATTGGATCAAGTCTATTTTAATAAATTGTCGCGGGGCCAATAATGCAAATAAAAAATACTACTAATGGTATACCTTTTCCAGCATTTAAATTTTACATTAATAAAATAAACCCATAAAATAATAGAAACAAACTTTTAATATTCTACTGCTTATAAATACCTCTCTATATATATATACATTTATATTTTTATAGAAGAATATATACAGCAAATTTCTTTTTAAATAGATTCTTTGATTGATGTATTAATAAAGTGTGTTTTTTTTTCATTAAAAATAATTGCAACAAATAGTTTTCTAAGTAAACATTATTCTTTATGCATGTAGAATTTTTTCATTTTTGAAATTCATATTATCTACTGTTAAGAATTAAACCATTTCTCAAACAAATAACTTAATACTTAGTTTAAACATTAAAAGTAATGTGGTGGTCGTAATTAAAAAGTAGTTCTAAATATTTAATGTCATAGTAAAACGGACCATTTATACTTCATGTGGGAAATTGTATATAATTAAAACTAAATTTGCATATAGTAGGCTGAAAAAAAGGAAGTTTTTATCATATTTTACCGATTTGTTACCAATTTTATTACCAAGTTTTCTGCCAATTTCTATTTTCTTACTAGTATTTTTTCATGTGTTTCATGTTTTTTTGGAAATATTTTATTATTTAGTTAAACTGTTTATACGTACATACGTACTATACTATCTGATAATTAAGAAATTTATTTACTGAGCATATGAAAGTTGTAAAAAAAATGTCAAAATTTTAAAATATCGTAATAATAAGATAGGTTATGATGATGAGTATAGCAATTTAGTTGCACACTATATTTTGAAATTTGGATATTTAAAAGAAAAAATGAATTAAATATTTTATATCAAGAAAATCCAAAGGCAGTATCCAAAGTAAGATAATAAAACAAATGAATGAAAGGTTTCGTGCGGGTACCGTTATTTTCCAGGTGAAATATACATATTATATATATATATATATATATATATATATATATATATATATATATATATATATATATATATATATATATATTTTATTTTATTATATATATATATATATATATATATATATATAGTTATATATATAGTTATATATATCTATATATATATATATATTTAAAAAATAATAAATCCAGTTCAATTCGAAATTTCGTCATTTTTAATAGAGATTTTCTTTATGAAAATACTGTTCTCGAATAATTGCTTAATCTGAAAATTGCAAAACCCGTAATAAGCCAGAATAAATAAGGTTACATTTTATATGAAATTATCCATCGCTAACATTACAATAGTATACATTACAATAGTTACATGTTACAATAGTAGATGACAAAACAAATGCTAAAACATTTTGAATTCGTTAATGTTAGAAACACTGAATGTGCTTTAGAGTAAGCAAAAATATCTTGAATAGAATAGTTAATAGTACATTGTGTAATGGAAAGATAATATAGACTACGTTGTGTTTTTCATTGTCTGCAGACACATTTCCAACAGAAATATCAGTTTATCAAATGCAAAATGTTTTAAATCATGTATTTCTATGGATAAAATTTTAAATGGAGCTAGCGCAATGCGATAAATTCGCGTACATTTAGATGGCATACCATACATTTATAATTAAATTTATTGTCAGACATTTTGCAAGTGTAATAGTACACATAAATTATAGAAGTTCACGAATTGATTATTTGCATACTGTATCGGTTCGTTTGCAAAAGCTGACAAAGGACAATATGTCAGTTATTTAGAAATACTATAATTTGAGTTGTAGAAATTCCAACTAACATATTGTATGATATACCTGTTTCTAAAAAAATTAAACAAAATACTTTTATAATATAAAATGTTCTGTTTAGATATAATTGTCGATGACATTTTTCTTTTTAAATAGAATACATATTACAAAAAGATCTAGGGTAAGTATAATCTGCAAAAAATCTCTTTTCAAAAGTAAAAAAATAAAATAAAATAAAATAAAATAAAATAAAAGATGAAAGTTGTGTTTAAAAAATGGCCTGAAATCTAATTTCCAAGCATATTTTATGGTATATATTTAGCATTTTCCATTATAAAAATTTTGCATATGTTGAAAGCTTTTGCATATGTTGATAGAAATCCTTTTCTCTTGTACTAAATACATTGTAACGTGTTTTGAAAATTATGTAAGATGGGCTACTATTATGTAAGGTACACTAATTTCTATGTGCCCAAATCCGTAGTTAAAATTTAAAAGTCAAAATTGTTACTTAAGCAGACATTTTCGTACTTAAATAGTGGTGTTGAAATTTAAAAGTTTCGTTTAGTTGTAGGTAATCTATAAATAGATCATTAGGTGGTGACGAGTTAACTATATCTGTCCGTAGTTAAAATCAGAAGTGCTAAATTGTACTTAAAGCAAACATATTACGCTTTTCTTTACTACTTGGGTGCTTAGAAATTTGTGTAAAATATGGAAAGATGGCTGCCAAGCCCATCATGCATAATTTTAAAGCATTTGAATTTTCAAAAACACTTTACGATGTATTTAGTACAAGAGAAAAGGATTTCTATCAACATATGCAAAAGCATTCACTTACAAATAGTTTTTTTTTAATGAAAATGTTAAATAAATACTATAATATAAGCTTGGAAATTTGATATCAGACCATTTTTTAAACACAACTTTCATCTTTTATTTTAAACTTTTGAAAAGTGTTTTTTAGTAGATATCATTTTTTTAAGACATTATATAAAATTTAAATAATCTGCTCAATTAAACTAAAATGAGTTCTCGTAGAACCTTTGTAAGTAGGAAGTAAAAAATAAATGTGCATCTTAGGGTAATTAATCATTTAAAAGCAGCGAGAATCAACTTCTTCTCTTAAAGTATCATTCTTCTTAAATTTATATGGTTTTTAATTTTGATGAAGAATGAAAATTTTGTAAAAAAGAAAAAAAACTGATAGAATTGAAATAAAATATAAATATATAGTTTGTATTTTAGTTAGATATAATACGAAAATCTAGTTTAACAAGCAAACGAATAATACATTGTAATTTCTCTTTCAGCAATTTGTACCAATACACGGACACTTGCTTGAATACATTTGTACAGACCTGTATTTTATCTGCTACTTTTACATTCACACTACTATTTAGCTTAAATTTAATCAGACTAATTTTTTTTTTTTTTTAACTATAAAATTTAGACTTCCAAAATTTATCCATCCATTGACGGTCATACGTCTAATTTTTTGCGTGGTCCTGTAAATCGTTTTATCTGTATCCAGTAAAAATTTTTTAGCATGCTAAATGTAAATCAGCATTAAATTTCATAACTAATTAAAAACACGAATTCATTTTTTCCTAGGAAAATAAAGTTAAAGATTCTTTTTGATTTGTTTGCCTTTCCGCAAACGCAATGCATGACTTTTACTGTTCAGCTAAAATTTTACTCAGATTCAAATATTTTTAAAACTAGTGAAATCGCACTTTCAGAAATTGTCATGCGTTGACGGCCGTATATCTATTTTTTTAAGTGATCCAGCAAATAATTTTATCTGTATTTAGTAAACATATTTTAGTATGTTAAATATTATTCAGCATAAAAAAATGCATAATTAATTTGAAAACATGAATTTATTTATTCCTAAGAAAATGAAGACAAAGATATTTTCTGATTTATTTGTCTTTCCGCGAAAGAAATGCCTGCCGTTTATTATTGGTTAAATAATTGGTTAATAATGGTCTGGTGACCATTTTTCGTATTTGACACTAAATTCTATATATCTAAATTCGTTGTTAGAATACAAAATTGTTACTTATTCAGACATAAGACACTTCCGTTTTGAAATTTAAAAGTTTTGTCTTGTTATAGGTAATCTATAAATAGATCATTGGCTGGTAACGGGTTAAGTATTGCTTAGAAATTTGCACAAAATATGAAAAGACGGCCGTAAATCGATATGATCTAAAATATAATTGGTGAATATAATTGTATAAATTGGTTCAGTAGTTCCAGAGATTATCCTCTTTAAATAATCATTTTATGGTAAAATCGTATTTTATCATACTTTGACGTCAAAGTTGTTATCTATGTTGATTCTCTGCTCAAACGCAAAGCGAATATCATTTACCATGTTTCTCTTTTTATATAAAAATCACACTCAACTCAATTTTTTTTCAAAAGTTTTGTTTACATCAGGAATGAAACTTTAAATGCTAATAGTTTTAAAAAACTACACTTTAGAAGATATTTTTTCTACAAAAATTAATTTTATTTTAAAGATCTTTCTAAAAATAAACTTTTACACTGTTTTATTTGAAAAAAAAATTGATATTTGAAGTGGCAGCAGCTAAAATGGTTTGCTCTACTATAATGTAGCTAGTACACGATTTGCAGGTTTATTACACTTTAGCATAATTTATTAATTAATTAGCAGTTTTTTGCTTATTAAGGATAGAAATTTTATTTTTTTAAGCTGAATTTACAAAAGCACGTAGCTTGAAAAATTTCCTGCCTGGAAGTGCACTTTTTAGCTTTTTCGTCCCTTGTTTAAGTCTGTACATTGATTGAAAAAAAAAATGTTTGACGAAGAAAAAAGTGTCATTTTTAGTATCTCGACATTTTTAAAAAAATCTGGTATCTTTCGTTATAATTATTTTATAAATATGAGTTTGATCTCAAATTAAAGCTTTTCTTCATTAGATTCCCCTAGTTTTCATTTTATTTCTCTGTGATATTTGATATTTTAAAAATCTGAAATTTTAAAATAGCATGTTTGGTCGATTTAACATGTAGAAGTTGCGAGTTATAATAAGCAGTTAAGAGGTCATTATGTTCTTGGCGTTTGTTCGCTTGGCGACCATATTTTTTTAATTCTAGCTTGGCTTGGCAGAACGATTGCCCTGATTGTTTGATTTAAAATAAACTAGTACGAAAGGTATTTATATCTCAAATAATTTTTTTATTATTAAAGTCTATATATAATTTTTTTCCATAAAATTAATTTAAATTAAATTATGCATATTGTACGACTGTTCTTTACCATTTTTTGCTCACGTAATTACACAAATTTAACATCTCCCAACATAGTTTTATGATATCAACTTGTCCGTCCGTCTGTCTATCCGCACTGTAACTCTCGTAAATATAAGATATTCATATAATTGATATATACTGATTATGTTTACCACAGAATGTTTGATATAGAATATAAAGCGTGTAGAATTAATAGTTTATTTACAGGAAGGCTCAAAAAGAATTTCGTTATATTGTGGTAAATGAGAAAAAATCATTACGCTATTTTGAATACATTGAAGTTGATGCAATCACTGAATTTCACTAGAAGATTATCGCTATGGTATAAGATATTATTTGCATTTATCGTCATTACAGCAACACTTAAAAAATGGTTCAGTACTGCATTTCAGCAATAATTGTCGAAAATGGGTGTTTCATTTCGGTATGCTCTTTTAAATCCAACTAATGTTTTGCATATTTCTCTGTGTACATAAATTCTGCACATCATATACAGGAGTGAACAAAAGAATCCACGTACCATTCTCCTTGCTAACGGAAATTGCGGATGGAGAATTTTCAAATGTGGTATGCATCAAATTGCACTAAAATTTTAATTGAATTAAATTTTTTTCATGCATGTAGTTTATAAATAGAAATATATTTAGCATATACATGGCTGTATGCAAAGGATTTGAACAATTTTACGACAGAAGATGGAAACTGCTGAAATTGAGTTCTTAAATTTGTTAAGTATTTGCTAGTGGTTCAGTTAGATAATACATTTAAATTTCTTAAAAAAAGAAATTGTGTTACATTATTCTGAATGTGTACAAAGATGTTTCATATTCTATGCTTCATGCATGATTATTTTATGCGCGCATCGTGTACATCGTGTCTGAAAAGTATACCTGGAATAAAAAAATTATTCTTATCATCAACCAATCGAGTTGACTAGACGACAGAAATGGTACATAAATGCATCTCCACGTAAGTGTAATTGGCAGCATTCAGCACATCTTAAAACAGCAGGGGTAGTCAATTGTAATAAACGTCCCAAGGTTGCCCTGTTAAAATACTTACTTTAATTACAGTGCCAGTAAAAAAAAAATTCCATATTGATCTCAGCCTTACTATTGATTACTTTTTTTTGTATAAATGCGATTTTAAAATTTCATTGTGACAAAAGCCACTAATTGGCTATTTTATGCGTGAGTAAAAAGAGTCATGGACAAAATTAAGTGGAATAAAACTGAAACGCTTAGCCTGAACTTATTGAATCACTATTTACAGCCGGATTTTTATGTAATAAACAAATCTCAACAGATGAACGAGGGTGAAAGTATGTTTTGGATAGAACGATCTGGCGTTAGAAAATAATATATGGAATATTATGTTTTAAAAGTTTGTCATATGAATTTAATATTATCTCATATCGAAATGTTGTTCCTGATATGTTAACATGATCATAAATATGTTAAAATTGATATCCGCCTTGTTATTAGAAATCTTCATGATTCATCTGGAAATAAAATTGCTTCATAAATTCAAATATTATTAGAACTTACATATGAGGAAAGCTTACTCAATGTTATCTAAACGACAGTAAAAAATCTTAGTAAGTTTTCTAACATTATTGTTGAATTACTCCAGTATGAATATTTAAGATATAATTTACTTTTTAAAAGGTATATAATTAGAATTGGATGTTTTCTCAAACAAGAATCATCCAGAAATATTTAGCATTATTAAAAGTAGTTCTAATAAATGAATTGCTTGTTATATTTTGCAGCTTGTTTTAAAAATATAAACATAATTAAAGGTTATTTCAAAATGATGACGCTTTCTGAAATAACTAGATAACCTATCTATTAGGTTATCAATCAACACACACTGTAAAAAAGTGTCCTGAATTTTACAGGTGTTATTCTTTGAATTTTAACTTTTTTAATTGAGAAATTCCGTTTTAGAAAAAAATCTCAGTTTTCCAGGAATTCCAGGAAGTTTTTCATTTATTGTTGACTTGATAATTGAGTGTTTCCGTTTGTAGCAACAGACGCACCAAAAACAGAACACCTCCGGCGACAGCCATGTTGATTTTATGTTATCGTTAGTTATGAATGTTTAAGCTATGTTTAGAAAAGATTTCTGCGATCATTTTAGCTGATGCTGACATTTAGATGCAGCATATATCTTAAAACTACACGATTAATAAAACGTTGTTTCAATTTCGTCATCTTTTTTACCTGGATTCTTTCTTTACGTTTGTAACAAAAGGTAAGTTATTCAGATTTATTTTGTAATTATTTTTTTAATGAAAATTGTACTTATTTTAAATGAATGTTAGATATTCTGATCTTGTTATGTTTATTTCTAATATTGCACATTTGGCTTACATGCAGGGTTTGGTTCAAGCCGTCAAAAATTTTTTTGACGTGATATAAGTTTAAATTACGTTTAAAGTGATTTTAACCATCAAAAACATGAATATGTATTTTTTTAAGTATGCTCAGAAAAACAACAATTGAAGAAAAAATGTTGTTAGTATAGCAAGATGCAACATTGCTTCTATTTAATGATAATGCATTTTGCTTTTGGAATTTACTTTACTGTAATCAATTATTAAATTTTAATTTTTTTCTTTTTTTATGTCTTTCTTTTTTTTTCTTATATATATGAGAGAGGGGGGAGGAGCGGGACTGACTTTTTGTAGTGAACCATTTTAAGAAATGAAATCAATCACGATATCACAAAAATAAGTTATATGCGTATACCGTCTTTAACAGAAATATTCTCTGGAGCACAAATAATCTCTTTTTGAGAGGCGGAGACAGATCCAAATAAATAAATAAAAATATAATTTATTTGTTATTGAGAAAAGAATTTAGTGTTGGGTTACCACAAAATCAACTTAAGATGCTAGAAGCTTTTGAAAAAATAAATTTAAAGTACCATATGTATATTACACAATATGTAGATAAGATTTTCTAAGTTATATGGTTTTCTAATGTAACTTGTTTTGCATGTACTTGACTTATATATAACACTTAAACAATATTTTCTTTGCAGCATGTCCCCCCCCCCTTTAATTCAATAGAAACACAGAACAATAAAAATGACATTTATTTTACAACTGGGAAAGGAATGAATAAATGTTACGATTTGAAAAGAATGTTAAGATAAAATTATAAAATATGAAATTGTAACTCTTTTATCCCAAGATTAATTTTGTTAGTGACTAACAATAATTTCTTACTGATAATGTTATTTTTTATACAGAATACAGCTTACCTAGACCCCTGTTAGGAATAAATGACTAATTTATCATATCAGTAAGGGAAAAAATTGTTTAACTTGATATGAAAGATGATCCAAAAATGAAAGCATCCTAACGTTTTCGTTCTTTGACAAAAAAAGTTCTTTTTTTATGAGTCTGGAGCACATGTGAACAGTTCACATAAATATAGCTTACACTAAATTACAAAATGAAAATAAGTAGATTGGGGGGAGGGAGAGGGGAATCAGATGATTGATTTATTGTTAAAATAAAAAAAAAGAATATAGCTTTTAAATTTTGCTTAGTGGTTTTTGTTTCGGGGAAATTTTAGACAGGAGCATTTAGATAGTACTTATAAAAAATCTGACGAAATGCGAAAGGTTGTCACTCATGTATTTGTCTTATTTACTTCTAAATTAATGATAAAAAAGGGTTTTAAATGATTGTTGAAAAAATCTCCAATTATAATCTCTCCCCTAAATTTAACTTCTTTTGCTTTTTAAAGAGAGAGGAGAAGGAAGGGGGAGAAAATGCTAATAATTGGCATTTTATGGTAGTTATTAGTTTTAAAATGTTACTTTCTTAAGATATTACTGATATCTATCTCCATTAAAGCATGATATACATAGCTATTTTAGAGACAAAAGTAAGCCATCATTTCAGGGTTGGAAAAATTAAATAGAACAATTAGCAAAGTTGTTTAACGCAATACTTTTTGTATTAACAATGCATAAAAAATAATATAGTAAACCGTTTATTAAAATATTGTATAATATTATAACATTTTAGAAAACATTAAATTTATTTAAATTACATTTGAAAGTAAACGAGATTGTTGTTCTTTATGTGCCTATTGACAGATGTTTTTGTGGAAGTTTCAATACAAAATCAAATATTCTACGACAGTCTTCTGTTGCAGGTAAATTATAGATATAGAAGCTGACATTATTTCTCATGAAGTTAACTAAAGGAACAGAATCACAGAATTGTTATTAGGGCACTTATGAACTGTTCATATCTGCCAGAAGTAGTCTGTTCACAAGTGTCCCCCACATGGTCACTTCAGTTAAAGTGACAAATCATTAACAGTTCTTCATTTTTGAAGATTTTTTTTACAAAAAATATTTATTAGTATTCATAGTATATGTTAAAACACCAACATTCAAATGAAAGGATAAATAGTTATTTGCTTAGCAAGTTGGAACTGAGATTTTACTTTTGAGATCTATAAACAAGGTTTTGGCTGCCGAGGACAAATAAAATGTCAAAGAGTCTCAAAAAAAGGGTGAAATGTACTTTACTCTCCCTCGCCAAGGCGACTTTTTTTTTTTAGCGATAAATGTTTAGACATGGCAACCGGGCATTTTCATTTTCTCCACTCGGATCTTCATTATGGCAACCCGAAGGAGTGCTTCGGTTTACGTAATGTACTGATTTCTAAGCCGTTTCTGATTGGACACTTCGGCATAATTCTAAAACACCCCAGACACTTGGCATCGTTGAATTTGGCGAGGCGATAAATGGCTTTTTCTTGTTACCGGATCGTTTTCTGAATTTTTTCCACGCTTACAGTTGTTAGTTCAGGAATTTTGATCGGTTTAACCGGATTGCAGGGTTTCTTATCTTTTGTTTGATTGGCTTTTATGAAATCTCATAAAAAGGAGATTGCATTATACATGTATGACTATATTTTCCCGGCCTTTTTTTCGTTTTATTTTTAAAGATATTTCTTATTTTAATAAATAAGAACATACATTTGGAGACAAGTATGCGGTACGAAATAAATTTCTCGAAATAAATATTCAATGATTTAAGTTATGATTTATCAATTTCATTTAAAAAATTGAGATGATGTGTTAATTTTAGTGAAAGTGAATTCCTATTTCAGAAAAACTTTCTTTTTTATTTAAAAATTCGCGCAATATATATGTGCCATAAATACATAAAAAAATATATATATTTCAAAATTTTATGCCGTATTTTCGTACAAATTTACAAAGATTTTAATAGTTGGATATCTGCATTAATAACCGCAAATTTGCTCATTTTAGAAATTTCTTCAATGCGACTTTTAAGCATCCAGAGAATAATTTTTCGGTTATATAGTGTCGTTAGTTAACGCAGTTTTGACAAGTTTTGTGCATTTTAGGAATTCTAACTTAGCGAGTTTCGTGAAACCAGCGATTTTTTTGTTTTCTTTTAATGGACGCGCAGCATTCATGCATGCGTTACTAATTGCGGCGTTGACGAGTTTCGTGCATTTTAGTGATTCCCGCACAGCGAGTTTCGTGGATTCACTGATGTTTTTTTTAGTTTTAATGGGCGCGAAGCGCTCATACACACTGACTGCGGCGTTGACGAGTTTCGTACATTTTAGTGATTCCTGCACAGCGAGTTTCGTGGATCCACTGATGTTTTTTTTAGTTTTAATGGGCGCGAAGCGCTCATACACACGTCTGTGACTGCGGCGTTGACGAGTTTCGTGCATTTTAGTGATTCCTGCACAGCGAGTTTCGTGGATCCACTGGTGTTTTTTTTAGTTTTAATGGGCGCGAAGCGCTCATACACACGTCTGTGACTGCGGCGTTGACGAGTTTCGTGCATTTTAGTGATACCTGCACAGCGAGTTTCGTGGATCCACTGATGTTTTTTTTTAGTTTTAATGGGCGCGAAGCGCTCATACACACGTCTGTGACTGCGGCGTTGACGAGTTTCGTGCATTTTAGTGATTCCTGCACAGCGAGTTTCGTGGATCCACTGGTGTTTTTTTAGTTTTAATGGGCACGAAGCGCTCATACACACGTCTGTGACTGCGGCGTTGACGAGTTTCGTGCATTTTAGTGATTCCTGCACAGCGAGTTTCGTGGATCCACTGATGTTTTTTTTAGTTTTAATGGGCGCGAAGCGCTCATACACACGTCTGTGACTGCGGCGTTGACGAGTTTCGTGCATTTTAGTGATTCCTGCACAGCGAGTTTCGTGGATCCACTGATGTTTTTTTTAGTTTTAATGGGCGCGAAGCGCTCATACACACGTCTGTGACTGCGGCGTTGACGAGTTTCGTGCATTTTAGTGATTCCTGCACAGCGAGTTTCGTGGATCCACTGATGTTTTTTTAGTTTTAATGGGCGCGAAGCGCTCATACACACGTCTGTGACTGCGGCGTTGACGAGTTTCGTGCATTTTAGTGATTCCTGCACAGCGAGTTTCGTGGATCCACTGATGTTTTTTTTAGTTTTAATGGGCGCGAAGCGCTCATACACACGTCTGTGACTGCGGCGTTGACGAGTTTCGTGCATTTTAGTGATTCCTGCACAGCGAGTTTCGTGGATCCACTGATGTTTTTTTTAGTTTTAATGGGCGCGAAGCGCTCATACACACGTCTGTGACTGCGGCGTTGACGAGTTTCGTGCATTTTAGTGATTCCTGCACAGCGAGTTTCGTGGATCCACTGATGTTTTTTTTAGTTTTAATGGGCGCGAAGCGCTCATACACACGTCTGTGACTGCGGCGTTGACGAGTTTCGTGCATTTTAGTGATTCCTGCACAGCGAGTTTCGTGGATCCACTGATGTTTTTTTTTTAGTTTTAATGGGCGCGAAGCGCTCATACACACGTCTGTGACTGCGGCGTTGACGAGTTTCGTGCATTTTAGTGATTCCTGCACAGCGAGTTTCGTGGATCCACTGTTTTTTTTTAGTTTTAATTTGCGCGAAGCGCTCATACACACGTCTGTGACTGCAGCGTTGACGAGTTTCGTGCATTTTAGTGATTCCTGCACAGCGAGTTTCGTGGATCCACTGATGTTTTTTTTTAGTTTTAATGGGCGCGAAGCGCTCATACACACGTCTGTGACTGCGGCGTTGACGAGTTTCGTGCATTTTAGTGATTCCTGCACAGCGAGTTTCGTGGATCCACTGATGTTTTTTTTAGTTTTAATGGGCGCGAAGCGCTCATACACACGTCTGTGACTGCGGCGTTGACGAGTTTCGTGCATTTTAGTGATTCCTGCACAGCGAGTTTCGTGGATCCACTGATGTTTTTTTTAGTTTTAATGGGCGCGAAGCGCTCATACACACGTCTGTGACTGCGGCGTTGACGAGTTTCGTGCATTTTAGTGATTCCTGCACAGCGAGTTTCGTGGATCCACTGATGTTTTTTTAGTTTTAATGGGCGCGAAGCGCTCATACACACGTCTGTGACTGCGGCGTTGACGAGTTTCGTGCATTTTAGTGATTCCTGCACAGCGAGTTTTCTGGATCCTCTGATTTTTTTTATTGATGTTTTAATGCACTCATGATGTTTCAGTTTAAAATTATAGAAATTATATGGTATAGAAATTATATTATTTGATAAATATCCTTACTAAATTTTAGAAATAAAATATTTGTAAAATTCACGAACGTAAGTTGTAAAATTTATATAACTTTGTGCAAATTTACGGAGCAAAATTTTTAAATTCCTTTTCTGTAATTTTTATCTCTAGTAAGTAGTTGTTTTTCCCGAATTTTTAAGTACGGGACGAAGCATACGAAGAGGAAACTGTGACTGGGTCAAAGTCTCATTTTGGCGCCCCCTCCCCGAACTGTTTCTTGTGACAAGCTAAAAATGACGTTGGTAGTATAAATTTTTGCGCCTGTAAAACTGCTATCTTCGCCCCCCCCCCTTTCGCACGGCGGTGATAAGTACAGAATTTTTTTTTGTGACTGTTTATTGAAATAAATAATATCTGTAAAATACACAAATAAGAAATTCCCCAATTTAAAATAATTCGCTTGAATGTACGCAGTGTGTTTTTAAAATTCATTTCTTTTAATTTTTACAGTGCTTAAATAGTTTTTTACGCTGAGTTTTTTAAGGAACAAAAGTATTTTTCATAGCAGAAATATGGATAGATTTTGTGCTGTTAGCGAAACGAAATTGAGCAATCAGAAAATTCGCTTACTTAAAAAAGGAAAAACTTTGAATGCCGTTTTCTGATTGTTCAATCTCGTTTTGTTATCTCTGTATTCGCAAAATGTGCCTGAATACCGGACATTAGATGAAAACATTGCATCAAATTTTGTAATTACTGAATCGTCTGCCGCATGAAACGATATCTGGAAGCAGAAATAATTCTTTTAGTTTGTTGGATAGATTTTTAATTTGCAACGCGTGATGTATTTTCTTGGATAAATTATAAATAAAACATCCTCTTTATAGGATTTCGTAATGTAAATAAGTAAAGGTATGTGAATTTTTTTTATGGCTATTGTATTTTGTTTGTTTTAGAAACTGGTGCATATAAAGTTTTATTATTAGAAATTAGATTTATTAGTATATTATTTATTAGATCGGGAACGGTAAATTTTTAACATTCGAAAAATATGGAAAGAAATCTTTGTATAACTCGAGAAAATTCGTGGTGAAAGACGTTAAATAGTTGTAAACTGTTTGTAAAAATGATATTTTTTATAAAGGAATCATCCTTGAAATCGAGTATGTCGCTAATTGTCTTCCGGAAAACACGAGTTGTGATTGGAGAGAATCTCTAGGTTGCTGAATACTCAGTTGGCGCTCGTGGATGCTTGGCGCGTGTCAGAAAATCGCCAAAATCTCGGCTGTTTTAGGAATATGCCGACACTTCTTTTTGTTGAATGTTTTCTGATTGGACGAAAAATGAGAACCGAAAAGAGAGCTATTTCTAAGCCGTCTCTGATTGGACGCTTCTTTTTGTGTTGAAAGATAGGTTTTAAATTTTTGAGTATTGTTATTTTCGCTATTCCCGCTTAGAAATTGCTGCGAGTAGCTTTGTTTTTGAGAGTTGTGTTTTGCATTCAGCGAGTGAGTTTAATTTTTTGCATTTTCCTCTTTTTATATTTAGTGAGATACCGTTCATTAACTACTATGGAAGTTGTGGATTACAGAAAGAATGTTGTTGATTGTTTGAATGAGGAAGTAAAGTATTCAAATGAATACTTTACGCTGTTGAAAGTTTGTGGAAAGAAGTATATGATTGACTGGTGTGTAAATGAAGGTTTGATGTCACCCAGATATGAATGTCCTAGGTGTGGAAGGGATATGCAATTAACGGTGAACAAGAATTTGAATGATGGTTATGAATGGCGGTGTCGTGTGCGAGGGGGTGTTGACAAGCATGAAATAACTCGGAGTGTAAGGAAGGGTACGTGGTTTGCTAGGAGCAGAATAGATGGTTTATGCAAAATAATGAAAGTGACGCGTATGTGGTTTGGTGAATGTATGGAGAAATATTGTATGGCTGATTTGAATGTAACGAGTCGCACCGCGACTGATTGGTATTCTTTTTGTAGGGAAGTGTGTGAGACTGTGCTTATGGAAGAGAGTGAGCCTTTGGGTGGCGCCGGAGTGATTGTAGAGATTGATGAGAGTAAGTTTGGAAAGATGAAATATGGAAGGGGGAGGTTTGTGAAAGGAGAATGGGTGTTTGGAGGTGTTGAAAGAGGGACGAATAGATGTTTTTTTCGGGTTGTTCCGAATCTTGGAAAAGAGTTTTTGCTTCCCGTGATTAAGGAATGGGTGTTGCCGGGAACCACGATAATTTCAGATTGTTGGAAGGCCTACGATTGTTTAGGGGACGAAGGATATGAGCAATTGCGGGTCAACCACAGTCTGTATTACGTGCATCCTGAAATTGGCGCCCACACAAATTCCATCGAGGGCACCTGGGCGGCGATCAAACGTAAATTGCGGAATACTCCGCACTTAGCGGAGGAGTTTGATTCTTATCTGGCTGAATATATATGGAGGAGGAAGCATCATCACTCGTTGAGTGCTGACACATTTAGGAAATTTTTGATTGATATCGTAAAAGTGTATCCTCCGTGGCAAAAAGATCAAGTCACGGAGGATTCTTCTGATATGGAGATGTGATAGAACTCAGAATAATTAAACAGGAAAACAGCGGCTTCGGGTAAGTAAAAATTCTCATTTTTTTTTCTTTAGATTTGTGTTTTATTTGCTTTGTCCCTTGGGCCCGCCACACATCAGTGAAAGGCCCGCCACAAACTAAGCAGACGTGCGTCAAAAATCTGTGAAATATGACACAGTGAAACCGGTTTTTTCTTTGTTATGAGTGTGAAATTGTCGCATGTGCACTGTTAAAAATTTGAAACTTTTGCGACATCGACACTCCACCGCTTTTATAGAAAACGATTACTTCACTGTATTATGGAGTATTCTCATTGCTCAAAATAGAGATATTCTATAATAGCGGTGGAGTGACGATGCAGCAAAAGTTTCAAATTTTTAACAGTGTGTCATGTTTTTTCGCTCAATGTATGACAGGTCTGTGGCAGGCCAAACATTTTACGAAAAAACGTACGACATGGACAATTTCACAGTGATAAGAGAGAAAAAACCGGTTTGATTGCGTCATATTGCACGATTTTTGACGTATGTCTCTGTAGTGTGTGGCGGGCCTTGGAGAAAGACGCTCCGGGAGAAAAGACGCAAAAACGCGCCAATTTGGCGATTTTTAAAAAATTGCGCCAAGAGGGAGAGTAAAGTACATTCGCACCCAAAAAAATTTTACCATATGTCTACAAGTACTGTCATCATTGATATTTTATTTCAACTAAGAAATCATATAATAACTAGTGAAAAAATGCGATGTTCACATCTGCCCCATTCTTCCCTGCATGTTTAAAGTTTAACACAAGTATGAAATAGTCTCTCATGTATATTTTCTTAATTGGAACATCATTAACAATTTTTACCAGCCATGAAGCATGAAATGTTAGTGATAATTTTATTGATAATTTGTTTTACTTAACTCTTTTACATCTTTATTTACTTGTAATATTTTTTTTTATAATAGTAGACTATAAATTTAATATGCAGATAGCAAGTTTAATCTTTAACTGACGTATCAGAAATTGCAACGCAACTAGTGTGAAGTGGTTTGTGTGACTGCAAGTTCGAAAGATGAATAAAAACAATAATAAACTCATACGATGGTGTTTTTGTACTAAACATTTTGTACAAGACATTATATTGTAATTAACATTCACCTATTTAAAAGTATCCGGTGATAGTATTAAAGTTCCAAATGAAATGAAATTTAATCAGTATTTGTAGATGAATTGAAAAATTGAAAGTTAAACTATAACAATTAAAAAAGAAGTGGTCTGTGAAATCAGTAATATTAGTTAAATGATAATGAAAAGTGGGACACGTGTTTTATGTTTTATATGAAAAACTTTTTTTTCTCCCTAACCGAAAAATCATTTTTCCTAATTTTTGCAGAAGCACTAAAACTTTTTTTCTTAAACAGCTTAAGTTTATTGAGTTTTTAAAAACTATCTTTTAAATAATGTTATAATCAACATATTCCAGTTTTTTTCTATATTAATCTACAAACTTAGCCAATCTCAGTCTCCTTTTCCATTAATACATCAAATAATCACACATATCCAGAAATACATCAAAATTATAGTAATGGAACAAAACATCCCATGAAAAGTACTACGAATTGCGTTTTTAATTGTATTTATTACCAGAATTTTAAAAGTATACTACTAAAGTTATTTTCAAATAAATTTAACAGAACTCGTTAATTTTAATCAGTTTGGTTTAAATCACGATTTAAATAAATTAAAAAATCATTTATTTAAATCAGTTTTCCCCAAACATTAGTTTTAAATAAATTTGCGATGTAAATAAACATATTACATTAATACATACTATGATAGTGCATTAATGCAGTTTAACTTTACGCCACAGATAATAAAAAAACTTTTAAGAAGATAAAACTTAACATTTGTCCCAAAGTAAAATACTATGTAAGTAAAGAAAAGTGTTTTAGAGTTCGATTTGAATCACAATTATAAAACTTTGCCACAGTAAGGAAATCTAAGCAGAAATATATTAAATATTGTAAATACTCATCAATATTTAGAGAAACTTCTGCAAGTTGAAGTAAAATAGAACTATGTGAACATCGCATTTTTTCACTAGTTATTATATGATTTTTTAGTTGAAAAAATATTAATGATAACAACACCTGTAGACATATGGTAAAAAGAAGAAAAAATGGAAGCTATTTGACATTTTGTTTAGCCTCGGTAGGCAAAACACCGTTTATAGATCTCAAAAGTAAAATTTTAGTTCCCACTTAGTAAGCTAATAATTTTATTTATTCTATCATTTGAATTTTAGTGTTTTAACATATACTATGAATACTAATAAATATTTTTTTAATACAAAAAAGTCTTCAAAAATTGAAAAATGTTAATTATTTGTCATTTTAACTGTATTGGACAAGTGGAGCATTTATGAAATAATTTGCTGGGGCCAAATATGAACAATTCATATGAGCCCCAATAGTCATTCTTAGATTCTGATCGTTTCAGTTAACTATATGAGAAATGATGTCAGCTTCTATAAGTTTCCTGCATTAGAAGACTGTTTGTCATAGAACATTTGATTTTGTATTCAAACTTCCACAAAAACTTCTGTCAATAGATACATAAAGAGCAACAATCTCGTTTAATTTAAAATAATTAATAAACTTAAATAATGTTATACTACATTTTAATACAAAAAGTTTCGCGTTAAACAGTTTAGCAAATATTTCTATTTATTTTTTTCCAAACTTGAAATGATTGCTTACTTTTCTCTAAAATAGTTATATATATGATGCTTTAAACGGTAATAGATATCAGTAATATCTTAAGAAAGTAAAATTTTTAAACTAATAACTATCATAAAATTACGATTTTATGCAGCTCCCCCCTTCTCTCTTTCAAAAGTAAAAGAAGTTAAATTTAGGGGAGATATTATAATCGAGTTTTTTTTTAACAATCATTAAAAATCCTTCTTTATCATTAATTTAGAAGTAAATAAGACAAATACATGGATGGGAATCTTTCATATTATGTTAGATTTCTGATGATAATTACCTAAATCCCCCCCCCCCCAAAAAAAAAAAAAAAATCCAGAAACACAAACTCCAAAGCAAAATCTAAAAGTTTTATATTTTCTTTTTCAAATTTACTTCTTTAATTTTTATTTTTATTTTAACAATTAAACCAATCATCTAATCCTCCCTCTCTTTCATAAATCTACTTATTTCAATATTATAATGCAGTGCTTAAACATATCACCCAGAAACTAGCGAAATTTATAGATATTTTTTCGTTATAAATTCTCTGTTTTCCTCTCCCCAATAGTAGGACAGTTGTGAAACAATTATTTTTAATTTATAAAACTATCAAAAGAAAGAAACTATAAAAGCGATTTTTAAAAAAATTCCATATACAAAATTGCTCTGTTTAATATATTGAGTAGTTTTTGTTTATAGAAATGAATCCATTTATGAGAAAAAGCTATATTTATGTGTACTGTTCACCTGTACCCCAGTCTCCCCTATAGCTTTGTGAAGAAAATCTGAACCATTCAGTATTTTTTTAAAATCAGATTTTGTGGATTACAACCCTTTATAATGGTGGAAGTTAAGGTATTTGTTATAGTTCTCTGGATCGATGCTAAAGGGAGGGGGGGCAGAGGGGACACGTTCCCCGGACACCATAACGAAAGGCAGCAGTAGAAGTAGATGCCCATCCTGGGGACCAGCTTTCGGCTTATGGCCAGGATGAATTTCTGAGCCGAAGAGGGAGGGGGGAGAACGAAAAGGCATCAAATATTTTTTTTTCTTTGGTATCGATCGTTCTCATGTCTGTTTAAGAACCATGATATTGTTAAAATTATCCTATGTAAGGCCATAAATTGCTGTAAGTTATCTTAGAACTTTTTTCTCGTATTTCCTGCAACTTTTTTATATAAAAAAGTATTGTAAAATAAAAAGAAAGTGTGGTATTTTTTTTATAATATACCATGTTACATCTTTTAACTTTATAAGTGTCTTTTATTACTAAATTTTCTAATTTCATTTTCCAGAATCTTTGCCACTATTAACCCAAATAGAGGTATCAAAGCACCTAGGATAAAAGGAAGAAGAATTAATAAGATTACCAAGCCAATTATATAGTTAGTAAATGGACTTAGAGATTTTGAAAGTCATTTTAATTTGGGATGCAACAATCAATAATTTTATTGTTTTATTTAGTGTTCTGATTTTTTGCATATTTATTCCTCTTAATTTTTTAACCCAATTTTTCTCAGTCTTATTTCTTGTTACTGTGATTATTAGAACTATTTGATGTGATAGAAGTTATCAACAATCATATATGATTGCTTTTTAAAACTTCATGATTGTTTCTCTGAATACATTTTCAATTTTCACTCTCAAATGCAAAATATTATACAAAGAATTCTATTTGTTAGAATGAATGAATTATAGCATTACACTGAAAACTGTAGATTTCTTTTTTAATGTGATCATTATGTATTATTTTATTTTGTTAATATTTTATATATTAATAAAGAATTATTAATGAATACTTTTGAAGTTTCTGACTTTTTGCTTTTACTTCCTGATTTTTATGGTTTAAAACTTGACAACACAGCAAAGAAAATTCTTGTATCCAGTTCAATACATTATATATAAACACAAAAAAAGACAGTTAACATATTTAAAACTTTTGGTAGCAAGTAATTGTAACTCTGCAGAGTTGATTTTACACCAGAAATCACCAGGGATGTCAGAATGTGTGAAAATGGAAAACAGTTGATATATATGCACATTTTTCTCCAATTTAAATATTGCCAAAAAATAAAATAGTTAGTTTTTGAGTAAATATGTACATAAATACAATCTTTAATGTCTATTTTATCTTTAAGATTAAACCAAAGAACGTCTATAGTAAAATTGATATTGCATTCCTTTTTCTTTGCATTTTAATTTTAACACATACAGTTTATCAAAATGTTTTGAAAACTAAAACAAAAGGTTTTCCTTAAGAAAAGCATACAGGAAGAGGTAGTTACAAATAATTACTGACATAAATTATCTGTAATCTATTATAGGCCAATAAGTTTCGATCAAGAAGGAGAAATGTCAAAATGCCAGTTTGTAATATGAAAAATTCTTTGAAAAATTTCTTAAATTTATTCAGAGTATATTTCGAAGTTTTTAGATAATGCGATGCAGTTTTCAAGTTAATTTAAAATATTTGGTACCACTTGGTAATCCTGGCGGCAAAAAATTTAATGCCAAGATTAAATGCCAATAATGGATTACCGTAAATTTCGCATTCACTTGCATGAAACACAATGCACGTACTTGTTCCGTCGTCCGTTTTGTTTCGACATTTTTTTTATTTATGTTCTACTAACTTATTTGTACTCTTGTTATATAAAAAAAAAAATTGCATCAATTTGAGTAATTTGGATAATAGTTGGACGATTCGTATAATTTGGCGAAATTGGTCGACGGGATAGCCAAGGAGTACAAAATTTTTAAGCAAATTTCAGAAAAAAGCATTTTTAAGAATTCTTTTCTAAATTATTTTGGTTTTCCATCAGCAATGGGCCTAAGGCCTTTTCAGAAATCTGGGCCTGTACAATGTAAATATACAAGGCCTAATTATTATAATTGATATTGTTTGATGTATTTTCTTAATACTTTAACACATGCAGTCATTATTTTTGAAATACTTCAACAACTAAAAAAAAATTAAGAAAAAAAATACACCGAAAAAATTAGTCACAAAAAATATTTACCGACATAAATTTACCGAAACTAATTATATTCCAATAAGTTTTGATCAGTAAGGTAAAATTTTAAAATATAAATATCTACAACGGAAACTAATCATGCGTTAATTTGAAATTTCTTTCTGAAATGGAAAATTTTAGTCTAAAAAACAATATTCTGTTTGTAAACCATAGCGTTTCAGTTTTCCAGTTGGAAAATTTCAGTTTCCCAATTGGAATACTCCAGTTTCCCAGTTGGAGTACTTCAGTTTCGAAAACGGAACCGCTCCAATTTCGAAAGCGGAAACGCTCTAGTTTCGGTAACAGAAACGCTCCAGTTTTGAAAACGGAAACTCTCCAGTTTCGAAAACGAAGACGCTCCAGTTTCGAAAACGGAAACTCTCCAGTTTCGAAAACGGAGACGCTCCAGTTTCAAAAACGGAAACTCTCCCGTTTCGAAAACGAAAACTCTCCAGTTTCGAAAACGGAAACTCTCCAGTTTCGAAAGTGGAGACGCTCCAGTTTCGAAAATGGAAACGCTCCAGTTTCGAAAACGGAAATGCTCCGGTTTCGAAAACGGACAATCTCCAGTCTCAAACGGAACACTTCAGTCTTGGAAACGGAAAAGTAATGAAAAAGAATTTCTATCATTTAACGGATCAGATACGGCAACTCTGCTGCCAGCACCTTTTCCGTTTTTTTACTGGAGTTTAAGTTTACAGTGCAGTGCTTTACAGTATCTACAAAAATAACAATATTTGTCAGAGGATAGAAAAGCGTGTTCGGAAGTTCATTGAAAATATTTTTAAATTATCCTTTCACGAAGTTACTTAAAAAAATGGGCTCAAAAATTTTGAGTGCATAGTAATCAGATTGAGGTGTTTAGATTAAATATAATATTAAATGAGAAACTTCATAATATATTAGCAGAGTATAACTGTATAGAATCGATGTTAGCCGCTTAGTAATTTTTTAATTCAAAAGATTAGAAAATTTGTATTTAAAAATAGAAAGCGAACAGAAAATCTTCATAGAATAAATACAATTTGTAAAAGAAATTATGTAATAAAACAGATTGAGATTTCATCCATATATGTAATATATATATATAGTAACTTAAACATTAGAGGTTATAATAAAGTTCTAATTTTAATAGGAAATAATTGAGATATCTGAGTAAAAAAAATTTCCGTGATCGATCATTTTGTACTTAATGTTATAAACTGCAATTATTAATAATGACTCGTTTGTTTTCAGAGAATTAAATATTGAAAGATTCCACAGTTTAGAGAAGATAGAGACTCACAGTTTCTGCAATTGATAGGTTACAGTGCCGGTTAATTCCCAATGAAATGTTGGCTGTTTTATTTTTGCAAGTGATATTCCATCATATGACAATATTGTTATACACTGTAAAAAAAAAAAATCTGTAAAGGTATTAAACTTTTTCTAGGAAACTGGGAATCCAAGAACTTTTCATGTAACGATAACAGGAAAAATCCATGTAACCGATTCTAAAACTTGAGTTTTGGTTGTTACCATTACAGGAAAGGTTCTTGGAATCCCAGTTTCCTAGATAAAGTGTAGTACCTTTACAGATTTTTTTCATAGTGTATGGGAAAGGAATTTTAAAAAGTGACCACATGTTCATCATAGGACATCCACTTCGTGCAAAACGGCAGTGAAGAAATTTGGGACTTTACCCGATTAGATGAAACGACAACTATCCAAATGATCATTAATACGACTCATCTTAGGTACGGCAGTATGTGGGAATCTATTTATGCAGAATTGCACTGTAAAAAAAGTCTGCAAAGTTACTAAACTTTTTCTTGGAAACTGGGATTCCAAGAACTTTTTATGCATTGATAACAAGAAAAAACCATGTAACCGATTCTGAAACTAGAATTTTTGCTGTTACCGTTACAGGAAATGTTCTTGGAATCCCAGTTTCCAAGAAAAAGTTTAGTACCTTTGCAGATTTTTTTTTACAGTGTGCACATTTCAAAGGCCTCAAGAAGCTGAGTTCCAAGATATCCCATTCCCCTTTCACCCTCATTTTGAATTGCAGTTGAAGAATCTAAACGATATGGTTTTCAAATTTTGCCATATCCATCGGATCTCGCTTCAAGACACTTTTTTTTATTTCACTACTAATGAGGGGAGCAATAGCTTTCAACCCAATGTGTAAATTATTTGAAAGTCTGCCTTAAAAATATTTTTAAAAAGTTGGAACAATTATTAACTCTGATAAACGACTGTATAGAAAACCCTTAAACATAAAAAGTATTAAATATAAGTAAGTTTCTATCTCAGTTATTTCCTAGTTACAATCTAACTTTTATGATACCCGAATTATTTCTTTAAAAATATTTGTAAGAGGTGCTGTAAAAATATATATGCGATTTCGCAAACTTGAAAAGTAGATAAATACAACATTAATGGAAAATTTTCAATAAAACTTGTTAAATAAAACCAGTTTAATTAAAGGATGTCAAATCTTAACACGAATACAAAGACTTAAAGAGCATGTAAATCACGCAGACGAAAAAGTAATAAAAAAATATTCCAGTTATTATTCATGAATTTCAATTCAATAGAAAATTTATTACAGCTGTAAACGTAAAGTTCATTATACATGTTTTCCTTGATGACTGTTTTTTATTTATATGTCTCGCCGTTTTATTTCCTAAGTCACTTTCTCATACTTTTCACTTAAAATAGAACATAAGGAAATCGATAGGATTTTCGAATTAGCTACAGGAGTAGTTTTCGTACTCATGAATTTTAATTAGAATCGTTTATCAGAAAATTCCGAATTGATTTATGGAACAGACTACAAATTTTAATTCAAAGTAATGAAACAGGAATAATGGTTTCTAGTAAAAAAAGGAAAAAAAGGAAATGATTTTTTTAATGTTGAACAGTATTTAAATAAGTGATTCTTTTTTCTTCTTTATTTTTTTTTTCATGGAATGTGTATTTTATACATTTCCTTTCATATTAGTAAAGTAATAGCATACGCAGCATTTTTTTTTTCAAAAAAAGAAGAAAAAGCATCTTTAAAAAAGGGTTTGCAGTGAAAAAGTATACAAAGCAATATAAAAATACAGAAGTACATTAATAAGAGAATTTTCATAATCATCAAAATCCTTAATGTTGTTATTACGTTTAGTAAAATCATTATTATTAAGAATAAAATATGCTCTGTTTAAAATTAAAATAAATTAATAATATGGTTGGGAAGAAAAACGTATTACACAGTTTAGATACCTCTAGACTGTAAAACTTGTCAGAATTTTAAAACCTTTAATCTACTTCTAATGCATCTGATAATAAAGAAAACTGAGGTGAAGAAAACCACTTCTTGTTGAAAATGTACCATTATGAAAGAAATCTTTCGTCACCATATTTTGTTAAAATATTTAGCTTTAAAAACTTGATTTTTCTGTAGTATATTTTAGTTTGTGACTACATTAAGTGTTGACAATAAAAAAAAAATCAGGAAAAGAATTTATAGTAAGATTATTAAATACTAATGCGAGGAATATTTTTCGGTAAAATGGATTTTTAAATTAGGCACTGTGCAAATCTTCTAAACATTGAGGAAATTACTTACCTATAACTGAGAGGGTGAAATTAACATCTATTTAAATGACATATTTTAGCAAAATTGTGAGAGATACAGGACTATCTCCAGAAACACCATAAACATTATTACTGGTGTTATTCACCTATTACTCGCAATAGAATATGAATTTAGAATTAGTCGAATTTTACTCGTTAATAACAGAGAAACGTTAGGTTTATATTTTCATCATGCAGTTACTCAACTGGATATTTAAAGCTGGAAACCCTTCCCACTAAAGAAACCATCCATCTATGTATATACAGGGTGTTCCTAAAATGACCGGTATATTTTAAAAATCAATAAAAACTAAACGGGCAGTGATAGAAATGCACTGTTTGTTGCAATATGCTTGGGACAACAGTAAATTTTCAGGCAGACAAGCTTTTGAAATTAGTTAAAATTTTCAACAACAGATGGCGCTGTAGTCTGGAAAAATCTAAAGTACAATATTTTTCCACATACCTACCATGCGCAGCAATAATATGGCGTAGTCGCTAAACGAAATTACAAGAAACCTTTGTAAACGTGTCAGGCGGATTGATTTCACATGGAGAAAAGATTTACTGCTTCAGTTGTTCAAATATATCTGGATTGTGGTGGTGCACCTAGTCTTTCAAGTAAACCATCCTCTGTTCTAAGGATTAAACCATTTTTTCACAGCAAACTTGGAATCTGTGAACAGCACACGCTTACAGCTGAAAGAAGACTTACAGAATGGCGAACTCACAAACTGCGTTTTCATTTATATCTTTCAAATAACTTGCAGCGCCATCTGTTGTTGAAAATTGTAACTAATATGAAAGTTTGTCTGTCTGACAATTTACTGTTGTCCCAAGCATATTGCAACAAACGGTGTATTTCTATCGTTGCCCGTTTAGTTTTTATTGATTTTTCAAATATACCGGTCATTTTTGGAACACCCTGTATAAATATATATATATATATATAGAGAGAGAGAGAGTGTTTCTAAAATCAGGGTACAAATTTTAAAGGTTGGTGCAGAACATTGTAACAATCATTTATTGCATAGGAATGTATGGCCGTAAGAGACGCGTTGAGGTGCAAACACCAGGGACATAGACTATAGAAATAATTAAACTATTTTAAAATATCGCATTTATACTAGAAAATTTCTATGCTACTTTTTTCTTTATTTAATAAAGCATTCCATAATTATGTAAAGAAAAAAATACTTTGAAAATTTAGAGTATGAAATTGATATTTTTGAATTAAAAAATCAAAAGGGCAATTCTCTTAAATACAGGAAATACATGAATGGAATGAAAAAAGTGCTTGTTTACAATGTCGTTTACACTGCAAACTGTGTAGTTTACACTGTCAATTAATCGGGATGTATGTTTTGCAGCATCGGTGAAATGACTACCGTACATTTCTGAAGATATCAAGCATTTTCTGCACACGTACAGCAGCTACAGATATGTGAGCAACCTTATTTTCGTCTGAGTTAAATGGAATCCCATAAACAAGACTCTTCATACATTACCATAAAAAACAGAATCTTGATATATTGAGAGATCGGGATGGCCGCAAAACTGGTTCACGACGCCTAATTTGTGGCATTCAAGGAATTGCGTTCATCCAAAATCAACGAAAAAGAAAGGCTACCACGGTGCTTTATGTGTATTTTTTTTCTTTACGGACTGCTCGACTCACATGACATCCGAATGTACCAATAGAGATGTGAGAAATGTAAAATCACAAAAAAAACCGTAGCGGATAAGTATGCGGGCGCGTTGCATGTGAATTATCGGTTGCCCACACATGAAAATTAAGTGCATTAAACACATACTCGATTGTAAACATTTCCTCATGTATAAATATGATTTAAGCTATAAAATTTGGCAATAACATTGTTGCAAAAACCACTGGAAGAAGTTCAGCTACAGAGGATAATCTTCATGATCCGAAATTTGTACTCTTTGAAAATAGAAGGGATGAAATCGATTTTCATTTAACTTTCTCAAAACGTTTCCTTGAAGATATATCTACATTATTTGCAACAGTTCTTGTACTTGATTTGGACATATCAGCCACAAAATTCAACACGCCACCTCCCAGGCTTCACTACGTACAGCTTTTCGTCGATGACCTTTGAATCTGATGATGTGAAAAAAATCACTTCCGCAAAGTTGAAGATCTAACCGCTTAAAAATTCTATGATCCGGCGTTCGTCTTTGAGAAAAATGTTCCTGATACACACGCAGTACAGCATAACATCTGTACGGCCATACATGAAATGCTTGTCTGCTTTTCGGCATGTGTAAAGTCTTCCACCACAAACGAGAGCACAATTGAAAATGACGCTTTTCCTTATTTGGTTGAGTAATATTTAACGGTGCTCAGACATTTACTTCCCTATACCGGCAACTGAACCAACCAAAACCTTCATTATATTCCTTTTTATACAAATCCTGTTTCTGACAAATTTGGCAATTTTCTTCAGTTTCAAAGTTCAAATTCAAAGTATTTTTATGTTTTTATTTTTTTTTAATTTTTATTTTTTAATTTTTATTTATTTTTTCTTTAATTTGATTTTATATTGTAAATTCACGAAGAATTTTTTTTTCTTTTGTAATCATGAAATAGCTGGCTTAAATAAAGTAAATATAATTAAAGATATTACTGATAAGAATGAGACATTTTGAAATAAAAAGGGGGCAAAATTGGAACCCTGCTGTTTGTACCTCAAACGTCATTTGCACTTATACATGTATTTCGCTGCTCTATTAGCACCAAAAAACATTTTTAAACACAAATTACAATTATTAATATACGTCATTTGAGTAGCTCTTAAAGAATATTTCTTAGTTTACAATTTTCCTTTTTTACACATAAATAAAATTGTTTCCTAAATAATTATTTTTTAAACATGTATTTAATCTATTTACTAAACTTGAAATATGATATATATATATATATATATATATATTGTAAATTTTCCAAGTTACATCAAAACACATTTTTTTATAACATAGCGTTAATATATAAATATATATATATATGTGTGTGTGTGTGTGTGTGAAACACATATGGGTGATTTTATTACTTGCTGCACTTAATTACACATGTTTTTAAGATAATCTCGATAAAAGAAATAAATATCATACGCAATTTTATTTTCATGGAAAGAAATATTTTATGCAAAAATTGTAAAATTAAAATTGGGATACATTATAACTTTTTAGCTAAAAAATAAGTCATTTGAATAAACATGGCTACTAAACTTACTAAAAGTATTTCGGAACTTAAAATCGAGAAGTTACAAAACCGTATACCTAGAAATAACTCTGTAAAAGTTTTCAATAAATGTGGAAGCCTAGCTAAACGGCATTAAACATTTTTCATATTTCATTCAAGTTCTTTATAAAACATGTAAATTGAAATGTTTATACCTCTTTAAATGTAACCATAATATTGTAAATTTTCTGTAATAAACACTCATACAAAATATTAAAGAAAATATAAATAAACTTAGAAATTGATTAAGATATTAATAGATAACTATCTTAGGAACTCTTACAGTTTATAGGTATATTAAAAAGTACATATAGAATGGTTTTAAATTATATTTATACAGAATGTAAAACGTATTTTTTTTAAATGTAGTTGGGTAAGTAATGGGAATTTAATGCAACATATTTGTTTCCCTCTCATAAGATTGTGAAGCAATTTAAACCTTCTTAGAGATAAAGTGTAGAGTAAAATGTTAGCAACATTTTCATATAAGAATGAATATTTTTGTATTAGATAACTAATAAAATTAAAGATAACTGAACCTAGTACACTGTTAAAAATCTTGTCCTAGTTTGAACCAAATATTGGTGCTCAATATCTGCCACTTTAAGATGGTGAAATAATGAACCAACATTTGGAGCACCTGTTGAAGCACAGTTTCAATAAAAGCAACAGTTGAAGCACAGTTCCATAAAGACGTCGCAGTGACGTCACTGTGAGTCACATCACATCTGTGACCAAATTACCACCACTCAGTGACGTCACATTGTGACTCAGATGTGACTTTCTAATAAATCTTTTCAAAATTACAAAAAATATTCAAACCATGTTATTTACTGTAAAAACATATTTTCTGGCATTTTAAAAGAATATTGTGAAATCACTATTGTGAAACTGCATGTAACGTACGTCATATCACATATGTGAGATAAAATTCCTATCACATGAAACTATGCACCCATCAATGAATCTATCAGTGAAAATTCCATTTAACGAAATCTCATTGTTACACTTAAACACTTCGTTATGAAAAAAACATCGTTGAATAGAAATCTACAAAATTCATGAAATTTGTATAGTAAGATACAAATAAAAATGGAAATATTGTAAAATTGTATTTTAATTTGGGTAGTAATTTTTGTTATGCAATATAGACGCATTAGAAAAAATGCATTGGAATAATATCTAAAAAAACCACATAATGAAGGAAACTGAATCGCAGCGTTCTGTTTCTCATTTTCTCTTGTATTTCAAATCCAAAAATTTTTTAAAAAATCGCAGTTTTACTTTATGGCGATCTCTTATGAAAAATACACTGTTCATAAAAACTTTTGTACTTTTTTTAAGTATTCAAATAATGCACCTATAACATTTTCGTGAAACTGGAACCCATTTTTAGAATATCTAAAATTTTTGCCTTTTTTCTTTTGATTCAAAAGATTTAAATTAATAAATAATTTCATTTTCATGTAATCCGCTGAAATAAATTCATCGGTCAATCTCAACAGCAATCTACCCTTTTGAATATTGTACAAGCACGGAAGTGCAACAAATCTTGCTAAATAGAGTTTATTTTTTCTAATATGAATATTAATTTAAATGTTAATGGCGTTCTAAATGAAGGTTCAACAGAAAATAAAAAAATAGATAATTTTATTAAATATAGGCTCCATTAAATGGAAGTTCCACTGTGTTTCGAAACTAACTAAAAGAAACAATGAATTGCTTGAAAAAAAATTAAACTCGAAATTTTAATTATTGATACTGTTATAAAACTAATGCACATTTAACTTACAAATATTCGAAGCTCAAACAAACAGCAACAACAACAAAAATCACCTGCGAAAAAAAATCATTTGGCAACGACCAGAATAGGAGATACCTCTCTTGTGTTGTAAAATTTCCTTGTGCTATCTCATCCCTGTAATATTGACGATGATTTATAATCAGACTTCATGTCGAGCACACAAATCAGATGTATGTTGTTAAATAAAATAAATAAAAATAGGAGACACCAGTGTATTTATTCTTTCGAATATTGGAAGCTGCTCTAGTAGCTTTGTTATGATGTTATGTGAATATTTGGTAGGTAGGTTGAAATTTTTTTAAAATTATACAGAAATGTGATCAGGTGACATTTTATGTGTAATATCGGTCCGAAAAAATACAATGGCAGTGGTGTTTAGTTAATATAAATTCGCCAATGTCATTTTAATTTATTCGGACATTCCGACTTCGAAATTATCTTCCCTATTTGGATTATCAAACTGGAATTAGAGCATAATGACGATAAGAAATAGGTAAGAAAATATTATTTTTCCGCTTTTTTATAATTATTTCTGTTAATTTTGCAAAACAAATGTTATATATGTAATAAATATCATATTAATTAAGCTTCTTAAATTCACTTAATTTAATAATTTCAATATATTTAATGTTTATTTTGTTGAAATAAAGAAAAGTATGTCAACGATTTGAAAATGGTTAATAACATTATTTTAAATTGCCTTTTAATAATTTTTTTTTAATTACATGGTTGGAATCACATTTTCATAAATTAAAAAATGTATACATAATCAAAAGTTAGCGTTAATATTAATATATCAAGGAGTTTCTGGGAGTTTAACCGTTGAAAATAATAATAAATATACAAATTTATGCACTGATATTGCAGAAAAAAAATGATTTTTTTTATTACCTTTTTAAATTTCTCATAGTTACAATAATTTGATAACTGTAATTCCATGACATTTATTATTTTAAACCATTTATCTAAAATAATTAAGATACTGATTTTGTGATAATAACAGTTATTTATTTTAAAAAATGAGTAATTATCGGATATATTTTATTTATTTTTTATATCCTAATATTGTTAAATTGCGTTGAAAATAACTATTTTGTTTCATTAGTATGTGTTCATTAAATTCTACTTCAAAATACTTATAAAAACAATTACACGTACTGTTTTTTGTGAGGGGTACATTACTGGAATTTTTAGTGTTTGGTGCATTTCTATTATTTTCAATAAAATTTTGTTTAATATTGGGAAGTGAAACTGAGAACACTTAAATATTACTGATAGATTCATCTAATACTGAAAAAAATGGAATCTAATAACTATAACTATTAATAAGAAAACATTTTTTTTTCTTAGGGATGTTCTTTACCGGCACATCTACACTATCTGACATATACAATATATATATATATATATATATATGTCGCATTTTCAGGAAACGACAGACTTCAAGGGGATGAGTTTTAATTACGATTTATTTAAAACATAACAAAATCTTTTCGCAAGTCTTTACATCATGAGTTCTGGAGACCAAATGCGTAGATGTATAGAAATTTCTCATCTCCCGAGGGGGGTTACCAGTTAAATAGGCCATGTGTTTTACTTAAATTAATACGATAAACTTAGGTTTCTTGTTGCCCTGTAAAACCCGTGATTATTAGTCATGGGGCCCGTATCCACATTGAGGGGCGATTTATTAAAAAAGTAATAAATAGGTCTGATTTTTTGTATTTTCTTACAATTTCCCCCCCTTCCAGACAAGTCTCCGGGGATGGGCCGGCTTCCATCCATGATACTCACCTGAAAAGGGTAAACAATTTTTACATTAAGTGAGCTAATGGGAGATGAGTTATTTCTTTCGTATACTTAACAAATAATAGAATAACAATAATAAAAAATGTACAAATATCATCTCTAAAAACAACACTGTTATAAAATGTACCATTATACGTCATTGAATATGATAAAAACAATTGTATTAATAAATGCAAAACACTCAGTAAATATTATACATAGAATAAGATAATCAAAATAAGGAATATATTACAGATGGATTCTGAAAAGTCCAATGTTATTTACATTTTCAAATTTGTAGGGAACTGTCCTCACATAGTTCAAGAAATAGTACTTTTACACATAACACAATGTTCACCATAACGCAAAAATAATTTAAAATTCAAATATTCATAATAAATCAAAAAAGTAATTAAAATTCCAAATATTCATAATAATGCAAACCGAGATCTGATATAATATAATATCAGTTCATATGATACCAACTATTTCAGTTTGTTGGTGTAAGTAATTTAAATTGATTACTAGGAAAAAAGTATCTTAGTTTGGAAGCGTGTATTACTTCATAATCCTTTTTTGTAAGCCAGTTAGGCTTATTTATTTTGAAACTTACATTGGATAATTTTTCCATAATTTGATATGGACCAGAAAAAGGCGGACTTAACTTCCGAGTATTCGGATAGTGAAATTCTTCCACTATGACAAGGTCACCAGGTTTAAAAGGCGCTTCCACAAACTTTAAATCATACCTGACTTTATTTTTCAAGTGATGTTCACTTGTTCTTTGGAAAGCCTCTTTTCTGGCTTCCTCTACAGGAAGATAATAATTTTCATTGCCTAATACTGATGGATAAGGTAATTGGCCGAACATTAAGTATGCAGGAGGGTACTTGGTTACTGAATGAGGTGTGTTATTGTACTCATTAATTACTTCCTGCAGAATTTTGGGCCATGGGACGTTTGAAGGGGTAGAATTTACTTTAAGTCTTAGTCGGGTGCAAATTGACTGATTCACACGCTCATTTTTCTCATTACACTGTGGTCTATGAGAAGAAGTAAGTAATTTTTTTACATTCTGTTTATGTACCCATTTACGAAGTTTAGACGCTGTAAACGCAGGATTTCTATCCGTTAAAATTTTCTTGGGAAGTTGAATATTAAAAATCTGTTTAAGAATATTAATGTAGACTTCAGTTGTAACATTTTTAGATGCAAAACCCCAAACATAACGAGTAGCGTGATCAATAGCTATGTGCATATACCTTTTAGATGAATTATAATAGTTAAAACCTCCTACTGAATCTAATGAAATTATATCGAAAGGTAATTCTGCAGGTGGTAATGCCTCCAGAAGACCAAATTTTGGTTGGTGTGATTTTTTGTTCAGTTAGCAGACCTCACAATGCTTGACAAATTGTGTGATATCGTGCGTCATGCTGCTCCAGTAGTATTGTGGGGAAATTAAATTTAACATTTTTTGGATTCCGGGATGGCCAAATTCTGTATGGGTATTTATTAGTAATTTCTCTCTCAAGGAGAATGGTACAACAATTTTTTGAAAACCCTTTTTGCGAATTATTACAATGTCATTAACTTTTTGAAATTTAGGCCCTGTTATATTATCTAATTGTTGGTGTTCTTTAATTTCATCTGACGTTAATAAATGAATATGGGGATTTACAGAAAAAGTGGGATTTCTTGAAAGCATGTCTGCTTCAAAATTGGTGGATCTTTTGTTATATTTTACAGTATAATCATACATACTTAATTTTAATGACCATCTGAATAACCTACCTGTTAAATGCTTCACCTTCTTAAGCCATACTAAGGAGGCATGATCAGTATGTATTGTAAAAGGTTTTCCGTGAAGGTAATAATGGAATTTGTCAAGGGCATCGATTATTGCTAGACATTCCAGTTCTGTGATAGCGTAATTTTGCTCGTAGGGCCTTAATTGTCTCGAGTGGAACGCAATGGGATGCAAGTTCCCTTTTTCATCCATTTGTTTTAAGACAGCACCTACGGCTTCCTTTGAGGCATCAGTATAGACATGGCATGGGAGGTTAGGATTGAATAATTTTAAAATAGGCCTAGAAATTAATGCGTTTTTAAGCAATTCAAATGATTGTTGACAGGCATCTGACCATTCCCAAGGAGCATCTTTCTTTAACAATTTATTTAGAGGGGCTCTAATTTTAGCGTACTTGTCTATGAATTTGTGGTATACGTTTACAGAACCAAGGAACCTTTGCAATTCTTTAACGTTTTTTGGAGGGATTAATTTTTTAATAGTTTCGGTGTTAGCATTGTCTGGTTTTATTTGTCCGTTACTAATTTCATAACCGAGGAAGTCAATTTGAGATTTAGCAAAGTTACATTTGGAAAATTTTAATTTTAGATTTTCTTGACGGTTAATGTTAAATATAGTTTTAAGGTGATCCATATGCTCGGCATAGGAATCGGAATAAACTATAAAATCATCAAAATAATTAGTAGCAAAATTAACTTTATGTTTATCTAGGATTCTTCGAAGAGCTCTTGCAAATTGAGCTGGGGCATTTTTATAGCCAAAAGGAAGAACCAACCACTCATAAAGACCTTGATTGGTTGCAAAGGCCAACTTCTCTGTGTCTGAAGGATGAAGTGGTATATGCCAGTAGCCAGAGGCTAAATCTAGCGTGGAAAAGTATTTGGCATTGACAAGTCTGTCCAAAAGCCAATCTATACGGGGCAATGGTTCCGAGTCAGTCTTACAAATGGCATTGATTTTTCTGTAATCAATACAGAGACGCGTTTTACCTTCTCCTTTTTTATATGCCAGAGTGACGGGAGAGGAATAAGGAATGCAGGACTCTTTAATAAGTTTAGCTTCCAGTAATTCTTGTATTTGTTTTTGAATTTCTTCATTGTCCCTAGGAGATGCACGGTAAGGTCGAAGCGAGATAGGAAGTTCCGAGGTGAGAGTTACCCGCTGAGGTTCCCATCTGACTCTACCTACGTCATATCTATTGCGCGCAAAAATATCCTTGAAGTCGCTTAGAAGCCCTTCCAACTTTGAGTTCTCTTCAGTAGTACAATGACTAAAACTTTTGTCATCATAATCCGAGAGAATTTGAGTATCAAGATAACATTGTCCTTGTTGCGACAAAATTTCTTGATTTGATTTGGAAGGAGAACGAAGCGGCTTCTTGCAATTCATATTACTCGTTAAAGTTAATGTATGATTGAATGAGTTTCCCTGAGAAATTTGATTGGAAATGTTTTGATCATACTTAAGAATGACTCCATCCTGAGTCAGAATATTCGAGTAAAAGTCCATCGATATATGGAATTTTTGTAATTCTGGAGTTCCCAGTATCGCATATGGCAAGAATGACCTAACTAGGTATACGGTGTTATTTTGCCTGATATTTCCTATTTTGTGGGGTACGTGAAGTTTTTCAGAAATCTGAACTTGTCCTTGGGTTTGATTAACATTAAGAGGATGACAGCTCTGAATAGACGTCATATCCAAAGCTGCAACTAAGTTTTTCGGAATAAGGGAAAGGGTACTTCCGCTATCCAATAAAAATGGTATTTGAACCTCATGACAAGTTTTTGGATACGTATGATTATCGTAATTCCCATATTTGAGGTACCCCGGGACTATAAACCGTCATAAAACATTATGGGGTATTCCTTGATCAGGGGAATACCCATGGGCATTTTGTGATTGAAATTGATTGCTGTGGGTTGTCAAGTTGGGGTTCATTGTTGTCCCTGTATTGCCCTAAACATCATATTTATGGAGTAAAGTATGATGTCTTCGATGGCAATTTTTACAATTCATCTTGGAGGGACATTTATTTGAAAAGTGGCCACCACGCAAACAATTGATACATAGTTTGTTTAGTTGGACAGTTCTCCAACGGTTATCTATGGACATATTCGTTAATTTTCTGCAGGCATAGGTGGCATGCGACTCGAGGCAAACCCCGCATTTAGTATTTTCTTGACTTTTGGGGAATTTATATCTATCGGAAGAATTTCGGGAATAATTTACACTTCTTACCTCTATTTTAGTTGGACTCTCCAACGCTAGCATACTTTTGGCATGAGTCTCTAAAAATTTTAAAAATTCCGTGAGACTAGGCATATCGTTATGAGTAAGAGAGAGCTCCCATCGTTCTTTTAGATTATCATTTAGTTTTTGAATTATAGTATAAATTATCATGTTATCCACCAAAGCATTTTGAGTCAAATTCAAAGACTCTAGAATTCGAAGTGACTCATTACAAGTATCTATTATGTCAAAAATAGCTTTAGAGGAAGAGGGGCAATTTTTCATGTTTTTTAAATTGTATAACTTACTTATTTGTGCGATGGCTAAATCCCTAGTTTTATCATAGCGAGCGCAGAGAGTGTCCCATGCATTTTTATAATTGGCTTCCGAGAGAGGAAATCCAGAAATAATTTATGAGCAGGACCCTTTACACTAGCCAGTAGATATTGCAATTTTGAGACGCCCCCCAACTCCAAATTTTGATCTATAGTTGTAAGAAAAATCTCTTTAAAAGAAAGCCATTGATCAGCTTCTCCGTGAAAAGATTTTAATTCAAATTTTGGAAGATTAACAGTTTTTACACAAACATTACCTGTAGTTTTATTTAGACTTTCTGAACCACCCTCGTGAATGTTTAAACTTTTAGTTAACTTATTACGTGATGTATTTATTGCTATGTTTAAATTGTCTAATTTAAGTGCAATCTCATTATATTCATCAATTATAGGATCAGTTTCCGATGCATCGCTCTGAAGAATGGCATTTTCATGGAGTTTATTTAATTCGGTTTCAATATCCTGAACCTGTTTACCATATAAATCTAACTCTTCAAGAGTTACAGTTTCATTATCAATTTTGGGATTTATAATATTTTTTATGCGAGTGATTTTTCCCTTAAGAACAGTTTTTTGTTTTTTAATAGCTTCCATTTTAAATTAATTTTATGACAACTTCCTAAAAATCTAAATATAAACAAATTCTAAATGACCTTCAAAAAATAATAATAATATCAACATAATACAAGCATCTGCATAGAATTGTGAAATGAAATAAATAAAAAGAATTAATTATCTAAAATAATTAGACGTAAATATGGGTATCCATTTTTTCTTTCAATTTAAAATATAATTACACTTAAAACCATGGTTTGTAGAAGTAATAAAAACAATAACACTAGAGATATATTACTTACCTTAATCAATTAGTTTTATAATCAAGGAATTAGGGGGAAAAAAACATGCGCACTAATATAAACAAATAAATAAATAAATAAATAAAATAGTGTACACTTGTGAGCTCACATATTATAATTAAACATTCTTTTAATCATAAATCACTGTACCGCCCTTTGAGTATAAATCATGTAGTAGATGTCGAATATATTCACGCAATCTCTCCTGAGATCATAATCACAGACCAAAAACTGCTGTCACATATATTGTTGTCGTATATTCTCTTTTTGAAACGCAAGAGAAGCAGAAAGAAAAAAAAACATAGATCACAAACATCTTGAGTATCAGTTTCACCCGGTCATAGGAGCGCTTTGACTGATTTATGGCACTACGGAGGATGAACGATCAACACACAACTGCATGCCCCGTTCAGGCAGAAAAATCGCTCTGGTAAGGTGTGAAGAATGGCAGAAAAATAGCATCCTACTATTCCACGATACAACCCACTTTTTGGATGAAAATTCACGAATCCCGTATTTCAAAATCCGGCAAGGTACGACGAATGGTAGAAAAATATCTCAGCATCCCAACATGGAATACGCTTGCTGGATAACTCATGACGAGACGTTAACCCCTTTTCAGGGCCTCTTTCGATGTTTCGTGTCAGAATGACCACTGTCTTTGCTTTCCTTTGTGGGTCCGGTATTTTTAATGATGTTCATATTTCGTAGATTATTTTCCCGCACTAGGTATCATACTGCCGACTATGAAGAACTGTCGCGTTTTCATAAAACGACAGACTTCAAGGGGATGAGTTTTAATTACGATTTATTTAAAACATAACAAAATCTTTTCGCAAGTCTTTACATCATGAGTTCTGGAGACCAAATGCGTAGATGTATAGAAATTTCTCATCTCCCGAGGGGGGTTACCAGTTAAATAGGCCATGTGTTTTACTTAAATTAATACGATAAACTTAGGTTTCTTGTTGCCCTGTAAAACCCGTGATTATTAGTCATGGGGCCCGTATCCACATTGAGGGGCGATTTATTAAAAAAGTAATAAATAGGTCTGATTTTTTGTATTTTCTTACATATATATATATGTACATGAGTTTAACTACGAATTTAAACTTTGGTGTAGCTAAACATGAGCACAGGCCACTATAATAAGGAAATAACTAAACGTAGTTGCCCTGTCTTCATTTTTACTCAAGATTTTCAAATGAAATCTGTATATTACGAATATTTCGCATAAAATTCACATAGTTTTATAAAATCTATATTAAATTTAACAGAATGATTTTAATTAGTAAATTAATCAAATGAGTATTAATTTAAAAATAAATGAGTTAAAAAGTGTTTAGGTTAGGATTCAAACCGGAGACCCTTGATTTATGCTGCCAATGCTCCGCTAACAGACCTATTCTGGACAAACTTGGCACACCCAATTCACCGGGAGAAATATCATTTTATACGCCTACGAATAGTAAGCATTTATCATACGGGTAGTATGAAAAATAATTAATGTATTATTACATAGGGTTACATATAATAATGATAAGATTATATTCATATTCATTGGGGGAATTGAGTCCATCAGATATTTCCAGGATATCTTAGTCGACAACGTATTGGCAATTTGCGCGAAAGACTCTTTAGTTCAAATCCTGACCTGGACACTTTTGCACTCAGTTGGAAAATTACAACAAAAGACAATGCATATATATATATATGTATATATATATATTTACAATCCTGACCTGGACACTTTTGCACTCAGTTGGAAAATTACAACAAAAGACAATGCATATATATATATATATATATATATATATATATATATATGTTTACAGAAATCAGCAGAAATATTGGCAATCTGTACAGTTTAATATATGTGCTGAGACCTGTGGATCTTAAAGCGAGTAAAAGCTTTTTAAAAAAGTTCAAAAAGATTAAGCAGTTTCAACAACATACTACAAAATGTGTGTCAGTTATAAATAAAGTGAAGCTATGCAATTTTCAGCATGCGGGGGGGAAATATATAAATATTTTTGAATAGTAATATTTTTCAAATATTTATGTAATTTTTCAATTGAAAACAACACCAGTCTATAAGAGTTGTAAGGCATGTGAGGTAAATTGAAGTTTTAATTTTAATTTAGAAGAAAGTCTCTTTACTGCAGGTAACTATTTTTATATATTATACAGCATTTGTTCATAAATTGTCAACATATGATTTTAGAACTCAAACCCTATTGTAAAAGAAACATAGCATGGAATTATCGTTTCAACTGATCCTGTTTCTTTTAAATTGTTAGAGAATCGGTATGAAAAGTTAAATTGTCGCAGAATTGTCAAAGTGTTAATGACAATCTTGTCACAAATAATCTACAGAGTGAGTCTAAAATCATGGGACGAACTTTGAGGGAGTGTGGTAGAACTCACTATAACAAATAATTATGGCATTGATATGTATGACCGGAATTGACAGGTTAAGATGCCATACTAGTCACAGAAAAAACCCGAATGATAATGTTAAGTCTATGGGAGTGTTATTTTTAAATATTCCGCTATTTTGTTTTGTTTTTTGCATGATTTTTTTCCATAGGATAGCTGAGGTCGATCTACAACTGGGCTGGTTTTTACTTTTTTGATTTTGGTTTCAAATTTTAAAAAAATGCTTTAACTTTCAGAACTAGTTTGAACCTTCTCTGAAACTGAAACTATCTTATTATAAAAAAATATAGCCAAAATCGAAAAGTAAAATTTAGCCCGGTTGTGGATCGTTCTTAGCTATCCTGTGGGGGAAAAACATAATGTAAAATATTAAAGTTTGAGCGAGGTATTTGAAAACGCCCCCATAGATTTGACATCATCATCCGTGTCTTTTTAGTGACTAGTATAGCGTCTTTACAGGTCATTTCCGGTCATATATTTCTATACCATTATTATTTGCTATAGTGAGCTCGAACACCCCCTCAAAGTTTGTTCTATGATTTTAGACTCACTCTGTATTTCATAAACTGGTCACAATGTGACTTGAAAACAGTGTCACTTTCGTCACAGTTTCATCATAATACTAATTCCAAAATAGTCACAAATGTCACTTTTTTCACAAATGCGTCACACCGTGACTTCACAAAGTGGTCACAATATCTGACGTCACAAATAAGCTCTAAAACGGCCATAACGACTTCACATTTTAGTCACTGTGACTTACATCGACGTTACCTGACGTCACATCGACGGTCACAAAGTCACAGTGTGACTTCACAATTACGTCGCCGTGACGTCATCATATCTTACGGGTAGGAAGATCCAAATGTTGGTACGAGATTTCACCATCTTATGGTGGCAGCTATTGAGTGCTTACTACAGTTGCCAAAATTTGGTTCAAACTAGGACAAGATTTTTAATAGTGTATAATATAATGGTGATCACCGTCTTTTATGTCCAAACAGAAGTTTGCAAGTAAATCCATTGTTTTTTTACATTTTAAATCTTTCTGTTTTGATATATCCTTAGATATAGATATAAAATTACAAATACCCAGTCAGGTTCTTATAAAATAGCTTACAAATCGTTGCATCCGCAGGAATCTTCTTGTATCTTGATTAGATAAAGTCTTCACGTTTCTACTTGACATTTACAGAAGTTAACAAACCAAAAGAGAATCACATAAATGACAAGTGAGAAGGTTTTTGTTTTATTATAAAAATCAGTTAGCCAGTATCACAGGCATAACCAAATTTTTAGATACATTTTACTGTCTATTTATGGCAAAAATACAATAGTTTTTCTGACTAGTAAAACTTTTTATTTTGCCTACGGTCAGTTGATATTTATAGTTTTTTATGTAATAACTATAAGTTAGTTAATTTAACTGGACAAAAATTGTAAATATTAAGTACTTTTCCTAAGTATTCTGTAAAAAATAACAGTATGTTTTTCTCATACATATAATGGCATTATTAAAAAAAACCTCTATTTAATTTTTTTTCTAATTAAGAGTTGCATATTCAGGTAATTTGATGTATCATTACTATAAGTTTGAAATATTAAAAATAAACAATGATATTTTTAAACAAAAAAAAGCATCGTTTGCTCATAATTATAGATGAATTTCTATTAAGAAAAAAACAATTGTAAGTAAATAAATTAAAATAATCATTATTCTAATAGCTTAATCTTAAAATCACATATTAAAATAATTGGTATTTTTTGTTTAAAAGAAAAAATATCAAATGATTAAATGATAATGAACATTACTTGAATGAATGAAATTTATTTAAATTTATCATGATCTGAGTAAATGGAAATTAAAGTAATTAAGAAAATAATGGATTGTTTTTGATTAAAAGCACAAATAAAACTTTTAGAGATACCCTCAACAAACGATCTTCTTTCCCCAGTTAACGTCATATGATATTACATTTTCCTAAGTATTTTATTAATAATAATACTTAAAGGAATCCTTCGTTCACTTTTAGCAATTTAAATATTTTCAAATTACGTTACACTGATAAAATATTTTGCAGATACGAAACTAATTTGCTACATAAATATGCAGTTTATTAAAATTTCTACATAGATAAAAGTATCGTTACTCATTTTTGTAGATGCGTAGAAAAATTTGTTTTTCTTTAACAAATTAAATATTTTCGTAATTCTTTTAAATGCTAACTACATTATTGGAATATTTTTTTAAGTAAAAAAGTGTTTATGAAAATTATGTCAAGAATTTTTTAAATACTTGTATACTGTATTAATATATGGAGATTTTTGTTTAAATATCGTGAAATTTCTACACAACTTTTATTGTAAAATTAATTATTATTTCAGATTATAATGCTTGACATTGAATAGGTTTTAGATAGCTTTCATTACAAAAAGTAAAAAGCTACCTATTGCAGTCGTCCGGAGGAAAGCACTTCCAGAAAATTTTGGTATATTTTCACCGATCATGACCCCCAGACCCCAAAACCACCCTCCGTTCAAATGTTGACATATATATATATATATATATAAATATATATATATCTGATTTTTGTCATGCGATAACCATCGTATTTATGAACCGATTTGAATGAAACTTGGTAAGTACATAGTACATGCAAATTTCTCAACCGAGTTCGTTGGACAGCATCATCCGCCATCTTGTTTCAAAATGGCAGCCATTTAAAAATCTTTAAAAAATTTTAAATTTTAAATTAAATACAAAGAAATTAAAAGTTTAAAAATATTTTTCTTTTATGTGTTAGAACTTAAAACAACAATTCCATAACACTTTTTATTTTATTTATATCTTAAAAAATGATTGAGTTATAGCACTTTGAATTTTTCTTATTGCTGACATTTTTAAACGATCTGATTTTTGTCACGTGATAACACGCGTATTTATGAATCGATATGAATGAAACTTGGTATGTACATACTACATACAAATGTCTCGACCGTGTTCGTTAGCCAGCATCATCCGCCATCTTGTTTCAAAATGGCGGCCATTTAAATTTTTAAAAAAAATTTAAAATTTAAAATCAGGTACAAAAATGTGAGAAATTGAAAAAGATATTTCTTTTATGTATTTGACCTTGATACAAAGATTCCAGGGTATTTTTTGTTTCATCTATATCTTAAAAAATGGCTGAGTTATACCACGTTCAATTTCCAGTGTGGTTGACATTTTCAATGGCGATAATACGCATATTTATATATTGATTTGGATATGTGTGTACATAGTATATATCAATGTCTCGACAGAGTTCACTAGCCTACTTCATCCGCCATCTTGTTTCAAAATGGCGGCTATTAAAATTTGTCAAAAATCTTTTAAATGTATAATGACGTACAAATAAAAAATTAGAAATTGAAAAAAGATTCTTTCGACTGTATTTATGTTAATAATGAATTCCGGAGTATTTTTTGCTTTGACTTTATCTTAAAAATCGCCTGAGATATAGCAGTTTCAATTTCTAGTGTGGGTGACATTTTTTAAAAAATCAATTTGCCCGCGACAGCGGTCGTATACACTATATTGCCATTGATTATGGGACACTTGCGATTTTAGACATTTTACTAAATATCTAGAAAAATATATGAGGAATCATCTCGAAACTCTTAGTGTATAAATATACTAGTATACGTCATACATCTCCGTGAAGGTTTTTTACCGAAACTCTATAGGGGATCGTCAACAAATTAAAAAAGAATGAATATCTTTTGAATAACCCTGTCAAAACTAATGTAGCAAAAGCGCTCAAACTCTAGATTATGATTGAATGCCTTATTGTAATACACTGTGTTCATTTTTATGCAAATAGCATGCATACTCACAGAGTAATTAAGGTTTTTATAAAAATGGCCCTAAATTTTTCTAAGTTTTTCCCTTATAATTTTCAGAGTTCTAAATATAAAATAATATTTTTTTTTCAGAAAATATGACAAACAACATTGCACACAGTACCCTGTAATCAGAATTAAAAAATAGTAAAAATTGTATGAAAAATGAATAGGTTTACTAAATAATGTTTTACTGCGCATGCGTCAAAGATATCAAAATTTCATTTGCATATTATGTTAGCTAAATGTATAGAGCAACTTTTGTAAAAGTCTCAAAATTGTAGCTTGAAAATTCTGAAAGTAATCGTCTATAGAAAAAGGACAAAATCCGTTGTTTCCAAAATGAAGCAAAAAAATGAGGGATTTTATCCAGAAGTAGTCGTAACATCCCGTATTGTGTATTCTAAATTGACACTAATCAATGAATATATGGATACAACCCCTCTTGTTTTTGCTTCATTTTGAGAATAACGGATTTTCAACTTATTCAATTGACGATTATTTTCAGAATTTTCAAGTTATGATTTTGTGACTTTCACAAAAGTTGCTCTATACATTTAGCTAACATAATATGCAAATGAAATTTTGATATCGTTGACGCATGCGCAGTAAAAAAATATTTAGTAAACCAACTCATTTTGTATACAATTTTTATTATTTTTTAATTCTGATTACAGGGTACTGTGTGCAATGTTGTTTGTCATATTTTCTGAAAAAGTATTATTTTATATTAAGAACTCTGAAAATTATAAGGGAAAAACTTGGAAAAATTTGGTACCATTTTTATAAAAACCTTAATTACTCTGCGAGTATGCATGCTATTCGCATAAAAATGAACACAGTGTATTACAATAAGGCATTCAATCATAATCTAGAGTTTGAGCGCTTTTGCTACATTAGTTTTGACAGGGTTATTCAAAAGATATTCATTCTTTTTTAATTTGTTGACGGTCCCCTATGGAGTTTCGGTAAAAAATCTTCACGGAGTTGTATGACGTATACTATTATATTTATACACTAAGAGTTTCGAGATGATTCCTCATGTATTTTTCTAGATATTTAGTAAAATGTCTAAAATCGCAAGTGTCCCATAATCAATGGCAATATAGTGTTATGTTGCTTTAAAATGGCATACACTTCATGATATCGTGGAATTTGGCGGCTCTCCGAATCGCTGAAAATAAAACCAGGTAGAATAAAATATGACTAATTTCTAAAAATTCCTACTAATAATTAGTATTGACAAAAACTAGCATTCAATCTTATAAAATCGAGTTTCTCTAATTTGAGCTTCGTTTCTTTGAATAATATAACTTAATTTAAAATAAATAATAAATAAATGAGTATATGAAAGCTACCTCTTCCTAACGGCATTGCCGGAAGGACTTTTATGATTATACATCTTCTTTAAATTTTATTGGAATCAATAAATATTTTAAAAAGTATATGTTCATGCTTTTAACATCAAATTATGACTAGCTGGCTTCTTCCGCTAGCAAGCCATTTCTTTTATCGGGGTCCATGAATATATATAAAATCTAGAAAAGATTGAGCCCCGAACTGTATCTCTGCTGCTAATATGGCAGAAGTACTGCGCACGTAGCGATCGTAAATATTATTTTATTTCATTGAAGTCCTTAAATCGATATGAAATCGCAATTCGGACGAACCTTGATATATATACAGCATACGTATAGCAGGCGTGCTGCGGGCGCCATATTACTCTAAATATATATGCGGTTACAAACCTTTCCAACGAGGTGTGCATGCAAAATTTTAAAGAGAGGCTCCTTTTGCGGAGGGAGGGGGGCAAAGCAGGTGGAGGAGAACGGGATATCATAAAATGATTAAGTGTTCATGGGCTTTTCCAGTGATATATCACATGAAGTGTGTTGGCAAAATTTTGAAAAGCGTCCCCCCTATACGAATTGGGGACATTATTATTGGGGAATTATAACATACGAATTGAGGAAAATACAGAGTAACAGCAGCTTACGCTTGGAATTTTGCATTAAAATTTATCCAGCAACTTGTATCAACATCCTGCTGAACCTGAAATATCATGAAAATCTATGCGTTACCTCTAAAGACAAAGTTACTCAAAAATCATAAAAAACAACATGTTTGTACCACATGGAATCTAAAGTTTTTATTTATCCCCTGTATGTGACAAAATTTTTGTCACATATAGATTGACTGACTTACAAACAGATGTTTTTTAAAAACTTTCAGACGGTGTTTAGAACTTTTATAGCGTACAAATTCGTCGTAAACTATACGCCGAAATTTTTCACATAACCAAAAGTTTTTCCTTGTATACAGAGAAGAAAATAAAAATAGGGATATAGACAATCTTTGCACACTGGCATGTAGTCTCTTTTAATTCATTATATATGTCCTACAAAAATGCCATATTAAAAGCGTGGATAACTTCCATTAGTAAAGTGTAATAGGAATTTATGTTTTATATGAACGTCGTATTTATTCAAAATTACTGTCATGAATTAAGCAAAATTTATGTTTGAATCGTTGCTATATTGACCTTTTTGTAATCAGACATTCCCCCCATGTATAATGATCTAATAAAAACCATTTGAGTTTGCCTCCCATTCAAGAATAATTTCTTTTCATCAATCTTAAATATTTAAAGAAATATATTTAAATTTTTGATGAGACAACATGTGTACTAATTTTGTTTCAGTATAAAACACAGAACTACGAAATTCACAGGAACGGACTTACAAAAATCATAAGAATGCACTATGCTACTAAAACTTTGAATGTCTTTCTAGCATTTTCTTCTTAACTCTTCCGGGTCCGAATTTCTTTTCAATTGGTAGAAAAAATAATTTTACGTTAATAACTTTAACACTAGCTATCTAAATAGATTAAATAATGTTTAACGAATATTTCATTGTCTGGAACAAAACTAGTGTTGTTGGTTTGCGCAATATTCAAGTCATGTTCATAGCACCAATAAGATATGGAAGAGTTTTTGGATATGTTTAGAAAATATTAAATTACAATAAGATTTAATTTATATTACAACTTTCTATGCGCTTTATTACACATGATTCCGTCAGGAATGTAACTTTTATTTTAAATTTAAATAGTGAAATATATGTTTAAAATAAAAGAATCGCAAACAGTGCAAAGACAATTAAGTAAATAATAATAATTATTATTATTACTAAATGACCAAACATAAATGAAGTCATAAAGTAAATACATGGATATTTACTAACATTGCTATATGTAAACAGCACCAAAATTGTTTGTTAAAACAAAATTATACTCCATTTAAAGACCATATACTATTAATAGTACAACAAACACGAAAGGGTTAATTAAGTCTATTTAATGGTCACAGAAAAAAATTACCATGACACGAATAAACTTCATTTTACTACAGGGATATATCCTCCATTAGATAGAGCTTTAAATATGTAAAATTAAAAATGTGGATTTATAAAATTTGTAAATGATGATTTTATTTAGAAAATACATTCAGAAAATTATCCGTCCCATTAAGCTTAATTTCTTTTCAGGAAATATACATATGTTAACGAAACGTAATTAGAATTCTCATCATGTATTGGGTGAGTGCAAAAGTTCATGCGGAGTTTGCGAGTAAAAGTCACACAGTGATTACACAAGCAAAGTTCTTTATTCAATCAGTGGTACATACTAGAGGTCTGAACGGGCCGGGCTCGGGCCGATTTCTAATAATGGCATTCGGGCCGGGCCGGGCTCGGGCCTTACTTCTGAAGACTCGGGCCGAGCCGGGTCGGGCCGGGCCTAGTCACTAATCCTTTCGGGTCGGGCCTAGTCACTAATCTTTTCGGGCCGGGCTGGGCTCGGGCCTTAATTTTTTTGCTGGAGTATCGAGCCGGGCCTAACTTTTTTTTTCCGTTCGAAGCCGAGACTGATTCCATTCTTCCTAGTTTTCATGGACCAAAATAATCAGTTCCTATTGAATCTTCCTACATGAAAATCCTTTTCTCGACTTTTTATAAATCAGTAATATTTGGCTTTGTCCAAAAATTTCTGCAAGAAAAGCATATACTTTTAAGCCGTCATTATTCTACAATTAAACATTAGAATTTATTCCTTTTAAAGAATCGTAAATTACTAGGCGTTTTAAAATAGAATTAAACTCACACACACACACACACACACACACACACACACACACAAAAAAAAAAAAAAAAAACATGATTATGACGGAATTTTTTTTTAAACTGAAAACTCAAAGTGTCTTTTAAAATGTTCGTCCATGCAAAATGAATACAACAATACGGGAGAAAAAAAAATATATTTACATTTACATCTGTTAAGAAGGGAATGCATTTTTTTCGTTCCAAAGCGATTTCCTCTTTGGAAATTTTACCATATACCGCTTTTTCGATTTTTTGTTTTCATTACAGGGGATATGGATTAATAATACTAGTGATAACTTAAACATTTACATACAACAAACAAAGATTCATTTAAAAGGATAAATATCTCAGCCTACGGCACTTCTGCATAAATTGAGATTATAAACATGGAAAAAAAAGACTAATAGGGTAGATGTGCCAGTAATGGACCCCCTTAAGGAATTTCTCTAAAAAATAATTTTTATTAATAGTTATAATTATTGTATTCCAATTTTTTTATATTATATTAATTTTTCAACAATATTTAACTAATCCCATAGTTACATTTCCCAATAGAAATAAAAATTTAATTTTAAACTAGATAATGCCCGTCAAGAATTGACGGTAAATAACTTGAATGTTTCATCAGAAAAAAACTTGAATTTTTAATTAGTTGCTTTTTAATTTGTCTATTCAAATTGTGATGAATTACTATATTACATAAGTAATTTCTATTTTTTTTTTTAAAGACGATAGATGGACTAATGTCTAATGTATTCGATGAAGCAAAATAATCTTAAGTTTATAATTTACAACTAATTATGTTTGTATTATGTACATTTTAGAGAACTTTAAATGTATTTTTAAAGTTTTTATAAGTATTCTAGTGCACCTTTTAAGTAATATATGTACAGTTAAGTGTATATTTGTGTTGTCAAACTAATTATGTTTGTATTTTATCAGAAATTTAACAAAAAATACTGTGTAAGGTATTTATTTTTGCTTACTACAGCCTATTTTTTGCTGCCCCCCAATCAAGTAACAATATTTACGCGACCATTCAAAGCTGCTATGACTTTTATTTTTATCTGTCACATTCTCTAAAATCCTAAATTTGAAATTTGATGCAGCTAACTATTTATAATATAATTTTTTTTATTACTTAAATTTTCTTATACATTTTTATACATCGTTTCAAATATTAAATAATGGGTATCAATGTAATTTATTTTATAGCTGTTATACTAATATTTTTATTTATTTCCTTTTTTTTTAATGAATGACAAACTTTTTTTTCTTACAGACATTTATGTTCATGATAATGGTAGAAAAATTTAACGAAAATTGTAGATCAGTTCAATTTATGTAATTGATAGTTGCATGTAAAATATTTTAGGCTAAGTATTTTAAATATAAAATAATTATTTTTTCAAGATATTGTTCAGGGTTAAATTTTGTTCAGTTATAAAGCATTCAAATAATAAAAATAATAAAAATCCTAAAACTTTTCTTACTAATAAAATGTGTTACTATTGAAATGAATTATCAACAAAAATTCTACACAAACCATTTTGCAGGGTTTGGATTCGAACCTGCGTCCCCTATAATAACTCAAAGCTTAAAAAAACTGCGTTACTCCTCTACGCTATCAGGAACACACTAAGCAATCTTCTATAATGGAGACCTTCTAGAATCAATTGACGCATGCGCAATTATCTGGAACTTGGATTTTTATTTTACAGAAACTGTTTTGTGCTTTAATCTTTATGATAACTTTTTTTTTTGATATATTGATATCAGCTACAACTTAAAATGCTAACATTTCCAATCTTCGTGTGTAACGGCAATTTATAAGAAGGATTGCCAGTCGTAACTTTTAGCCTCAGACCATTCAGTTTATCTTCTATGTGTAGCACGACACTTTCTGAAATGAACCATACTTTTGAATTGTTAATAACACTGAAAGAGACAAATAACAACTTTATGATAAAAAGAAGAGCTTGTTTACAATAAGATCGAATAAATTATATTTGAGATGCAGACGCATTTAAAACGAAACTTCTAGCTGAGAAGTGATAGTTCAACTGAGCTAGGATCTCTACGCATGTGCAGTGTGTCACTCTTGTACAGATCTCTCAATCAGACTTGTACTTATGTACTACGCATGCGCATACGTGAAAATTTAATTGAAAATTGTGGCTAATTAATAAAATTTTTGAACGAACAAACGTACGATAACAAATCTGTGGCCAAATACCTTTCGTTTAAAAAAAGAATGGTGTGATTTGATGCAGTAGTTTGCTTTCAGGGACTGTCGAAAGAAATTGCTTAGCGTTTTAAATATATAGATAATATAAAAATGTTTTAACACTCAAAAGCCCAGTAATGGACCACCTATGTTCCAGTAATGGACCGCCTTTTTTCCAGTAATAGGCCACCCTAAAAAAAATAACAGATAATTGTTTTTAGGTGCGTTCCTAATTATGTAAATACGTAGCACCTATTGTTGTGGTTCAGTCCGTCCGTCTGTCTGTCTGTCCATCTATCTGTCTGTCTATCTGTATCTGTCTGTCCGCATATAACAACGCAAAAACTATCCAACCGAATCGTTTGAAATTTGAAATACATAATTATTACATAATTTTGTCGAGTCATTTCAAATTTTATGAAAATCAGATGAATAGATCAATTACAGGGAAAATCAAAAGGATTCCGTTACATTACGGTCAATGGGGAAAAAAGTTTAAAATGCATTTTAATCGTTTGAAATTTAAAACATTTAATTACTACATAATTTTGTCCAGTTATTTCAGATCTTCAGATCTATGGTAATCAGATGCATAGATCAATTACAGGGACTATCAAAAGTATTTCGTTACATTACAGTCAATGGGGAAAAAAGATGCAAATGCATTTTAATGGTGTTATACTCATTCGAACATAATAAAATTGACATGAACTTATGACGTATATATATACTAAAATATAAATTCTGTACAATCTGAGATGCAAAGAATATTTATTATTAAATTACAGGGCCACACAAAAGTATTCCACTACATAATGCTATACAGGGAAACATTGTTTGGGACATGTTTTAATTATATTAAACTGTGCCACATTTTATGACTATGATATACGTTTATGAGGTGTAATGAAAATTACTTCCTGTATGTTTATAGGAACACAAAGAGTTCAACCACTGTACTGTATTCGAATTATTGTCTACTGTATCAGGAAGATCTGTATATTTTTAAAACTTCGTTATCGTACGAACGCACTTCATTTGCTACGCTTCACGTGCAATTTCCAACTTGTTTCAATTGTATTTTGATTTAGAACTTAATGAAAGCATACTAATAAAACAAAATATTAAAACTTAATTTAGAAATTCATTACATTAAAGGATTTATAATGAAAAAACATAAAACAAAATATTCAAATTTAAGTTATGAATTTATTATAATCAAGGATTTATAATGTGGATATAAAACAAAATATTAATGATATTATTAACTGTTTATTATTAACTAACATTAAAGGATTTATATTGTAAAGATATAGAACAAAATATTTAAATTTAAAGGATTTATAAGATAAAGACAATGTTTTATTGAAATCAAGTTTAGATAAAATAAGGCATTAAAAAAAAGTTTCCAATCTTCATTCATATCATTATCTAAATGATGTGCTGTGCAACTATGAAATATAAATAACAGATCTTCAATTTTATCATTCCTTTCCGATAGTCCAAACTATTCAATATGGAATTTTAGAATGCATTTAAAATGATAAATGTTCTTGCACTCTTGCAGTATCCAACCATTTTCAGATAATCATATAGCCCATCAATTTGGCACAGATTTATTCTACAATTTCACTTCAAAGATGCTTATATGGATATATTATCCCAAACGGAACAATCTCATTATTTGCTGAAAAACATCCCATAACAGGGATTTATTCTTTTTCGTTATTTGGTACTACATAATACACATCTTTACCTGATTTTGGTCCCAAAATTTTTCCTTGTTTTAAGAACACAAAAGAAACCTTGTTTTAACCTTATTGAAAATTCTCTCTGTATGCTTTAGAATTCGGAAGAAAATATTAATAATATCTTCTTCCAAATATGATTTTACATTTTTGAACCAACTTAAAACAACTTCTTTTGTAACGGCACATCTAGATTTTGTCAAATGTTCTGCTTGTTTTTTGTACTAATTTTGGATGACTTTTAAAGAAAAACTATTTATAAAGAAATTGCCTTTATTAAACTCTAATAAGTAAAATTTTAGTACTAAATTTGATTATTTTGTTTTTCAGTTAAATCAAAATATTTTATCTCTACTGAAATTACACTTTTTGTATTGGTCACTTGAATGGTCCATTACTGGAAAATCACGAAATAAGCAATCCACTAATGGGCCACCCCTCCTAAAATCTTAAAAATAAATAAATAAAATTTTGTAAATGGCCATTGGTATATTAAATTCAATGTTTTAAATTGCTAACCAAACAAAAACATTAAATTTTTACGGAAAAATAAAAAAGATATAAACAAAGTAGGTAAAGTCAGCTCTTAGCATGTTCATTAAGATTTTCAGTGAAAAACAGAAAAACTGTGAAACTTTATTTTCTGCTTCCTAATTGTTTAGACGAAAAGTGTAAAAAATTAATCCAGCTTATAAAGCATGCAAGGTGCAGTTCAGAAAAAAATAATAAAAGCTGAACTATCATTTATTATTTTTTTATAAACCAAAAAGTGCAAGGTGGCCCATTACTGGAAGGTGGTCCATTTCTGGCACATCTGTCCTATAATTTTTTTTGGTCAGAACTCTTCCATAAGATTAAAGATCAATAAACTGTAGAAATTCACTCGAGCCGGGCCGGGTTCGGGCCGAATTTTAAACTTTTTTCGGGACCGGGCCGGGCTCGGGCCGAAATTTTAACTTTCGGGCCGGGCCATTATTTTTTCCGTTCTGGCCGGGCCGGGCTCGGGCCGAAATTTTAACTTTCGGGCTGGGCCGGGTCGGGCCAATATTTCTTTCGTTCGGGCCGGGCCCGGGCCTGGAAATTTCGGCCCGTGCAGACCTCTAGTACATACTAAATCGTTTTCTATTATCTGTTTTCAGCGTTCTGGGAGATACGGATGCACCGATCATAAACACTGCGTGGTTTAGATTCGAAGGCGAAGACACAATATTTTTAAGGCATCCAAAGAGTCAAGTCTTTTTTATTTAAATGATTATGCAATGACTGGAACAAGCGATAATCAGATGGTGCGATATCAGGAGAATACGGTGGATGGGTTAAGACGTCCTATTTCAGGATGTTCAGATTGCGCAGCGTCTGTTTCAAAACGTATGGCCTGGCGCTATCACGATAAAAGACTATGCCCTTGCAGTTTGACAAAATCGGACGTTTTTCTTTGAATTCTCGATTCAGAATGGTTAATTGGCGACAGTACTTATCCGAATCAATCGTTTGGGTAGAGTGAAGAAACTCAAAATAAAATATGCCCCTGCAATTTCACCAAACACAGAGCATCACTTTCATTGGGTGCAAACTGGCCTTTGCCATTGCATCACCATGCTCACCTGCCTGTTTCCACGAGCGTTTGCGCTGAACATTGTTGTAATGAACCTATTTCTCATCACCCGTCAGTAATCGAGTCCAAAACGGTTCGTTCTTGAGCCATCTGAATAAGAAAAAGGCTTTAGAAATTCGCTCAATTTTGTTCCTCTGGGTCAGCAAATGGACCAACAATATAAAGAGCTTCAAATCTAACCCCGTATTTTTTAAACACTCAAAAGCGGTTGATTGGTCAACGTTACATGTTGTAGCAACTTCCTCTGTTGAAATTTGCGGAGTATTCTGAAACAAAGTACGCACAACATCGTCATCAATGTGTGAAGGTCGACCTGAGCATGGCTCGTCTTCAAAGTTAAACTCTCCGCGGGGAAATTTCGCAAACCATTTTTCCACAGTTTGTTCAGCTGGTGGTTGATCATGATAAAACTCTTGAATGTTTTTTATTGCTGCTGCAAAGTTTATTCCCTTCCAAAAGTCATAAAGCATTACATGCCATAAATTCATCTTATGGACACTCATTTTGAAAGTAAAGTTTCTCGAAGCAGCTTGTATCTACACAAACTATTTTGTTTAAAATGAAAGCTGTACACGTCATCTTTCCAGCGATATTTATTACGTAGTTGGCAGTATTAATGACAACACTTTACGCCTCTTCTAACGCCATCTATTGCACTTCCACCCGAACTTTTGCACTCACCCAATATATGAATCCTGTTCCAATGTAACACATATCATAACTATCAAATAAGTATGGACGAACATAGAAAATTTAAGGCACATGGGAATCTTAAAAGCTCAAAATTTTCGAAATTTTATTTTCGTTACATGTTAAACTCCTATATTTTCTAAACCTTTTAATATAATTGTTTTCTTGAAATTCTCAATAGAACAAAAGTTATGACTTTTAAAATTTTACCCGTTAATAGTTGAAACGGCAATGTTTTGGGGCATATTACGGAGGATATCTCAAGTCAAATTCTATTTAATTACATCCTTCCATGGCCAGCGATAAAAATTGCAATGACAACAATATACCTCTTTTTATAGCATATAAATCAACAATTCATTAAAAGAGCTTTTAAATGTGACAAAACTAAAATATGAGATACCGAAAATCTATACATACTGGTTAAAAACATGCAATTTATATTTTAAAAATGCAATGAAAATTTTCAATGACCAATCAAGCTTTATTTTCTTTCATCTACATTACAAATTTAAAGAAAGGCATTTGATATTTAATGACGTAACTTGTACACGTATTTTTTTTCAATATAAAACAAAGTATAACTATCAAGTTAGCATGGTTAGCATTCAATAATTATGGGAATATACTTTTGTTACTAAATAAATTTTGAATGTCTACCCAAACCAGTACTTCCTCCTTAATGACCACTACATTTGATAGTTCCAGAAAAAAAATACCATTGCAAAAACAAATCTCAATTTAAGAAATGCAATACTTAGATAGAGCTATCAAATATGGCAAAACTGAAAATTGGGAATAAAGAAAATGTGTAAAGATTACTAGATATAAAGATTAAAGACTGTAAAAGTGGCTAAAGATTCGTAATTTATAATTGCAAAATTCATTGAAAAAATTGTCCTTTTATTGAAACTAAAATTATTTTTTACCAATCTCACAAATGCATTTAATATTTGATGATGTAATTTGCATATGAATATTGTTGCAATATAAAATAGCGTAAATTATAATATTCTTGACCTCCTCTATATATTTAGGAGAAAAGACGTTATTTTCTTTCGTGCCTTATTTTATTTCTCATTGTATGGTGCCGTCTATATGCTTCGTTAATTAATGGAAAACGATCCCCAAATTCATATAAATATTTCTAAAAATGTTATTTCCCCATCATAAATTTATTTAATTAAAATATACGTTCAAGCATGTCACATATTTATTATTGGTAGTTTAATTTTGTTCTTTTCTATAATTCACTAATTTACATTTCTCGACAAATACAGAATATGTTTTATTTTCTTTTAATATTTGTGCCATGAATTATGAACTTGTACTGACACGTCTTACTGTTAATTATTATTCCCATATTAAAAATAAAATCTTCAAAACATGTAATTAAACGTATTGTAGTAAAAATGATCATAACACATAATTATCAAGTTAAAATATTAAACTAACTAGTATAATAAGTAAACAAAAAAACGATTTTTCTGAATGAATGTAATATTGGAATAGTAAATCTCTGTGTGAAGTATTTGAGCATATTAGTTTAATTACTTCTTTGAAAGTAAGTTTAACAAATGATTTATTTAATATTTTAATATGCTCGTCAGAGTAAAGAGAAATAATAAGTTCTAGTTATCCGTTCTGAGTAGATGTTTAAAATAAACTTAATGCCAAAATATGAATATTTAGCATTGATATATTCCTAATCACTATAATTAAGGGTTAAAGATAATTAGTAACACTTAATTTATGTAACGCATTCGTTTATTCCGTTTTGAACAGAACGAAAAACATCAAAGAATGGTGAAAAAAAGTTAAAGTAAAGAAAAAAAAGATATAATATCCAAAATTTGCATTTTTTTAAGACTATGCCTTTTTTTCCTTTCTTTATCGAAGTATGTTTTTAAAAAAATTAGATACTTTTTTTTAAAATATTTACAATTCCAAGGTTCAAATGGTTCGATAAAATAAGCATAAAATTAGCTTCTACGGAACTTCTTCTTAAGTTATAAAAGTGCTTTGCATAGTTATTGTTTTCATTTTGTTTGAAACATGACCTTATAATGTAATTTACAAATATCGAACTATTGATTTGCTTAATAATTTGGTCGTAAATAGCAATATATCGCTAGTTATTTAAAACATCCTCTAACAAGTGCTACAAGAGCAATAAAGCAGTATATTTGACGAAGGAAATTTTGAAATCAAGCATTTGAATAGCTACCGAAAAACAAAAACTATTATTCAGAGTGATGATAAAAAGTTAAAAGGTTTAAATGTTTTAGAAATGAAGATACTTAATTCGAAAATAGAAAGAATACGATGTTGATTTAGGTAAGTCTACAATTCTAAGATGTCTCCATAAACTTTAATTTCAATATTGTTTACCAAAGATAAAGCTCCTCAAGACTATTCAAACAGAAAAGGACGAGAGTAAAGTAGTGCAAAAAAGGGATTTTATTTTGTTTGGACAATTTGAAAAAAATATTGTTTAGTGATGAGAATATATTTTGAGTAACTTATTGAGAACAAAGTGTTCGTGTATAGTAAGGGAAGGAAGAAGCATATAACAAGGACTTCATGAAACGCTTACTGAAATTTGCAGCCAATGTAATAGTATGGACTTTAATGATTACAAATGGTCCTGGAAGGCTATGTATCATTAACGAAAGGATTAATTCTGAGATATGTCAAGAAATACTTGAGCATTTCATGATATCATTGTCAGAAAATCTGTGTGATGATGATCTTCCGATATCATTTAACGCCTTCAAGTAGATAAGTGTTCACCTGAAACTTTCTACAGCACTTAATTAACGTACTTCTGTCGTAGGCCGATTCGCCGAATTTAAAACTATAAGATAATTTTTGAGGAACAATGAAGAAAAGACTGCATTATATTGTGCCAATAAACAAAGTTGAGATTTTTTTCCGTCATAAAAACATGGTCATATCTGGACATAAACATTGCGAACCATTTGTAGTTAGTCTTGCAAAACGAACACATGTACTTATAAAATGTAAAGGGGATGCTACTTAATACTGAAGAATAGCTATTTTTCTTTTCTTTTTTTTTGTAAGTGTAATGTACAATGTGTTATTCTAATATTTTGAACAAAGTTATTCTGACTGCTTTGATTTTTTCCAAGTTTGAATAATTTATTTATTTTTTCTATTATTCTTTAAATTTTTATGCTAAATGATTTTTACAAATTATAAAGATTTTTACAGCATTAAGTTTGTCTTGTATTACTGGTCCTGTATTATTTCCTGTATTATATAAGCGATACATAAAAAAAAACTATATACAAATCATTTTTTCTTTTACTCTCATTTTACTTACCCATCATACATAGTATAGGGTAAAACTTGCAATCGTTTTGAAAATCGAAAAAAAAATTTGACGGATTTACACGGTTCAGATACTAAAGATTCCGAAAATATATTTTAAGGAAAAAAAATTGCCGTATCTCTGTCTCTGTGTGTGTCTGTAAACGCTCTATCTCACGAACAAATTGAGATAGAGACTTGACATTTTGTATGTACTTAGTATGTGAGTATGGAATGAAGATTATTCAATATCAGTAACTTCGATTATCCGGACCTATTTTTTCGGATTCTCGAAAACTTCGTTGTGATGAAAGGTAAATAAACATTTTTGAATTATTTTATTTTAAGGAGTGAACGTAAAAGGCAATAAAATATCACAAATTTTTCATAAAGGACGAAGTCGATCATATTATTAGTTGCCGAGATATTTGTAATTCTGTTTTCCGAATTCTTCGATTTTTCATGACCCTGTATTTCATTCAAATTTCAATTCAAAGATATATTTTAATTGGAAATGTGACGATTAATCCGACGCTGTAAACTGTTAGTTAATATGATTATTTTCTTTGGAGTTATAAGGATGTTTCTTTTACGCAGTTCGGTACTACTTGAGCAGTTTAGCATTCTATATAAGTTGTCGAAATGGGTTCGTCAGCAATTCATTAATAAATCATTACTGTGTATATTAACAATATTTAAATATACATTAATATTTTGTTTTGAAATTATTGTATAAATAGTTTTATTTTCATACATTATACCATCAATATTCATGATGTGTATGTATTACGGTGGTCCCCAAAGACTAGTTACCCATTAGGGTGGAGCGAAAAAAAATTATTTTTTAAAAATCAAAAACGGGTAGGTGCCAAAAGTTGCCTTTATACTAGTACATCAACCGCGTGAAATTTTACCGCTGAAAAAAAATGGCTTGAGTCTGCGCTTTTGCTCCAAAAACCAAAATTTTGGGTAAAATTTGTCATATTTGACATTTTTTCAAAAATATTAAAAAAATCCTACAGAGCTGGTTATTATTTAAAAGTGCTACTTAAATCTTTATATTTATCTGCTCAACATATTTAAACTATGAAACAATATCTGTAGTCTGTATAATTGGAGCAAATCTGACAACTTTTGGTAAAACCAGCATTACCTCTCTATTGGAGCATGCAACGAAATGTTGTTTTGAATGCATTTCTTACCTATCTGCTTTCAAAACTATTCTGTATATAACTCGTAGATGACTCTGCATTTCATTTCCCACCCGTCTCAGCCACTCAAAAATCTAGGCCCAGTGTTTTATTTATGTATTGAATTGCTAGATTTTCCCGAAAAAGGCCTAAATTTTCTATGTATCAAAGTAGTTTACCTCTTCTTTGTTTTCACTGACATTGGATGCTGCTGGTGTAACCTGCTGCACGTATATTTTTATATCTTGTATAACAGAAGAGATGTTGAGTAATTTATTAGGTATGCTGTTAAGTGAACCTATTCAGCAGTCTATTATCTTCATTAAAATTTCATACAATTAATGCATTATGATTGGGAGTTCTGTTTCCACAACATTTTTTCAATGAAATACATTATATATATATAATGATATGCCTAAAAATTGATTGTATGAATTCAATTTCTAGTATGTCATCATTTACTGCACCTATTACATTGAATATATTTTGAGAAGCTAGCAGTTTAATATTATGACAATCGTCACAGAGGATTGCAAACAAAATTTGCGTGTAAAGCAACAATATTTCGAAAGAAGTTTTAATATTTGTTTTATGTCGTTTCCTGTGTTGTTTCGTAGTCGAGTAATTTCTAATAAGATTTTAGACCTATTCTTTAGGTGTGTATTACATTTGGTATAAAATATACTGCTGTATAATCTTTGATTATATATTTTGTGAGTGAATCTATAGACTCTGATTGCCAGTCTGTGCTTATATAAGGGGGAAAATTTTATTCCCTTTATGAGCTGTTTCTTTTGTGCGAGATGTTTTCTAAATTCCTATTCCCCATTTCTTCTGGGAAATAGCTTTCCTTATGAATTAGCTTTGTAATCTCTGACAGAAACTTCTAGTCTGTCCTGAGTATACTTTAATTAATTTGAGAAAATAATTTTTCAAAATTATTATCTATTTTATAAAAAATTGCAATAGGAAGTAAATAGTATGTAGACAAAGATTATCTTATTAATCCAGTGAATCCATGTACATTACAACGTTTTACATCGACTTATCTAATAATTGACGCAGAGGAAATTCACTGGAGTTGAAGTAGCATATGATCCATTATTATACACAATTCTAATCTTACCCAATGCAAAATGGTTCACAGTGACAAATAGAATTCTCCTAAATTTAAATGAGTACTTATAGACGATTAGAGTCTGTACATTCTCTCAAAAAGTACTACGCATTATAACTTTATGCCCAGGACAGTTCACCATCAAATATTGCTCACTTATAAAATGGTTAATATTATAAAAAGTTATTATAAAATGGATCTAAAAGTTAATGAGAAATTACCTGGCTACGAAAACACCTAGAAACGACATAAAATTAATGCAAAAAATCTTACTTACAACAACGGTTGCTCTTCACTTGCAGGACAAATTCCCATTGCAATTCTCTCTGACGATCACCAGAAATCACATTAAACAGCTCGCTTCTCAACATATAAAGAATGCAAAAGCAGAATAAATGATGGCATACTTTTAGTTGAAATACCTGAAATCATCTTTGAAGCTGGTCATTACTTAAAAAAATATAATTGGCTGAAAAAATGTTGTGGTAACAGAACTTCCAATCACTTTCACCAACTGGATGTAAGTTTGATAAAGATAATAGATGGCCGAATAGATCCCTTTAATAATATTCCCGTACATTACTCTGCTTGTCATTTTTTTGTATAAACTGTAAAAATATACATTAAGATAGTCACCGCAGCATGTGAATGCAAATAACAAGATAAACTAGGTGGATGCATCGAAAACATACCAAATTTTGATAAAGAAAATCACAAATCAATATATAATTAAAACACTGTACTAAAATGATCGAATAGTCGGGACAGGTGGTATATGAACTATAACCATCTCCGCGACGTATGTCCAAGGTAATTTTGAAAAGAAGAGCTGCATTAAAAACAACAATTTATTGTATGTCCCAATAGAGTGGTAATGACGTTTTCTTACCAAAACGTTGCTTGTTTTGCTCCAGCTATACAGAATGAAGATATTGTTTTATAGTTTAAATATGTTAAGTAGATAAATATAAAGGTTTAAGTAGCACTTTTAAATAATAACCAGCACTGTAGGAAATTTTTAATTTTTTTGAAAAAAATGTCAAAAAATGACAAATTTTACCCAAAATTTCGATTTTTGGAGCAAAAGCGCAGACTCAAGCCATTTTTTTCAGCGGTAAAATTGCACACAGTTGATGTACTAGTATAAAGGCAACTTTTGGCACCTACCCGTTTTTTATTTTTAAAAAGTGATTTTTTTCGCTCCACCCTATTACCCATCATCAAATGTATATAGGGTAACTCTTGCAATCGTTTTGAAAATCGAAAAAAATATTTTGATGGATTTACACGTTTCAGATAGTAGCGATTCCAAAAAATATATTTTTAGAAAAAAATTGCTGACAGTCTGTCTGTGTGTCTGTAAACGCTCTATCTCCCAAACAATTTGAGATAGAGACTTGAATTTTTGCATGAACTTACTGTGTAAGAATGGGATGAAACCTATTTATTATCAGTAACCTCGATTATCCAGAACTATTTTTTTCGGACTCGCGAAAAATTCATTCTGATGAAAGGCATATAAAAATTTTCTATTTTTTTTATTTTAAGGAAAGGCCGTAAAGACAATAAAATGTCACAGATTTTGCATAAAGAACGAAGTCTTACGGATTATTAGTTGCTGAGATATTTGTAATCCTGTTTTCCACATTCTTCGATATTTCAGGGCCCTGTATTTCATTCAAATTTCAATTAAGAGGTATATTTTTATTAAAAATGAGACATTTAATTCAACGCACTAAACTGTTAGTCAATTTTATTATTATTTTTGGAGTTATAAAGATGTTTCTTTTACGCAGTTCAGTACTACTTGAATAGTTTGGCGTTTTATATAATTTATCGAAATTGGTATATCAGTAATTCATTAACAGAGCATTACTATGTACATTAGCAATATTTAAATTTGTTTTGGAATTGCAATGCATTGTATAAATAGTTTTCACATGTTTTATTTTCATATGCATATTCATGATGGGTAAATATTACGGTGGCCCCCAACGATTAGTTTTGATTTGGAGTTGTAGTAATGGGAATTGGTATTAAGTAACATATAAATTACAAAACATTAAAATCTTACATACTTTTATGTTTACAACATTAAAATTTTAAATTCTTTTACGTTAAGCATTTAAGGCGAATTACACAAATATTTTTTTCTCCTCTTACCAATATGAGCCTTTCTTATATATTCGTGGACTCATTTGATGTATATGAAAATTTAAGTGATTCGAAATCGAAAAGCGTTCTTAGTTTTAGATAAACGCATTTAATCCTGAGTTATAAATGTAATTCTCTTAAGATGGTTATGTTCTTCTACAGGCTGTTGCTTATAAAAAATACGCTAAAAAGTCATCTTCTTCAATTTCTGAAAGCTTATTTATATTTATTGTAAAATAGAAAAAAATATTTAATTCCATAGTTTTCAAATTGAATACTTGAAAGTATAGCATTTTTACGAATTAAAACTAATTAAGAAATGCATGTAAAAGTGAACAGTTTCAATTTAAAAACTGTCTTAAAAAGTAACATCGTTAAGTTTAATACATTTTTGCAAACAAGATCACAAAATAAATTTGCATCATTTTCTTTTTAATATTCTTCATAAAATATATAATTAATTTTACAAAATAATAAAAGATCTTAATCTCTAGACTCATTTAATGCATAAACGTTTCTTTTATTTTGGACCAGAAGAAAAAATACAAAATTTTATTTTAAACCACAGATTACATTATGAGAAGAAGAAATAAAATTCGATTAAAAATTATGCCATCTTATTACGCTGGATTCGAATATTTATAACAATGCAGGTTTCTTTTACTTTAATAAAAATACATACTCCAGAAATTTAGCTACTTTACGTATAATTGCAGCTTTTCACATCCGTATTAATTTAAACATTCTGAATTTCGTCGCCATACTCCAGAATAATTAACGAGAAGTTTATCTCGGTGCGATTATAACGTGTAGTAACTGAGAATTAAATGAAGTACGCTAATTGCAGCTCACGAATCCCAGTCACAGGATGATAAATTAACATCTTTAATCACGAAGAGTAGTATATCACAAGTAATATTAATGCTCCAAATTTAGAATAAATGGAAATGGTTTTAATTTAAATAAAATAAAATGTGTGATTTGCTAAAGAATGACAAGCTCACTCTTATGATATTGATTTAATAAAATATCACAATTCCAGAGAACTTTTTATAAAGATTTTATTTGGATACATCATTTTTGGGAACTCCAATTACCATTAAAAAAATTAACATAGTGATAGATTTGTTAAATTGAAAGTCTATAATGCAATTTTTTATCTACTATATATATATATATATATATATGTATGTGTGTGTGTAGATATATGGATTGATAGATAGATATAGATAACAATATGATTAAAAACATAAAATACATAAAATGCATTTGCTTAAACGAATCTTTAAAAAAATCAAATTTAGTTGTAAATTAAGTGCATAAAAATAAATGGAATTAGTTATATAGCCAAATACTTAAGAATACTCAAAAGTGGAATAAAATATATATAATAGAACATATATATATATAGAACATGTAAATATAGTAGAATATGTAAATATAGTGGAACAATATCAAACAAAATATTCCTAGCAAAAAGTTATAACGTAGAAGATTTACTTTGAAATTGTAATCTTTATTTACAGGCACAAATCAACGGCAATATTAATTTTGAAAGTGGCTTACCACATCCCTCTTCACTATTTCACAAGAACGAGCAATTCTACACTACTGTCGTGGAGATTTCAAAACTTCATCAAGAGGCTCAATTGGTCCAACGCATCCAAAGGCTGAGAACGTACACCATTTTTCTAGTCTATTACTCTTTTACTCACAGCTTTTATATCTTGCAGTCTAAAGACACCGGGCTAGAAATTTGCATAAAACTCATAAAGCACAGTTGACTGTAGACTCGGAGTGCCCCCACTGAGCTCGATAATAATACGGAGAGCTAACTCCCTATTCTGATACATTGAATCCAGCGGTTCGCCCATGAATTTTCCGACGAAAATCTTTGGCAAAACATAGATTTTCCCCGGAAGGATAGTATGGGGTAGAGGTTTTCAAATTGAATTTTTTAATTAAGATGAAATTGCTACAATTTTCTCTGATATATATTTTTTATTAGAAATCTATTGATTTTACTTAAATTCATAGAAAATTTTCAATTTGATATTAGTTAAAAGTAAAACTTTAGTTTAACTCAAAAAAAATTAAGAAACATTTGTTAAATATTGCTCATAAAAATATAAAAAAAATATAGAAATAACCAAAAATAATAAAAAAATTGCAAAAAAGCTTCAAAAAATGCTTGTAATACTAAGAAAAATTGAGGACTCATTACTTGCGCGCATTGAAATGTGTGATGCGGTCCCGGCAGAAAGTTGGTCGGATCGCTGAGTACGCCCTCCGTATTATATATCGATCTCAATGAGTGCCACACATACTTCGTAAAGTTAGAGTTGCATAAAGTACAGATGTCGCTCTTGTGCTACACGTGTTAAATCAATGACGTCACGAACTCACGCAAAACACAAGAGTGCGTTTATTACATAGGGACACTCCTTACACACCTTCTTAATTCACATGCACTCGTGTGCATAAAGGCACGTTTAGTACACATTGTCAACATATTAAGCATACTTAAATACACTTTCTCAGTAACACAAAATATACTTTGCATACACTTGTTGGTTTTATTCGTAAATATTAATATTTGCGTATAGTATTTATTTCTTAAGACCAGATATACCCTGTAGGATACACATTTTTATTATTCTATTTCAAGTATATAATAATTGTTAAAAAACAAAATTGGTGAGAATGGATCTCAATAGATAGCAGAACTAAATAAAACCGAAATTCTCTCTAATAGCGCTTTTTTAGTGAGCTATGTGTTTTATAAAAATGGCTTGTAGCAAAAATGTATGATATATATATATAAGAATTTAAATAATTTTACGCAATATTAAAATACCATTTTTAAATTCCATTAGTAGTAAAAGATTATTAAATGTGTATTTATTTTTTTCTTTTTCAACATTTTCGCAACTGAAAAAAAGGAAAATAAAAGAAAAACACCCTTCACAAACTGTCAAAAAATCCACTTTTTCAGTCCCCATTTATCATCACATTTTACGCACAAAAATTAAATTATTTTTTTTTTCTCTTTTCAATCTTTCTTAGTTATTAGTCTGTTAAAAAGAATTCATAGCTAGAATAAAAAATATATAAAAATAAACACTGGGGTCAGAAGAGGACAATATTCTTTTTATTCTATCTATTAGTAATTAAAATTTGCAAATAAATGTTTAGGCAGGGTATACATATTTCTATACTCCCAAATTTCCTCAGGTGACTGTTGATATATTTAAGACGAAGAACGATAATAAAAAAAAATAATGTTCAAAACATTGTCGTGCAGTTGCTATTACTTATTAAGATCTCTTTTGCATTTCATATTAAATCTAGGATGTACTACCCATTTATAAAGTAGCCTGTTCTCTAAATGTGTTTCTTAGTTCTAGAAATATAGTTGATAAAGTCCTGTTTTTATCACTACAGCACACACACACCACTGTTAAAGAGCATAAACATTTTATTATAAGTTAGGTTTTATCCACATTTCTAATTTTACCATTTCAGAAATTATTTGAAGAAAAAGTGAGCTACTTACGCAAACTGTATAGCGATATGTTGTATGTAGATTTTCACCCTTCATGTAGATTTTCATTTTGAAGCAGTGGATTTCCCATTTTTCCAAATGTTAGAATACGAAATGTAATTTACTTAAAATTGCATTATATTTAAAATAGCACAAATTTTCGTTTATATGCATATACTGAAATTGTTTAGCTGGACATTTGAATAAATTAATAGTAATCAGACTACCAAAGAAAACTGGTCAGATGTGGCAATCCAAAAATTTCTTCTATCTTATGCATGTTAATACTTCCTCAAAAATATGGCATAGCAGCGATAATTGTCAGGTGGACAACACCTAACCGGTACAATAAAATCCTCTCAACAACAACCTATGTCAAATTATAACTGAATCTGAAGTTTTATGAAAATCCGTGCATTAGTTTTTAGATACAGCTATTCCAAAATCTTTTTAAAAATCCTGCATAGCAGTGCCATATGTTGGGTGGAGGTACACAAATAAGTAAACAACATAAGTTTTTTATCAGATACTAATTGAATTTTAAGTTTGATGTAAATCCATGTATTAGTACTTGAGATATAGCCATTTCGAAATCGGGAAAAATGCAGCATAGCAGCGCAATCTCTGGAGCGATTTACACCACAAACTAAACAACAATAATCTATATCAAGCAATCTAAAGTTTTAGGAAAAATCGTGCATTAGTTCTTGAGATAGAGCTATTGCGATAATCATGAATAATGCACCATGATAGAGTAACTTTTTGAGCGATTTATATCAAATCATAATCTGTACCATGTTATATCAAGTACTAACTGAATCTAAAGTTTTATGAAAATCCATGCTCTAATTTTTGAAATATGGCTATTGTCGAAATGTACATAATGCAGTATATCACCGCCAGCTCTTGAGCAACATACACGAAATGCTACTCACAAAGAAGGTCTCAATTGGAGGCATACTCAGAATTTTTGGAAAAAAATACGAATTAAACTACTCATGTAGGTAATAAAGGATCAGTGAAAATTAGCGGCGGAATTACATTATTAGATATGTAAAAAAATAAAATAGTTTGGAATAATTGGCGTGAAAAGCTGAAAGCGACGCGGGATTTGTCGAGCAGTGCATTTCCTCGCCAAAAGCAGACGATTTTAACGAATCTGAAAATTGATTTTAATTGACTTCACTGTTAAAAATCTGCAGCATTTACTGCAACGTCACTCCACTACTTTTATAGAATATCTCTCTTCTGACCAATGAGAATGCTCCATAACACTGTGAATTGACCGTGTCATACACTGTTAAAAATCTGCTGCATTTTGTTGCAACGCACTCCACCACTTGTATATAATATCTCTATTCCAACCAATGAGAAAACTCCATTTCACGGCCAAGTAACCGTTTTCTATACAAGCAAGGGAGTGCGTTGCAACAAAATGCAGCAGATTTTTAACAGTGTATTTTTCAATTTGGAACAATTTTAATCAATTTAAATTGTGTTTTAAATGATAAAATATATTAATTTCATTTTGTTATAAGTACATATAAACGTATATGACAAAATTACACTTAAAGTAAAGTAAAAATGCAAAACTAAAATTACTTAAACTAAACTTATTTAAATAAATTGAACATAGAAAGTTTTTTCTTTAAAAAGTATTCGAAGCGTAAAAGCGTATTTTTCAAAATTTCGTTTTTTCGCCAACCGGAGATAAATCGCCAAATAAACGAATTTTTTATTATTTTTTTACGGACGTTATAAGGAGGTTCCGCCGAAATTTCTTTTATAAACATATATAACTATATAAGAAGAACATTCTGTAATTTTTTCAGATTTTTCTGAGTATGCCCGTATGGAGACCTTCCTTGTCAGATCTATTTTATACCAAGTTTTAATAGAATCTAAAGTTTTAAGAAATTCAGTGCATTAGTTCTGGAAATAGAGCGCCCACAAATTTTTTGTCACATGCACAGACAGACAGACTGAAACACTGATAGACAGAAAGACTAACTGGCGGAATTTTTTAAAAACATGTTTTTCGTATTCTCGGATTCTTAAAACGTGTAAATCTGTCAAAAATCGGATTTCGAAGATATTTATGAATCGTAATTTTCTTCTTGTAAAGATAGAAGAAAATAAGAAGAGGAGGAATTCATGGTCCGTTTGATATTATCGTAAAATCTGATTCATTTATATACTAAAATATTACTCCAGTAAAGATTTAGTCTTTCAAACTTTGTTAATTTTTTAGTAAGAACTTTAACATTTTTAGTCAGTTATTTATTGCTTTTACATATGATTTACTTACATATCATATTCTTTCTGCTCTAGTAATAGAACTCATGAGGGATTGTTTCTTTTCTTTGACTTTTCATTAAAAAAAGAAAAAAACTTTGAATTGATTTTTTTAAGTTATTTGAAACATTCTTATATTAGGTATATTTTTTAAGTGCTTTTACTGGATACATTAGAAAATTAGAAATAACAATTATTGCATTCTTACAAGTATATTGTTTACATGTACCATTATATAACCTGGAGAAAGAGAAATGCCGTACATTCTTAAATATTTATTGCTTCTTATTTGTTCATGGCCACAAAATTAATTATACTGCCATTCAGGAAGTGTACTTTTCGGAAGAGATAAATCACAGATAATTAATCTTCGCTTTTCATCATGAAAATGAATAGAGGAAGCTTGGGGTATTTGAACTGTTATTTTAACCTATGTTTGCTAGGAAGGAAAACTGACATAGTTGCAGTACATGAACTTACTGTAAAATTACTCGCATGAATGGAGCTGGACAAGAATTATATTTAGTTACTGCAAAATTCCGAGATGTATATTTCTGTATCAATAATTTTGCAAGCATTGTTGCAATTAATTACGTTATGTGAGAGTACAGAACTAAAATTAGTCGACACAAACACAAATAATGCTTTTTATAAATAATAACAAATATTTATGCATATATTGTGATCACATAATTAATTTAGATCACACTTCACATTCTATTGCTTATTCGGAAATATAGCTAGTTTTACCTCTAAACGCAGTTGAAGAAATGACAAAAAATCATTTTATCTAATATTATTTTAAAAAAAGACTAGTGGGATCTAACAATCTCAAAACGTTTTGTTATATACATTTTATTGAAAAAGTAATTGCACATCTTAATATCTTAATGAGTTACAGATATTATTACTTCAATATTATCGGCTCAATGCTATACTAACTTTGATTTTCATCTTAAAATCCTGCTTCAATCAATTAATCGGAGAAAAAACAAGTTAATATAGGTAAACATATTTATTAAAATTTATAGTTCTTTCTTTTTTTGCGCTAATGGGCTGTTTGCGAATAGCCGGCTAAGCAGGATGGGAGTTCTCCACGCTGTGCGAGCCACCAATGGATGATATAGCTATGTAAAATCGAAACAATTGTACATAAATTGGTATCACAGCACCCCTTTCCCGCGGAATATTTCCAAATTCAGGAAAGACCTGCTGGCCATAGCCAAAAATTATGCACAAAAAATATTTGGTTAAATTGTATACATAACTTTGTACATTTTTCGATGGTACATTAAAACAAAGTGTCCATAATTGCTATTACAGCTACTTTTTTCCGGCGCAATATTTTCAAATTCAATGTGAAAGTTATGGCTGTATCCAAAAGCATACAAAAATGATTCAATTCTCCTCCCTCCCAATGCATACATTTATGGAGTTTTAAATATTAAAATATTAAAAATGGCACATGCATCGCTATTCAAATTCTCCCACTCCTGCCGAATTGTTTCAAATACATGGAGTCCTGCTTGCGGTAGCCAAAATGTACAAATAAATGGTTCAACTGTATGCATAAATTCGTACATACACAAAAATTTTGAAACAATTATATCCATAAATTTATAAACTTTTTAAAGAAATTTCTTCTTTCTTTTTTTCTTAATAAAGAAAAAAGAATAGAAATCGCTAATACAACGCCCCCTTCCTGTAGGTTTTTTTTTCATATTTAGGAAGTACATGCTTGCCAGAAACAAAAACATTCATAAAAATTTAGTTCAAACCTATGCATAGATTCACTCACTTTTCGGTGGTGCAATAATGAAAATTGCACAGACATTGCTAATACAGTGATCTCTTCCAATGGAATATTTACAAATTGAAGCGGGAGCTAATTACCTTAGGAGAAAATGTACACAAAAAATTAGTCCAATTATATGCATAATTTTATAAAGTTTTCGATAGTGCAATAATGAAAATAGCATAAAAAGTGCTAACACGACTCCCCCTTCCCGTAGATTTCTTCCAAGTTCAGGAAAGATCTGCTTGTCACAGACAAAAACATACATGAAAACTTTGATTCAATTCTGCTGATAACTTCACACATTTTTCGATGGTACAATGATAAAATCAGAGCAGATATCACAACAATAGAGCCATCTTCTGGCGGATAATTTTCAAATTCAGGGAGAATCTGCTAGCCATAGCACAGAACATATGTAATATATTTGATTCAATTTTATTCATAACTTTACAATCATTTCAATGGTACAATATTAAAAATGGCACCAAAATCTCTATTATAGCTTTCCTTCCGAGAGAATATTTCGAAGGTGAAAAAGGATGTATTTTCCACAACCAAAAACACACAAAAAAGTTTGGTTGAAATATATCCATAACTGCACATTACTTTTCGATAGTACAGTAATGAAATTCGCGAACATCGCAATTATAGTCTTCCCTTTCGGAGGAGTTTTTTTTCTTTAATTGGTGGAGGGCATGCTTGCACAACCAAATCATACAAAAATGTTGTGTTCCATTCTATGCATAACTTCTTACATTTTCACGAACACACAGACAGGCAAGGTCAAAAATGGATAGTAAAAAAATATCGCATGAATCTGCTAAGTTTCATTCTCAAATTGTGGCTGCAGTGTACGGCCGGTGTGAAATCGAAAGGCGTCGCGCCGGTGATTAAGGAATTCTTCATTTTAAAATTACATTTTACTTGCTCATTTCTGCATTGCGTCTAGTGTTTAGCCATAAAACAGAGCGTTGAACTATGTAATCTTGATGATATGGACTACCTTTCGTGGCAGTACTTCAATCACATTTCGAGGTGCCTGATTGTGGTGAAAAACAGGAATAACTAATTGTGAAATATGATGATCCGCCAAACAAGATGACAATTTTATGATTAGTAATGCTTTCAAAAGTCGTGAAGTATTTATCTTTGGAAATATTTATTGGAAAATTCTCTAGAAATATTTATCTGGACGCGTAAGTACGCAACTTATTTGTTAATCGGGTAATAAAGAAATGAAACATAATTGGCTTCTTCCGTGACGAAAGACAGTTGTCGCTTGCAACGAAATTTAATGAAAGCTTTTAATATAAAATTACAAAGCTCTCATAGTATGAAATAACAGACTATCATTCTATAACATTGAAAAATTCTTGTACAGTAAAATTTCATAAGTATTATACAATAAAATTATAACTGTACAATAATTAATCTCATAATAATCGCAAACAGCTTTTTAATGTTTAATTAGTGTTAATATTTTTTAAAATGTTTATATTATAAAAAAAATTATAGTGAGAGGTTCGTGTTCCTCCCGTTTTCCCTTTTCCGTATGCTCATAATCGACATGCATCAGAATATCTGGTTTTGTTAAATTTGTTATTATTTTGTTGATATATGTTGTTAATACAGGGTATCCAGCAAATAGGTATCCACGATTTCAAAATTAAATTTCTCAAAACCCAAAATTGATAAAATTATGTGGCAAACGAATTGTTTATAAATTGAACTGTAAGAATGTTATACAGAAGTTTTTAACGGTGACTATTTTGAAAAGATTGTGTTCTGATTGCAAAGAATGCTTAACTTGACATTTTATTGTTTTGGATTGCTTGTAGAGAACGAGTTTTTCTGCATACAGAGACATATTTTAACGATTTTTCGAACTAATTTCTTTTTTGAGTTTCAGAAATTCCAAAAATTTAGTTCCAAAAATCTTTAAAATATGGCCCTGTACGCCGAAAAACTTTTTCTCTGCAAGCAATCTAAGACAAGAAAAATGTCAAATCAAGCATTCTTTGCAATCAGAACAAAATCTTTTCAAAATATTCACCGTTCAAAATTTCTGAATAACATTTTTACGGCTTGCCTTTTAAGCAAACCGTTTACCACTTAAATCTGACTTTTGTTTTTGAGAACTTTATTTTTGAAATCGGGGTCTTATTTGATGGACACCCTGTAACTACTATTATGCAATAATTTTAATAAGTCCATTTTTATCTAAGAATGCAATAATTCCCTTCCTGAATTTGTCTGTTCTTAATAATTTGCACTTAAGTCCCGTATATGTAATTTTTGTTACTATAAAACAGACGGCAAAACCATCAATCCGCTCACAAACAATTGTAAAGCAACGTGCTTTATAGTTTAATAACAACAAAATATTACATTTAAAACATTTTTTTATATAATTTTTCTTAAACATGCACAAAAATGTTCTTTTATATACCTGTACAGACAATTTTAGGTTGGACGTATGGTACACTTATAGCAAACAAATAAAAAAAATGAAAAAAATTTGTGTTCATTTTTCAGTTATTTCAAAATTTGAGTCATTTATAGTATATTTTCGCTCAGTAAACAATTAGTATTTTAAATATATATTAAATATATTTAGCTAATTATCACATCTTTATTTTACTATACAAATGGAATCAGTGTGCATTCAATTCGTGTGAGATTTGCTTCACTTTCAAATTTAAACTTTTACTAAAGCAAAAATAAATAAAATAAAGAAAATACGCATGCTTTATTTATATAAGATAATTTATTTCCAATTCTTTAAAAGATTACTCTCATAGTGAAAAATAATAAATAATACTTACTACATATATACGAGTAATTAAATATCTTGTTCAGAAATATTGATATATTTGCAGTGAGAATAGAGAATGTCATACCCTCTTAAGTATTTATTAGCAATTATCTTTTCATGGTCACAGAACTACTTATACTGCCATTCCGAAAATGAGAATTACTGAAGAGAAAAATCACAGATAATTAATCTTCGCTTTTCAGCATGAAAGTGAATAAAAGATGCGCAAATAATTTAAATTATTGTTTTCCTAGTTAATCAGTTAAGACAGGAAACGGTAGATGAAGTTGCGCTAAAGTTACGTGCATGAAAGAAGCAGTAGGAATGTCATATTTACTTGCTTCAGACATCCCAGACGTATGAATATTGGATAATGAATATTTATATACATCTTTGATACAAATAATTACGTTGCGTCAATATGGAATATACAAACTTAAATTAAATATAAAATAAGCCGACTGATTTTTTTGATCCTGACTGATTCTGACTGGCCGATCCTGACTGATTTTTTTCAATTCGTGTGCGATTTGCTCCACTTTCAAATTTAAACTTTTACTAAAGCAAAAATAAATAAAATAAATAAAATACGCATGCTTTATTTATATAAGATAATTTATTTCCAGTTCTTTAAAAGATTACTGCTCATAGTGAAAAATAAGAAATAATACTTACTATATATATACGAGTAATTAAATATCTTATTCCGAAATACTGATATATTTGCAGTGAGAACAGAGAATGTCATACCCTCTTAAGTATTTATTAGCAATTATCTTTTCATGGTCACAGAATTACTTATACTGCCATTCCGAAAGTGAGAATTACTGAAGAGAAAAATCACAGATAATTAATCTTCGCTTTTCATCATGAAAGTGAATAAAAGATGCGCAAATAATTTAAATTATTGTTTTCCTAGTTAATCAGTTAAGACAGGAAACGGTAGATGAAGTTGCGCTAAAGTTACGTACATGTAAAAAGCAGTAGGAATGTCATATTTACTTGCTTCAGACATCCCAGACGTATGAATATTGGATAATGAATATTTATATACATTTTTGTTACAAATAATTACGTTGCGTCAATATGGAATATAGAAACTTAAATATAAAATAAGCCGACTGATTAATTATGAGGAAGTCATTATAAGGGAATCTCTTGAAATTTTCAAATAAAGATATAGTTTGTAACAATGCATTGCCGTATGACATCCATGGAGTTTGGAAGGAATTGCTATATAATTGGTGAAAGCATGTTTTTTTTTTTTTTTTTTTTTTTTCATAAACATGAATATCTTATTCTCTCACCTTACCTTTTGCATTACCTTGAACTACAAGTCTCTTCTAGACAAATATGTGCAAAGAGAAGTAATATCACTTAAATAATCAAAAATGCAGACTCTGAATTCGCTAAAACATTTATGGATTTTCAAATTATATTTAAAGTACTAAGTGTATTTTAATAATCTTCTGTTTTTCATGTACCAACTTGCAAACAATTTTAGCGCATTTTATTTGTTTTTTATATGAATTTAATCACAATATACAGGGTGTTTCCAATTTTTTTTATAATAAAAGAGGGGTGATAGTACACATCAAGACAAACATTATTAAATAGGAAACCAAGGGTCCCAAACGTTTTCCAAAGGAGAGAGCCGCTATCAAAGTTTAGGGACCAAAATTTCATATAAACATAAAAAACGGAAAAATCGGTCGATTGATTTGTTGTTTTCAATAAAATTATTCTTTATGTCGGCATTTTCTTGAAATTAAATTATAAACATAAATTAAAAAAAAATACTGATAGAGGGCGCTTTAGACTTCGGAGTAACGAACAACTGTTTTTGGCCGGTATTTTTTGCATTCCATTAAATGTTTTCGTAAGCTTAGACTCAAACTTAAATTTTGAGCTCAAAATATGAAAATGGGAGTGGTTAAGTAGCACAAACGGAACTGTGTTCAGAATGTTCAAAGTTCAAATGATTATAAAAATCGGAAAAATTGGTTCATCGATTTGCGGTTTTCACTAAAACTATTCTTTATGTCGGTATTTTCTTAAAAATAAATTATAAAGATAATTTTCAAAAAAACGCCGATAGAGGGCGCTTTAGACTTTGGAGTAACGAACAACTCTTTTTTGGCGTTATTTTTTGCATCTTATTAAATGCTTTTGTAAGCTTAGACTTAAACTTAAATTTTGAGCTCAAAATCTGAATAGTTGGGAGTAGTTAAGTAGACAAACTGAACTGTATTCAGAGGGTTCAAATTTCAAATGATTATAAAAAACGGAAAAATTGGTCGATTCGTTTGCGGTTTTTACTAAAACTAATTTTTAAATGAGCATTTTCTTGAAAATAAATTTTAAAGATAAATTTCACAAAGTGCCGATAGAGGGCGCCTTAGACTTTGGAGTAGCGTACAATTATTTTTAACTGTTATTTTTTAAATCTCATTAAATGCTTTCAAATGCATAAATTTAAATTTTAGGCTCAAATTCTGAATCGTTGGGAGTGTTTAAGTAGCGAAAAACTGAATTGTGTTCGAGGAGGTGGGAGTGTTAAATTTCGACTCCTGAAGACATTTCAATTTGCGCTACTTAACTACTCCTAATTATTCAGATTTTGAGCTCAAAATTTAAGTTTAAATCTAAGCTTCCGAAAACATTTAATAAGTTTTTGCAAGCATTTAATTAGAACAAAAAAATAATGGTTAAAATTAATTGCTGGTTACTCTGAAGTTTAAAGCGCCCTCTAATGGAAGTTTTTTAATTTAACCTTAAAATTTATTTTCAAGAAGATACTGACATAAAAAATAGTTTTATTTTAAACCGCAAACGAAACGACAAATTTTTGCATTTTCTATAATTATTTTAACTTTATTTATACTTTACCGTTTTTTATAATCATTTGATATTTGAACCCTCTGAACACAGTTCAGTTTGTGCTATTTTCCCACTCCCACTTTCAGATTTTGAGCTCAAAATTTAAATTTGAGTCTAAGCCTACGAAAACATTTAATGGAATGCAAAAAATACCGGCAAAAAATAGTTGTTCGTTACTCCGAAGTCTACAGCGCCCTCTATCAGTATATTTTTTAATTTATGTTTATAATTTAATTTCAAGAAAATGCCGACATAAAGAATAATTTTATTGAAAACAACAAATCAATCGACCGATTTTTCCGTTTTTTATAATCATTTGAAATTTGAACCCTCTGAACAGTTCAGTTTGTGCTTCTTAACCAATCGCACTTTCAGATTTTGAGCACAAAATTTAAGTTTCAGTCTAAGCTTAAAAAAACATTTAATGGGATGCAAAAAATAGCTGTTCGTTACTCCAAAGTCTAAAGCGCCCTGTATCGGCATTTTTTGAAATTTATCTTTATAGTTTAATTTCAAGAAAATGACGACCTAAAGAATAATTTTAGTGAAAACCGCAAATCAATCGACCGATTTTACTTACCCATCATACGTAGTATAGGGTAAATCTTGCAATCGTTTTGAAAATCAAAAAAAAAATTTTGACGGATTTACACGTTTTAGATAGTGGAGATTCCGAAAAACATATTTTTAGAAAAAAAAAATTTGCCGTCCGTCTGTCTGTCTGTCTGTCTGTCTGTCTGTCAGTCTGTCTGTCTGTAAACGCTCTATCTCCCGAACAAATTGAGATAGACACTTGAAATTTTGTATGTAGTTAGTATGTAAGAATAGGACGAAGCCTATTTAATATCAGCAACCTCGATTATCTGGAACAATTTTTTTCGGACCCTCGAAAAATTCGTTCTGATGAAAGGTATGCAAAAATTTTCGAATTTTTTTTGTTTTAAGAAATGGACGTAAAAGGCAATAAAATGACACACATTTTGCATATAAAACGAAGTCGATCGGATTATTAGTTGCCGAGATATTTGTAATTCTGTTTTCCACATTCTTCGATTTTTCATGACCCTGTATTTCATTCAAATTTCAATTCAGAGGTATATTTTAATTGGAAATGAGACGCTTAATCCGACACAGTTAATTGTTAGTTAATAGAATTATGATTTTTGGAGTTATAAGGATGTTTTCTTTACGCAGTTCGGTACTACTTGAGTAGTTTGGCGTTTTACATAATTTGTGGAAATTGGTACATCAGCAGTTCTTTAATAAAGCATTGCTATGAATAACAATATTTAAATTTTGTTTATGAATTACAATGCATTGTATAAATAGTTTTCACATGTTTTATTTTCATATACATATCCATGATGGGTAAGTATTACGGTGGCCCCCAACGACTAGTTTCTGTTTTCTATGTTTATTTGAAATTTTGGTCCCTAAACTTTAATGGCGGCTATCTCCTTTGAAAAGCATTTGGGACCCTTGGTCTTTTATTTAATATTGTTTGTCTTAATGTGTACTATCACCCATCTTTTATTGTAAAAAATATTTGGAAACACCTTGTATATACATATATATATATATGTATACATTAATTAATATTATACATATAAGAAATGACATTAAATTCTTCATGTGTTTATGTTTAGCACATTATATTACACTCATTTGTATCGTTTATTCGGATATATTACTAGTCTCACTCCTAAAATAAAAAAACTAGTCGTTGGGGGCCACCGTAATACTTACCCATCATGGATATATATATGAAAATAAAATATGTGAAACTATTTATACAATGCATTGCAATTCATAAACAAAATTTTAATATTGTTAATATACATAGTAATGCTAAATTAAAGAAGTGCTGATGTACCAATTTCGACAAATTATATAAAACGCCAAACTACTCAAGTAGTACCGAACTGCGTAAAAGAAACATCCTTATAACTCCAAAAATAATAATTCTATTAACTAACAATTAACTGCGTCGGATTAAGCGTCTCATTTTCAATTAAAATAAACTTCTGAATTGAAATTTGAATGAAATACAGGGTCATGAAAAATCGAAGAATGTGGAAAACAAGATTACAAATATCTTGGCAATTAATAATCTGATCGACTTCGTTCTGTATGCAAAATGTGTGTTATTTTATTGCCTTTTACGTCCATTCCTTAGAAGAAAAAAATTCGAAAATTTTTATATAGCTTTCATCAGAACGAATTTTTCGAGAGTCCGAAAAAAATAGTTCCGGACAATCGAGGTTGCTGATATTAAATAGGGTTCGTCCCATTCTTACATACTAACTAGATACAAAATTTCAAGTCTCTATCTCAATTTGTTCGGGAGATAGAGCGTTTACAGACAGACAGACTGACATACAGACAGACGGACGGCAAATTTTTTTTTCTAAAAATATGTTTTTCGGAATTTCCACTATCTAAAACGTGTAAATCCGTCAAAAATTTTTTTCGATTTTCAAAACGATTGCAAGACGTACCCTATACTACGTATGATGGGTAAGTAATAAATAAAAAAACATTCTTGTCATCTATCCATTATAACATTTCTTTTCTTTATAACCTAACAAAAATAGTAGAAACAATGTACCTCTTTCTTTATTGTTTAAAAATAGTTTTATTCAGAATACTAAAATATGGTCACATGCATCGACCACATTTTTTATAATTATTAAAATGAAATATTAATTTTCTGAAGCGAGGACGAATTCTAAATTTTATTTCTTGATTTTATTTTCCTAAGTTGGACGTGCATTTAACTGCCTAATTTCTGTATAGATGATTGAACAAACACACTTCCTCTGTTTTAAGATGCACTGTGAAAAGAGTAAAGTTTATAAAAAATTTAGGATAGGGAGCAATATCAAAGAGTTATTTTTTGTTCCCCTCAGTTGAAAACTACAGTGAACAGCAACTAAAGTTTGCTGCAGAACAAATGTCATCAAAGACTGTTAAAACCATAGAGTATAAAACAACTGACTGTTCATACCGTTTCGAGATCATATCTCGTGATCTGTATATTCTCCTGATATAGTATCCTCTGTTTTTTGTTATCACGGTCAAAATACAGATTTTAATGTATTAATCTAAAATCCGTACTGTTTGGCAGAAAAAAGTCCGCACTTTAAGATATTTTTAAAAAATTTATTTCCTGGTTATGCAGTTTTAATTTATGTCTCCTTTGCAAGTAATATGGTTTTTCCTTGAATAAAATTTTTCTTTTGTTCGCCGTCAGCAAGATAAAAATTATTCGCCTGATCTAGAATAAGATGTATTCGAATGTTTATTTTTTCTTTATTTGTAAATATCGTATTAAATGTCTTTAATTAAATTAAAATTTTAGATGAGAACATCCTATTTTGTTCTATTTATGCCGATGTGAAATCGGGATTATTTTACTATTAAGGAAACTACGTGGTTTTATTTGTTGAAGATTGTTGTGTTGTTTTGCTCAGACTATTATTTAAAAAGTAATTTTTGAATCTGATAAGATACGGCAGTATAACCCTTTGCAGTGCTTCAAACACATTTTGTTGTACGGTGAGTATGTCTCTCTTACAATCCAGAGATAGCTGTTTATCCATGGCGATTCTCTCCGAAACACGATGTCAAGTTCATGACACCATTTATATATTTACTATAGTATATTTACTCATTAATATATAACACATTTGCATTTAATTTCATTTATAAGTCTATACGGTTGATGTGTATAAATATATTGAATTGAAAAACTTTTTCAATAAATTTTTTATGGTACAACATTTCTCTACTCCTTTAAGACAGGGAGAATTTAGGTAGAAATTAATAATGCTTGTTTTTAACCCTAATCAGTTGGATCATATTTGATTGAAAAAAAAATCAATTAAATTTCCGATGTTAGGTTAAGTTAACGTACGATCCACACGATTATGTGGTGCAGGCTCGGTTAAATCACAGAAAAAGAGGAAATTGTTTTTCTTTTTCCTTAGGATCACCAACACAATTGTTTAGGTCAGAGCTTAAAGAGCAGATATTGAAAGTAGTATAATATCAGGTATTCAAATTTAATTGGCAGTTTTTAAAAATATTTTTTTAAATTATCTATTATTTTTGGATTGCCTATTTTTTTTTCTAAATTTTTGGATTATCTATTATTTTTGGATTACCTATTTTTTTCTAATTTTTTGGATTATCTATTATTTTGATGTGATCGAAAATAAGATTTCGTACAACGAATAATTTAGAAAATATGAATTTCATTAAAACAAAGATGAAAACCCTCGCGCCAAGCATAGTGTATAGCCCTCGCGCCGTGTATCCTTGCCTTTCAACTGGCTGTCACTGGTGGATTAAAGCAGCAATTTTTTCCAACGATGACTATCACCGCTATACACTATCCCAATTTCGTTTAGAACTTCGGATGGGTAGCTTTTGGCGAGCTTTTTTATATAAAGCAACCTTTGAATTTCAGGACATTTGAACATTTCAGGGAACCTTTGAAGGTGAGCTTGATGGCCGAGTGGTTAGAGCGCTGAACTTGTAATCAGACGTTCTGGGTTCGAAACCTTCGAGGCCCAAAAGTCGGTTTGTATATTTTTTAATTTTTTATAATTGTGCACTCTGGATTAAGGATGCCATCTTTTCACTCTAAATAAAGATGCCATTTTGGCTCCTTTAGGGGTGTCACCAGCGGTGTCACAAGCCTTTCACCCTTAAAAGGTGCAATGTGTCACCATTTGTTTTAACAGTGTAAAAGTTAAAAAACAATTTTGAAAATGCTGAATGCAGTTGAAATCCCATTTTCAGAATTTACCTTCTACAGTTAGAAAAGTATTGGAATCTTCTTGTACTTTATATCATTTATAGATTTATACTTATACATGATTTATAAATTTATCTATTTACTAGTTAGTATGGAAAAATTCGGTTCATTTAAAAATCGCATCAAAAATGTTAAAAATTCCCCTTTAGCAATAAGCGGAAATATTCTGGAGATATTTTTTAAGCCCTATCAATTTTTCTGTAGAATTTACACATCGCATAATGAAGCAAAATGCGAAATAATTTATTATAAATTCCCGTACATTAGCTGAAGTTTTACTTCTAGATATATTTATTTCTAGGCAGTACTGAGAACGCGTTCTTTTCTTTATTAATAAATTGTTTTCTTTACCCTTGTAAATGAACGATGAACACTATGCACAATATATTATATTCTAAACCAGCGGTTCCCAAACTTTCTTGGCGTGCGACCCATCTTTCAATGAAAAAAAATTTCACGAACCACCTTTTAATAAAAAAAAATTTGCGACCCACTCAAGATAAAATTGTAATCAGTATAGTAATTTTTGTACGATCTCTATACGCTCGGCTATCGTATCCTATGAAAAAACGCAAATTTCCGTACGGAAGATACATTATCAACAAACGCAAGAAACATTAATCTCAATGTGTGTAAATAAATAGTAGTTAAAACAATGCAGAAACTACAAAGATAGTTAAAAGTACGTTTAATTATTATGAATACATAACTTTATAATCAATAAGATTTTTGGTACCAATATGGGAACTATATTAACACATAGTTTGTCTCATTACTTGTTTATCAAAAACAGTAAAGTAGAAAAAGCATGTTCTCATAAACATGAAGTGACCTGAAAGCTGATTTAAATATTTCTGGATATTCTGTTCTAATATTTATCTAGAACGAAATTAAGGATTTTCCCTTGAAATATTATTTCCTGTTGAAATTGTCATATCTTTTTAAACAGATGAAAGATAAGATATATTTTGATGTCAAATCTCGATTGTTCCGCGACCCACCAAAACAACTGCCGCGGCCAACTAGTATATACCCCGTAGAATAAAAATTGCAATTAGGAAAACTTTCCTTCGTGAACTCTTCGTTTACAGGCATGGTAAAGTTGTGTAAGTCACGAATTTAGGAGAACTTTGGATTTTAATATCTCCGTCAGATTTTTAGATATTTAGATGATTTTTTTTGGTTCAATTTAGTAATGGATAAGGAATAATTTCCTTATTGGGGATTTTGCGCTACATGGGACGCATAAAAATTTAATTTTCGTATTTTTTCAAATACACCCCCCCCCCCATGGAGTTGAAACTTATCTTATCAGAAATTTCACTTTTTTAATGAATTTTTGCAATTGGAAGTATGGGTCTAGGAGCAATATTTAAGGAAATAGCCTATTGTTTCGATATTTATGACTCACCCTGTATATATATATTTTCTTCAGGTACAAATTTTAAAATTTCAACATAATTTTCACTTATGAGTAGTATATGTGCTTTCCATAATCACTATTAGTGATACTTAAAAATACATAAAGCTATTTCCTGCATACAAAAATTAAAATAAAATTATAAATATTTCATATCACATCAATTCTTTATAATGATCACTGAAAGAACAATCAATTAAAAAATAAATCTAGAAAGAAAAAAATCAATCAATTACTTTTTGAAGAAATTTACATTTATATTTTCTATAATAAATTACAGCAAAGAAAATAAAATTTTACTTCACCAGAGTAAATAATATTTGTTTAGCCATTATTCAAGCCAACATTACTTTTAAATATGGGATAGCTCATTATTTATCGACTGTTCCTCTTTCCCCTTCAATTTATTTTCTACATGATCTTGAAAAGATTTTTAAAAAATGAATGTCTATTCTTAGCATTTTCTACATGCATAATAAATTCCCAGTTCGTTGTAAATCTGAAGGAACACAACATTTATATTTAACACTTATAAAAAGATTTATACAAAGCCCCAGTCAAATTCTTTGTGAAAGTTGAAAAAAAAAACATATGAACGAGAGACATTCTCTCTCTTTTTAATTCATTCTTAGGAATAAATAACTTATATCGCATATAATATGTGATGTGTTTGAAATTGTAAATAAGTAGCCCCTGATATGCTATTTCTTTTGGTCAGAAATTAATGAGTCATCGTCTCTAAAAATAATGATATGTTATGTAATACTTCTCTAAAACTAAGCAGATGTATCATTGTACGATTACATATGGATAACTTCTAAGAATCGCACAATTTTGTACTTTTATACCGTCATATTTGGAGCAGGGAGGGGGGGGGGGTGAACATACTTTCAAATGTTTTGTTTGAAAACTGCATATCAGTTTATTTTCGGATATTATTATTATTATTATTGTAGTTTTTAGCGCCATTTTTTATGTTGGTAACTGAAACAGTCCATTTCTGTAGAAAGTAAGGGAAAATTAAATGCATAATAATTATATTTTTTTGTTGCCATTTTCGCGTAACAACTGAAAAAAAATAGTAAAATACGTGCTATTAAAAAAACGATTTTTGATAAAACACGAAGCTATTATAAGCTATACTTAATTTTAAGTATCTATATTACTATTACAAACAAATGAAAGTATATAAATCATTAGATTTTTTTGTCAGATTTTGTCAGGTTAAATGAAGACATTGCTTTATGTTCATTTGAGTATTAGTCTACAATAGTGATGCTATATGCACAGTTTTACTGTAGATGTTTTTGAAGACTGGATTAAAAATGTGGAATTCTTCAGCGGATTACATGATGTCATTTTATATAAAATAAAAGCATGTTCTAAGATTTAAAACTGAAATATGATTCATATTATGTATATTTACATACGTAAATACTTTTTGTTTCAATGGACGACATTAATTCTGAAAAACAAAATTCTGTTTTCTAGTATTTCCCTTATTTTTTGTTTTAAAAAAGAAAAAAGCCTTGAATACGAATACGCTAAAAATGAACTCAATGAAATGTGTAGCTATATTTCATTCATGCGATATTTATATTCATGACATCTTATATTAAATCTAGAAATATAAATTGAAAATTTTTGGTAAATACACAATAGAAAGAAATACACAATAAAATGCTACTTTATTTTAGATAAATTGTTATTCAATTAAATGCTGGAATATAATTTTAAACTAGTATGTTGTGGCCATCACAAAACTTTCTTCAATTTAAATCACGTCAATTAAACCATTTAAAAAGTGAAAATAATTACATCGATTTAGCGCATATATATATAATTTTTGTTTCATTATCTTAATTTTCACTCTAACTTTTTTAATTTTACTGTATTATCTAATTATGTTATATATTCTAGTGTAACAGAATCTGAAATTTGATGAAGTTCTCTGCATTAGTTCTTGAGATATAGCTATCGCAAAAATAGTGCATGGTACGTAGTAGCAATAGTGTATAGCAGCGCCACCTGCAGGCCAATTTTCACGAAAAACCAATAGGCACTAATTCATATCAAGGTCTAACTAAGTATAAAATTTTATTAAATTTCAAGCATTAGTTCTTCAGATAGAGCGCCCACAAAATTTTTGTCACATACAGACAAACTCACATACAGGCAGACGGACAGACTCACAAACAGACATTTTCTAAAAATAGTCAAAACGTGTTCAGGACCTTCTAAAACGCATAAATCCGTCGAAAACCGGAAGTCGAAAATTTTCATGAATCCAATACTTTCTAATTTTAAAGATAAAAGAAAGTAAAATCGTGGTGCAGTATTTGCAATAGTATCTATAATACCGTGTATCTGTAACTGAACGATGAATGCTATACACTATATAATCTGCAATTTATATACAGTTCAATTCAATGATTTTTTTATGTTAGAAGCATTCATTATACTATCGTTAAAAATGCACCTCAAACGATTTTCCAGATATCATAAATTTGTAAAGTAGTGTATCCATGTAAACGAACTATAAATGCTAATATTTAGCGTTCTTCTAAAAAATATGTTGAAGTCCATCTCAATGTGGTGTGTATTAATCTCATTTTGCTTGAAATATCGTGATCGAAAAACATGGTGTTTCTTCCCCAATAAACGTAGTGTAATGGAGTTAATCCGTGTGATCGGTTAAAATATCTATAAAGGTTACACAATTCCTTTTCAACAACAAGCATTTTATAGTACACCGCCATAATGTATAAAAAATTATGGTAGTCCAACGATACTTACGAGAGTTAAAGCATGGATAGACAGGCTGCAGATAGACATATTGAATTCAAGAACAATGTTCTACTATGTTAGAAAGAGTTAAAAAATAACTAAAAACTGTGATAATCAAAAATGTTATTTTATTATTTCATAACATATAAAATTTCATCGATATGTATTACATAGATAAAAGTAAATGAACCCTGAAAGTACACTGTTAAAAATAAAGGAGACAAACCGGTTTCATTTGGCGCCCAGGGGTGAAAAGGAGTTACCATTTGACACCCGCGGGCTTGAAAATATGTTTGGGGTGCCATTTGATCTCTCTGTGGTGGATGAAACGAATTCGTTCAACATAGGTGGATGAAACGAATGAGGTCGCCGGCTTATGTACCCGATACCGGTGATGAAAGCATCGAAATAACCAATCAGCGAAAAACTCGGCATGAAACATCTGAAAGGACAAGTAGTAATATCTGCCGGAAAATAGAAGAAAAAGAAATCGAGAAACGGAAAATAATTAATGCTTTCTAATTACTTGGAAAATAAGTAATTCTAGATAAATCAATTCTCACTTTTTAGAGAGATACTTTTTAAGCTATAACTTCATAAAAAATTACGCTTAACCTCTTCAGTCCTGGAGTACCTATTTGGGTACATTAAAATAAAAGCCAAAATTACAGCCAATTTTTTTTTTTATATAAATGCATGGATTTCTGCTAGTACTATTCAGATACATCACAGTGTCCTATATTACCAATAAATGTGCTATATGTTTAAAGATGGAGGAACCATGTGTCTTTGAAAATGGAACATTTCCAAGATGGATGACATAAACAATTTTCCAACGACTTCACGTCAAAGTATGTAAATAATACAATTTTTTGAGTGAATTAAAAACAATATTTCGCATTTTTTGTAAACTATAATGTTTCAAGAATGATTTGTAGTTGTTTATAAATGTTGTTCATATGTGCATGGATGTGAAAAACATCTGTAAATATGTTGTACCCATTTGGATACAATGGGTCTTAACTATACATTTTCAGCTAAAGAAACTAATTTTCTGCATAACTATTGTGTACATTTAGTTATTAAAAAAAATTTTTAAGAACGAATAAATTATTTAATTTAGTCTTACAAAACAATTTAAAAGGACATTTTTCATTTTTTAAAATGTGAAGTAATATACTGAATTTACTTCTTAAATATGTCATAATTTTTAACACTTTTGAAAGGTTGTATAGTTGTACAAGCCCGCGTGTATAAGTAAAAAAAAGTCTATAATAAATGATACTTTATTAGAAGATTTTTATTAAAAGGTATGTAGTATATGCATAGTGGTATGTGTAGTAGTATGTGTATATTATCTGTGGCTTCCAGTAATAATCAGGTAAGGCATATTTTTAATATTTTGAGTAATTAACGTTTAAAGTTTTTAAATGTCTTTTTATCATTACTTTTATAAAATAGATTAGAATTAATTAATTTTCATTACATTCAATTAGGATATAAGAGCTTCTCTTTTTTTTCAAAATATTTATATAAAAATATTTTTTATTAATTGAGAACCAATTAAAAAAATTTCAATTTTTAAATGAAAATTTATAGTCGCCCTAATGGCGGGAAGTATTCAATTTCAGTAATATGGCAGATTAAGGGACTCTTTTAAAGATACATTTTCCCAAATTATCTCCATTTTTTCAAAAATGTGCCACACCAGGTTATTACTGGAAGCCACAGATACATCAGATACACACATAGATGTATAGTAGCAAGATATGCATTACAATTATTACAAGATGTGTATAATATTTTTGCGCAATACATAGCTTTAGGTAAAAAATCATTTAAGTTGTTTAAATTGATATAACTTTTAAACAATAAATAGTTTTATTTTTGCAAAACAAAATTGGTTTTATTTGTTTAAAAAATGACATTTTTACTCAATTGCGACCTGATGTACTCATATGGGTACATAAATTTTAACTATTTAAAAATTTTAAAAATAAAAAACTACTTTTATTTTATTTTTTCTAAGCTTAAAAGCACCATAATTTGCTAAAAAAATAATTTTTCTATGCAGCAGATTTTTCTCGGGACTGAAGAGGTTAAAGAAAATTGCATGAACAGTTTCAGTTTCAGTTAGGTGGGGAGGCTTACTATATGGCTAATGCACAACGAGCCCCACCTAGCAGGATATACCAGCTATGCTAAATGTCCCAGCCAAGGACCAAGACAGGACTGCCAAAGTGAAAGAAGACCCACCATATATGATTAGTACCAACTCCAAAAGACACCAGAGTACGTACATGGTCTCCAGAAAACCATTAGAAATATATTAGATGATAAATGAAAGAATAGAATATTAACACATTGAAAACGGATAGCCCTATCAATTTAGGGTGTACCCAAATCTTAAACATAATTGAAGAATTCTTGACAGTAATAAATGCAAAATTACATGTACAATATAAATAATTAAAATAAACCTATGAACATATACATAACTAGAAGATGCAATAATAATTAAAATACCTTGAAGCATAAATTCTGAAAATTAATTAATAAATGTTTGTAAATTAAGGTTTTTCAGAAACCTTAATTGATGGTCATCCGCCAAAATTTAGGAAGAACTTCATTTTGGAACCAGAACGGAAGATCCAATGAGTAACTAACAAATAAAGATATTTCAACATATGTTCGCGGGAAACAACAGGGATATTCTAACGTAGGTATAGGAGGAAACTCTAAACTGTTTGAGTAGTCAAGCTGGATACTAATTATTACGTATTTTTAAATTACTAATTGAATTTAAACATCCACAAGCATATACGAATATCTGTTGCAAAGTTTCTTCAGATTTTCTTAATAGAAAGTCAAAAATATTGTTTACTGCAAATAAATTTTTTTACAACAGCAACTGACAGCCATTTATGAAAATTTAAGAATAAAATCATTTTGGCGTTAGAATTAAAGAAACTATTAGTGCCCAAAAAAGAAAAGCTGTTTTACCGTGTCTTTCAGCTTGCAAAAAGAAATAATTTTAAATCAGTGTTGGAGAGAAAGCTCTACTTTTTTTAAATATCCACAAATCGATAAGAACAATTGTTACAAAATTACATCTGGTTTGATGAATACAATATCAAAATTTATACTTAATGAAAAGACACAACATTATCACATCTAAACATAGTAAACCAACTTTTTTTGGAGAAACGAAGGTTTTGTGAAGCGTGCTGCAACTGAGAGCGAACGACTCTCTGTTGCTTCTGTAAAAATTGATACTTGCTGTATCAAAGTACAAAGTTGGCAATGTATTTATAAGGCCTCCGTAAATTTCTAAAGCATGATTGTATCTATTTATATATAATTCAATATAGCATAAAAAATAAGATTTTAAACAATACTAGATGTGACCTATTTAAAGAAAAACAACTTTGCCTAAGTTGTTCAATTTCACTTTAAGAAAATTGTATCTACCACTGAAACAAATTTCAGATAACTATAAAAAAATACTTTCTAAGAAAGAAATTCAGCATTTCAATTATCAAAACCAGTAACTAAAAATGATTCTTTTCTTTTTTAAAAAATATAAAATAAAGAAACAATAGGAAATGCTTTTACATGTAGGATTCTTACGTGTATATTTTTAAGCAGCTTATTTTGAAAATACATTGCAGAACATAAAGGGGTGATCTAAATCTCATATTATTCTAAAATACATCAAAAACGCTTTCATTTTACATTTTTTCAAATCAAAAATTTTTTTTTTCAAAATATGTGAAGAGGCCAAATATTATAAATCCTTAAAACGATCAGACATTAAGAAAACTGAATGTTTTATCTTTTATTATTTATCAAGTATTCTCCTACTTTTTATGTGTATGCACTTAAAGTTTAGAAAAATATGTATCAAACGATTTTTCTCCTGCGAAGTATGTGGATAATAAATTTTAAATATGTTTAGTTTGTATCATACAGGGAATTCGTATTCCATATATCAATGAAAGAATCGGAAAATGAATTTTAAAGATTGTTGGGAAAGAATAGAGTGAAAATTCGACATAGCAGATAATCAGAAAATCAATTTTGGTTTGTTTAATATCCTTTATTTGGGTTACAAAAATAAGTATATTCGAATTACAAAGATAATGTCAACCTGTTTAAAAGGATAGTCTGTAGTTTTAAATATTATATTTGAGCTTTCTACTAAATCAATTTTGATATGTATATTTTTCTTTCTTTATGAAAGTTTTTATGAAAGAAATTTTATATTACATGTGCTTGTCATGTCTATTTTTTTAACCATTTTTTTTTTAACTTTTTGAAAAATGTCTTTAAAATGGTGGCAGTCGGAGTTCTTCCGTCGCTGCACAGAAAAAAAGAGACTGGATTTTGGTTATTTTTTATTGATTATGTCCTTATTGATGCCTTTTTCTCATTACAATGTAAAAATGTACTAAAAATACAAACTCTACAAACTTAGAAATTGACAAATTGCATTCTAAGCTATTGAAAATGTTCACTTTTTTGTGAAAATGTAAGAAAAATAAAGGTGTGGTGTGTGGGCGAGGATGAGGCAAAAGAATATCAGAGCGTGAACTTCTTTTTGCTGAAAAAGGACTGCTTAAATAGAATTATTAGAAACATTGCACAGTTTTAACTGTGTTTATTTGAATCAGTATTTTGGATGTAGCTCGGCCACTGCAGGGAATCAACCGGGGTATTAATGCCAAGGATTGGCGTTATTACCCCTTTATAGTTATTGCGCTGTACATTTTAAATTACAAATTATCTCTACAAATTATCTACAGATATCCAAAATCTTTAACAACATTTTGAAAGTCCATGAAATGTAGTACAAATTTAGGTAATTAACAAAGTATTTCCGGATAAAAAAAATGTTCTCACATCATAAAACGTATCTCGGAAATTTTAGATCAAGCGTTAATTTTAGTTGCTTGTAAAAACAATAAGACCTAAAAATTAAACAAATTAACTTGAAGCTGTTTTTTGCGATTTATATGACTCAAAACCCTTCTGCGCAGAGCACACGTGTGTCATTTACCAGATTATTTCATAATTATGCAAAATATTAGCACTTGGCGTTATTACACCAGACCACTTTATATATGCATTTGGCTCATAAACCGTTTTTTTTTTAAAGATTTTTTTGCTCTGTTGATACTATTGCGACTGTAATAGAAATGCTTTATTGAATTTAGAGAAATATTAGAGGAAATAACGTCATATTTAAAACAAAACGTACTTTTTCCTTGATAAAAATAAATATTTTATCTGTAAAGCGTTTAAATATGGCATTCATTTCTTGAATTTTTATTCATCAGTACTGAGATTAGTTCCACAAATCAAAAGTACAAATGATCATATGCAAATTTGTGAGTGACAAACGGTATTCAGTAATAAAACTTCTGCACTTAAAAATATTATTTAAATAGTGAATGCAGATATAGGAGGTTCATATGAAAATTTTTAGATGGTGAAAATAACAATTTTAGATTTCATGCAGCAAAAAAAATTGTATAGCGCAAGAAATTTTTTTTGCTTATTTTTCGGCATAAGATTTTTAGTAGCATAAGAACCGCTAAAAATAATTTCATGAGATTTACTTATTCGGATTATATTTTCGTTATTGCATATAAGAATACAGTGTAATTTTACAAAAATTTGGAAGAGTTGAAATTTAAGTAAATACTATTTTGGTAACTTCAGATTAATACTAGAAACAAAATAAATGTTGCTATTCAGCATACACTTATTGATAAAAAGCTGGCGTAAACAAACTTATGAATAAAACATATTGCAATACTTCGGTTTATTCTAATAAATAATTTACAAGAAACATACAACTTAAATCTACAGGAAACAATCGTTGAGTAAAATCATTAAAAATTCAATTAATTAATATTAATTATTAATTTAATGTGATTCATCAATATAATGCCTCTGGTAATCACTCTCCATTGAGTCTCGTTTATAGAAAGATTCCGCATGTTCCAATCTTATTATAAAGTTTTAAAGAAGGTATTCAAAAAATATAACAAAAGTACAACTTGTAGTATCTAATTCAATGACTTTATTTAATCTTATCAGCAAGAAAACAGATCTGATTTCATTTACATTTTTCTCCGAGGTTTATGAGATTAAGAGATTATTATTCGCCTTAAGTTTGCAGATGGAACAATGCTCTCATATACTGGCATCAATAAGCGTCAATTTTTTGATTTATTGAAAAGTCATGAATGTAATTTGAAGTTTAATGAATTTTCTACAGTCTTTTCAAGAAATTTTCTTAAATGGGGTATTTTATTTATTGACTTTGGTCATGTTTAATTTTTTTTTTAAACAAGTTGATCCACTTAATGCAGTGATTCAATAATCTTTAGAAATTTGGAAATGGGATTGGGAAGTTTGTCATGATAATGTTTATTTTCTTATTATTCTGGAAATCTCGCTTTGTATTTTGAAAACTTTTTCAAAATTCCAAGAGTTCCAGATCCTCATTTTTTCTTCCTTACTTTGAATAACAATTGGCGCCATTCAGTTTTTAAACAATATTTTCATATTTTCGTTGAACCTTTCCCATTTTGGATTTAATTTTTAATGATGTAACAGAGAGGTTGTTTTCTATAGATTTATATTTTAAGAATTTTCTACTGATGATGGTTTAGAAAAATAGGCCAAATGGCTGAGATAGATTTAATTCATACGTTTCTTTTATGCCAGCTTTTTATGAAGAAGTATATGTTTAATAGCAACATTTTTTATGTTTATAGTATTAGATATTACAACGTATAATCAATAGATATTATGCAGTGTACAAAAAAAAACGATAAATTTACGGCATAAGCAGAACATAAAGGGATGATAATGGTAACGTTGCCAGAAGTTTTGGCCATGAAAATTGCAGTAAAATTAGATGTAGTAAACAAATTTGCAACAAATTTTACTGGTAAAACTGCTAGCAACATTGCTGCCAACAGTTTTTCCCGTAAATTTAACGGATTTTTACAGTGAATCTTTACATTAAATTTATATTTATTTTAAGAGTCAGGCGAACACGCATTCGATAAAATTTTTAAGGCTTTAATTTTTTAGATTTATTACAAATCAATACAACAGTTCTTTTGTAAACATTTTAGTTCGTCAAAATTCGACGCGTTCCACCTTGTATTGGATTTAAAAAATAAATAAAAAATAACTGATCATTTATAACGAAGTTATAGAACGTACTTTTTTACATATATAACATATTATATTTAAATTTTAAAAAAGAAAATTTTAAAAGATGATTCGGAAATGAGAATAGGGAAAATGAACTTTTTGACTTTTATAACAGTATGTAACTTAACTTTTGGTAGTATGAGAAAATCATGTATGTGAATTCAAAAAGTTTTAGCATAGAAACCGACAAATGCAAGCTATTTTTTTCAACAAAAATGCAGGTTGTCTCACGTAATACCGACTTGGATTTTTGATCATAAATGTAACGCTAACGACAATACTGCAAGGATGCTTTCAACATAATAACATTGCGCTCCGTAAAATGCCATGGCGTCAAAGGAATTGTACAACAGCATTACTATGCAGCCAGATGCAAAGTACGCATTTTCAACTACTGACTACATTTCTGAAATGTTTACATCATTGTTTGTTAGGGGTGGATGTAAGATATTACTATGAGATTATATGATTATTTTAACCCTTAAACTACTGCATTATGACTTACTGTAATTTTTACCATGTAATTTTTACTCTGTTACTACAGTAAAAATTAAAAGATATACATAAAAATATTCTCACCCGTGAGAAATTTAATTCGTTAGAGGTAATTAATTAAAGTGGAACTTTAAAGCACCGTTATTATACTACGTCTAAAATATTATCGTAAAAGAAAACAAATATGATATTTCAATTAAAATTTAATTTTTAAAAATGCTATAAATGAAAGAAGACTTCCATTGATGAACTTAACTTCTTTGAAGAATCTATAGATATAAAAATTGTGCCAAAATTGTCTTTTGTGATTTCACGATTCCCCATTATCAGATTGCCGGAAATATCACATTAAAACATGTTTTTCTTAATTACAGAAGAAGTCCGATGTAACATGGTTGTTGGGAGACATGTTTCTCACCCGCGTTATAAATTAACCGCGAATCGTGTCAAAAAAATTGTACAAAATGATGAAAGCATTTGCGCGTATTGTGAAATGTAATTAACATTATTATTCACTTAACACAGACTTAATCTTACACTATCTTAAAAAATTCCATTAGTCTTGTTTGGTGAATTGAGGCGTTTCGTTTATTTCCGGCATATTATTTCATACTAGCAAGATTAAGTACATGAACACAGTCTGAATAATCTTGCTTTTTTATCCATGAAATTACCTCCGTTAAGTATAAAATGGCTTCACTAGCATGTGGAACGTCATCTTTCATTTCCACATTATTTTCAATTTCATCATCATCATCATCTTGATTACTGTAATTTTTATGCGTTAATACATCAATGAAATTCTGATCTGTTATGACCTTTGATATTGTTTCACAGTTGTCAATTTTTATACAGTCATTTAAATCGTCAACAGAAATATCGAGATGCATAATACTGACCGCAGACTCGAAGTCCCTTATTGTGTTTCACTGAAATTTTAAAGGCAAAATTTATCCTAAAATTGATAATTTTAAGGGGAAAATTGATAAAATTTCGGGGGACATACTTTTTTCCGCGTAAAATTCGACTTCTACTGTACTTTCTTTTCTCCCTTGACCCATTTTTCTTTCTTTCCATTTCCCATCCATTCTCCTATTGGTCATTACTTGCAATCCTCTGTTGTCCTATTTGTTATTAAACCTTGAACAAGATTCCCCCATCCCTTCTATATATATGAGCGAATTTCTGCCTTCTTTAGCACTAAAGACGGTAAGCTATATGCTATCGAAACCGTTTTGCTTCTGGTTTTACATAATTATCACTTCTAACGTTGTTCACTTTTATATTCCTTTATTCAGAAAGATTTGAAAAAAGATAGTAATTAGACTACTTGTGTGTGTAGTAAAGTATCACCCAAATTTATCGGCTCAATCAAAGTAGAATGTCTATAAAAAATACTTTCGAATAAATGACGTGAAAAGACGAAAGTACCACGCGATTTAGACAGCAGCATTTTTCTTCGCCAAAAGTAAATAGTTTTAATGCAAATGAAAATAGATTGTTAATTCATTTTTAGAATACGTGTAAATGGAAATTTAATAAATTTAGAACTAAAATGAGAGAGTTTAATATATATGAATATAATTATATGCATATTGTATTACACAATTTTGACTAATTATTTAAAGAGGGTGCAATAACTATAAAAATGATGAACTCAATTTTCTAAGCAATACACAACAAGAACAGCAACAAAACTCTCTGCGCCTCAGAAGGTTGGGGGGGGGGGAGAAACAGGTATCAAAATAAAAAAATGTGTAACCTGACAGGTTATCGCAATGCATTGTAAACCTACATACTCTATTAGTGTAAAATAAAATTCAAACTGAAATTAATATTCTCTAACGTCAAATAATATTACAACCAAACGAACAATTGAAGTTAATAGAAAATCAAATCATAATTTAAAATATATAGCTTCGAACAAAATGTCATAAAAATACATTTACGCAAAATGAATATGCAGGAAGGCCATGCCCCTACCTTAACCTATGAGAAAAAAAGACACCTGTTAAAAAACCACACTTCCCTACCTGACTATAAGCTGAAGCTATAAGGTCTAAAATTTAAACATGGTCAGCATTTGAAAGAAGATTTGTCGTTCTGTCATCTTATCCAGATCAGAACTTCAGTTCTGCTAAATACACATGTTGAAACAACATTATTCTGGTAACTTTCCATACGGAATTTAATTACAAAATATACATAAATGTAACATACATCTCTTCAGCTTTCAGCATGGTGTTAATCAGCCGAGTAGCCAAACATAAAGAATTTGTAAATGAAGAATTTCGTAAAGAGTTTATAAAAATTAAATTTCTTTTGCTGCTAATAATTTTCGGAAGCATTTGGAATGGTTTATAGTAGTTCACGAATCAATTTTCACAGTTTGTTAATCATCCATGTGGCCAAACTCCATGATGACGGCTGAAGAGATGTGTTGTATTTATGAATATTTGATAACTACATTTCATATGGAAAGTCACCAGAATGTTGTTGTTTCAACATGTGGATTTAGCAGAAATGGAATTTTGATCTGGAGAATGGGATGACAGAAGGACAAATCTTTTTTCAAATGCTGGGCATGTTTAAAACTTAATCCTAAAAGCTCCTGCTTATAGGAGAGCTTTTAGGATTAGATCTGAGTAGTGAAGTGAGTTTTTTTTTAAACTGGTATCTTTTTTCCTCTTTTTCTTCACAGATCAAGGTCGCGGCATGGCTTCCTGAATGATCATTTTGCATAAATTTGCTCACTCCTATCGCCAATATCATTTACTTGAGAATTAATAGTACTTGACAAATTACATTCTGGGTTGAGAAAACGGATTCCAGAAATAATATGAACCATTCAAATTTCTTCCGAAAATTAGATACAGCAAAAGAAATTTAATTTTTATAATTTTTTTTTCATGAAATCACAAAAATATTTTAGTTTTTTAAGTTTTTTAAGATAAAGAAAACCTTTCGGAATTTTGCTAACTAAACTATGCTATTTTATATTTTCGTTTTTGTTTACATTACGTTTTCATGGATTTTTAAACCTTTGTATTTTTTACTGTATGCAGAGAATCTGTAATTGTCCTTATATCAGAGTTTTACTCAAAACCTGTCAGCGGACCGAAATTCAGCTTGCAAATCCTGTAAATTTTGTAGACGGAAGGTGCTAGGTTCGAATTTACATCACGCTTGTCATTCTAAACGTTCGGTGATTTCCGCGTATTCTTTTTCGAAAATTTCCATAATTATGGATTAGTATCCCTTAAGAAAGTCTTTATGGAGGACAACGTTTCGTTGTCCTACCAAACCATGGCTTCTCAGATAATTGGTCATAACCAATACATCCATCAGATTGTTACTCATATTTTTTATGTTTCATGTAGATAGTAATTTTTTAAAATTGGTTTTCACAATTTGTTTTTATTTATTTCGGAAAAAAATTGCTGCCCCCTTTTTTTAATTAATAAAATGTTTATTCTATTCTTCTTATGTTTATTCTTAAACCTTTTTCCTAAACTGCATTTTTTACATAAATGAAACTAAAAATATTATTTTTTACTATTAGATTTTTAATTTCAGCAATTTGTATAGCATATCATAGCAATGTTAAATATTCCTGGACATCATACGATATTTTTAAACTCTAAACTGCTTAAAAATAGCAAACATACTTAAACTGATAACTTAATCTTATTCAATTTAAATTTAATTGATAATACTAAAATTTATAAGTACGTTTATTATTTATGAATTTATATTGTATTTAAGGTCAGGCTTTTATTAACTGTATTTAGTACTTGTGGGAACTTATGTATATGCAAATCTTTCAAATAAAATACAACTATGTTAAAATCTGGAATATGAAATTGTAGAAATCACATGGATTAAATTAATTAAAACTTCAGCTATTTATTCCATTTAGTTAAAAATAAAAAAGTGTTAAATATCATTTTGAATTTCATTTAAAATTTTTTATCAGATCTGTTCCGCTTCTCTATTGTGCTCTTGTAACATCGCCTTGGCGACAAACACAGCCCACGCCAATTATACGCCAATCGGCAATTTACTGTAACCCTGCTCACGTGTTGTGTGACGCAGTGGATTGAAAAAAACAGTCTCTTAGCAACAAGCTCTAATGCTGCATCAAGCAGCGACTCTTAGAAAAAAAAAACATTCCATTAAATTTACAGTCTACTTGCTTTTTCTTTTTAGTTTTTCTTTTTAATTTAGTACACCTCCGTACATTTGGTCCTAGCGAGCCGGAGGTATGAACGAATCAGTGTCTTTTCTATTGAATTAAATATTGCATTTATCGAATTTCGTCAACAAGACGAATAATGTCGGAAACTGAGATAAAAGCATTGAACAGAAGGCGAGGGAATATCAAGGCCCAAGTCACCAGGATATTTAACGCAACGGATGGAAAAACATTTAATTTATCCGAATGGAAAGCCCACCTGGATTTACTGTCGAAAACTGAAGAAAAGTTTGAAGCTCTTAAACTGGAATATTATAGAATAATAGAGGAAGAAAAGTTGGAAGAAACTGAAAAAATACTGAGTCAACTGGACGAGGATATTCTAAAACTAGAGGTAAGCTTAAAATCCTCTATTAATGCTTATTATGAAAATACTGATTCTAATAAAAAATCTATTGAACAGGACCAAGCTAAAACGTCTAGCATTAAGCTACCTAGGGTCATATTGCCGGTTTTTAGTGGCAGAATTGAAGAATGGTCCGTATTTAAAAGTACATTTAACGAGCTTATTAATGATAATTCAAATTTAAAAGATAATGAAAAATTATTTTATTTGCGTTCTGCTTTGACTGGTGAAGCGAGGAGTTTGCTTACACCAGATGAAAATTATGTTTCACTTTTCAATGCGTTAGAACAAAGATACGAGAATAAAAGAGTTATGGTAGATTGTCATATAAAGAATATTTTAAATCTTTGTGTAATTAAACAGGAATCCGCTAAGGATCTCCGCATTTTATTGGATAACGTGAAGAAAAATTTAAGGGCTTTAAAGATCTTAAAGTATGATAGAGATAATTTCTCGAACGCAATTTTGCTGAATATTATTCTAAATAAACTAGATAACGAAACTCGTAAACAATATGAACTAACATTAAAGGATAATGAAGTGCCTAATTTTGATGAATTTTTAGAATTTCTTGAGCGAAGATGTCAAATCTTAAATAGTATAAGTTCTAATGTATCCTCTAAATATACTGCAAAATCCTTATTCATAAAAACAAACAAACCTCAAAGTAAATGTTGCGTAATTTGTAAAACCGAAAACCACCCCTTATATCATTGTGTTAAATATAAAAATATGAAGTTAAGTGAGCGAATTAACCTTGTTAAGAAAAATAAACTTTGCTTCAATTGTTTAAGTTCAGCCCACCTCATTAATTATTGTAATTCAAAAAGCACTTGTCATGTTTGCAAGAGCGCAAGCCACCATTCATCATTACATAATTATACAACACCAGTAAACAATCCTATAAACAATCTCCCATTACATGAAACAATAAATAGCAATTTTGTTTCGGAAGATTTATCATAAAACGAAACTACTGCTCATTCATTTTTTTCATATGAAAATGATAATAATAAATCTGTTTTAATTAGCACTGCAATAATTTATTTGACAGATGTAAATGGCATCAAAATTCCTTTCAGGGCAATATTAGATTCCGCATCTCAGAATTGTTTTTGTACATTTAAAGCAGCACAAATATTAGGCTTGAAAAAGGAGAAAATAAATATTCCTGTAAGTGGAATAAATAAATTGCCTATTTACATTAAATCTAGAATCAAATCAAAGTTGTCAAATAAAATGAATAGTGCCAGTTATGATATTGAGTTATTAATCGTTCCAAACATTTGTGACTTCACGCCCTCGAAAAAGATAAACATATCAGATTTAAAAATTCCAGCAAATATTTGTTTAGCGGATAAAAAATTTAACATTCCAAGCAGTGTGGAGATAATTATCGGTGCTGAACTGTATTTTTCTCTTTTAAATGAAGAAAAAATAAAGTTAGGCAATAATTTATATTTGCAATCAAGTATTTTCGATTACATTGTATCTGGTTGTATTTATGACAAAACAGTAAATAATAATAATACTAATTATTGTTTCTTAACAAAAAATCTTGATTTACTTAATGACACTTTGAAGTCTTTTTGGGAAATTGAAGAAGTGCAAAATTTAAAACCCTGTAACAGTGAGGAATTAGAATATTGTAATGATCACTTCGATAAAACGCACGTCAGAAAACCGGATGGTAGGTTTGTGGTCACGATGCCGTTTAAACCACAGGTTTTAGAACCCGATTTGGGAAATTCCAAAAATCTTGCTTTGAAAAGATTAAACTCTCTGTGGCAACGTTTAGATCGAGATCCTGTTATGAAAAATTTATACACAGAATTTATTAAAGAATATAGAGATTTAAATCACATGCATGAAATAAAAGAAAACACGAACTTTAATGATGGCTATTACTTACCACATCACGGCGTTTTACGACCCTCTAGTAAAACCACAAAACTACGCGTCGTTTTTGACGCTAGTGCCAAGTCAACCAACGGAAAATCTTTGAACGATTTATTATGTAAGGGTGGAGTTCTGCAAGATGATCTTTTTTCGATATTAATTGGATTTAGAAAGCATATTTATGCTTTTACTGCGGATATTAAACAAATGTTTAGGATGATAGAAATAAATCCATCCCAGTACAAATATTTAAAAATTTTGTGGAAAGACAGTATGTCATCCCCGGTTAAGGTATTTCAGCTAACAACAGTTTCGTATGGAACATCTTGTGCTCCCTACTTAGCCACCAAAGTATTACAACAATTAGCTCTAGATGAGAAAAAGGAATTCCCGTTAGCATCGAAAATTGTTTTGAAGGACTTTTATATGGATGATTGCCTATCGGGCTCATCCAATTTAGAAGAATTCAGATTAATGAAATCGCAATTAACTGAACTCCTCCTAAAGGGAGGGATGGTTTTACACAAATGGTGTACCAATGAGGTCCAATCTACTGATAATCACATGTTTCCCCTGGACAGAAATTCTGAAGAAATAACTGTTAAAACATTAGGGATGTTGTGGAACAGTTTCAATGATACGTTTAGGTATAAAGTTAATATCAACACAAAGAGTGATTTCACAAAAAGAGATGTACTTTCGCAAATTGCCCGCATTTATGATCCTCTCGGTCTCTTAGGGCCAGTGATTGCTAAAGCAAAAATATTCATGCAGGAGCTATGGCTTCTTAAAATAGAGTGGAATGAGAAGCTGCCCTCTCATGTCGCCAAACTATGGGAAACCTTCCTCGAAAGTCTTAAAGAACTGGAATCCATTGAAGTACCAAGATGCTTCCTAGCTGTGAACCAATCAGTGGTGCTAAATGGTTTCGCAGATGCGTCTTCCAAGGCTTATGGCGCAGTGATATACATGCAAACATCTAATTCTAGTGAAACCATCAGTTACTTATTATGTAGTAAATCCCGCGTGTGTCCAACCAAAGTAATAACAGTGCCACGTCTCGAACTGTCAGCATGTCTTCTTCTGGCTAAACTCACTAACAAGGTCTTAAATTCATTAGACAAACAAGTAGCTTCAGTCAATTTGTTTTCTGATTCAACTATTGCTTTAGCTTGGATAGACACTGCTCCTCATCTCCTGAAAACGTTTGTGGGAAACCGCGTTGTGCAAATTAAGGAACAAACTAAGAACTTTCCATGGTTTCATATTCCGTCAGAACACAATCCAGCTGACTTGATATCAAGAGGTGCAAGTGTGGAAAACCTGTCTTCTAACCAGTTGTGGTGGCATGGCCCGCCTCTTTCAATTCTTGAAGAAACAATAGCAAAAACTGACTCTAATATAAGTGACATTAAAGATGAACATTATTCTAGTGAGCTTAAAGCTCCCAGCAACTTGACATTCGCTATTCATAATGACTCTAATTTGTGTGATAATTTAATTAATCTTAGCAATAATTTCCAAAAATTAATTAGAATTTTAGCTTATATTTTCAGATTCATACATAAATGTAAAAAAGCAACATCTGCAACCGGCCCTCTGTTGCTGGAGGAATTAAAGAGAGCCGAGGTTTATTTAATAAAAAATGAACAGGTAAAGTATTTCAAAAATGAAATTTCGGCCCTCCAAGCGGGATCTTCGGTTCATCGCGCAAGTAAGTTAAAATTCTTAAATCCTTTTTTAGATGGAGATAGCTTATTGAGGGTGGGAGGAAGACTAGCAAAATCAAATTTGAATTTTGACCATAAACACCCCATTATACTTCCGGCGAGCTGTCGCTTGACGAAAATAATTTTTCAATATTATCATAAACGAGATTTTCATGTAGGACCCCAATCTCTTTTGAACACAGTGCGTCAAAAATATTGGCCTCTCGGTGGCAGAAATATTGCGCGTAAAATTGTACATGAGTGTTTACAATGCTTTAAAATTAAACCTATAACGGCTAGTCAAATGATGGGGGATCTCCCTCCTGAAAGAATAGTGCCCAGTTCCCCATTTTCAAATGTGGGATTAGATTTAAGTGGGCCTTTTGAAATAAAATATAAAGGTCAAAGAAAGGGTACTTTTCAGAAAATCTATGTTGCCATATTTGTATGTATGGTCACTAAAGCTGTGCACTTGGATTTTGTCTCAGATTTGACATCCGAGGCTATAATAGCGACTCTAAAAAGATTCTTCGCTCGTCGTGGGAAAAGCTCTGTAATCTTTAGCGACAATGCTACAAATTTCGTTGGGGCTTCAGCAGAACTAAAACATTTACGTAGACTTGTTACGAGTGATGAAGTTTCGAACTTTTTAGCTTCTGAAGGTATTAACTGGAAGTTCTCCCCTCCTTGGGCGCCAAATTTTGGTGGCCTTTGGGAGGCAGGAGTCAAATCTTTCAAATACCACTTAAAAAGAGCTGTGGGTTCAGCTCATCTCACGATCGAGGAATTCCTGACAGTTATCACACAGATAGAGGCTATTTTTAAATTCGCGACCGCTTTGTCCTTTGTCAACAGATCCTGACGATCTTCAGGTGTTGACTCCTGGTCACTTTCTCATAGGAAAGCCTCTTAATTTAATTCCCGAACCCAATTTAAGTGAGGTCAAAGATAATTTGCTAAATAAATGGCAAAGGACTCAAAAATTAACGCAGTTAATATGGAAACGTTGGCAGAATAATTATCTGAGCCAGTTACAAGAAAGAAACAAGTGGCTATTTAAAAGGCCTAATATTCTGCCAGGAATGCTAGTTTTGCTTAAGGACTCACAATTACCCATTTGCACTTGGTCACTAGGCCGCATTAATAAGGTTTTCCCAGGCGCGGACGGGATAGTCAGGGTAGTTGAAGTTCGTACCGCTAAGGGTAATTTTAAACGACCTATTTCAAAAATAAGTATATTACCCATTGAGGACAACATCATAGATCCTAAACTTTAAATGTGCTTTATTATGCATTAATTTTTCATGTATTATTTGTGTTTATTTATTTTATTTATTTATTTTTGCTTATAATCTGTATCATATTGTATTATTACTTGTATTGCATATGTATCTTGAAATATAAAAATATTTCAACGCCGGGCGGGATGTTCCGCTTCTCTATTGTGCTCTTGTAACATCGCCTTGGCGACAAACACAGCCCACGCCAATTATACGCCAATCGGCAATTTACTGTAACCCTGCTCACGTGTTGTGTGACGCAGTGGATTGAAAAAAACAGTCTCTTAGCAACAAGCTCTAATGCTGCATCAAGCAGCGACTCTTAGAAAAAAAAAACATTCCATTAAATTTACAGTCTACTTGCTTTTTCTTTTTAGTTTTTCTTTTTAATTTAGTACACCTCCGTACAAGATCCTATTTTAATAGGATCTGATAAAAAATTTTATTTATAAAATTTTATTTTATTTTATTTTATTTTATTTTATTTATAAAAATTCTGCTTAAAAGCAGAATTTTTATAAATAAAAGGGATATATTAATTTCCTCAAAATATTGTTAAAAATATGATCAAAAAACGTTGTTGTGTTGAAAATATTTAACAGTAACTGATTTTCAATAAAAAGTTATCTGTCAAAATGGCTTTTCGATAGTTTCTCAATAGTTTATGTAAGCGACTTCAGCTATTTAAAAAAACTTTTACTATAGATTACGAACATGAATGTTATTTCTTTAGAAAATCGAAAAACTACTAATAGAGAAAGTAGTAACAAAAAAAATTACATGAAGAAACATCTTTTAAAATATATATTAAAAATTATTTACCTGTAGAGTGATTATCCGATAGAAAATTTAATCAGCATTAAAAAAGAAAAAAAATCATTACTTTATTAACTGTTATATCACAAAGAAAAGTTGAGTTGATCTGGATGCATAATCAACATTTTCCTTGTGATGCTACGATGCTGTTCAACAGCTGATATAGTATGTATGAGAAAAACTGTATTGCAGTATCTATGCATGGACTATATAATTGCGAGCGAATATGTACCTACAGTTATATACACATAGGCATGTGCGGTGCACCAGCTTGTCATTTATTTTTGTACTTAAATGAGTTTTCATGAAACGATTAAGAAAACTATCACAAATTTACCAGAGTTTTATTTGATATCAGATAATACCACTGTTAATCGGAGTATGCTAAATTTAGTTGCTGGGATTTTAGGCAAAATAAACTGTATTCATGTTCAATTAAAAAGTGGAAGAACATTTAAAAGTTAGCAACTTTTTATGCCACAAAATATTCCTATACGTAGATTAAAAATATAAGGAGAAAATTTTATATTAAGGTGGTCTGGTGTAATAACGCCAGGCGGGGTAATAACGCCAAGTGCTAATATTATGTATAATTATGAAATAATCCGGTAAATGACACACATGTGCTCTGCGCAGAAGGGTTTTGAGTCATATAAATCGCAAAAAACAGCTTCAAGTTAATTTGTTTCATTTTTAGGTCTTATTGTTTTTACAAACATCTAAAATTAACGCTTGATCTAAAATTTGCGAGATACGTTTTGTGATGTGAAGACTATTTTTTTTATCCGGAAATACATTGTTAATTACATACATTTGTAGTACATTTCATGGACTTTCAAAATGTTGTTGAAGATTTTGGATATCTTCTCGAGATAATTTGTAATTTAAAATGTACAGCGCAATAACTATAACGGGGTAATGACGCCAATCCTTGGCTTTAATACCCCGGTTGATTCCCTACAGTGGCCGAGCTACATCCTACATACTGATTCAAATAAACTCAGTTAAAACTGTGCAATGTTTCTAATAATTCTGTTTAAGCGGTCCTTTTTAAGCAAAAAGAAGCTCACGGTCTGATATTCTTTTGCCTCATCCTCCTTCCCACACCACACCTCTATTTTTCACACACTTTCACAAAAAATTGAATATTTTCAATAGCTTAGAATGCAATTTGTCAATTTCTAAGTTTGTAGAGTTTGTATTTTTAGAATTGGGCCATCTACATCAATTATTCCATCTTATTTCATAGTTTTCTTTGCATGGCGTTATTACCCATATAGGCGGGTAATAACGCCAAATAGCATTGGTCAAGAAATCACGCCATTACATTTTATGAATACATATCTGTTAAATTATTTTTTTATATAGATAGTCAATGAGTTTCTGTATCAAATCATATATTTGTTTGAAAAATACAATCTAAAACTGAGCCGTGAATATTGGTAGAACCTTAACGTGGCGTTATTACCCCAGGGTACCTTACATTGAACAAAATGTTTCTGCCACAAAACGGGCATTAATTGATTCTAGATCGTTATCATGCGCTGATTCCTAGTATGCTTTCCATGTTTTTATAGATAGAACATTCTTTTGAGAAATCTACATATTACGTTTATACAAATTTAAGCTTTCCTGCACCATCTTATGCAAAATTGAGGTACACTGAATTTGAGATTCAATTAATCTTTCTACATGATGACTTCTGTACTATTTTCTTCAGATAAATGTCGCACTATATAATATTCTTGGGTCATTTTCTCTAAACAGCGATATTTTTATCTTTGCTCCTAAAATAATGAATAAACTAGTATAAAAATGAAATAAAATGCTAGAATACTTTATTATATGTTATTATGTATGTATAACAGGATAAAACATGCTATTATTAAATGTAAGCCATTTAAAAAAAATTTATGTTATAAAAATGTCATTCCCTTGAGTGTCCCTGTTTCCACCTTAACACAAAAATGGTTCCCAAAAGATGACCATCTAAATATATTTTCGATATTTTTGTTGATTAAATTATTTAAAAAAAATATCATAGAATACTAAAATTTGAAAAATTAAAGACTTTTCATTTTTGTATTTTTCTAAAAAAATAATAAAATATGTCCTTTGGTTTTATTGTCACTCCCCTGTCATAAAATGAAAATTATGATTCTCAATTGTGGCAACATTTTATTACTTCAGAATTTCATATGCGAAAACACTGTTATTACCAGCGATGATATCTTAAATTGATCTTTTTTGCAAAATCAAGTCTGGACAAGTAAAACTTAATGATTTCCAGTTATATTTTGGAAAATATTTTTATAAACTGTCATTACCCTGTCTTTCTTATTTAACCTAAATTTTGTCATCAAAACTAAATCAGAGATTAAACCTTATTTGTATTAAGTTTTTGAAGCTTTTTTTAAGTGCAATTTATTTTCGTGTATATAGTTATGATAATATACAAGCTAATCCTAATTTTTGTCGTTCCCCTGTGGTCATTCCTTTGCCACATGTAAGGCAGAGGAATGACTACTGTTTCTAATTTTTACAAATTATTAATATTTATCAGAAAATTTCATCTGAAAAATATTTGAAAACTGTAAAACAATATTTACTATATTACAAGCTAAAAATGTATGATTTTGTTAGTTCTCTCTATCAAAATATAAAAAATTGTTCTTAAAGAAATTGAATTTTATTTATTTATTTTTAGTATATAATGTGAGTAAAGATAAACACTCACTGCACTAAAAAGCAAATAAATCAGGCAATAAGCAAGTTACTTACATATTTATCAAGCTGTAAAGCATAAAATCAATAGGATGGTTTGTGACTATTGTAATTTGCCAGCTTTAAAACGCTATTCACTAGCTTAATTAAAAACACCGTTACCTCATTAAAATATAAATTTTATGGTTTTATGAGTATTTTTTATTTAAAAAAAATTTCATATTTATAATAGCCTCTAAGAAAGGAACAAATGACCTAAAAAAATTAATTATGTTTTGATTAAAAAACGAGAAAATGAAAGAAAAAGATTTGAGAAGATAAAATCTGATTCAGTTTTGGCAGCTGAATTAGAAGAAAAAAATCATCTTAAATACCTAATGAAGAAAAAAGCTGGAAATATTAAACCAATATCCAAATTATTATCTAGATGTAAGAGTAGTCGAAGGAACGGTGGCAGATATATCAAATAAAACGCCGTGCAAAAAAAGAAAATCCCTGAACACTGTGATTCCTATTTTACTGAAATTACTGTCTCAGTTTAAACATGAAGAAATCATGTGATCACAGCCATCAACAAGCTAAGAGTGCTCTAGCCGAATAAGCCAAAAGAATAGTCTTGTTACCAGGCAAAACTTTGGAAAACATAATAAGGTTATTAAAACTAGTTAAGTTGAAACTAAATTTTTTCCAAGGAACAGAAAATAACTTGAAAAACAAATTCAGAAAATTGGAGGGGGGAGGGGACTTGGTTGCATACGAGTAAGAAGAGTTCAAGCAAAATTAGCTAGAGAACTGGAACAGCTGAAAAGCATTTATTAGAGTCTTGTCGAATTTCTGAAATGTACATGAAAAATCTTTATAGACTTAGAGATAATTATATCTGTTAAGAATCACCTGGAAGAAAGATTAGAAATATCTCAAAAAAGATTAATGCAAAAATTGAAGTAAAAAAAGTGTTTTTTGGAGAAATATTGACAAATGAATTGCTAAACGGCAGAAAAGCAAAACAATTTTTTCAAAGGAATAATGCAAGGAGGCCTTTTTAAGAAATACAAGTTAATAAGTGAAGCAAAACAGTACTTAACTTTCAAAATACACATAACACACAAGGTAAGAGTTCTATAGTTTGAAATATTGGCAAAAACAAAAAATTGGACTTGTTACAAATCTATTAAGAAATAAAGTTATAAATGTTTTAGAAGATGATGCGAATTCCAAAATGTGCCTAAGTAAAAAGGACTGTTTATCCAGGTATAAAACAAAACAACAAATTTTTAAATGATACTTTATAAACAAATTTATCAATTTATAGCCGAAACATGGTAGTAGTTATACCTCTTTTATTGGACTAAAACCATTTTGTATAGTAGCACCAAAAGTTTCAGAAAGTGACACTTGTTTATGTGTTATTCATTCAAATATGGATATGCTTGCAACAAAGCTATTGGATTGGGAATTGTACGAGAGTTGATAAAAATGGTGGATCTCATTTGCTGAGAAAAAATGAGAGAATATTTACAATGAAGCTGTATAAAATTCAGGAATATTAACATTCCATATAATGAGTTTGATGGAAATTTGGATTGTTCATGTTTATTCACTGAAAGGAAAACTAATCTTTTAGTGAAAATGAATTTTTATACTAATTAAATTTTTATATTGATAAAAATAGCAGAAAAGAAAAAGTTTGCCCAAAACAAAAAAGTCAAACGAAACAACTACGGCTCAAGATTTGGTACAAGAAATTGTAAAACGGTTGCAAAAATTTATATGCCATAATAATAGTCAGTATCACCAGTACAATGCTATTTCAAAATAAAACTACTTCTAAGCTCTTGTTTATAATAATGTTTTCTTATTTACTATAAAAAAATTAAATAAAATAAATAATTTGTAGTTATACCTATTTTTCATTCCCCTGTCACTGTTTGTCATTCTCCTGCCTACTTGAAATATGAAAATTCATTTTTGTGTATTTAACATTGTTTTTGTAAGATTTTTGCTGAATCTATTTTTTTACATAGAGACATTGTCTAAATGCAACAGAAGCCGATTTTAAAAAGAAAAAAAAACATTTTTTAAAAATGTATGATGTTCAACTAGTTCTGTTAAGAGAAAATGACCCTCTTAATAGTAATACGCCAGTTATTAAGTCTAATTTACTTGTTTTTCAGAAGTATTATATTTACCTTACTTTCAACTTTAAAGATATTGCCTGAGAATTGATGTAATGTTTTTCAAGACTATTTCATGCTAATATCAAATCTGTAATACATTTCTGTATATCATTTTTAGTTTTTCATAAGATGAATTTCTACTTCTGTATGATATTTACACATATTTTACATAAAATGATTTTGGGGGGTTTGTGAAAGGATTCTCAGTGTCAGATTCCTACCAAGAACATAACACAGGATGGGTATAATTGAAAAAACACTTAAAAAAATAATAGTAGATTATATCCTAAACAGTTGAAACACATCATACAGTAGCATAGAAATACTTTCTGGCTTTTTTTAACCAAAATATTAATGTTCATTTTTCAAAAAATTAGATATGATTGAAAACAACGGGCATGAAAATTGATATCAACACATGAAATTGGTATGAAATGCTATGGTAAGAAAGTATGGTAAGAAATGTTATTAGAAAAACACGCAAATTAGGCACAATAGTTCACGATCACATGTCAGTATGATAAGATAAACAACATTTTTGTAAAGTAGATAGTAATCATAACTTAAAGCAAAATAGTAATATTTTATGCCATAAATATGCATTTAATTGTACAAAATTTCGAAAAATTCTGTAAATCAAAATTTTTAAATACATTGAAATCTAGACATGATTTAGAAAATCTGAAACATGATTCGGAAGAAACACAAATTAATAGTCATGTGCGAGTATTACACACGGTCAGAGTGTTCCTTACAATAAATATATCATTTATTAACTGTACTATTTTTAAAAAATCACAGCAAAAGAATAAAATCTATACAACGTAGACATAAGTATAGCTGTAAATCTAGAAAATTATGGTTGGGTATACCAAAAAATTTTAAAAGATACGACGCCTAAATAAAATCAAATATTGCTAGTCTGTAAAACTCATTTTTAAATCTATATTAGCCTGATTACGATGAATTTTATTCGGTACTGACAGTAAATTAATGTGTATTTAAACTTCATTTAGCAATTCCTAAAACTAAATTCAGTGTAGTAATAACCGTTTATTTTTATTAGTTAGCTAAAATAAAACCCTGTTCAAAGTTTAAAGTTCAAATTGTGCTAAAAACTTTTTAAAAAGAAGTCGCAACATTGCCAAGACGTCTTGGTCTGTGCCGCATTTTTATAGATTGGTTTTAAATTAACTTTTAAAAACACGACAGGCGTACTGATATATCCACTCAATGCAAACCAATCACGAACCCCATGGTATTTATGTGATTAATTCTAACTAACTTAGTCTGTTTTTTGACGATTTGACGTTTATTGATTGTATGTTACAACTGAGCATTGCATTATACAAATATATCTTTAAAAATTGTTTTATCGGATTTAAAAGCCTGCTGAACATAGAATACGCCGTCATTGTCATTATATATGTCCAAACCATTCGTGTCTTAAAAAGTTAATATCTAGGCTAATTGCTGATGATTTTTTCAAAAATTGTTATCAACAATGCTTTTTTGTATCTGCTACAATAGCCAACTCAGTCGCTCCTCAATTTCGTTGCAAATAATAATTTTAGGTTAACGAAAAGTATGCTTTCCTCGAAAACTATACAAACTAAGGTAATAAGTATATTTTTCCTGTAAGGTTTAATTTAATGTCGACAATCTATAATTTTATCATAATTTTAATTTCAGTAGATTATGAAGAGGGTAAACATGTTTTTTCTCTACATTTTCGATGATATTTCCGAAAATATAGTACCTAAAATTAAAAGATATGTAACTTTGAGTTCAACGAAACAAAAGTTTTCACTCGATGCCCCACACAATATACAGAGAAAAGATTTTTTTTAAATACCTTAATTAGCTATGTACATTTCCCCTAAGTATATATGTGGATGTTTAATAATTCGTAAATATGTGGGACTATAGTCTTACATTCCCCCAATTTCCCCCCGTTATTACTTCCCCCCAATTTGAACTTCCCACGTTCTATAGTTGACGAGTAAAATACCTGTGACAGACAGGCAAACCGAGAAGTGATCTTCAAATGGTTCCGTCACTTTTAAAGTACAGAATCCTAAAACGGAATATGAAACAACTAATTTAGGACTTGTGGTAAAGCAAAATTTCAATTCTGTTGACCCGTGTAATCATGCAGTTCCAAAATTAATGGATATTTGCAAATCAAGCTTCACTCATGTATTTAATTAAGTGGGTATTTATGTTTAACATATTTTCGAAAGTGTATGCTTCTAATGCAACTCCACAAATGTCATTAAGTAAATAAATAACAAATCAAGAGTTGGAATAAATATTTGGGCTAAATATTTCTGCGTTTGTTAATAAATAACTGTATTTAATTAAATAAAGTCAGACTTTAAACAAATAGGGAAAATAAAAATCATGTTAAAAACAGATCTTATTACAACTTAAATTTTATTCAAAAAGAAATGTATGACTTATTTTGGTTTAGCGATCTTCATCTTAATTTAAGATAAATCCGTTATAAAGATATTCCAATAAGATTATAGTTTATTTCAAAAAAAAAAAAAAAAAAAAAAAAAAAAAATAGTTTCCTCCCGGCATTCAACGAGAGAAGACATGCTTTTTGCCCTCCTGCATTTTTAAAAGCTGAGCCCGAAATTTTGGTCGTAAGACACAACAAGTCAGATATTCGGATAGCCTCAATCAAGAAGAAGAAGATGATGCCAGTTTAAAGAGTTTTCCTCAACTAATTAGTGATTTATTTAACTAATTAAGAAAAGCACGGTGTAATTAGACCGTAAAGTCCCACCGTAATCCAGCGGAGGAAGAAACGTCCAACGCCCGGTAGAAAAAGGGCAGCGCTCGAAGAACTCTCCGGCCTTGATCGAGACCGAGGTTCCCCCAAGGGAGGACGCATCACCACGTGGTGAATTAATTGAAAAAAAAAGTATTGTTGTGTTATATTTATGAATGCTACTAATTATGCTTAGTCTTCTTACAGTTTTTCTAGATAACATCACAATCGAGAGGATGTAAGAAGACCAGGAGGCCTGGCGGAAAGGAGCACATGACGTAAGTATCCCATAGGTTAGCCGGGTTGGTGGCGGTCGCCCAGCCAGGGAGGTGCAGACGATATATGCCACGTGTAGTATCGCATGCGCCCCCCGTCACGGGTCTGGTGACGATCAGTCGGGGTACGAGAAATAATTTACACTCGTGCCCCATCGCGTGGTAGGCCCATTCAACCCATCCCCCCCCCCAATTTATCGGGGTGTAGTAATTAATTTCTGGTCAGTATTTCGGCATTTGTTCTGGTGCACAAAATTATAGTAATTCCAAATGGACCAGAACGTAGGGTGTTAGTTTTTTTTTTTTTATTAACTTATTTTAATTATAATTATCCTATATCAGAGCGCGAGTTTGCTTGATTTTACTTTTAACTGTTATTATTCAATAATCTCCATTCCTTTTTAATTTTATTTTTCTTTCTTTTACATTAGGTAATTTTTCTCTTTTATCAATATTATATCGTTAAGTTTCCTGCCCTCCCCCCTCCGCTGGCCAGAAACCCATTCGCATTTATCGTCACTGGGACGCTTGCGCCTGTGCTCCCTCGCCTATTCTATAGTATTAAACAGTACAGCATCAGTTAAATCCAACTAGTTTCATCGTTCATAACAAAGAATTCAGCATATCAGTAAAAACAATACAATAATAATCCAATCAATACACATCAAACTATCTTACGCTTATCAACAGTAGAATACACATCCCCATTAGTAGTTAATTATTACCCAGTCATCCTAATTTAACATCACCCTAAATATTCTTAATTAATAATTTCCTCAACTTATTCCAAAATTCAGTGATTCTATAGAGGCTAAAGTAAATTTCACTTACTCCACAGTAATAGCTTAGCCGGTGCAATTTCCTAAGAAAAGCTCCTCTAGCTCAGCACAATAGATTAAATTCCAGAGTTCCCCCACCTATTCATTCCTTCTTACTACACTAGTACAATAGCATACCAGCCTTAGTCATAACCCACCCCCTGTCATTCAACCTTCTTTCTCCAAGGACATTCTTTAGATAACAAAGGATATAGCAACAGGTGCCTCACTAAGGGGAAAAAAAAGTCTCAATTTAGAGCCGTTTTCATTTCAGAAAGAAAGAGATCACTACTAAAGGGCTCACTACTAAGCCAGATTTTCCAATAGTATCCCCCACACACACATATGCACAACCTTAACTCACAATAAGCATTATACGCTTTAAATTACGAAATTCATAGCATCAGTATCTAACAAGTATAAAACATAAATCAACAAGCACATTTTGAACGTCACGTATAATACTCTCTTCATTCACATATACCCCCGGACATCTCATACATTTAACACTAACATTCTATCCCCATGACACGTGGGATGCTCTTAAATATGTCTAAGACTAAAGTAGCATCCCCCACCATGCCCTTGGCCAAGAGTGGCAGGTTAACTACCAGTACAAAGTCACTTTCGCAACAGTCAGGATTACAAAAAAAATCCACAGGCCTGATAACAAGTAGCAGCCGCATTACCAGAGCGAGTTCGATGGTCCCGGTTACGCCGGAAAATCAATCAGAAAAGAAAACAGACATCAAGAGGACCAAGAAAAAGCCGGAAGCAAAGAAAGTAATGATGGATATAACACAGAAAATCAACGAGCATTTCGCAGTACAAATCAGTAGCAGTGACAGTGATGCGGAATACTCAGAAGATGAAAAAAGCACGAAGGCGAGTAACAAAGTAGAAGAAGATGAACAAGCAAGAATCACAAGACAGTGCTCGCTACAAGATGAAGAAGGAAAGAGACTTAGGCAACAGATACTCGAGTTCTGTGACCAGGATCCGGATTTAGGAAGACAAAGGAGTCCAGAGGTGGAAAAAGCCATAAAAGCTATCAACTTTCTCCAAGCGGTCCAACACAGATGCTCAAGGATCCCAGCGGGTACAAGCAAGGTAATGGACAGCTGCATAAATGTGATTTTCAATACTATTATGGAAATGGAAATCAGAATGCAGACGGCCAACGTAAGGGTTGAAGAATTGCGTCAGTCCGACGCGGTACCACCGGCTGGTCCAACAACAGAAGAAAGCAGGGAGGAGACGGTAACCAGGACCCAAACCAAGCCCCCCAGGGGATACGCGGAAGCGGTCAAGGCGGCCACATCCTCCCTGATCATCCAAGCCACCACAGAAAGAGAAACAGAAGACGTAGAGAAGCAAATAATAGAGACAACCTCGGAACACCATGACAGCGTGAAGAAAGTGAAAAGGATAAAGAGCGGAGTCAAGCTTATCTGTGAAAACGAAGTGGAGGCTAAGAAGATAAAGGAGACAATCAACAGCAACTCAGAAGCTAGAGAAGCAATACAGGTAAAGACTGCAAGCATAAGGAAGAAAAGGATAATAATATTCAACATTCCGGATTACGTTTCTGAAGAACAGATACAGATGAAGCTGCGGAAGACCCTGGGACTTGGTCCACAATACAGCAAGGATGCAGTCACTCTGCTCAGGCCCGTGGGGGCCCACGAGGGGAAGAAGCACCAACCAGTCCTCCTCCACGAACCGCTAGCAGACCACTTGCTAATGGTGAGAACAGTCTGCCTGGGGTTCAAGGAATGCCCCATTAAAAACTTCATCAGCATCACGAGGTGCCATCAGTGTCTCGAATATGACCACGTGGCAGCTGATTGCAAGGGGACCCAACGGTGCTCTGTCTGCGCGGGCCCACATGTGTACACAGATTGCAACAATAAAAGCAAACGCTGTTATGTGTGCACCAAGTACAATGAAATCAACGGCCACTGGATCCGTGCTCCCAAGCCAACAGATCACCAGGCCAACTCCGGGAAGTGCTGGGTACATCGAACGCTGCTACGTGTCAGGCAGATTCAAGTAGAGAAGGGCATGGCACTTACAAACGGTCACCAGGTTATACACGGGAGGGTAACCATTGCCACATTTGGCGGCAAGGATAGGATCGAACACATGACCAGCCACGACCATGAAATGAGACGAAAACATGACGAAAAGTACAGCAGATATCATGGTCGTAGGAAGTAAAACAATTATCACGCGCCCCGGGAGCGCAACACAAAATTCAAGGGTTACCCCCCCCACTACACAGCACACAAACACGATCACACCTCCTGCATCATTAGGCATACAATCACAAGACTCTTTAAGCTTTATCCAAATAAACTTACACGGTAGCAGAGCGGCCACTAGCATGCTAGCGGGATACGCTGCTACCAACAATATCCACATAGCACTAATACAAGACTATCATCAACACAAAACAAAGGAAACCATAACAGGCTTTAGCCGCAACACATGGAACATAACAAAAACAAAATTGAATAGATCAGCCATAATAACAAATACAGACACTAAGCCAATCACAATCTTATCAAAAGAATTTACGACGGCGGTCAAGTTAGAGAACAAAAACAAATTATTCACTATAATAAATACATACGCACCCCCCTCGCTAGTGGACTTCTCCGTCGTATTGGAGGAGATAGAGGAGGCCTTGAAGTTGGCGGACGGAGAAATTCTGCTGGCAGGGGACTTTAACGCTCACTCGACCGCTTGGGGCTATGATGACATAGACCAAAGGGGTCGAGATCTCACAGATTTCCTCCTGCTGAACTCACTGTTCGTCCACAACCCCCCGGATGCCCCACCGTCCTTCCTCACAATACGTGGGGGAAGGGAATTAAAAGGCTGGCCAGATCTGACGATAGCGACGGTCGCCCTGGGCAACGAAATATGTGATTGGCACGTTAGTGATGACGACTCACAAAGTGACCACAGATATATTAAATTCACACTAAACAACTATGAAAACATCGACTATCAAAGACATGGCTTACAAACAAAAATAGGTAAACATGCAAAATTTGACAAAAGCATCAGAAAAATCAGAAACAAATACATAAAAGAACTTCAAAGAACCACAACAGAAGAACAACTGGACAATGTAACTCTGAGACTACAAAATGAAATCACATCAATTGCTTTTGCGTGTTATAAAAAGAAACGCACACCTGCGGTCACTGCCCCCCCTTGGTGGACGGACGAAATCAAAACAGCCAGGAACAAGGTTAGGGCGCTCAGGAGGAGATACCAAAAACAACCAGATGAAGAACTAAAAATAAAACAACAAATAGTATTTAAAAGAGAAAGAGCCAAACTTAAGAAGCTCATCAACAAAACAAAATTAAAGACATGGAAAGACTACTGCAGCAAAGTAACGGACACATACGGCTCGCAATACAAAAATGCAAGCAATAAAAACACGGGCCCTGCTAAACTTGTCAATATACTCCCACCACAGCAATCAGTAAACATTAAAGATACACTGACTCACTTTTTAGACAATCTATACATAACAGACCAGAACACCCCCCACAACATAACAACAGTAAATAAAAAAAAGAAGATGCAAAACCACCAGTAGTTACGAAGGCGGAATTAAATAGAATAATCAGAAACATCAAACAAAACAAAGCACCAGGTTATGACTTCATTGACTATAACTTAATTAAACGCATAAACAATGCCGCCCCGCAACTACTGCTCACACTTCTCAATACATGCTTAAAATTTGAATACTTCCCCAAGTCATTTAAAATCGGAATAGTGGTCCTCTTTCACAAGCCGGGTAAAGACCCTGCAAACCCTAAAAACTACAGACCGATATGCCTACTACCGGCAATAAGTAAGATTTTAGAACGCATAATACATGGTAGAATAAACTACCATCTTAATAAAAATAAATACTGGAGCGATAAACAATATGGCTTCAAGCAGGGATTCTCCACGGAACACGCACTGGACAATCTAATTAAAACAATAAAAGAAGACAAAGCTAACAACTACCAAACACTCTTAATAGCCATGGACATCAAAGGGGCTTTCGACAACATACGCTGGCCAATACTAATAGATAATATAAAACAATCTCCCTGCCCGGGTTATTTAATAAACTGGGTAGTGAGTTTCTTACAACAAAGATACGTTTCACTAGAGGAAAATGGGATCAAAATCACAAAACAGACATTCGGCGGCTGCCCCCAGGGAAGTTGCCTGGGCCCGCTTCTATGGCTATTAATCGCAGAGACAGCATTAAAAAAACACTGGGGAAAAAATGTCAGGATACAGGCATTCGCGGATGACTTTATTCTGATACTCAAGGGAAGAACAAAAGATAAACTTAGAAGACTCGCAAATAGAATACTCAAAGCTTTTAACGAATGGATAGAGGCTAATGGCCTAACGCTGAATAAAGAAAAAACAGAACTACTATATCTAAACAGGGGACATATGAGGAACCTACCTACAGAAAACACCAATGTAATAGAGGGCATAGAGTTAAACGGTCAATCTCTAAATGTGAAAGAACATATCAAATATCTGGGAGTGATATTGCATAAAAATCTAAACTGGGTACCTCACTGCGCAACACAAACAGGCAAAGTTAGAACAAACTTCAAAAACCTGGCCTATATGGCGGCAAAGGGCTGGGGACTAAAAACTAACATAATCAAGATATGGTACACAACGGTAGTGGAAAAAACGCTAACTTATGCGGCCCCAATATGGGGGCACGAGCTCAATAAAAGATGCAAAGAGATACTCTCTAGTTGTCAAAGGCATTTTGCACTGGCCATAGTCAGGGCTTATAGAACGGCCCCCACCTCGGCACTTCTGGTACTCTCGGGCCTGATTCCAATCCACCTCAAAGTCAATTACGAGGCAGCCTATGGAACAATCGCAAGACTTAGAAAAAACACAAAAATACACAACAAGGTCCTGCACCAACTTGAATATGAAAAGAAAATCAATATATGGGCAAATCACCCAGCCGAAATAATTGAACCAAGGATTGGATATAACATGCACGAAGTAGTCACCTACACGGACGGTTCCAAATTGGAATCAGGCGCTACAGGTTCGGCCTTTGTAGCATACAAAAATAACCAAAAAATAATGACATGGTCAGTGCCCCTAAGAGAATGCAACAGCGTTTTTCAGGCCGAACTACTGGCAATACAAAAAGCAGCGGAATGGGGCAACACAACAGGTGAGCCATACAGCATACGCTCGGATTGCAGATCAGCCATAGAATCACTAAATAAGCCATTTAATGCCAATGAAACAGTAGATAAAATACAAAACTTAATTAAAGAATCCAACAATAAGTTTAAAATCAGCTGGGTCAAGGCGCACGTGGGCATCCAAGGAAACGAGGATGCAGACGAGTTAGCCAAAACCGCAGCGGAAAACATAAATAACAAAAACAAATACTATATGAAAAAGCCAATCTCAAAACTGAAACGGACACTCAAAGAGCTAACAATGAAACAATGGCAGTTCGAGTGGGATTACAGGGATACAGGCAGGGAAACACATCAGTATTTTCCAACAGTAGGTGAAAGCAGACTCATAAGTGACTTTTTACTCTCACAACTCTACACAGCACATGGAGCATTTCCAGCGTATCTCCACAGATTTAATAAAGCGGACACTCCGGACTGTGCATGCGGCACGGAGGGTACGCCTAAACATTATCTCCTCCACTGCCCACTCACCCAACAGTACCACCTGGTAAACATAACAGCAAATAATGATAAACTGTGGCACGAACAATTAGGTAAAAACAAACACGTACAAAATAAAGCAAAAACAGTAATCAGGTGGCTCCAAGAAAACTGCGACAGTATCACAACATTAAAGCAAACAAACACATAAAACAGAAAGCCCTCTCATTTTGATAACCCAGCACAAACATAATACTGTATGTTATGTGTTTTATGTTGTATGTTAAAAAAAAAAAAAAAAAAAAAAAAAAAGGCCTAGAATTTTTTTTTCTTTTGCCAAAAAAAAAAAAAAAAAAAATTGTTTGTATATGTTTTATGTCCTTTAGCAGTGTGCGGTAGTCGCACAACATCAGCTGTAACCATGGCCCGCAATAGGAGCCCCGCAACATATGAATTGCATGCACAACGAATATCAACAACGGTTCAGCAAGTTGTGCAATATGACATAGTAAGAAGCTTCAAACGCCCCCGACACTGCTTGTCCGTCCACTGTGTTGTGTTATAAATATATATATATATATATATATATATATATATATATATATATAAGGTCTAGGAATCCCCTAATGCCAAAAAAAAAAAAAAAAAATTAAAAACTGCTTTTATTTTAAGTTTTTTCATTTGTTATTTTAATTTTTTTTAACTCTTTATTTAACTATTTTTTTTATTTTATTATTACTAATTTTTATTTATTTAATTATTTATTTTTGACAGCTCGCCTCTTTATTTGGTGCAGTAGGACTCTGTCCGCACAAAATACCGGACCCGCTCTAATGGGGAAACCCAAGGAGCCAGTTTTTCTCGGTGGGGTACGGTAGAAAGGTGGGTTCTTGTCTCTCTCTCTGCAACGCTCTCGTTTGCCTTGCTATTTGGCGCAAAAATTTTCCTCCATCAGCGGTACGACTTAGCTTTTCGGCCATTTTCTGTTTTTTTTTTTTTTTTTTTTTTTTTTTTTTTTTTTTTTTTTTAAATTTCCTCAAAATTTTTCCAACTCTCAGCTAAGTTCAGTACCATTGTTTAGGCTCAAAAACATCCAGTCCCATTTCGTCTGGTAAGATGAGTACAAGGTGTGCGGCAACAAATCACAAAGTTAACCCAATGTGCAATAAACCACAAAGATTACCAACAAAGCACTTAACCTAAACAGCCGACCCGGGTGCTTGTCTTAGTGGTTCGCCACTTTGCCGGCAAAAATTACATCATGTACGCTAATGGCGCCTGGTGCATGTAAAATCCGTCGTGGGTGCAAAGTCCTCCAAGTTACCTGTGAATTATACCTCTGGAGGTGCCTTGCCAGGTGAAGGTCTCGTCATCTGATCAAGGCTCTAAATTACGAGACCATCTTGCGAAGCCAATTACAGTTCAAACAACAAACAGGCGAAACAAAGTATGCTCAACGACAAGCAAGTACTGCAGAAATGATGGCATGCGTAGCAAAGAAATCAGGTTTATTGCCGCTACGCGGCAATTAGGCGGTCGACCGCCCCGATACCAGGTATCTAACCCGTTAAGCTGAGATAACTCGGCAGGTAGGGGCCTGGCCATCGGTTAGAAAGAAAGAAAGAAAGTTTATTTCAAAATAAAGACATAACTTGCTTATGTTTACAGATTTTCCCCTAAATTTAGCACAGCGTCTTCATAACGTTATTCCATGGAAATAAATATTCTATACAATGTTAAACTAACATGTAAACACTATGAATGCAGAATGTTTCTTTAAAATATACTATTCCAAATCTGCTTTCAGAGTTCAATATATATAGATATTAAAAAGTATTTAAATATATATTTAAATAATATTCACAAATGAAATTTCATCCCCAAATGGAATATTCATTAAAAATTTAATAAATATTTCGATGCATTAAATTACTGATATCAATGTCAATTTTCATTTAAATATTTATTTTATCATTAATTAATTTAATATAGCTATAATTGATTATCTGCTATTCTAAGCAGGTAATTATTTTAAATTAATAAAAATAATTATGAAAGTTAGCAGTGTTTTAAACCTTCTGCATCCTTTACTTTTTCGGTTAATTATTTCGCAACATGATTGTTAAGAAAAAAACTTTAAATTATAATTTAAAAAAAAAATTACTTCATAGGCAAACAAAGTCTTTATATATTTAAAAACTAATCAACTCTATGATTATTGGGAACATAATTAGATGTATAACGGTATATAACATTATTGAACTGGCAGAATTTTTCCTTATTATTATTAATTATTTTTTTTATAATAAATCATATTAATGAAACATTATTGTACTTCGTTTTGTGGTTTTTGCTGATTAAAGTCTTAAAAATAGTAATATTTTTTTAAAAAATATATTGTCACACGCTAGCAGGAAATCACACAAACTGAAAATTTTATGCATGTGAAGTTGTCAAATTTTCAAAATGCAAACTAATCTAAAATATGTTTCTATAAAACTTTGTGTTAAAAATTTTAATTGCTCACAAAATAAAATAACTGAAAATATTTTTTAGCTTTAATTATGATAGCTAAATTAAAATCCATTGATCTGCATTAAAATCTTTTTAAGAGTGGTGATATTCTAAAACATTTTATTGTTGCACGCAAGCAGGAAATCGCACAAACAATAAATTACCTAAGCAACAAATCACGCAACTAACTAAGCTAATATTTTAAATGTTATGTTTACCTTTCCAGCGAGATAAATTAAACGGTTAATCTCCATTATTTGTCCTGCTTCCAAATGGATATCATGCGACATTGGAAATTATGTGCTTTGTTCTTCAAAAAAAAAAAAAAAAAGAAAAAAAAAAAAGCAGTATAGGGTATTAGAGAGTGATTCATGGAAAAGTTCATCTTTAAGAATGCAAATAAATATATAATTAAAAAAATAATAAAATAAGTGTGTAGTTCTGCAATTAACACTGCACACATGTTATTCGGAAAACAACTTCTTGGACGTAGGTACTATTCAGGGGATTTTAAAAAACAGTTTGCACTTGGCAAAGAAAAGAGAAATCATCAGAAATTTTCTTGTTCAAGAGATAATAAAGAGAGATGATTCATGATTCATGTTAAACATCATAATTCAATCTGTTTGTGAAATAAAATTTAATAATGTGTAATGCACATTTTACTTCGAGACATTTGCTTCTATTAGAAAGCATCACTTATTAAAAATAACATTCAAAATAATAAGTAAGCTACTATATAATACATTGTTCATAAAATGTGCAAATAAACACTTGCTTTACTTAGGTCATATTAACCTTCCCACTGCCGCAACCGGATATATCCGTTCACTAGGCTGCAGGTTTCACTGCAGTTGAAGAATTATTTAAATTAATATAATCCTACAAATATAATCCAGTTTTAAGAAATTAAGTCATGATTAATGCTTTCAAGGCTTATAAACATATACATTTAAAAAAAAATTATACCAAGAGCCTTCTCCATAAATATACCAATCCCTCTTTCGTTAACAGTTAAAATAAATTGCAGAGAAAAGAACATTACAATTTTGCCCTTTTGTTCGACAGTCAGGGGGTTAAGAGTGCTTAAAGATCTGCTTCGAGTGAAAAAAATGAATGTTCACCATAATAATTTATTCGCTTTTGCAAACATCTATAAAGAAGGTTCAACTTCCAGATAGTTCAGAAGTAATATTTATTTTTTTAAATACTTTAGTATCAATATAACTCAACGTTCTAAAATTCATCCTAAAATATTAAAAATCTCTAAGTATGTTTTCCCCATATAAGCTTATGTAAGTTTTACACTAGTGATTACAATGCTGATTTGTCATATGATCAATACATTGGCCAAAACAAAAACTAATGTAGCATATATTATAATGAATATTTGTTCACTTATTTTGTGGCATGCACTGCATAAAAAGAGACACTCATTAAGATGCCTTTATAAAAAATAATACAATTATCAAGTTACAATTTCTTGTCTAATGCGCCAAATTCTTATTTTGTCAAATTATACTTAATAATGAATTTTGTGTTAATTGTTAATTGTGCATCGATGCATGTCGTTGGACTACGTGAATCCGAATATTTTTGTCAGATATTTTCCGATCATACGTGGACAAAATGCGAAGATGGCTTCTTAAAATAGTCAGGCACTTTCCGACATCGACTTTCATTAATGTAATCGCATTTTTTTACTGTCTTCTCTGTTTCCGCTGTTCTTTTTTACTACGTAAATTTAGAGAAAGTTTCAGAAAAATATTACACATAAAAACTTTCAATAAATTAGGAACGGGTATGGCTAAAGAATATTTCAATATTTTAAATCTCATTGAGAACATTGAGTATGGACTTTCGCTACCTGCACTTTTGCTTTTAATGGTTAGCTTTATCCAAGCTTTTGTTTCCTTTACAAGATTTATGATAAATCCCAGTCGGGAACTGACTTATTTTTTCTTCGCTGAACACATATGTTTGCACGTTCCAACAGGGTTTTTTACATTTTTGATTCCCCTTTACGGTGCTTAAGTGAAAAGTGAGATGGAACAAAACAAATTGTTCTTCAACAAATTTTACGATAGCGTATAACTACGTTCGGAAAATCTACCAAATAAAAGAGGTCTGCTGATTTTGCGAGCCCTAGAAAATAGGTTACATATTACACTTACTACGTGGAAAATGGTACAGTTTAATGAATCCACACTACCAGCTATAGTTGGAAATTTTCTAACCTATGGATTATTGATTTTAAATTTAAATGCTTAAAGTTTATATTAATGTAAATTTTTACTTACTAGGATTTTAGAAAGCACACTGCTGTTTTCCTGTTTACTTGAAATACCATATATTAGAGCATCCATAATTAATTTCGTTTGTGAAATAGAATTTAATTATCTGTAGAGCATATTAGACCAGTTAAATTGTCAGAAAAAAGGGCAGATCGATGCAAAAATTCTGCTAGAAGAATTTATGTTTTAAAAATGTTTATGGGAATGCTAGTAATAAGAATAAATGGTTTTCCAACAAAATATCTCGAGGCTAAAGTTTGTAGATCCAAAAAACCATGAAATGTTTGGACTTCTTCCATTTTTTTGCCTGTAACTTGAAAATTATTCATTTTTTGCGTACCATGCATAGTTACAAAAATAAATAGCATTGATTTCTCTACAGATTTTGCAATAAAGACGTTTTTCTAACACATTACTAAGCGCTCTATGGCTTTTTGAAAATGTCACTTTTTTTTAAAACTTTACAGAAAGTGACCTATTTTTCGAATCATATCCCAAAAAACTTTCTTTCATCACTAACAAAGAAAATTAAATGCGCCTATAGATGAATAAAAAGTCCAAATTTTAAGAAATGCAGGCAAAAGAAGCACAAATTGTGGGAGTCCTGTAAAAAAAATAATAAAGGGAGGGAGGGCCAGGGTATTAAAAAAAGGAATGCAGATGGAAAATAGCGGCAATGTGACATTCCCGATTTGTTTTTGTTCAGATACAAATTATTTTTTGACGTCACATTCTTCTAATATATTGCTATTAAGTTTATCGTGTCTTCTTTTCGTGCAGTAATGAAGAATGAGTGCGCTTGACACAAAATTGTGTTTCGTTTGCCAAACAGTTTCAAATAGTGGTACTCGTGTTGTGAGCCAGAAAGGGCTCGCCAAGCTCTTAGAATATACCGTTCAATATCAAACTAATATTCATCAATTCATCAACGTTCTTTGAAAAGTAGGAAGGAAATTAGAGTACATGATGATTGCTGAAAAACATATGCCAATGAGCGAATGATAGCTGCATATGTTCGTCGAAGTGAATATTCTACACAGACTAGTTTGTCCTTCGTATCGAGCTCTTCCTTTAAGTTTCAAGATAATTGTTTCTTATGTGGAGAAGGAAATCTCGAGGACTTGAACGAAAAACAATAAAAAGAAGCCCTGTGCGCAGATAAATTTTATACACAAACAAATGAAGTTAGAAACTAAAATTAAATTTAAGAATGCTGCAAAAAACGTGGTGATGAATGGTCCCAGAATGTAATTGAATATATTCAGCAACAAATGACTTCGTAACTACAGATGTATGGTATCATAGTTTTTGTCATGTAAAATTATACCAGTCTGTAATAGATGGAAAGAAAATAAGTTTAATAGAAAATGTAATAGGTGGGGCGTCGACACGCAACATCCGTTCAGGAAGCCAATGGCAAAAACAAGACAGGCTTCATTTCACTGCTTAAAACAGAATTTTAAAATAAGAGAATTCAAGAATTCACGTTGATAGGGCAGAAGAAGCTGATGTTATGTTAGTTACTTAAGCCATTTCAAAATCTGAATCTTTAAAAACGTCATAATTGTCGGAGAGGTCATTGACATTCTCGTGATCATGACGAGCTTCGGCTATAAACACAAAAATCTGTTTTTTCAAAAGCCAGAGAAAGATGACAATGAAACCCAGTGGTTTTCAACCATGTCATACAAATACAATTACAGAAATGTTCTTTTCACTCATGCAATCATTGAATGCGATGTAACATCCGCTCTTTTGGGCAAGGAAAGTCAAAATTTTGTAATACTTTAGAAAACATTATCAGCTCGAAGCTGGGTGCTCAATAAATCAGATTCTATCCGTCGAGAAATCACTAATGCTGGAGAAAAGATCATTATTACACAATACAGTGGATGGATAGATACCATACATAAACACATTGTACACCTTGAGTCTCCAGTTATTTGCTGAATCTGCCACCAAAAGTAATGTTCATCTTACAAGACTATCACCAACGCAAGAGAATGACCCAACATAATCTTCTCCGATGTTATCATCAGGTACAAGTTTGGCTGGGAAACAAAAACCCTCTTGAAGAATGGAAAAATCAGGATTCAAATGCTCGACAATTTAAAAAAAACTGTAACGGGTTCCAACTGGGAAAATATCGACGACAATATTTATCCAGAAGAAGAGGATTTAAAAATGTCTCCGTAAGTAATTTTTACTTATATTCAGTGGGTTCACACGTCGGAAGATCTCTTTCAGCCATTTCAAATCTGTCAAGACCCAGCATATGAATCCTTTCTCCATATTGTGTCAGGTAACTGTAAAAAAAAGATGCAGCAAAACATGTTCCTTTCAAAAATGAGGATTCAAATGCTCGAAAATAAATAAAAACTGTAACAGAATCAACTGGGAAAATGTCTATGACATTATTTATCCAGAAGAAGAGGATGTAAAAAATGTCATCGTATTTTTTTTTTTTTTTTTTTTTTTTTTTACATATATTAAGTAAATACCTAATATTGATGTTCTCCACTTACGCTCTAAATACAAAAAAAGTTACAATGTTCTTGATATTTTTACAATGCTACCGTTGTAATTAATCATGATTTCTATTACACATATGCCTGTAATTTAAATAAGTTACATTAAAGAAGATAAAATAATGAAAAATGATGTAAATTTTTCGTTTTTCCGATTTTTCCACAATGTTAGAAAAAAAGAGTCATTTTTAGAAAGCTGTAGTTCACTTAATAATGGCTTTAGAAAAACAATTTTAGAATGAAATTTGTAGAGAATTTAATGCTCTTTCTTTTTCTAACTGAGTATGACACACAAAAATTTTATAATTTTTGAATGGGCCCAACACAGGAAAAAGTCCGATAACTTTGTGGTTTTTTGGCTCCACAAAATTTAGCCTCGAGATATTTTGTTGGAAAACCATTAATTCTTGTTATTAGCATCCACATAAACAGATTAAAAACATAAAATCTTCTAGCAGAATTTTTGCATCTATTTATGGCAATTTGACTGGCCTATATGTTTCATTGAGATATTTTTTCTATTGGAAAGAATCATCTATTAAAAATAAAATTCAAAACAATAAGAAAATTACTCCAAAATACTCTGTGTAAACAAATATGTAAACAAACAATTGCTTAATTTAGATCATATTAAGAGTGTTTAAATATCTGCTTCGAATTAAAAAGACAAATTAATGTTCATCAGAAAATTATATTCGCTTTTGCGAGCAATAATAAAGAAATTCTTTTGCGAGCAACAATAATTCACTTTCGGATAATTCAGAAGTAATATTTAGTTTTTTAAAATATTTTAGTATTGATATTATAATATCGATATAATAATTCTACATTCTAACCGTTATCCTAAATCAAGAAAATTATTTAGGTATATTTATCCTTTATATATTTATGTAAGTTTTACACTAGTAATTACAATGCTGCATATTTTTAGTGTGTAAGTGGTACACATACATGAGATGAGTTTTGAATTCCTTCCCTTGATTATATGAGAACAATCTTTCTTGAAATAATATTTTCATTTGTTGTTATTTTTTAAAGAAAATGCGCAATTGTGTTGAACTTAGAACGTATTCAATATACAACACTGTTGCTAGGATCAACATACTTGGTGACACAAAAAATGATGACTTGTTATCTTTTTACAGTTATATTTAACATGATTTGAAACCCGAGCTTATACCGCACATTAAATGCTCTTTTAGAAATAACTTTGAATTTGAAACAAATAACTATCGATAACGGTGCTTAATGAAAAGTTACACCGTTAAAAATTTACTTATTATTATTTTTTTTTTTTTTACAATTTTTTGCAGCATGTACTGACCATACTGAAGACAGCAACTACTATGTGGCATCTAGTAGCAAATATCAATACTACATTGAATAGTTTTATACAAATCCAATAAACGGAGCTGTGCATGTCCAAGGTACATATATTTTTAAGGTACGACACATCCCCTTAATTTTTTATATTATAAAAAAAATGTAATAAGTTGACATCCTGTGGACCATTTTAAAATACATTACACAAGAATAAATGTTTTTTTTATTAATTTAATTACCTGCATATTAATTTAACTAACTATTTCGTAGGTATAAGGTTTGGTTTCAGCTATTTGAATATACAGGGTGATTCAGCTCGTCGGTGACAAACTTTAAGGATCGATAGAGCACACCTAGACGAACATTTTTGAATAGGGAATGTAGGGTCCCTGACGCGATGGTAAGGCGCTAGGCGCTTTCGAAAATTTGGGTGCCGAAATTCGAAACGTCATAAAAACTAGGGAAATGGTTAGATTTTCTTGCTTGTTGCGTCGAAATGATTCTGTTTGTTTAGACTTTCTTCAGTACCAATTTGATAAGCGTATCTCTTAAAACATGGATAGGGGGCGCTGCAGACTTTGGAGAGCTAGACAACAACTTTAAGCCCGTTATTTTGATAATTTAACACATGCTCGCCAAAGTTTATACTCTAACTTAAAGTTTGAACCCAAAAGTAGAGCCCTGCAAAAAGCGTAAGAGCCGGAATAAAATGTCAAAGTACAGGGTGGTCGAAACTCGAAGGCTCCTAAGAGATAAACAAACAGATTTCTTGACTTATGGCATGCATTTTCATGATTCTGTTTGCTGGGGCTCTCTGAAACTCAGTTGAACGGTACAAAAAGAAACATCGATAGGGGGCGCTTTGGGCAAAAAACATAATTCGTTGACATTTCGGACGCTAACTGGAAACGGGGCGCTACGATCAGTTAGTAATAATGAAAACACATTTTCTACCTCTGCTCAACACTTCTGAATAAATTTAGACCAAAAACATCAATGATACTGGAAATTTATTTACAAAAAATAACACTACAGAAGATGCTCGAAATTTCGACCTTGGGCCATGATGCAGGCTTCGCACCTCCGTCGCATTGAGGAGTGTGTGTTTCCAACAATGCCAGGAGTATCTCTGATCTGCCCTGCAGCTGCCACAATGCGCGCCACAAGTTCTTCAGCACTGCTGACAGGTGTATGGTATACCTCGGCCTTCAGGTAACCCCAAAGGAAGAAATCCAAGCAGGTGAGGTCTGGTGATCGGGCAGGCCAGTGAACTGGACCCCCACGCCCGATCCACCGCTGGCCATACCTTGCGTTTAGATGGAGACGCACGTCGTTCGTGTAATGGGCCGGAGCTCCATCGTGCTGGAACCACATCTGGCGACGCGAACCTTCGGGTACGTGCGCCTCCTCCAGAAGCTGCGGCAGCACTTGATCCAGGAAAATCAGGTAATTTCCACCTGTCAGCCGTTCAGGTAACAAATAAGGGCCAATGAGGCAATCCCCCAGAATGCCGGCCCACACATTTACTGAGAAACGCTCCTGGGCTGCTCGGCTTCTGGTTTCATGTGGATTTTCATCACACCACACATGACTGTTGTGGGCGTTCCACATTCCCTCCCGGCTGAAGGTGGACTCGTCCGTAAACAAAATGCTGTTTACAAAACGGGGATCCCTGGATCTCATCGCCAAGTACCATCTTGAGAATTCCACTCGAGGGCCAAAATCCTGCTCTCTGAGCAACTGCACCCGCTGGATGTGGTAGGGGTGCAGATTCCGGGAACGTAAGATGCGCCACGCAGTTGCTTGCGAAATGCCAACATGTCTGGCGATATCTCTCGTGCTAAGACCTGGGTTGTCCTCAACCAGGTTAAGCACAGCCTCTTCGTTGTCGGGGGTGCTCACTGATCGCTCCCGTTCAGGCCTGCCTCCGTCGAAAGATCCCGTTGTGGACAACCTCTGGTGTACTCGAGCGAAGAAGGCATGGCAGGGGATTTGCCTGTTGGGGTAACGCTCGGCGTACAACCGCTGAGCGGCTCGTCCATTACAACCAGCAGCGCCATACGCCAAATGCATGTCAGCCAATTCAGAGTTTGTGTACCGTTCCATCCTACTACCGATCTGCAGACAAGTAACCCGAAGCTTAAGTAGGTACCGCACGTTCAAAAGACGTGTCTGCGCATACAACTACGTAATCTCGCGTTGTCGTCTACGCATTACGTATCTTTTGCATATGGATATGGTACGATATCTTTTGCATAAATCAGCAAAAAGCACCTTATGTAAATTTTATTGCGCGCATTGTGCATGATTGAAACCAGCTATGTTTGTTAAAAAAAACAAACAAACTGCAGTTTTAATAGCTTCTTATGATAAGTAAATTACTCTCTTGTTTTGTTTCTAACTGATCGTAGCGCCCCGTTTCCAGTTAGCGTCCGAAATGTCAACGAATTATGTTTTTTGCCCAAAGCGCCCCCTATCGATGTTTCTTTTTGTACCGTTCAACTGAGTTTCAGAGAGCCCCAGCAAACAGAATCATGAAAATGCATGCCATAAGTCAAGAAATCTGTTTGTTTATCTCTTAGGAGCCTTCGAGTTTCGACCACCCTGTACTTTGACATTTTATTCCGGCTCTTACGCTTTTTGCAGGGCTCTACTTTTGGGTTCAAACTTTAAGTTAGAGTATAAACTTTGGCGAGCATGTGTTAAATTATCAAAATAACGGGCTTAAAGTTGTTGTCTAGCTCTCCAAAGTCTGCAGCGCCCCCTATCCATGTTTTAAGAGATACGCTTATCAAATTGGTACTGAAGAAAGTCTAAACAAACAGAATCATTTCGACGCAACAAGCAAGAAAATCTAACCATTTCCCTAGTTTTTATGACGTTTCGAATTTCGGCACCCAAATTTTCGAAAGCGCCTAGCGCCTTACCATCGCGTCAGGGACCCTACATTCCCTATTCAAAAATGTTCGTCTAGGTGTGCTCTATCGATCCTTAAAGTTTGTCACCGACGAGCTGAATCACCCTGTAGATATAGGATGATACAAATGTCTTAAAACAAATAAAAAATAATGCCAAAACCGTAAAAAATTTACAATGTTATTTATTAGAGTATGTACAGAGGGGTATTGGAATTTGCTGTAATAATCAAAATTGTATTGTAAAAATAATGACAATTTCCGTCATAGCGTTTAACTTTCTCTATAGCCCGTACAGAGACATTTCATGTAACAATGATTACAAATGTTCAATTTAAAGAATGTCATTATTGAGAATATGCATCAGACATTGTAAGTTATTCTTGAAAACTTGCTGGAATCTCTGACGTATCAAGCATAAAAAATCCCTGTTGGCTGGGCCTATAGACGGAGGTAGATTTCGAAGAGTGCTCATTTCAAAAAGAAAAAAATATATACGATTAGAAATAAACTCAGTTTAATAACTTCATTTGGCCGTTTATGAAAAATTTTTAATTTCAGTTTTCTGCAAAAACTGGTTTTATCAGAATCATCTTAAGAAAAATTCAGCTCAAATGCCCATTTTGACAACATATTTTGAAATTAATTCTGAATTTATTTCAAAAAATCGACTAAAACAGTACATTATACAGTTCATAATTAACAAGAAACTGTCATTTGAGAAAAAAATTGAATTTAAAAATGAGTCATAAAATAACCGATTTGTTGTTTGAATACATCCTTAATTCTTTAATCATGATTGCTTCGGAAAATTTTGTGCGAAATACTCACTTTGACAGCATTTTTAAATATATACTCTATATTTATCAAAAAACTGGCCAATGCGTCACAGTAGATAGTTCCTAAATAAGAGGATCTGTAAATTGGATGCGTTTGAGAGCGAAAATGGATTTTAAAACGAGTCATAAAAAACGCAATTTGCTATGTTAAAATTTTCAAATCACGAAGACTTCGGGAAATTCTGTTCAAAATACCCTTTTTGGTAGCCTTTTTCGGAATATATTCTGTCTTTATCAAAAAACCGATCAATGCATCACATTATATAGTTCCTAAATAAGAGGATCTGCAAATTGGATGCGTTTGAGAATAAAAATGGATTTAAAAACGAGTCAGAAAAAAACGCAATTTCTTATTTGAACTTAAATTTTCAGTCCCGATGACTTTGGGAAATTCTGTTCAAAATACCCTTTTTGGTAGCCTTTTTTGAAATATATTCACAGAATATATAACAGAAAATTGACCAGTGCGTCACTTTATACAGTTTCTAAATAAGAGGATCTACCATTTGGATGCGTTTAAAATCAAAAATGAATTTAAAAATGAGTCAGAATATAAGCAGTTTGGATTTGAGGTTTTTTCTCCAACTCCTATTTTTGTTTAATTTCTTTTTGTTATACGAATTGGTCCTATAAAAAACTTGTCAATATAAAAGCTGTACATATTTTTGAAAAAATGTAAAATAAATTTAATCAGATTTGATATCGTAAAAATTGACGGAGTTATGGATTTTTCTCTTTTTACACCGCCCTTTTTCTTTTCGTTTTTAATTTTTTTCATGGGTAAAAGTTGATCCTATCAAAAACTTGTAAATACAAAAGTTTTAGATAATTTTAAGAACATTTACAAAAAATTTAGTTGGACTTGATATCTTGAAAATTGACGAAGTTATAAATTTTTTTCTCTCAAAACCCCTGTTTTTTTTGCCCCTTGAGCGCACTTCTAAATTTATCAAAAATCTGTCATGTATAAACTTTTGGCCCATTTTTAAGAAGTAATATAAACTTTAAACCGTTTCGATATCTACTTTAATAAAGAAGTTATGGCGTTTTTTCGGTGTTCACAAAAACGTCCCCTATTCCGACCCCCATGGTCCGATTTTACCCATTAACGAACTTAGCCGAGATTTTATCCCTTTTGATTTCATGTACCAGTTTGGTGAAGATTGGTGAAGAATTATAGAAGTTATCGTGTCCATAAAAAAGTGAGATAGATAGATAGATAGATAAACTGGTGCGATTGCAATAGGTAGTATTTCATACGAAATCTACCTAAAATGAGACAATCATAATCTTAGGTATTAATACAGCGCAAAATATTGTTAAAAAATGCGGCTTTTCAGTTTGTTCTTTTTCTATCAGAAAATCCAACGTCTTTCTGGGTATTTGTATGAAGGAGGCCACATGCAACAATTTTTTATTAGTTTTTTTTTCTTTTTTTTATCTTTCATTTTTCATATGCTCTTTATTTTTCAAATCATCTAGTGTATTTCTAATAGGGTTAATTCAGCAGAGATTTTACCAAATTGAAAGCCTTTATTAAAAAAAATCGTTACGGGGATACTATTATCTGAGATATTACTGAGGTGATTGTAATATATATATAGAAATTTATTTATTTATTGCATTACAACTATCAATATTTCTTCTGCTTTGTTTTTTAGGAAATTAATTATTCTTTGGTAACGTAAATAAAAAAAAATATTTTTATCTTTTCGTGTATATGTGTGAAACATATAATTATTTAGTCGGTTTTTTTAATATTTATTTTATTATTATTTTTTTTTTTTGCTTAAATATAAGTTTATAGTTTAATTGATGTTAAACGCTCCGCTTGCACCCCCCCCCCCAAAAAAAAATCATCAACTGTTTTCCATTGGATTCTAGAGGGTCAAAATTATTTGGCTGCATCTATCGCCCGCAATGATTTCTAATGCTAGAAGATTATTTTGAATGTTCTCTACAACCAATCATATTTATTAAAAATTGTGAGGAAGAATTTTAATTTCTGACAAAATTATAAAAGTTTCAGTTTTACAAATTCCAATGTATAGACGTACATTGTGAATTCCTATACTAAATTTAAAATTGAAATATTTAATTTCTTTTTTCGATTATTATTATTATTATTATTATTATTTTACATACTTAATGTTATTTTTTCACTTACCGGATATAAAATTGAAATAAGAGAATTAAATGGTCACAATACTCACTTTACCCATCTTACGTTGAATAAGATAAATCTTGCAATCGTTTTGAAATTCGACAAAGAAAAAAAAACATAGCGTAATATTTACTGTTAGAAATATTCCGTCTTTTTGTATTAAAATTCTTTTTTATACCGTAAGAAAAACAATTAACCGATGAAACATTATTTTTCTGCTGAAATAGAATAAAATGAAAGCCATATAAGCTTCACTGTAGCTACAGAAATATTTTATGTGCTAAAGAACTTTAATTATTTTAATTAGACTAATTTATCCCGTTATTTCAAGTTAACTTATGCAATAAACTACAAATTTTAATTGAAATGTACTGAAGCAAAACTTTTCAATAAAGACCATGTAGCTTTACAATAAAATGTGATAAATCGAAACCACTGTAGAAATAGGAAATTTCGATGTACTTCAAAATATTGACATTATTTTTCTTTTGTAAACATTAATAGAAAAATTAAAATAAGTTCAAAATGTGGTTGAATCTAGTGATTTATTATTTTTTTAGGGAAAAAATACTCATCAAGAATTGATTATATTAGACACTGCGTGTTCGTTTAATTTACTGTTTCAAAGAAAAGCCTCAAGATCGTCCTCGATTTGTAGAAAAATGTGTAATTGTTAATACAATCATCATGCTTTATCATCGTACTTGGACTTTTCAGAAATGTTACAATAGGATATCAAACAGAAAATCATTCAGTAAACTATTTAAGAATTTATTCTCGTTTGACGTTTTGAAACTTTTAAGTTATGTTTATTTTTACTTTCTTCAGCCTATACATGAGAATGTCCCGCAATCGAAATCTTTTTGAACTTCCAATTTTCGATGGATTTATTCTTTTTCGATGTCACATATCCTGAGAATTTTTTTCTTTTTTACAAAATGTCTGTTTGTTTATGTGTCCGTATCTCCCCTTTGTATTATCGAAAAGTCTTTTAAGTTGGGTGTAGACTTGAACTAAACTTCATAATCCGTAAAGCACCGATTATCGGGAACGGTCGGGACCGAGACCGATCCGGTTAATAAAAAATCCATGTATTCAGACAACTTTACACAACGGCTGTGACAGTTCTTTAAGAAATCTTCTCTTCAGATTTTTCCAAGCTTAGTACTAGCAATTATAATAATGCATATTTTAGCACATTAGAACATGCGAAAAGAAAAAGTTTAGAAGTTTTAGAAGTTATTTTATTTTTTAATCTTTTTTAAAACTTTATTTTCTACAAAATTAGTATGAATTTATGTGTAGAAGTACACATAGAAATTATTACGTTTATATGTGCATACACAGTACAGTACACACATTAAAAAATTGTGGTAATAAATACTTGATTGTCTTCTGCTAAAGAAGTTGAAATTTCACGAGGGTACTCGCATATTGGAAGAGAAACTTCTTAAGTTCTAGTTGCTTGTATACATTACTCTCTTCGTATTTATTAGCGATTTTATTTCAAGATTAAGAAATAGTTATTAACTGTTAATTTTTGTGACATCCGGCCAAATTTATCCAATCGCATCTTAAGAAGTTTCACTTTTAAAATGTTGGAGAAGGCGGGAAATTTTTTTTTTTTTTTTTTTTTTTGTCATTGATCGATCCGGTTATTTGGCATCTTGATAATCCGCACTTTACTGTATATAAATTAACTATAGCCGTAAATAACTAGTTGAAATTCTGAATATTCGGCCAAAAAAAAACTTAAATAAAAAAACTGTTTTTTTTTTAGAATTTAGTTGAATTTGCTGAAAATGTTTCCTCTAGCCTAAAACAACATCTATAGAAATGTATGCATGGAATATCACTATCGGGGAATCAAATACAAACATAGCAAAAAAGCTATGAATTCATTCAAGAAACTCGAAAGAAATCGGGTACACTGTAAAAAAAAATCTGCAAAGGTACTAAACCTTTTCTAGGAAACTGGGATTCCAAGAACTTTTCCTGTAACGGTAACCGCAAAAATTCAAGTTTCAGAATCGATTACATGAATTTTTCTTGTTATCGTTACATGAAAAGTTCTTGGAATCCCAGTTTCCTAGAAAATATTTAGTACCTTCACAGATTTTTTTTTACAGTGTATCTACTGATTCATATACCTTCATTTCTAGGTAACATTAATATGGATATTTAAAGTAAAATATAGTTTTAAATAACTCCATATTTTATTAGAAGTCAATCATTTATACTTTTTCAAAATAACATGTTTATAAATTGCCTTTTTTCAGTTGTTATGAGAAAATGGCAAGAAAAAGAAGTAATAATCTATAATTTGCCCTTTACTTTCCGCAGGAATGTAGTACTTCAGTTGCCATCTTTAGAGAATTCACATTCGCATTAAAAACTACAAAAAAAAAAAGAAAAAAAAGGAGATGCAATTTTCAAACAAGCTGCAGTTAAAAGGATTTTTTTATACGAAGGGGTAAAAATTGATGTGCGATGATTAGAACTTTGGGAACTTTCAGTAGACATTATCAATATTTAACCTTACAAAGATACATCTGCTTTTTTTACTGTTGGCATATGTAACATAACGTTATTTTGTAAGGATGTGCAACAATCCCCTCTTCCTCTACAATATTTTGTGCAACAATCCTCCTTCCAACCTTTTACTAAAGGTAAGTTAAGTGGAATGAAGTGACTGACTCCCCAATTGTAGGGAGTTAGTATTGGTGGTGTTCTGTTATGTTACGATGCGGAAATGCATCCGAGATTATATTTATTTGGTTTTTAGAAGCATATCAACGGTTTTGAGGAAAAATGGTAGTTCATAAATAATAGTAATTGTGTAAATACAGCTCATATTCAAAATATTAGAATAATTGAGAAAAAGTAATAAGAAAAAATTATTTGTCATTTATTTATTTTTTATACTAAGTAAATGCAATTAAATTTCTTATAAATTCAATCTAGAATGTTTAGATAAGATTTTAACATTTATAAAATATAAAATACAGCACAATAAAGTAGGTATACAGCTTCCTTAAACACACCAGAATATTAGAATAAAATTTAGATTGGTTCAAAATATTAGAATATTTTATTTTACGCAACAATATTACCTTGTGAATATGAAGTAAATGGTAGTTAATATTTTGTAGCATCCCCTTTAGCTTTCATAACAGCGTACAATCGATCTTGCATACTATATACAAGGTGTTCACAAACATTTCTATCAATATTAGCCCAAATAGACTTTATACGTGCCACTAACTCAGTTTTACTTGAAGGAGGATTTTCTTGAAGTTTTTTCTTCATTATACACCATAAGTTTTCGATGGGATTAAGATCTGGTGAATTTGGTGGCCAAGGAAGTACCTTAATGTTGCGTTGGCGGAACCAATTCTTAGTTGACACCGAGGTATGCGGGGACGCTAAATCTTGTTGAAAGATGAAATCATCTTCAAATAAATCTTCTGATGATGGAATCATGTAATATTCTAAAATTTCTTGATATATCAGAGACTTAACCTTTTCGTAGACGATGCATAACTTTCCAGGTCCTTCTGCACACATACAACCCCAAACCATGACACTAGCAGCAAATTTTACGGAACGTTTAAGGCATTCTTTATCAAATGCTTCTTGCTTCATTCTCCAAACTCGAATACCTTGATTACCATATGAAACACAAAACATATTTTCATCACTAAATAATATATTTTTCCAATCTTCATTGCTCCATAAACGTCTTGATTTACACAATTCAATTTTATACGCTTTTGTCTTGCAGTCATGAGAGGTTTTGTTTTCGGTACACGAGATTCAAATTTAAATTTATGGAGACGTCTTAATGTTGTCGATGTAGAAACTTCAACTCCTTCTTCTTTCCATTTTCGGTGCAAGAATCGCACACTTTTAAAACGGTTTTTCTTAACTATACGCTTCAGTTTCCTGTCATGTCTAGCAGATGTTTTTGGTTTTCGTCCACCATTTCGGCGATTATTTTGAAATTTTCCAATTTTTGAATATTGTGTTAGTATTTTACTAACGCTCGATTGCGAACAATGTAAATAATTCACTATAAAACATTGATTTTTACCGTGCCGATACAAATCAACCATACGAAGTTTAGTAGATTCAGGAATATCACCCACACGGCCCATTTTAAGACGAAAAAGAAACAAACTGCAAAAAAGAATACTGATTTTAAATAAAATAGTTTGAATTTAATCAATGATGCCACCAGTTAAGAATTGGTAATAATTAAAAGAGAATTAATGTGAAATATTCTAATATTTTGAACCACTTGAATAAATATTCTAATATTTTGACTTTTCAAAATAATTTTTTTTGCAATTAATCTTTTCAAAAATGATATTAAATTTAAGATAACGAGTAAGTTTAATCAACAATAAGTTCTTAATAAAAATATCGTTTGCATATTTTCATTAAAAGACATTAAACTACCAAACGATATTTTCAATTTCTAAAAAAAAGGTAATTATTCTAATATTTTGAATATGAGCTGTATCTTTCTTCAAATTCAGATATTTTATACATACTCCTCTGTGTTTAATAAACTTTGTAAATGAAAATTCTAGAGAGATTGGTTCAGTTCTTGGTCATTGTGAAAGCCGACACGTTAATTGTTGCTCGAAAAGAAAAAGGACATAGCGAACTAATGTTGTTTTTTCCTTCAATTGTCTTTTGTATTTCCGGTAAGTTTTTAGAGTTATGGATGGAGTTGCATCAAACTTTATATACATCTGTCTTTTTTACTATTGACGGCTGTTATGTATGAAATGCTATTTCTAAAAATGTGATTTCAAAAGTTTTAACCATGTTTTTGCCAAAACTGAATGTCAGCTTAATTCGTACAATATATTGAAATATCTAGGCTATGTACAAAAATGTTCAAGAAAATTTAACTATTTTTCACAAAATGATTAAAATATTTTTCCGAATATAAACTATGATTTCTTCAACGCGTTTTTCAAATGCTTGTTTTAAAAAACAAATATTCAGGTATTTTGTTTAACTTAATAAAATGTGAACTATTGATAAAAGTATCTCGTTAAACTTAATTTGTTTCCTGTTAATTGTTATTGTTACTTGTTTATTGGTAAAAATTTTAATTTGTTTATTAGTAAAGGTATCTTGTTTACCTTATTAAACAGCAAGGTATTGTTAAAGTATGTAAAGATATCTTGTGTGCGTGATTTTTTTTATTGTTAACTATTAATTGTTGCCTGTTTAGTTTATTGTTAATAACTTTAATTTATTTATTGTTAAAGGTATCATTTTGCGGTATTAAATAGCGGAGTATTGTTAAAGTATTTAAGAGTATCTTGCCTAACTCCATTTGTTTATTAATTTTCATGGTTATTTGCTTATTGTTAATAATTTTCGTTTGTTTCTTTTTAATAAAGGTATCTTGTTTACCTTATTAAACAGCGAAGTATTGTTAAAGTAGTTAAAGTTATCTTGTTAACATCAATATGTTTATTGTTAACTTTTATTGTTATTTATTATTGTTCAAGGTACATTGTTTACTTTATTAAACAACGTACTATTGTTAAAAATTTTAAATTTATCTTGTTTAACTTACTTCTTTATTGTTAATTGTTACTGTCATTTGTCTATTGTTAATAACCAAAATTTGTTTATTGTTAAAGGTATCTTATTTACCTTATTAAACAGCTAACTTTTATTAAATGATTCTCAAAGTGTTAGAAAGTGTTTCAGAATCTGTGCTTGTTTTGGTTTGATTTATTTTGTGTTGGCCGATTATCTACTCGAGAGATATAGGCTTAGAGGGGAATGCCCTTTTTGGAGGTCTTTCTAAAGGAACCTAACTCGTATTTACGCAAGGCTCGAAGAAAACCACGAAAACTTCGAACGGTTAGGCCGACGGCCGCGATTGGGTTTGAACCCAGCACCTGCCGTCTAACAGTTGAGAAGTCAGAACCTCTCCGCCACTGGTGGGGCGAATCTGTGCTAGTCACATAATTAATTCGTTCGACTCTTACTTTTTTCTATCAAAATTATTGAAAAAATGAAAATTTTAGTTACTCGTGTTAAATTAATATTAAATGTGTTCATTTAGAGCACTTGACATTATAATTTTTTATGAATATTTTTTAACATTGATTTGACTGCCATATTGAAATAGCGACTTATGTAATTTTAAAATGGTGCATTAATTACTCAATATAAGTAGAATTTTTTCCATTCATGAGAGGTATACAAGTCGAGTGTGGAATGTAGTACTCTGGCTTAATTTTCTAAATTTAAACCGATTGTAAAGTCCTCAATACAATTCAGCCAGAAAATATTTTGGAATTAATATCAAATTAGCATATTATGTAACTCAATCAGATTAATTTTATTAAAAGGGAAATTCAACAAGAAATAAACATGTAGTTTAATGGAAATTTTACAAATATTACAAATTATGCTTAAGTAATTTTAAGCTACTTCTTATAAAAAAAGCAATGCGTATGCGATAAATATATTAAAATAGTCATAAAGTAATATTGTTTCAAAATATATAATTTAAAAAATGACAATCATTATTTCGAAAATTTCTTAAAAAAAAAAAAATCTGCAAAACAATAAATAATAATAACAAACGTTAATTGAAAAAAAATTACATTTAATATTGACTTATAAATAGAAAATGAAAGTAATTAAAACAACCTACTCATGAAATTTGTTCTAACCATACTTAAATATAAAACCAGAAATTAGCAACAAAGCGATCTATTATTTATAATTAATTTAGATAAAGCATTTTCCAGGGAATGTTATTAATAATCGTATTTAAAATTAGCCTGGTCTTACTTTTAGTAATTTACTTTATTTCAAAAGCTCGTTACGTTCATTTTTTGAAAAATAAACTAAATTAATTTGACTAGACAAAAAACGCTGTTCATTAAAATTGCGATATAGATAAAAAGTACCGTAATTCATGTCTCTACGTTATTAACAAAATTATAAAAAGGGTATCAAATTAAAAATTTCGGAAATTTAATTAGTGCAGTACAATATATTCTTTTATGTTTATTGAATATAAACCAAAGTGTTTAAAAAACTTCTCTAATAAACGCCTCTAATATGTATGAAATTTTTAGGCCACACGAAATTACCAGAATATATGAGATGCATTTAAATATTTTCTAATAATAATTCATGGAATTGTATATAACTTCTTAATATATACATAGGTTCTGTCGTTTTAAGTTTTTGACGCAATGAAATATAATTGCAGAATTATTTCAATATGTTATTTTTGTCTGTCGAATATTTTCCTAATTATACATATACAGAATAGAACCTGTTGTAGGTATTAAAAAACGAATTGTCAAATCCTTAAATTTTGACTAATAATTTCAGATGAAAAAATAATCCAAAAATAGTTTTTTGGCTTGAAAAATAAAGTTGACAATGATATATATCAAATATAATTGCAGAATTATTTAAATAGGTTATTTTTTCAGTCGAACATTTTCCTAATTATACATATACAGGATAGTACCTAGTGTAGATATTAAAAAAAGGAATTCCCAGATCATTAGATTTTGACTAATGAAAAAATAATTCAAATATAGCTTTTTGTTTTGAAAAATGAAGTTGTCAGTCATATATACAGGGTGGTCATAAAAAAAAACTTTGCCGATATATGGAGCTCTAGCGGCCAGTCCGCTCAACCGATCCAGGTGAAATTTCAGATATAGCTATTCAAAGGTATGAGCTCGAGATTCTGTGAACGGCAACAAAATGGCGCTCAAGGTTACGGTTATAGTTACAGAAACTCGAAAATTTCCAATGGCAACACCAATTTTTTTTCATCGCAAAATGCTCAGCGCATGCGAAAACCCTAAAGAGCGTTGGAACCGTACGTGTATCTCAAGAAATGGACATGTTATGCACGCACAAAAAACTGTTCTGCGAATCCTCCCCCCCCCATAGAAAAAACTCGATTGGGGCGCAAGGAGGAAATTTGCATATGGCACACAGTCAGTACATTAATCTCTGATTACAATACAGATCGGAGAAGTTAAAACTTTTATTTTGATTACACATTTTCCACATGGTTGCCATCACCATTGATTGCCTGTGATGACACCCATGTGGAAAATGTGTAATCAAAATAATGTGTAATCAAAATAAAAGTTTTAGATTCTCCGATCTGTATTGTAATCAGAGATTAGTGTACTGACTCTGTGTCATTTGCAAATTTCCTCCTTGCACCCCAATCTTGTTTTTTTTATGGGGGGGAGGATTCGCAGAACGGTTTTTTGTGCGTGCATAACATGTCCGTTTCTTTCCATGCACGTACGGTTCCAACGCTCTTTGTGGTTTTCGCATGTACTGAGCATTTTGCGATGAAAAAAATGGGTGTTTCCATTGGAAATTTTCGAGTTTATGTAACTATAACCGTAACCGTTATTGCCATTTTGTTGTCGTTCACAGAATCTCGAGCTCATACCTCTGAATAGCTATATCTGAAATTTAATTTCGATCGGTTGCGGGAACTGGCCGCTAGAGCTCCGTATATCAGCAAAGTTCTTTTATGACCACCTTGTATATATATATATATATATATATATATATAGTTACGAAATTAATATCATTATACAGTCACGAGGTGCGATAAAATTTAAGAAAATTTCTAGATATTTCAGTTTGAGAAATATGAAATTTATTTGCTGTGAGAAATTTTTGAATGTAAGTCCTTTGAATGAAACTTATGATTTTTTCCCACACAGGTGAAATACATTATTATTATATTTATTTTTCAGTAAATATTTTAATTATAAAATTTCAAAATAATTTTATAATATTTAGATATTTAGGGTTGTGATTTATTTCGAATACACGTGCACAATATTTATTTTTCTATTAAATGATTTTACTATGTCATTAAAATTTAAATGCTATCCTTTATTTTTTTAGTTAAGAGCACTAATTCAGGACTGTTGTGCTTAACGTTAATTTATTCCATTGAATATAATAATTTCACTATAATAAATGTATAAGTCATGTGACAGTCATCGACATTTCTGAGCTGGTTGCTTCACTTTTTATGTTGTGCGTATATTTTGATACATTAATTTTATCCGAATGCCGATAAATTGGCCAACATTGCTCCATCACTATCATTTCATCTAAATTCTAACATTTCACGCGTCTGTCATAAACAATTATTGCTGATTACTTTACGTTTTATATGCAAGACACCCATAAAAAAATAATAAATAAAGCAACAATCTTCCGTAGTCTCAAAAAATTATGTTAGCCGGGCGCAAATATTGCTACAGCATTTAAAACCTGCTAAATAGCATATTTTATCATTCGAGTTATTAATTAAAACAGTGCTTTCTTGTTGAGTTCAATGTCATGGCTTATGGTATTATTACCTTAAAAATTTTTAGATCTTTGTATAGAGAAAAAAATGCACTTTAAAATGCAATTTGTTTCAAAGCTGTATCTCAATTTTTTTTTGAGATATTAATTTTTCAATAATTTTTAGTATCTATTTTATAATTGTTGCAACAGAATCACTTTATTTTCTCAAAAAAAAAAAAAAAAAAAAAAAAAAAAAACATTAAAATGCTTTTACTATTTAAAAAATATCGTAAATATCGTTTGCTATAAAATCCGGTGAATTTCGATTTTATTTCGTTTAATAATTTGGATAATTAAGTTTTATAGTATTTTGTTAATTTTAGTTTTAAATAGTATTTGTTTGAGAGTTAGACTGACCAATATAAGATTAATTTTTTACTATAACTTATTTTGTAGATTTATTTATAAATCAATAAATCAGTTCTTTTTTAAAGGTTTTCTTTCGTCGAATTTCGCCGTTTTCTTTATTAACCTTTTTATTTTAAATGGGATGATTTAAAATCGTTATAACTCAAACGATTATTTATCAGATTTCGATTTTTTTCCATTTAATTAAAGAGGATTTTAATTTTGCTTCAGGTTTTTTTTTAAATTATAATTTTAAAACTATTAAAAATATCTATTTAAAAAAACATTGAACTTATTTTTTAAAAATCATATTTTCAAAAGTAAATATGTATATATTTTTTAATTTGCCAAAGCAAAAGTACTGTAAAATAATGAAAAAAGACGTGTTTTATGCTTTCACGTTTTTCTTTAAAAATTCTTGACTTTTAATAAATTAAAGACCAGAAATAGTCGGAAAAATCTCATCATACAGTAAAGTGCAATTAAATTTTTTTAAAAAGTTTTGCTCCTAGTAAATAATTTAAATACTTTTAAAAAATTGAAAGTGACTTTTTAGTAACTCTCTAGGAACTTTTGTATTGTAGTAACTTTTTTCTGTTGCTCAAACTTCCGATTCAGTTTAACTTTTCCCAGTTCCACTTCCTTTCTCTACTGTTTAAATGCCCGTCAGTTATTTAAAACAATGTCTTTTCTAAGATGCCGATTAAGAGCTTTTTATAAATTTAACTCTCACAAATTCAGGCTTTTTGTTGTCTAGGAGAGACTGTTAAAAAAGTCTGTATTCTGGGCTTAGGCCGGACCAGGATCCGGGTGTTACTTTTTTTTAAAGACTAGCCTGCCCAAGCCTAAAGCATTTCCCATGCTGGGGAAATGCTTCGGTGGAGACTGCTTCCATATTCCTAGGTCTGTACGTGACGAAATTTTCAAAAATTTTCTACACAACCCGTATTAAAATCACTGTCTTTGACTGACCTGATACCTGCATAAAATAAGTAAAATTTGGCTTAATCAAAATTTTTACGAAAAACGCATAGATTTTGAAATCGCCTTTATTTTACAAAAAAACATTTAAATTCATTTTTTTTAAAGATTAATATATTCAAAGGCAAAAATATTCCACATAATAAAACTAGTGAAAAAAATCTGCCTAAGTCTGAATCCTGTCTTAAACGGAAAATGTTTTGATCCATTCAAAATAAATATAATATACCTGAGAAAAAAAGTACTGCATTTACACTTCCTATGTAGAGCATTTGTCTATAACGCATTTTTTTTATTCCTGTATGATTCCGTCTTAAAAGGTTTTACTGTTTTAAATTTTTAAAGAGACCATTTTCCTTCACACTTGTAATATGGACTAACTATATTAAAGTATAAGTGAAACATTTACATACAGATAGAGATTCACTGATAAAATAAATATAACACAACAACTGGCGCTTCCTTATTAATAAAAAGTATAAATATGAAAAACAAAAAGCTACAATAAGTATTTTACGTCAGAACTCTTCCATACGAAACAATTATTTACCATATCGAAGTAAAAATCTACGTAGAAATTCACAGCTGAACCAGGCTACGATTTAAACTTTTTTCCAAGCCGGACCAGATTATTATTTTAACATTTTTCCAGGCCGTACCGAACTTTCTTTCTCTATGAATCGGTTCAGGACCAGACCTCTAGTGCAGACTATTCAGCATATTTTATAAGCAGGTTTTGCGTTAAATCCACACGCTGCTATTTTTATATCCAAATGCGAGGGACTGTCTTAAATCGACATTTAATAACAGACAATTTGTGGATGACTCCTAACTTGCTTTCAAAATATGTTAAAAACTCTTTATTTAGAGGCATGGTTAAGTGTTGTATGTGGCGAATTTTTGACAATTTCGGATTTTAATATCTCTGTAAGAATTTTAGATATGGAGATGACATTTTTTGAATTTTATTCAGGAATGGATAGGGAATAATTTCCTAACTAGAAATTTTCCATACGGGGGCCGTATAAAAATTTTAATTTAGTACTTTTTCAAATAGACTTCTCATGGAGTTGCAACATATCTCATCAAATTTTGCGCCTTTTTATGAAACTTTGCAATTGGAAGTATGTTCGTGGGGCAATATTTAAGAAGATAATATTTTTTTTCACTAATTATGACTCACCCTGTATTAAAACAGGAACTTGTAAAAAAAAATATCTAATCTTTCAATCATTTTATGATAGTGGAAATTCTAATATCTTATTACTATGTATTCCACTTTTGTGCGTAGTTAGCCGTCTGGTTTCTTTTTCGTGACAGGTAGTCTATGAGATATAGCCCCATAGATAATATACTGCCCCTCTTCCTCACTTAATATTTTCCGAGGTCATTTAATACCACAATATCATCTTAAAGTGCAATTTATTAGACTTAGAAAATCAACATAATCAGGATAAAGGTATCTATAATTTTTATATTAAGATATATAAATTAGTACTATTGAAAAACAATGTAAAAGCACTAACTTCTACCATGCATTGAATACATTTAATTTTCTGATAAAAAGCAACAAGGCTTTTAATTCCTTATTAATTAATAGTTTTTTCATAGTCTCAATTTTATCATATTTAATTAAAATTAGTGAATTGATAAATAATTTTTAAATCTTATTACGATGCAATCAAATATCTATAATAGTATAATTTTCTTTCTGCTTGATAAAAACATATACTCCAGTAATTTAGTTATTTCTCGTGCAGTTTCAGATTTCCATAAATGTGTTAATTTAAACGTTCTGAATTTCGCCGCCGTGCTTCAAAATAATTAACGAAAAATTTATCTAAGGGGGATAACAATGTGGAATAATAAGATAATTAACAACGTATTCTAATAACGGATCAACGAATCTGAGATAGAAAATTATAAATTAATTTCTTAAATCACGAAAACTAGTGTATCATAAATCAACAATTTATAATCTATCTCGTTCAGTAATAAAATATTTTAAACGTTAATTAGTACCAAGTTGACTTAAATTGAAAGATTTATAGTTTGAATTATTAAAATCATAGAGAATGTTTAATGAAATTTTACTAATACTACTTAACATTTTGAAGGAATTATAGCTAAATTATTTACTAGAACATTTATATATTGTCTCAGAAACTTCTTTTAAAAAAATTTTGTTAAAGACATACTCATTTTATATTTATGCATATAACGCACACTTTTAAATAAAAAAATGATTAAAGATCCCACGAAATCTTTATATTTTGTGTCTAAAAGTGAAAGATTAAAAATTGAAAAAAAAAGTGTGAGTACAATAACTGAGTTTTCTGGATTACTAAACTACTAGAAAACAGATTACTACTTCCATGAACTCTGGCAGAATTTTATTTCGGTGTGTGAGTATGTCTGTGTGGGGGGAGGACGTGAGTGACGGAGTTGTGAAAGTCATCAGTTTTGGTACATTTAATTATAGAATTTGGCATAAATGTTTATTCTGTATTTTTTCTTCGAGGTGATTTTACAAAATAGTATTGCATGTGACACGGACAAAAATATTTAAAAAAGAAAAGCGTCATTCCATAAAAAATGTGCAAATTAGCAGTCATGTCATATGATTTAAAAAAAATCAGTATACAGGTAGATCATATCTATTTCTGAATTCAAAATAATAGATTTCAGTATTGTTTATTTAAGTAAATTTTATATTAAAATTTGATGCAAAATAAAGGTTGTAACGCATCTTTCTCCCTTTGCCTTTCATAGACCAGAGGGTGCTGAAGGGCCATTGTTTCCTTCCATGGACTCATTTATACCCATGCTGGAGTTGAAAATTAGCCGGTATAAGGAGGGTCACGTCGCTGACCGTCAAATACGAGGGTGTATGTGAAAATAAGTTTCCCCTATCGACTGTAATCAGAGTTGTACATGAAAGTCAAAAAATATAATAAGACCTTAAAGATATGGCATATCTTTATTTGTTCACATAATTACCAAGTACATTGGGACATTTGTCATACCACTTGTTAAACTTCAAAAAATCCTTCAGGAAATCTCATGACTTTGCATACGGAAGAAGCGTTAAACGACTTGCCCGTTTGCAAAGCCCCGATGTTTTCCTGGAGGGCTTTTTGCAGCTTATCAAACGGTATGCCAAATGTCTCAACATACTTGGCATATATTTTGACAAATACAGCTCTGAAATATCTTTAATGTCTCATTATATTTTTTGACTTTCATACACAACTCTGACCACAGTCGGCAGGGGAATCTTATTTTCGGATTCCCCCTCGTATGTTACTCTTATACCTTTTATCTACTGACGGTACTTATAAGTACCATTAAAGTAACTTATTATAATATGTCAGTTAGTTGTAATACTGTGAGATTTTGAGTTACAGATACATTACTTTATCTTGTTCCAAAAGCATTGTTGGTTACACAAAGCAAAAGTAATTTTAAAGGTTGATTTCTTTCAGCTTTCTTGGAGCTGAGGGAGGGGGAGGGGTATTTTTCAATGCGGAAATATTTGTATATTTATGTTATAAGAACATCATATTTGTACATTTTAAACTTCTATAAAATATTAAGAAAATAATTAAAAATAAAAGATTTGAGTGGGGTTATAAAAATTTCACAAAATCCTTGTAAATCTAAATTTAATTAATCCTTCTAAATCCTCAATCCTTCTAAAATCATTTAAATATTTATTTAAATGATTATGTAAATCGAAAACCGAAGTTTTACATAATCGAAATAATTATGTAAAACTAATTTAAAATTTAGTTTAACCATTTTGCGTAAAATGCTTTAGAATGTAAAATTTTCATGAATTCATAATACGGTAGATAAAGGGTTAACCAAGGTGTTTTAATGTTTAAATCTAAAACGTATGTTTTCAAATGCCATCGTGTTATATATGCTTGGTGATGTTTTCGTGTAATAAATGCTTGTGATGTTCCGAATTCTTCAATACTTTGAAAATGTGTCACAAGGTTTTATTTTTAATATTAAAATATGAATTTTGATAATTTGCCTTAAGAATGAAAATACTATGTTATACATATATTTTTTTTTAATTGAGAATGTACAATAAATAATAGATTTGCGTAAATTAATAATCGTCCTTTTTGTTCCTTAATTTATTATATATATAATTTATTGATTTTTAATAAATTTAGTTTTCGCCTACGTTATAGCTCAATAGCTGAGTGATTTAAGGGGACAGACTAAATTTGAAACCATTTCGTCAATTTTGACTAATATTGTAATAGATATCACAGCACAATGCTTAATACCGAAAATTAAATATTTAAAAAAACCTTGTAGAACAGCCTATTTTAAATTAATTTTTTTTAATTAACTTTTTAAAAATCCGTATTATTTTAAATATAATATATTGACTTCAATTATTTTCCACATTCATTAGAATATAGTACATAAAAATGTGCATTGATTTTAAGATTATGAGACTTGATATTAAATGTGATTTTTTTCTCTCGTGTACATTAAAAAGAAAGAAGTTCAACAAACTCTCAATTTAAATGTATAAAATTAAATAACTGTAAACCTGAATGTTAAACCAATATACAAAAATATTAAATACCCCATGGAAAAAAAAAGAAAAAATTCAAACCTGTATCTAAATTAGCTAAAAAAGACCTAATGTTTATCGAACAAGCAAGTTATAAAAATAGAAAAGTTTTCATTTGTAGGGAAGGGTGGGCCACAATAATACAAAAAACACTTAAATATTTTTATAATCTATATATCTATGTTACAAAAAACATATCAGATACAGTAAAGTACTTGTTTTCATACATATGGGATTAAAAATTGGAGGAATATATAAGTATTTAATGATTTATTTAAAAAAATAAAAATAATGTCTCATTGTGGACCAAGTATGGGCTACAATGAGACAGCTAAATAATCTTAAAATCTTGTACTAAATTTATTAAAAAATATATTGGTTTTAAATATATTAGTAGTAAATATGAACACTAATGCAATATCTAATGCATTTAGAAATAATTGATTCACATATAAGTTAAGAAAAGATAAAAGTTGCCAAGATGAATAAACATTTAGCGGATATTGTATTGATGTAATTTTACCTCAAAGCTGAATGAGCTTGCTGCTTGAAAAATAACCCCTTAAATGGATGACTGAGGCCACTTAAGAAAAATATCATCGGTATCTACCATTGAAATTTCATCAACTTCTGGAAATATAAAAGATTCGTTAGTTTGTTTCCTCATAAATTTAACAAATGCTCCGCCTGATTCCACTTTTTCAATGCGGGTCGCATAGTGATTTTTTGTCTTTTTTGTACAAAACTGAACTAAAACAAAATCATTCACATCTAATGCGTCTAAAGAACAGTCCATTTTGGGTTCATCACTCACTGCTACACTATCATCAGACGCTGAATCACTATTGTAATCGTGTGATTTTTGAAATTTTTTCATTCCTTTCATAAGTTGGTGAGGTTTCCTATCTTTTTTCATGAAGGACAACTTGTGCCTTTTTCATTATAACTATTATTTTTACCGGTAGTTTAAAAATCTACAAAAATTTAAATTCTGCAGTTTTCTTTATTTAGGCTTGGGCCACTATGATACGTCTCATAGTGGCCCTAACAACAAAATAGCAAAAATTTGTTTATATTATAAAAATCCACCATATTTTAACATATCTATAGAATAAAATAAGGATGTATATTAGTAAGTTATAAAATAATGCACAACACTTAGCTCTAATATTCAAATGTAGCTTGAATAATAGGAGATGAAAACTTCGGTAAAAATTTTTGCAAAGTACACTCACTAGGGAAGTGCAAGAAGTGTAAGTCACCGATTTTGATAAAAGTGATATCGTTGGAAAGATCTCATCGAGAGCAGTAAGAAACTCAATGGAACTACCCGTCACAAATGATTCGTTTTCGAGATATCCGACAATTTATGTCACGTAGCTAGTGCATACTTAATGGGGGACCGCAAAAAATTTTAGTCTCCGTTTTAAGGAAAGTGGTATCGTTGAAGAGATATCATCGTCAGGATTAAAAAACTCAATGGAATTACCCGTCGGAAATGAGTCGTTTTCGAAATATCCGACAATATGTGTCATACTGTAAATGCGCACTGCTGGGAAACTGCATTAAGTACATAAATTGTTAGATATCTCGAAAACGGCTAATTTCAAATGGGTAGTTCTATTGAGTTTTTTACTTCTCACAATCATATCTTTGCAATGACACCATTTTCCTCAAAACTGAGAAGACAATTTTTTGCGGTCCCCCATTAAGTGTGCTCTAGAACAGTATGCACTAGCTACGTGATATAAATTATTGGATATCTCAAAAACGGCTTATTTCCGACGGGTAGTTCCATTGAGATTTTTACTGCTCTCGATGAGATCTTTCCAACGATACCACTTTCGTGAAGATCGGTGACTTAAACTTCTTGCACTTCCCTAGTCAGACACAATTAACCAGTTTCTGCAATACATGTGCCAATAGCCATTTGCAACAAGGCATTTTGGGTACTAATTAACTTCTGCTTATCACACCTAGATGGCAGTAATTGTCTGTGAAATATATATTGGGGAAATTACAATGTCTTATAGTGGCCCATGTCTCATTGTGGCCCACCCTCCCCTATAGGTAATTGCGCCGGAACTAATAACAAAATTTACAATATCTCGCAATATAATTGTTGTATAAGTAAAAATTAGGTGTCAAAACACTCATAATTAAAGAAGCTTTCAGATAATATCAAGAAAAGAATAACAATATTTTGACCAATTTGAAGGTACTGTGTCCCATTTATTATTTAAAAGCTCATGGAACATAAAAAGTTTCAAATTTTTGAGTTTTTAGTTATCGGGCGATATAACACAGCTAAATGATTATGGATCTAAAAGACTGGAAAGTTTTAAATTAATATATTTTAAGCAATGTGGATATATATATTACAAATTTTTTTTCGCCAAAATTAACCTTATTCTATATTAATATTCTTACAATAACAATATTCCGTAATTATTGCAACTTATTAAATTAAAATCCTGTTATTAGATCAAAATTTATTAATCTTTATAAAACGATATAAATTTTTAATTCGCCTTAAAAAACATTTATTTCAATATGCGTAAATTAAAAAATGGCTCTAAATTAAAAATATTCTTAATTAAACTTTATCTCTTAAAATTCCCAATAAAACTTATTTTTTTTTCTTATTTTTATCAACCCTTTTTTAAGAAAGTGATATTAAATTTATTCCAAAACCATACCTGCCAGAAGTATAATTCTTTTTATTTCTTTTTCTTTTTTCTTCTCGTTTGATATTTACTGTGTATCAAAAAATTGATTTCTTTTTTTGTTTCAAATTAATCGTCTGTAATTGAATATCGTCTGCATAATATTCGAATTTTGATTTTGATTATAAATTAGTTAAATAATAATCTTTTAAAATAAAAATAATCGTCTGAAAAGTTTTGAGAATACTAGGGTTAATCTCGGCGCTAGACATTCAATTCTGTTTACATAAGAAAATCAAGGTTAAAGATTATAGATTGTTCTAGAAGTTTTTAGTTTTTGATTTAAGTGAGGAAGCCGAGAGATGATGGGATATTCTTTCTTTTTTCTTTCGATAATTCGGTTTTAGAAGACAGCGGAAATAATGTTTTTTATGATGTAATGTTACTACGAATAGAGCATTTCCTGCTCTATCTGAAAGACTTTAATAAACTATTTTGGAACAGAAACTGTATAGTTTGGTGAAGCTTATGTCTTATTATTTTGCTTAATTTTAATCTCGCCACGACTCCTGTGACGTAATATGGGGAAACTTGGAAAGATTTTACTGGATCCTATCTCAAAATGTCATATATATATATATATATATATATGTATGTATGTATGTGTATATATATATATATTTGTTTTTTTTTTTCAAAATGTGTTTTTTATGCGTATCTCTTTAATTCATAGTTGTACAGCGATATTTTAAGCAGGTTCTCTCATTCAGAAGCTATATAATATGCCGAATCGGCCAATTTTTGCTCAAAACAAAATATATTTTTAAAAAGCTATTTAAGTGGGTATACTAAACCGAATTTCTCGAAGTGATAGTGCTGGAAACAAAAAATATGGTCTAACTGAGAAAATAATTGTTCCAACCTTCTTAGTTTCCGACTCATTTTTAAATTCATTTTTGATCACAATCGCATACAATTGGCACGTTCAGAAAATATAGAATGCACTGTACAAGTATATTTTTTGAAAAAAATAGAATATATTTTTAAAAAATGCTGTAAAAGTTGGTATTTTTCTTTTTATTAAGGTTGGAATCGATTTTTTTTTTTTTTTTGGTAGGGGGAGGAATCCTTTATTACGAAATATACCTCAGCCTGTAGGTCGAGCCGGCGCAGATTTTCACTTTTATACTGCCACTGGGCATTGTATTAAACAAATATATAAGTAAAAGTTGATTTAAAGGTTAATAACTCGGCTTTTTTTAAATCATTATCAATATTGCTTTTATCTTTCTGTTACGATACGTATCGCTAGCACTTTTCATTGCTTTTGCTTAACGACAGCGAATCGAAATTTGTGTATAACGGAAAATAGAGCTTTTCTCAAAAACTATGAGACCTAGGGTAATCACTATTGATTTACTGCAAGCTTAAATTAATCTCTACTTCTTTTAATTATTTCATAATTTTTTTTCAGTAGATTCCGAAATAAATGGGGGGACACATTGTTTCACTAAATTTTCGATTACATCTTTGAAAATGTAATACCTATAACTAAACGAAATGTACTTTGATTTCAGCTTTACGACTGCTTTTGCACGATGCTCAAAGAAAAGATTTTTTGTTTCAAGGAACGTAATTTCCCCCCCCCCCTACATTTTTCATAATATGTTTGTGAAAATATGTGGGCCAAAAATAATTATCAATTCCTCCTTTTTTTACGTTTTCAACAATAAAATAGTACATTCTGACAACAAATTATATCTTTGTAAATCAATTAAAAACTAAAATATTCTAAAAATAACAATAATAAAAGCATAAAGAGATACTCCAATAATTTAAAACTCATTTCTGTAAAATATTTCAAAATATTTTCATTAAAAATATAAAGAAATAATAATGAAAGGAAATCAATGAAAAATTCTACTTTAAAAATAATATTGACAAGATTTTTCAAGGTATTGTTTTTCTTTGAAATAAATAATGATTTAAAAAGTCTCTCTGAAATAATGTCAAGTGAATACTCTATGTTTATGATGAAATACTTATTGTTCTTTCAAAAAAGACAAAAAAAAATGTTTGTTTGGAATCATTAAAATGAGATTTTTCTTTTATCTTCGAACCAAACATTGAATTAGACTTTAATAATTATCGCTTGTGATTATATCCCTCGTTACTGTATAAAAGAGATTTAGTACGGAAAGTAATAGAATAATAAGTTATTAAAAATGTTTTTCTGAAGAATCATAAAGAGATTCTTTGTATATAACAATACACAAATGAAAATAGAAATCTTTTATATGCAGCAAAAAGAATATTAGAAAATTTATTAAGGAAAATATTTTTTTCGAGTAAATGAAGTAAAAAAAAAGTCCATTGTTGATGCAAAAATAATTACCCGCTAGAAAAGCACGATACTTTTGAATCAAAAATTATTTGTTTAGAAAAGTAATTGATTTTCTAAGCATTAAAAATATTTTTTATTACGTCCGAAAAACACATTAAATTATACTGTTAAATTTTGATACTTCTTGTTTGATATTGTTATAATTAAAAAAAGTTTCGCTTAAAAAACAACAGATTATTAAATATCTGAATGTATAGATAGTAAGTATATTTTTTTAAATACTAAAGCATACAATGTTATTTAAATAAATAAATATTTTTATAATATAAAACCAAAAACATATATTTTATTTTTACAGGCCTAAATCGTTTACTATTAGTTTTTGTTATTGTTATTTTTAAGTATAAATAGTTTTATTTGCTGACTTACAGATTGCAGGTTGAATAAATTTAGTTTTGTGATGCGTGTTTTTTTTTATCGTTTTTTATGATTTTCTTACTTCAAAACATTTAGAAAAAAAAGATATAAATAAATCGTGTTTATTAAAAAAATGATTAAATAAAACTTTGTATCAGTAACGAAATTCATAAAATTAATTACATACATTCATATATAATTTAAATAGATAAATTAAATAAATAAATATTATTAATTTCATGATAAGCAGATGAAAAGTATAACAAAGCAAATTCATTACTTTAATCGTTTATATGCTTCATTTTCTTTAAAATATAATACATATGCTGGTTAGAAGTGACTGGAATACCATCTGTTCATTTTGTCTTTAAATTTGGCATTTGTTACACTTTTGCCTTCAAAATATTTTTTTCAAAAATTCGTAATATATCTACAATTTATGTATATGTATATACTGTACATTATGTTCAGACTATATACAGGGTGTCCAGTAAATGACTGATCCATTTTGAATGTAAATAATAAAAACAAATTTTGAGATAAAAATGTGGGGTTTACTGCATTGTTATCAGAAAATCAGTACATTTTTAGATATACACTTTCTTAAAATAGTTCGAAATTCGGCCAACAGATGGTGCTGGTGGCGGCGGCAGAAGGTGTCGAAATTCAGACATTACTCTAGTTTTCATATGCATGAGCTTTTCGGCTCATTTCGCAGAGTCGAATCTCAGTTAACATGTTTAATCGACCATTCACTCACTTACAGAAATTGTTTGTTGGATGGAAAGAGATTTATAATAATACTAGCTGACCCGCCCGGCGTTGCCCGGGTACGTAATAATAATGTTAAACGAACTTGAATTTTTTTATGATTTTATCTTTAACTCGAAATATGTGTAAATACACTGTTAAAAATTTCACCCTTTGGCTGCATCGTCACTCCACCGCTTTTATAGAAAATGGTTACTTCAGCCTATTATGGAGCATTCTCATAGGTCAAAAGAGATATATTCTATAAAAGCGGGGGAGTGATGATGCAGCAAAAGGGCCAAATTTTTTACAGTGTACATTATATTAAATACGTGCCCCCTGACTGTGTCAAAAATTGGTTTAAAAGAACTAATATTTAGCTGCAAAAATACCCAAAATGACTGCAATGGAAAACGCAGGAGGGAATATGTGTCCAAGGATTGCGTGATTTTCGTTTTAAAGTGTTGATATTTATTCTTAAAATTACAATTAAGTGATTAAACTAAATACTTTTTTCACATAGATATCCCAAGTGAAATACTTTGAATTTCAAACTAATTATATCACTCTTAAATCCGACTATACCGTGACTGAAATCGATTCTCGATGATTAGCTAAAAGGTTAGTATATAGTATTATAATTTCAGAACCATTTTACAAAAATAGGTGTATATTTTTTATCAAATATGCGTAATGTTCATTCTGTGAACAAAATCCTAACCGTAACCTAATTGTATCGTAATCATAACTTGTCTCTAACCTAGCTGTATCTTAACAGTAACCTAACTGTAACTTAAATATACCATAAATGTAACGTGCCCGTCACCTAATCATAACCTACCCATAATCTAACCACAACCAAACCGCAACTTAAGCTTAATCTAACTGTAACTTAACCATGATCTAACTGTAACCTAACCGGAAAATAAATATAACAAAAGGCTCACCGGAACGTAATTGCAACCTAACTGTTACCTAACCGTAACGAAGTTCTAATTTAACACTAACTATAAACGAAATATCTTAACCATCTCGCACTAAGTACTTTTCACCGCTATGGAGCGCATTATGTTTTGTATGGAAATTATTTTGTCTTCTTCGGATACGGTTATGTTTGTTTGGAATATTTTTGTTCAGTTTAGATTCGGTTCAATTCAGATTTCGTGGGGTTTTTTTTCCCTTCAAATGGGATTTTTAAATTCGGGTCGGGTTGTACTTATATGGAAATTATTTTACCTAGTTCCAATGAGGTTATACTTCACTGAAATATTTTTGTTAGGTTCAGATTAGGTTTGGTTCAAATTTCGGGATTCTTTTTTTTTTTTTTGGTTTGGATTGGGTTTATGTCCATGGAAATTATATTGTCTTGTTCGTATCTGGTTATAGTTGTTTGGAATATTTTCGCCGGATTTATATTTGGTTCGATTCAGATTTCAAGTATTTTTTAAATTGATTTTTAAGGTTCTGGTCGTATTCATGTCCAGGGAAATTATTTTGTCTTGCTCGGATCCGGTTTTGGGTCTTTGGAATATTTTTTCGGGTTCAGATGTCGTTCACTTCAGATTTCGGCTTTTTTAATGGAATTTTTAGGTTCAGGTTGGGTTGCGCATCAACGGAAATTATTCTGCATTGTTCGAATAAGGATATGCTTCTATGGAATATTTTTGTCAGATTCAGATTTAGTTCATTTTTTTAAGGTTCGGATTGGGTTCATTTTCAGGGAAATTTTTTGTCTTGTTGAAATCGGGGTATGGTTCTGTGGAATATTTTTGTCAGGTTCATATTTGGCCCGATTTCAATTTTTTTTTCAAATGAAATTTTAAGTTCGGATCGGTTTCATATCCACGGAAATTATTTTCTCTTATTCGAATCCGGTTGTGGCTCTTTCGAATATTTTCATTGGATTCAGATGTAGTTTGCATAAAATTTCAGGTTTTTTTTTTTTTTTTTTTTTTTTTTTTTTTTTTTTTTCAAATGGAATTTTTTAGGTTTGAGTCAGGTTTATGTTCACAGAAATTATTTTGTCTTACTCTTATCGGGTTATAGTTCTTTGGAATATTTTTATCGATTTCAGGTTTCGTTCTGGTCATTTTTCGGGTTTTTTCAAAGACAAATTTTAGGTTCGAGTCGGGTTGCATATACACGAACATTATTTTTCCTTGATTGGATTGGGGTATGCTTCATTTGAATATTTTTGTGGGATTCAGATTTGATTCGGCTCAGATATCAAATCCATAGTTTTTTTTCAAATGGAATTTTTAGGTTCGGGTCGGGTTTATGCTCATGGAATTTTTGTCTTGCTTGAATCGGAGTATGGTCTGTTTTTTTTTTCGGGTACGTGTTAATACGCCTAAACATTATGTTTTTCTACAATTATTTTAGTGACTTTTTTTGATATATAATTTATTTTCCTATTTGATAATTTGTTACGGTGTATGAATCGTATGCCGATTCGAACAATTGTACGTCAAAGAGCCATTTCATTTTTGTTTTAAAAACAAATTAAAGTCTTAATAAAATTTTAACTTAAATAAATGCATTCAAATTTAATCAATTATTTAAAAAAAACTGCTAAAAAGCCTCATATATACATATACATATATTAACTGCAATATAGCTAACCACAAATACATTCTAATGTACGAAGTACCAACGATCTGACGTAACAGCTATGTTCAAAAATCCTAAGTTAAGTTAAACTGACATTTTGCCAGTCTATGAATTTTTAAGGTCTTTGGGGAAAAAAAACATCACTTTTGAAATGTGAAAATCTCAAATTGGTTTCTTTTATGGAGTAAAAAGAAATTAATAGACTGGAAGTAATATTTCTGGAGGTCATGCTTAAAAAGTAACCCTACATTAAATCCAATTAAGTACCAACAAAAGCACGTGCTTTGACACGCTTATCAATTGAAACAGGTTTAAACCCGTATTTTTTTCTCTCGTTTTTTAAAAAAGAACTAATTTATCGCTTCACCGGTAACAATTTATTAATTATTTTATCATATGTGTTTTAAATGTCAATATAGAAAATAATTTTAACGTTTTGCTTGAAAATATAACATTATTTTGTTAGTACATTAAAATCGTCTGCAGTCAGAAATTTATATTTCAGATTAATATATATTACTTAAATTTTCATGCATGATTTTAAAAGAATATTTTCATCATTATATTTTAATATTTATTTGCATGCAATTATTAAGTCATAAACATTTTTCATCTGCTTTATAAAGTATTTAAAATTACATTAATGAAGGAAACTTTTAGTTATAAAATTTTTAGTTCGTTTCAAATGTTTTCAATATCTTATTTAATTTTAATTTGATATTTAATTATTGCTAATTTTCCAATTTCCTTCATTTTAAAAGCGAACATTTATTCTAATAAATAATAATAGAACAAAGACCATTTTAAAAATTTGCTATTTCCTCTTGAAATATGCTTCAATTGTAATGCACTTCTTTCAATTCGTCTTATTACACAAAATCCCTTCCACGTCCTTTTGTTTCGCACATTAAAATTTGATCGATAAATGGTTTCATATCGCAAAACCTTTCTGTGTCTTATTTCACCTCCACTTATCTTATTCCTCCATGGGTTTCTTTAATTCTGCGAAAATTTTCAACAACCAACCAACCGTAAAGAAACGAAAGAGAAAAAAAATGGGTAAAAGATGATTTTTTATGAGAGTGACCTCTTGATTTTAATTAATTACTCAGTTAATAATTGGAATTTCGAAATTCTGAAGCTCAGGTGCATCAGGAGAGATATTGGGCTACTCTCAAAAAAATTTTGAGCTTCGTACGTACTGTAGATTTTTCTAGCCATCGCAGACACACAGACACACAGACACACACACAGACAGACAGAGCGTTTTGTTCTTTTATTAGTATAGATTTTTGATTGAATATTGTCTATTATACTTAATAAACATAAACAAAACATACTTTTTAATACGGATTGACTTTTCACACATTTACAATAACTAAATTGTATTCAAAAATGTTTTTAACTGGTAAACTGACTCTCTTTTTATGTACAATAAATTGAAAGTATGGGATAAACACCGCTTTTTCTAAATTAAAAAAAATCTTAATATTTAATCTAAATATTTGTTTCATTAAACATTATGAATTGTATTTAAAACAATTAGCGGTGTTAAAAAACTGTAAGTGACGGATCAAGCAAACTCTTCTTGCCTATGTCGTGCAATGAAACCAATTAAGTGGTTAAAACAGTGGTAAGGAAATAGTGTTGTAAGAAGTTACCTGTCTAAAAAAAAGCGGAGCAGGGACTTATAAATCGGCACATATAAATATAATAAACCTTAGAATGAAGGAATCCGTTTATAACAAATCCTGTTTTAAACGTAGAAAAATAATGGTTTCTATGGAGAAAGTAACATACAAAACCAGCTGTTAAGACGGAAACCCGCCTAAAACCATATATCAAGTTTTCCATTCATTTTTCCGAAAACCGAATTCATCCCGTCATTATATTCATATTTTAACATTTAACGGATCTGAAAATTTTATTACGAAAGCCATGGGACATTTTAAGATGACTTTTACACACACCTCTCCCCCAACTGAAATTATCTAGAAAAAATAAATAAAAAAAAACATCGTACCTGTTTTATATTCTGCGAGTTACCTTTTTTCAAAATTTCACTACTAAGAGAAAATAGATCCTGAAATATATTTTTCGTCTCCCCCCCCCCTTTCCTTAACTATCCTTCATGGGGAAAAGAAAGGAGAGGTAAATTCTGAAAATTTCCTCTTGCATATGATTTGAAATGCGGAACATTATTTAAAAAAAAATGATTCTAAAACCTTTTTAAAAATTAAATATGAAAAGCAATAATGCTCCAGTAATTTGGAAATATTTATATTTATAAAATTGAACTGAATTAAGTAGAACTATGCTGATTCTATGATGACTCAGCATGTATTATGCTTTCTGCAAGGAAATTTTGAAAAGGGGTGACTCGCAGAATATAAAAATAGCAATTTGTTTTTTATTCTTTTTAAGTATCCTTCCATTTCAGCGTAGATGCGTTAAGTCAGGGGAAGAAAAGGGAAGGGCTGTGTGTAAAAAGCATCTTAAAATTGATCGTGGCTTTCGTAATAAAACTTTCAGATATGTTTAATGCTAAAATAAGAATATGACGAAGGGATGAATTCGGTTTGCGGAAAAATGAACAATATTTCGTTTTAAACAGGTTTCCGTCTTAGCAGCAAGGATTTAGTGGAGGTTATACAAGGGTATACGCCGTATATCTTCTGGATTTTTTTAAGGAACACCGTATATCATCTGTATAGCATAAAAGCTAGAGTATACACACTCTAGAGTATGCCCTTTGCCTTGAGCGTATATCCTCTGCTTAGAGCGTACATCCTCTGTTATTTTTACGACTACACTCCTGATCAGCAGGTAGTTTTGTATGTCACTTTCTCCGTCGTTATCTATATTTTTTATATTTAAGGCAGGATTTGTTATAGACGAAATATAGACAAACCTTAATTCTAAGTTTTAATATCTATATTATAAAGGCCAAACGTATCTGTGCGTAACGCATACGTCATTTCGCGCATGGCAACACTTTCAAATTTTAAACGAATTTCGGTATTGCGATTTTTTCTACTAAAAGTATTTAAACTTCATTATGTCGAGCATTTACAGTTTTTACACCATCGTGTAGGAAAAAAAATTTACTTTTAAATGAAATTTGTTTGAAAGCTGTATCTTAATTTGTTTTTGAAATATTAATTTTTTTTGTAATTTTTAATACCTCTTTTCTAATCGTGGCAACAGAAATACTCCATTTCTATCTAAAGCAAAGGAAAAAAGGGAAAAAATTGAGTGCTGAATCTTTATATTGCCATTTTCTGATTAAAAGGGAAAAAATAAAAATTCAAATGTCTTCTGTTATAAATCCCGGTGAATTTTGACTTCATTTACAAAATTTGATTTACAAGCAAAATAATATCAACATTTTAATATCTATTTCAGCTAATAGCATTAAGACATCAAGTTTTGAATCAAAATTATAAAATTAAAATGCCATTTTTTTAACGTGAATACAAATATGAAATGTACATTCGTAAATTTTGATATGGTAAAAATGATGCCGGGTTTAGATTTCACAGGATTTTTTTTTTTTTTTTTTTTTTTATCATTGAGTTAAAGTTGAATAAAGTTTGCTTTTATCATTTTGGAATACTAGCATAAGAAGCTTAATTGATAACTTTATCATAATAACACATCTTTATTATTTTTTACTGCTTACATATACGATTACAGTTTAATTTTAACAATTTCTACAACTGCGTTTTATAGAAGTATTTTGTTAATTTGACGATAAATATTGTTTGTTCAAGAGTTAGACGTACCAATATAAAATGCATTTTTTACTATAACTAATTTTGTAGGTTTATTATAAGTTAATGAAACAGCTCTCTCTTAAACATTTTCTTTCGTCAAAAATTTGACGGGTTCTACCTTGTATTTTTAAGTGCCGATCTATAAGTCACTTCCCTGCTTTTATTTAAGAATGGGAACTTGCCACCACTATTTACATACCACAGTTTTAACTTCTGATTTCACTACACGACGTACAGGCAAGAAGAATTTGTTTGATCCATCCCTTAAAGCCTTTTAACATCACTAATTTTTTTTAAATAAAATTTCGTACTATTTTATGGAAGAAATATTTAAATTAAGATTTTTTTTAATTTAAAAAAGCGGTGTTTATCCCATATTTTCTATTTGTTGTACGTAAAAAGAAAATCAGCTAACCCGTTACAAAAACATTTTTTGAATACAATTTACTTATGGTAAATGTGTGAAAAGTCAATCTTATTAAAAAGTATGTTTTTTTTTGTTTGTTTTTCATTAAGTATAATAGATATTATTCGAACATAAATATTATTTTAAATCTCTTTCCCTCCAACAATCTGTATATGAAGGTGAGTGAAGAGTCGATTAAACATGTCAACTGAGATTTGACTCTGCGGAATGAGCCAAAAAGCTCATTCACATGAAAACTAAAGTAATGTCGGAATTTCGACAGCCTGTTGGTGCCGCCAGCGCCATTTGTTGGCCGAATTTCGAACAATTTTAAGAAAGTGTATAAGGTACCCTGGGGTAATAACGCCAGGCGGGGTAATAACGCCAAGTGCTTATATTTTGCATAATTATGAAATAATCAAGTAAATAACACCCATGTGCTCTGCGCAGAAGGGTTTTGAGTCATATAAATCGCAAAAAACAGTTTCAAGTTAATTTGTTTTATTTTTAGGTCTTATTGTTTTTACAAGCAAGTACAATTAAGGCTTGATCTAAAATTTGCGAGATAAGGTTTTTGATCAGAAGACTATATTTTTTACCCAGAAATACTTTGTTTATTGCATAAATTTGTAGTGTATTTCATGTACTTTCAAATTGTTATAGAAGATTTTGGATATCTTCTCGAGATAATTTGTAGTTTAGGATTTACTGCGCACTAAGTATCCCGGGGTAATAACGCCAGGGATTGGCGTTATTACCCAGGTTGCTTCCCAACAGTGGCCGAACTGTATCCGAAGGGGGTTTATATATTAATGTGGGACAGCATTATTATCATTGTTGAAATGGTAAGATTAAGGGGGGGGGGGTGCCCAATACTTAAAAATAATCTCTCTATTTTATTTTTTATTATATTATTATTATTTTTTTTTACTAATGTAAAAAATAATTTTTAACTCTTGTAAATAAAACTATATCAAAATGTTTTCGAGATTCAAATTCGAACATCTTCAAAATCAGGTTTCTATTAAATTTCCACTGGATTGTTCAATTGAGTTCAAAATTTTAACTGTCCGCTATCTCAGCGTTCGGTTTTTCAAAACTTTATAAATTTAACCCTTAACTGATGTAACAGAAATTGCAACGTATGAATGTGATGCGGTTTGTGAGACCACAAAATTGAAAGATGAATAAAAAGCGGGAATAATTCATAGGATTGTGTTTTTGTACTAAACTTTTTATACAAGAGTATTAAACTTAATTTTCACCTATCTGGTGATATATATTAAGTATATAACAATACTAAATACTTAATATAGCCTCTGGTGATAGTACTAAAATTCCAAATGAAACAAAATTTCGGTAGTGTTTGCAGTTAAACTGAAAATTACAAGTTAAACTAAAAAATTAAAAGAAAAATAGTGTTCTACGAGACCGGTAACATCAATTAAAGGTTAAAATGCGATCCATGATTAAAAATGATAGAATACTGTTCCTGCGCTAAACTTTTTGTACAGAATTAATTCTAATCAAATTTAATCTATTCAAATATTTCTAATAATATTACGAGAACTCCAAACGAAAAAGATTTTCAGTTGTAATTATAGTTAAACTGAAAAATACAAGTTAAACGCTATTTTTTTTTGGGGGGGGGGAGGGTACAGTGTTCAGTCAGATTGCTAACAGCAGTTAAAGGTTAATTTTGTTGCTAATATAGAGATAATGATATATAACCATATGAATTATGTATAAAATTGAATAAGAGATCTCTTTGGGATGATATTTTTTAATCAAAAATTTTATTCAATTTATTAAAAATTTATTAAAGCTAAAGCATGCTCTTTAAAACGTCGACAATTTAACTGTAGGTTTGGAGAATCCGCATTAGTGTGGAGTTATGGGTTAAAAATAATTTACTAGATTACTATAATAGTATTAACCCTTAACTGCTGCGACAAAAATTGTCGCATAACTTACTGTGAGCGGCCTGTCAGACCGCTTAATCTAACGATGAATAAAATGTTAAATTAACTTTTAGAATATTGTTTTTGTATTGAACCTTATATGCAGGACTATTATAAATAAAATTCAGCTATTCAAAAGTTTCTAGAGATAGTAATAGGACTCCAAATGAGACAAAATTTTCCCAGTATCTATTGTTAAACTAAAAATTGCGAGTTAAACTCTGAAACTTGAAAAACTCAGCGGTATGTGAGACGCTAACAGCAGTTAAGGTTTAACAAAAATATTTATTACATATAACTCTAGTTATTATAAAACTTCACGTGATTAAAATATTATATTATGAATGGTTAAAACCATGCAATGTTTCTTATAATCATATTTAAGCGGGACTTTTTAAGCAAAGAGAGACACAGGGTGTTATATTCTGTTGAAGCTACCCCTCACTCCTTTTTCTTTCACTTTCACAAAAAAATCAATATTTTCTATCGCATAGAATGCATACATGGGAATATAAATCTGATTCAAATAATCCGTGCAATGTTTCTAATAATTCTATTTAAATGGTCATTTTTAAGCAAAACGTAGCTTAGAATCTGATATTCTTTTGCCTCCACCCCCCGCCACCACCACAGCTTTCTTTTACTTTCAGAGTCACAAAAAAATTGTACATTTTCAATAGCTTAGATTGCAATTTGTCAATTTCTAGAGCTGTAGAGTTTCTATTTTTAGAATTGGGCAATCTACATGCCATTATTCCATCTTATTTTATAGTTTTGTTTGCATGGCGTTATTACCCATATAGGTGGGTATTAACGCCATATAGCATTGGTCAAGAAAAACGCCATTACATTTTATGAATACATATCTGTTAAATTATTTTATTTTATATAGATAGTCAATGTGTTGCTGTATCAGATCCTATATTTGTTTGAAAAATACAATCTAAAACTAAGCCGTGAAAATTGGTAGAACCTTAACGTGGCGTTATTACCCCAGGGTACCTTATCTAAAAATGTATTGATTTTCTAACAACAATACAGCAAACCGCGCATTTTTATCTAAAACCGGTTTTTTTTGTTGTTATTTACTTTCAAAATGGATCAGTCATTTACTGGACACGCTGTATTTGCATGCTTATATTCCCTGGTGTTTTTCTTTTTATTTGAGAATAGAATCTAATCAAGTAAATAGAAACAAGTTTTTGACGTTAAAATGGTGCATCCTGACAACAAAAAATGTCTTCGTGAATCAATTAAAAACCAAAATATTCTGTAAATAGGAATAGAAAAAAGCATAAAGAAAAACTTCAATAATTTAAATCTAAATCCTGTAAAATATTACCGAATATTATCATTAAAAATATAAAAAAATAACAATAAAAGGAAATCAATCAAAAATTCTATTTTAAAAATATTATTGACAAGTTTTTTCAAAGTATTTTTTTTTCGAAATAAATAACTATCTGAAAATACTGTCTGAAATAATGTCAAGACAATACTCTGTGTTATTGCATGCTTATAATGAAACATCTATTGTTCTTTCAAAACGCACGCACGCACAAAAAAAAAGATTTATTTTATTGAAAGCATTAAAATAAGATTTTTCCTTTATTTTCGAATCAAACATTGAATTAGACTTTAATAACTCTTTTTTTGTTATTGTGTTCCTTGTTCATATACAAAAATGTTTAGTACGGAAAGTAAAAGATTAAAACATTATGATTAAAAATGTTTTTCTGAAGAGTCATAAAGGTTTTTTCTGTGAATAACAATAAACAAATGAAACTAGAAAAAGCCAATAGAAATCGTTTATATGCAGAAAAATGAATATTAGCAAATTTATTGAAGAGAATAAATATATATATATACATTTTTCGAATAAATAACATTTTGAAAAAATGTCCATTGTTAATGTAAAAAGAATTATCCGCTACAAAAGCACGATGCTTTTGAATGGAAAATTATTTTTTTATTTCCAAGCAGTAAACATATTTTTTATCATATCCGAAAAACATATTAAATTGTAATGTTGAATTTTGATACATCTTGTTTGACATTGTTATTATAAAAAAAAGTTCCGAAGTTTTATTTATGTTAAAACATATAATGTTATTTGAATAAATGATAAAATAATAAATTTTTTATAGTTTAAAACCAGAAACAAATTTTATTTTTACAGGCCTAAATCATTTTTATCATTTTTTGTTGTTATTTTCAAATACAAGTATTTGTATTTACTGACTACCAGATGGCAGATTGAACAATTTTAGTTTTGTGACACGTGACTTTTTGTCTTTGTTGTTTTTTATGTTTTTTGACTTCAAAATAATTGCAAAAAAGGAAGATAAAAACAAATAGTGTTTATTTTTTAACATTAAATATATATCAGCAAAGCAGTTCTTAAAATCAACTGCTTACTTTCATATGTAATTTTAACAACTAAATTAAATAAATAAATACTATTAATTTTATGAAAAAGCAGATAAAAAAGAATAACAAAGCACACTCTTTACTTTAAAAATATATGTGCTTCATTATCTTTAAAATATAATACCTAAGCTTGTCAAAAGTGATTGGAACAATATTGCTTTATTTTGTCTTTAAATTTGACAGTTGTTACATTTTTTTACTTCAAAATATTTTTTTTTGATTTCACAATAAACCTATAATATATATATATATATATATATATATATATATATATATATATATATATATATATATATATATATTGTACATTATGTTTACAGTATATATATGCATGCTTAGATTCTATTGCGTTTTTCTTCTTATCTAAGAAAAGAATCTAACACTTTATTTTTTACAACGCTTACTTTTATTTGATATCTTAATTTTAGAATAAATTTCTTTCAATAACAATAATAGAATGATACACCACCCTGTTCAATATGCTAAAAATTTTCTAGTTATTACACATTGGTTCCAGAATTTTTTGCTGATCATTTTCTAAAAAATATATATTTTTATTAATATTCTACATTATGGTTACACTTTGTGTATACAAACTTCGATTGTTCTTTTTTTTCTTTGACTGGAAAAATAATTTGCACTAAATTATTTATCATTGACGCTTATTTTATGTTTTTATTTTACAATAAAAGTCTAATAATAATAAAAGTTACAGGATGATCTGTTTTGGAAATTCAAATAAGTTTTCGTATACAGGGTGGATCATAAATAACGAAACAATAGGCTAAAGCCTTAAATATTGCACCTAGACCGATACTTCCAATTGCAAAAATTCATTAAAAATGTGAAACTTTTCATAAGATAAATTGCAACTCCATGGAGGGTCCATTTGAAAAAATTCGAAAATGAAATTGTTATACCGCCCTCGTAGGATACAAATCTCAATTAGAAAAACTTTCCTTATCCAGTCCTGAACAAGACACAAAAAACTGCATCTTCATATCTTCAAAACTCGCAAAGATATAGCCGTTTAAATAATTCATCTGGTTTTTAATGGATTAGATACGAATTGAAATGCGCGCATTTCGACAAACAATGTTACTTTAATAGTTTTAGGAAACGTAAAATATCCATCTTTTGAGTTAGAATTTTGAATTTTTTTCTTTTTTATGATGGTTAGCCATACAATTTGCTAAGAAAATCACATCCTAAAATTTATTTTAAAAAATCATATGATTAGTACTTGTTTAATTGGGATAAGTTAAAATCGTTATAACTCGGAAAATTATTTATCAGGTTTCAATTTCTTTCATTTAATTAAAGATGAAAATCTTATTTTAGTTTTGTTCCATGATTTTTGCTTTTCAATAATCAATTTAAAACTATTAAAAATATTTATTATAAAAATAATATAGTTTTATGTCTATTAAAAATATTTATTGAAAAAGTAATATAACTTTTAAAAAATTCCTTTCGAGTTGGCCTATAGGCGGAGGTAGATTCGAAGAGTGCTCATTTCAACAACAAAAAATAAAATATGATTAGAGATAAACTTAGTTTAACAACTTTATTTGACCGCTGTCGAAAAAAAAAATTAATTTCAATTTTCTGCAAGAATTGGTTTTATTAGAATCATCTTAACCCTTTCCGGCGCACTACTCTTTAAAGTTGGAATTTAAAGAGAAAAAAAATTAGGCAATCTATTTAGGCCTAGAGGAGTACACAGGTATTGTTTTGTAAAGATTGCACTAATCATTTTAATTACACAGCTGCTGCTGAAGTGGTAACCTCCCATAAGTAAAGCATTGATAAGCGCAGTGAGAAGAGCATTGCTGTGAAGCGCGTATTACATTAAAACATTTTACCTATTATTTAAAAACAGTAGAATTGGATCTCTGTGGTACTGCCATCTGGAACTCATAAGAAAGATTTAAAGTAGCCATTAGAGTAGTTTTTGAAATATTTTAGGAGTTTTTGTGTCTCTAAACAGGGAAAACTTTAGGTGTTGCCGACCCGGCAACACTGCGCTTTAAGGGGTTAAGCGAAATTCGGCACAAATGCCTGTTTTGACAACATATATTGAAAAATATTCTGACTTTATTAAAAAAACGACCAATATAGCACATTATATAATTCCTAAATAACAAAAAAACTGTCAACTGAATGCGTTTGAGAGCAAAATTGAATTTGAAAATGAGTCTTAAAATAACCGATTTGTTATTTGAATACAATTCTGCCATCATGACCGTTTCAAGAAATTTTGAAAAAGAAAGTATAGATAAATAAAAGTGTTTCCTTTGACAGCATTTTTAAAAATATATTCAACCTTTATCAAAAAACTGACCAATACGGCACATTAAACAGTTCCTAAATAAGAGAACCTGTCAATTGGATGCGTTAGAGAGCAAAACTAAATTTAAAAATGAGTCAGAAAAAATGCAATTCGTTATTTGAATGTTTGAATATTCAATCAAAATCTCTTCAGGAAATTCTGTTCAAAGACCCTTTTTGGCAGCGTTTTTTGAAATATATTCTGTTTTTATCAAAAAACTGGCCAATGCGTCACATTATATAGTTCCTATATAAGAGGATCAGTAAATTGGATGCGTTTGAAAGCAAAAATAGATTTAAAAACGAGTCAGAAAAAACGCAATTTGTTATTTGAACACTTCCTTAAATTTTCAATCATGATCACTTCTGGAAATTCTGTTCAAAATACCCTATTTGGAAGCTTTTTTTGAAATATATTTTGTCAAAAAACTGGCCAATACGTCACACTATATAGTTCCTAAATAAGAAGATCTGCCATTTGGATGCGTTTAAAATCAAAAATGAATTTAAAAATAAGTCAGAATATAAGCAGTTTGGATTTGGGTTTTTTATCTCCAACTCCTATTTTTGTCTAATTTATTTTTGCTATAAGGCTTGGTCCTATTTAAAACTTGTCAATATAAAAGTTGTAGATAATGTTGAGAAGATGTAAAATAAATGTAATTAGGTTTGATTATTTAAGAATTGACGAAGTTGTGGATTTTTATCTTTTTTCACCTCCCTTTTTCTTTTTGTTTTTAATTTTTTTTTCATCGGTAAGAAATAGTCCTATCAAAAACTTGTGTTATGAATACTGTTACTAATTAAAGCACACTAAGCACACTTTTAAAAATAATAAAACTTTTGAACTGTATCTTCAAATATATTTTTAATAACACACTAAAATTAGCGAACACTCTGGTCGCCATTCTATTCACAAACTATAAGTAGCGAACGCTCAGGTCGCCATTCTTTTCACACACTCTCTAGAACAACAACATTTTTCTCTACTCAGTTCACTTCACATTTCAACCAAAGGAGATTACGACGCCCTCTTATGGGACTTATAAATTACTAATTTTCAACAATAAACATTCTCCCCCGGATTGAAATGCAAATTTCAATATTTTACAGTCAAATAAATTTATAAAATACAGTTTAATATACAATTATAAAAATACATTTATATAAAATACAGTTATAAATAAAATTATAACGTAAGCTAAGTAAATTAAACGTCATTTAAATAGAATAAATTTAAAGTTATTATTCAAAATTTCTCAACAATAATACGGAAGCTGCCCTCCAAAACTTTCTTGCTGGCCAGTTCAAGAAAAATGGTTAACAACTCCAATACAATTGAAAAGAATTACAATTATGTATAAATTAATTTGTTAATTATAAGAATACCAGCTATTTTTTAGTTCCAAACATATTAAGGCAGACGTTTTAATAAATACATGCTTTACAATTTTTTTCTTTGGTTCCTCTTAAAGAAAGACAATAAAAAGACAAACTTGGACTAGAATTCAGTCCACAATCTTAAAACATCTAGCTCATGTGAAGCAGTCTCAATAATACTGGGTTACAATTAGTTATCTATAAACCATTTTTTTTTCAAAAAATATATAACTCTACACAGAAAAAAAAGGAGAGACAGTTCACAATACTTTCCTTAAAATTACCTCTGATACCAAAAAGCATCTTGGTCGGATTTAGCAGTGAGTAGTCAATCCTAATTTGTTTTTTGTTAATATACTTTGCATGATTTAGAAACTGTACAACTGGACGAGAGTATGAATACAAACTGTTTCTAACATAAAATAAAAACAATGATATAATGTGTGCTAAAACTAAGTATCTTTATATGTACCAATAACGCCCAAGGAAAAATAAAAATGCCTCAAACAAAAGATACACCAAATTCTGGTGATCCTAAAATCAACAGTACCAATGAGACTACATAAAAGATAAAATAATACTGCACAAAAATTAACAAAGCAACCAAAAATTTACATAACTATAAAAACCGAATATAATAAAATAAGTAGGGACCTGTAAAGCTTTGAAATCAATGTTATAGATATAAAAATGTACAGTTAAAAAATATATAAAAAAATATATTTAATTCAATATGAAAACTATGGATAGATAAAAATTTCAATTGGGCACTTTTGTACCCTTAGACAAAGGGGAAAAAATTAAACATTTTGAAACTTTTAACAATATAAACCTTAACTAAGACCACCAGCAGGAGAAAACTTTCACAGTTAATAAATATTGCACACAATTTTACGAGACCTTTCACGATTATTTTTAAAAACTTTTTAAACTACTAACAAACAAATTACAGCAAGTTATATATGAATCGTACAACATCTCGATATTTATCAACAGCATATAATTTGTACACAGCTCACAAGCATTTATAAAATAAAATATCTAATTTTGGTTGTTTGTACAATTACAGGTCACTAGTAATATAAACTTAGTCCTTGAAGTATCCATGATCAGGAGTCACAAATTGCAGACTAATAAGCACAATCAACATTTTTTTCCTACAAAATCCTAACAAATATGATACAACAATCCCCTTTTGATTTTAATAACATTATACAAGTCAGTAACTCAGTTTAAAAGCAATGTTCCCTAACGTGTGCAAAATGTTTTATATGTGCAAAATCTATGGACACAACACTTATGAAAACATGAAAACACAGATTAGTTTTTAAAAACAAACTTTCCGAATCATGGATGCTTTCAGGACAGCAATAATAATAATTATAATAATATATTTTTTAACATAAATATATATTTCAACACATTTGTAAACACAGAATAATGACAGGATAAAATTTTTCAAATATACACACTTTCTTAGTAGAAAAACTGCGTGCAAGCTCGGTTATATGCATTTAGTATGGCTTGCAAGCATTCTTAGAACGCTTCAGCTGAACTTTTAGTCTTTTCATTCCAATCTGAAAACCATTCATTTGCTGAATTGCAGCCTGGGCATTGTTAGGGTTATCATAACTAACAAAACTAAAACATTTGCTGAGATTTGTTTGTTTATCGATAAACACTTTTGCAGAGATAACTTTTACAAATGGGGCGAATGTCTGAGCTGAATCAGAATCTGTAAACTCTTGAGGCAAATGATAAATGAAGAGATTAGCTCCTTCGGGTCCTTCAAGTTGTTTACCAGGCGAACTTTGAGGCTGTTGGATACCAACAGGTGGAAATGTACCAGCAAATGACTGAATGCCTTGAATGCCTGTGTATGTTTGAGTAAGAGCATCTAAATTTGATCCATTTGTAGCTAAATTTGTCATATTACCAGTATTTGAATTAGAAATACAACCTCCCACTACATAACCAAATACGGTAATCTGTAAAATGACATCAGAATTTCTTAAGCGGACTTGACCATTTTGTAATAATTAGTAGAAACACTCAGTTCCTAGCAAAACATCTATTTTATTAGGTTCATTAAAATTTGGATCTGCCAATTTCACATCTTGAGGCAGCTCGGCAAATGGAAATTTAAAATAAAGCCCTGGTATAAGGTTTGTTATCTTTGGAACAATCAAAAAATCTATTGTTCTCTTATAAACAGCTTTATTCGGAATAGTGGCTCTAATTTTCCATTTGATATTAATCTGAGAACCATTCAGACATGAAACAGAAACATTAATTTTTTCCTTTCTAAATCCTAATAATTTTGCAAAATTATCACAAATATATGAGTTATTTGAGCCGACATCTATTAATGCACGCGCAGGTATAAATTCACCTGAACCATTTTCAATATAAATTAAAGCACTAGATAAAATCGTGTTTTTTCTCTTTTGGCTTAAATTATTTACAGAAGTTCCTGCGAAATTATTATTCCTACTTTCAAAGCTCAAAGCTTCGGGATTTAGCTGTATGTCTTATCCTGGTTGGCAACAAATGAATTCGCAATTTCGTTTAACCCTCCTGATGATTGTTGATTGAGTTTCATTGACGTAGAACTATCAATTTAACCCTTTGCATATGAAGAAAAGACGAATGATGTCTGCCGCAAAACGTACATGAATAATTAGATGTACAATTTCTCGCATAATGGTTTGAACTTGATAAACAATTAAAACATATTTTGTTTCTTTTAATAAAATCAATGCGGTCATTAACAAGCATTTTCTGAAATACATTGCATTGAAATAATGAATATGAATCATTTCTGCAGCTAATACACTTAGAATTTTCCGCACTTGTGTAAAATGATGTCGTTAATTCTTTAGCTTGCCTTTTTTGAATAAATGTGTTACTGGTTGTTTTAGAAGCTTGTAAAGTTCGAGCATGATTTTTTAAAAAGGAAATCAACTCTGATATTTTCGGTATTCCATCTTTTTTGGATTCTCTTTCCCACCAAAGCTTACACGAAGAATCTAACTTTTGTATTACCATATATACAAATATAGTGTCTAAAAATCCCTCTATTTTTTGTTCGAGAACTTCTAATGATCTAATACATTCAGTTACATTATCCACTAATTTTAATATAGAGGACGAATTTTCAGTTTGTATGGAAGGAAGGGACATAAAATGCTTCAAATGCGCAAATACTTGATCTCGTTTATTCGAAAATCGATCTTCTAAAAGGTTCCATGCTATTTCATAATTAGCATCAGTAATTGAAATAGACTGAATGATCCTTAAAGGATCAGCATGCAACGATAATTTTAAATAGGACAGTTTTTGTGACGCTGATAAACACGAATTATTGTGAATACTAGAAATAACAATATCTCTAAAAGATAACCACTCATGCAATTGTCCACTAAATGTTGGAAGATTTAATTTAGGTAAGCGGATTGATTCGCTAACATTTACTTCACTTTTCGTATTTACATCACATTTCGTTAAAACGGGAGCTAATTCACTTAACTTTCTTTTTACAATTAAATATATTTTATCTATATTTTCTTGAATGGATTGTTGTTCAACAGTGTATTTATCTATATCTTTATCGTCACAAAGTTGAAAATTTTTCTTAAATATCTCTGTAAATTCTTTTTCAAAAGCAAACGATTTTTTCTCATAAAGTTCTAATTCAAACTTATCCAAACTATCTTTATTTACGATTTCATTAGTTCTCTTAGTTACATTAGATTTTAATATTTTTTTCTTTTAATACAGTTTTCATCTCAATAATATTTTCAAAGAAATACAAATTATATTCAAGTAATAAATAGGTAAGAACTTACCCTTTTCATCTTATCCAAGGACAATAGCAGCACATTATTCGAAGCTTATTGAAATTAAATTTGTAAGTTTTTACTTATCCACAGGTCGCTCACTTCTCCGGCCTATCACGACCATAAAAAGTATATGTATAATATTACTAATTAAAGCACACTAGAACACAGTTATAAATAATTAAGGTTAGGACTGTATCTTTAGAATTTTAATCACACACAATAAGCAGCGAACACTCTGATCGCCTGGTCTATTTCACAAACTATAAGCAGCGAACACTCTGGTCGCCAATCTTTTCACACACTCTCTACAACAACAACATTTTTCTCTACTCAGTTCACTTCACATTTCAGCCAAAGGGAGTTCACGACGCCCTCTTACGGGACTTATAAATTACTAATTTTCAACAATAAACAACTTGTAACTACAAAAGTTTTAGATAATTTTAAGAACATTTATGAAAAATTTATTTGGATTTGATATATGAAGAATTGTCGAAGTTATGAATTTTTTTTCTCCCCCAAACCGTGTTTTTTTCGTCTCTTGAGACCATTTTTAAATTATCAAAAATCTGTCATGCATAAACTTTTGGCCCATTTTCTAGAAGTAAAATAAACTTTAAACCGAATCTATATCTATTTTAATTAAGAAGTTATTTTTTCTGTTTTCACAAAAGCCCTCCTTATTTCCATCCCCTTGGTCCGATTTTGCCTATTAACGAACTTGACTGACATTTTATGCCCCTTGATTTCATGTAAAAGTTTCAAGAAGATCTGAGTAGAATTATAAAAGTTATCGTGTCCATAAAAAAGTGATATAGGCCGATAGATAGATAGATAGATAGATTGATAGATAGATGAACTTTTTTACTGATGCTAGTTTTGGGGCCTAGAGGTCATGATCAGCGTAGATCTGTAAAACTTTTCAGAAATTTCAACATGGGAGAGACCGCAATAGGTAGTATTTCATAAGAAATCTACCTAAAAATCATATTTTTAAAAGTAAATATTTTTTTTTCAAATTTTCTGAAACAAAACTAATGTAAAATAATCAAAAATGACATGTTTCAATTTTGCGCTTTTTTCTTTAATAATTCTTAAGTTTTAATAATTTAAAGGAGAGAAATAATGGGGAAAAACTCATAGTAAAACAAAGTGTATTGTTTAAATGTGCGCCAGAACAATGCTTTTTTTCTAAGATGCAGATTAAATTTTTTTATATATAAGTTTAGATCTTACATCTTCAAGCTTTTTATCGTCCTAGAGAGGCTAGTAAAAATTTGTATTCTAGGCCCTGAAGTTACTTTTTTCTGAAGATTCGCCTGGCCTAACGTATTTTTCATACGAGAGGGGAATGCTTCCTTCTTCCTAGATCTGCACAGGACAAAATTTTCAATCCCGGGCTCGAACAATCCGTATTAAAATCACTGTCTCTGACTGACCTAATATGTGTATAAAATAGGTAAAATTTGGTTGAAGGAAAATTTTTACGAAAAACACATAATTTTAAAACGGATTTTATTTTACAAAAAATAAATAAAATAAAAAATAACAATAACAAACTTAAATTAAACCAAACATAAACTCAATTTACACCTCCTAGGAAAGGCATTTATCTATAACGCATTTTTTTCTGTCCTATGTGATTCGATGTTGAAAGGTTTTACTGTATAACATTTCTCAAAGTCTCCAACGCATGGGTTATGGGTTAACGATATTTAAATATAAGTGAAACATTTATCTAAAAATAGAGATTCATTCCTACAATAAATATACCACAGCCTTTGACACATGTTTAATAATAAAAAGTTTACATGTAAAAACGAAAAACCATAATAAATATTTTTGTTCAGAATTTTTCTATACTTAATGATTTTGAACCACCCCGACGTAAGAAGCTTAGTAGAAATTCACGGCTCAGCCGGGCTATGATTTAGACTTTTCTCCAGGCTGGGCCGAATGTTTTCCCCTGTGAGTCGGTTTGAGACTAGTCCTAGATATTTCAATCCATGCAGATATTTTCTGCAGACTACCAATATATTTCGAAAATAAGTTTAGCTTTATATCAATACACTGCTTTTTTATGTCCAAATAAAAGGCATTGTCTTAAATTGACATTTAATAATGGAGAATTTGTGGACGAACCCTCACATGCGTTCAAAATGAGTCAAAAACTCTTCCTTTACAGGCATGGTTATGTGGTGTAAGTCAGGAATTTTGGATTTTAATATCTCTGTAATGTTTTTAGATATGGAGATGAAAATTTTTTTTGTTCAATTTAGGAATGGATAAGGAATAATTTCCTAAATGGGAATTTTGCTCTACGGGGGCCGTATAAAAACTTAATTTCATATTTTTCAAATTAACCCCCCCCCCCCCTCATTGAGTTGCAACATATCTTATAAAAAAATTCACCTTTTTATGAATTTTTGTAATTAGAAGTATGAGTCTAGTTGTAATATTTCAGGAGATAGCCTATTGTTTTGATATTTATAACTCACTCTTTAGATGGGCGTTTTCTTGATGTCTTAAGGTTATCCAAATAAGGAATTAGACAAATATTAATTTATGTAGCATTTCTTACCTTTTAAAAATAAAAACAATTCTTTAAATAATGTTTCGACCAATAATTATGTATCTTACTATTTTCAGTATGTATTGATTGCAAAATTAAAACGCTTTTACTCGGTATTTTTTTAATGTTATATTTTGACGATTATTACTGTAACACGTAAATCAGATATCACGCAATTGTGGTACATGTGGTAGTATGACACAATATATAATGATGTAATTTAAAACTGATTTGTGTTTTCCTTTGGGAAAATTATCATTTTCTATCGCTTTTAATGCTTTCAAATAAAAATCATTTGTCATTTATAATGCTTATAAATAACTTTTTAGAAAGTGTAAATATAAGAGAAATGAAAGCTATGTTTTAATATAATAGTAATTTTTTAAAAAATGAAAAAAAAATAAGAATTATAAGTAATCAATTTTGGAAACAATCGTTATACGTTGTTTCAACACAGCGTGTGTGTTTAAATCGGCATGCATTAAAAAGAAAGTGAAAATTTATGAAAATATTAAATTTACCGTTGCAAGTACTAACAAAGAGTCCTCTTCAGACAGAACATACGTAATATTTAGGTTTTTAAAATATTTTAGCACAGATAAAATATTTTAAAAACCTAAGTTAAAATTCCCAGCCATTATCCTTTAATAAAGAAACTTTCTTTGTACATATATCTGTTATAAGCTTGTATAAGTCTTACTGTAATATTTACAGTGTTAACGTTTGCATTGTAATATTTACAATGTTTAATAATATAGCCTATGCAAAAAAATGCAGTGCAAAGTAACTAATGCGATAATGACATTATAAGTATCATTTCAGTTATTTATTTATTTTATTATTATTTTTTTGGCATACTCTAACTAAAATAGGGGTTTATTAAGGTATATTTGTATATTAAAAAAGTTATTTAGTTACAATTCAATAAATTAATAGCGTGCTAAAGCATCATTTAATGAAGGTTATTTTCATATTGAATTTCATATGAATTATTACGCGTGCATGTACGCGTATCGTTCAATGAAGTGAAGCCGACTTTTATTGTTAGGGTTTTTCTTATCATATGTCGGCGAAATGTAATGGTGGCTTCTTACATAAACGGTACGTTTTCACTAATGCAATTTTTGCGTATTTTATGGCTTTTATTTTCATTAATAGTAGCTTTCCTATACTTGTGTTCTCTTTTTTCGGTGCTCTTTATTACTAAGTAAGCACAGGGACCGTTTCAGAAAAGTGAGCACGGAAAAAAGCTACAATAAATTGAAAGATGGAATGGTCAAATCATGCTTCATTGTTATGAATTCATCGGAACACAGTACCTGTTTTCGATATAGTCACAGGTACTTTTAATGATTAGTCTTTTAATTGCAAGTATTTGTTTCATCTACAAGATTTATGGTTAATTCCAAAAGAGAATTCACTTATTTCTGCTTATGTTTCCATTTCTGAGCATCTATTTTTATATTTTTGATTCTCCTTCTCTACTAAAGTGAAAAGCAACATGGAACAAAACAACGTACTGTTTACCAAAATTTATGGCAGCAAGTTATTCTACCCAAAAAGCAAGGAAAAGAAAAGATTATGTTCTTATCTTAAAAATGTTAAATTGTCGGACGTCTATTACATCCACAGCTTGGAATATGATAAAATTCAATGAATCTCTACTGCCAGTTATATATAGAAATTTTCTTAGTTCGCAACACACAAAAATTAATACACTTTAGAACAGTTTTTGTAAACAAGTTAACAACATATTAATGTGTTGGGAATTAGAAAACTTCATGAACAAAATATTTATTTTGTTCTGACTGTATTCTTCTATGTTGTCATAAGTGTTGCTATCTAGAAATTTGTTCTTAAAATATTGCAAAAGTGTAGCAATCTAAAACAGTATTCTGAAAAACGTTTTATTAATTTTGTGTTGTAAATAGTTTTGATGAAAATATTTTCTTGTTGCAGTGTTGAGCTGCGCAACACTTTGTCGCCAAATTAACAGCACATTGAAAACACACACAATTTAGAGCACTATAAAATAGCACATGTAAAACACGTTCGAAACATATTCTACATGGTGCTGCTATTAACGGGCTTCTATTAACTGGTGGAAACTACGCAACGGCAATAAATATATGAAAGGATCGTTTTGGAAAAAGAGAGGTTTTAATATCTGCACACACTAATAAATTGTTAAATTTAGAAGCAGTGCGAAGATCAAATGATATATATTCGTTAAGAAAACTGTACGATGAAATAGCGATACAGATAAGGAGTTTAGAACCATTGGATGTGAAATCTGACCAATATGATTGTTTATTACTACTTATTATTTATAAATGTATACCAAATGTTCTTTTACTACAATTTCATAGAGAACAGTGCGAGAAAAAATATGTTTGCGTAAATGATTTATTGCTGTTCCTTAAGCGCAAAATCGAAGCGCGGGAAAAGGTTGTTAATGTTACATCTGTCAGTTTTGAGATTAAATCTCATGAAAATAAATTTAAACAAAATTCTTCTAAACAATTTATTCAAGCAAAAAATATAAATCCTTCAGCATTTACATTAAATACAATTACAGAAAATCTTTGTCCTTTTGTTCATGAAGCATAGAAACATGAAGCAAATTTGTGTAACTTAAATTTGGAAGAAAGAAAACAATCTTTATCGAAACAAGCGAAATGTTTCCGATGCTACAAACGATTTCATAAGAGTAAATTTTGTAAAAATTCTAACATTCGTTGCACTCTTTGCAATTCAAAAGCTCATCAAAATTCTCTTTGCAACAAAAAAGTAAAAGAAAGATCATCAAAGGAAAATAAAATTGACCTTGTTTCAAGTGAAGGGGATGAAATAGGGGGAAAGCAAAATACGGAATTTGAAAAAATAACTGTTTCTTCACTTTGTTGTAAGCCAGATGAATATATTTATTTTCAAACATTAAAGGTAACAATGATTGGAAAAGATAAAAATATTAATGTTCGTATCTTGTTAGACAGTGCGTCGCAACGTACGTTTGTCGGAAAGAATTTATCAAAGCATTTAAATTTAGGGATAACAGGACAGGAATCATTAAAAATCCATACCTTTGCTGGTACGAAACCTGTTGTTAATGACCATAACAGAGTTAAGATTTTCTTAAAGGATAAATTTTCTGACAATGTATAATATGTCTAGAAGCATTAGAAGCAGAGAAAATTTGTTCGGATATAATACGCGGCCCAAGTTCAGAGTTAAATGAAAAAATAAAAGAAATTGGTATACAGTTATCAGATGTTTCAAATGAATTAAGTGATGGGGAGAATAAAATAGATTTGCTGATTGGTAGCGACTACTATTGGTCAATTATGACAGGGGATGAATGAAACGCATTTCACCAACTCTTGTTTTGAGTGAAACTAAACTAGGTTGGACACTTCATGGAAGGTTTTCAGGTGAAGTTAATGTAAATAATTTAGCGGGTGCAATGTATATATCTATTTGGGATAATAATGAAGATGATAAAATGTCCATTCAACTTGAAAATTTTTGGACTATAGAAGGGTTAGGGATTCATGAAGATAATACAAATAAAAATTTGTGTGATGATCAAATATTAGAAAAATTTGAAAATTCTATTCAATTTAAGAACAAAAGATATGAAGTTAAATTACCTATGAAATATGACAATGTTGATCTTCTGAATAATTATGATGTTACCAAAAAGAGATTTAATAGTCTAATTAAACGATTTGTAAATAATCCTGCATTATTTAAGGAATATAAAGAAATTCTTGATGAAAATGAGGCTTTAGGAATAGTAGAAATTGTTGAACCTCAAGAAATAAATTCACCTAATGGTAATTTGACCTATTATTTACCCCACCAGCCTGTAATTCGAAGGGACAAACAAACAACCAAATTATGCATCGTTTTCGATGCCTCATCTCATGGTCCTTCTGAACCTACTCTAAATGATGTACTCTTCCCAAGTCCCAATTTGAACTCACAAGGAAGGTCTCCATTGGGGGCATACTCAGAATTTTTTGAAAAAAATACGATTTAAACTACTCATGTAGGTAATAAAGGATCAGTGAAAATTAGCGGCGGAATTACATTATTAGATATGTAAAAAAATAAAATAGTTTGGAATAATTGGCGTGAAAAGCTGAAAGCGACGCGGGATTTGGCGAGCAGTGCATTTCCTCGCCAAAAGCAGACGATTTTAACGAATCTGAAAATTGATTTTAATTGACTTCAATGTTAAAAATCTGCAGCATTTACTGCAACGTCACTCCACTACTTTTATAGAATGTCTCTCTTTTGACCAATGAGAATGCTCCATAGCACGGAGAACTGACCGTGTCATACACTGTTAAAAATCTGCTGCATTTTGTTGCAACGCACTCCACCGCTTGTATATAATATCTCTATTCCGACCAATGAGAAAGCTCCATTTCACGGCCAAGTAACCGTTTTCTATACAAGCAAGGGAGCGCGCTGCAACAAAATGCCGCAGATTTTTAACAGTGTATTTTTCAATTTGGAACAATTTTAATCAATTTAAATTTGTTTTAAATGATAAAATATATTAATTTCATTTTGTTATAAGTACATATAAACGTATATGACAAAATTACACTTAAAGTAAAGTAAAAATGCAAAACTAAAATTACTTAAACTAAACTTATTTAAGTAAATTGAACATAGAAAGTTTTTTCTTTAAAAAGTATTCGAAGCGTAAAAGCGTATTTTTCAAAATTTCGTTTTTTCGCCAACCGGAGATAAATCGCCAAATAAACGAAATTTTTATTATTTTTTTACGGACGTTATAAGGAGGTTCCGCCGAAATTTTTTATAAACATATATAACTATAAGAGAAGAACATTCTGCATTTTTTTCAGATTTTTCTGAGTATGCCCGTATGGAGACCTTCCTTGTCAGATTTATTTGATTTAATTTTGCAATTTCGAAGCAATAAAATTGCCGTAGTGGCAGACATTGAAAAAGCTTTCTTACAGATAAGTCATGCTGAAAGTGATAGAGATATGACCCGTTTCCTGTGGATCGAAGAACTCCTTCAAGATAAAAATTCCCCAATGAACTTTATAATTATGAAAATGTGCCGTGCATTATTTGACGTCACCTCGAGTCCATTTCTGTTAGGAGCTGTAATTAAACATCATTTGAAGAGGTATGCAACTTTATATCCGAAAACTTGCTCTAAAATTGACTCTTCCATGTATGGGGACGAATTGTTGTTAGGAGCACATACGGTTAATGAAGCTTTAAAAATTTCAAGGGAATCTTTAGCTATTTTTCAATAAGCAAATATGTTCTTACGAAAATGGCAAAGTAATTCTACCATTTTAAAGGAAAATTTAAAATCTTTAGATATGAATGTTTGCGCTGATACATCAGCTGATACAACTCTATTTAAAATTTTAGGGTTAATATAGGACACGGAAGAAGACATTTTTAGATTAGATAACCAAAGTCTGTTAGAATTTGTTCATTGTCAAGATAAGACCAAAAGAACCATAATTCGAGCAGCTGGAAGAATTTTTGACCCTGTTGGGTTTTTATCACCATTTACGATTTTAATGAAAATGATTTTTCAATCATTCTGGGAACATGGTATCGATTGGGATCAGAATTTGCCAGAATATTCAGAGAAAAAATGGAATAACTGGTGTGCACAAATTCCATATCTTAGTAAAATAAAAATTCCAAGATATTATTTTCAGGAAATAGACAGTTACGACAATGTAGAAATTCATTGTTTTAGTGATGCAAATATTAAGGCCTATGGAAGTGTTATATATGTTAGATACAATAACAATAAAGACAAGTTTTCTAACATCAAAAAGCAGACTAGCTTCCATAAAGAAGTTAACCTTGCCCCGCCTCGAATTGATGGATGCTCTGTTTGGAGCTAGACTTGGAAAGCGGGTAATGTCTGCTCTCAAGATAAATGAAGACAAAGTATAGTATTGGAGCGATTCAAATATCGTGCTTCACTGGATCAAAAGTTCGTCAAGTACTTGGAAGCCATTCGTAAGCAACAGAACATCAGAAATACAAATTTTAACAGATCCGAAGAACTGGCGACATTGTCCCGGTAGCTCAAATCCTGCGGATCAACTCACAAGAGGCCTATCCCTTCTCGACCTCGATAAAAATGATCTGTGGTGGTCAGGGCTTCCATGGTTAGTTAAAGATTCAAAATTATGGCCCAAAGAAGACAGATAAATAGATGGAGATGTGTAACAACTAGAAGCTAAAAGAAATGTGATTTTCCAAAATGTTTGTTCATCAGAACATCAGAAGCTACTTATAGAAATTGAGCGTTTCAGTTCCTTTTTGAAGGCAGTTAGAAAATTGGCAAGAGTTAAAAGATTTATTTTCAATTTAAGAAATCTAATTAAACGTAAAGATACATTATCTGTTGAAGAATTGAAGGAAGCTGAAGAATTATTAATCAAAGAAGTACAAATGTAGAATTATAAGGAAGAAATTGGGTTATCAGAAAAAGGAAATTCTGTTAAGAAAACATCACAAATTTATTCCCAGTGTCCATATTTGGATGAAAATAAAATTTTATGAATAAAACCAGACTTAATGAAGGCTCCTTTGATTCGAATGAGACACACCCAATCATATTGCCGAAGAATGAAAAATTAACAAAATTGCTAATTGTGCAAGAACACAGAAAATTGCTGCATAGTGGAGTTTCTTTAACGTTTGCACAAATCCGGAAGACATTTTGGATTCCTGAAGGAAGACAATCTATCAGAAAGAATCTAAGAAAATGTCTAATTTGTAGAAAATACAATGCAAAGGCGAAGAAAGGATTTCACAATCCCCTGCGTTTACCGTTATAGGATTGGATTTTGCCGGCCCAATAATTATCAAAACAGATAATAAAGAGACGTAAAAATCATATATTGTACTGTTCACCTGTGCCGTAACAAAAGCAATACATTTGGAAGCAGCCACACTGTAAAAACAAAGGAGCAATATTACATTTAAATGGGGGTTATGAATTGCTGAATAAACTTTAAATCTACACTATTTTCGGTAGTAGCTCCGTAAAAAATGTAAGAATAATCTTGGAATGGTGGTTTTTTATTCTTTAGTCGCAATTATTGAACGGTAACACCAAATTCAGAGTCATATATCATCTTTCTGTTTTGATTTCATATGTTTGCAGACGACACGCCGCCATTTCACTTCGCATTTAACCCTTCTTTCTAACTTTCGGATAGCAGGTGGAAAAGTTAACAAACGTTAAGCAATATTAATATTATTCTTTGTAGATGTAAGATTTAAGACTAAATAATGTTTGCATGTGGTTTTTTTAAATTAGATAATGGTTTTTAATAATGTGTTAGTGCACTGCCATTTTAAGAACAATGGCGACATGTTCGAATTTAACGGGAAGTATGCCTTTAGTATAACAGTTGTAATCAACTTTTTTTTATACAGCTTTGTTTATTTGATAGCTGGTACAGTTAAGCTTTTTTTATATTATGCATTAAATTGTATAATTGTGAGGTAATTTAATATCATATGTAGCTTATTTTTGTTATTTTCTTAAGAAAACTAGAAACTCCGAATTAAACTTATAGTGATAGTTAAGAGTAATTATACATTTCGTTACAAAAATATTTTATATCGTATAACTATAGCGTTTGCCCGAACTTTAACAAAAAATATTTTCATAAAAAATTCGTTATTATATTGTTTTTTAACTTACTGAACGCATTATTGACCTATGAAAAAGATATTTTTAAGCATGCAAATATAGGAAGTTTTAGTTCGTTTCATTAAAGTTATTTTATTCAAGTTTAGTTGATATTTCTTTGCTGTAATATGCTTAAAATGAATATTATAATAAATTGCCTCCATTAAAAGGAAGTTTCGCTGCCTCTTTGCGTCAAACTATTTATTTTAAATTATGAATGTATTAAATTTAAAATGTAATCTCTAAATTATTTTTTATTTTGCTGTTAAAGTCATGTAAATATTAGGAAATTTCCTTTTTTACCATTCAGTGTACTTTAATAAATGGTAGCAAAATAAAAAATAATTTAAAAATTACATTCCAAATGTAATACAGCCATAATTTAAAATAAATAGCTTCACGCAAAGAGGTTGCTAAACTTCACTTTAATTGAGACAATTTATTATAACGTACATTTTAAACATATTACTTACTTTACACCAATCATGGTGGCAACTAAGTTGTCACTAAAAATGGTGTTTATTTATACCATTGGATAGTTGGTGACTCATTACACCAATTTACAAGTGGAATTTCATTACACCACTTGGGGTGGCACTTAGTTGCCACCCTTTTTGGTGTAAAGTAAGGGAGTTTTTTTTTACAGTGCAGAGATGTGACTACAAAGTCCTTTATGATGTGTTTTCGTCGATTTATTTCAAGACGCGGAAACTGTAAAATAATTTTTTTTGGTAATGCATTAAATTATAAAGCTGCCGACAAGGAACTACAACAATTTGAAAAAATCATTAAAGATCTAGAACTTCAGGACTTTATATCAAACAAAGGCATTACATGGAAATTTATCATCGAGCAAGCCCCATGGTGGGGAGGCTTTTACGAAAGACTCGTAAAAAGTGTAAAAGAACCCCTAAGGAAAATTTTATTAAGAGCTCTCATCACATTTGAAGAATTGGCTACAATTTTCACAGAAATAGAAGCCGTAATAAACATGAGACCTCTTACGTACACAACAAGCGATTTCGGCGTGATTATTGTATTTCAGGGACAGTCAAAGTTTCTCGTGACATTGCGGCCTATGGGAAATAATCGTTTAAAAGAATTTTAAAAATGCTACACTCTCTTAAACATATTCAAATTTATATGCATTTACTAAATGCCCTAAAATATGCATTCTGTAAAATATGTGGTTAAAAGAATGGTTATTATTAATTTACTCATTACACAAAAATATCCATTACATAATGGTAAAGGGGGATTTGTTTGCAACATGTTCTAATTATAGTAAACTATTTGCTGTAAAATAAAATTGATGCTCCTCGTTGATGTCTAATACAAGTTATTTAGTACATAATAGAAGTGCATCTCATTTACAGGGGCATACAAAAGATTTTAAATGGTATATTCTAACCTAAGTACTGTATGTTATCAATGCTGGCTGATGAATGTATGAAATGCATTTTTAATTATGATATGCAGTTTTAAATCTCACTAAATGTATGCATGTTATATAGCATGTATAAATGCTATAGTTGATATACAGGGCTTCACAAAAGAACTTGAACACTTGAGGAACTTTACAAAAGAATATTACTAAGAATGAGCGTGATGTACACAAAGGTGGTTTTTAAGAAAATTATGCAATTTTAAGCTAAAATGTATTAAGTTAACTAAGAAATGTTTGTATAATAGACAAAATAATATACAGGGTTATGCAAAAAATAAGATACACGGTGAACTATGATGGCAATTTCTGCAAATGTGATTTAAGTAGTTTTAAGAATGTTTTAGTTTGAACTAAATAGTAGCTAAATACTGGCATTAAATAAATGTACTAGGTAAATTACAGAGCTGAACTAAAGTATACAAGTATCTTTTCATCTATTATAATGGATGATTTCCTCTATTATATTGGATCAGCAATAATGGAGATATTGAATTCATTTAGTTTATATTTCAGTCGTTGGAAGAACCTATAAAAATGCTGTAAAATGTATAACTTGGATTTTATGAATTTAAATTGAGATTTCAGGAAACAAATAAATAAACTTTACTACAGTCGTGTTTCAAAACGGATTCACTAATCGAAAAAGGAGATAAATTGGAAATCTGTGAATTGATATGTCTGAAGATCGAGTATTAGACTTCAATAGTGTTTTTTAATTAATATCGAGATTACTTATAAAAAAATAAATATAGAAATCTCATATGCATTTGTACATGTTATCGTTTATTCATATAAAAATTATTTGATACAAAAATCATTTATTTATACTTAAAAATGTTAAAATAACATTTATTAAAATATTTTTTTAAACACACATTGAATATTTTTGAAATTATCTTTAAAGTATATAAAAAAAAAAGATTAATCGAACTAAAAAAAAAAAATATTTTAATTTATATTGTAAATTGAACATAAAAGCATTTAAGAAAACAATTTGATACTTTATTATAACCGTATATGAGTGATAAAAAAAGCGCCGGATGAAGCAATCTTTTCTTTATAATTAAATAAAACTAATATTACATTTTCAAGAAAACATTAATCACGTTGAGATGATCCATGTGTTTATTTTTAATAAATAAATAATTTCCTAAAGCTCAAAACATTAATTTTTTCGCTTTTAAAATAAGTTTAATTTTGATATATAAGGAGCTCAGTTAATTAAAATATCCATCTCAATAAAATCACCGCTGTTTATTGTTGTACATCGTTAACAACCAAATTAAAAAATGTACTAAAACTAAATATAGCTGAAGCTTATTTAATGTCATCAAAATTATACTGATGTCGTTTCTGATTTTAAAAAATTCTGTTTAAACAAGTTCTGTAAACAATAAATTTCATAAAATATGTTTGTCGTACACATTTTTAATAGGTGTAGATTGTCTTGCGTAACTGAACCAAAGAGGCAATACCTTGTGAGAGCATCTATATGAGTTAGAGAGATCATCTGAAATCCTGCTTATGATCAATAATTTAAAAAATAATGGGTATTTGATTAAAATTTTTGAATATCTTTAATTTTAAAATTTAAGGGAGCGATGGAACTTATTTTTTATTTTTTTTAATTTTCATAATAGATAATTGAAATTTTGTGCAATGTACATTAGGGTAGGCCGAAAAAAACTTTTTTTCGATTTTCGATTATGGCGGGAGCGGAAAAGTGGCCATTGGTGGCACTCAGTTCATACAAAAAAAATTGAGATATTTTAGACATTTACTTACCCTGCCGCAAACGGCTTGAAGTTTTGCAAAAATGCTCATTTTTGAACTTTTTTCGAAAAAATTAAAAAATGTTCAATTAAATTTATTTTGGTTGTATTTACTTTAAAAGGCATATTTAATGTACCAAATGTTTAAATAAGATCTGATCATGCATTATTTAATATCTATGTGTATTATAACTTAGGCCATTTTTATACCTTTTTCGCGTATAACAGGCAAAAGTTGTATTTGTTTGAATCGATCGTTAGTTTCTATATTATTTATGTCCCTTGGTCTTCTTTATATTTTTTCTATGTGTCAAACGTTATATATTTGGGGAACAGACAGCAGGATACTTCAAAAACAAATCTAGAAGATTGAAAGGGTGTGAAGCAGGACTCTAAGCGAGCGCAATGACTCGTCGTAATACTGAGGGAGTGAAGGACGAAATAAATGAGAGCTAAAATGCGAAAAAGGATTCTTATTTTTTCTCCACGCTCAGTTACCTGCGACATTTGTTCAGTGTGAACGTGAAATCTTTTTCTAGTTAGATACAGTGCTTTTAGGATCGTTTAATATTCCATTATAGTGTTTTGTGCGTTTTATTACGACGAGCTTAGAAATGGCTAATATGAAGGACTGTGAAAGACACGAGATAGCGTGAAAAGTAGCCTTTTGGAGGCATCATGCATATTGAAAGCATTGCGATTGCCAACTTATGCTGATAATCATGCGCCACTACTACTGGTTTTCTTCACCAGGTAGAAGTTGTGACAGCAGAGGATACGAATCTCGTGATCGATAAAAACAAAGTCAGAAGAGAGAAATAGAAACTTGGAAAGAAGATACAGGTAGAAGTTCTTGAAAGAAGAAAAGTTAAAAGCATATTTTTGATTTTAAAAAGGATAAAAGTATATTCAGAGGGAAAAAAAAAAGAACAAGCGGCACCGTCGAGAAAGGCGAGGAGTTCATCCCCGTGTTGTTTGAACCTTATTAGGAATACTTGTGTCACTTGATACCTCGTTTCGGTCACGGAAAAGAAATAGCAAAATCATTATATAATCTTCCAAATCACCACAAGTTAGACTTTTCTGAACTGACAGCACTTGGGTGTGATGGCGCCACTGTTGATACAGGAAAACGCAATGGTGTCATTGCCTGTCTTGAAAAAAAAAAAGAAGAAAAAAGAGAAAGAGAGCTGCAATATTTGATATGTATCCTTCCTATGAACGATATCCCACTTCGACATCTACTCTCTAAACTTGATGGTGAAACCACGGGACCTAAAACTTTGCCAATCCAATCGGTGATAGACTACCTTTCACTGGGGGTGAAAAATCTACGTGTCACTTTGTTCGAGCCTATAGCTGTTTCATGGATATCAGAAATGGAAAATACTGAAGATCTAAGTAGCGATCGAAAGTGCTTATTTGATATTTATGCAGCAGTTTCAACCAGAGTATGTCCTCGAGAAATGGAAAGCAGATAAACTGGACCAACTGTGAAATCGAGATGTATAACAACTGCTTGCAGAATTTTACACTCAAGCATTAGTAGTTTAAATCCTTATAAAGTGTTAAAATATCTCGCTCAGGTACGTGAAACAAGTTTATGCGCCTGTGTGGTTTTCTGTAAGGAAAAGGCTAGGTTACACAGACGGACCTAGACATGTGTGGCAGATAGTTAAACTTTCAACGTTTTTACCAGATGATATAGAAGAGATAGTACTTTCAGTCATCCAAACAACTGGATACTATGGTCATCTCGAGAATTTGTTGATAGCAACGGCAACCGATAATAGACAATATATTAGAAGAATGGCATGGAAAGAAAAAAGTATGCCGCAATTTAAATAAAATAAAAATCAACATAGTGCGAGAATTTCAAGTTCCAAAGCAACGGAACACTATGAGTGTATCGAGTGGGTCGCTGCCGAAATCAACAAACCTCTTATAACAAAAACCTTTTCACTAGAAAAAAGTAGAGAAAACGTAATTTCAGGATCCATGTTGGATAAATCAATAGTCTGCTTTCCAAGTCACTCTCAGGCTGTGGAAAGAGTCGTTAAAATTGTGATAGAAGCTGCATCAAAGGTATGCGGGAGTAAAGGAAGACATGCCTTCATTAATGCAGAACTGTCAGCACGGAAAAATATACCAAAGTTCATTTCTAAAAAAGACTTTGTAGCGTAAATGCGATTCAGTACATTTTGAATAGAACATTCTGTGGGTAGGAGGGCGGGGTAAAACTCGACGTGCAGCTACCTCCTTATAGTGAGTTCTGGGTTTTTTTGCGTTGGTATCGAACGCAATACAAATTAATAAAAACTGTACATTTTTAAAGAACGTAACATTAAAATAATGCATGTTAGACGTTTTTTAAACATTTGACTCATTAAATATACTTTTTCAATTAAATACAACCAAAATAAATTTAATTTAACATTTTTAAATTTTTTGTTAAAAAAGTTCAAAAATCAGCATTTTTTCTAAACTTTAAGCGATTTGCGGCAGGGTAAGGAATTGTCCAAAAAATCTCAAATTTTTTGTGTGAACTGAGTGCCACTAGTGGCCACTTTTCCGCACTCGCCATTATCGAAAATCGAAAAAAAGTGTTTTTCGGCCCTAATGTACATTTCACCATAAGTATAAAGAAAATCTTAAAAGAATTTTCCAATCTTATTGTAATTTTGAGATCCTTTAAAAAAATAAAATTTTAAACAGAAATTTAAAATGCCTCCTTCGTCTTAATAATTTAGATATTTCTTTGATTTCGAATTTGAATCACGTATGTATAGATTTTTTAGTATGTATAGGTATAGTATGCATATATATATATATATATATATATAATCCCTTAAATAGTTGATTCTTTTAGAGGTGTTTTTCTGAATTGCATGTAGATTTTCATCAAAATTCTGCCTTGAAAACACTTAAAACTAGTCAAAAGTGAATATTCCAACACTTTTTTCTAACTCATGTATTTTAAAAACTTTAAAATTTTCTATCGCAATGACAAAATTAAATGGCAATCCATGCCCATCTTGAAGATTCTAATAATATGAAATTCCGTGCATTAGTTCTTGAAATAGGGCTAATGCGAATGTCGGTGAAAATTCAGAATAAAAGTGCCACTTACTGTGCGATTTACAACAAAACATAATAAGCAATAGTATTTATCAATATAAAGCTGAATATAAAGTTTGATCAAAATTCGTGATATATTTCTTGAAACAGAAATATTGCAGGAGTCTGAAAAAAATCAGCCTAAAACCGCTACTTACAAGCGATTGGTACCAAAGCATAAACATATTAAAATTATATGATGGATTAATTGAATCTGAAGTTTGATGATAATCGATGCATTCATTCTTGAGATAAAGCTATTTTAGGCTAGTGAAAAAGACAGCATAGCAGCGCCACTTGTTCAGCAATTTAAAACAAAACACATACATCATCCATTCATGTCAAGGACTAACGGAATCTGAAGTTTGGGTGAAAATCCATACATTAGTCCTTGTGACAGAGCTTTTGCGGAAATCGTAAAAAATAAATAAATAGATAAATAAAATAAACCATAGCAGCTTAAAATGTTGCGTGATTTATACTAAAAACTAATCCACCCCAATTTATATTGTGGACTACCTGAATAAGTAAGCACGATAAAATCCATTACTAGAGAAATAGTCATATCGGATAATATTACAAGCAGAAAGAACCACATTTGACAGACTGCAAAATGAGATCCTTACAAAAAAGGTGAGGAAAATAGAAAAACAGGATGCAAAAAGGGAGATGCCTCCCTATACACCTTTCTCCTTAATGTTACAGGGTAATCAACGAGTATCACACCATTAAGACATGCGAGCAGAGTGACAAAGGTCCCAAATGAAAGGGAAGAAAAACACAAAATTTGTATACAGGTCCAATTTCGAAAGGTGGTCATTCGATAGAAAAAGAAGCATAAGCATAATTTGCATAAGAGGACATTCCCTAAGATGCTAGGGATGAAAAAACAAAGCGACCAACCATCATCGATACTATGGCCAAAAGAAAATAAAGGCTGATTAAAATAAAGGCTATTATTATTATTTTACCTATCAAGACAGCATTTTTTGCCTAATAATGCAACGCTTCAATAAGAATTAAATAAGACCAAAAAACATAATGAAGGAAGAAACTCAATTAGGACAAATTACTGGACAGACCTTGAGAAATCTGGCAGTCAGAAAGTGCCCCAAAAATATCATTGTGAATAAACAAGGAAAAATATCATGAAGGTGTATGGACTGTCAAGAATAAAAAAAAGAATAAAATTAACGACAAAGTTTGACGCTTAAATATACACGCTGGCAATCCAAAATGCAACACCGTGAAGATACTAACCAAACAGCATGTATTTTACACCATGCATGCATCTCGGTAGGACATAAAAATGATTACGATGTCAAAGCTCCTGCATATCCTGGTAGACTGCGGAGACCCTTAAAATTTGTGTAAAAAGGGAAGAAAGATTACCGTTTTCAGAACGTGACCCGAAATCTCATGCGATTTTTTCTCCGTACACATTCAACATTCGTCGTAGGAAAGCAGAAGCACTTTTCAAACACGTTTCTGATTTTGGGTGCTGAAGGATCCTTCCGAGAAATTGGCTATTGTATTGAATGTATCCAAGCAACAATCATTAGAATATGGAATATTTAGATGTAGGACAAAATGCTCGTCCAACAGGAACAGTTACAACCGCATCGTTTCACCGCACAAGAGAAAAACAGGCTTATTGTGCCCTTAGTCCTGATGAACTTACCCTCTTATTCGGAACCATAACACAAAGATACTAGTCCCTAACATAACAATCGGTACCTGCACGAACAGTTCGACGTCGTTTACAGTAGAGTGCAATGTCCGCTATGCGTTCATTATTTGGAATAGTTTTCACAACATTTTTACCTTTTACATGACTTTTTCACAACATTTTAAACTTTTACATGACTTATTCAGAACTTCTTAAAATACATTCCTTTGCGTTAAAAATAGTGCAATGAATGGAGGAGATGGACATGTAAATGGCATAATACTTTAATTCGAATAAATCACGCTTCTGCCTGCAGTATCACGTTTTTCGTTTTGTGATCAAGTTCTCGATAACAAAATAATATAAAAAAAAATGTTTTATGGTCAGGATATTCTTTTAAGATAACCTCGAGACCCAGGTTTTTGGTAGCAATCAAGAGACTGCGTACCCCTAATGTAGGGATTACGTTTAGGGCAACAAGGCAAAAAGGAACTTGATTGTATTCCATTTCTCACTTCTATATTTGCAGTGCTATTAATTCTATTCTAAAAATACGCATGTGTTTTAGGTAGCTTTCATTACAAAAAGTAAAAAGCTACCTATTGCAGCCGTCCGGAGGCAAACACTTCCAGAAAATTTTAGTATATTTTCACCGATCATGACCCTCAGACACCAAAACCACCCTTCGTACAAATGTTGACATATATATATATATATATATATATATATATATCTGAATTTTGTCATGCTGTAACTATCGTATTTATGAATCGGTTTGAATGAAATTTAGTATGTACATAGTACATACAAGGTCTCGACTGAGTTCGTTGGCCAGCATCGTCCACTATCTTGTTTCAAAATGGCGGCCATTTAAATTTTTTAAAATTTAAATTTAAAATTAAATGCGAAAAAATTAATAGTTAAAAATATTTTTCTTTTTTGTGTTAGAACTTAAAACAAAAATTCTAAAACACTTTTTATTTCCTCTATATCTTAAAAAATGACTGAGTTACAGCACTTTGAATTTCTAGTATGGCTGACATTTTGAAACGATTTGATTTTCGTCACCTGATAACATACATATTTATGAATCGATTTGGATGTAACTTGGTGTGTACATATTACATAATGAGGCCTGGACCGAGTTCGTTAACCAGATCCATCCGACATCTTGTATCAAAATGTCGGCCATTAAATTTTTTTAATTAAACTTTAAAATTAGGTACAAAAAAGTGAGAAATTGAAAAATATTTTTCTCTTATACATTTGAGTTTTATACAAAGATTCCAGAGCAATTTTTGTTTCGTTTGTATCTTAAAAAATCGCTGCGTTATAGCAGTTTTAATTTCTAGGGTTCGTCACATTTTGAAATGATCTGATTTTCGTCACTTGACAATACTCGTAATTATAAACAGATTTGGATGTAACTTGGTGAGTACGTAGTACATACCGATGTCTGGACCAAATTCGTTGGCCAGTTCCATCCGCCATCTTGTTTCAAAATGGCGGAATATTAAATTTTTAAAAAAATTTAAATTTTAAAATTAGTTGCAAAAAGTAAGCAATTGAAAAAGATTTTTTGTGTGTGTTTGACCTTGATACAAAGATTCCAGAGCATTTTTTTTATCTATATCTTAAAAAATGGCTGAGTTATAGCACTTTCAATTTCCAGTGTGGATGAAACTTTGAAACAGTCTGAAATTTGTCACGCGATAATAGACATATTTATAAACTTATTTGGATATAACTCCGTGTGTACATAGTACATACCAATGTCTTGACCGAGTTCACTAGTCAACTTCCTCTTCCATCTTGTTTCAAAATGGCAGCCGTTTAAGTTTGTCAAAAATCTTTTAAATTTATAATGATGTGCAAATAAAAAATTAGAAAATGAAAAAAGGTTCTTTCCAAAATGCTTGATCTTAATAATGAATTCCGGAGTATTTTTTGTTCTGTTTTTACTTTAAAAAACCCTTGAGATTTAACAGTTTGAATTTCTAATGTGGGTGACATTTTTTAAAAATCGATTTGCGCACGAGAGCATTCGTATATATTAATCGTTTTCGATGTGAGTGTGAATGTGCACATTAATTCGACCAAGCTCATTGGTTAACCATTGGTTAAAACCAGATTGAATAAAAGATGACTAATTCCAAAAAATTCCCATTAATATTCAGTATTGACCAAAACTAGCATTAAATCTTATATAATCGGGTTCCACCAGTTTGAGTTTCGTATGTTGGAATAATATAACTTAATTTAAAATAAATAAATCATTGAGGTGTATGAAATCTACCTCTTCCTCCCGCAGATGCCGGAAGGACTTTTTAGTTTCCGTTTGAAAAAAAACGCAGTTATCATTTTAGACAACTTTGTTAGACTGCAAAGTCTGATTTATTTTTTCTAAAAGAAGTTTTGTTTTTCTTTAAACTATAATCGCTTGTATGGTACAAGCGCAAGTTCTTGCAAGTGACTTGCAAGTCTTATAATAATAAAAATGACATTCATTTCATTATGCAATTACTTTTTGATGACTAATACTTTAACCATTTACAATTATTAATGATGACCTGGTTATTATTATTATTATTATTAATAGCAATTTTTGTGCAATTTAAATATTGTACCGATTGAAAGTGTATGAAGTTATACATCGAATTGAACCAATCTTTTTGTGTAAGTGTATGGCTACGGCTAGTTGGTCGTCCCTGAATTTAAGAAAAAAAATCCATCGGAAGAGGAAGCTTCAATAGCTGTTTTTGTGCTATTTTCTATATTGTACCGACTAAAAATGTATGAAGTTGTGCATTAAACTGAACCAATTTTTGTTTCAGTGTTTGGCTATAGTTAGTTGCTTCTCCCTCAATTTGAAAAACATTCGTCGGAAAGGGGTACTGCAAGAGCAATTTTTGGACCATTTTCAATATTTTACTACAGAAAAGTGTATGAAGTTATGCATAAAATTGAATGAAATATTTTGTATAAGTGTTTGGCTATGGTCAGCAGATCCTCCCTGAATTTGAAAAAAATATCCGCCGGAAGGAGGCGTTATAATCACAATGTCTGTGCCATTTTCATTATTTTATCATCAAAAAGTGTATGAAGTTATGCATAGAACTGAACTAAGTGTTATGTGTGTGATTATTTTTGGGTATGTTGAGTAGATCCTCATTGCATTTGAAAAAAAAAAACTTGCCTATCGTTCTATTGTCCATTGGCTCGTGCAGAGACGGAAACTCGTTTTTACTCCGATTAATTGACTGAAGCAGAAATACATTAAGATCAAAATCATAATTGGTATAGTTTTGATTTAATAACATTAGAGCATTAACATGCGTAACTAAATCTTGAAATATTAAAATGTGCGTATGAGATAGAAGAAAGTTTTAGGATTGGCACATCCAACTAGTTATTTAGAAACGTTTGCTATTAGCTTTTACGTTGCAATAACCAGTTCTCACTTCCAATAAAATCGGGATTTTGGGTGCTAAATGACTTTCACTAAATATTTTCAGCTGCAAAACTGAAATTTTGCATGCAATGATAACCCAAAAATGTTAATGTTAATTATGTCAATTCTGCATGTTGTTCAGTTGTACATGTTTCCTGAATATGGAAATATTTATTTCAGACCCCACAACATCTAAAATACAGCATTTCTGAATAAAGAGATTTGATTAATGCACTACAAAAAGAACTCGGAAACGTTTTCAAAAACTAGAGACAGCAAATAAAATATTATTTTTATTAATTGTCTACTAAAATTTAAAAGATATACTTTTTGTGAAGTTTCTAACGATAAAAGAACGCTTTTTGGAATCTCGAGGACATGGAAGAAGTTATTGTATATTTTTAATCGTGATTATACAGTGATTATTAGTACATTTTCAAAATGTACAAATTAAGAATATTTTTTTTAACAGTTTAACGCGGTTTGCCTCATGCATCCTCCATGTATTATATTCGAAGTACAATTGAGTAATATTCCATTTACCGGTATGACGCAGATAAATCACGCACAATTGTGGTAATACGTAAATGATGCTTTCAAAATACAGTCACATTTACTATGCACTTTTCTGTCGAACAGATGGAGGATAATTTTGTAGAACATAAAAATTGTTATTTATATTTTTGCTCTTTATTTAAATTTTTGCCAAGTATCATTTGTTTCAAATTTTTTAACATTTTAAAGAGGTTGCGAGCTTTTTTTTAATATAATGCCATTAAGTTGTTTGCCGACCATTTTTGATAGGATATCTTTTAATTGCAAAATTTAATAAAATTGTAAACAAAAATTGTTACCCAATAAATTTACCATTTTTGTCATAAATTTCATCATTTTTTTCCAACAAATATAAAATTCAAAAGAAGAAAAATCAGTATTATAAAAGCTTGAAATCTTTATCAAAATTTGTTTTCAAAACATTTTTTTTATTATCGTGGCAACAAAAGTATTTTTGGACATTAAACATGGACCAATCAGAAAACGAATAAAAATTAAAAAAGTTCCGAAATTCATCCATTAATTGGATTCAGATGTACTTCAGCTTTCCCATTTCTCTACCGAGGAAAATAACTATTTGACAAATAGTTAAAAAAAAACTAAAAATATTAAAGAAGTCACTATGCAAAATCTAACATTTTTTAAACGTTTTGAAACTAAATTTTATTGTAAAAGAGAAGAAAACTCCCATGTTCATCATACACTGAAATAAAATCTTTTAACTGATTTTGCGAACTTCTACGAAAATCGACAAAAAATTAAAAATTGCATTGAAAAACACAGTAAAAAAATTAATAAAAAATCTCATCGCATGAGATAATTTCAGACGTAACTGTCTGCTCTAGCCAAACTGTTTACTTCTACACGCAGAGGTGGCACAAAAAGCACAGAAAAAAAAATCACGTCTTTTTATTATAAATAAAATTATGTTTTGTGTAACGATAACAAAAAGAAGCTATCAGAACATTGCGTGTATTGTGCGAATTAGAAAAGAAAATTAAGTGCTCCAAGTTCAAATAATATAGAAATACATTATATTGATTACTCGTCTCTTGATTTTGATGTCCTAATTTATAAACAGCGTAATATATATATATATATATATATATATATATATATATATATATATAACACTTTTTTATAGTGCTTGTTTATTACTATATAGAACTTTTTTTTACAAACATTTTTTTTCTTTATATACATTTATTTAATCTTTATGACAGAAACTTTATATACATTTATATATATATATATATATATATATAACAACATTTGAATGCCATGTGTAAATTAAAGAAGTCACTTATTTTTATTTCAAAATTTTTATTTATTTTCTTGTATTATAAAACATGTATTATGTAAATATAGATATTGGAAATAAAAAAAAAGAAATGTATGTTACCATTATGCATTATTCTCATAATATGATTTCTTTTGAAATAAAAACATTTCTAATGTGACATTGAAAATGTTTTTAAATCCCTTCATATGTTTAGTGCAGTTGGTGTTTGAATAATTAATTGGTAATATTCAACGGTATTCTCTGTTTTTTTTATCTAATCCTTATGTGGCACATAACAATTTAGCCATGATGATCAATATAACATTCAAATATATTCAAGAAAAAAGCTATGTTTTTTGTGGAGTTGATAGTATAATATTCAAGGCATCAAGTCAAAGTGTTATAAAGATTGAAATTTACACTTATATTGCATAACTGAAATATTAGATATTGTTGATTAAATTTTCGAAAATGTAGGCATAAGAAAACTTTCGTAAATTTAAAACATGAATGACTTTGGTAAAATATTTAAGTATTGAAAATATATAGGATTAACAAAAACTGAAATTTCTATTAAGAAAATTAAATGAAATTTCAGAAAATATTATCTTCCATAAAATGTGTATCAAGCAGCAAAAAAAAAAAAAAACTTTTGAAGAAAAATTATACAAACGGAAATCTAAAGATAAAAGAATGAATATATACAATGAAATATTAGAACAGAGCAAGATGCATATGTTCGCTGAAAAAAATCTTCAAACATAGTGAATATTCTGAAACAGCATATTTTTTCTTTTTAAATCTAATCTTTTTGTGGGGCATAACAATTTTGACATAACGATTATTATGATTTTCAAGCATATTTAGATGAAAATCTATAATATGCTTTTTGTAAAATTGGTAGTATAATGATAGTATAATAGTGAAGGCATCAAATGAACGTTGTATAGAGATGGAAATTTACACTTTCGTTGCATAGCTAAAATATCACATATTTTTGATGAAATTGTCATAAATGCAGGCGTAGGAGAATTTTCGTACATTTTAATCATGAATGTTTTTGGACAAAGATTTAAACAACTAAAATAAATGATGTAAACAAAAACTGAAATTTCTATTAAAAAATGAAATGAAATTTTGAAAGAAATGCATTCTATAAATTATATATAAAACATCAAACAAAATTTATAAAGGAAAATTACAAAGACGGATATTTAAAGATAAAAGAATGAATGCTCTTTTTAAAATATATAGAACTGAATATTTTTCCTGAATTCAACAGAAAAAATCTCTTTACACGATTAAAAGGAATTTCCCGATAAAAGTATTAAATTTTCGTCATATTTCCTAAACATAATGAAACGAAAAAGATGGGAAACTATGAAGATTGTCCGTTATCTAACGCAAATTTATTTTGAATGCTTATAAAACTGGCATGTTGTTGCACAGAAATGAAAAACTCCATAAAGCATCTTGGTTCTTTTGCAAGATTTGCATCACGCATCTGAAGAGCAATTCTACTGATATAAACTGACATATACTGAACAACTTTCTGAGTAACAAATTAACCAGACCATATTTTAACCAGTCATTGACCAAAAAAAAAATGCCCCCAAAATTTACTTAATCAAGTCATATTATTTTTATTCATTAACCATAAGAAAATCATAATAATAAATAAGCCTTATTAATTATAACTTGCAAAAATTATTGAAGCATCGATAAAATTAAAATCTATCTTATAAACATATAAACACACAGTAGAATCCACTATTTGCCTTAGAATTACTTGCATTGGAACATACTATGATGAGATAGCTACAGTAATGTGCTACCGCGTCAAAGGTTATGAGTTCGAACACTCCGAGGACAACATTTTTTTACTTGGTCAGTAAAAATAGGAGCTTCTAAATTGCTCGGTTAACGGAGACATGAGCCAGTTGTTACACCAACTTTATAATGGAAAGTTACCACTTTTTTATACGGAATCTTTCATTCTTTAATTTCCCAGCACGAAAAATCTACTAACAGAAGGGAGAAAATCTGGGATTGTGCTGCCAGTAATTGTACCATAAATTCATAGATTTAATTTTTACAGTGTAAATACAATGAAATATTAGAACAGAATAGTATATATATGGTCACTGAAAAGAGTCTTCAAAGATCGTGAATATCCTGGAAAAGCCTGAATGAATAACAAAAATCACATAGGGAATAGAAAATTACAATGGAAAGTATAAATTTCTTCTTGAGAGTTTTAAGTTATTTAGGTATTTCAGTGTTTCATACAAGAGATTCACGTTGTTTTGTTTTTAAAATTTTATATCTAGTATATCCATTTTATCTTCACGGCTCTCTTTTAATCGCAACATTAATAATAGCAACATTTATATATCACACAAAAGAAATTGTTAAAACTAACATAGCCCATTTAACTGTATGCTTATTCTCCGTAACATTGTGGCACATACTTTATGGCAGACGAAAACATATAAAAAGTATTTATTTAAGACTAAATGAAATGTCAGAAAATTTGAAGACAAATAAATATCAAAAAGTTATAATTGTCAAAATAGTGTTTATAATCAATATTGCTCTAGCGGTTGCAAGTGCTTCAATACACCTAGCTGGTCTTAAAGAGGAAAACTTTGTTTGTGTCGTACGTACCTTATACATATGGAAAAGTTGTAAGCAAACATTTTTCGGTAAAATGTGGATGTTCATATTATCCATAACAATAAATAATATATCATCTTTATTTCCTAATTTAATATCGCTTTTCTATTGCGTTCTCTGTTACCAAAGTTCTTATTTATTGGAAGTGTTTAGGAAAACATTTAAAAAGACAATAAATAACACAATAAACTGCAATTCATTAAAAAAGTTATCTGCACAATACTTTAATTTATATCAAATTATTTACGATATTCAATCCACACTCTCATTACTATCTCTTCTTATTTTAATGGTGAGTTTCATGAAAGGTTTTGTATCTTTCTCAAAAATTTTGATAAACCCCCAAAGAGAATTCAAAACATATTTTATAATTCAACATGTTTGTACATACATTCCCAGTGGTATGTTCTGTTATGTTGTTCCTGCATTTGCAACTCATGTTACGCAAGAAATGACAAGAAACAAAGCAGCATTTTGTCAGATTATAGATAGCATAAAAAAATCCCGAAAAAAACAAAAAAACTTTTGTAGTTTAAAAATTTTAAAGACACTTCAAAATATGCAGCCTATAACATTTTCTGCATGGGACATGGTGGAATTTTCAGGATCGACAATACCATCTGTTTTGGGAACATTTTTGATGTATAGCTTGCTCGTATTAGACATCAACAGCAAATAAATAAAAAATATAACGTATGTAAAGCTAAAACCGCTCCACATTAGACAAAAAAAAGGGGTAAGAAAATTTTTTAGAATAGCTTAATATTTTTTTGGAAATAGAATAATTTTGTTTAAAAATGCCTAAAAACGGGACTTAGTATCATGAATACGTCCTGTTAACCACCCTTTGTTTTATACGAAACATACATTGTACTCGAAAATGAAAATACTAACGTAAATTAGCTGTAAAAAATAAGGCGTAATTTTATTTAAAAAATGCAAAACAGACGTGTCCTGATAGGTTGTTTCTGGATTTGCGGCTCATGTTACGCAAGAAATGACCAGGAACAGAACAGTATTTTTGTCAGATTTTGCATAGCATAAAAATATTCAAAAATAAAAAACTTTTACAAATTAAAAATTTAAAAGACATTTAAAAAATTTCAGCCTGTAACATTTTCTTCGTGGATTATTGTTGTTTTTCAGGAACGACAATACTTTCTGTTTTGGGAACATTTTTGATGTATAGCTTATTCGTATCAGATATCAACAGCAAATTCATCTAAAAGCTAAAACTTCCCTAGAGATGCTTTAACTTATTTAGGTACTTCAGTGTGTAATGCGGTAGAGTCATGTTGTTTTGTTTTTAAAACTTTATATCTAGCATGTTCTTTGTTTGTGAAACAAACTAGTTGTAAGTTACGTACTTCCGCTTTTGTCGATCACTTGGCAGCAAATGTGAGAGATTTTAGGCAATCAGTGTGTGCTGTGAGTTGTCATTAGATGTAAAAATTGAAGGAAATGAAGTGAAGCTTGAACATTGAAATTTTTAACATGTCTTTGAGGCATCATTTAGATGATATTACTCGTGGTAGAATATTTAGATATTTGGAAGAAAGACGCAAAATGAGAGATGTTCCCTGACAATTTAACATTGCCCACAGACTTGTTTGTAGGTTATGTGTGGCATTCCAAAAGGGAGGAATATGCACTAGGCCCATTGGAGGAGGTCTTTCTAGCTGTACGACGCATCAAGCAGTTCACTATATTGTTATTTCTGCAAAAATGAACCAACGCAACTTAGTTGGTCAAATAGCAAATCAACTTTTTGCTGCCGTAGGAACTAAAATACAGAGGAAACTGTTGCAAGATGTTTGAAAAAGGGTGAACTATACGCCCAAAGATCTGTGTCCCACTATAAAGACGCTAGCGTAACGCCCGTTTTAGCGGTGACGTATGCATCGCAATTCTACTGATGACAATTGCTCTACCGTACTCTTCTCAGATGAGTATAGATTTAATTTATCGTCAGATTCCAGACGTAAACTGATATGGTGCGAGGTTCAATGGCCGCCATTATCTCTACGTGCTTGACCAAGTTCATGATCTTTATGTGGAAACGGTACATTGAAGAGATCATGCTTCCACACATTCGACTTTTCGATGTACTGTTGGAGAAAAGTTTCTTTTCATGGACGATAACGCACCATGTCATCGCACATAGTCTCTACAAGATTGTCTTCAGGCAAAATATAAATATTGCATAGGCCAGCCAGCACGTTCTCCTGATCTGAATTCCATTGAATATGTATCGGATGGCTTGGGAAGACGCATTGCTACTCGAAAATTTCCTACCACAAACAAAAACCCCTCAGTTGTGCAGTGAAAAAGGTATTGTCAACTTGCCTCAACAGCTACAGAATAATTCTGTCCTGTGTATGCCAAGTAGTGTTAAATGTGCATTTACATCTCTTATTGACATGGCATTGACAGTCGTGAACTGTGAGAATATTCCTTCGTTTGTACTGTTATGTTTTAGACAATATTCACGTTTCAGAAAACAAACGTCCTGTAATACTCTGTATACATCCTTTAAACAAATTTTTTCTATTTTATCTTGTGTAACATTCTGCTTTACTATTGTATGTATATTAACCCATAATATACCGTAGATTCTCATTTACGTGTATATTTCTTATTTATCCTTAAGTTTTGTCCACCAGTGTATATCACACAACAGAAATTGTTAAAACAAACATAGCACATTTAACTCCATTCTTATTCTCTGGAACTTCACGGCATGTACTTTATGGCACGTACTTTACGACACGTACTTTGTGGCAAAATAAAATATTTTAAAAGCATGTATTTAAAACTAAATGCAATGACAGAAAAATTGAAGGTAAATAAATGTCAAACAATTATACTTGTGAAAGTATTGTTAATATTCCATATGTTGTAACGGCTGCATGTGACTCAATATACCTAACTAGTCTTAAAGGGGAAGAACCTGCTTGTGTCGTTGATTCTTTTATATCCAGAAAATTTTTAACCAAATATTTTTTTGAAAAATGTACATGTTTCTTGTATCCATATCTCAGCAAATATTGTATCATCATTTCCTTAATTTAATGTCACTTTTCTATTGCGTTCTCTGTTACCAAAGCTCTTATTTATTGAAAGTGTTCAGAAAAACATTTAAAAAGGCAATAAATGGCACGTTGTATTCTAATTAATAAAATACGTTAGCTGCACATTATTGTAATTTACATCAAATTATTTATGAAATAAAATTCAGTTCTCACTTTCATTAGCATCTCTTCTTATTTTAATGATAAGTGTCTGGAAATTTTTTGTACCTTTGTCAAAAATATTGATAAACCCCCATACAGAGTTCAAAACATTTTTTATGATTCATCATGTTTCTGTACACTTTCTCACGGGCTTGTCCTGCGTTTGAATATTTTCAGCTAGAAAATTTGTCAGTGATGAACAGACAGAGTCTTCAGAATGTTCACGTTGACAAGAAGTCTCAGGCGAATCAACCTCTGCAAACTACTGTTCTTTGAATAAGTTTATATTCAACGGAAATTATATTCATTAAAAAAGTCCCATACATTTCTTTATAAATGAAAACAGTGGACATTTAGACCCTCAAATAAAACCGCCTGCGTAATAACGCACAGTGAGATATTAGGACTACAGTAGGGATCCGAAATTAGGCAGAATCGAACATTGGAATACGGCAGATTTTACATGTGATTCTAAGTATATAAAGGGCCTTACAGATATATCTAGTTAAATTACATGATTTTGCCATTGTACTTTCGCTACACTAATTAAGAACAGCACTTACTGAAAAAAATTATGTTCACCACAAAATGTTTTTGTGAAAAACTTTTGTTTGCACAAAACTTTGAAAAAATAACGCAGAATAAACGCAGCAGCTTATTTAACCAAAGCGCTGATCATGTTGATGTCTTGTCAGTACACTTTAGTTAAGCCAGTACTGGTTAGCGATAGCCTCTAATTGACATAATCATGAGAGGTGAGACATTAAGTAGTGTTGCAATATTATGGACATTTCCTCTGTTAACTAAATTGACAATTGTATTCTTGTATTTGCACTACAATATTTAAGAACAGCAGCTGCTTTAAAAATGAGTTTTCACTGTAAAGTGTTTTTGTGAAAAACTTTTGGTTGGGACAAAACTTTGAAACAATATCAAAGAATAAATGCAACAACGTATTTAATCAAGATGCTGATTCGGTTGATTTCTTGTGCCCAGACATTAGTTAATAGGGCGGAGCGTAAAAAACTTTTTTTCGAAATTCTTTCCTCCCTAGCGCGGAAAAGTTGTCTAATGGTATCAGTAATATACTCACAAAATTTTAAAACAATCAATAAATATCTTCCGGTTCCACTTTTGGGTCGAAATATGCAATTTTAGCCAAAAATGTTGTAATTTTTCACATTTCAAAAAATTTTTAAATTTTCAATTTTTTCTTCGCCCTAGTGCGGAAAAACTGAAAGAGTACATAAGGAACACAAGTAAGAAATATTAGAGTAATTAAAAAATACCTTCTGGTTCCACTTTGGATTCTAAATATGGGAAATTTGTCGAAAAATATACAATTTTTCACATTTTAGTCATTTTTTTATTTTTTTATTTTCTATTCCCGCTGGCATGGAAATGTTCGAAGAATATGCAAGAAACATAAGTAAAAGCTTTAGAACAATAAATAAATATCTTCCTTCTTCCTTTTCAGGGTCTAAAAATGTCAAAATAGCCAAAAAGTATGTAACTTTTCACATTTCAGAGATTTTTTTTTCTTATCAATTTTCTCTTATCGCTTGCGCGGAAAATTCGGAAAATCATATGACAAAGATGAGTGTAAAAATTTAAAACAATTAATAAATATCTTCTTATTTAATTTTTATTACTTAAACTGGCAAATTCATGGCATTAATGTACTCAAAAATCATAGAACATCAAATTAAAAGCGATCTGAGGGAAATTCCTCTAATAAGTTCAGCTTTTTGTTCGTTTACTGTATTGTTACTGTTGGTTTAGTGCTACGCTCATGATAGGTTCTTAATGAGATATTCAATTTTAGCTTCTGTATGTTATTGAAAAATAATACATCTGAAAGTGTTTACAAAATTTTTATTTTTAATATTGTGTTGAACTTATAGCATGCATAGAAAATATTACAATATCACAATTAAGGCGCAGTATAAACGGGATTTTTCTCATCCTATTTTTTTGCGATCCTAGTGAATTAAAAACTGGCGTTCTACCAACTTATCAACATATAATGTACTTTTTTGTTGGTGAGAGATGAATCGAAATATAATTAAAAGTCGGACCCACCTTTTGGGTGATAGCGGATTATGGGCTGAAATGGTTGAAGCAATGTAGCAGGCTATTCAGTTCCAACGATTTCTAGGCCAAGAATAGTCCAAATGATTGGTCTATATAATGATAAATACAAGAGTATAAAGAAGTTTGACGCTAAAGAACAGACGAAGTCAAAATTGAAAATTTTCTTATTGGAAGGGAAAAAAACACCTGTTAGAAATACTTTCTTACAAGAGTACATCTCTAGAACGATGTAAATGCCCACGTGATATAAAAATTCCAGAATTAGAAGACAGTTTCTTAAGGATCAAAGAACGTCAAGGAAATTGTTGATAGACCTAATTGATACATTCGGAAACACGGTCCACAACACGGAAACTTTATAAATGAATGATCAGGCTCGAAAAAGAATAAGAAAGTTTCAGAAAATGGTATAAAATGGAAAAAACAATCACTACTGCTTCATCGAAGACTTAGAGTTATTTAAATCTTTTAGTCTTGTTGATGAACAATTGTGTCACGATCTTAGTGAAAGACCTTTCATTGCATTCGAATACAAATACTATAAGTATATCACGAACAACCCGTCGTCCTGCCCTAGCCAGAACTTGAGACACAATAGGAGTGTCCGACCGAGTTGCAGTATCAGTAACAGGCGCATTTCTTGAAAACTTGCGAGTTGTGACACGTGACGACATGTCCAAAGTTATAGACAGGCATAACACAAGCAGAAAAATAAATAAATATCGCGTGAAATGCCAAGTCTAAGATTAGAGTTTCATATCCACCAAAATCTTGTAAAGATTGAATTTTGACCGTCGAAAAGATCTAACTTTAATTCAGAGGAATATTGAGGGAACACTCCACGAACAAAGAGTGCTTGAAGAATACTGGACACTTATAGAAGAACCTGGCTGCTATTATATAGAGCAAGTGTCACGAATAACTTCTTCTTCCATGTTTCGCATATGATTTTCCATACTTTCCGCTCCAGCAAGAAGAGAAAATTGATAAGAAAAAAAAATCTCTGAAATGTGAAAAGTTACATACTTTTTGGCTATTTTGACATTTTTAGACCCCGAAAAGGAAGACGGAAGATATTTATTTATTATTCTAAAGTTTTTACTTATGTTTCTTGCATATTTTTCTAACATTTCCATGCCAGCTGGAATAGAAAATCGAAAAATAAAAAAATGTGAAAATTTGTATGATTTTCGACAAATTTCACATATTTAAAACCCAAAGTGGATCCAGAAGATATTTTTTAATTACCCTAATATTTTGGACTTGTGTTCCTTATGTACTCTTTCAGTTTTTCCGCACTAGGGCGAAGAAAAAATTGAAAATTTAAAATATTACTGAAATGTGAAAAATTACATCATTTTAAAATAAAATTTCACATTTCGACCCAAAAGTGGAACTGGAAGATATTTATTGATTGTTTTGAAATTTTGTGAGTATGTTACTGATACCACTAGACAGCTTTTCCGCGCTAGGGAGAAAAGAATTTCGAAAAAAAGTTTTTACGCTCCGCCCTATTAGTTAAGCCAGATTTCGTTAGGTGGGAGCCTCTGCTTGACACATTCATGAAGAGTAAAATATTATGCAGTGGTGTTATATTATGGATATTTCCCCTATTAACTGAATTGACAAACTTTGTGTGAAAACTTACGCACCATCATACCAGCCGATTATATATTGTAAAAAAACACTAAGATTAAAATATTTTGAAAATATAGTTACTACTATTTTTTTTGTACACAATTCTTTGCGTGGCCCTGTATATCAATTTATCTATAATCTGCAAACATTTATTTTTAAATTGATTGCAGTTCAGTGTAAATATGTATACCTTATTTAAGGACAACCTTTAAAAAAATTACGCTCATACTCAGTAACGTTGGCGAGCTCTTTTGCATAGCTCGGTATGCCAACTATAACATTTATACGCACCCTTATTATGTACAAAGATTTATTGAAACTTATATGCGTATATCATAAATGTATTACATCCATCCATCAGCCATTATTGGAAATATAGACAGTCTGTCGGAAAGAATATACTATTTGAAATCTTTTGTGTGTTCCTGTAAATGCAATGTACTTCATATTATGCAAGACAGTATCGTATAATTTATATTAAGCCTCAGTGGCATTCATCAATTTTGTTATACATGAAACAGTTTAATATATTTTTAAAATGTCGCACACTATTCTCCCCCTTTACCATTATCCAATGGAATTCTTTTGTGTGGCCCTGTAAACAAATGATAGCTATATTTTTACCGCATATTTTATAGAGTGCTTATTCTAGTGCAATATTTAAATGCATGTAAATTTTATTATGTTTGACAGGGTGTAATATCTTTAAAATGCCTTTGAAGCGATTTTTCCCCATAGGCCATAATGTAATGGAAAATTTTTGACTCTCCCTGTAAATATACTATTCATGGTAAAAACTTCTTCTTCAACAGGGTTCGTGCTAGAGTAAACGTGAATAACATACAAAAATTTCAGGGCAATTCGAGTATATTTACAGGTGTTAGAGCGCGGTTAGACGGACAGACAAACCGAATGCATAAGCACTTTTCAAACTTTTGGAAAGTGTTATAAATGTTAAAATTCATTTGAAACGATTTTTCCCCACAGGCCGTAATGTAATGGAAAACTTATGACTGTCCCTGTAAATAAATTAATCATGGTAGAAACATCATTTTCAATAGGGTTCCTGCTAGGGTAAACCTAAATAATGTCCAAAAATTTCATGACAATCCGAATATCTTTACGAGAGTTAGAGCGCGGCCAGACGGCCATACGGACAGACAAACCGAATGCATAAGCAATTTTCAACTTTGTTGGAAAGTGCTAAAAGCTGAACTATGCAAAACTACAGAACTACACAGAACTACTTCAAACACTTTCGAGTTTGAAGGCGGTTTTCTTCAAAAAAAAATCACAAAATATTCAAAGATCGCAGTGTGAGTTTCAAAGAAAACTTTTTTGAAAAGAAGAGAGAAAACCTCCTTTATTGGTCAAAAAATTGAATTTAAATTACTTTTATAATTCAAAATTACCGGCAAGCTTTGAAAAACATGAAAATACGCGGATTTCTCTGTTATATAACGACTGTTATAAAATATATTTTTCTAAAGTGTACAAAATAGTTTGTAATAATAGGAAACTGTTAAAAACCCAGTGATTAAACATATTTTCATTCACTGGTACAAATATATTAGGGTAATATTTTTACTGAATGAACTGGTTGCACTTTAATTTTTTGTGGCTTCTTTTATAGCCTATATATTTTCATCAACTTGGAAAAATTAATTTCTGTTATAATTCTTTAACCGATTGAATAATCGTGTTACAAATTAATGTAATATATTTTGGTATTAAGCGTTTTCTGCAGTTTTAGATAATAACCTTCGTTTTATTCTGCTAAACTGATCCAAAGTATCAGACCAGATTGTGTGATCGTTAAGGTTATTTGGGAGAATTAGTCCTCCATTCTTCGTCCGGGATGCCTAAGTTGCAAGAGCATAGGCGGTTTCAGTCAGTAAATCTTTGGTTCCAATCCTAGCCTGGACTTTTTTCACCCACTTGAAAAATTTATATCTGTTATAACGTAGTTTATTTACTAAATTTTATTATTCTATCAAAATAGTGGATTTTCAGTTCCCTAGAAAGATTTTAAGGCGCTTATATCATTTTGTAATTACTAGATAAATTTACTCCAAACACTTTGACCCCTTTTTTAAACGACATATCTACTTATATCTATATTATAAAGGCCAAACGTATCTATGCGTAACGCATACGTCATTTTGAGAATGGCAAAACTTTCAAATTTAAAATAAAATTTCGGTATTGCAACTTTTGCTACTGCAAATTTTTAAACTGTATTTTAATTTATTTTTGAAATATTAATTTTTTTGTAGTTTTTAGTACCTCTTTTCTAATCTCGGCAATAGGAGTACTCCATTTTATTAAAAGCAAAGGAAGAAAGGAGTAAATTTTTTTACTGTATCTTTTATGTTGCCATTTCCTCATTAAATGGGAATAAAAGAAATTTAAATACGCACGTGGTAAATTTTAACTTCATTTACAAAATCTGATTTACACTTAAAAGGATATCAAAAGTTTAATATCTGTTTCAGCTAATAGCATCGATACTTCAAGTTTTGAATCAAAATGATTAAATTAAAATGCCATTTTTCAAAAAGGTGAATACAGATACGAAATGTGCATTTGTAAATTTGGTATAGTGAAAATGATGTCTGGCTTAGATTTCACGTTGAAGAAATTCCTTGATTGAGTAGAGAGAGAAGTTGAATAAATTTTGCCTTTTCACATTTTGAAATACTAGCATAGTAGCCTTATTTGATAACTTTATCATAATAACAGTTCTTTATTATTTTTACTGCTTACATGTACGATTAAATTTTAATTTAAAAATTTTTTAGAACTGAGTTTTATAAAAATAATATTTTGTTGACTTTAAGTTAAGTATGATTTGTTTAAGAGTTAGACTTACCAATATAAAGTGTATTTTTAACTATAACTAATTTTTTAGGTTTATTATAAAACAATGAAACAATTCCTTCTTAAACATTTTCTTTCATCAAAATTTGACGGGTTCTACCTTGTATATATAAAGTACAAACGGAAATTTTGAGTTTTCCGCTTAATCATCCGCGTCTGCTGAAGGGATTTTGATGAAACTTACACTGTTAGATAGATAGTATTTCAGGAAAGGTTTTAGTATATAGTACATCATTTTACGTAAATTAGTTATAAAGTTATGGCGGAATATTCCTTTATTTTCTACGAAAGGGTTATCATCAGACATTTGTTTTTCGTTTGGCTACAGCATATTAAGCTATCTTTGTTAAGGAATTGAATCTTTCATGTTAATTCGAAATGAAAAAAATACAAACATTCCCAAAAACAAAATTAAAAAAGACTATTATTAATTTTATTTGTAATACAAATAAGAAAAATATCAATAATATATTACAAAAATATTTAATTTAAATATAGGATCAGACTTTGTGAGGTTAAAAAGAGATATTCGTGAACACAGTCTATCCATTTAATCAATAATTTGCTATTTATTACTTTTTAGCCTATATACTTGAATCCGAAATAACAACATAATCACCTGAAATTAAAATTAAATATTATATAAATTAAATAATATATAATTTTTTGTAACAGAATTTTTAAAGTATGTCAGAATGAATTACAAGAACTACCGACTGTATTTTAAAAGATTATTTACATCATCGTATAGGTTTGCAGCGCATTCATAATATAACGATAAATCGGTTTTTTAAAACAAATTGAGATAATTTTTCTTTGTTTTTGGCTGCAAAGGTTGCTATTTTTTAAATATTTACCATCTGTGTAGCTATATATCATGCTATTGTTGATTAAATAGTTGAAACGGCTATATTAATTTAGAAACATATGAACAGAGAGAAAAATCTGTTAGTAATTTTATTTAAAAACAACTTAAGGGAATTTACGATTCTTCATATGGAGATTTATGAGCAATTATGTCATATACGCACCAGGGTAACTAATTGGCGCGAAATGACTTTTTTTAACTGACATGGTAACCTGGACATTGTTGTAAATTTATAAATAAATTATTTACTTTTATTTTTTAACAAAATACAAATATAACGTTTATAATATATAAATACATGTTTATAAAAAATTAAAAATGATGTTTTTGTGACATCTGGAAAAAATTGGCAAGATGCTAAAACGGCATTTTGCCTCCATTTTGGATTTTTTCGTCAATCTTGCGAATCAGAGTAGGAACTCTTCCCTTATTGTTTAATATTTTTAATGGAATGTGTGAAAGTTGTATGGTACAGATGTATGGTACGCACCATATTGACACGATATTTTCTGAGGTTAATTTAGTGAAAACCTTGTTTTCAAATACCAGTAACATATAAATTTTTGGCACAGATGCCTTACATGCATCACATTTGTGCGATATTTTTCTGACGCCAATTTGAAAAAAGCTTCGTTTTAAAATACAAGTTACCGTACATATATTATTTAATTATTTGCTATTATTTAAAAAAAGAAAATACTAATAAATACAAAAAGTTTAGTTAATAATGATAGAATAAGACAATTTATATAATTTTTAAATAGAAGATAACAGTAAATAAACAGTTTATTTTTAAGTAAACAGAAATAGGCAGGTTACCATGCAAGGTATAAAAATGTCATTTTGTTGTAATCACTCTGATGTGATGCACATATGTGTTAGACGTGTATTTTAAATGTATATAATGTGGATATTTAACATGTATGCAGAAAATGAATTGAGGGAAAGGTTTATATTTTAAAGGAACTGAATACAAAAAAAAGAATGACGAACACGAAAACAACGTTTAACAATTTATCACATGCGCCTAACTAATATAAAAATATCCCTATTCGTTGCAAATTTTGCAGAAACCTATATTAAGAATAATCGAAAAAGATATTGGTAGACAAAAATGAAAACTACGAAGTATTTTTATAATGATAGAAATATTGCTAATATTGAATATTATGATACTATTCCGAAAGTAAAAAAATACCATCGTAATGACACACATATGTCCACCTACCTGTTGCAACTGAAAACACATTAGACATCCTTGAAAAGAGATAATGGACTATGCTATTCCAAATACGACTTTTAGAGAATTTTTGAAACAAACTCTCAACATTGATTTCTAGAACTTTCTATTAAATTTCTTCATATTTAGGTTTGTCACTTTCAAAAAAGAATTGAACGTTATTGTTTTTATTTTTCATGTTAATATATTATGATTAATTGCTTATATTTTCAAATTACTTTCTGATGCGTAATGTAAAACAAGATCCTATCTTGTATTTTTGTTTATGCCTATTTTAATGTATGTAAATTTAAAGTTATTCCACACATCACCTTAGTGTTCCTAAATTTAAATTTCATATTTATAAAAAAAATATTTTATTTTATTTTTATTAGTATCTAGTTGTTACTTCTATCAACAACTTCGTGATCTAAGTCTGCATCATCTCCCTTTCAGTGAACTTGCAGGTCTCAGACCTACATTTTCACCCGTGTTTTTGAAAGGGGGGATTTGTAATAAAATAAAATAAATTGCGCCATTTTGCCCTCTCTGAACTTTTAATTATAACTTTATGGAACATACATTTAATCTTAGTTTCGTAATGTATTAATATTTTAACAGCTAAAGTTCTTTTTCTTATTTTATTTAACTTAGTAATAATCTATTGCTTATTTCTCAAAAAGAGCGGTCAACGATTTCGAAATCTTCTTTCAATGTAGAGTCTATTTTTTCTTTTTAGAATAATTATCGAAATTTTAATTTTATTTTTTATAAAGATCGTCTGCCGGTTTTTTCTTGCGCGGATGTGAACAGGTTATTCTATCCCGCAACAGCATGAAGATCTTACGGGAGGTCACGCCCCCGTCTGCCGATAGGAGATGGTGATGTCTAACGTTGTAGTTTCGAAGTTAATCCTAATTGGATCTTTAATTTGCTGACGCGGACTGGGGAGGAGGTAGTTTTTTCGTGGAGTCTCGGAAATTCATTCTAGGTTTGAAGAGGGTGAGAATGCAGCTGATTTTTAAACTACTAAGACGCCCATTTCATTTTTCCGATAAATTGGAATATCGAATGATGTAGCTTGGTTCACGAAGGTTGTAGTATTCGATATGTGCAACGCTGACTGCTGGAATAACTTCACTTATCTTATGAGTTCTAATAAATATAAATTCAATACTGATTGATTTAACTTTATTATGGGCAAATACCCAAATAAACCAATCCACTGCTTGTCAAACTACCATTACGGCTGCTTAACCTGCTGTTAGTTCTTAAGGAAATGGACGTATTGTACCGCTGAGATGGTGTTCAACAAAAATTGATGCCTTTAGATGGAATACCGCCGTTTTTTCGTCATATATATATCATATGTGTATAAATTTTGATTTTTTTTCGTTATATCAATGCCATAACAAAATGTATATTAATTCGCTATTTATTTCAACTCATACGTGCAACTAGTTTTTGTTGCAAACATCGTGTAACTTGTTATTTATTGAACCCACTTTTTTCTCTTTAATTATTATTTAACCGTAAGCTTGCAAAACTGTTAAATTTATTATTTTTTGATTTAATAAACTTTTTTTATTGAGTTATAACTTAAAATTTCCCTGGTACAAAAATGAAAATCTTTACTTCTGTTTACAAAACTTAGAAGCAATTATGTTTTCATGTCTGCTATTTAAATGGAGCTAATGTAAATATTTGTTTGTACTGTTATTTTTCATATATATACATTGTTTAATAAAAAAATACTCGAAACTCTGTAATTTTGAAGTGCAATATTTTTTGAAATTATTACTTTAGCACCAAAAATGTTAATTTGTTTGAAATATTGCCCTTGGCGCCAACTACGATTCACAGCAAAGACTGCTTGCAATTTTTTAAACAGCATTTTTTGTACAATGATGTTACACTTTTCAAACATAATAAAAATGATATGAATCTGTGAAATACATGCTAAAATATATATTATCTACAATATGTGGTGCAAAGTATATTTGTTATTTATTCACAGGGTCACACAAAAATATTTCGGTACTTATGTATTAACGCCACCGCAGCATTAAAGAGAAATATTGTTGTTCGCACGCACACTCAGTTATCTTTTGGATTTCTTGTTGCTTTGTTGTTTTCTGATTTTTGAAGCCATTTTAAGTGCTTTTTGGGTGCTTTAGTGCTCTTTTAGGTCTTTTTCGGCTCATTGTTTGGTGCGCGTGCAAATAACAAGATTGCTCTTTATTGGTGCATTAGTGCAACTTCTGCTGCGGTGGCTTTAATACGTAAGTACTAATATTTCATTACGTAATGATATAAGAGGAAATATTGTTTGGGGCGCGTTTTAATAGTGTTAAACTATTTCACATTTTATGAAATTGATATACATTGTTGAACTTTACTACAAGTTACTTTTTGTGTAAGGGAAAGCAGATAATATTTACACACAGAAGATTTCGGATACTATACTGTAACTTAAGTACTGTATACTATTACACGAAGATGTTAAAAATTTTAAAACTCCATTGTAGGGCGAAAGCACCTCATTTGCTGCACTTTACATTAATTTAATTACCTATTGAGTCTAAACTATGACACGTATCACAATTACATTGAATATTGTTTTGTAATACAAGTCTACAGAGTGTTATTTAATTCAGAAAACGACCAACATGTTATTATTTTTCTTCAAAATCATCTTTCGAATTTGTCAAAATACATTATTGCATAATAGTTTCATGATGGTTGCAGTCTTATGTCGCTTATAAATTTAATATGAAACTTACAGCAAAATTACACCGGCAAAAAAGTGTTATAAAACTGTATTGTAAGCTACCAATTTAAACTATACAGAATTTCATTCTTGTACAGCTTACGACATGAAAAAAATAAATAAATGCATTGACAATATTATTGGAAAATACAATTTTTTTGTCACTATGAGTTGCATTTGGATGGGTACACTGTTAAAAGTCTTGTTCAAGTTTGAACCAAAAAAGTTTGTTTTTTGGTGCTCAATATCTGCACCGTAAGATGGTGAAATCTTGAACCAAAATTTGGAGCTCCCATTGAAGCATAGTTCCAATAATTGGAACGAGGTTGAACTAGGAAGCTCCAAATGTTGTTACGAGATTTCACCATCTTATGGTGGCAGCTGCTGAGCACCAAAAAACAAAATTTTTTGGTTCAAAGTAGAACAAGATTTTTAACAGTGTACTTGTGCACATTCTCTTGATATCCACGTAAGGGATTTGCAACAACACCATTTTTATCAAAATCCCGACTTGGTAGTTAGGAACCTTCTTTAATTAGCTTAAGCATTTTTGAAGAGAAATGCAAAATAAATGTTTTTGACAAAAGAAAATGTTTTTTCTTCTTTTTAAAATATATTCATTTAGCACGATTGCTTGCATGCATTTTTGTTGTAAAACTTATGTTTTATTTCCATTTCTGACAAAACAATCTATTTATGTTGATTAGATTTTGATCGCCAAAACACAGCTATAATGTACTTCCTCCGTCTAAATTTTGTTGCTACATTTAGGTCGAAAATTTTGTACAAATTAGTTGCTACATTTCAAGTAGGTGAAGTCATAAACAATTTCTGATGCAGTTTAGTAAATAGATACCAATAAAATTATGCTAAAATGAATGTTAAGTAGTATACTAGATGTTTGTAAGAAATGTCACTCTGAATGTTAAAAATAAAAATAACAAGTTAAATAACAAGAATCGGTTCCTAAGAGCAAGATTGTAGCAAAATATCTTCACCAACACTGTTAAAATTTGTAAGTTTTGCTGTATCGTCACTCCATTGCTATTATAGGATATCTCTATTTCGACCAATGAGAATGCTCCACAATACAGTGAAGTAATCATTTTCTATAAAAGCGGAGGTGTGATGATGTAGTAATGGTTTAAAATTTTTAACAGTGTAGTTTTAAAATACGATGCATAAGATATTCTTTAAATCATGCCATAAGAATGTAATTTTATCCGAAAAAATGTAAATGTAAATCATAAATGTAAAATCTCCTGCAAACTCAAATACTGTTTGCGAAATTTATACCCATTTCTGAACGCTGAATTCCACTATCGAAGAATCTGTTACTTCCATGGCAAAAATGCATCCCATTGAAATCAAATCGACTGAGACGCACTCCGTAGCCTTAATCTCTTTCCTTTGTGTCAATGCTGAGTGAAGTCAGTTTCGGCTTCGGCTGAGCGCCAATCGCCGTCAGCGCCATCTATTACTTGAAATCCGAACTAAAATCAAAAATCACGGCGAAAAATCTTCTGAGATCATACATAACCCTCCTGCAAAAAAAAAATATATAGCTGTCACCGTTTTCAAGTTATTGAATTTTAAAATCCACCTGTTATTTTTGGAACACCTGGTATATGCTACAAGTATTTTTGAATTTTGCGGATGTTTTAATTTGGATATTCCAAATTCATACCAGAAACTTAAATAGAAATATTTACTTTATTTAATAACAGAGAGTCCATGATAATTAGTGAGTAAAAGGAAAAATGTGAAAAACACTCCTTTAACCAAAATACAATTACAATAATTAGAGTAGCAATATCGAATGTTCTTTTCCTTTTAGAAGCATACGCTAATAAATACAAGACTACGCAAGATTAAGCCGAAGAAACGAACTGTCTATTTGGTATGATGATCTACACAAAATTGGATGTTAAAATCATTTCTACAGTGGTGGTGACAATTATAAGGACAAGGTAAAATTTGCCAAATCTTTGTTATATTTGGCGGGAAACTTATGGCTGGAAACCAATGAAAAATGAAGGTTATTTTTGTATGTTTTTATGGAAATACGTGGTAAATTCATATTCATAAAATGTATTATAAATTTATACAGACACCTGATATGGACAAAATCATAAGAACAACTGTATTTGTGTGTTCTAAAAAGTAAAATTTGCATCTTTTTTGCTCTGCTCATGGAACTTCCAAACGACATAAATGCGTAATAAGTGTTTGGGATCGTCTTATTCTGTCTTTCAATCATGCCGCAAGGGCAAAGCTTTTGGAGTTTCAGAAAGGAAAAATGGATGCATTTCAGAATTCAGGACTTTCTGTATGCTAAATTGCTAATACGTTTAATAGATCAAGAACGGTTATTTACAATTTTCATTAAAATATCAGTAAATATGGACGGCAAATACATACAAGAAGTCCATCTTCTGTTTCAGTATGGGGTTAAAGAATGACAATAAGGCGAGCTTGCCCCAAAAAACGAATAAAAAGATAAATTGAACTTAGAATGCAAATGCTCGAATTGTTCGACGTGTTTTACAAAAAGAAAGAAAAAAGTTTGCTGTAGTAAACATGCGTCAAGACCGCCTCTTACAAAAATTCGTGAGAGACTGAGGATGGAGTTTGCCAAAAACTGCAATACTATGAGAAAAAGGTGGGATTCTATCTTTTCCGATGAGAAAAAAATTAATTTGAATAGACTAGATTGTTTTTGCAAATTCTAGTATTATTTCAATAGAGAAAAAATAATTTTCTCAAAGCATGTATTTAGAAGTGAATTAGTAACGGTCTGGAGAGTTTCACAACTGGTAGAACTACTCCAATAGTTTTTGCATAGGGTAAGAGGAATTCTGAGAGCCACATTTGATGTATTGGGCTATAATCTTTTACCAGAAACACTGTTAATAGCGATTGGAGGCTATTTTTACCAGTAGGACAATGCCTCAGTTCATGTTTCCCAAATTTCAAACTCGTTATTTTATGGTAATTTCGTGAAACTACTTGATTGTCCGGCCAGAAGTCCTTATCTGAATCCAATGGAAAATCTGTTGCGTATACTAACATAAAAAGTATGCAAAAATGGTATGTAATCTTAAAACAAGCAAGAACTCATGTCTTCCATCGAAAAAGATCACTCAAAATTTTCCGAGAACATTCTTAAGAAATTGTCAAACTTCATAACATCAAGACTGATAAAAGTAATTGGGAAGAAGGAGGGAGATTATTAATTATCAGTGTGCTTCATGAAAAAAACATTAATTGTCCTCATAATTTTGTCCAATTTTTACAATGACATATTTTGTTAATGGTGACAAAACATTTATATTTTGCTTTTTCCAATGATTTCTAGTATAAAAAAGCAATTTGTGTATAAATTTCACTTTATTTAGCCCAGAAATAATTTTCAATTGTTCTTATAATTCTGACCACCAGTGTAATTGATTTTGAAAAACCTCACGTTTTTAAAATTCCTATGGAAATATATTAATGGACTTAGTTAATGTACTTAACTGGTTGTAAAGTGTAACATTTAAGTGTCGATATTTTTGTGAAAAAAGATAAATATGACAAGAAAAAAATTGTAAATATAAAAAATTGTAAAATTGTTTGTACAGCAAAATGTGTTACGTTAAAATTCTTTAAAATGGGTTTGTTAATTAATGTTTATATGTAAAATTAATTTTCATATTTATGTTCATCAGATTTTGCTAAACGTTTTGAAATGAATAAATAAAAATTTAAAACAACACATTTGCATTTATTGAATTTTATATATTTTTTAAGTATACTAGCTGACCCGCCCGGCGTTGCCCGGGTCCGTATTAGCAATATTAAACGAACTTGAAATTTGTATGATTTTATCAATAACTGGAAGCATGCAGAAATGCATTGTCTGAAATACGTCGCAGCTGACTTTGTGAAAAATCAGTTTTAAAAACAACAACTAATATTAAACTCTAAAAATACTTAAAATGAGCAATGAGAAACACGGGAGGGAACATGTATCCAACGATTGCGTTAGTTTCGTGTTAAAGTGTTGATATTTTCTTAGCAGACGATTTTTTGTGATAAATACATTATCTGTTTTATATTTCTTAATGATATTCCTCTGGACCGAGTTGGCGCATTGCCAAGATTTGCTTCCTCTGGACCGAGTTGGCGCATTGCCAAGATTTGCTTTCCCCTGTGCCTCAATTAATTATCCTCGGAATTCCTTTTATTTATAGAGATTATTATTTTTAAAAAATGATGTTTCAAATAGAAAAGTGTTCAGATCATATAAAGGAAAATTACGTTTTCAAAATTTCTTTTTTTTCTGTCATTTTACACATAGGTTTTAAAAAAAGACAATATTAATTTATAATTGTCAAAAATGTCAAAGAAGGATTGCTTAGTAGATTTTAAAAGTATAAAAAGGACAATTTATCAATCGCCTTAATAATTAAAATACATTTATTTTATAACTGCAGTTAAACATTATCAAACAAGCGGGCAAGTATGATCGCAGATCGCACAGAGGTTTTCGCATATTATTTCTTTTGAAACTTATAGTTGATAAATATAAATTGTTTAATAATATATTATATTCTTATATAAATAGTACCACCAATAAATTAAATTTTTAAATGAGCATAAAAGGGGGCATTTATTTAAATCAAAATAAAAGAATTCAAATCAAATTATTTTAATAAAATCCAAAATTTCAATTTTTTCTGTACATCTGAAAAAAAATAGCGGAAATATAAATAAATTTTTAAATTTTTAAATACGAAAAACGAAATTTAAATACTAAATCATTAATATATCGAATTTTTTTTTCCTTATAGAGAGAAAATTTAATTCCAAAAAATATTATGATTGTCAGTGATTATTTATCACAGCATAATAAAACCTTAGTTTAGCGAATTAGTGTAACATTTATTTTAATTAAATCTATCGTAATATGAAAATTATAGCTTCCAAAACTGGGATTTCAAGTTAGAATCTTCTGTTTACTAGCGAGTTGCTTTAACTCCAAGCTATCATGTCTACGTGAAAAACGCTGAAGTTAAGGTTCTCTTTGAAAGTTTAAATCACTAACATGGACAAATGATATTGAAAACATTCAGTTATTATTAAACAATAATAAACTTTTTTCAAAATTTTACGACTTGTCATGTAACATGAAGTACGCAAAATTTGAAGCATCTGGCTTACACAGTTTTTGTTTGCTTGCTTGTTTGTTTGTTTTTCTTTTGAGGACTTTGTGACGGACAGACAAACAGAGGAGTGTGCCAAATAAAGTTTCGTCAGATTAACTAAATCCTAAAAAATAAATAGTGCTGTTGATACATGCAAGCATGTTTTTTTACATTAGTATAATTAGGACGAATCAGAAAAAATGTTACTCCGGCGTAATTATATTTAGTAGATTAAATCTCTACAAATCTTTAAAAACTATCTTGCTTTTAAGATCTTATCCACAAGTAAATGGACGTTTTGCCTGTTGATTAAATAAAAAATTGTTGAAAATCAAAAGTGAAATAAGTGTTGTGCTTCGTGTAATTTAAAATCTAGACGTTCAATTAGCTAATAAGAGTATTTGATTTAATTTTTATTAGATATAAATCACTTCGATCTGAAAAACGTTTATGCAAGTTATTAAAAAACGTATACAGGATTTGTATGTATTAAAGAAATTGGATAATTAAATTTAAGGTTTTAGTTCCAGAAATATTTGCAAAGTGCTGGTCGTATCTAAAGACTACCTTTTTTTTCATTAAAAAGGCAAATTGACCTTCATAAAATTTTCTGATAATAGATCCTTGAAAGTCACTGAAGCTTTCGTATCCCGGTACACGATTTAACTATTTAAAAAAATTGCAGATATTTAGAAAGTAAAAATTTCCAAAGTGTTCAAAACAAGAGAGGGATTAATATTATTGAAACAAAATTTATTTGCTGTTAATTTTTAATAGATTTGAAGCATTTCATCCGCTTATTAAGTTTTATAAGTTAGGTGTGGAAACTTTTTCGTTAACCTCCCGTAAGATCAAAAATATAAATTTCGCACTTCTACAAGTAAAATTTATTGAGTTTAAATTCTATGAAGTTTTAGAGATTTTAGACAATAAAATGTTCTGTACCCATTTTATCTTTACAAAATTTTACTTTTATGGTATGTATCAATTTTCAATAGATGTATTTTAAGAGAGCACCAAAGTTCCACATTCTAAAAAATATTTGTGTAAAAAAAATGTCTAAAAAAAGAAAAATTACAAAATTCTCTGTGCGAAATACAACATTTATTAAAACGTTTTGTAAACTAAAGTTTATTCAAAAGTGGAATAACACGACTATGTTGATCTGAAATACTGAAATTGAAATCCTTTTACTTATTTTAAAAACACAACAGAAAGTGAAATAAAAATTATAAATTGAAAAAAATATATTAAAAGAAATTTATAAAGTCTTATTGTGTCACATAACTTCACATGTAACTGTCTCGTCTAGCAAAATTGTTTTTCTCTACAAGCAGAGGTGCCTTTTAGAAAAAAGCTCATGGGAGCAAAAAAAAAATCGCCTTTTTTAATCTAGATAGAATTATGTTTTGTGATACGGTAACAAAAACAGATTTCAGAATATTGCGGGTATAATGTGAATTAAAAAAATAACAAATGTTCAAAGTTTAAGTTGTATTGGAATACATCACGTTTGTTATCCGTTTCTTGTATTTTATGTTTTTATTGATACAGCGTAATGAATATATGTATAGTACATTAAAAAGAGTTTATTACAATAATTTTTTACATAGATTTATTTGCTCCCTATCACATAAATATTTACCGTAAAAGAAACACCCATCTTAATAACATGTTTAAATAAAATAAATGATTCATTTTTATTACAATTTGTTTTATTTATTTTCTTTTTATTATAAAATATGTACTATGCAAATACAGATATTGGAAGTTTTAAAAAAATGTACGTCCTTATGCATTTTTCTCATAATAACATTTCTTTTGAAATAAAAACATTTTTCAAATGAGGTACTGAAAAGATTTTAAATCCCTACGTAAATTAAATGCAGTTGATGCTTGAATAATTAATCGGACTTATTGTACGATATCCTCTTTTTTTTCTTTATTTAATCTTTATATTGGGCATAAAAATTTTGCCATGACGATCATATAATATTCAAATATATTCATATAAAAAGTTATAATATGCTTTTTGTTTAGTTTATAGTATAATAGTTAAGGAATCAAGTCAATGTGATATAAAGGTTAAAACTTACTGTTTGTTGCATTGGTAAGATAGTAAATATTGTTAATTGAATCTTTGAAAATGTAGCCTTAAAAAAACTTTCGTAAATTTAAAATTTTAATGCTGATGGTAAAAGATTTAATCATTGAAATATATGGAATTAACAAAAACTGGAATTTCTAATAAAAATGAAATAAAATTTCGGAATTAATTAACTTCTATAAAATGTATGTGAAACAGAAACAAAATTTTTAAAGGAAAATTATAAAGACAGAAATCTAAAGGTAAAAAAAAAATGAATGCGTTGTTTAAAAAATCTGAAATTCACAGATATATTTTTCAGAATTTCACAGAAAAAGCTCCTTTTTAGGTGCGTTCGTAATTATATAATACGTAGCACCTATAGTTGTCGTTCAGTCCGTCCGTCTGTCCGTCCGTCTGTCCGTCCGTCCGTCTGTCCGTCCGTCCGTCTGTCCGCATATAACAACGCAAAAACTACCCAACCGAATCGTTTGAAATTTAAAATACATAAATATTAGATATTTTTGTCGAGTCATTTCAAATTTTATGAGAATCGGATGGATAGATCAATTACAGGGACGATCAAAAGTATTCCATTACATTACGGTCAATGGGGAAAAAAGTTTCAAATGCATTTTAATCGTTTGAAATTTAAAATACGCAATTATTACATAATTCTGTCGAGTCATTTCAAATTTTATGAGAATCGGATGGATAGATCAATTACAGGGACGATCAAAAGTATTCCATTACATTACGGTCAATGGGGAAAAAAGTTTCAAATGCATTTTAATCGTTTGAAATTTAAAATACGCAATTATTACATAATTCTGTCGTGTTATTTCAAATTTTTTGATAATCGTGTGCATAGATCAATTACAGGGGCAATCAAAAGTATTCAATTACATTATGGTCAATGGGGAAAAAGTTTCAAATATATTCTATACGTTTGAAATTTAAAATACATAATTATTACATAATTTTTTCGAGTTATTTCAAATTTTATGAAACTCGGACGAATAGATCAATTACAGGGACAATCAAAAGTATTCCATTACATTACAGTCAATGGGAAAAAATGTTTCAAATGCATTTTAATCGTTTGAAATTTAAAATACGCAATTATTACATAATTCTGTCGAGTTATTTCAAATTTTTTGATTATCGTGTGCATAGATCAATTACAGGGACAATCAAAAGTATTCAATTACATTATGGTCAATGGGGAAAAAGTTTCAAATATATTCTATACGTTTGAAATTTAAAATACATAATTATTGCATAATATTTTCGAGTTATTACAAATTTTATGAAAATCGGATGCATAGATCAATTACAGGGACAATCAAAAGTATTCCATTACATTACGGTCAATGGGGAAAAATGTTTCAAATGCATTTTAATCGTGTTACACTCATGCGAACTTAATAAAATTTATATGCAACTATAAAGTACATATTATAATATACATCTTACATAATTTGTGGTGCAAAGAACATTTGTTATTGATTTACAAGGCCACACAAAAGTATTCCATTACATAATGGTATAGGGAGAACATTGTTTGATGAGCGTTTTAATTGTAGTTCACTATTTACAATGTTATGAGATTGATATATGAACGTAATATTTTTAAAACTTCGTTATCGTTCGAACGCACCTAATTTGCTACGCTTCACGTGCAATTTCCAACTTGTTTACGATTAATTGGCATTAAAAGTAAAAGCATTTTATCATATTTTCTGAAAATAACGAAACGGCCAAGATGGAAGGAAACAACGAAGATACTAAAATATCTATAGAAAATTTATTTTGAATATTTATAAAACTGACATGTTGTTGCACAAGAATGAAAAACTCAATACAGAATCCTAGTTCTATTGTAAAATTTATATCATGCTCCTGAAGTGCAATTGTACTGGTATCAACAACTTTTTGAGCAACCAATTGACCAGAATATATTTTTGACCAGTCATTGACCAAAGAAAATTTCCATAAAAAATTATTTAATCAAGTTATACTAAAATTATTCATTAACCATAAGAAAATCATAATAATTCAATTAGACTTTTTAATTAAAACTTGCAAAAATTATACCATCATCGATAAAATTACAATCTACCTTATAAAAATATAAACGCATTGTAGAATCTACTATTTCCGTTTAGAATTACTTGCAATGAAAATCCTCTGATGTGATAGCTACAGTAATGTCCTCCAGCGTCAAAGATTATGAATTCGAACACTCTGAAGACATAATTTTTTTCCTTGGTCAATAAATGTAGGAACTTGTTCCCTATGTTCGGGAACTGTTTGATAGATGGCACCATCAGCCAATTGTTATACCAACTTTTAATGAAATGTTACCACTTCATCACACATAATCTTTCATTCTTTTATTTCCAGATCGAAAAATCTACTAACGGAACGGAGAAAATCTGACAACTGCGCATCCAGTATTTTTACCGTGAATTCATAGACTTATTTTTTACAGTGTATATACAATGAAATATTAGAACAGAAGAAGATATATATGGTCACTGAAAAAAGTTTCCAAAGGTCGTGAATATCTTCAAAAACCTGATTAATTAACAAAATTCATATGCAAAATAGGAAATTATAATGGAAAGTATAAATTTCTTCTTGAGAGTTTTATGTTATTTGGGTATTTCAGTGTTTCACACAACAGATTCATGTTGTTTTGTTTTTAAAATTTTACATCTAGTATATCCATTTTATCTTCACGGCTGTCTTTTATTAGTAACATTGATAATAGCAATATTTATATATCACTCAACAGAAATTGTTAAAACTAACATAGCCCATTTAACTTTATGCTTATTTTCTTTAACTTTATGGCACGTACTTTATGGCAAACGAAAATATTTAAAAAGTATTTATATAAGACTAAATGAACTGTCAGAAAAATTGAAGACAAATAAATACCAAAAACTTATATTTGTAAAAATATTATTTATAATCAATATTGCTCTAGCGGTTGCATGTGCTTCAATACACCTAGCAGGCCTTGAAGAGGAAAAACTTGCTTGTATCGTATATACGTTATACATATGGAAAAGTTGTAAGCAAACATTTTTTGGTAAAATGTGCATGTTCATGTTATCCTTATCAATAAATAACATATCATCTTTCTTTCCAAATTTAATATCGCTTTTCTATTGCTTTCTCTGTTTCCAAAGTTCTTATTTATTGAAAATGTTCAGGAAAACATTTAAAAAGACAATAAATGGCACAATACGTTGTAATTCATTAAAAAAGTTAGCTGCACTCTATTTCAAATTATATCGAACTATTTATGATATTCAATCCTCCCTCACATTACTATCTCTTCTTATTTTAATGATAAGCTTCATGAAAGGTTTTGTATCTTTCTCAAAACTTCTGATAAACCCCCAACGAGAATTCAAAACATTTTTTATAATTCAACATGTTTGTACATACATTCCCAATGGTATGTTCTGTTATGTTGTTCCTGCATTTGCGGCTCATGTTACGCAAGAAATGACAAGAAACAAAGCAGCATTTTGTCAGATTATAGATAGCATAAAAATATCCCGAAAAAAAACAAAAAGACTTTTGTAGTTTAAAAATTTTAAAGACACTTCAAAATATGCAGCCTATAACATTTTCTGCGTGTGGCATGGTGCAATTTTCAGGAACGACAATACCTTCTGTTTTGGGAACATTTTTGATGTATAGCTTGCTCGTATTAGACATCAACAGCAAATAAATAAAAAATATAACTTATGTAAAGCTAAAACTTCTCAACATTCAACAAAAGAAGGGTAAGAATACTGTAGAATAGCATAATATTTTTTTGGAAACAGCATAATTTTATTCAAAGTATACTGAATATTTTTTATGATTCATGCTGTTTGTATACACATTCCCACTGACATGTTCTGTTATATTTCTTATGTATTTGCGGCTGCTGTTACTCAAAAAATGACAAGAAACAGAACAGTATTTTGTCAAATTTTAGATAGCATAAAAAAATCACGGAAAACTGAAAAAAAACTGCGATTTAAAAATTTTAAAGACATTTAAAAACGCTGCCTATAACATCTTCTGCATGGGAGTTTGTGGAATTTTCATTAACGATAAAACTTTCTGTTTTGGGAACGTTTTTGATGTATAGCTTGCTCGTATTAGACATCAACATCAAATAAATAAAGAATTAAATTTATGAAATGCTAAAACCTCTCTACATTTGACAATAAAAGGTAAGAATATTTTAGAATAGCTTAATATATAGCTTGCTCGTTTTAGACATCAATAATAAATAAATAAATAATATAATTTACGTCAAGCTAAAATATCCCTTCTTTAGACGAAAAAACGGTAAGAATATTTTATAATAATCTAATATATTTTTGAGAAACAGCATAATTTTATTTAAAGAATTCAGAACATTTTAAAATTCATTTCAAAACATTTTATAATTTATCAAATTTGTGTATACATTCCGACTGTTATATTTAATTATGTTGTTCCTGACTTTCTGGCTTATGCTGCACAAGAAATAACAAGAAACAGAACAGTATTTTGTCAGATTTATACTACCATAAAAATATCTCGAATAAAAGGAACAAATTTTTCCAATATGAAAATTTTAAGGACATTAAAAAAGCAGCCAATAACTTTTTCTGCATGGATTTGGTGGAGTTTACAGGAATGTCTGTACCATCTGTTTTGAAAACTTTTTTCATGTATAGCTTGCTTGTTTTTATTTCTTTGACTATTTTTCTGCTAATTGCCGAAAATCTCTAGTTTTTTATACTTAAACTCCCTGATCTTTTTATATTTACTAGTACCTCTTGAAATTTTTGTAATCAAGGGATGCTGTCACATGACTTTTCCGCTGTTGTAGCTTTCTTTTAGCTTTATTCTGTGATTTTTTTTAATTGTATCCATTTTTACTTATCATGTAATTACTAAAATCATTTATGAGCATGTTATTTTAATGATGGATTGTAGATTCCCGGACGTAATCGATTATGTTTTTTACAATGACGATTTTTTTCGTTTTGTGTAAATTTTCGAGAATCGCCCACTACCCATCACTAGTCATATCTTAGTAATAGTTTTAGGTGTGAGCGTGAAATTCAAGATAACAAAAATATAAGAAAACACTATTAAACATTTCTTTCAGCGATTGTAGAAATCCCCCCCCCCCTCGTCCAAAATTGTTAACTTATGAAAATTTAGATCGTTTTGCCATACTTCAGCAGTAGTTTTAGATCTAGGCATGAATTTTAGAGGTTATGCATTGCATAACCTCTTATGTAATCCTATAAAACAAACAATATGCAATCTTAGAAAACAAACAATATGCAATCTTCTAAAAAAAACTTCGGGCAAGACGAATTTGCTTATTTCATCGCTTAAAGCTTTTTGACACCACTACAGTTTTAAAGAAAATTTTCATACTATTGAAAGACGGAAGTGTTAAGACTAAATTTTACGAATATTTTGTTTAAATAATAGTGGTGTGAGTCCGCTATTTTCAATTTATTGAACGGAAAAGAAATAATCAGTTAAGGGGTTAAACATGTATCTATTTTAGAAATTCTCAACTAAGCAGACGAGTGATCATACATCGAGGTTTTTTCGCCATATCGCTGCAGCAGGTTTAAATAGAAGCAGGGATTTCAAGATTACACACCTACTTAAAAATAGTTAATCGTAGGTACTTCAGTCATTTTAGAACTATTTTGTCTATTATATCGTCATCGTCGATTATGAACCGGATAGTGTAAGATTATATCTATATGAATAAGACAATTATTACAATTATAAGACAATGTTTAATTAAGGGTTTTAAAATCTTTTCTAAGTGTATTTCGTTCAATTCAAGATTTTCTTAGAGAAACCGAACCAGCGTAGAGGACAAAGTAGCTGGTAGTACATAATGTAATAAATTACAAACTCACAAATATGTATGTTGAGCTATATTTTAATAATTAGTAATGTAACTAAAGCAAATGATAAATTTATGCTTACTTTTTGATGCTTTTTAATTTATGTTTATCCTTATATTTTTCATGAATTATTTATGTCTTCTATTGAAACACACAATAATTTACTTTCGCTTAAAAGTTAACATATGTCTTACTTTTTATTTATAAGCCAGTATTATCTGAACAAACTAGTTAGTCCATGAGTCGACCAGATGAAACCCTATGTCATCTAGCTCAAGAAAAAATCTCTTATTTTATAGAAGAGCAGTCATATAAGAATCTAATTATCCATGTCGTTAGGAAGTAAAGTGGTGCATAAGCTAAAACTTTATACCAGTAGTGGTTGATTCGTAGGTTTAGTATTGTGTTTGTCGTACAATTAAAAGCATGAAAACATGGAAAACTGGGTTTAAGAAAATACAATGCTAAACCTACGAGTCAACCACCAAAGGTATCAAATTTTGGCTTATTCACCACTTTATTTTCGGCAGACATGGATCATTAGATTCCTCTATTACTACTCTTCATAAAATAAAATATTTTTTGTTTTGTTCGGTGACACAGAGTTTTGTGCGGTCGGCTCTTGGATTAATAATATCTACTGTACTGTATGATTGTCCCTTAATGAAAAATAAAGTATTTAAAGCATTTAATTATTAATCAGCTTTTTAAAAATTACATGACATTTAATTACCAGAGTATTAATGACTGAATTAAAAATAAGGCCAGAAAATATCTATATATGTAATAATAAATCGATTATCGTGAAATAACACCTGTCTTTTTATCAATGTTGATTTAGCGGCCGTAGTTAAAAGCAATGGAGATGTGATCTATGGGGGTTTCTCCAGAAAAAATGCAAGAAATCAGTTTTTAGTCCGTTATTCTTTTTGAGCACTTTTAGCAGTTATTCCACATCTCTCCAGTCTCCACAAATTCATAATAGACAACTTGTTATAAGTCTGCATCACCCCAATCATTCCAAATTATTCCGAAGATGACACGGGAATCCCGGCACTTGAAAGGTCAAAAGCATTCTAAGGATCTTCAAAGTCAAAATGACTTTCTCAAAATTCTAAGCTAACCCAGCCCCTCCCCTTTTTACGTAAGGCTTTTAAAGATCCATTAGGATCGTTTTCAAAGTAAAGATAATCCAACCCGCTCTCTACCATTGGCCGATAGGCGTGACTATAGGCACGGATTCTTTAACGAACCGCTTAATAGAGTAATTTGCCCACGTGAAAAGCGTATGAATTCTTAGCCGACGATTAATTAAATAATAAAACAAAATTAAAGTTTCGATAAATGTTTTTTAATTCTAAAAAGGAAAATGGATTTGTGTAATGAATAAGTTTTCGCAATAAGATATTGACATTCAAAAAACATTCTAGCTCTTTTTAAGAAAATAATCAATATATTATACTAAGTTAAATAAAATAAAATAAAAAGAATTTAAGCCGTTAAAAATATTAATACATTACAGAAACTGAGACTAAAAGTATGTTCCCATAAAACGTTAGAATAAAATCAGGGCGGGCCAAATGGCGAAATTTTTTTTTATTTATTACATATATATTTTACGCTAACAAACGAGCACAAAAATCGCGGTTATTTGTTAAATGTTTAATGGAAACGCCCAAATGAAACGCTTGAAGGCGGTGCTAAATTAGGTTTAATTATGTTTTGTTCTTTCGATGCAAATTATGGAGCTTCAAGCTATCGTTATTTTTGTTTTGTTTTTTATTCAATTGGCTTAAAAATAAATAAAAATCATGAATTATAAACGTTTCAGCTTCAAATTAAAGTTAAGTTATTATAAATGAAATGAGTAAAAGGAGTAAAGTTTATTAAATATATTTTAAATGAAATTAATGAACTACAAAAAAAATGTCACGGGTACAATATTTGGCGATGGGCCAAGTTAGTATAAAGATACTGAGTACTTGATCTATCGAACAGATATCATATACACACTATATTGGGGCTATTTTTTTCTGATGCCAGTTTGGCAAAATCTTCGTTTTGAATACCAGTTACATACATAATTTTTAACTCTTTTCCATTATTAAAAAAAAATAGAAATAATAATAAATAAAATAGGTTTAATTAAAATTATAGAACAAAACAATTTATGTCATTTTAAAAAAGAAAATAAAAGTAAATAAACAATTGATTAAAAGATAAAGTACAATTGCCAGGTTATCATGTGAGGCATATATTTGCCTTTTTGTTGAAATTGCTCCACTATAGTGCGTATGTGACATCTGCGCCTAATTCTTCAGCAGAGTCTTCTAATTTGGAAAAAAATTGACCAATTAAAATAAATTATGAATGAAAGCAATATGATTTGATGCTTAGTATGCATTTAAGGGAGACCAAACTGATGCCATGAGCGGCTAGTTTAAAAGAAATGTCATATTACTCATCCACATTTAAATTTTTAGAAATGGGACATAGTGTTTCATTTAGTTATTTAATGTCAATTTAAGCATAGATGTATTGATTATTTCTTTACATTCCTGTTATAAAACAGAATTAACAATATCTGTGCTACTTTTTAGGTGCGTTCCTAATTATGTAAATACGTAGCACCTAGAGTTGTCGTTCTGTCCGTCCGTCTGTCTGTCTGTCTGTCCACATATAATAACGCAAAAACTACCCAATCGAATCTTTTGAAATTTAAAATATATAATTATTACATAATTTTGTCAAGTCATTTCAAGTTTTATGAGAATCGGATGAATAGATCAATTACAGGGACGATCAAAAATATTTCGTTACATTACGGTCAATGGGGAAAAATATTGCAAATTCATTTTAATCGTTTGAAATTTAAATTACATACTTATTACATAATTTTGTCAAGTCATTCAAAAGTACTCCGTTACATTACAGTCAATGGAAAAAAAAAGTTTCAAATGCATTTAAATAATATTAAACTCCTTCGAACATAATAATATTGATATGCATCATAAAGTACATATTATAATATAGATTTTGCATAATCTTTTGTGCAAAGAACTTTTGTTATTGATTTACAAGGGCACACAAAAGTATTCCATTACATAATGAGTGTGCAGAGAACATTGTTTGTTGCGCATTTTAATTGTAATTAACTATTTAAAATTTTATGAGATTGATATATGAGAGTAATATTTTTAAAACTTCATTATCGTACGAACGCACCTCATTTGCTACGCTTCACGTGCAATTTTCAACTTGTTTTTAAGTAGACATTTACAATAAGTAATGCCAAAATATAGACAACTGTCATCACTAATATTTAAATGGTTACCCCTGGAAAAGCAAATCACTTTGTGCACGCATTGCTGTTTTTGTGTTTTCCACTTATCGAAATGCTAAACAGTTGTTGTTAAACATTTAACATTAACATGTAAAACATTAGATTAATGTGTAATATTTTTTTTCTTAAAAATCCCTTTAAGTGATATCATTTTACATAGCATTAACGCATCGCTAACATATCATCAAATTTCACATAAAACAGAAAAAGTCTGCTCAAAATATCGCCACATTATCTTATTTTTTTAAAGTTATAAGCTAGCATATGAGCACAATTTGAATAAAATACACGAAATTTTCATCAGAATAGATTAAACGCTACCCTGATTTTCAATTTGAAATACTTTGGTTTATAATTTTACCAATGAAAAATTGCTACATTTACTTTAGAAAAACACCGTTTTCTGTTTGTCCCATAAATTTTCTGAAATATTTAATAATAATAAAATACGTAGGCTGTTTAATAAGTAATAAGACTAATTTGAGTTCTGCGAAATCACTCATCGGAATGCTAATTTCTGTGGCATAAAAAAGTTTGTTGTCTGTTTTAACAAAAGCGACCGATAGATGACGTGTCATGTTCCTGAGTATCACATGATTCAATATAAGTGTATTTGCAGACGCCTACTAGAGCAGCCAGTTGACGAAATGTTAACTTTAATTGAACAACGTTGCGCGATAAAATTTTGTGTTCGTCGGAAAAAATCACCATCGGAGACCTTTAACATGATACGTGAAGCTTTCAACGCGGAAGCTTCAACGATGTATTTTTCGCATGCAAAAAGGAAGGCAAAATGTGGAAGATATTAATCGTGAGGGACGACCTTCAACGTGCATCATGTTTTACAGCAGAACAACGTAGAGATTTTACCTGTCCCTCTATACAGTCCTGATCTCGCCCCATGTTTTTTTTCTAGCTGTTTCCTCAATTTAAGAAACCATTAAAAGGCAACCATTTTGCAAGCAACAAAGCATGTGTTAAGACTATGGAGGTGGTTTTCAAAAATCTCTCAGAAAACGGACTTTTACATGTTTTTAAGAAGTGGACAGAACTTTGAGATAAATGTACTGTGAGCGGCGGTAGCTATTTTGTAATACACTATGTAAATGATGACGATTAAAGCTATTCTGTATTTGTTATAATTTTAGTCTTATTACATGTTGAACAGCCCATGTGCATTAATGATAAAGAAATATTCCATAAGAGACATTTAGCAAATAAACTAAATATGAGATCTCATTCCATAAATAAATAAACATTAATCGAAATTTACTTATTTATAAGTTAGTTATATTATTTGATTTATGTTATTTTTACCTAGTAATGCGGGATTATGATAAGCTGTTGAAATCGGAATATTTATTGTGTTTAGAAAATTTCGATAGTTGAGCAATGCATTGTCATCATAAACACATTAAATTATGATTGTCAAACTCATGTGTCCCATATGCATAATTACTCATTTTCACAGATTACAAGCGAAAACAAATTAACTTGCTAAATAGCATGACACATTTCCCAGACATGCTTATTAAAAGCTTAATGATGGTTGGCTTTTGTCTATGATGCAAGAAACTTTTGTCCCTTAATGAAAATTTAATGAAGATAATAATTACATGCTTGTACTTTACATGTTATGATGACATCTATCAGTTTTACTTACATCATGAATTTCTATACTACTTTTCTTTTCCTTTTGCTTACAAATAGTTGTGATAGTGAAAGAACTTTTTTAAAACATAGAAATATAGTTTTGCACTTAAAAAAACTACCGAAAATTAGAATTGCCAAATCTCCGGCTTTTCGCACATACCACTTATATCTTAAAGAAAATGTGGTTCTTTTAAATCGCCGAAACGTTCCAATTGAATAAAACAAACTTTTCTGTATTAAAATACTGGTATCTTGGTACTGGTACTTGGCAGCTCTGCCAATCCATTACGTTTTGAAGCTACTAGAAGTGATTTTACTAAAGAGATACAAATTTATAATTTCTAAACTAGTTCCCCAAATAACTTCCCATTGAACAGGTAATGGCAAAATTTAACAAAAAGTCAAAATAGATGCCTCAATTTGGCGTTCATATTGAAAATTTCAGAAATTAGTACAGTTTTTGTATAATAATGGTGCATTAATTTCATTTTCTAATAGAAATTAAGAAGAGTCTGGAATTACTTCTAGTTCCGTAGTTTTAAGTACAGTTAGACTGTTTCTCCCAATGGCTCAGTAATTGAAAGACATTCATCCATAGACTGGGCGTAAAGTTGATGTCAACTCGGAAGACTCTCAAAGTGACTACACTGTTAAGCAGATTCTAATCTATTCACAAAACATTTATGTCCCTGTCACTAGACAATGATTTTCTGTTAATTTTTTTTATTACTTATAGGCAGGGAGACAGCTGCTGAAATCATCATCTCATCAAGATGACGGCTTAAATTTCAAATCTAATTGAAATTCGATTCGCGTATCACAATACAGTTGATCTGCTAATCTTGTTAAAAAACAATTATAAACCAGATTTTAATGGTTAACCTATAGGTTTACCGTTGCGTTTTCATGCTCCCAGACCGCCAATTTTTTATATCTTTGTACAGGAAAAAAAATTTTAAACCTACCGTTCAACCGCTACATTCGAGCCTTAAGGTGGTTTTTATTAAAATATAACTAAGCAGACTAAATGAATATAATTATTTTAATTAATTGTTGCCTAATTTTGGAATTTCAGTCGACAGTTCAATGGAATGATGATCGGTGTAATAGCACCCCTTTCAAAAACAACATTGATCAAAAGCATATTAAACAAGTATGAAAAATCATGCGTTAAGCATAGATTATGGAGCACTTTCCAACACTCTAGGAAATCTTTTTAAATGTTTTTCTTTTTAAGATGTTAACAAAACTCCGTTAATTAGCAAAATAAGGGTATATAACCAAATATGTATTCCAATGCTTATGAACAGTTCTGTATTTGACCTGTGAGTTGATATACATGCTATATAATATAAAAAATTTAGTTTAGCAAGAAAAAAGAAATTTCTTTTTCAGTGATTTGTACTAATAAATGGGAACATACTTGAAAACTTGTGTTCAGCCCTGTAGTTTACCTTGTACTTTTATTACACGTGAATAAGAAGCTAAAATTTATTTTAAATTCAAAAACTTCTGAAATAACATCCTTATAAATTATCATTCACAGGCGTCCATGTATCCAATTCTTTGCGTGGCCCTGTATATCATTTTATCTATATTCTGCAAACATTTCTTTGTAAATTGAATGCAATTCACCTTAAAAATGCATACCTTATTTAAGAACCACCTTTAAGTAATTTACGCTCATACTCAGTAACATTGGCGAGCTCTTTTAGGTAGTCCTGTATATCAACTATAACATTTATACACACCATATAATGTACAAATATTTAGTGAAACTTAAACGCGTATATCATAATTAAAAAGCAGCATATGATAATTAACATACATCTATCAGCCATCATCGAAAACATATACAGAACATCGGAAAGAATTTTCTATTTGAAATTTTTTGTGTGTTTCTGTAAATGCAATGTACATTATATTATGCAAGACAGTGTCGTATAATTAATATTAAACCTCAGTGACATATATCACTTTTATTATACATGAAAATTATTAATATATTGAAAACATATCGCACCCTATTCCCTCCTTTACCATTATCCAATGGAATATTTTTGTGTGGCCCTGTAAATGTATAATAGCAATTTTTTCCCCGCATATTATATAGAATGCATATTTTGGAGCACCCCTTAAATGCATATAAATTTTAATATGTTTGACAGGGTGTAACATCAAAATGCCTTTGAAATGATTTTTCCCCATAAGCCATAATGTAATGCAAAATTTTTTACTCTCCCTGTAAATAAACTAATCTTGGTAGAAACTTCATTTTCAATAGGATTCGTGCTAGGTTAAACGTCAATAACATACAAAAATTTCAGGGCATTTCGAGTGTATTTACAGGAGTTAAAGCGCGGCCAGACGGACAGACAAACCAGATACATAATCAGAATGCATAAGCAGAATAAATGCATAAGCACTTTTTAAATTTTTGGAAAGTGTTAACAACGTTAAAATTCATTTGAAACAATTTTTCCCACAAGCCGTAATGTAATGGAAAACTTTTGACTGTCCCTGTAAATAAACAAATCATGGTAGAAACTTCATTTTCAATAGGTTTCGTGCTGGGGTAAACTTAATAACGTCCAAAAATTTCACGACAATCTCAGTATATTTACGAGAGTTAGAGCGTGGACAGATGGCCATCCGGCCAGATGGACAGACGGACAGACAAATCGAATGCATAAGCACTTTTCAAATTTGTTGGAAAGTGCTAAAAGGAAAAAATCAACGAGCACTTGAAACAGGCAAATAAAAACATACATCTCAATCCGTATATTGCTAATATAAAATATCTATATCGGATAAAATAATATATTTGGACTCACTAAAACTTTTTCAGCATCTTGCAAAATATGTGTATGCTAAAATTTTGATTAATAACGTTCTTAAATTAATTTTAGTAAGTCAAGCATGTTGAACTAAAATCAATAATCCATTCCTAAAATATTTCGATCTTTTAAGTACGACATTAAGTAAATTGTTCTCCTTCGCAGATTGTTGATATTTACCGTCAAAATTGTATCCATATCTCATACAGATTGTGCTGAAATTCTTACAGGGTAATTAAATGTAATGTGATGTACTTTATACCTAAATACTTTTCAAGTTTAAATATTTGTGAAACGCAATAAATGTGTTAGTGAGGTAATTCACGAAACTTTCTTGTAAACTATATCATAACAAGTTATTTTAAAACTGAAATGCCTAATATCGTTTTGAAAAAGTTTGAATTTTTGAACTTTTTAGAATTTATTATTAGTTTTATTGTAGGAAGGAGAACGAATTTCTTTTCTCAACTTGTGATAATATATTTCAAAGAGTTATTTAATAAATTATCATTTGGTATTGTTTCACGAATTTTTGTATGTACTGAGTTATGTAAGGTTTCGTGGGCCATATTTTTACATAGCCACAAAGAAGATTCTTACAATTCAGCTTCTAAAAGCTAAAGTTTATTTGAATTATAGCATAAAACTTTGTAAATGCGTTCAGTTAGGCTCACTGTGGGAGACAGAAATTTACAAAATTACATTCTAATGTCTAAAAACAAAAAAAAATTACGTTTCATCTTTCTTTTTATAGGTCCAGTTGCCCCATCGGTCAAATAGCAAGTTAGGTCTGTGTTCCACAAGCATTTCTACTTTTAATTTGGACATCAAATTCTATATGAAAAAGCTCAAGTTACTTAAAAAAATATTAATCAGACACATTTCATAAATTATTTATGAACTAAAGAGCGTTGCAATTGAAACTTTTGTTGTCAAGGTGCATAAAAAAGTCGCAAATATAAAATTACTAGTGTTAGGTAAATATCGTCTGCAGCCAGTGAAATCTTTATGCTCCTTGATCTCATTTGGTGCGAATCTATGCAAGTTTCTTTTTCTTTCTTTTCGTGTGTGGAAACACTTGAATTTTAACACTGCTTCGGAAAGTTGAAAGGAATAGTATGTTATAACTTATAAGACACGCAATGGCTCGCATATTTTTTGCGTGAAATAGAACGCATTTTCAGTCCATATTTGGTTGTATTTAAGAAGAAAAAGAACCACCAGTGTTATGTTATAGATTTAAAACGCAAAATTATTTTGGTACAATTCTAGCCCGAGCACCAGTAAAAATAAAAATTGTAGAATAGTCCATTTCTGAAATGCTGCTTGATATCGTCTGTGACAAAAGATTATCTTTGGTTGTAAGGTATGTAATCTTTGAACATTATATTCATGAGTAAAACGAATTTGTATGTATTATTACTATGAGAGAATATTTTTTAAACATTCATATTAATGCAATTTAGAGCTAGATTTGAATTCAATTTAAGTAAAAATGATGAACTTGTAATCCTTAAAACAAAAATAACTACGCTAAACAGAAGAGTCGCAATTTTTTTTAAAGAAAATCGAATGTATAATCAGAGATGATGAGATTAATGTAACTGAATTAGAAGAAAATATCGAATATTAAAAGAGAAAGAAACCGAAATAAAAAATCTTGTTAGGAAATTTGAAAGTTTAATAACAGAACCTAAACAATTAGAAAATGAAATAGATGGTTCACAGGAAGTTGGTCAGTTCGGGCACCGGAACCGGTCTAAGACATCTTAAATTAAGCAGTGTATAGTGGAGATAGAAAAATATGGTTGGGCGGTATTGTAACAAAAAGTGTATTTGGTAGTGAGCCAATGAAGAAACAGTTTTTATTTAAATAAAAAACTAACGTTTATTAAAATAAATTAAATGCATACTTAAAACAATATATATGTAAATACTGTAACATAAAATGACAAAACAGATTTAAATTGAAACGAACGTAAGTTAATTAAATAATCATTTAAGTGAAATAGTTGGCATGACATACAGAATGTAACAAGCAGTTGTAATTCTTAAAGCAAAAATTAACATCAGCAAATTAAATCAAAGTTCTTCACTTACAACTAGCTTGACACTTGTTAGTCCAGTGGTCCGATCAAGAGATTTGAGTTTTAGATAATGTCCACATAATAAGTCACAAGAAGTGAAAAAGTAAAACACCGGGTATAAAACGAAGAAAAAATAACAATTATGCTGAGTGTTGATACTATGTTGAGTGAACATAGTATCAACAACAATTGTGTACTATATTCACAATTGTTGATATAACATAATAAAAAGTGAAGTAGCGGTCCTTCTATTACTATTTAGAACCAAAACTACCACCGTGCATTTTTAAAAACAAAATGATACTGTATTAAAATGTACTAACATATTGCAACCACATCTACATCAACACACAACACCCTTTAAATACACCGCCAGCATCTAGACACATCTGTGAAACGTCCTCTTTAAAAACGATCGTTTCCAGAGTTGAGCAAACACGCTCCTGCCTTGCGGCGGAAAGATAACACCAGAAACAACGATCTATCAACTGCAAATTGCCGATGTTACTGAGTGCCGATCGGCGAAATTCGATGATGTAGCATGTCAAAGCGACAGCAGAACGTACGGGATCGATACATCGATAATCGATAAATCGATAGTAATAATCAATAGTAATAATCGATAGTATAATCGGATGAAAGAGGAACGGATGCGAGGAAGTTTTAAACATGCGATAATGCAATATGGAATGGAATAAACAAGCGAATAGCAGAACTTGAGAACCAGAAAATAAACTGTTGCAGAAACGAAAGAAAAATAGGACTAACAGGTAAGGAAAACTGTAAGTGATGATTATATTACTTTAGCTATTATTTCTATGAGTGGTTATGGAAGTACTATGGTGGATAACCTCAGATAAAACAGATTTGTGGAAATTTAAGGGTGAAAAAATATTGAAAATAAAAAATGCTGAATTAAATAAAAGTTAAATTAATTTTCATGGTGTAAATTAAGAAAACGTTTTTGAGAATATTAAATTACCTTGGTTATCATTACCTACTTTTGCTGATAATATTACAGAGTGTATTTGCTTTTAATGGTCATTTCATTGCTTGCATAAACAGCAATACAAAAAAATTATCCACAGCAAATCAAAAACTTATTCACAACAGATTTATTTTTTTGTTCAATAACTTGATTTGATTATACTTCAAGGTACAATGATACATTCATTTTGATAATCACGACCTTTCACATGTAAACTGTACACTGAACTAAGTATCTTTGATTTGAGTTCCTTTTTAAATAAAAGACAGTCTTAACAATTTGATTATTAATAAGTTATGGCTCCTTATGTGAGTTCAAATAATTAAGATACATATAAAAAATATTTAAAAATTAAAGATAAAGTTAGAGTTCAAGTTAACCTGATTAAAAAAAAATTTCTAAACTTTTTTTTGCAAATGAAAAATTTATAGGGAAGAATATTGTAATTTGGGACGCTCGAATTTTGGGACATCGATAATTTTTAATAAACTATTGGCAACAATGATCTTTTGTTTATTTCTAATAGTGATCTGTAACCAACTGATCTCATCATAGTAAACGATAACATCAAAAGCATTGCATTAAGGACTTACAAGGAAGGTCTCCATTGGGGGCATACTCATAATTTTTTGAAAAAATACGAATTAAACTACTCATGTAGGTAATAAAGGATCAGTGAAAATTAGCGGCGGAATTACATTATTAGATATGTAAAAAAATAAAATAGTTTGGAATAATTGGCGTGAAAAGCTGAAAGCGACGCGGGATTTGGCGAGCAGTGCATTTCCTCGCCAAAAGCAGACGATTTTAACGAATCTGAAAATTCATTTTAATTGACTTCACTGTTAAAAATCTGCAGCATTTACTGCAACGTCACTCCACTACTTTTATAGAATATCTCTCTTCTGACCAATGAGAATGCTCCATAGCACTGTGAATTGACCGTGTCATGCACTGTTAAAAATCTGCTGCATTTTTTTGCAACGCACTCCACCGCTTGTATATAATATCTCTATTCCAACCAATGAAAAAGCTCCATTTCACGGCCAAGTAACCGTTTTCTATACAAGCAAGGGGGTGCGTTGCAACAAAATGCAGCAGATTTTTAACAGTGTATTTTTCAATTTGGAACAATTTTAAGCAATTTAAATTGTGTTTTAAATGATAAAATATATTAATTTGATTTTGTTACAAGTACATATAAACGTATATGACAAAATTACACTTAAAGTAAAGTAAAAATGCAAAACTAAAATTACTTAAACTAAACTTATTTAAATAAATTGAACATAGAAAGTTTTTCTTTAAAAAGTATTCGAAGCGTAAAAGCGTATTTTTCAAAATTTCGTTTTTTCGCCAACCGGAGATAAATCGCCAAATAAACGAATTTTTTATTATTTTTTTACGGACATTAAAAGGAGGTTCGCCGAAATTTTTTTATAAACATATATAACTATATGAGAAGAACATTCTGTAATTTTTTCAGATTTTTCTGGGTATGCCCGTATGGAGACCTTCCTTGTTAGTAAGAAAAAATTCACAACTCCAAAGTAGATATTTTACCCCATTCAAATTTCATTTTTTAACAATACATTTTTACAAAAAGTCAACTGCAATTTATATTTTTTAAAATGAGAAGATTTTTAAATTTTTTGGCTATGAGAAAATAATCATAGTGCTTTTAGATTTACTGTCATTTTCTTTTTACTTAAACCATGTGATTGTTTTACCTGGGGAGAGCAAAAATATTACACTTTGGGACGAAATGGTATAACAAATGCATGGTTTGTAATAATTTGCATAAATAAAAGTAATGTTGTTACGTATTTTACAGAAAATTTTACAAAACATGTGAAATACCGTAAAAAAAACAAATTAACTTTATTTTGGCTATATTTTATAATTGAACTAATGATATAAATTCCAAATATGAATCTGATAACTCCCGATAAATCTTTTTCATTCTATTCAATGCAGTTTTCTAAAGAGCACATGCTCTGATGTATTTTTCTGGGTTTTGAATCAATTTTAAAGGATACGATTATGTATTTTAGTATGTTGTTAATCATGGATAATATAACAGCTATATTTTGATTCTTACAACAGGGAAATGCCGTGAATTTGAAATTATTTTGTTTACAATTCCCATCCTGTTGTCTTTGAGGCGTACAAAACATACTACAAATCTTGTGCTAATGAATGGATGATGTCACATTTTAGAGAGTTAATCAAAATATATAATGCAGTAGAAGTTGTTGGAAATGCATTTTAAAAACCTTTTACACCATTAAATATCATTAAAGATTTTCAAGTAATAGGCATTTATTCAATCAATAAAAATTTATTCAGTGAAGACGAACTTTTAATAAAAGGAATCTGATAGCCACTTCATTCAACTGAAATTTTGAATGAAACAGCTGAATTTACAGCAGCAAATGTGTTATCGGTAGCATGCATAATCAATGTTGAATCCACCCAATTTTCTCCAGGAGGGATTTCTGTGGCTCTGGGTTGGGGGATACATTACACTTTTCTATCATTGAAAGCACAAAATATCAAGTTTTCTGGGGGAGAGGGGACATCGCATTGCTTTAAGAAATAATGTCCCTCCCGGAGCACCCCCTGAAATTAACATTGTACATAGCAAGTTTATCTTCACATTCCCAAAATGCCACATCCTCACTAATGATTATGTGGTTTTTCATTGCAGAAGCCTGTAAAAGAAATGTCTGTAGGAGAAAAACGAAATCTTGCATTTTAAGAGTTTCTTTAGTAAAAACTGAAATTGAAATTGCCAAGCAGGAAACTGGGTAGCAAGAATATGAAATAAAGTACCATCTCCAGAACAAAATAGCAGTTTTGAATCTGTTAATGATACACTCATTTTATCTAGTACTGAAGATGGTGAGAATATGGATTATGATATACCACAGATGTGCTAGAAGTAAGAAATTAAGGAAGAACATTATTTTCTTACAAAACTTTTTGGGAAAAAATATTCTCTTCCTGTTTCTGAAATTAGCTGACGGGTTTCCTTGAAAAAAAGGTCTTGTTGGCGCAAAATTAGTTCTTATTACTGTACAAAATTTTGTATTATTTATTGTGCAAAGTTATTTATTAGTTATATGTTTATTGGCTGAAATATGTAATATGTCCCAAGGTGCAGCATATTATCTCCCAAGGTACAACAGGACTTTGTATCTTGAGATAGTTTTCCTTCCCTACTTCAAATGAGGGAAAATCTTTAATTTTCAAACTGCCTGAATTTTTAAAAATATATTATAGAGAGAAAAGTTGGGGCATTGAAATGCCGAAATTTTAAATCTGATAATAATAATCGAAGTAAGAAATTAAAACATGGAAACTGTCCCAAGGTACAACACTCTCCCTTACTTCGTATGCAGTATATTAGACAAAATCCTCTGTGTGTCGCAGTAAATTCTACCTGCATTTGTGTTCCAAGTGACTTTTTAAATAAAGTGCTTTTATATCCTTTTGATACTTTGTCTAGATGTTTTTTATCACTTGTGCCATATTTTCGCATCTTTAAGATCTTATGGAATGAATTTCGTGGATGTGGAAAACTTCTGAGCGACGTTACATTCGAAAAACCGTCTGGTCCTTAATTTTTGCACACCAGTGTTTTTGAAGCAGCAGAATTTACGGAGCGCGGCGCGCGCATTCTGGCCTCGGTCTTTTCGAATTCCTCTCTTATTTCGACACTCTATAGGTAGCCAGGTTTGAAGTCCCAAATACCGATACCAGACATCTCGGATATTTTTTACACTATTTTAATTAACTCAATTTGTTTTTTGAATGGAATTTTGTAATCACATTTTTACTCACTTCCTGATATCTTAGAAATATGAAAATTATTTTCCAATGACAATACAACCTTTTTAATTTTTTTAAGTCTTAATTATAAATTACTAAGTTAGTTTTATAGAATTTTCCATTAGCCGTAATACATACTTTCAACTAACAATTTTTAAGCCAAAAACAATATTTCAATGTAGCGTGATGCTCATCACATTTAACACCCGTATTTGCTATAGGCGGATGTGATACTACACGTACTTGGCCGACTTCAAAGTCGCAGCAGTTACGTCATGACTCTGAAAATAATGCCACATTTTTTTCCCTTAAGTTGCTACGTATAAGATGTTAATTTTATTTTACTTTATCTTTAAATTTGCTTTAAAACATTATGATAATTATTTATTTAAGAGTCCTCGTGTATGTGCAGAGATGTATATTTTTATGAATGTTACCTTTCACATAGCTATAAATAAATAAGTTTAGTAAATTGATCCGCTCTGTTAAACAACTTATAGATGTTCTCAAAATAAATTCAGTAAATGTAAGAACAAATCATCTTTTAATGAACAAAAATAAGAATTCCGAAACTTACACCACAAAATTTTTAGCTCTTAGAATAATGAGTAAGAATAGTTTTACTATTAACAAGGGGATATTTTTAATATTCCATAGTTTTAATAGTATTTAATAGTATTATTTCATGTTTTAAAATAAGTGTCATCACATATGAGATATTATAAGCCAGATGAGAAATCTAAGAAAAATTTCTTAGTTTAAATATACCATGTCAAAGAAAATAACGACATTCAATTTTTTTCTAGCAATTGTTTAAATATGATCTTCTTTCATTTTTACTGAAGGAAATTAAAATACATAGTCTGTAGTTGTTATTTATTCAAGCTGTCGTTAAACATGAGTTACCCTTATGAGTAACATTTAAAAATTTTCTTTTACATCTACACCAATATGTACATTATTCATGATGCATTGATCTCTAAAATAAGTAGGACAAAGTGATTTACATAAGAATAATGATAACGATGTTATTAAAATCACATTAGTATGAGGCGATTTGTAAAACACCATTTGAGAAGTCTAAGCAAAATATTGTTTCCTTTTACAGTCTCAAGATTTAAAGCTACGAGTCTGAAAAGGGATATAAAAAATTATACTAAATCATTAAATTCCAATTGTTCAAAAAAATATGACTTTCGTTTTTAAATACTGGCAAATACTTCTAATACTTAACGTTAACGGAGTTAATATAACTGCATATTATTATATTGCAGTTCCTAATAAATTTAATTTCAAGAAAAAATATATCGAAGCTACTTTTTTTATTTCCAATTTCGCTTCAATATTTAATCTCTTTGAATATGACATGCGATATAAAATTTTCAATATTTAAAAAAAATCAATATTTTATGAAAACCAATATCTGTTCTACTATTTATTGTTATGATTTTTAAAGCAAAAATATTCAACCATGTAGAATTGATGTAAAATCTTAAATAACTTGAAAGCTGTAATTTTAATAAGAAAAAAGTTAGTGTTAGTTTTAGCCCTTATTTGATAAGGACAAGACGCAGTTAGAACTGATTCATGATACCCCGAAACTATATTTATCTTGAATGTATAATTATCTCATATAAGAGGTTATCTGGATAATAGTAAACAAAGATGAAAAGTACTGGTTTTATTCCGAATCTGGAAGTGATCGCTGCCTGTACTTTGAGGGATGACCACCTGAGAACAATACTCTGCTACTGGCTTCGTGTAGATGGCACATATTCGATAATATAATCTGAAAAATATATTTTCCGCTGATAAACTGGATGGGTGGTAGAGACAAATAAACCTGGAATAGTCCTCTCTAGTCAGGTTTTATTTGTCCAACTTTTATTCTACATGTTATTCTAATAAAATGTTCTCGAAATATTTATGAAAATTTAAAAATAATTTCTATTGTTATCTATAATATTTAAAATATAATAATACACAATTCTATTAATAAATATCATTATTTTTAAAAACCTCTGATTATTTATTTCTGATCATTGTATATATGTATTATAATGCATACAATAGTACTTTAAAGAAAGTAAAGATTTTCATTTTAATGTAGATATTTTCTTTCATAGATGGCATTTGCATTTGGTAAATATTATTAAGATCAATCATTTTCAATATTGGTTTTCCTAACACTTTACATTAGAATCATTAACAAAATTTAAGTTCACTCAGTGTTTATGACAACGCTGTTATTCGATAGAATTTTGCGATTCACGAATACAATTCAAATTCGTTATTTAAAACCCAGATACGACCACTAGCCTCACATTTCTTCCTGAAGTAAAAAACGCTCCATTTTTTTGTCTTTACAGGAATACATATCTGAGCGCGCGGCAGTTCACTTCAAGTATATGGTATACGGTCGTCTTGAGACATTGTTACTCTTGATAGTTCCCTAGCAATAACTATCTTATCTTTTTCCGGCTTTACAATGGCTTTGGGTACAGCTGTTTTGGATGTACTTAGTTTTAGATGTAATATTTGCTGCTAGAGAATGACCAGGATTCAATCGATTCAGGAATGAAACGAGGTCAACAACGTCTGGATACAATCATGTCACCGGTTGAATAAATGTACGAAGAAGTGGTTGGCGCAGCTAAGCGTTTAAAAAAAAGTTTGGATTGACATAGCAGATAGTAAGTGTTCTGAAATGTTTTCATAAGCATCGAATTCCTTTAAACTTTTGTTAATGATTTAATTGATATTATGTCTCACACAGAATACTTGATCAAAGTATTTATTTCCTGCAAAAACAGAGAAGTGCGTGTCCTTTTTGCATTTGTATAGCTATACAAAGTGCTTTACAGAATATAAGTTCCAATAGCGTCTGTTGTGTATGGTGAATGGATGGAAACGCTTTTCTGTTTTCGTTCCATCTAAGAGGCCACAAGTATAGTGGTAATAAATACATCGTGTTGAATGCGGGCCAGCAAAACATCCATAAAGACATGACAAAAAAATATCTTGATTGCACTTCACTAAGATTTTTAATAATAATATTAAATCAAAAAACTTGAGAGAAAATGAAATAAAATAGGAAGATGTTACCTGAAACTTGAAGATTGATGACTGAGACAACATGAAGAATAATCACTGGAGACGATATTAAAATTTGAAGAACAAACTTTATTTATTTATTTTATTTTTATGAAAAAAAATGAAGATATGGTTGCTTATTTTATAATAATTTTTTTGAATCACTTGATAAATGAGATCTATCTTAATATTATAGATCATACAAAACATTTGTGACATCTTCAATCATAAAAAGAACATTGAATCTGAAGAGCACTCTTTCTTCTTTTGGGGATGCCGTAATGATGAGATTACATTTTTTTTTTTTTTTTAATCTTCAAAATCGAAAACTTCTTTTTTTGCGAGAACAATATTCTAGCATAGCTCCAATACGATACTTTCGAAATAAAATACCTGGCTCCAATAGCTATAATTCCACGAAAGAGGGCGGTCGTCTAATAGTCAAAATATTGAAAATAAATGAAAAATAATACATTTTTCTTCATAGAGTTTTCAAGGAAATAATTCTTCGTAAAAAAATAAATGGCATGGCTGACAAACCACCAGAAGGATTAGGTCGTAGCGGTGGAGGTGCCTTACTCACTCCCAAACCGTCAACTGACAACCGGCCGTCTCTGAGGGCAGTGCAAAGAGAAAGGGTTGCTGTAATATCGCAACTCGCCAAGTTGGCAAAGCTAGAATGGGCGAAGCGAGAGGGAAAAGCCAAGCTACGTACAAATACATGGGGAAATATGAATTTAATAGCATAAATATGATAGTATTTTAAAGAAGCAAAGCCAAAAAGGTGGCCAGGAATTTAACTGCTTAAATCACGTCATCAGTAGAATTTAATTTCATAGGCCAAGGGGAGGGCTTAATTTAACGGAAGTAACCGCCTCAGAGAACTTTGGAGAACCTTCTAGAAGCATTTTAAACCGGAAGGAATGAATTCGAAAAACATTTTACCGTTTTAGAATATTCGAAATGCTACGTAAGGAAGAAATATTTACAGGAGAAGGCATCAAAAGAGACGAAATCGAAATAAACTTTAAAATGAGAACATTAATGAAAAATGAATTATGGCTAATAAAATAGTTGATACAATTAAATTAAAGTAAAATATGGCAGGGGTTTACGAGTAACCACCACAGCGTCTAACCCATGGCTACATATTTTAATTAATTAGAAATTATCATTTTGGCATTTTATAATATTAATTATTTACCGCACTATTTATCAAATATATGAACAGCATAAAGATCAGAAAGTAAATTTTTTTATCGGTTAAGCGTAAAAATCTCATAGTAACTTTTAATGCATATTTTCACAACGATAAATCAAAGATAGCTGTTTATAATTCTTATTTATATTGATGCTGTAACAATGGTGTAGTTTCAAAGGTTTACACTGGTTACCCCTCTGGATCCCAAACCGCCAGGACCACCCGATATATTTTGAGATATTTTAATTCCCACCAGAAAATTAAAATAGCAATCTTTGCTTTAATTAATAACAGAATTTTTAATTGTTTAAATAAAACTAAATTAGCCATTGAATGTTTGTGGTGTGAAATCAGATTTTCTGAACTACATTATGTCTAGAATGCATTCTATCATGGGAATTAGAGGATTAAATAACAGAGGGCGAAACCGAAAAAAACAAATTGGAGAAAGGGGAGTTAGGAAAATGAGGGGAAAAGAGATCAATCCTTAAATTTTATTGAATATTAATCAATGGGCAGTTTAATAAATGACTGAAATTCTTTGCAAATACATTTTAAAGAGATTATACAAGCTTTGCTGTAGTTTGAAAAAAATTAAGGTAAATTCAATTGTGATAAATATTTACTTTTTTTTTTTTTTTTTTTTTAAGAGTCTATACATTGTAATAATCGTTTAATGATGCTTTTTACATGAACAAAACTACCACCTTTGAGTCACTATTAATTAATTATTAATTATTGTAATATATAAATGTTTTATAACATTAGAATTATTTAACATGTTAAAAATATAGATGTCAGGTTATGTCTAAAATTTCCGAGTGCTTTCAGCCATATACTAGCCATCATCATCGGAGTTAAAATTAAGCAATGCTTCAAAGATCTACACAAGTTAAGTAGTAGAGGGCGATACCAAAAAACAACTAAAAAAAGAGGAAGGGAAGGAAAGAAACAGATGAGGTGCTATAAAAAAAATGAAGAAGGGAGGGGATAAATCCTACATTTTGATTGAACATTAATAAATGTGAATTGCTGAATAGTTATATTTGGCAAAAAAAAATATCTGTTAAATCTGAAGAACTTATTCAAGACTTGTGTCAGTTTGGAATTTTTAAGGTGGGGCAACTGCAACGAATTTTTTTTTTATGTGTTTTTGGGAAAAAGAAGCTATACATTATAATAAATGTTTTATTTTATTATTTACGTGAACAAAACTTGTATTTGAGAGGACGCAAATTTTTATGTCAATAAAGAGTTGCGCTTGTTAATAAATATATCAAAATATTTTAGATGCGTGTATGCAGAAAAGTCTAAAATTTTATAAATATTCTTTTAAAATTTTCACTTGAAGATAAACATTTGTGTAGCATACAAACAAAAGGACAGCTTAGCTATTCCTTCAAATGATCGATTTTACAGATTTCCCTCTTTTTTATTACTACACGGTTTGTGAGGCGATAAGAAAGAATTTTTTCTCCATCATAAATGATACATAATTTCTCTTCGATCTCTGACATAGAAATAAATAGAAGTAGTATAATATCATATTTAACTTATTTTGCTGTCATGATTTTTGGCATGGAAAATAGTAATGTAGATAGTTTTGATAAATGACTATATTAAGTAGATTTCATATGAAAAGCTACCTATCGTGGTTCTTATGAAAAATTTTTAGAGATCTACACCAATCATGACTATTAGATCCTAAACTACCACCAATAAAAAAATTTTATCTGTCTATCTATCTATTTATCTGTATATATATCTCTTTTTATGGACACGATAATGTAATGATTTTGCTCAAATCTCTGACAAACTAATACATATAATCAAGGGCATAAAATCTCAATCAAGTTTCTTACTAGGCAAAATCGTACCAAGGGCGTAAAAATAGGGAGGGGGTGAAAACCGAAAAAAACGCGATAACTTCTTAATTAAAACAGATATCGTATCAGTTTAAAGTTTATTTTCATAAAATTATTTGATAAAATTTTTGATAAAATTAAAAATGGGTTCAAAGAGTAAAAAAACAGAGCTTTTCGGAGAAAAAAAAAATCAAAAACATTCTCAAATCTCAAGATATTAAATCTAATTAAATTTATTATTAATTTTTTTAATATTATGTAATTTTTTTGTTTTTAGAAGCTTTTGATAGGAGGAACTCTTTTTGAAAAAAAAAAAATTAATCAAAAATAGGATTTAAAGGAAAAATCATATAAAGGGTGTATTCAAATCAAAACTACTTTTATTCTGATTCATTTTTAAATTTATTTTGCTTTCAAACACAAACAGTTGGCATGTTCTCCTATTTACGAACTATATAATGTGATTATTGGCCAGATTTTGGATATAGGTAACATATATTTTTTTAAAATGCTGTCAAATTGATCATTTTGAACAGAATTTTACAAAGAGTTCGTTATTGAAAAATTGAGAAAGTATTAAATTTTTGTATTACATAAAACCTACTTTCTATGACATATTTTATGCGATAAAATCAGACATAATGTCTGTAAAACATAAATATTTTAAGCTGATATCTCTTCACAAATTATTTTTTCACAACATTTTTAATGATCTGGATTGCATAAAGAGTGTTGTTTGACCATTTCAGTATCTTTGGTTGCAACTTTTTGGAAAACTTTGAAATTCTTTTAAATATGAAAACTTCAAGGGTGGCTCAAATTTCTCCTATGAACATTTCTCCCCATACTCCAATTTAGTGATATTTAAAAAAAAATAATACTTTAAAAAGTCAATAGTTTTAAAAGGAAGGACAATTATGCAATTTTTTATTTTATTTTATTTTATTTTATTTTTATTTTTATTTTTATTTTTTTACGCTGAAAAAAAGCATAGTCCAAATAGAAATACAGTTATTCTACTTTTGCGTATTGTTAAATTTTCAAACAAATAAATGAATTTTTAAAAAAGTCTTCAATTTTTTTAACATTCTGGAAATGATTAAAAATATGCATAGCTAATTATGCATCGCATTTTAAAAAGATATTAATTTCCTTAAATTTAAATAATGACACAAAGAACATTTCTGTAATCTATAATGTAAATACATTTGAAAATTTTCTTATAAATAATCTTTTGCGTAGAAAGACTCGCGCCTACGATTTCCATAATTTTAAACAATTTCATAAGAAAAATTTTAGTATTCTAAACAAGTACATTTGTAAATTTTGCTTATAAAAAAGTTTTCTTTTTTTAACGAAAAGAAAAGACTGCCGCCCTTTTTATACAATTGATAGATTTGCAGTCACCCTTTATCGTTTATTAAAATTCTCTGAATATATTCTAGTGGCATTAAGAAAGTGCATTTTCTGTCAGTCATAAATCATAGGTAATTTCGCTTTCTTCCGTATCGCATGAAAGTTTACAGAATGAGTTTAATACGATATTTAAATTGTTCTTTATTCATACATTTATGACGTAAAAAAAAGATAAATTTCTAAATTTATTTTGTGCGTGGAATTGAAATATTTATTTTTCGAAAAAATTCATGCTGCGTTTCTTATAACTTAAACATTTCTTTAATCACTACAAAAAATAAATCGCTTCTTAGTTTTTCTTACTTTTATTTGAATATTTAAGAAAAAGAAAGGAAATGAGATTAGTCATACAGGGTTTTTTTTCAGGATGTTTATACTGACTAGGGATCTGCAAGAAGTGTAAGTCACCAATTTTGACGAAAGCAGTATCGTTGAAAAGATCTCATCATAATCAGTAAAAAACTCAATAGAAGGACCCCTCGGAAATGAGCCGTTTTGGTGATATTTCCGAAAACTTATGTTACGTAGCTAGCGCACACTTACTGAAAAACCACAAAAAAATTAGTCTCGATTTTTCACGAAATTGGTATTATTAGAAATATCTCAAACGTGTGGAGTAAAAAACTCTGATAATTTATCTTATGTTTCTAGTGGACAGTTATTTGGGAATCGCAAAATAATATAGTTGACGAAAGTGTGATTTTGATGAAAATGCTGTCGTTAGAATGATATGTATGCTAGTCCTACATGTTTTTTATTCCTAACGAAGATATCTTTCCAAGGATGTCACTTTCGTCAAAATCGAGATTATTTTTTTTCGGTTCCCTAATAAACTTGCACTAACTGTAGGAAATAAGTTGTCAGACATCTCGAAAACGGACCATTTCAGACGGGTAGAAGCACTGACATTTTTACTACTCACGAGATCTTTCCAACGCTACTACTTTCGTCAAAATCGAGACGATTTTTTTTTCAATTTCCGAGTAAGTGCGCATGAGCTACGAGACATAAATTGTCGGATATCTTGAAAACGACTTATTTCCAATGGATAGTTCTATTAAGTGCTTTACTAATTATGATGAGATTATTCCAACGATGCCACTTTCATCAAAATAGGTGACTTACACTTCTTGCAGCTCCCTAGTGAGTGCCCATTGGTTATCAAAGAATGTTTTACATAGCATATGTCGTTAGCGCAGCAGCCAGCCACCACTTATTATAATCGTCACGAGTTCTCTTTTTTAGGTAGATTTCGTATGAAATGCAACCTATTGCGATCGCTCCTACGTTGGAATTTATGAAAAATTTTTGCAGATCTACGCCGATCATGACCTCTAGACCCCAAAACTACCATCAGTAAAAAAGTGTATATATATAAATATATATATATATATATATATATATGGACACGATAACCTCTAAAGTTCCGCTCCAATCTCTTCCAAATTGATACATAAAATCAAGGGGTATAAAATCTCGACTAAGTTCGTCAATGGGCAAAATCGGTCCAAGGGTGTGGAAATAGGGAAAGTTTTTGTGAAAACCGAAAAAAACCATACCTTCTTAATTAAAATAGATATCGAATCGGTTCAAAGTTTATATTACTTCTTAGAAATGGTCCAAAAGTTTATGTATGACAGATTTTTGATAAATTTAGAAATGGGCTCAAGGAGCGGAAAAAACAGGTTTTTTGGGAGACAAAATTCATAACTTCAACAATTCTCAAGATATCAAATCTAACTAAAGAGTATAGCCAGGTTTCTTAGCAAAATATGCCCTTGAGTCAACCTCATCGAGTCCTACATGGATCGATAGCCCATAAAAAGAAATTCATTTCTCCCCACTTTTAAGTTTGTATCTCAAGACCATGGGGGGGGGGTAATGGTCCTAAATGCTTGGTTTGGAAAAGAGTGTATTGTGACGAAACTACTAAGCAGATTTCAACGAAAAAAATAAAGGATGTAAAAAACCACCATACGAATGTTTGAGAATTTTTCAGATTTTTTTAAACAATAGAACAATTTTTCTAACATTTTTCCTGTATTTAAATGTACATTTTAATTAAAAATAAACTGAAATTTCTGAGTGACCACCTTAACTTTTTTGCATGAAATACTATGACACATGATGCATATTCACTATCAATTTCAACTTTCTAGGTATGGTGCATCATATTAAAAAAAGGGCAAAATCATATTCCCGCGGGAATGTGGGGCGTGTCTCGGATATATTTCACGCCTACTTTTTAAAATACTGTGTGAATTAATATGTGAGATTTGAAAAGAAGGCCTTGAAATGCTGGGTTAAAGCTGCTTTACTTTTGTATTTGTTGTTGTTGTTGTTGTTGTTGTTTTCCTAAAGCTTGTTTCTCATCGCCTTCTATTTTAGAGTTCTAATGAATCAACCCAATGCTGCAAATTCAAATCAACAGACAATCTATAAATTGTTTGTGATCTTCAATTCCTAATACTTTCCAAGATGCTTCAGTTGGTCTCACATATATGCTATCAACAGATGAAGTAATTTCATCATGAATTTCTTCAATGATTTTTCATGTATTATTATCCAATCTTTTAAAATTGACTTAAGATCTGTTATATCATTTGTGAATATGTTTGTGAATATATTTAGTTGCTGATACTGAAGTACATTCCACATAATTATGACAATAATAATGCATTAGAAGATAAGGGTTGTAAGGAGCCACTATTGTATTGTCAACTGATGCTAACTGTCCACCAACTTTCCTGTTATAATGATTTGTTTCTGCTTTATTATTACGTAGTTCATAATTGGGATATTCTTTTTCACTTATTTTTGTAAGACACACCAACGTTTTTGGGTTTGGTTTAGTTTGGTTTATTTTATGTCGGCCGATTATCTTCACATGGGATATAGGGCCTAAAAGAGGTGGGATGCCCTCCGTGGGGGTCTTTCTAAGGGAACCTAACCCGTATTTACGCAAGGTTCGAAGAAAACCACGGAAAACCCCGAACGGTTTGGCCGACAGCCGCGATTGGGCTCGAACCCAACTCCTGCCGTCTACCAGTTGAGAGGTGAGAACCTCTCGGCCACTGGTGGGGCCCAACGTTTTTGTGACTTTTAAATTGCCATACTTGCGGTATTTCTATCGATATGCAACTATCAATTTCTTCTGGAGTTTTTAATTTTTGACCATTTTTATTGCAAAACTCTTGTGTGAATATGTCTACGTTTCCTAAACACTATTGTACAAACATACACAGTGATACTCCAAAATATATTTTCTCTTAGTTTTCCTTCTAGAACTGCAATTAATTTTAAATGGTTAAATTTTATTGTATTTAAAGTTATTCAATGCATTCTTCATTTTTGGTGTACCAAGATAACATGTCATCATTAAAAAAAGATCGGATCTCCCATACTTTCTCACAGAGGCCATTTCATCTTGTAATAAATGTTACATATGGCATGGACTTCATATAAGCGGAAAAGGCAGAACAAATACATTTCACAGTTTTGTTCGATTCTAAAAAAATTTGAGGGGTTTGTTCCACTTTTCGAGACGTGATAAATGAGTTCCTAATAACATTCAATTCTCAGTTTAAATTAATTAAATAAATGGTAAATAAGACTGATTTTCTATATTAATGTACGCGTGCATAACATTGTGTTAGTCCAATCTGCTTCCATAATAAATAGGATTGAGCTTATTTATGTTTTTGTACATTAAGTCATAAACATAGATTGCAGAACCCATGTGTGTTTTGCTTTATTATTTCTTCCCTGGAACATACATGGTGTCCAGCCAAAATCCCCACACAAAAAATTTAATGACATTTAATGTTTTTAACCCCCTGTAGATGAGAGAAAGAGAAAAGGGTAAATGATGTCACTTTCGCATTATTGATAGTCATTATTTTCTCTATAAAATTCTAAATAAAATCAAGGAAGAAATTTTATACTCCTTGAATTAGTTTGAACTGTTACTATTTTATGTATTCCTTTCATATATAGAAATTAGTGATTCTATAAAGTTGTTACATTAAAATTTTTAAAAATTCCAAAGTTATATGAATTAATAATGTTTTTTATTGATTTTTTCTCTTCTATAAACGTTTACATAAATGAGATAATTTGTTTCATTATTTTTTGAAATGAAAAATTAATATAAAAATAATAGTCCTTATTTGTTTATTTTACACTTTTCTTAAGCGTTTACATAAATTATGTCATTTGGACGAATTTATTGAAATGCATCGGAATACTTTTTTTTCACGTTTCAGAACGAGTGAGATGATAAAATACATTAAGCTTACAACAATCTATTCAAAAACTATGCCATCTATTAAACTTCAACGTGTTACGTCACACACAAAGTTACAAGAATTTTTGGAAAAAAAAGATATTAATTATACTTGCTTATATTATTCTATTATTACCACTGAGTTTTATAATAGAACACAGATAAAATTTTCAGGTACATTTTCTGTTGCCACCGCTTCAATATTTTAACGCGTACAACTAACAAACATTGTACTTTGCTTAATAGAAAAAAACAGAAATTTTTTCAAACATTGAGAATATTTAAAAATTACTTCTGATCATTCTTATAACACCTTTCATATCTTTATGAAAAATACTGTTGAAGATTTAAAAATTTCTTATTAAGTTTATATACGATTTTATATTCATGTATTTTAAAGATATACATTTGTAATGAAATTGTTCAAAACTTGTATTCACTTAAATAAAAAAGGTAATTCAGGGAAAAGTATTAGAGTTTCGTCAAAACTTGAGATCAAAATCCAATGGTAAAATATTTATGACATATTACCCTACGGGGAAGGGAGAAATTGTGCTTTGTCTGCGTAATTTTTCCTCAATAATTCTTTTTCCTTGGTAGACTGCTGAATGCAATGCAACATATTAGGAATTTGCTCCCAGTACGGATTTTTCTCAGAGAATATCAGCCCCCCCCCTTCTCCGCATGTCTCATACATGCAAATAGCTAAAAGGACTAGATGAAATACCATCTTCTGATTATAGCGGCACAATTTTTGTCACAACAGGTGAATCGATACTAACGAATAAAACAGGCTATTGCAGTGCATTCCAATTGCCTTTTTTCTCAAATAGCTCTTTTCGTACACTTGTATTTGTACATTCAAGCATGAGGTGACTCCAGCAGTCTCTGGAAAAAAAATACGTGAAATGCCCCATGGTAGCCTGACTTTTTTGTGAGACTCGAGGCAAATGTTCGTTTACTTTATAAGATATATAAAAATAGGTGTTTTTTAAATTAAGGTGTAAATTTGATTGATTTATAATTTATGATGATTTATGATTAACGATTCTCCTGTTATGATTTTCTAAGGCGTTAAAGAATCATTTTGGTACAACAAATAATTAATTCTTTCTAGATTTAGCTAATTATTTAACAAAGAAATGACGGCTACATTCCCTATAACATAAACATTTATTTAATCACTGCAAAAAAACAGATGATTTTCACAATATTCTCAACTGCATTACAATTTTTAATAAAGAACTAATAGAAATTCAGCAAAAAAAAAAAAAAAAAAAAAAAAAAAAAAAAAAAAAAAAAAACTACGATTTAAAAAGGCAATATTTTTCCTTTAAATAATAGACTGCTGAAACCTATCAGTGTTCCAAATTTTATTTCTGTTTTAAGTTTTGATTTGAATGAAAGACGATGAAACATAAATGCATTTTATGAGCGTTGTTGAGCTTTAATAAAAACATTTCATTTTATGATTCACCATATAATTCTTCATAAAATAGTTAAACGTATAAATCTTAAAGAAAAGTTAAAAACAAAATAGATTTATTAAATAAGATTGTGTGCAAAAAGGAAAAGAAAAGAATGCGCGTCTATTCACTCATATGATGGATTTACAACTTTTTTTATAGAAATCTCGGAATCTTTGCTCCTGGCATTAAAAAATGCATTTTCCTTCATTCATAAATCATTGGTAATTTCGCATCACGTTCTTTCATCTAAATAACAATAAAAAGCTTAATATGACATTTAAATGACGCTCCTGTCATGTTTTTCTTAGAAGGAAAGAAAGTAGAATTACAGAGACTAGCTTATTCTTCGTACATTAACCTAAATTTTTCCTTGCTTGAAATAGGGAAAATATTTTATATTTGCCGAAGAATTTAAAACAGAACAGATGATAAATTATTTTTTTTAACTATACAATAGGCAAAGATCTTTTAAGTTTTTCTGGATTTTTATTTGAATTTATATTAAAAACCACATAAATATACAAAGAGAGATTTAAAAAAAATCATTACCTAGCTGACTGCTAAAAGATTTAAATTTATTTAATTTGTTTTTGCTATTTTAAGTTTTTAGCTGAATGAATGATAATAGTTTAAAATACTCTTCTTGAAGTATTATATATTTAACACGTTGAGTGCTACTTAAGTCACCGGTGACTGACATTGAACTTACCCTTAAGCCGCTTCAGTCATCAGTGACTGATTATATTGGGATTGTGCAACTGAAATCTTACTTCGCGATCGAAATAACGGAAAGGCAGATAAAATAAACTTAGCACTCAACGAGTTAAGGTATGTGCCTACCCTCAAATTCATGTTTTTGTGAAATTTTTCGATTTTAGTTGTTAAGTAGAAAACTTTTAAGATTCCAAAAAGACCTAAATTTTAATTCAGTAATAATTAGAAGCAAACTTTTAGCCTAAAATGTAAACCCGAAATGAACATTCAGAAACTAGAAGTGATCCATTATAGAGCAGCTCAAAGATAAACAATGGATTTTAATGTACAAACTAGCGAGCTACGCCCGCTAGCTGGGCCACTTTTTCCAAACGAACCTCGGTATTAAGCAGTATATAATAAGCAAAAAAATTCATTTAATAAGCAAGTCTTGGTGTTCGAATCCTCAAGCACAAAAAAAGTAAATTAAAGAGCCATGGTCCCGTTAAAAATATGTGATTTCTCACTGTGGGCCACGTGCACTTGAAAAAAAAAAGATTGTGGATCGGAGCTATGGTCGCTTCGCGCCCATAGTCCCGTTAAAAATATTTGGTTTTGCACGGTGGGCACTACGCGCCCATAAGACATTTTTTCGTATTTTTTAGTTCATCAGAAGCAGATTTTTACGCAGATTCTGAATATGTAATCAGTTTTTTTCTACTTTAAAAACTGTCTGCATGATGGTTTAAGAAAAAACGCGCAAAAAAACGCAATTAGCGCCCGTAGAAAAAGCGGTTTTCGGCTGTTTCTTCTTTTAGCCAAAGGGGAAAAGTTCAGGTTCTTCACCGCAAGGTGGCGCAGTGTTCTGCTTCGGAGCACCGTTTGGGAATTGAGATATTTTCCGTTCCGATTCCCAAGGGGTTTTTAATTCATAACTGTTTTAATTTTGGTCCCACGGTCTCGAAAATGCCCGAAATGACTTCCCCGGAATTTTTCCAATCGAAAGACACCTCTCGCGACTTCCAACTCGCCCGCGTTGCGAACTGTAATCGGCTTCAAGCAGACAGAGGCGCACGGATTTTATTAGTATAGATATATTATGTGTAATGCATGCAAAAATGAATTACACATTTATGAACAGATATTGGTGAGCTTAAAGTTGTAAACTTTAGAAAATAGTTCTTTATGCAACTTGAGAATCTTAATTTGTGTTTTTTATTGTGTACGTTTATGCGAACAAAAGTTTTTAACATATTGATTTAAAACTTTGTAACAAGGTTCTACTTATCTATTGGTAGGTTATGTAGCAAAATATAATTTGTAAGTTTGTTTTATATTAATTTAAGAGCTATTGTGATTGATAAATAGATAATTTTTTTTAAATCATGTTTTGTATGCAAAATTTGGGATTAATTTAAAGCAAATTTCAATACTCATCAGTCTACAATATAGATAAAAACAATATCAATCACACGTAAACAAATATACACCTGACGTTTTGAACTCATTCTAATGAGTCATCTTCAGGGGATTTACATTATCTTAACGGAGAAAAACGTACCTACAACATAGCCACACACATTTAACTGAATACAATTCCGTATATTATCACAAAAATTTGACTATTACTGTGCGGTCATGGCGTCATTTCTTGACGACATTAACAGCAGGATCTAAGATAGAAAACAGAAAAAAAAATTACAAAAGCATTTCTTTCCAAATGTTTCAAACAAATTTTAGGAGCATGAAATGATATATTGTCGTTACACATTTCTTCGTTCCTTAAACCAATTTCTATAGGTTCATAAGGTCCTCTTGTGGGTTAGAACATCCAGAAACAATCTTTAAGTCAACAAAAATACTGTCTTCATACTCTAATGCAACTGTATGAAATATTTTATGAAATATTTCTAAAATTAAATAATGGTCTTTTAACTTCATACTTTTGCAAGACTATGAGATGGTTGTTAGAGATGTTTAAGGAACATATAAGAGATTTCAAATTCCAGAAACAGTACACACCTTTGTCTACATTAGAGTTGCAGGGACGCTCTATCTCAAAAATTAATGCACGGAATTTCACAAAATTTTAGATTCAGTTAGATTTTGATATCAACTGGAGCTAATTAGTTTTTGGTGTATATCGCTCAACACGCGCTTCTATGATACATTATTCACAATTTCCACAACAGCTTTATCTCATGAATTTTCATCAAACTTCAGACTCCGTTAGTCAATGAAGTAGATTAGTTTTGTTTATTTTGTGATGTAAATCTCAGAACAGGTGGCGCTGCTACGCTGCATTTTTCACAATTTCACAATAGCTATATGTCAAGAACCAATGTATGAATTTTCATCAATCTTCAGATTCAGTTAGTACTTGATAAAAATTGATCCTGATTAGTTTTTTGTATACATCACCTAACAGATAGAGCTATTATACAGATTTTTTTAAGATTTCCCCAATAACTCTATCTCAGGAACTAATGAACGGAACTACAAATGCAGTTAGAAGTTTACATAAGGTGTTGCTGCCTAAATTTTAGTTTAAATCACAAAACTGGAGACAATGCTATCCTGCATTTTTCATGAAAATTTAAAACCTATAAGTTTTGGAACTGCCACATCTGACTAGTTTTTTCGCTTGCTATAAGAATTTGAATTTATCACCTGTAATTAGAGAAATGCGATTTAAAAGGCCAACAACTTTGTTTATGTTTGTTCGTAACAGATAGCTATCTCTGCAACCGAATACCTATCTATTTATATTATATCATTGATCCATGAATGACAAGAGCTTGCCGTAACTTTTAACTTTATTCCATTTTCTCGTTTATTTACTTTTCTACCAAATCATTTGTTGCATTTCCAGAGGGTTATTTTTGTTTCATTTTCGATTTGAAAAATCTAGTTACAGCTTACTACTAAATCTACTTACAGTTTTTATATTTAATTCGTACCAGGTTTCAAATTCATTAACTAATCTTTTAACACTATTATTTTAAAAATATCTGCTATACATTTATTTTGCTTAAAGGATACCGAACGGGAGGATAAGTTTAATGTTGACTTTGTACTCCAAGATATTTTCTTGCGAGCAATTGGCAAGAATCACGAATTCATTTGCGACAAATCGGCAAATTCCCGATTTTTGCCATTCCCGAAATCCCTGCCCCACCCTGACTGAAGAAAAACATTAAAGTTTTTTTTTCCTTTGTCCTTCTCCCTTTCTTTGTGTAACTGAAAGCTAAACAAAAAAAATTAATTCCAAGCGATTTTTTGGCTGCTGACCTAATTTGGCAAAGCATAGTGTGCGGCAGTTCTTTTAAAATAATTTACATACCGCACAGCTGTTATTTCTCTTTTTAGCAAAATTTTTTTGAAACGTTTTATTTTTTCCCCCACTGTTGTGTTTGGAGAGATAAGAGAAAACACTTATTTATTGTTTTCAACTCATAAATAGGCTAAGTGATCGTACTAATTTTGTGAGGGACATTGCGTTGAATGCAGGCCAGCAAACGACCCAACAATGCTACCATTATAGCACTCTTAAAAATAGTGAAAAAAAGAATCTCTAACCATGATGATAAAAATTCAAAGCAAAGTTGTAAAAAATATAAAATGATAAAAGATAAAAGTTACCTGTAATTTCTTGGGTGCTGAGGATCAAACTCAGGTGGATAAATACACATGTATGAAGACAAAAATGAAGAGAATATTTTTTGAAGAGGACAAATATTTTATTTAATATCATATGAGAACTTCTTTAAGCATTGAATATTCCATATATATATATGTATATACTTTGTTTCATACGCATTCTCATATAAATAGAAATTATTATTTATTTTGTTGCAAACTTTCACAAAGGTGATTTATTATGAGTTGACATTTTTCTAAAACAATTCTTCTTCACAATATATTTTTTTGTATACATTTTCATAACATGAATAAACATTTTTCTTGATCAAAACCAGGATAACATCATTTTCAGAATATTAATTAGATGTTATTTCAAAAGTATGCCTGGACAAATCACACAGAAATGTTTCAATACTTGCCTTTGGGGACGCCGTTCCATATTTCGAATAAAAATATATATTTATGGCCGAATAAGACAAGATGAAGAGGGATTGAATTTGTAAGAAAAATTATGTATGAGACATCTTCAATTCTTGAGTAAGAATCACCACCTCAGCATTTTTCTCAGAGGGAAAGTGAATTCACTAAAAAAACATTGAAGAATATGAAAAATCGGTTGGAGAAAATACGATGATAGATTGACGAATAATCTCTTTGAGAATAACTATGACAACACTTAAACCATCTTGAGTAGCCAGAAAGAAGTAAAAACCAAAAGATTCAGGATGTGGTGGAAGAGGAGCTTAACTCCTCGCAGCCTTAAAAAATCATCCTTGAGAAGCCCTTGTGTGGTAAGTGTAGAACTAAACGGTTACGCTCAACGGCCTCGGGGGGCGCACACTTGCCCCGGTGTCCGCTAAATTTCTTTGGCACATCGTTCACCCAAAATGCATCCATCTCGTCTGAGCTCTAACTGCGCAACTCCACTGGTGGCGCGGAGTCAGGAGGGAAAAAGAACAAGGGTTACTGTAAACCCGGGATACGCCAAGTTGGCAAGGTTCGAATGAGGGGGGCGAGGAAAAATAAGCCAAGTTACGATTCAAAGTATAGTGAAATATGGATTTAATAAGGAAAAAAATTGATAAAAACTTAAAGAAGAAAGGCCAAAGCAGGTGGCCAGGCACTTTGCTGGTTAAATCACGTCACCTGCGGATTTTAATTTGATAGGCCAAGGGGCGGGCCAGATTAACCGGAAATACCACCCATAGAACGAACTAGATTGTTCTAGAAGGTTTTCTAAACCGGAAGGAATGAATTCAAACAGGATTTTACCGGTTTGGAACATTCGAAAGCTAGGTAAAGAAGAAAACATTACAGGCGACAATATCAAAAGAAACGAAATCGAAATAATATTTAAATTAAGAACATGAATAAAAAAAGAGATGATATGAAATAAAATAGTTAATAAAATTGAATTAAACTAAAAAATATGGGGGGGTTATCGAGTAACCACCACATATCTACCCGGGGCTCCCCAAAAGAAAATATTGGTGAGATGACAAAAATGTAACAATTTTTTCATCGAGACAATATTTTCTAAAACATGTACAAAGATATAAAATAATTACACAAAATAAATGTATCAGAAATAGTTATATGAATATAAATAATTGTTTTACATGATATTTAAATAATAAAAATAATTACTATTATGGTAGTAATCCTTATGTAACTACACCAAATATAGTAAATGTTAAAATGGAAGGTATACAAAAGGTGAGTTTCTTCCATAGGTATCTCTCAAGTATCAAAAAAAATTATTACAGTCTATATCTATGTGTAGAAACAACAGTCCTTAACTATGAAGAGTCTCTTGTTAAGCTGTGCAAAATACAATATGATAACTAAATGCTTTAGCATATGTAAAAAAAATATTTGATTATACAACAACATGTATATTTATGTTTTCAGTTGACAACAAAATGAAACATACTATAACTGTATATGAATCATACTATAATTGTATATAAAAATGGATGGTTTCAAATACCACATGATAAAATTGAATAAATTTGTAAGTTGAAGATTTGAAAAAGAAAACTACATGCAAATGGTGCAGAGAGATTATTTAGGCTCTCATAAAAAAAGTACTTATATCAACATATAGCTTTTTAAGCTTTTAATTAATCTTAAATGAATAACCTTAGCATTATTCAATAACACATTTTCAAAGAAAATAACAAATTCCAAAAAAGCATATGTTAAATTGGTAGAAAAAGTAATGTTATTTTCCAAGGAAAACATCATGAAAATGAATATATCAATTTTCAAATAGCAAATGTTGATACTCTCATAAAAGGAATATTCTTGAACACTTTCAACATAAATTTGACAATAATTGCATAAATACTTTTAATACTATACTTCATTCAAAATAAGCATAAAACATAAGATATTTATATTCTGATAAAAGGAACTTATATGAATATGTCAATCTTGTATATGACTTCGATAATGTCAACTTACAAACAAAAAAAAAATCAAGTATGTCAAAAAAAAAATTATATATAAGATATCTTGAATATATTTACTTGCAATTTTCAAACATTTTTTTAAATGACAAGTGATCAGTTTTGTATTTGTCATATATCAAGTATTTGCTTTATATCAATATATAATGACTCAACCAACATCTTTGGATCCAAAGTATAATTATAGAATAACAAAAACCTTTTTTTTTGTTTATATCTTTAATAACTTTCAAATACTCAGAAGTATACAAAAAAAAAATACTTATTGTGAGTCATTCATTTTTTCTATATTTCAATAATAAGAGTAAAATTATTAGTATGCATAAGTTTATCATGCATTGTCATTTTTTTTTGTTAAAAGAGGTTAAATTGTTAGAGCATGCATGCATTGTAAAGAGAAATTATTATGTAAGTCACAATAGGGAAAATGATTTCATGAGTACTCATATTCATGTTTATCTTATATCAATTACAATCCACTTTTCTTAGTAGAATAAACATTTTTCAAAAATAACTTTAAATAATGACATAATATTATAACAAGCAAATAAAAGGATAAATTCTTTCTCAATTTTAGCACCAACTATTGCAATTAAAGACTTTGTAAGGTTAAAAAAAAGTAGTGTATGGCATACTTGAGATCATATATACTTATTACAATAATTATGGTTTAGAAATGAATGCAGTGAATAATAAAGATATTGAAAACCATACATACATCAGGAGGATGACTGTTGTATTGCTTCAAGGAGAAGAAGACTTAGATAAGGAAGAAAAAAAATATTAACAGCTGCCTGCAGCTTGGAGGAAGAAAAAAAAAATACCCAGCCATTCTTCTTACTCGAATATCAGTCTAACTAGTATTAACTGACTATGCTACAAATCAAGAGTCATCCTGAAAAAAGAAAAGAAGATTAGTTCATTTTTTATACATTTTATGAGTGCGAGGGCGAAGATCATAATTTCTATATTGAGTAGACTTGTTTCTAACATCAGTGTGAGTGCCACCAAGAGGAACTTGTGACTGTACAGATTTACTGGGACATGAAGATGTTTGTTGACACATAGAAGGAGAAAGAATTCGAGGAGATGTGTTACAAGCAGCATCATGATTTGAAACTTGAGTAGGAGAGTGTTGTCTCACAGGAGTAGAAGATGCATTATCAACAGGAGCTTGATCACGTGATACATTTTTAGAAGAAACTGAAGGATATTGCAATGTTTCATTTCTCTTTTGAAGCTTCAAGATTCTGTTAGTATGAATCAACATGGGTGAAGCGTGACTATTATTGGAATCTTGAATTTGAATAAGCACAGGAGAAATTATTTTTTTTACCATGTATGGGCCTTGTACTTTTTTGTTAAACACAGTGGGAAATTTTACGTAAACAATGTCATTAACATTGATGTTGGCAAATTTTAATTTTTCTCTCGATTTTTGGTACACTTTTTGTCTACAAGATTCATTATTCTTGTAAGCTTGATAGTATATTTTCTCAATAACATCCATTAATTTATGAATTTCATAGGCAGTATTGAGAATTTTCCAGGAAACTTGATATTTGTAGTTAGAATAAATGTCATTTATTTCTCTTCCAAAATGAAGAAGATTTGGAGTAAACTTTGCAGCTGGATGAGGTGTAGCATTATATATGGATTGGTGGATTTTTAGAGCAGTTGGTACATCACATCCTTGTGAAGCCATTGTGTTCACAGACGATTTTATTTGAGAATTAACTCGTTCACTTAATCCGTTTGCCTGGGGTTGGGCTACAGAACTGTTTTCCAATTTAATGCCAAGCTTTTTATTAAAGAAAGAAAACATATCACTAGTGAACTGAGAGCCATGATCAGTGAGAGTTAATTCGGGTTTTCCATGAGTGGAAATGTAATGTAATAAAGCTTTTGTAACAGACTCAGCACTGATATTATTCAAGGCATATAATTCTAAATGACGAGAAAAGTGATCTATGATGGTCATCACATATTGACGATTTCTTAATGGGCCGAGTAAATCCATAGAGACTTTTTGATTAGGAGCTGTTGGAAGTGGTGCTGGTAAGTATGGAGCAGTATTTTTTTTATGACTTTTGTTTACTAAACAAATTTCACAGGAGTTGACATAATTAATGGTATCAGAAACAAGGGTTTTCCAGGTAAATCTTTTCTTTAAATTAACAATAGTTTTATGAATTCCAGTATGAGTAATATGAGCAATTCTTAAGGCTTTTGCTCTAAGTGACAAAGGTAAAACAGCTTTATGCAGCTCAATATCTTCTGAAGAAAAATGACCCTTGTAGCAAAGTAACTCATTACTTGGATTAATATAGTAACCATTTAAACTTTTAGATTTCTTGTTATTTTTAAGATCTTTATAAATTTGTTTAATTTTTGGGTCTTTTTGTTGTTCAGAGAAGATGGTGTGATCAAGAATTTCTAATAATGGATCTTGATTATTATCATTATTTGGAGGTGAAGAGTCATTTTGAAGATGACATGTGTGGTGCATTTTGTCAACTAAACCACATGGAAAGTGAGGAATTTCATTGTGTAGATCTTTTTGATTATCTACAATTGGTAGTGGTTCTTGTGTAGAAATAAGATCTGGATTATTATGGAGATCTTCAGTAGGAATGTGAGGTGTTCTACTCAGAAAATCTGCTAACACATTTTCTTTGCCTGGAACATGTTGGAATGTGTACGAGTATTCTGACAGTTCTAACATCCATCGAGTAGTAATATCAGCTGGTGATGTAGCCTTTTTATAATTATTAAGAGGTTTGGCGTCGGATAATAGAATAAAGGGTCGACCAAAAATATAGTATTTAAAAGCTGTTATGCCTTTGTAAATGGCATAAAGTTCCAATTTGATGGCAGGGTACTGTCTTTCTGACTGAGATAGAGTTTTGGAATAATAGGAGATTGGTCTGAGTTCACCATTAAATTTTTGCATAAGAACAGCTGATATTGCTGTCTTTGATGCATCTGTATTAACATAGAAGGTTTCATTCCACTTAGGGAGATTGAGCATAGGTTTCTAAAAAAAAATGTCTTGTAATTTTTAAATGCATTTTCTTGTTCAGATTTCCAAGAAAATTTATTTTTAGGTTTGGTGACTTCAATGAGAGGAGTAATCAATTTAGCAAAATTAGGAATAATTGACCTATAAAATGAACACAAACCTATAAAACTTTTTGTTTGCCTCTTGGTTTTAGGCGTTGGAAAACAAGTGATTTTTAAAATGTTACTTGTAATGGGAAGAATTTTATGATCTGTGAGTTGGAATCCTAAAAAGTTAATACTTGTTTGCATAAAGGAACATTTTTCAGGAGACAGAGTAATGTTATTAGCAATAAGAGTGTCTAATAGCTTTGTGAGTTTCATGGTCATTTCTTCAAATGAATTAGCGCCAACTACAATATCGTCTTGATATGCATAACAGGAATCAATTTGAGATAATTGAATAACTGAGTCAATTAATTGTTGGAAAGTGCTTGCAGCTGTCTTCAAGCCAAACACGAGACGCAAGTAGGTAAAAATTCCCCATGGATTAGTAAAATTGAGCTTATCCTGCATATCTTTAGGTACAGCGATCTGCCAATATGCAGAGGGCAAATCAAGAGTAGTGTAATACTTAAATTTTGATAACTGCACCAATAGATTTTGAATTCTAGGAAGAGGATATGAAGATGGAATAATAATCGAATTTAGCAATCTTAAATCTAGAGCCAAACGATACTTTTGAGGTTTTGACATATCAGTTCTCTTCTTTTTAACAAGAAGCATGGGACACGCCCAAGATGAATTTGATCTCTCAATAATGCCAGCATTTAACATTTGATTAATTTGGTCAAGAGCTTCTTGCTCGAGTGCCTGTGGCACAGGAAAAGGTAGAGTTTTTACTGGATGAGAATTTAGCATAGTGAATTGAGGATTGACCAGGTCGGTATGACCTAAAGTGTCAAGAGATTTTGAAAAAGCAAGAGCTTTACTACATAATAATTTTGTTAAAGATTCCTTTTCATGAGGAGGTAAATGTTTTAAATCAAAGTCATTTGGAGACAGTTCTTGAATTCGTTTTCTCTTAATCTCTTCAGATGGTAAAATTAAATTACAATATTCGTTCTCAAAATCCAAATCAAAAGAGTATTCCTCAATATCTTTCTCATCTACATTGATACATTCGCCAATAATTGAATTTTTATTTAAATGAATGTCCAGCTTTGATATATTCTGACATACAACCAAAAATAAATCATTTTGAATTGCAGATTTGGAATGCAACGATTCATGTAACACAAGACCTTTATTTTTTAAATTGGGTTTGAAAATAAAATATTCAGATGGAGGATTCAAGTAGTTAACATGTAAATAAACAAAGGAATTAGGAGGGTTTAATTCTCTATTGAGTAATTGTACCATATTGGAATTCACCAAAATTTTATTACCAATATTTAAATGAGTTTGCTTTTCACCAACATAACTACCATCATTAGTATTTTCAGATGTAAAATTCTTGCCAGGCATATTATCATTAGTAGATACATAGTTCACAACATTACCATAATCAGTTGGAAAACAGTTAGAAAAATAAGTAAAATTACCATCAATATAAGGGTTATGAAAATTCATAGCAGTACTAGCAACATTATTTGTAAACAAACCATTACTTTGAAAATTATAATTGTAAGGATAGGTTGTATAATTGTTGACTAATTGTAAATTTGTGTCATCATAATTTGCATATAAATCATCAGTATAAGTATCACTACTTCGATTATTTGATATAGAATCTTCATAACAAGGCATTTTGTGTACATCTAAAGAATATGGCACATTTGAATTATCACAAATATATTCAGAATTCATGAAATAGCAAGTAGGAGATTCATTATAACTGTGAAAAGGAATATGTTTATCCTTAATCAAGACAGACTTAAATGTTGGTGAAATATTTATGGAATGTTTATTGATAAACTCAAATCCAAGTATGGCTTGAAAATGAACATTTTGTATCTTTGTAAGGTAAAAGACATGATGAAAGAAAAATTTATCGATTTTAAACGCAATCTCTATGCATCCCTTGAAAAAAACTTTAGAATTTATAGTAGATACAGACACATTTCTGGATAAGAATTTGTAATAAAGCCTGGATTTAATGCTATTAAAGCATTCTTGATCCAAGAGTGACAAACTTGATCCAGTATCAATTAACGTTGAGATTTCATTATGTTGAATGTTTATGAGTATGCATGGAAGAACATACGAGTTATTAAAAGAACTGCAAATGACATGTCTTTCTTGTACATCATCATCAATTTCTAAAGTTTGTTTGGATGTCAACGAATTATGAGAATATGAAGATTTGTTAAATTTAGGTGTCACAGGGGAAGTTTGGACAGCTGTGGATGATACTAAAGTGACTGAAGAGCTTTTGTCAAATTGTTGTTTGTGTTTGTTACTAGAGTGTACTGACCCTGAATGAGAATTACGGGAGAGAAGGCGGTCAGTAGAACCAGTCTCCCTTATTTGTTTAAATGATAAACATTGTTTTTATTTTCAGAAGAGGTATAGTTTTTCCTTCTGTGAGAATTAGACGAAAATTTGGATGAAGAGTTTTGATTGGAAGCACTAATAATATTTTTAAATTTGTAGCATGAGTCCATACGATGATTGAATTTTCCACAAAACGCACATTGCACAACATCTCGTGTGTAATAAAAGGATGCAGAATTTTTTTTATGAGAAAATTTGTCGAAGGTGGGTTGATGATAAGGACGTTTCCGATAAAAATTATGTTGACGAAAATTATTTTTACGTTTATCTGTAGCCTCTTGTCTATTTGGAGAAGGAGAATATGTTCTAGGTTTTCTTTTAAAATTACGAGAAGCATGAGAACTGTCATTTGGAGTTTGCAAAGGCGAGAAGGTAGTTTGAGAATTGACATAAATTTTATCCTTCGTATGTTTTATAGGAGTCTTATGGAGCACATTACTAGAAGGAATGGAATTATCATGGACTTTTTCATTATCCAAACAATAGGCTTGATTATAATTCTCGTAAGATTTTTTAGGGGGGGAGTCGTAAATATCTTGAAGAAAATTTGCTCGTTCAAGAGCTAACTCAAAAGATGAAATATTTTCCTCAAGAATTTTTCGTTTAATTTGTTTAGGCAAAGCCTCAAGAAAATGAGTGAATTTTAATGAATTGAGAGCAGGAGGATCCAATTTAGGGTAAGCAAGCCGAAGTTGTTTATCCAGCCGAAAAGCAAAATTTTTGACTGATTCATTTGAATCTAAGCTTAAATTCTGCAAGGATTTAAGAGAAACAGTCTTTTTTGAGGGTAAGAAATAGTCTATAAAAGTTTTCCGAATGTCTTGAAAATTATAGTTCTTGAACTGAGACTGTGTTTCAAGAAAGAAGAGTAAGGCGTTGCCCTCCAGTTTCGATTTGAAAAGAACAAACAGTTCCTTATCGGAAAAATTATTTAACTCTTGTATATCAGATAATTGATCAAAGAAGAATACCACAGTCTGAGGGTTGCCGTCGAATGGCTGAATTGCAATATTTAATTTAGACTTGGGAGGCATTATGAGCTAATTAAAGTGTGAGCTCAATAAATGACAGGTTAGATTTGGACATAGACTGGTCTTATAATAAATAATATATATATCGACCCATTATTTAAAAATATTGACAAATTTCATTTACGTTATACATCATTTTTATATATATTAAGAAGAGGAATAATTATATGAAGAAGAGAAGAAAAATACCAACATATCTTTGTTAGCATCCGATTAAAATAACATGGCCCAAAAAAAAAAAAAAAAATTACGTAAATATATATATCATATGGCTCAAAACAAATATTCTTATATTTATGACAAGAGGAATAATTTATATTAGCATAATCAATTATATTTACCAGCACCTCCGTTAAATAATATATATATTAGTCATAAATTATGTCATGGCAAGAAAAATATATGTCAATAAATTATGTTATATATATACTGTACTGCTCCAAAAAAAAATATTATCTCAGCATAAAATCAAAATATATTATGCATTCATTTATTACACCACACTCAATAAAATATAAATATAAAATATTGATCACTGCATGAAGATAAAATTTGAAAATAATGAAGATATAATTGAAGATAATGAAGATATTATTTTTTTTTGTTGAAAATATGTATAGATAACGAAAATACAATGCCAGCAAAGGAAATAGATGGTCAAGCGTTGGTCACTGCACCAAGGAAAGTTTATTACTGTGGTGTTTGGGAAGGAAGATGAGAAGGAGATGAGAAACACTTATTTTTTGTTTCATCTCAGAAGTAGGCTAAGTGATCGTATAAATGGATGAAATACATTGCGCTGGATGAAGGCCAGCAAACGACCCAACAATGCTACCATTATAGCACTCTTAAAAATAGTGAAAAAAAGAATCTCTAACCATGATGATAAAAATTCAAAGCAAAGTTGTAAAAAATATAAAATGATAAAAGATAAAAGTTACCTGTAATTTCTTGGGTGCTGAGGATCAAACTCAGGTGGATGTGATCAAACTCAGGAACACATGTATGAAGACAAAAATGAAGAGAATATTTTTTGAAGAGGACAAATATTTTATTTAATATCATATGAGAACTTCTTTAAGCATTGAATATTCCATATATATATATGTATATACTTTGTTTCATACGCATTCTCATATAAATAGAAATTATTATTTATTTTGTTGCAAACTTTCACAAAGGTGATGTATTATGAGTTGACATTTTTCTAAAACAATTCTTCTTCACAATATATTTTTTTGTATACATTTTCATAACATGAATAAACATTTTTCTTGATCAAAACCAGGATAACATCATTTTCAGAATATTAATTAGATGTTATTTCAAAAGTATGCCTGGACAAATCACACAGAAATGTTTCAATACTTGCCTTTGGGGACGCCGTTCCATATTTCGAATAAAAATATATATTTATGGCCGAATAAGACAAGATGAAGAGGGATTGAATTTGTAAGAAAAATTATGTATGAGACATCTTCAATTCTTTAGTAAGAATCACCACCTCAGCATTTTTCTCAGAGGGAAAGTGAATTCACTAAAAAAACATTGAAGAATATGAAAAATCGGTTGGAGAAAATACGATGATAGATTGACGAATAATCTCTTTGAGAATAACTATGACAACACTTAAACCATCTTGAGTAGGCAGAAAGAAGTAAAAACAAAAGGATTCAGGATGTGGTGGAAGAGGAGCTTAACTCCTCGCAGCCTTAAAAAATCAACCTTGAGAAGCCCTTGTGTGGTAAGTGTAGAACTAAACGGTTACGCTCAACGGCCTCGGGTGGCGCACACTTGCCCCGGTGTCCGCTAAATTTCTTTGGCACATCGTTCACCCAAAATGCATCCATCTCGGCTGAGCTCTAACTGCGCAACTCCACTGGTGGCGCGGAGTCAGGAGGGAAAAAGAACAAGGGTTACTGTAAACCCGGGATACGCCAAGTTGGCAAAGTTCGAATGAGGGGGGCGAGGAAAAATAAGCCAAGTTACGATTCAAAGTATAGTGAAATATGGATTTAATAAGGAAAAAAATTGATAAAAACTTAAAGAAGAAAGGCCAAAGCAGGTGGCCAGGCACTTTGCTGGTTAAATCACGTCACCTGCGGATTTTAATTTGATAGGCCAAGGGGCGGGCCAGATTAACCGGAAATACCACCCATAGAACGAACTAGATTGTTCTAGAAGGTTTTCTAAACCGGAAGGAATGAATTCAAACAGGATTTTACCGGTTTGGAACATTCGAAAGCTAGGTAAAGAAGAAAACATTACAGGCGACAATATCAAAAGAAACGAAATCGAAATAATATTTAAATTAAGAACATGAATAAAAAAAGAGATGATATGAAATAAAATAGTTAATAAAATTGAATTAAACTAAAAAATATGGGGGGGGGGTTATCGAGTAACCACCACACCCACCAACTGATACTTTTAGAGATTTTTTCTCAACGGGCTTCATGAATTTCGAGGTACGACAAAAGAACAAAATTCTGTTTGGCTAATTAAAACTATTATCTTTCTTTTCTCCCTGAACTCTATTCCCAGGAGCGATTGAAATTTAAAAATTCTGGTCTTCAAATTTTTAAATTAGTTTGAGTTTTTTTTTAATAATGTTACATGTAGATTGTTTTGGCAGGGTTTTTCACCTGGTATTCCTTTTGATGTATTTTGCAGTATAGACAACCCTTGCTGCTCTCTTTGGCAATTAATATTTTCAATCGCACGAGGAAGACTTTTTTTTTTCTCTTGTGACCGACTGATAATTTTTTTATTTTCCATCGCAAACAATTCATGAATTTCGGAATTGACAGATAGAGAAAATTCGTTTCCCCTCTTACCACATCCAACTGAAAAATAGGACCTTTTTTCCAAAATTTCAAGCGATCTTCAATGTTTCCTTAGCAGTAGCAGTTATTTTGTCAGCCGTTTACTGTCAGTTATTTCGTCAGTCATTATCGAGACCGATTGATAAATTTTTAGATTTTTCTTCGCTTCTGATTGATGTATTTCTTATTTCAATGTTGAGAGGTTGAGAAAAATCTCAATTTCTCTCCCATACTATGTGCAACTGAAAAATAAGTTTTTTTTTTATTTCAAGCGATTTTCCTTTTTTTTACAATAGTGGTGACTGTATGTCATTTTCACTGGAATTAGCGCCCGAAAACTCTTTTTATATGCGTTCATATTTATGTATATATGTAGCACCTATAGTTGTAGTCCAGTCCGTCCGTTTGTCCGTTTGTCTGTCTGTCCGTCTGTCTACCTCTCTGTCCACATATAACAATGCAAAAAATACCCAACAAAATTATTTCAAACAACTTATTATTTAAGAAGTATTTAAACAACTTTAAAAAATGTTTTCTATCATAAAAACAGAATTTTGAAATTGATTTATAACATTTCTATTATATCTTAACCTTACAGTAATGATTTTTATTGATTCTTATACTTTAATACGAGTAAATCTTGTACTATGTGTCTTTCTGTGTATATAAATATTATTTTATAATCGGTTCTAATCATTTTGATTAAATCTTGTACCATTTTCGACCACGAAAAGACTATTGCGCTCGGGAAACTCGCTAATGAAAATTCCATTAATAGATCATTATTATTAATTATGAATCAGTTTCAAGCCAATTTATATATAAATGCGTGAGTGAAATGATTTTGAGTAAATATCCTTTCGAACCCGGGAAAACTATTACGCTAGTTCACATGTTCAAGAACTTCCGATTAGTGGGTTATTTTATTCTCACTAACCGATTAACCAAATTTTATCTGAAAAACATTCCCACGACTTTCACTAAATTTTGTATTGTATCCATATCAATTACAAGTGAGCTAGGTCATTTGTTCCAGAAAATCCGATCAGTGAATCATTTTTGCACCATTGCAAACAAAGTTGATTTTATCTAAATAATGGCTGTAACGATTCTGACCAAATCTTGTATGTTACCGATTTGATTTACATGATGATCATTAGAGCGATTCGTATATTTGTAAGAACTCGATTAGTGGGTCACTGAGTTTCAGGTTCAAGCTAATTTTATTTTTAAAAATGGCTCAAACGATTTTGAATAAATCTATCTTACCATTTTAAAGTAATAGAAAATCATCTAGCTGAGTCATATATTCGTGATATTTTTGTTAGTGGGTTTTTTTTAAATCACTACGAGTAAGAGTCAAACTAATTTTTATCATAAAAACGGCCCTAACGATTTGACTAAATTTTGTATCCAGAAGTTTTCATTATTAGAGGTCGATTTGGTTGGGTCATATGTTCGAAAAAATATTATTATTCGATCTTTTTGTATTAATGCGGGTCAATATCAAACTAATTTTAATTTAAAGTGTGCTCAACGATTTTGACAAATTTTTATATCTTAGAGATTTGCATTACCAGGCGACAATTAATTTGAGTCACTTGTTTGTGGAAATTTTAATAGTTTACCATTTGGGGGTCACTACAAGCAATAAATAAGCTAATTTTATAAAAAACTAATCTAATATTTTTAGCTAAATTTTGTATCTTACTGTTTTGTATTACGGAAAGATCATTTGACTGAGTAACATATTTGAGAAAATTTTGTTAGTGGATCATTTTGGGTTTATACAAATCTAGTTAATCTTATCTAAAAAGCATGCTCTAATGATTTTGACTTATCTTTGTATTGTATTTTACTGTTTTGGAACATTAAGAGACATATCAAAAATGATGTTTGTAAAATTTCTTGGAATAGCTAGAACAGATTGGGTTGCAACTTGTGAAATAATTCAATGCTCATTAGTTTCCAAATAAATAGGGGTCATTATCACTAAGGGTCACTGATAACGGTTACCTTGATGGAAGGAACTTGTAGAGCGTAAGCCATATAATTGGCCTTACGCATGACCTGACCTACCTGTAAAAACACCACTGGTCTTGATATCAAACAGATCACCTGTTAGAAAAAATCGATTTGGGGATAATTTCGAGGTATTGTGTGCCAATGTATTTAATGGGATAACAGTTAAAATATTAAATTTTTAAACAGTGGACATTAAACAAAAGAGCGGAATGTTCGTTAAATTTTGTGATATTTGAAGAAATGTTGACAACATTAGCAAGAGTTGAGCTGACAAATTGACTTTCTACAAAACACATGATTTTTGACAAATGAAAAAAAATCGGCAAGTGTCCAAGTTTTGCCAAATTGCGATGATATTTTTTGAAAAAACTGGTTTTCAGAATCTGAATAATTTTCCGAAAAATTCTCAATGGGAGCCGATGTACATGATTCAACTAACCAGAATTCACAGAATGGTCTTAAAAATATAGACATTGTTCTGCAAATTGCTCAGGTACTGAAGAAATATAACTGTTGCAACAATGTGGATTTCTTATTAAGTTGATCACAAATTTGACTTTAACCGAGATTACTTCGGTTTTACAAGCTGGTATCTGCTAATCTTACGGTATCTGCTGGTATCTGCTGAGGATCCAGATTTCTTTTTCATTTTATAATGTGTTTTGGTATCAGAATTTTAAGTTCTGCTACTATTTCAATATGAAGAAGGGACCTTAGTTCATTTTTCAATAAAAAATAAAAAATAAAATCCTTTAATATTTCAATGACTTATTTTTTATTTTCGCTGCTACACTTTGAGTATTATAATGTTTAAACTGTTCTCTCTCTTTTTTATAACCTTCTATCTTCATAAATAGAAAACATTGGATTCATGAAAAGTCATAACATCAGGTCATTTTTCGACATCTGGTTTTCGAAAAATTTACACGGTTTAGAAGGTCTTGAACCTGATTTGATTGCTTTTAGAAAACGTCTCACCTTCAGTCTTTCCGTCTGTATGTGTGTCTATTTGTATTCGACTCAAATATTTTGGGTTCTATATGAGGAAAATTAATTCAAGGAATTCGTTCAAACCCCAGATTCAGATCAATCTTCACTCACACAGTTGCTTATTAGTTTTCTCTGTATATAGTCTAAGAGGTGATATTACTATACTGCATTTTCACGATTTCTGTGATATCTATATCCCAAGAACTAATGCGCGGAATTTTATCAAATTTCATACTCCAAAAGACTTTAATATAAATAATTTTTTTTAGGTTTGACTGCATACTTTATAGAAAATCACTAACAACAAAATACTTCTTTTAAAAATACCTGTCCGTGAGCCTGTCTGTCTGTCTATCGTCCTATATTCAACACAACTATTGTAGGAGCTACATCTTCAGGTATTATCCGCAGAATTTTGTCAAACTTGAGATTCAGTTCGACCTTGTCTCAAGCTTTTAATTACTAATTTTTGCTCCGAGTAGCTGAAGATAGGGCGCTGCTATGCTGCATATTCACGATTTCTGCGATATGTGTATGTCAATAACTATTGCATGGTATTTTTTATCAATCTTCATATTCCATTAGACGTTGACATAAATAGACTTTTTTTAGATATGAGTATATACTACCCAACAAATGTCCTTCCTGTACTCAATTTTCCATGATTATCATGATAACTGTTTAGCGCGGCCAAATACATAGTCATTATTTTTGGATCCAAATTTACATTGGACGATGCTTTGTTATGGTCAAAATAAATTAGGTTTTTGGCACAAGATTTGTCTTATTGGACATTGCAATTCTATCCATCCGCTCCAGACTATCTAATTATCCTGTCTTTTATTTCACGGACTGTACAATATGATGTAATTTGACTACGGTTCAATAGGTAATTCTTTAGTATGTTGGGCTTGTAAATAGTTAAGTTATTTCATAGGTCTCTCAACCCAGTAGAACTTGCACACTATGATGATTTTCATTCTGATTGCAAATAAAATCTAAAGTCAAAGCTGATGTCGAAGCTTATGTCGAAGCAAAAAAAAAAATCTAGGTTATCAAGCCCAAGAAATAAAAGCTTTATTTTATGAAAGAGTTGAAATAAGGAAATTTAAAGATCCATGTCTACTGGAAGTAAAGTGATGCATAAGCCAAAATTTAATATCAGTAGTGGTTCACTCGTATATTTATCATTGTGTTTCTTACTCCCAATTCTCCATATTTTCGTATCTTTGATTGTAGGTCAAACCTACCAGAGAACAACTGCTGGTATTAATTTTTACTTATGCACCATTTAACTGCCGTTTGTTATGGATCATTAGATTCCTATATTTCTGCTCTTCCATAAAATAAAGTTTTTTTTCTTGTACTTTATACCTTAGGTTTTTGTGCTGTCGGCTCTTGGACAATGAGTTCCCAAGATGGTCATCCTCATTGCTGTACAATATGATATGCTCTTGTGGAATCCACATATACTCTAAAGCGAAAATTGAGTGGTGATCATTCCCGTCATTTCTGCACAGTATGATATTCTAAAGTAAAAACACACTAAATATTTTTACAATTTAATCTATCTGAGGAAAACAATGTTTACCTTAGCCTCATACATTTTATCTATATGCTTGACCTACATTTACCAATAAATACAAAAATCAGTAAATAATATTTCTTTAAATTCATTGAACATAAATTTTGAGATAATACTTTAAATATATCTATAAATGTAGTTTAACTGTATTTGGCGACACGAACTTTTTGTTTATTTTGTATATTAAAGCGGTTAAGGTCTTTTCTTAAGACATATATAACTTACAACTGTACGACTATCGTTTAAAGCGCTTGTATATTTTAAGAATCATTGCGACAATAAAAAATTGCTGCTTTCATTAAATAGATATAAGTATTAGCTAAATGAATTATCCTCATATGAACTAAATTGCCATTACATTTAATAACATCATTAATATAATTACTCTAAGATATCAGAATTAGTTAACATGATAAGCTGATAAAATATCTAATATCGATGAGAGCGGATGATTACTTTGAAGGGTATTGACTTATATTGCGAACCGATTACAAGAAAACACTATAATGATAAGTAACGCTAATAGTAACAAAAATTTGTCTCAAAAGAAAAAGAACATATTTAATAGTATATTAAAGGACATAACAAGGTTTAGTAACTTAATATATGTTTCTTAGTAATCCTTTTTAACAATATTAATTGTATCTTACAACTGACAATTTTATATATTTAAGCGTTTGTTGGTATAACAAATATTTTTTAATATCTATATATTAAAAAAATTTATATATATATATATATATTCTTTAATCAACATTATGAAACATTTATGTTAATGTAATTATATTTTCTTATATTTCTTATCTAATTAGATCTCTTAAAAATATTTTTACTGTTACTTGGGCTTTCAAAAATTGTTCTTCATATTTAAAATGCTAGAAAAGTGCTGTTTTATTCGTTACAGTACAACCAATTTTAAATTATCTACATGAAAACTACTTTAAATTTGAGTTTTGTATAAATGTTTTTATATGCGTATAGCGAAACGTCAATTCTGTAATTTATATCTTTAAGTACACGTTGTTATTTTTTCTAAGCATTAGCTAATTCTTTAATATTTTTATTCATTACATATCGAAATTATGATTTGCCATATCAAAAGTAAAAATAAATTGGTTAAAGTTCTCTGACTGTGGATTTAATTTTTAATAAAAAATCCACATCATTTGACTATTCTTTTAAAGGCAGGTAGCTCAGAACCTTGTTAACGATCTTGATGTCATATTAAACAAGTTGAAAATTGTACGTGAAGAGTAGCAAATGAGGTGCGTTCGTATGATAACGAAGTTTTAAAAATATTCATGTTTTTGTTATAGTAGACAGTACATCAAATACAGTATAGTGATCGAAATATTTTTAGTGTTCCTGTAATATACAGGAAGAAACTTTTATTACACCTCAGCAACGTATATCATATTCATAAAATGTGAAAAAGTTTAATATAATTAACACATACCCCAAACAATGTTTTCCCGTGCCGTATTTGGTAGTGGAATACTTTTGTGTGTCCCTGTAATTTAATAATAAATATTCTTTGCATGACAGATTGTACAGAATGTATATTTTAATATATATATATATATATATATATATATATATACATACGTTATGCAAGTTGTTGAAACAAGAATTTGCCTAAGAAATAACCTGAAATTTGAACCAAATACACAAATACCATTTTTAGAAAATACAAATTTTGAGAATATTTAAAATTTTTGTCATATTCCTTCGCGTCTTATTACAACATGGTTATAATAACATTTTTTTATTTAGAAATTTCTGATTTTTTTTTTGATTTTTGTAGAAAAAAAACTTTTTATAACTTTTAAATTGAAACTTTAAAATACATGTAATACTTAAAAAAAAAAAAAAAGTAGATAAGAAAAGTAATATTCTTTCACATTAAGAATTGCGTGAGATCTGGTTAAATCAAAAATCGGTGCCAGCTAAGAATATAATCAGACCGTTTAGACCCATTTCCGAGAAGCGTAATAATTTAATAGTAAAATTGCCGTACCGATGAAAAACTTTAGAAAAAAAATAAATATAAAATCGTTAAAAGAATATTCGAAATGATCTGGCGTTATGTTTTTAGCTTTGAGAAACGCAATAGCTTTAAGGGATTAAATTGAAATAAAATATAGGAAAGTAAAGGGAAATCATAAATAAGATATTATTAAGAGACAAGGAAATAATTTAATAAAGTGTTGGAATGAAATTTTTGTAATATATATGTTATTCTTACCTACATGCACACGTGTAATAATGCCTCGGCATATAAAAATTACATTGATATAAAATTATAGAAAATTTATTGATGAGACGTTTGATATTGTATTAGATGTTATTTAATAACGCGTACTTATTCAAAGAAACTGAAAAGTATCCAATTACATTGCTTCAAATAATTAGATGTATGTCGTAAAAAAGTTACCATCCTCATCACTAAAAAAACCCCAGTTCTTCTAAAAGAAATGTATTTTTAATAACTTGAATAATTGAATAGTCTTTTTTTTTTTTAAAGATTAGTCTTAACATCTTGATTATTAATCTGTTTTACATGTCTTGCATAATGCAAATTTTTGAGTAGAATATCCTTTTTCTTTATAGTTTCATAAAAAGATTGCCTATTTTTTATCACGAATGACTTATTTTTAATCAGGAATGATTTTAAGAAATGACAGCTTAAACGACTGATTACATATCACAGCTATTTCTCATTACATCCACAGGTATCATAAATGGTATTAGAATTTTTTAATTAGAAATAGTTTTCAAAATATTTTTTTTTCCGTGAAATTTGTGTTCTGCAACTAAATTATTTGTAAAAAAGGGAAAAAATAATAACTATAGAAATAATTAGATTTCTTCTTTTTCGTCAATTTTTAACTGAAATTAAAATTATTCAGAAACATAGGAACCGAAATTAGAAATTGTTGTCGAAATATTATTATCATTATTTTTATTTTAATGAAATTTGTGTTTTGCAACTAAATTATTTGCATAAACAGGTGAAAATAAAAACAATAGGAATTATCAGATTTCTTCTTTCTCGTCATTTTCAAACTGAAATTAAAAATATTTATTTTGTTTCAATCTATTATGAAGGCAACGTCGTTATTAAATTACGTTTTTGTGGAAAATTTTAAACGACAGAACTTTTTCATATTTGAATCATCGGAAAGCAGTTTATTTTAGAAAAAAAATCGTGTGTCATCAATAACTTTCACATAAATTAAATTGATGCATAGAAAACAATCCTTTGTAATTTCGACTGAAGTGGGGGGAGTAAGAAAATGGAAAAGAAAAAAATATATTATATATATATGTAGTAAGAAGAGAGTACGAGAGGTGTTGTTGATAGATATGTCATTATTTATCACACGTGCAAAAATATTGCTTCTCATTTATTAGTGGCCGAAGAAAGCTGGTAGATAAATGTAGATAAGTGAATCTGATGGTTTAGTGGTTTCTTCGACTAATTAAAAATACACGAGAAAGAGAACATCACATTTTATTACCGTTGACTTTCACTGTCACTCCACACATCACTCAATCTTCATCACTCGATAATAAATACAAAACTGTTCTTGATTCAAACATTTTCATCAGAAAAAAATGCACAACAACAGTAGATATCCTTTCTGAGTCCATATCACCATAAATAATGAAAGAATAAAAAGGGGGTCTGTGCAAAGCCATTTCTGGAAAAACATCGCAAATCTTCGAAACATTCTAAAAGTAATCAGAGAAGCAACGTGAGTACTTTAACTGTGGTAAGGTCAATCGATTCTGATCGCTCCGAAAAAACCAACTGTCTCTCCCAAAATTCACAGATAAATTAGCCCCTCCCTTCTGACGCATTGCTTTTCAAAATCCACTAATATTGATTCGAATGTAGTTCTAAAATTACTTCGATCCCTTCGGTTCATGGGTGAGGCTAGACGTAAGGGTAATGCCACACGGACGATTTCCAAAAACAGACAAAACGACGCCCGCTATTGAGAGCATTACTATTTCCTCTTCTTGTCAGACGGGCGACGCGTTACTATTGCGTTCAAACATACGCAAAGACTCACGTCGAAGCCACGCGTTTCCCCCAAGCCGTTGGCCAGCTGCTTGTGTCTGGTGGCTTCTGTTTATTAGATCTTGTTCAGACGAGAGTTGTTTTTAACGCTGATTTTTTATTTTCTTTCCAAGATTCACGAGCTTTTCTTGTGATAGCGTAGTCAAGAATCGATGCAGGTTTTGGGAGGAAGGGAAGCATTTTGAGAAAAACAAAAAGTATTTTTGCGAAATTTATTATATTTTGGGGGGATTTATTTTATGTTTGTAAAAAGTAACACTTTGTAACGATATGAAACCTATTTATATTAATTCGAAACAAGCATTTTTTCAATAATAACTTCTTTAAATTCTTCTTCTATTTTTTTTTTCTTTCTGAGGAATTTGTTTGCTTTTTAAATTACAAATTTTTAAATCTAACAACATTAGAATAATTTATGATTAGTATGTTTTCATGGAACACAATTTTGTGAAAGTACCAGTTTTAAGAAGCTTCATTTATATTTTTGAAGCAAATACATTTAAGTTGGGTAAAAATAGATTTTTCCTTTTCTTTTTTTCCCCTTTTTCTTTTTTTATTAGCCGCTCTTGGCGACCAGTTTGGTCTCCCTTAAATGTATATTAAGCATTAAATCATATTGCTTTTATACATAATTTATTTTAAATTGCTCAATTTTTTTGCCAAATTAGAAGATTCCGCCCTGAGAAATAGATGCAGATATCATATGCACTGGCGCGACTGCAACAAAGTAGCAATTATATGCGCCTCAGACGGTAACCCGGCTATTGTTATTTATTTATTAATAAACTGCTTGTTTAGTTTTATTTTCTTTTTTTAAATGATACAAATTGTTTTATTCTATTATTATTATCTAAACTTTATTTATTATTATTTCTTTTTTAAAATAATAGAAATTAGTTAAAAATATGTATGTAGCTGGTATTTGAAAACGAAATTTTCGTCAAATTGGCGTCAGAAAAATAACGCGCAATGTGCTGCATATATGACATCTGTGCTGATAAATCAAGAGCTCAGTATTTTTATGCTAGCCTGGCGCAGATAATTAATCGACAAATATTGTACCCGTGGCATTTTTTCGTATTTCATTAATTATTTATATATTGTATTATATTATATAATAATATATCGTATATTATATAATATAATAATATATTAATTAAACTCATTTCATTTACAATATATAACTTTAATTTGAAACTGAAAACTTTAAAATTCATGACTTTTATTTATTTTTTTAAGTAAAAAAGAACAGAAAAAATAAAAATAATGATATTTTGAAGCTTCATAACTGCAGCGAAGGAACAAAACATATACAAATCTAATTTACCACAGTCTAAGTCTTAACAAAGGACTTTTGCACAGTAACCAATAAGATGGGTTTAATTTGGACGTTTCCATTAAGCAATTAACGAATAATCACGATTTTTGTGTCTCATACGATAGCGTAATATATATATATAGATTATTAACATAGTTTTTTTTTTGCTAAATTTTGAGTGGCAACTAAGTTAATATAATCTAGTAAAATGTTAAAAGGCTATTTACATATGGCGACAAATTTGGAAATATTTCACTTTTCAAAATTGTCAATATATAATTTTTGAGCGTTTTTCTTTCTACTTTCTTCTATCTTCAATAGAAGAAAGTATTGTAATCAAAATTTTTTTTCGACTTCCGGTTTTCGACGGATTTACACGTTTTAGGGGTCAGAGATTTCAAAAAACCTGTTTTTACAAAATGTCTGTCTGTCCGTGTGTCTGTCTGTATGTCGCCATTCTACCATCAAAAAGTGTATGAAGTTATGCATAGAATTGAACCAAATTTTTTGAGTGTTTTTGGCTGTGGCAAGCAGGTCCTCCTTCAGTTTTGAAATATTCCGCCGGAAGGGGGCGCTGCAATTGCGATGTTTGTGCCATTTTCACTATTGTACCGACCAAAAGTATATGGAGTTATGCATCGAATTGACCCAAATTTTTTGTGTATGTGTATGACTATGGCTAGTTGGTCCTCCCTGAATTTGAAAAATATCCGCCGGAAAGGGGCGCTGCAATCGCAATTTTTGCGCCATTTTAAATATTGTACCGACCAAAAGTATATGAAGTTATGTATCGAATTTAACAAAATTTTTTGTATGAGTGTATGACTATGGCTAGTTAGTCCTCCCTGAATTTGAAAATAATCTGCCGGAAGGGGGCGCTGCAATCGCGATTTTTGTGCCATTTTCAATATTGCACCGACCAAAAGTACATGAAGTTATGCATCGAACTGAAAGAAATTTTTTGTGTAAGTGTATGACTATGGCTAGTTGGATCGCTCTGAATCTGAAAAAAATCCGCCGGAACGGGGCGCTACAATACCGAATTTTATGCCATTTTCAATATTGTGTATGAAGTTAGTTATAGAAGTGAACTAAACATTTTGTATATGATTTTTTTTTGGTAGGGCAAGTAGGTCCTCCCTGAATTTGAAAAAAAAAATCTGCCTATCATTCTATTGTCCATCGGCTCGTGCTGAGATGGAAATTCGTTTTTACTCCGATTAATTGATTGAAGCAGAAATTTAAGATGAAAATCAAAGTTGGTAGGGTATTGAATTAAAATTATTAAAGCATTAAAATGAGTAACTTTTTTTTTAAATATTAAAATGCATGTATGAAATAGAAGAAAGTTTTGGGATTGGCACATCCAACCAGTTTTCGTAAATACCATGGGAAGAAATTTGTTTTTAGTTTGTAATATTGTATGTTTATCAGCCTTGATGAACTTTACACTACATTAATAACAATTATATTTATTAAATTTTAAATGTATTTTAAAAATGAAAAATAATAAAAAATGTGAAACTTTTTCACTAGATTAAAATGCGCTTTAATCTAGCACAGAAGCAGTGCTAACAGAACAGAACAACAGAAACAGGGCTAACAGGTTTTGGTTTGTCTTTTGATATCGTTATCATTTTTGACCCAATAAGAAAAAAGAATTAATTTTTTATTTGTAACTTGGTCTTCACATCAAAATTTATCTTTTATTAAACTGTTGTCTATTTTTATGCAAATGCAATGTTATTAAAATAATTAAATGATTATAAATTTATATAATTGCAAAATATGGAATACCCCAACGTTTAGCATTACTATTATTCTGTCATATGTGTATGCATATATTGATTCGCTGTTCGACAAACTGTACACGATGTTATGTTTTAAACGATACTTGTGTTTATAAGTTAAAGAAAAACTTCTCCGTCTGTTTTGTTATGTCCGCCTTTCGAAGTTCTGCCTGCCCCACCTTGTCCGAGAACAATTATAAAAAGACACTATTACTGTTGAAGGTATGTAACAAAAAGCTTTAAAGCTATTTTAAAACACTTTTAAATATTAACTATTTATTTTAAGTGTTGTTTGATATGCAGTTATTTCATATATAAAGTGACATTTTATAGCTTTCTCTACATCTAAATCAGTAAATTATGCGAAAAATAAGTGTAACCATCATTCCAAACAAAAGAAAAACAATCCAAAAAAATCAAAGAAATTTTTACACATTATTGAAGATACCATTACTGAGGGAGAGGGTGTTCGGGGAATGATAGTATATAATATCGTAAGAGGGGAGAGGGTCCAAAATTACCCCAAAAAAAAGTGACAAACTTTTATATGGATGTACAGCCCTAAAAGGAGAAAAAAAATCTACCTTTTGCTCATGGGACGATAGCATATGCTTCTTGATTAATGTAACGAAAATTTCACACTTTGAAAATTTTTCGGTCCTACATTTCATTTATAGAACTAAGATGCTTGTTTTGCTACCATGTACTGTAGCAACATTTTTTTAATCAATTTAGTTTTTTTTTTAAATTTATTTAATAATAATAAGAAATATTATCTAAATGAAAGTTGAATAACAATTATAAACATTAATAATATTCGCAGTCATCTGTATTTTTCATTTGACATCAGATGTATTAAAGAATATTTCCTGTAATTTAATTTTGGATCCGGTAAATAATCTATCACTTCTCACAGGATGCATCCAGTACCGTCTGTGTATATATATTTTTTCAATTTTCTTGAATAATTGATAAAAAATTACAGAATATTTTATTTCCTTCAAAAGATCCATCTAATAAACTTCGAATCAAAAGATTTCTATTATGCCTAGTGACAATATCGTCTGCTTATTTTGACGGAAAGGTCACGTCCGTGTGAATGAGGCAGCGCAGGTGTTAATTTTTCGCTCGAAAGCCAAAGCGTCGAAAAAATCGGTCGTCTGTCATTAGCCTAAGGATTCTTTACTAATCAGCGTAGTAAGCAAGAGTAAATCGCTCCATACAGATAAGCGAGGGCAGACGATTATTAAATAAATAAAACAAAATTAAAGTTTTCGATAAATGTTTTATTCTAAAAAGGGAAATAGATTAATGGAATAATTTTAATTTTTCGAAATAAGATATTGACATTTAAGTAATAAAGTTTAGTTTTTTTTAGGAAAATAAATAATATGCTGAATTAAAAAAAAAGGAAATTTAGCCCATAATTAAATATTAGTAGATTACGAAAAATAATAATGAAAACGTCTTCTTATTAGAGTTTAGAACGAAATCAAAACGAGAAAATGGCGAAATATTTTTAATATTACATATATATAGTCAAATTGAAATTGAAAAGTTAAACTTTTAAAACAAGGAGAATTTTTTAGAATGAGATTTAAATGGTCACGTATTAAAAGAAGAAAATTGAAAAATCATCTCAAAACATTAATGCAAAAAGGCAGGATTACCTAAAATAATAAATTTATAACATGCGAATATATTTAAATGTGTAATGAAGTTATTTGTAAAATGTCTATATATTTAATATCGCCACATTTATGGAATCTAAAATAATTAAATTATTAGGCTTGAAAAACCTTTAATAATGAATATTAGATCATACTTTTAATTCTCAAATAATAATATACCCAAATACTTTTAAATGAACATATTTGAATCTTATAAGAGGAAAAAAAAGGAAAAATAAAAAAAGTTTCACATGAGACATGCACTTAATAGTGAAAATTACATCATATATTAGAAGGATACATTTTAAACGATTTCTGCTCCGGAGAGTTTTAATACAGGGTATATCATTTTAAACTGACGCTATTCAGAACTCTCTGTAGCTCATTTTAATGACCGGAACTGCTTTAAAATACATAAGGGGACCAATGAAACCAGGGAAAATGAGATTCCAAGAAAAAACTTAATTCCAGTCACTAACGATAGAGTAAAATGTGGTGCTATGGTGATTTATGCAACTGAGAATTATCTTGAATAAGCGTAATAAATGAAAATGTACATTCGTGCCTCGAATTTTCGTTGAAATCGTCGCCGGTAAAAATAATATGGTGAATAAAAGAAGACGTTTTATCCAAATTATTAATTTTGTCTGTTTGACGTTATCTTTCAATGTAGAACGCCAAATTTCCCCTTGGTGATTGGAACTTAGGTTGTTATTGTTGTTGTTGTTGTTAGAATATTTTTTCCCACGTTTTTTAGTCCATTTATAAAATTTTGTGTCATTCCAGCTATTACAACGAGCTACAGACTCTTCTCTGAATAGCGTCAGTTTAAAAAAACATCCTGTATAATATTACGTGGTATAAAAGTAGTACAGCTTTCAAATTTGTTTATGTATTAAATCCTTTGTTGAGTAGAAATCATGTGAAATCATTCTTGATTCTCTGTGGGAGTGGATGAAACAGATTTTATGCACCTTTTAATTTGATTCTCTCTCTCTCTCTCTTCTTCTCTCAGTTTCTGTCTCTCTCTCTCTTTTTTTTCAAAATGAACTACACAACTCTTCCTGGGAACCCCCTCATACGTATTATTGTTAGGTAGACATTTTAATGCTATTAGGTTGAGCAAAAAGTGCTGGGAATTTTTTAATCTAAAAGATACAATAATTTGCATCATATATAGGAGTATTAGTGGTATAACTATACGATTTCAAAAACTTCTGCTTTAAAATGCCTATTGAACAGCATTATTTGTGTGCGTTGATGCTGCATTATTGAAGAAAAGCTCTAATAGAATGAATTAAGTTTAAGGAACATGTCCTGAGTTTTTCGATTCAAAGGAGCTGACATGGTGCAGCAACAAATCCTGAATCTCGTAGAAAGTATTGGACTATAATGGTCTCTACTTTAAAGAATTGTCCTTGGTGCATTTGTTGTTAATTCGCTCATAACCACGCAATTTTCCTGAATTTCTCATAACTGTTTGCTCAATCTAGTACCATATATTTTTCAGATGTTTAGGGAAATGTATATTGTAGTTTCAAGTTTGAAAAAAATAGATCGATGACGTCATTTTCCATCATCATTAGATATTCAATTTAATGTTATTGTATACTTTTTTAATATTAGCAAAATTTTAATTCAAAATCAGTTTTTTTTTCCTTAAAATCAAATTATTATTATTTCTTCTGCAATCTTATTTTCGTTTTTATTTCTTTAAAAAGAAGACTGTTAAATAATTTTCATCTGAAGCTCTAATCATTTGAAATATAACATAATAAAACGTATGCATGAAACATTATCTTAACTTAAAAAACATATTAAGAGAAAATATGACGGTCAAGAAATTATTGAAGTACGCAAAATAATTTTCTTAAACATTCTATTAAGATAAATAACTCTGTTAAAATTTTGAAAATTTTAAAGTATTCATTATTGTTAATAAGAATTATAGGTACGTGTTTACTGATAAAAAATAGTTCCTTATGAAACTCTCTGATATAGATTTCTTATCTTCAGATTTATTTTTCAATCCTAGCTGAAGGTGCAAAAAGCAATAAAACCTGTTACTACTTTTTAGAAGTAATAAAATTTTATGACGCTTTTTTTAAAGAAATGTCCGAAGATTTTATCATTATTTTTTACCGTCGATTACGTCGAAACCAAGCTGCAAAATGGACAGTCGTTTGCCTTTAAATGTGAAGATTATCACTTTCACCGAACATTTACCAGATTTTATTACTTGAAAGATTCAGAATGTAGTAGATGTCTCTAATCTGTAGTTGTTTGAATCATTAGAAAAAAGCTTTAAATACCTCTTAATATTTTCATTGCTTTTTTGTTAAATTCTCCGTAAAGCTTACAATTTTCTTTTTTCTGTTTTTAGATATAAATTATTAAATGTTTTTAATAAGCATTTAATAACTTTTATAAACATTTAGAAACATGTTTTATTAATATAGAAAATAATTTATGACGAAACATGTCAATGATATTTTTAACATAATCGTGTTAATGATGAAATATTTATCTTGAAAATGACTAGAAAAGAGGTAAAAAAAAAACTCACAGAAAATTTACTAAAAACTCGAACTACTTTCTTGGTAATACTGCGAAATTTCGGAATATGATGTAATATGCTTACACAACACACATCTGATTGTTTAACAAAGAGAACATTTGTCCCCCAGCACCGTGACGTACTTAATGGAGAGAGTCACAGGAGCGAAGATATAACCAATGGTGACGTAGAATGGTCATCCAGAGTACAAAGTTCCCATTGACCAGAGCCGAAGCCCCTCCCTCCATTAGATGTAATACTTAAACATATTAAAATCTTTGCTTTCAAAACTTGAAGAATAAGAAAAAATTCAGATCATTATAAAAATAAAATCCAGAGAAATAATTTAGAAATTTCTGTCATAAAATGTGAAAAGGTAATCTGAAATGAGGTTTGGACGCTATACCACTGAAAGTATTCGGAAAAAAATCTTGTCTTTTTTTTTTTTTTTTTTTTTTTTTTTTTTTTAGTACATGGCTTGTGTGGACAGGAGAAAAATTTCTATTTTTCTTTGACTTCAACGTCAAGATTTGGTGCTAGAAAGGAACAATGATAATAAATAAGACAAGGAATCTGCGAATACCTGATACTTTCTAGTTACCGATAATACTTTTCGTTAAAAAAAAAAAACCTTTAATATTTTCTATCTCTAACACAATACTTTCTGAAAGACTTTTTCACAAACGTGTCTTTCCTTTTCTGTGCTTTTAAAGAGTATTGAATGAAGTTATGAAAAACCAAAAATACATACCATTTGTCTGTACTTTAATGGTACTTGTGGCATCTTACATAAAAAAATGTATACTTTTATTTTCGAGAAAAAATATTTTGTCGTTTTCCAATATTTTCTTTTTTTTTAATTGCCTTCACCGAGTCTTGGATGGAGTTATAAAAAAAAGTGTCTGCTTGTTTTCAGTAATTTCGTAGATCTGATGGGATCATCGAAAGAATGAATGTACTTAACAGTATAGTCATTTTAAGGGGTTTCCGTGTTGACATCGACTTTACGTGATGTATATTGATGAATGCCTTTCAATTAAAGAGCCGCTGGGAGGAAAAATTCTAACTCTAGTATAAAAATTACGTAACAAGAATTATATAAAAATTTAAAATATTATTATAAAATAAAAATAACTTTCGAAAAAGGTGGTATTGTGTTTACATTTATGTTTACCTGTATGAATAAAACTACCAAAAGCCATGTTTTGTTTGGATTCCCGAAGCATAATTTCATAATATAAATATTTGAAAATAACAATATTTTTTAATTACTTTGGCATCTTCATCAAGTCAAAACGTTATTTTTTATGTTTTGGCACATTTTAATTTTAGAAATGTAAATTCAGCCAAATAAATAAGAATTTCTTCGGGATTTTTTTTACTTATGCTATAAGACTGGTATAAATAAAAATATTTTCGAAGCAAAATTATACAAAATATTAATTAATTTTATTTGTTTACAATTCTCTTATGCCATACACAAAAATCATAATATAATTCTTTTAAAATGCGTAATTATCGTCTGCATAAATGATTTCACAAAATAAGAATAAATTGTGTATTTGAATTTTTAACACTGAAAAATACTTTTATAATAGAATGTAAATAATTGAATTTTCACAAATTTTAATTCATTAAAAATATGGTATAATTTCCGTAAAAAAAGGGTTGTTTTAAAAATTTCATAAAAGAAATTGTGAAACTATTAAAAAAGGAATGGGCATAGTTTGAAAATCTGAAAGCAGTTTTTGTGATATTTTGGCAGAATAATGAAAATACACTTTTTAGCTCACAGGCTATCATAGCCTGAGAGCTTATGTGCCCGTCCGTTCTGTATGTATCCACTTGAAATTTTGTATATAGGTATATCGTTATAAGGCGCTTCCCTGATTACTTTTTGGAGTTCATTCGATACGTATAAGAGGGGGAACGGGGGGCTCACGCCCCTCCCCTTAATGGATATAAATGGGTTTTTCATGCAGAATTAACAGTTTTTGTCCAAAATTTAGATATAGGATCATTCTGATGAGGCGATTCCGTGACTATTATTATGTGTTTATTGAATAAGTATAAACAGGGGAAACGGGGGCTCATCCCCCTCCCCTTAATTGATATAAACGAGATTTTCATGCAGAATTAACAGTTTTCGTTCAAAATTTAGATATAGGATAATTCGGATGAGGCGATACTGTGGCTGTTATTAGGGGTTCATTGAATAAGTATAAACAGGGGGAACGGGGGGGGGCTCATGCCCCTCCCCTTAATTGATATAAACGGGTTTTTCATGCAGAATTAACAGTTTTTGTCCAAAATTTAGATATAGGATCATTCGGATGAGGCGATAACCGTGGCTGTTATTAGGTGTTCATTGAATAAGTATAAACAGAGGGAACGGGGGGCTCATGCCCCTCCCCTTAATTGATATAAACGGGATTTTCATGCAGAATTAACAATTTTCGTTCAAAATTTAGATATAGGATCATTCTGATGAGGCGAGGCTGTTATTAGGTGATCATTGAATAAGTATAAACAGGGGGAACGGGGGTTCTAATGCCCCTCCCCTTAACTTGCATAAATGGATTTTTCAATCAGAATTGTCAGATTTCGCTCAAATCTCTGAATAGTTTTGGAAGTTTAATGGGTAAGTATAAAAGAGGGGAATAACTCCTCTTAAATTATATAAATACTAAATGGGTTTTTATTAAGAATTATCCGATTTGATCTGAATTTTGGATATAGATTTTTTGATATGATAAAGCATGTACTTGATAGTTTAGGAAATTCAATGATTAAGTATAAAAAAGGAGAAAGGGGAGAGCTGTTTCCCCTTCTTAATTTTTTTTTCGAACGGAATTAACGAAAATACAAGCCTGTAATGTACAATTAGTATACGTAGCCTGTGAGCTCAATGACATCAGTTTAACTGGGCAATATTCTTTTTGTTTATTTAATTAATCATTATTCTATCTATAATTACTGACTCCATGACTTATATTTTCTTCTGAAAATGTACGTGTTTCATTTTTTATTTGCGAAAATGCGTCCTTAATGGAAAAACATATAAAATAAATTAATTAAAATAATATTTTTTAATGTTTATTCGGTAAAAAAATTATATTTTGCAAATCTGCAGATCATAATTTATTTTTATGCTTAATTTAAAGTCAAAATATTGAATAGTTTTTTTGTAAAGTGTACGACAAAATGTAATTTGTGTAGCCTAGTAGAGGATTCGCTTCGCTCATTCTAATAAATAAAATAATAAAAAAGAAGTTAAAAGTTTAAAAGAGAATTTAGCACAACTAGTGAAGAACTGTTGGACAAAGATGGTTAAGAGCCGGGCAAGCAAAAAATGTTTTGGCACAATGTAAAAAAAGGCAACTTTTCAGTATCATACATTTTTTTTTCTTATTTGTTACTAAGTAACAGTATAAGTTGTAATTAATGACATTTTTTAAATAAAAAATATGAAAAGTAATGATAGTTTAAGGAAAATATTATAGAAAATATATAGAAATTATATTTTGCAAATCTGCAAATCATAATATATTTTTATGCTTAATTTAAAGTCAAAATATTGAATAGTTTTTTTGTAAAGTGTACGACAAAATGTATTTTGTGTAGCCTAGTAGAGGATTCGCTTCGCTCATTCTAATAAATAAAATAATAAAAAAGAAGTTAAAAGTTTAAAAGAGAATTTAGCACAACTAGTAAAGAACTGTCGGACAAAGATGGTTAAGAGCCGGGCAAGCAAAAAATGTTTTGGCACAATGTAAAAAAAGGAAACTTTTCAGTACCATACATTTTTTTTTCTTATTTGTTACTAAGTAACAGTATAAGTTGTAATTAATGACATTTTTTAAATAAAAAAATATGAAAAGTAATGATAGTTTAAAGAAAATAAAGAAAATTTTGACAAATGTGAAGAACTTAGGGGCCCTCAATGTCCATAATAACGGAAAATTTTAGTATCTTTCTATGATCAAGTTCGCAGGCATCGTTGTCCAGTAGCACTCCCAGGGGGATATTTTCTTTAGGTATTCACAGGCTTCACAACCCCGGGCACCTGAGCGATGTTTCTCTTTTCCTTTTCCTCTTACTTCTCTTGTCTTCTTTTTATCTTTGTTTCACTCTCGTTTTGGTTTCCTCTTCGGAGGTGAAGGCAATTCTGCATGAGCCGATAATATCCTGTATATAGACTCATGGAGAATTGTAAACCACCCACGTGTCTTCCATGTGCGTGGTGACTCGTGTCCCTGGAAAGAGGAATCCTGCAGTTGATGGAAATCAACACACTGCTTTTGCTTCTGCTTCAGGTAGACAGGAGGTGCATATGGGTCCCGTATGAACCAATCGTCTGGTCAGATGATTTTTGTCACTGGCTAAGGGATCAAGTGATCGAGCAACTACTAATCATCTCGTTAAGGGTGGAGACTGACATATGGTTAACAGATGTAATTTTTCCATTTTTGAATTTTGGGTGAAATAACTCCGGGCCAGGATTTTTCACCCAAAATTCAAAAATGGAAAATTACATCTGTTATAATAAATTTATCGACTGAATAATCGTGTTTAAAAATTAATCTAATGACATATGGTTATCTTGTGACCATATGGGTCCTGGTTAGCACTGTTCTACGGATGTGCTTCCACTTGTTGTGCTCGGTAGTGGTTTTTGTGGTCGGGGTCTAAATTCTTATTTTTCTAATACGGATGGAAATACTTCAGTTCCTTCTATATCTTTCCCTTGTCTCCACAAGAGAGCAACAAATCGTACACACTCCCTCATTCAGTAGATTTTTTATAATGAAATGTACTGATAGCGTCTCTGATAGTTCTTTTTTTTAAAAAAATTCACCGTTTCTCATTGCAAAAACTTTCAAGTTTGTCATGGTGTAAGGCTAATCTATTTCTACGCACGTTGTGCAGAAGTCGGACATGACAATAAATCCTGTAAAGGTGATCATACTGTATACTCACGAACTTGTCCTAATTGGAGCCGTGAAAAAGAAATTATTACAATAAAAATTACTGAAAAATTAGCCTACCCTGATGCCTGCAAACTCGTTGATACCAGAACACCTTCTGTTGGAATTTCTTATTCCAGCTTACTTAAACACCAATCACAATCCGTAAGACACATAAGTACCCAAACTGATTGCTCATATCCACCCAGTAAATCAACCAGTGCTCCATTTAAAGAAACCCGTGATATTAGTCTTGGTTCTAAATGCTATAGGACTCTTTTATTAGAACGCTGGCCTCCATCCTCAGAACCTGTTAAAATGATTGAATTAGGAAAACGGCGACAGAAATCTTTAGTGCAATCTAGGGGATCATCGAAACCTCAAAATGAGATTAATGCTGTTACCTCTTTAAAAAAATACCTCAAAGTTGTCTGAACCCTGGACTGAAACCAACGCTGGCACAAGGACTAAAATACCATGGAGGTCTTATAATACACGTAACCAAATATAGAAAAAAAAAATCTAAAACCTCAACTCCTGTCTCTCCACGGTAGAAAACTGTGGAGACCAGAAAGAAAAATTCTTCGCTCAGCCCATTAATCAGAAATGTTAAGAACTCGAAGCAGTTGCAGAGCTACTTTGAGGAGGCCATGGAGTCTGAGTCTTGCAGCTATTTTTCGGATTCCGAGGAAAATACTATGTTAGAAGAATATATACGTAATTGATTTTAATTTGTTTTATATTAATGTGAGTTTTAATAATATATTAGGTTTTAAGTAGTATTTGTCTGTTTAATTTTTCGAGTTATTGCTTTATTACTTTAGAATTTTAACTAGTTTTAGTATTTTTAACTATTTACATCTCCTATTTTAATCACATCGAATGGTTTTAATTATACATAATTTCTTATATCACCACATTTGCTTTTTCCATTTGCTTCATATCTATGACGGTCTTTTAATATAATTTTCACTTTTTACATATTTAACATTTTACATTTCAAATATTATGTTTTAACTTTATTGTATTCATTACCTAGTTATTGGCACAGCATGTCCCACAGGGGCCCTTATGCCATTAAACACTATTCAATCAAACCAAACCAAACAGGTAACTCAGCTAAAATTTCATTGGGGAGATAATACATATTACCATAAAATTTTTTGGATAGGTCAATCACTTTTTTTCTGAAAATAGGAGCATGAAGGTCTCTACGCATGGTGGTGTTACATAAGTAACAGGCTTTAAAAAAAGGAATACTATCGAAGTTACTATTTAAAAGAATAGCAACAATTTTTTCTGGTAATCCTTTGATATTTTCCGCTTCCCAACAGTTTTAAATTCCCACCGTTATAACACAGACCGAGAAAAAAACCCCTAAAAGTAGGAGTCACTCTTTTGCTCTTTAAGGTAACTTTCATTAATAAATTTGTACTATTTAAAAAAATCTTAAGATAATTTCAATAACTGCGGTTTTTTTTTCAATTGGACCAAGTACAGGCACAAGCTTATATTTCTTTGTACACTGTAAAAAAAGGGTCGATCTACTAAAAAAATTTTAGTGATCCTTGTAATTACTAAAAAAATTTTAGTCATCTTACTCGGTTACAAGGAATCTCTAAAAATTACTAGAAAAAAGCTAGCAACGAATAGAGTTAATAGTTTTACATTTTTAATAGCTATTACTAAAACTCACTTGGTGGGGCCGAGATAGCCTAGTGTTCATAGCACCGAACTCCAGGCTGAAAGTACCTGGGTTCGATGCTGGACGCTATCAAATATGCACCAAATGTATGCAATGTAAGTACTTGTTAAATAAAGGGATTATGAAAATTCTGTCGTAGCAGTTATCATGGGTAATGATCTCTGTACTTTCCCACCCCTTTAGAAACATGTCAAAATAGAGCAGGTAGCAATGTTTGGTGCTGCCATCTATTGCGGTTTTCTCGAAAATCTTCCGTTTCCGAAGTCTGTTTACCCACTGGATGCAGCTCGAAGGAAGCTCCTGCCCTTCAGGCACACGTAATGATTATTAAAAATAATTTTGGAGCTATTGCTAAAATTTGCTTGGTGGCTTATACTAAAAAGTTTTAAGTTAATTATAGAAAAAATTCTTTTGTTCAGTTTACAAAAAAAATGTTTGTTTCAGTTGCAAAAAAAAAAAAAAAAAAAAAAAAAATGTTTGTAATGGTTACTAAAAAATTCTGTGGAATACAAATTTACTAAAAAAAATTTTAGTAACCTCTTGATTTTTTTATAGTGTAGACTTCAACGGTATGGGCCAAAATCCAGGCGTGTATCCATTTTTTTAAACAAAACAGTTACGATTAATTGTTTCAAATAAACTATGAATTTAAATAGAAAAAAGTAAGTATTTCATACAGTACAAGTTAAAGTTACTTGCATAATTTAAAACACAAAAAAAAAAGTTTGTTTCAGAAGGTAATGATAACGAAAAAAACCATATCATGAACGTAATGTTAAAAACATTTTAAGGTGCTTTATCCATAAAACCAAAACAAAACTCAGCACTAATACTTTTTGCTTATTCTTTTTTCTCTTTGAACACGTTTTGTATTTTTTATAAAATTTAGAAGAATATTTTTATAAAACAATTCAGGGCTTTTAATATTTTTTCTTATTCCCATTGTTCGTAAATTCTTATAAGTATGAAAAGCTGATTCTCAAGTAAAAAATATGGAATCGTTTATTGCACAGTTGAATAAAAAAATAATTGTAGACCATTTTTCGTTATTATTATTGCCAATGCAAAAATAATATGTATAAAACATTTTAGTATTTTGCAAACTAAACTCTATATCCATTTTAGCAAATCATGAATTCTTAACATCTAAGTCGCATGTAATGTTTTATTCATAAAGATAACATTTAATTTTCTTGGTAACTGAATTATCTTTATTCATTTGTGAAGTAAAACAGACTGTCTGAAAAAGAACAGAATAAAAAAAATGGAAACGACGAAAAAAAGATGAAAAAAATAGATAAGAAACGATAATGGAAGTGGAAAACTGAAAGTTTTACAAGTTTTAGTTTAAGATTGTGTGTACTAATTAAAGAGATTTAAAAGAAAAAAAAAGAAGTAATGACGGAGAACAGGGAGTAGAGAATTTAAAAAAGTTTAGGCCTACAAATAAAATGCAATTTTTTAGCAATGGTATATTAAGTGATTTTTCTTTTTTATATAGTTGAATAGAAATTCTGAATAACATTAAACATTAATAAAAATTATTTCTGTTAAATACTTTTGTCTTATTTTTGTTTACACTTTTTAATATTTATTTATATTGTTTTTTACTTCTTTTTTTAGTATTTAAATTAATTTATTATCCTTTTCAGTTACGACGCTAAAATAATAATATAAATACTTATTTATTGGTTTTTTCTAAACAAAATGAAATTGTAAATGACAGAAAAAATATATTTTCTTAAATTGATCCTTTAAGTGCTTAGTAATTTAAGCTCAAAAATATGGATTAAAAACTACAAACCCTTTTAAAACTTCAACCGTTAACCTAAATTAACGCATTTACATATTTAAGACCTTTAAACAAGTAAATAATCTATAAATCCTCAAAAAAAATTATTGGAGATTTAAGTTAAATACATACGAAAATTTGTCGATTTCTTTGATATATTGTCTTTTGGACCATTTTTAGGTATTTTGCAAACTGCGATGAAAATAACAATTATTTTATGAAGGTTCAGCTCAGATTTTTTTAAACCAATTCCAGACACGAGCTTATATTCCTCTGTAGACTTCAACGGTAAGGGTCCAAATCCAGGCGTGTTTAAAATTGTTTTAAGCAAAACAGTTGCGATGAATTGTTCCAAATAAACTATTAATTAAATAGAAAAAAGTAAGTATTTCATACTATACAAGTTAAAGTTAGTTGCATAATTTAAAACATAAAAAACCTTTGTTTCAGAAGGTAATGATAACGAAAAAACGATATCATAAACGTAATGTTTAAGGTTAAAAAACATTACGTATTTTTAAGGTGCTTTATCCATAAAACCAAAACAAAACTCAGCACTAATACATTTTGCTTATTATTTTTCTCTTTGAACTCTTTTTGTATTTTTTATAAAATTTAGAAGAATTTATTTATAAAACAATTCAGTGCTTTTAATATTTTTTTCTTATTTCCGTCGTTCATAAATTCTTATAAGTATGAAAAGCGCGTTCTCAAGTAAAAAATATGGAATCGTTTATAGCAAAATTCAATAAAGTAATTGTAAACGCTTTTTCGATATCATTTATTGCCAATGCATAAATAGTATGTATAAAACATTTCAGTATTTTACAAACTAAAGTTTATATCCATTTTAGCAAATCATAAATTCTTAACATCTAATAGCATGTAATGTTTTATTCATAAAGATAAGATTTAATTTTCTCGGTAACTGAATTATCTTTAATCATTTGTGAAGCAAAACAGACTGTCTGAGAAAAAACAGAATAAAAAAATGGAAACGACGAAAAAAAGAGGGAAAAAAATAGATTAGAAACGATAATGGAAGTGGAAAACTGAAAGTTTTACAAGTTTTAATTTAAGGTTGTGCATACTAATTAAAGAGATTTAAAAGAAAAGAAAAAGAAGTAATTACGGAGAAGAGGGAGCAGAGAATTTAAGGAGTTTAGACCTACAAATAAAATGCAATTTTTTATCAATGGAATATTAAGTGATTTTTTTATATAGTTGAATAGAAATTTTGAATAACATTAAATATTAATAAAAATTATTTTTGTTATATATTTTTGCTTTAATTTTGTTTACACTGTTTAATGTTTACTTATAATTTTTTATTGTTTTCTTTCCTATGTTTAGTATTTAAATTAATTTATTATCTTTATCAGTTCCGAAGCTAAAATAATAATATAAATACTTATTTATTGGTTTCTTCTAAACAAAATTAAATTGTAAATGACAGAAAAAATATCATTTCTTAAATTGAACCTTTAGACACTCATTAATTTAAGCTCAAAAATATGGATTTAAAACTATAAATTCTTTTAAAACTTCAACCATTAACCTAAATTAACGCAATTACTTATTTAAGAGCTTTAAACAAGTAAATAATCTAAAAATCCTCAAAAATTTTTATTAGGGATTTAAGTTAAATACATACGAAATTTTTTTACTTTCTTTGTTATATTGTCTTTTGGACCATTTTTAGGCATTTTGCGAACTGCGATAAAAATAACAATTATTTTATGAAGGTTCAGCTCAGATGCAGACATTTATTCCTTTGATTTCAACGCAAAAAATTTTCAGCTATTAAGAAATGAGGTAAAAATGTATATATATTTTTTTTAAAAAATCAGACATTTAATTTTTATAAATAAAAGAACAGAGGTCCCTGAATGGAGACTCCGGAACTGCAAAGTTTATTGCCGTTTACAGCCTAATGGCATATTAAAGCAAGCATATTTTGGCGCATAATTAAGTCCAATTTCGTTTAATTTAGGACCCAATTATAACCTTTAGACTATTATGATTTATAAACTGTCCTCTTTAAGGGAGTATTAGTGGTAAATCTAGTGGCTTTCAGGAATATCGGCCCCAAAATACCTATTGAACATTATTATTTTGGTATGCAGATGTAGCATTATTGTAGAAAAGGTCTAATGATTCTGAAAGAAGGAAGTTTTGAAGCTTGTTAAAAGTTTCTCGATTTTAATGAGATGACATTGTACTTCCATCAAATCCGGAATCAGAAAGTTTTGGACCATAATGGTGTATAATTGAAAGAATATTTCTTGTTGCTTTTGTTGTTGATTGTCGCATAACCACGCAACTCTCACAAATTTCCATATTTTTTTGCTCAATCTAGTATTATATACTTTTTAAATGTTTAAGATAATATTTATTGTATTTTCAGATTTGAAAATAAAATGATGGATCACACCATTTTCCATGTGCATTATCATTAGATATTCATTTTAATGCTATTATATACTTTTTTTAATCTTTGCAAAATTTCAATTCAAAATTAGTTTTTTTTTTTTTTTTTTTTTTTTTTTTTGCTTTTTTTAAGCAAAATTAAATTATTATTAATATTTCTTCGGTAATCCTATTTTCATTTTATTTCCTTAAAAAGTAGAATATTAAATAATTTACTTGTGAAACTCTCATTATTTTTAATAAATCTTATTTTCATTTTTATTTCTTTAAAAAAAAGACTGTTAAATAATTTTCATCTGAAGCTCTAATCATTTTAAATATAAGATAGTAGAAAAAAATATGCATGAGACGTATCTCAACTTAAAAAACATATTAAAAGAAAAAAAAAAGTTCATGAAATTATTGAAGTATGCAAAATAATTTTCTTTAAAGATTCTATTAAGATAAATAACCCAGTTAAAATTGCGACAATGTTAAAGTATTCATTATTCAAAATAAGAATTATGAGTACGTGTTTTCAAATAATAAATAGTTCCAAATGAAACTTTCCGTCATAGATTTCTGTTCTTCAATTTCATTTTTTATACTAGCTGAAAGTGTAAAAAGCAATAAAACCTGTTACTACATTTTACAAGTAATAAAATTTGATGGAGCTTTTATTTAAGAAATGTCCAAAGATTTTATCATTCTTTTTTACCGCCGATTTCTTTGAAACCAAGCTGTAAAATGGACAGTCGTTTGCATTTAAATGTGAAGATTATCTCTTTCACAGAACATTTATCAGATTTTATGGCGTGGAAGATTTTAGAATGTAGTAGATGTCTCTAATCTGCAATTGTATGAATCATTAGAAAAAAATTTCAAATACATCTTCATATTTTCATTGCTTTTTTATTACATTTTTTTGTAAAGCTTACAATTTCCTATTTCTTTTTTTAGAAATAAATTATTAAATGTATTACTACGTTTAATAACTTTTATAAACATTTAGAAGCATGTTTTATTAATATTGAAAATAATTCATGGTTAAACATACCAGTCTTAAATATTTGTTAACATAATCATATTAATGCTAGAATATTTATATTGAAAATGACTGGAAGAGAGGAGGGAAAAAATAACCGCAGAGGATTTACTAAAAACACGAATTTCTTTCTTAGTAATGCGGCGAAATTTTGGGAAATGATGTAATATGCTTACACAACACACTTCTGATTCTTTAACAAGGAACCCCGAGCATTTGACTTACACCTCCCTGACATAGTAAATGGAGAGAGCAGCAGGATGGAAGACGTAACAGAAAATAACGCAGAATGGCCGTGTAGAGGACAAATTTCCATTCATGGGAACCGGAGCCCTTAACTCTGTCAGTATGCAATATATAAACATATTAAGAGCTTTGCTTTCAAACTTTTGAAAAACAAGAAAAGAGCCACAACTAAACAAAGAGCATTATAAAAAAAAATCCGTAGCAATAATATATAAATTTCTGTCATAGAATGGGAATATGTAATCTGAAATGAGGCTTGTTTGAAAAAATATTCTTGCCTGACTTTCTATCGGTTTGGTTAATTTCTATTGAGAGGATTTCTTACATTTATTTATTTATTTGTCAAGGGCGGGACAGTTTTTCAATAAAATACACAGAAACTTTTAAGTTTTTTGATTCGTTATATCAACTGCCTCATATAGCATTTTTAGGTAAAAAATTCCCAGCCACAATTTTCCCTAAAAAAAGCGAGGACCAAAGATATAAACTTTTAGAATTTGTGCGCATATATTACTCTTTTAGTGCGCATATATTACTCTTTACTCTGAAGCGTGGTATCTTTAATTATTTGCGAGTTAGTAACGATGAATGTCAAATGCTTATCCTTTTCTGAATCAATCATTTTTCAGATTTGCTGCCTCAAGGAATTTTTCTGTAAGGGTCATTGACGGCGGGAATTTACAAGTTGCCATCGAATTCAATAGAAGAATTGTAACAGCGAATTATAAAAAGACTGTAATAGTATCTACTGAAAAAACACCGTGAAAACTGATGACAATTAATAGATCAAGTAAAAAACTTTGTAAAATCATCATAAAATATGGTGAAAAAAAATTATTTCGACTCTGTGCCCTTGCGGAACGCGTGTCAGTTTAGCTGATGACGAGCTGTTATTGTTGTAGCTCGAAACGCGTCCTACTTTATTTTCATTTTATGGTGATTTTACAAAGTTTTTTACTTGATTTGTAATAGTATCTTTTCAAATCACATACAAATTTGTGTCTTTTTATGATTATCCATTAATTAAAAACACTTACCTAATGCAAATGCAATGCTAAATGAATGCTAAGAATAATGCTATCTGCAATCATTCTTAGTTTCCCGGAAATATGATAGCTTCCATAAAAGTCCGAGGAATTTACAGTTTTTTTCCTTGTACATGACGGGAGATAAAACTTCCCGTTTTTCTTAAAGCTCAACGTCAAGATTTGGTGCTAGAAAGGAACTATAATAGTAAATAAAACAAGAAATCTACGAATAGCTGATAATTTCTTGTTATTGATGATACTTTTTGCTAAAAAAAGGTATTAATATTTTTTATTTCTGATACAATACTTTCTGAAAGTCTTTTCCACATGCGTTGTTTCTTTTCTACACTTTTAAAGAGTATTGAATGAAGTAATGAAAAACCAAAAATACTTACCTTTTGTCTGCATTTTCATGGTACACGTGGCATCTTATCTAAAAAATATGTATAGTTTTATTTTCGAAAAAAATAATATTTTTTATTTTTTTTTCATTAGCTCATTTTTTGCGCTGTTTAAAATCGCCGTCACAGAGTCTTGGAAAAAAAAAAGTGTCTGCCTATTTTCAGTAACTTCATATTTTGATGGAACCTTCGAAAAAAGGAATACTGTCGAAGTTAATATTTAAAAAAATAATTATATATTTTATTTGGTGTTCTTTTGATATTTTCCGTTTTCTTACATTTTTAAATTGCCACCCTCATAACCTAGATAGGGAAAAAATTAACTATGGATAGAAGTTACTTTTTTTCTCTAAGATAACTTTCACTAAAAAATGTATAGATTTATTACTTATTAAAATCCTAAGATAATTTTAATAATTGCGGTTTTTCTTGCCATTCGACCAGGCCCGGGCTTATCGTTTCTCTTTAGACTTGAACGGAATGGGCCAAAATCCAGGCGTGTATACAATTTTTAAAAATAAAACTGTTGTGATGAATTGTGTCAAATAAAATATTAATTTAAGTAAAAAAAAAGTCAGTATTTCATACTGTACAAGTTAAAGCTATTCCATAATTTTAAACATTAAAAAAAACTTTGTTTCAGAAGGTAACGATAACAAAAAAATAATATCTAAAACGTAATATTTTAAATTAATAAGCATGTCTTTCTAAGCTGCTTTTTCCATAAAACCAAAACAAACTCAACACTAATACATTTTGCATATTTTTTCTGTTTGAATCCTTTTTGTATTTTTTATAAATTTTAGAAGAATTTATTTATAAAACAATTCAGTACTTTTATTATTTTTTCTTTTTTTTTCGTTGTTTGTAAATTCTTATAAGCATGGAAAAAACGTTCTCAAGTAAGAAATATGGAATCGTTTATAGCACAATTCAAACAATGAAGTAATAGTAAACCCTTTTTCGTTATCATATATTGCCAATGCATAAATAATATGTATAAAACATTTCATGTTTTACAAAATAAATTTTATATTCATTTTAGCAAATCATGAATTCTAGACATTTAAGTCTCATGTAATGTTTTATTCATAAAGATAACATTCAATTTTCTTGCTAACTGAATTATCTTTAATCATTTGTGAAGTAAAACAGACTGTCTGAGAAAGAACAGAATAAAAAAAATGGGAACGACGAAAAAAAGAGGGGAAAATAGATTAGAAAAGATAATGGAAGTGGAAGACCGAAAGTTTTACTAGTTTTAATTTAAGATTATATTTACTAATTAAAATGATTCAAACGAAAAGAAAAAAAAAGTAATTACGGAAAAGAGCGTACAGAGAATTCAAAAAAGTTTATACCTAGAAATAGAATGCAAAGTTTTAGCAATGAAATATTATGCAATTTTTCTTTTTATATAGTTGAATAAAAATCTCGAATAACATTAAATACTTTGGTTTACAAATTTAAATATTTTTATACACTTGTTGAAACACCTATTTTCTTATTATACTATGTCTTACTAATGAAATGCAGTAATTGAAAAAAAAATCTATCACGCCACATTTCTCCTCTGCAGGGTGTCCACTCTCAACGGTATCCTATGGTTAATTCCTTAACTGTTACTCAATAGATAGTTCCAAATACAAAAATATTTTAATTGAGGTAAAGAAATCTTTTAAAATCGATTTGGGTCAATAAAAACATTTATTAAAGAAATACGAAATCTAAATTTTTATACAGTGCCCCGATTTTTAATTTGTATATAGTAAAATAAAGTTTTATATTCATTTTAGTAAATCAGAAATTCTTAGCACTGAAGTCGCATGTAATTTTTTATTAAAAAATTTACCTTAAATTTCTTCGGTAACTGAATTAACTTTAATCATTTGTGAAGTAAAACAGACTATCTGAGAAAGAATAGAATTAAAAAAAAAATGTGAACGTTGAAAAAAAGGGGGAAAAATAGATAAGAAACGATAATGGAAATGGAAGACTGAAAGTTTTACAAGTTTTAATTTAAGATAGTGTTTACTAATTAAAGAGATTCAAAAGACAAGAAGTAATGACGGAAAAGAGCGATCAGGGAATTTCAAGAAGTTTAGACCCACAAATAAAATGTAAAGTTTCAGCAATGTAATATGAAGTGATTTTTCTTTTTAGCACTTTCTAACAAAGATGAAAAGTGCTTATGCATTCCGTTTGTCTTTCCGTCTGTCCGCGCTGTAACTCCCGCAAATATACTCGGATTGCTATGAAATTTTAGGCAGTTATTGACGTTTACCCTAGCACAAACCGTATTGAAAATGAAGTTTCTACCATTAATAGTTTATCTACAGGGAGAGTCAAAAGTTTCCCATTACATTACGGCTATGGGGAAAAATCGTTTCAAAGGAATTTTAAAGGTGTTATACCCAGTAGAATTTATATGCATTTACGAGGTGCATTAAAATATGCATTCTATGAAATATGCGGTGAAAATACAGCTATTATTCATTTACAGGGCCACACAAAAGAGTTCCATTAGATAATGGTAAAAGGGGGAATTGTGTGTGACATATTTTAAATATATTAAACTGTTTCATGTATAATAGAATTGATGTATTTACTGAGGCTAATATAAATTATACGATACTGTGCTTTGCCCAATATGAAGTACATAGTATTTACAGGGACACACAAAAGATTTCAAATAGTACATTCTTTCCGAAGTGCTGTATATGTATCTGATGATGGCCGATGGATGGATGAAATGCATTTGAATTATGATATGCGTGTATAAGTTTCACATTATATGGTGTGTATAAATGCTATAGTTAATATACAGGGCTACCCAAAAGAGCACACTAACGTTACTGAATATGAGCGTAAATTACTCAAAGGCGGTTCTTAAATAAGCTATGCATTTTTACGCTGAACTGCATTAAATTTACTAAGAAATGTTTGCAGAACATAGATAAAATGATATACAGGGCCACGCAAAGATTTGGGTACATGGACATCTATGAAAGATAACTTATAACAATGTTGCTTGAGTGTTTTAGTTTAAAATAAATTTTAAATTGATACTGATGTGTAATAAAGGTACCAGCCAGGTAAACTACAAGGCTGAACAAAGTATTCAAGTAATGATTCCATCTATTAATATAAATTGCTGAAAAAGAAATTTCAAGCTACTAGGCATTTTCTTGCTAAACTAAATCTTCCATTATATGTTATGTATATTTGTTGACAGATCAAATACAGGGCTGTTCAATAGCACTGGAATACATATTTAGCTATATTTGGGTTTATATCCTTACTTCCCTAAACAACGAAGTTTTGTTAAAGATTTCATGAAGCGTAGGAAGGTGCTTCATAATCTATGCTTAAAGCATGATTTTTCTTACTTGTTATATAGTTGTATCGAAATTTAGAATAACATTAGATATTAATAAAAAGTATTTTTTGTTTAATTACACTCTTTAATTTTTACTTATATATATATGTATATATACAGAGAGAGATATGTGTATTACTTTTTAGTGTTCAAATTAATTCATTATTACAGCTTACAGCCTCATGGCATATATTAATAGGTGTATGTTGGCGTATAGTTAAATTCAATTTCCTTATAGTAATATGCACCCAATTATAAACATAGACTATTATGTTTTTAACACCTCTATAATGTTGAATTCTTAAAAAGTAATTTAATTATCTGAATTTAAATGAAAGACGAGAAAAAATCCCTTGTATGCCGGCCAACAGGCGGAGGTAGATTTCAAAGTTAGGTACAAATTTCACCAACAAGAACTAAATCAAGATTATAGATAAACCCAGTTTCATCACCTACGAATGAGCTCTAAGGACCTAAATCTTTTGTGAAAATTATAATAAACATACATACATAGTATGCATAAAATCATTTAATATTTTACAAATTAAATTTTATATCCATTTTAGCAAATCATGAATTTTTAACATCTAAGTCGCATGTAATGTTTTATTCATAACATGTAGACAACAGATAACATGTAATTTTCTCGGTAACTGAATTATCTTTAATCATTTGTGAAGTAAACCAGACTGTCTGGGAAAGAATAGCATTAAAAAAATACAAATAATAAAGAAAGAGGAAAAAATAGACAAGAAAAGATATGAAAGTGGAAAAGGGAAATTTTTACAAGTTTTAATTTTAAATTATGTTTACTAATTAAAGTGATTCAAAAAAAAAAAAGAGTAATGACGGAAAAGAGCAATTAGGGAATTTAAAGAAGCGTATACCTGCAAATAAAATGCAAGGTTTTAGCAATAAAATATTAAGTGGTTTTCTTTTTCTCTTTATATAGTTGAATAGAAATTTAGAATAATATTCAACATTAATACAAACTATCTTTTTGTTTAATTAATTTCTATAATTGTTACTTATATATATATATATATATATATATATATATATATATATATATATATATATATGTGTGTGTGTGTGTGTGTGTGTGTGTATGTGTGTTACATTTTAGTGTTCAAATTAATTGATTATTACACTGAAAAAAAATCCTTTGAATTTACGGCAAAAACTGCTGGCAGCAATGTTGCCAGGAGTTTTTGTCGCAAAAATTGCAGCAAAATTAGACGTAAGTTTATTTATTACATCTAATTTTACTACAATTTTTACGACAAAAACTGTTGGCAACTTTGCTGATAGCAGCTTTGCCGTAATTTTAACGGATTTATTATAGTGTGCAGTTTACAGACTGTAAAAAAATCTGTTAAATTTTCGGCGCAGCAATGTTGCAGGCATTTTTGCCGTAAAAATTGAATCAAAAACTAGATGTAATGAATAAATTTATTTACATCTAATTTCACTGCAATTTTTACGGCAAAAACTGCTAGCAACATTGCTGCCAGCAGTTTTTGCGACAAATTTAACGGATGTTTGTTTACATTGCAGCCTAATGACATGATTTAACAATCATATTTTGGCGCATAATTAAAATCAATTTCGTTAAAATAATTCGTACCCAATTGTAATCGTACACTATTATAATTTAACACTAATTTAATTTAATTTGAATAATGTTGAATTCTTTAAAAGTATTTTATTAATCTGAATTTAAATTAAAGACGAAAAAAAATCCCTGAGGCCATGGCCACAGGCAGAGGTAGATTTCGAAGTTAGATACAAATTTGACGTTCAAAAACTGAATCAACATTAGAGATAAATTCAGTTTCATGACTACAAATGAGCTCTAGAGCTCTAAAACTTTTATGAAAATTCTAATGTACATACATAAATAGTATGCATAAAACCATTTAGTATTTTAATAACTAAATTTTATATCCATTGTTGCAAATCATGAATTCTTAACACCTAAGTCACATGTAATGTTTTATTCATAAAGATAACATTTAATTTTCTCGGTAACTTAATTATCTTTTATCATTTGTGAAAATAAAAGAGACTGTCTGTGAAAAAATAGAATAAAAAAATGGAAACGATAAAAAAAGAGAAAAAAAAATAGACAAGGAACGATAATTAACTTGGAAAACTGAAAGTTTTACAAGTTTTAATTTAACCTTGTGTTTACTAAAATAAGAGATTCAAAAGAAAAAAAAGTACTGACCTAAATGAATGAACAGGGAATTTAAAGAAGTTTAGATCTACAAATAAAATTCAAAGTTTTAGCTTTGGAAAAATTAAGCAATTTTTATTTTTAAATAATTGTATAAAAACTCGAATAACGTCAAAAATTAATAAAAGTGATTTTTTGTTTAATTTTTACTTGTACTGTTTCTTTTTTTTTCTTTTTCTTTTTTTTTTTTTTTTACATTTTAGTGTTTAAATTACTTCATTATTCTCTTCAGCTCCGTTGCTATAATAATAATATAAATACTTTTTAATTGGTTATTTCCGAACAAAATGTCATTGTAAATGACGGAAAAATATGTTTTCTCAAATTTATCTTTTAGTTGCTTAGTAATTTAGATTCAAAAGTATGGATCTAAACCTAAAAAACCCTTTAAAACATTAATGTAATAACCATTAGCCTAAATTAACGCAATCGCGAATTTAAGAGCTTTAAACGAGTAAATAATTAACGCATTCCTCAAAACATTTTATTGAATTTTTAAGTTAATTACTGATGAAAATTTCTCACTTTCTTGGTTACATTACCTTTAGGACCAATTTTAGACATTTCGTAAACTGCGGTGGAAATAACATTAATTACATGGAGGATTCAGTTTAGATGCAGGCACTTATTCATTTGCTTTCAATTAAAAAAACTTTTAACTATTAAGAAGTGAGATAAAAATGTAAACAAAAAACAGACATTTTAGCTTTTATAAGTAAAATAAAAGAGGTCCCCGAATGCGGACCCTGCAACTGAAATTTTTATTGCAGTTAACAGCTTAATGGCATATTATGGCATATTAATGGGAAGCTTATTCTGACGCATAATTAAATGCAATTTCGTTATAATTCGTAGACAATTATAACCGTAGACTATTATAATTTAACACCTGGCCTCTATAATAGAGATTGCTTTAAAAGTAATTTATTAATTTGAAATTACATTAAAAACGAACAAAAACATACGTCGAGCATAAATTATGAAACAGTTTCCAATACATTCAAAATAACATAAAAAAAAACTTCAAAGTTTAATAAGTAAAAATATTAAGAGTAACTGAATCAGCCCTTCGTATGATGTAAAGATTTACACATATAAACTGCATACTTGCAAAAATTTTTTTAAGTTAGATTATACATATCAAATTGGAAAATTCTCCTTCAACAATTTACACTAATAAGGATCAGTAGAACGTGAATTCTTTTGTAGATAATGTAGTAGGTATAAAATTTATACGCAATGGTCACCATGCAAAAAATTATTAAATTCAAACGCGCATACTGAATTTTAAAACGCATTTTGAACAATTATTGCTCAAAAACTGTACTGTACCATTTATTTTGTGCTTCGTGTATATAAAAGATAAATGCTCTTATGTTCCTATAAAATAATCCGCTTGTAGTGAAATTCGGGTATATACACTCTGTAAAAAAACTAGACTTTCGTTTAAGAAAAGCACAACTAATTAAAATTATGTAAAATTCTTTATTTGTGTAACCTTTTATAACTAAATGAATATAAATCATAGTAATCAAAAATAAATGATAAAGAGAATTTGATTTGCTTAACATAGTTTATGTTGCTTATATAAAACTGTGTAAAAAAAAGTAGAAGGACACATGCTTATTTTATATGAAAATGAAAGTATCAGTATGGAGTTTTCTTTCCATTTTCCTTTGTTACTCTAAAAACTCCGTTTGGCATTGAATTATAAAGTGCTTACGTTTTATTTTGGTAAACTTTGTCATAAACTTCATTGAGTGCATTTCGAAGCTCAACAATAAAGGTATACTGTTTATTTTCATTGTATACGCGAAAAACTGATGTAGTCAATATGTTTTCATATATGTTTAGGTTAGGCCATAGCAAAACACAGACTTTATTTCTCTTGAACCATTTTTTAATACTAATAAGTATGTGGATCGCTACTACATATTGTTTAAATATCCAATCTCTTCGACCCAATACTGTACCATAAAGAAGAAGTCTAGATTCCAACAATCAAATGTAATCTTTATGGCTCTGTCTACAATTCAAAATTATCAGATTCCTTCTTCCACAATATCTGACTGCTAGTCAGACCATCAAACTTTCTACTCCCATATGTCGAATGGAATAGAATTCTTCCTCATTCTAAACACAATGCTAACAGAACTGATATCCATCAGGACCATGTAAATTGAATTTTTTCCCATCCAAGTAAATGACAAAAGTCCATTCTGTGGAGCAAAACATCTAAGCTTTTCGCCCAAGCTAAGCTTTTAGCAATATGCATCTAAAACCCTTTGGATTGAGATGTATCTTCTTAAAAATGAAGGTAAAGGAATTATTTTGAGTTCATTTGTGCCTGTGAAAGAACTATTAATAATACATACCTCCATATTCAATACCAAACATGCCATGCCAAACATCACCGACATATATCAATTTCAATAAATCCGAGTATGATTACGCAAGCTAGAGCATAGATGAACAGACGGACAGACAAATCGAATTTATAAACGCCTTTCAACTATATTAAAAAGTCTTTATAAAAAAAATGTTGTATAGTTATCGGACACAGAAATTGTGTGCATAATTTTTACAATTTTAATACGACAGTAAATGAGTGTAAAATAGATTTAAAATTCCATCATTACATACACTAACAATTTAGTGATAAAAATAAACGAGTTAACAGAAAACTTCATTTAAGATAAAAACAATATCTGACACGCAATGCTTTAAAATGTGATTTTTTATACATGAGTTTCATCAATGAATCTTTTAAGCTGTTTTTTTTTTTAAGTAAAATATCTAAAAAAAGTAATTACTAAAATCTCTTATTTTTGAATTTAGATGATGTTTTGTTTTATTTAATACGCAATTTATTACTTACTAAGTAAGCCTAAAAATAAACAGGGTCAAAACTGTCCAAGCCGGGCATCAAATTCGAAAACCTTGTAATAGTGCTGCAGGTGCTCCACTATATGATACAGCAGGGTCATTCCATGTCAAATGAGCAAAAATGTAAAAAAATCCGTGGCTGCATAGAATCCGATTTTAATAAAATTTGAGATACTTGTTCATTTCATATTCAAATGTACATGTGCACAATATTTTGACGAAAAATAAATTATTTTATCAATTTTGGGCATTTAAAAAACTTGTGATACAGAACGGCTTGCGGATAATCGTCGAAAGTTGCAAGTTTCAAGTTCTATATTTTGAAAACTATTTAACAAAAATGAAGTTTTTTTATAATATTGAAATCTCTGGATATCAATCTTTATATTTATTGAGTAACAATAATTTGGTAATATCATAATTAATCATAAATTGGGTGTAAATATTAAAATTTTGTAATTTTTTAAAAATTTTGAAACGTTATAAAAATTAAAGGATTAAAAAAAATCTCTGAAATTGATGCAAGATGTAGTACTATGCATGAAGATCGAATTCTCAAAGTATCAAAGTTGTTATTTATTTCCTTCATCTTCAAAAAAACTTAGAAACTTTTAAAAAAATGACAAAATCATAATTATTCCTCTTATGTTATCTCAAAAAAAAAATTAAAGGACAACTCCTACATCAACAATATTACACGTACATAAGAATCAATAAGTCCATGATACACTAAAAAAGTTTCAATACTGCCTTTTTAATTTCTAACATAACAAAAATGGGTTCAAAAAACTAATATTTGAGACATTCTAAAGTCAATCTTTCTTTGAAAACACGCGCTTTTTTACAAATTTCTTGTTAAAAATAGACGTCTGCTGCCATCTATGTTTGTTACTTGAATTTAAGATTAAAATACAGTTATTATTAGAAAAAAATCGTTTTTCTTCTATACAAATTTAAAATATTCTTGAGGCAAAAATAAACTGAAAGCAAGAATAAAACTCTGTACACTGTAAAAATTTTTTGTAAAATTCCAGTAGATGTACCGTAAATTTCACGGTACTTCTACCATTTTCACTCTTTACGGTATGAATACCGTATTTTTAAGGTATATTAAGTGTAAAAAACAGTTTTTTGTACTGTTTCGATTAAAAACGGTATTTACACAGTAAAATTATTATTTTTCCGTAAAAACTCGGTATTTATACCGTAAAATAATTATTTTTCAATAAGGAAAACGACATTGTAAAAATTTTCGTAGCATTTCAATAGATGTACCTAAATTTTACGGTACGTCTACTGTTATCATTCTTTACTGTATGAGTACCGTATTTCTAAGATATATTAGGCATTAAAAAAAACCAGTTTCTGTGCTATTTCGATTATAAACAGTATTTATACCATAAAATGACCAATTTCTATGCTATTTCAATTATAAACGGTATTTATACCATAAAATGATTGTTTTTCAGTAAAAAGGCGATATTTATACTGAAACTAATTATATTTCAGTAAGGGAAAATATGGCATCCTCGCCTCGGTGTACGGCATTCTCTCAAGCGATGTTCTTGTTGTTGCTATGTAAATGCGCGCAGGTCTGAGGAGATAGGGGAGTGCAGCCGTTAACTTGTTTTGGAGTCCAAAAATCTCAAAGGGTCACAATTCCTGCAATACACACTGTTTATTATAATTTTTATGGATACCATAATGTAACAATAAAAAAAAAGAAAGGAATGTATTTACTTTTGTTAAATAGTATTAAAGAAGAATAGATAATTATTAGAATATATAATTATTATCTTTAACTACAAGAAAATAAATAATGTAATTTATGAAAGATGACTAAAGTAGTCTACAAAGTAGACGAGGCTTTATTAAAGATTCACATGCATTTTATGTGTCTTGCGTGTCTGTGTAAGGGGGGGGGGGTGACTGATTCTGGGCCCGTCACGGTTCTCGACGGCCTGAATAGATGTCGTCTTTCTAGTGGGAACTTTTAATCTATCATACTGAATGATGTCAAATACATCCTTAATTTTTATTGCAGAATTATACAATTCATAGAAGTGAAATTCTATGATTTTAAACTAGTTTAATTAATTACTTATTCATAGTCATGCAATTGTAATTGTAATATTATGTATCATTGAATATACAGGGTCTCCCTAAACAAATGGTATATACGCTAGGAGGTGATAGAACACATCAAGACGAGTAATAGTAAATATGAAACCAAGGGTCCCAAACGTTTTCCAAAGGAAATAGCCTCCATTAAAGTTTGGGGTCCTAAATTTCAAATACACATAAAAAACGGAAAATTGGTCGATTCATTTGCGGTTTTCACTAAAATTATTCTTTATGTTGGGATTTTCTTGAAAATAAATTATAAAGATAAATTTCGAAAAATGCCGATAGAGGGCGCTTTAGAATTTAAAGTAATGAAAAACTACTTTTTTGCATCTCATTAAATGGTTTCGTAAGCTTAGACTTAAATTTTGAGCTCATAATCTGAATAGTTGGAAGCGGTTAAGTAGCACAAACTTAACTGTGTTCAGAAGGTTTAAATTTCAAATGATTATAAAAAACGGAAAAATTGGTCGATTGATTTGCGGTTTTCACTAAAACTATTCTTTACGTCGGTATTTTATTAAAAATAAATTATAAAGATAAATTTCAAAAAATGCCGATAGAGGGCGCTTTAAACTTTGGAGTAACGAACAACTACTTTTTACGTTATTTTTTGCATCTGTTTAAATGTTTTCGTAAACTTAGACTTAAACTTAAATTTTGAGCTCAAAATCTGAATAGTTGGGAGTGGTTAAGTAGCACAAACTGAACTGTGTTTAGAGGGTTCAAATTTCAAATGATAATAAAAAACGGAAAAATTGGTCGATTTGTTTGCGGTTTAAAATAAAACTATTCTTTAAGTCAGTATCTTATTGAAAATGAATTTTAAAGATAAATTTCAAAAAATTCCGTTAGAGGGCGCCTTAAACTTCACAGTAACCAACAACAAATTTTGACCGTCATTTTTTGTATCTAATTAAATGCTTTCCAAAACTTGTTAAATGTTTTCGAAATCTTAGATTTAAACAACATTTTGCGCAAACTGAAGTATGTTCAAGAGTTGAAATTTTAACCCCCCCCCTCCCTCGAACACAGTTCACTTTTGCGCTACTTAAACCCTCGCAACGACTCATTTGAAAGCATTTAATGAGTTTTAAAAAAATAACGGTTAAAAATAGTTGCACGGTACTCCAGTGTCTAAGGCGCCCTCTATCGGCATTTTGTGAAATTTATCTTTAAAATTTATTTTCAAGAAAACACTGATTTAAAGAGTAGTTTTAGAAAAAACCGCAAACGAATCGACTAATTTTTCTGTTCTTTTTTATAGTATTCCATTTCGTTTGAAATTTAAACCCTCTGAACACACTTCAGTTTGTGCTACTTAACCACTCCCAACTATTCAGATTTTGAGCTCAAAATTTAAGTTTAAATCTAAGCCTACGAAACCATTTAATGAGATGCAAAAAATAGTATTAGGATGGATTATTTCGTCAAACCAAAGTCTAAAGCGCCCTCTATCGGCATTTTTTGAAATTTATCTTTATAATTCATTTTCAATAAAATACCGACATAAAGAATAGTTTTAGTGAAAAACGCAAATCAATCGACCAATTTTCCGTTTTTTATAATCATTTGAAATTTAAACCCTCTGAACACAGTAAAACTTTTTGCTACTTAACCGCTTCCAACTATTCAGATTTTGAGCTCAAAATTTAAGTTTAAATCTAAGCTTACGAAACCATTTAATGATATGCAAAAAATCACGGCAAAAAATAGTTTTTTATTACTTCAGAGTGTAAAGCGCGCTCTATCGGCATTTTTCGAAATTTATCTTTATAATTTATTTTCAAGAAAATATCAACATAAAGAATAATTTTAGTGAAAACCGCAAATCAATCGATAATTTTTTCTGTTTTTTATGTGTATTTGAAATTTTGGACCCCAAACTTTAATGGCGGCTATCTCCTTTGGAAAACGTTTGGGACCCTTGGTTTCCTATTTACTATTACTCGTCTTGATGTGTTCTATCACCCCCTAGCGTATATACCATTTGTTTAGGGACACCCTGTATATACCAATGATATTCTTATGTGTTAAAAGGGTTTGTTCACCTTTGTGTATTCTCTTTGTGTTTCATTCAGTTGGATCCTCATACCGGACGTGCAGGACAAAGAAGTATGTAACATTTTAACTATTTTTAAGTGAAAGTAACTATTATGCATGTATTTTTATTACATTTTTAACTTGCATTAGTTCTTAATAAACTTCTTCTTTACTGTTATATATTTGTCTTATTAATTTATTTTGGGTTTAAAAATTATGACATTAATAATTATTTTTTTTTAGGTATGACAAATAAGAAAATTTTCAGCTAAAAATTATTTGAAATTAAAAAAATTTTCAAAAAAAAATCTAATAATACAATGTTAAAAATTTCCGTGGTGGAATTTCAAAGTGGAGTCTATTCATGAAGTAAAATAAAGAGAAGCACCGAAATATGGTACTGCTTATTTTTTTGAAAACTCCAAGCTGGGCATCTCGATGCGTTTTACCTTTTTATTTTTCCTTATTCAGCGACACACTAGTAACACGCATGTCCACGTTCTCTACGAATCTGTATCGAACGTCGCCTCTCTCAAATAATGAAGATCGGCGGCTAGTAAGTTGTCTGTTAAAAAAAATGAAATGGTATAACGTATCGTGTGTGCTCAGATGGTGAAATTTTGGGGCCTATAAAGACCCATCCCCCGCGAATCACCACGTTCAAAATTTAGACAAAATTATCATAAAACTAGAAAAAAATACATCCTTATCAGAAAAAAATAATAAAATACCAAACAGTCAGTTGGCTTAGATTTACGCTTAAACCACCAGTAAAACTGCAAACACCGGTCCCCTTTCCTCTACCAACCTCATAAATAACTAAAATTCAAAAATCTTTTTCGCTTACGTTGTTAGAATTTTATAGAACTCAGACCCCAATCTCTATGAGCTCAGGAATTTCGTAATTAACAATTCTGTTGATCTAATCCTTAAAAATGTGGTAAAGTTCAAAAACTCTAAAAATCACAAATCAAAATTTTAGAACCTATCTCACTCGACGCTCTTTCCCGATATGGCTCAGTATTGAATTCAGACACTTTTCTCCGAGAGGGACTTCTGGGGCTCCGGAGGGTGGGAGAATGAAACCTTTTTTCCCAGTGAAAACACAAGAATTCTATTTTTCCGGGGGGGGGGACATTTTATTGCACTGGGGGGGGAGGTCCCTCTGAGGCACCCCATTAATTCAACACTGATATTTCAAGACTGTTATTTTTGTTAAAAGAAAGGTCTCTCATTCGGTAACTCAATCTCTCCCTCCAAATTCTGGAAAATTAAACATTAAAAACTATTTAGACAGTTAAAGTTAATTCACAGTCTCATCCATATGTCTTCAAATCTTAGACAATCCCCCCCTCCCCCGATCTCTCTTCAGTCCGGCTTGGATAAATTATTCAGACTAGATCTTGAATGATATTTTCCTGTTACTTCAGTGGTCATCAGTGGAATTTTGATGCAAACACTACCACTGATGTTTTTAAAAGAAATAGTCGATGCCTCCTACCCGACTCAGTATGATCCATCGGATGGATCGACCTTGCTCTGTTAAAGATGTCTGTAAAATAATGATTCCCTATTCCCTGATTTTGCACTCACTTTACCATATTTCAAGTAAATTATAGAAACGCGGTTAATTTATAAAAATTCCATTCGACCAATAAGGAGCTAATTGCAAATATAACGTTATTTACTTTTTGGTAATTTTGGACCCTTTCCCTCCCTTTAGATATCATACGTTACTTCCATCAAACTCCGTGCCCCGGTAATGATATCGTTATCAAAGTGTAAAAAAATTTTTTTAGAATTAAATTCTTTTGTTTTGAGTAACATACAAAACGGGTTAAATTTATTTTTCGCAAACTTTATTGATTCAATTGAAGATAATTTAATAAAATATCGCTTTATTCAAACAAAAATAGTTAAAAAAAAAAAAAAAAAAAAAAAGATAATGTACTATTTTGAACAAAATACCACGTTACAGAGAAAAAGAGATAATTCTAATTGGGTCAAAAATGATATCGATATCAAAAGGATAATCCCCCCCTTCCCCTAGAGATATCTTACGATATCATGTGTCAGACCCTCCCTCCCCCCTAAAAGAATAATGTTATATATACACAACACCTAATAAAAAAATTAATATATCATTCTTGTTTCTAGTAAAACCATCTTAAATATTGACTGAGCAAAACATTTTCTTTGAAAATGTCTGATTATAGGTAAGATAATACAAAGCGTGAAAATTTGCTTTCGGCCGAAGTAATGTTGTCAGATTTTCGAGGCAAACGCCTTCTTTACGGGTAGCAGCATAAGTTTCAGTATTCACCAACCAACCAACAAATCTAATGGCGTCAGTTTGTTGATTTCGGGCAATGGAGAACTTGAGATCCGAGTTATTTATTTAAGTAAGTTAATCGGCTGTATTTCTTGTTTTCCTTTAACTTACATAATTAGATAACTAATTTGAACTATACATGTTTTAAATTGTTTTTTCTTAAAAGTATGTTATTCATTTCTTTGGCTAAGTTATATAAAAATTGGAAAATGAATTACTTTGTTAATGAAAAGTGCGTGTTGGATTAAATTGTGTTTAAAATAGCAAACTGACATCTATAAAATTTTGAATATTTTCTGTTCAATATTTCAACTATTTCCTTTTAAATTTAATCATTTTTACTACAATATATGCGTAATATTAGTAATTTACATTTATCTTATTCAAAAGAAGGAAATCGACTTATTTCATTCCTCCTTTTGCTAGCAGGTCCCATTCCTTCCCATTATGTTCTGTTATATTAAACTGCTTTTAAGTTTAGTTAAAATTATGGATAATGTATAATATTAGGTTTTCTAAAGAGGGGAACTATTACAGCTACAGGTAAACAAGTCATTAATATACTTCAAATATTAAAATTATAGTAAGCAAATTTATTTTTTTAATAAACAATTTTTTTATACAAATCTAAGTTTATGCTGAAAAGCAACTTTTTTCAACTGAAGATTTGGTTGTCATTGCTCCATCTCAGTGGCGTAGCTAGGATAGGTGACACCCAGAGCGGATGTAAATTGTGTTACCGCCAGCCACCATGGTGTCACCTCCCCCACACACACACACACACACACACCGATCCGTTATATTTTTTCATTCACAATTGTACGCTATTATAACAAATGACCATATCATTTCTCATTTACCTTTTGCCCTGCATTGAGAAAAAAAACAGAGGGGGGAATTTTTACTTAACCCATAATTCGCTTAAATCAATGTGGTGTCTGTATGTCGAAGAAAATTCTTTCTTTAAAAGTTTGTTTTTGTTATCCACTCGTTGGAAAGATAAGATTTTTGTTCCCTGGTGCAAATATCTTATTTAAACACACCAGTCTGCATAAAATTTCAACTTCTTTTAGAAAAGAAAATTAAGTCTATTTCGTCGTAAGCAAGAAATTTAATTTTATTTCAGAATTCTTTTTCCAAATGGTGTAAGATTATAAATATTTATTTTCAAATAAATATTGGGTGACAGCCGGGTTGGACCGCCCCCCCTGCCCCCCACTAACTACGCCACTGCCTCCATCTAGTATTGTGATTGATGTTTAGAATAATACGTCATGAGGAAAAATTTCTGTCCTATTCTATCCCATTCTCCATTACTAACTAATATTGTAATAAATATTAGTACTATTTATTACTAATATTAGAACTAGTACTAACTAATATATCCCGTACTTGAATAACATTAATTAATTAAAGTTTGAAAACATAGTATATTAACACACGAAAAAAAATTATAAAAACCTGATTTAAATAAAAAGAATCTGATTTAAACAAAGATATACATATATATTTTTTAAACTATGATTGTTTTGCACCTTAGTTGCTATTTAAAAGCATGCATATTCATGCATATTCCATTCATAATACTAATTTTGAAAATAGTGAGAAATGGTGTTTACATTAAGACTTTTTTGGTTTTAAATGTTTATAAAAAAAGACTTGTGCATTAGTTGCTCTTAACCCGGGAGAACACGTCCTTACCCAGTGTATGAATGGTCTTAACTTTGTCACCAATAAAATCAAATTATAACAACTACTATTTATTTAGACGGAAACAATTCATACAACTTTTGTGATAAAATAAGTTGCAGATTACTTTTAAAAAATTAGTGGTTACAATTGTAAAAACCATACGCACTCAGGGTCTTTTAGGCCCTGTGCACGTCCTCTCGGGTTAAAATTAGAGTCATCGTCCTGTTTAATTTCATAGAACACAGTAAAAAGAGAGGGGGGGGAGAGGAAATTAAGTCAATGTAAATCAGAATACATTAGTTGATATGGCCCTTTTAAAATTCAGCTGGCATATTTGCAAATCTGATTAAAAAAATTCACTGGCAGCTCATATCTATGTGTTATTACAGTATTTATGTTTTCACTAGTGAGAAACTGGGTTATTTATTAAATTTTAAGTCAATTAAATGTCATTAAAACTAGTGTTTGATTAAATAGTCGATTCGGTATTTTGTGATTCCGCATGTTATACTATTATAAGTGTCATTAAACTAATTAAAAAATACTTAAAAATGTGTAGCCTATAATTCAAATACTTCGCTGAATAAATGCGAATTACGGCGTTTCTTGATCCCCCCCCCTCCTCTCTAGAAAAAAAAAGCGCCCAGTTAAAGTCAAATTTCTGGAGTGATACTTTTTTAATTTGTCTTTTTTGCACACAGAGAGAGTTTATTGAATCGGATTTAAGTCTTTGTGTTAAAAATTTACTTTCTGGTAAACTTCTTTTTAGGTAGATTTCGTATGAAATACTACCTATTGCAATCGCTCCAGTTTATCTATCTATCTATCTATCTATCTATCTATCTATCTATATATATATATATATATATATATATATATATATATATATATATATATATATATATATATATATATATATATCACTTCTTTATGGCCACGATAACGTCTATAATTCTTCAACAATCTCCACCAAACTGGTACATAAAATCAAAGGGGATAAAATCTCGGCTAAGTTCGTTAATGGGCAAAATCGGACCAAGGGGGTGAAAACCGAAAAAAAGCCATAACTTCTTAATTAAAGTAGATGTCAAATCGGTTTAAAGTTTATATTACTTCTTAAATATGGGCCAAAAGTTTATGAATGACAGATTTTTGATAAATTTAGAAGTGAGCTCAAGGGGCGAAAAAAAAAACAGGGGTTTTGAGAGAAAAAAATTCATAACTTCGTCAATTTTCAAGATATCAAGTCCAACTAAATTTTTTGTAAATGTTCTTAAAATTATCTAAAACTTTTGTATTTACAAGTTTTTGATAGGACCAACTTTTACCGATGAAATAAATTAAAAACGAAAAGAAAAAGGGCGGTGAAAAAAGAGAAAAATCCATAACTCCGTTAATTTTTAAGATATCAAATCTGATTAAATTTATTTTATATCTTCTCAAAAATATCTACAAATTTTATAGTGACAAGTTTTTCATAGGACCAATTCGTATAGCAAAAAGAAAATAAACAAAAATAGGAGTTGGAGAAAAAACCTCAAATCCAAACTGCTTATATTCTGATTCATTTTTAAATTCATTTTTGATTTTAAACGCATCCAAATGATAATAGATCCTCTTATTTAGAAGCTGTATAAAGTGACGCATTGGTCAATTTTCTGATAAAGACAGAATATATTTTTAAAAAGGCTACCAAAAAGGGTATTTTGAACAGAATTTCTCAAAGTTATCAGGACTGAAAATTTAAGGAAGTATTCAAAGAAGAAATTGTGTTTTTTTCTGACTCGTTTTTAAATCCATTTTTGTTCTCAAACGCATCCAATTTACAGATCTTCTTATTTAGGAACTATATAATGTGATGCATTGGTCAGATTTTTGATAAAGACGGAATATATTTCAAAAAAGGCTACCAAAAGGGGTATTTTGAACAGAATTTTCCGAAATCATCGTGACTGAAAATTTAAGGAAGTGTTCAAATAAGAAATTGCGTTTTTTTCTGACTCGTTTTAAAATCCATCTTTGCTCTCAAACGCATCCAATTTACAGATCCTCTTATTTAGGAACTATATACTGTGACGCATTGGCCAGTTTTTTGATAAAGATATAATATATTTTTAAAAATGCTGCCAAAGTGAGTATTTCGCACAAAATTTTCCGAAGCAATCATGATTAAAGAATTAAGGATGTATTCAAACAACAAATCGGTTATTTTATGACTCATTTTTAAATTCCTTTTTTTCTCAAATGCATTCAACTGACAGTTTTTTGTTGTTCAGGAACTGTATAATGTACTGTTTTGGTCGATTTTTTAATAAATTCAGAATTTATTTCAAAATATGTTGTCAAAATGGGCATTTGAGCTGAAGTTTTCTTAAGATGATGCTGATAAAACCAGTTTTTGCAGAAAAATGAAATTAAAAAATTTTCATAAATGTCCAGATGAAGTTATTAAACTGGGTTTATCTCTAATCATATATATATATATATATATATATATATATATACATATATATTTGTTGAAATGAGCACTTTTCAAAATCTACCTCCGCCTATAGGCCCAGCCGACAGGGATTTTTTTTTTTTAATTGGGATGGTAAAAATAATGAAATGTCATATTTTGTGAAAGAGCCTATTATTCAATGATTTTTTTTTTTTTAAATAGGCCCCAAATTTCGCTTTGATTGTGCCTTATTACGTAAGTTTACATTCAAAATTTACAGTTTTACATATTTAGATTTTAGACCATTGGTGTAAAAATCTAGGCACCAGCGGGGGGCAATCACTCACCACGGGGTAAAATTTAATAGCATTCTAGCAAGAAATTTATACAAATTATTAGATGATACAAGACGAAAAAAAGTTAGTAGTGAGAGCATAGGAGCAATTGGCACAAAGACTTTTGCACCCCTGTCTTAAAACAAAGAGGTCCAACCAATCCATATTTTATCACACGTTCTCAATATTAGAAATTTTACGGGAAGTGTAAATTATAATTATCATCTATTTGAGATCTTCGAAATCAGCCTGCGTAATTTTTGTGATAAAATATTAATAACAGTAAAAATCATTGATTTACAGTATAACTATTTAGTTTCTTACACATCCAATCCTTGTGTGATTTCTTTGTTTTTCAAATTGATTATTTAGAGAATTATAAGAATATAGTTATTATATTTTCGGGTTTTTTTTAACACATTTACTTTTTGATAATGAGTAATTTTAATATGACGGAAAAGCTAGGGGTCTTCCTCTGGTATTTTATTTATTTATTTATTTTCATAGTCATTATCGTCCAAAATCTTCAAAAATTTTTGGAATTAAAACATGTTTTCACAGTTTTTGACAAGCAATCCAGAAAAAATATTGATGTATATTAATAAAATGGCTGGTATAAAGACTTTTTTTCATTTGGTATATTTAAATCGTTAAGAAATTACATATGTTTATTTTCAATAACAGAAAATTTGGAATGGAGAAGGAATATGGCTTCCCAATTTCATTTTTGAAGTATGGTGGAGGAGTTGACTTGGACCTGATACCCAGTAACAAAAAAAATTCTCGATTGTCTGCGGCAGATACTACAGAGGCAGAAAATAATCCATAGGTAAAATGTTTTGCAATTGCAGCGTTAATTAAACATTTACTTTTAACGATTTTACGCGTTTTATTCAGTTCTGTTAATAACTAACTTACATTTTTGCATTCAGTAATAAAATGTTAAATATAACTTAAAACAAAAGAAATGTTTGATGAAAAAATAATCTGCAAAGAAGAAAAGAAAATCTGTAACACCCGTCTACATTCTTTAACTTTCTGCTATAAGGCTTGCAATATGAATAGTGATTGCAAAAAATAGTGGATATGACTGAGTATCAGCATTTTTTTATTGCACAATCTTGATCATAGTTTCTTATTTTAATTTTTGAAAAACAAATAAAATCAAACACAAAGTCGATATTTGATTTTTTTTTTTAATCAAAGGCTTGATACATTTCTTGTAATATTTCAAACCCATAATGGTAATAATAATATAATGACTTTTAGTTATTACTAATAGCATAATTTTATTTGTAGGTGCATTTAACTCACACATAATCTAGCTAAAATAGCGTCTCAGTATTATCATTGTTAAACGCATACTTTTTACTTATTTCTAGTTAGATTTTAATTCCATACATTCCTCCATTTTAATTCCTCTTTTCTTCTCCAAATAAACTGAGTTTTTTAATTGACTTCTTTTCATACCCTGCCCTTCATTATAATTACAGATTCACAGTCGCGAGATGCCACACGCGGCTAATTTTATGCTGCGACTTGTAACTTTCGGTGCTTAAGGGAGTGCGGGAAACAAAAATATTCAAATTTTATTAAACAGTTTTATTGCATTAAAAATTCTGCTTAAAGTTATGTTTAAAACCTTGTTTCTATTTTAACTGTAACAAGAAATATGATTTTTTTTCTTTTTGGTTTCTTTTTAAAATCTAGTTTTCAAAGCAATCGTTCTCATAGAAATGACTTTCTGTGAAAATGCTTTTTTTCTTCATGAGTTTTTCACCATTTCTTGTATTTAAATTACTTTAACCCAATAACGGTTAAAAAAAACCTTTGTTTAAATTTGGAACAAGTCTTTTTCAATTGTTTTATATTAATTTTGCTTCAGCAAATTTCAAAACAAAAAATTTTATTTTGAAAATATGATTTTAAAAAATTACATTTTTTTTTTAAATTTTACTTGAAATATTTTTTAATTTTATTCCAATTAATGCTTTTAAAATTCCTAAATCAGAATTAAAGCTTATATATTTCTGTTTATATAAATGAAAAGAAATTCTACAAATAATATTTGGAGTTATAACGATTTTAAATTACCCCACTTTTTAATAACTACTAAATTTAAAAATAAAAAAAAAAACATTATGAGAAATTATGTCACATGCTTTTGTTTCAAAATGATATGGTAAACTATCAGAAAAAATTTTCAAAATTTTAACTGAATAAATAACAATTACTTGATAATGTGTGCATTGTTGAGAGAATGTATTAAATTAAGGATTTCATTTCCGACAATTCCATTTTTGTTTAAACACATAGCCTACACTAGGTAAGAAATTTTCAATCTAAATATTAATTCTATAATATTGTTATTTACAGACCTCTTGATCCCCCCCCCCCCCTTTTAATATTTTTAAATGATTTTTTTTTTTTTTTTTTTTTTTTTTTTTTTTACACAGGGTGCAGTACGTAAATTTTATTGTGCATTTCTACTTTTACTTACCCATCATACGTAGTATAGGGTAAGTCTTGCAATCGTTTTGAAAATCGAAAAATTTTTTTGACGGATTTACACATTTTAGATAATGGAGATTCCGAAAAACATATTTTTAGAAAAAAAAAATTGCCGTCCGTCTGTCTGTCTGTCTGTCTGTAAACGCTCTATCTCCCGAACAAATTGCGATAGAGACTTGAAATTTTGTATGTAGTTAGTATGTAAGAATAGGACGAACCCTATTTAATATCAGCGACCTCGATTATCCGGAACTATTTTTTTCGGACTTTCGAAAACTTCGTTCTGATGAAAGGTGTATAAAAATTTTCGAATTTTTTTGTTCTAAGGAATGGACGTAAAAGGCAATAAAATAACACACATTTTTCATATAGAACGAAGTCGATCGGATTATTAGTTGCCGAGATATTTGTAATCTTGTTTTCCACATTCTTCGATTTTTCATGACCCTGTATTTCATTCAAATTTCAATTCAGAAGTATATTTTAATTGGAAATGAGACGCTTAATCCGACGCAGTTAATTGTTAGTTAATAGAATTATTATTTTTGGAGTTATAAGGATGTTTCTTTTACGCAGTTCGGTACTACTTGAGTAGTTTGGCGTTTTATATAATTTGTCGAAATTGGTACATCAGCAGTTCTTCAATATAGCATTACTATGTATATTAACAATATTTAAATTTTGTTTATGAATTGCAATGCATTGTATAAATAGTTTCACATGTTTTATTTTCAAATACATATCCATGATGGGTAAGTATTACGGTGGCCCCCAACGACTAGTTTCAATTGTTTGTTACAGTTTTAGGCAGCTTTCATTAGAAAAAGTAAAAAGCTATCTATTGCAGCCGTCCGGAGAAAAGCACTTCCGGAAAATTTTGGTATATTTTCATCGATCATGACTCCCAGACCCCAAAACCACCCTCCGTTCAAATGTTGACATATATATGATTTTTGTCACGCTGTAACTATCGTATTTATGAACCGATTTGAATGAAATTTGGTATGTACATATTACATAGAAATGGCTCGACCAAGTTCGTTGGGCAGTATCAGATGCAATCTTCAAAATAGTGTCCATTTAAGTTTATCAAAAATCTTTTAAATGTATAATGATGTACAAGGAAAAATTTAGAAATTGAGGAAAGATTCTAGAGTGTTTGATATTAATAATGAATTACGGAATACTTTTTGCTTTGTCTTTACCTTAAAAAGCGCCTGAGATATAGCAGTTTGGATTTTTAATGTGGATGACATTTTTTTAAAATCAATTTGCCAGCGCCAACCCTGGTATATATTAATCAATTTCGATGTGAGTGTGCGCTTGTACATGAATTAAGATTTCGACCAAGCTCATTGGATTGTTTTATCCATTATGTTGTTTAAAAATGGAATATACTTCATGATATCGTGGAATTTGGAGACCCTATAAATCGCTTAAAATAAAACCAGCTTCAATAAAAGATGACTAATTTATAAAAATTCCCATTAATATTCAGTATTGACAAAAACGAGTATTCAATCTTATATAATCGGACTCCACTAATTTGAGCTTCGTATGTTTGAATAACATAACTTAATTTAAAATAAATAAATAAATAAATAAGGTATATGAAAGCTACCTTTTCCTCCCGGCACTGCCGGAAGGACTTTTTTATGTGCAGATGCTTCTACTTTGAAAGCAGTTCTGAAAATAAAACTTTTTTCGCCTTAAGATATGGTTACAAAAGTTGAAAAAGTACTAACACACAACAATATATATCAATTTAAATTTTCACATCCAAAAAAAAAGTAAAAATAAAAATACTAAAACACAAGTTAGAAATTTCTAAGAAATTTTCCCGTGAATTTAACATTAAATATTGGCATTTAGCCACGGGACTGGTGTAGGTTCTTAAGAGTCATGGGAAGTACCACACTAGTCATGGGAAGAAACGAACACACCAATGTAAATTCTATGGGAGCGTTATTTTATAATATTTAACCCATTAGTGCTTGGCGTCCCATTTTTGGGACAGTTTCAAAAAATTCAAGTAAACGCCTTTCACTCCAGTAAAAAGGAGGAAAAATAAATACTTTCTTTCTCGAGACGAAGTCCTCGCTAAATTAAGATAAAAGTTATTCTTTCTTTTAAAGCGGTGGGAAAATGCAAAATTCGAATTTTAGCGAAGAAAATAATTCAGGCACAAATGGGTTAACATGGATATAAATATTGTTCACTAATTTCTGTGTAGGATAACTGAGGGCGATGTACCTGCGGTAGTTTTTTAATTTTTAGATTTTAGTTTTTGACATTTTTTTTTTTTTTTTTGTTTTCCTTCACTTACAGAACTGGTTTGGAAATTGAAACTACCCAAATATATATAAAAAATCTATAACTAAAATAGGAAAATGAAAAGTAGCCCAGTAGATCATCTTCATCTATTGTATGTATATATATATATATATATACATATATATATATATTAAAAACAAAGCGAGAAAATTTAAAATAACGGTCCCATAGGATTAATATTAGCATTCTTGTTACTTCTTGTGAATATTGAAATAACCTCTTAAGATGATTTTGTGAAACCATTTCTAAAAATTACTTTTGTATTTTCTTTAATAATTTATTTTAATGCTTATACCCATGTTGAATGAATCTTTTTCTTTAAGGTACTTGATGTTGGTCAATCCTGTGTGTGGTACAAACTACAAATAATCAATTGGTGGATAATCAAAATACAGCAAAGTGGGCAAAACCATTGGAACTTGTATATAAATGTAAATGACACACTGTGTAGAAGAAAATAAATTCTATACATAAATATTATAACTATGCATCATGATATAGTGTATTAATGTAATTTAATCGTTGTAATAAATATATTTTTATATTTTAATTGCTTGTTTTAAATATGTGTGAATCATAATGATATTAATTTATTTTGTAAATGTTCTAAAACATTTATATTTGTAAATTTAATATGATTCTCAAACCCTCTCCTTAACAATGCAAAGTTTTTATACAATTTTAAACTTATTTTTAAGCATGAATGTATAAATTTAGTCTTGATTATTTAAATATTTGGAAGGAAAATACATTTTTCATTATTATTAACTTTTTTTCGCGTTATAAGCAATTTTGCCCACGACAACTAGTTTTTACTTTTCTTGATCTGTAGGGAGAATCAAAGTTTGTTATTAAGATTATAAGCTATAAATTACATATCAATTCTTGCAAGAATAATATAATAGCACATTTCCATTAAAAAAAATTAAAAAGTGGTGATTTGTTAGACAGTGACATTCTTAAACTTTTAAATGAATGTAAGAAATTTTAGATTTGTATGTTGAGAAAATAAAAATAAAAATCCTAATTTCCAAGTAAGTAACAAGAATATTAATGTATATGTATAATTTTAACCACTTTTATTAATTTTACTTTATTTTTTGAAAGTGTATGTGATTTGTATTCTCTTCACGCCCTTCTGATCCTTTAGTTTTTATAATTATGTCTGTGAAACAACAAAAGAAGTGTGAAATAATTTTTCGGCAGTCAGTACTCTTGAATTATTTGTTAATATTTAATAAAATTTAATAAATTGTTACTATTTAATAAAAATAATATAAGATCTATTAATTTTTTTCAATTTTAATAATTTATAGAAATGTAAGAAAGAAATTTAATATTAGCATTTTATTTTATCAGAGATCATCTCACATTATCATAGCGGTCACAAATGTAAACACTTTTTTGTGATTTTTTTTTTAATTCTCTAAGTGCATACTACTTTTATAGCATCTTTATACCTCTATTTTAAAATAATAATTTTCGCTGTATATTTAAACCTGAAATGTGACAGCAGTAACTATTTTAAAATAGTGGTGTAAAAAATAAATGTAGAAAAGGTGTAGTAATTGGCAGCTATGTGAGTGTAATTCAAATTCATTGTTTTTAGTTACATTTTACCATAATTTTTTTTAACAATTGTACGTAATTACAAAAAACAAAAAGAAAAAAAATATTCATTAAGAAATACAGAAAATCTAATATTTATAAAAAATAATATATATTGTTTTTTACCAGCATACATATCTTTGCACAACTTGATGATCTACAAATGGTTTTATTAAAATTTTTATCAAAATATTTAAATGTATCCTCACATAGCTATAATATTTCTCGCCAAAATAAGTTTTTATAATAAGAGTAAGACTTGTGCTTACCATGTATATTCGTCGATTTTGATTACAGAATAACACATAAGAATATCCTATGTTTGACAGGATAATATAAAACAAAAAAGGACTGTAAAGAGAAACTTGTTTGTTTTAAAATAGGCAATGGGTATGACAAGAGTTTAAAATGACTATGTTTTAGAAATGATGATTGGTAAGTGTTATCCATTATAAGCAATATAAATTTCTAGACAATATCTGAAATATATCATCCCCTAACATATTATGTCTAGTGGAAGCGGCTACCTCTGCTTGAGACAATCTTGAGACAAGACCTACACTCATTCTCACCTCAAGAGAGTAATTCAGGTGGAAGTAGCAATTCTCCCACAAGACGATGCAGTCGTGATGATAGATTCCAGACATCGTCTTGAAATGTATATTGCTCGCAATGGAGGACACTTACCAGAAGTCATTTCTGAAAAATAGTCATTTTAAACTCTCGTCATATCTATTCTACAGGGTGGTCATAAAAAAACTTTGCCGATATACGGAGCTCTAGCGGCCAGTCCGCTCAGCCGATCGAAATGAAATTTCAGATATAGCTATTCAGAGGTATGAGCTCGAGATTCTGTGAACGGCAACAAAATGGCGCTCACGGTTACGGTTATAGTTACAGAAACTCGAAAATTTCCAATGGCAACACCCATGTTTTTTCATCGCAAAATGCTCAGCGCATGCGAAAACCCTAAAGAGCGTTAGAACCGTACGTGTACCGCAAGAAACGGACATGTTATGCACGCACAAAAACCGTTCTGGGCATCCTCCCCGCCATAGAAAAAACTCGATTGGGGCGCAAGGAGCCATTTGCATGCGACGCAGAGTCAGTACACTAATCTCTGATTACAATACAGATCGGAGAAACTGAAACTTTTATTTTGGTTACACATTTTCCACATGGGTGCTGTGCCTGTGATGGCACCCATGTGGAAAATGTTTTAATAAAAGTTTTAGTTTCTCCGATCTGTATTCTAATCAGAGATTACTGTACTGACTCTGCGTCGTATGCAGATTTCCTCCTTGCGCCCCAATCGAGTTTTTTTTATGGGGGAAGGATTCCCAGAACGGTTTTTTGTGCGTGCATAACATGTCCGTTTCTTGCGATACACGTACGGTTCCAACGTTGTTTAGGGTTTTCGCATGCGCTGAGCATTTTGCGAAGAAAAAAATGGGTGTTGCCATTGGAAATTCTCGAGTTTCTGTAACTTTAACCGTAACCGTGAGCGCCATTTTGTAGCCGTTCACAGAATCTCGAGCTCATATCTCTGAATAGCTATATCTGAAATTTCACCTCGATCGGTTAAGCGGACTGGCCGCTAGAGCTCCATGTATCGGCAAAGTTTTTTTATGACCACCTTGTATATTTTTAACAAATAAGTTTCTCATTAGAGTCGTTTTTGTTTTTTTAACCTGTCAAATGTGGGAGGGTTTTTTTTGGATCATCCTGTATTTTTACGTTATATATACCGTATATTTCATTTACGGTACACATACTGATTACAAATGTGTTTACGGTACATATACCGCACATTTAATTTACGGTATATATGTTGTATAAATATTTTTTACGGTACATATGTCGTACATTTAATTTACGGTATCTGTGCTGTAAAAATATTTTTTACGGTACATATACCATATATTTAATTTACGGTATATATGCTGTAACGATATTTTTTTAAGGTACATGTACTTTAAATACTTTACGGTACATATACCGTCCAGTTAAATTACAGTACATATACTTTAAATATTTTACGGTACATATACCACAAAATATTTAAATTTATGTTCAGTTAAATTACGGTACATGTACTTTAAGTATTTTACGGTATATATACCGTCCAGTAAAATTACGGTAAAAGGAAGTGTCACAAAGTTGACGGTATAACCACCATGATTCGAGACCAAAATTTTTTACAGTGTATACTTAAAATATACACGTTTATCTGTAATATCAAAGAGTTTAAAACTTTTAAAAGCTTTTATTCGTCTCCAAAAAAATGAAAAAAAAATGTCGACTTTTTAATCAGCAGTTTTTACTATTTATTTTTTTTTCTCATAAAGGAATGAAAAAGGCAAGAATTAAATTATAGATGTATTAAATATATTCAATTAGCTATAATGGCAAAAAAAATTGAATTTGAAAAAAGTGTCCTTCATTTTAAAACATATAACTGAAATATTTTATTTTTTCCACGATTTTTTTTATTATTTATTTATTTTTAAGTTATAAAATAAAAATACAATTACTAAATTATACTAATCTGTTACTTATAGTTCATTTTTAAGTGTAAATAATTTTTATTACAATCTTTCCATTCCTATGGCAAATAATCAAACTTGAAATTTCAAGCATGTACACAAGACCTCGATTTCGTCTCAACTTTAATGTATTTTTTTATACTGAAATAAACTAGTCTGAACTCTACTACTTTGCGTTTCCTCGTAAATAATTGTGATCTAATTATATGATGATTTTCAATAAAATCTGTGACATGTCAGCCACACCTGATTTGCTCATTTGATGTGGAATGACCCAAAATGAACCTTTAATATTTTCAATAATTTATGAGAAATCGTTTCGAAAATTGCTCGATTTAAATTCACACAGATAATAAAGAAGAAAGTTAAAAATAAAGTGTTTTATGGAATGTAAATAATTTTAAAGCAATTTTAAAGTATTCGGCGTGTTCTAAAATTAGTGACTTAAAATTTAAAGATTCATAAAACTCTATTACATTACAAATAAACATAATAAAAAAAATAACAAATTTAGTAAACGGTGTACACATAATTGACAAATCGTTGTAAAGTCTAAAATCTATGCAAATATTAAAATAGAATTGAGACATTCAACGTTTCGTTCATCTTCTGTAACTATCATCATGCTTCAAAAAAAAAAAATGTCTAGAATTGTAAAAAATCATTGAATTTTTAGTCAAGTATCGCGTTAATTAATCACAAGCAGTTAAACATACAGTGCTAACATCTATCCGAAAAAAAATTCAAATGGATTAACGAAAGAAGATGCCGTTGCGTCATATCACATTCAAAAATATAAGATGAATAAAATTGGTAGCTTAAAAAATTTTAACACGTACATCCAAATTTTAGGAATATTAAAAAAATATATTATCGTACAAAATTCATTTCTTCTAATCACAATTTCAAATTTTAAGTTTGTAACGATAAGTGATTTATTTTCGAATAAAAAAGAAGAAATTTATTAGTTGATTGCAATATTTGTAAAGATTTTCTAATTTCTTTTACAATATACTAATTAGTTCTGTTACCCGGAAAATCAATTTTTTGGAGCTACCAAACCCCAACTAAGCATTTTCAGCTACATAACTGTATTTGTGCATACAATTGTAACAGAAAAATGTCAGTTTAAATTTTAATCCATTCTGTACGTTTTTCAGTTAAACGTGTTTCCTGATTTGAGTCCACATAGTATCGGAAAAGCTATTTTTGTAGTTAGATAAAACTTTGTAAAACCTACTCTAAAACGTTTTCAAAAATTGCGGAAAACTTTTTTTTTTTTTTTTTTTTTTTTTTTTTTTTTTTTTTTTTAATATAAAAATAAATTCTTATTTAAACTTTACAGGTAAATTATTTTGTGAGGTTTCTAAAGATAAAAGGGTGCATTTCGAAATCTTGTGTGGCTCAGAAGAGATTATTATACATTTTTTTCGTAATTATAATGCATTTTCGCAAATTAAAAAATTATCTTTATACATATATATGCATATCTATGTATAATATGCTAAGGTATGTGACACAAAAATCTCGGTTATTTGTTAATTGTTTAATGGCAACGCCTAAATGAAACGCATCTAGGCCATGGTAAAATGGGTTTATTTACGTTTTGTTCTTTCGCTGCAATTATGGAACTTCAAAAAATCATTATTTTTTTTATTGGCTTAAAACATACAGAAAAATCGCGAATTTTAAACGTTTCAGTTTCAAATTAAAGTTTTGCATGAAATGAGTGAAAGGATTATATTATTAAATATACTTTAAATTAAATTAATGAAATGCAAAAAAAAAAAAAAATGTCACGGGTACAATACTTGGCGATGCGTCAAATTAGCATAAAAATACCGAGTGCTTGGTTTATCGGCACAAATGTCATATACGCGCCACATTGGTAGATTTTTTTCGGTGAAAACTTTGTTTTTAATATCAGTTACCTATATATTTTTTAACTCTTTACTATTATTTTAAAAAGGAAATAATGTAATAAAAGTTTAATTAATAATTATAGAAAAAACAATTTATATCATTTTAAAAAGAAAATAAAAATATAGATAAACAGTTTATTAAAGAGTAAATAAAAATTTCCGGGTTATCATGCGAGACATATATTTAGCTTTTTGTTGCTATTGCGCCAATGTGGTTCGTATGTGACATCTGCGCCTAATTAATTCATTAGCAGAATCTTCTAATTTGGCAAAAAATTTAGTAACTAACATAATTATAAATAAAAGCAATATGATTCAGTGCTCAGTATGCATTTAAGGGAGAACAAACTGGTCACCAAGGGCGGCTAATATATATATACAGCGGACGAAGGACAAAAACATCGAACATTTGTAGAGAAAGTTTCATTATGTGCAATAAAAATCAAATTCGTCTTTACTCACATGTTTGATTGCTATTTTTTCCTCCCAGCCATCTATGTCAATCCTTTACAGCAGGGCTGTCCAACGCGGCACCCGCGGGCGCCACGGCGAAATTTGCGGTTTTTTGGAATCCAATTATTAAAATTCGCATTTTTTCCACCCTTAATTGACGAAATACGCAATTTTCCGAGCCCGATCAACATAATTGAAGATTTCTGTACGAAATCTGTCGAAATATGCATTTTTACGGGACAAGATGAAACTCACAATTTTTTCTCTTGATAAATTGACGACATTCCCGATTGTTTCGCAGTCGATCAACTGAATTTAAAATTTTTCTGAGTGACATCCTTAAATTCGCGATTTTCCGTTATTTATGAACGAAATTAGCGATTTCTTTTGTCCCTGATCGACAAATATTGACATTTTTTGTGTTCGATCAACGAAATTCGCGTTTTTTCACGCGATAAACCGAGAAAACATGCTACCTTTAAAATTTTGTTTTTAGTTATTTTTTTTGTTGTTGTTGTTGCAACCGATGAATTTAATTTGCAATTTTTTCTAGCATCATAAACAACTCAAGATTTTTTCCTTGCCCGATCAACGAAATGTGCAATTTTTCGCGTTCGATTGACAAAATTCGCGAATTTTCCGTGCCTGATCTACAAAACTTGCTAATTTTCCGTGCCCGATCGAGGAAATTTGTTATTTTTTTCCGAGCCTCATGGGCAAAATTTGTGATTTTTCCATATATGACGAGCGAAACTTGCGATTTTCCCGAGCCATATCGACAAAGCTCGCTTTTTTCCCCCATGATCAATGAATTTCGCAATTTTTCCGTGCCGATCAATGAAATTTGGGATTCTAAAGTGACGAAATTTTATATTTTGCAGTTGTAAATTGATGAAATTTGCGGGCGATACTTTAACCAATCGCGAGCCACAGGTTCCGCATCCCTAGTTTAATTGCAGAAAATGGGTATGAAACAAACATTTTAGTTTATTGCACGTGAAAATAACAGTTTGCTCAATCATCTCAGAAATAATTATCAAATCAAGTATCTTAAAAGAAATTTTTTAAAAAGTCAAAGAATACTGCAATACAAATTACATTGAAGATAGAAATGTAAATGAAACTAATCAAGTTTTATCATATTTTCATTATATTTCTACTTTTTCGCTGTTATATTTGAGCAAAATTCGAGTTTTTTTACTCTATTTTGATAAAATTCGTGATTTTTGGAAATTTGCATTTTTCCTCCCAATCTTTTGCCAAAATTTGCGCTTTCTCCACGCGATTTTTTGCCGAATTTTGCGTTTTCCCACTACTTTCTGGCATAATTTATTTTTTTCTGCTACGAACTTGAAGTTTTTTCCGGGATTTTTTGCATTTTCATTACTATTTTTTGACAAAATTCGCGTCTTTATCGCGATTTTTTTAACCTTATGCCAAATTTAGCAATTTTTTCGCGATTATACGACAGAATATGCGTTTTTTCTGAGATTCCTTGAAAGAATCCGCGTTTTTCCTGCTGTTATTTGCAAAATTCGTATTTTTCTGCAATTTTTTGCGAAAATTTGCATTTATCTCTCCATTCTTTGACAGAATTTGTGTTCCCCCCCCCTCTACTATCTTAGAACGAATTTTGTATTTTTTCTGCGATTCTTTGACAGAATGTGTGTTTTTCACACTAATTTTGACTAAAATTAGTCTCTTTTGCGCGATCTTTTGATGATTTTTGTGTTTTTTTGCCACGATCCTTTCACAAAATGGATATTTTTTCGCAACCCTTTGACAAAATTGGTGTTTTTTCGTGATCTTTTTATGAAATTGGCATTTTCCCCGCTATTTTTTGACACTGTTCACGTTTATTACGCTATCTTTTGACAAAATTGAGTTTTTTCGTGATCCCCCTTTCTCCGAATTTCAGGGTTGATGACTTGCTTTCTTAAATTTCGAAACAAATCACAAAACGGTAAAAATTGCAGGAAAAAAAAAAACTACGGAAAATCGCGAATTCGGCGGAAAAATCTCAAACCTGCTTTTTTTAGGGTATGCAAAGATATTGCAAGGCCTGCAGAATTTTTCAGGGTCTGCGCGTCAGACACGCAGAACCAGAAGGCGGATCCACTGTGAACAATAATACGTTATTTTCCTTGATAACGAAGTTTTGTTAAAGATTTCAAGAAGTGTTCGAAAGTGCTTCATAATCTATGCTTAACACATGATTTTTCTTACTTGTTTCAGGAATGATATGGGGGTATTCATATGTACTTCAATGTTTCGAAATCTTTTAAAATTCGATCAAATTAACGCCATTTTAGAGTTAGTGATGCATATATGAGGTTCACGAGCAGAGCCCCCTATAGTTGTATAAAGGAATTTAATGTCAGTATTTAGATGTATCGTTCAGTATTTATATTTTTCCCGCGATGTGGTTGTTGTTATACAGATGTGATTTCATTAAAATTCTTTAGAAATAGAAAGCAGAAATATGCTCCAATATTGTTATCAATTGCGGTACTAAATTGGTCAGAAAGTAAAACAAACGCCACTGATCCGAGAGTTAAAAAATATATATATGTATACATATATTGGACTGGAAGTAAGAAAGTGATACTGGATTGTTCAAGGAAAACACGGTTAATCTGAGAACAGAAAAAAAAGACTGCGTCCAGAGCAGAAGAACGAGCCTTTTTGTATTGTCAGTGACTTTCAATATTACCGGTGCTCAGATAAACAGAAAGTAAAATTTGCAAGTTCATTTTACAGGACACAATTAAAGCGATTTTTAGTGACCTGCTTAAACTAATAATGAAGTAAAATTCTAAAAAAAGCGTTTTATATACTTATAGTCTTTTTTATTTCATTTTGTTAAAGTAAAATATCAAATATATTAAATTTGAGAATAACAGAAGACAATTCATAATAACAGAAGACGACATAAAAAAACCCTGTTGGTTTGGTCTATAGGCTGAGGTAGATTTTGATCTTATATTTTGTTTTTTGTTCTTGAAATGAGCATTTGATTAGAGATAAACCCAGTTTAAGAACTTTATTTGGCCGCTTTTGAAGAGTTTTTAATTTCCTTTTTTCTATTAGAGCTGGTTTTATTGGTTAAAACTGAATTTAAAAATGAGTCATAAAAAAGCAATTTTTAATTTGAATAAATACTCAATTCTTAAATCACAATCGTTTTGAGAAAGTTTGTTCGAAATGCCCACATCGATACCTTTTTTTAAAAGATATTCTGCCTTTATCAAAAAACTGACCAATACGGAGCATTAAACAGCTCCTAAATAAGAGAACCTGTAAATTGAAAGCGTTTGAAAGCAGAAAGGATTTGAAAATGTGTCAGAAAACAAGCAATTTGTTATTTGAAGTCATCCGCAATTTTCAATCCCGATCACTTCAGAAAATTCTGGTCAAAAGGGCTACTTGAACAACTCATTTGAAATATATTCTGCCTTTATCAAAAACTGACCAATGCATTACGCTATATAGCCAACTCTCAAATGAGAGAACCTGGATGTGTTTGAGACCAAAATGGATTTAAAAATGAGTCAATATAAGCAGATTGAATTTGAGATTTTTTTCAACTCCTATTATTGATTAATTTATTATTGCTATAAGAATTGGTCCTATCGAAAACTTGTGAATATAAAAGTTGTAGATATTATTGAGAAAATATTTAATAAATTTAATCGGATTTGATATCTTAAAAATTGACAAAGGTATGAATTTCTTTTTTTCTTCTACCTCCCTTCCTTTTTGTTAATAAGAGTTGTTCTTGTCAAAAACTTGTAAATACCAAAGTATTAGATAATATTAACAGCATTTATAAAAATAATAAAAAATATGTTGGATATGAAATCTTGAGAATTGACAAAGTTAAGAATTTTTAACTCCTGAAATCCCTATTTTTTTCGCCCCTTGAGCACATTTTTAATTTTATCAAAAATCAGTCATGCATAAACTTTTGGCCCATTCTTAGATGTAATATAAACTTTAAACTGATTCGAGTTATGGGGGTTTTTTTCAGTTTTCGAAAAACCCCTCCCTTGTTTCATGGCTTTGGTCCAATTGGTCCGATTTTCCACATCAATGAACTTGAACAAGATTTTATGCTCCATGAATTTTTGTATCAATTTGGAAGAGATTTGAGCAGAATTAAAGAAGTTATCGTGTTCATAAAAAGTGATATATATATATAGATAAATAGATAGATAGACAGATAAACATTTTTTCTAATGTTAGTTTTGGGGTCTAGGGATCATGATCAGTGTAGTTCTAAAAAAAAATTTCGAAATTCCAACATAGGACCGTAATAGGTAGTATTTAATACGAAATCTTCCAATAAACAGTATGCAGAATGTTCCAATTAAAGCATTGTTATTTCGTAATTCAATAATCATTTATTTTTATAAAAATACAAGCAAGGCCGGAGACTTCGCTCACATAATAGTTGAAATAAACAAAGCAATATTTATATATCTTATTTCTATTAGAAAAAATTCCAGTTTAGGGTTTATTCAAAAATAACTAAAATTAATTCTAAATAAATGATAATTTAAATAATATCTTGATACATATATGCTCAGTTCATATGCTTATTTCAGTATCCATTTAAGGTTTTGAATTTTGTTTAAAAACAATCTTGTTAGTACGCATTTATATGTTAAAATTAACCGTGGTGTCAAATTCCAAAGTTATTGTCCAACAGTCAGCGATCGCTGTTGTACAGAAGAATTCGTTGAAGTTAGCATAAGGATTTTTTAACAGAGTACTAAGCAAAGAAAATAAACTAAATATAAAAGCAACTTAGTCAGGTTCGATAGAAAAACTACGAAAAAAACCCAACTGATGTTATAACGTCAAATCTTTATTGCTGGCATATTAAGCAGGGAGAGGTACAAAAGTATCGGAGATTGAGTCTCGAAGACAAAGTTTTTGAACTACATTCGTTCGTAGCTGAAGTCCAAGTGTCCTCGTTCGGAGACAACACACACAGTGTTGGCGTAGAATATAAAGTCGCCAAAATACGAAAACTTTGCCTATGCACAATGGAGGAGACATATCTAATTGCTGCCAAAACGCAGCTCGCGTAATCGGTATTCAATTTGAATGCGCACTAGACAAAAGGGTTGCAAGATTCCTGTGCTTACCACAACTTTAAGTTACAAGTGCAGAGGAAAATGCCTAGCAACATCAGAAAAAGAATGTTCACACCCATAAAATTCATATCGTCTATCCGAGGGGCTCAAAAAAGGAGCGGGTCAACATTAGGTACGCAGATGTTACAATTCTTTAGCATAATCTCATGAGAAGAAAGACGCATTAAGTGGTATATTTAATCGTGTTACTGTGTGCATGACCATAAAAGGCAATGGAAAAGTACACTAGATCTATATTAGCTAACAGCTGGAGAATGTTTCAAACGGTTCATTATATACCGGCATATTCCTCACGATAATATTGGGAAGCTGAAATTTAGCACGTTAAAGTATAATGGCCGGGGGAAATGAAAAAAGAAACGAAACACAATTTTAAACGAATTTTAAATTGAAAAGGGAACAACGGTGCATGAAAAACAATATATAACGAAATAACCGTTATATCTGTAATGGTAGTAGAACCAACAGAAAATGCCTATGTTGAAACAGGGACTATCATCGTTAATTTGCCAACATTAATTTTGGTATATCCAAATATTCCATAGAAATGTAATTTAGAAAATTTTAAAAGGCCTTTTTTAAAACATTTGTGGTTTCTGCTAGCTCCAAATAATATCGGTACGACAAAGAATATAGGTGATGTGGGATAAAAGAGTGCCGCTTTTGATTGTCAACCATTACTTTTTAAACAGTTTATTATTTCCAGAGATTACATAAAAATCATAATTTAGTACTCCCTCTGCCCCAAATTAGTTGCGACATTTCGGTTGAAAATGTTGTCCCAAATTAGTTGCTACATTTCAAGCAGGTGGGTCATAAATAACTTCTGATGCAATTTAGTAGATCGACGCCAGTAAATTTATACTAGAATGAATATAACAGTGTATACTAGGTGTCAGAAGCAATGCTAACTCGAATTTAAAATGAAAGACAAAGAAATAATAATTTATAAAATTATCTGAAGAAAGAAATGAATAAGATTGAATACAACGCTGTACTGGAGTGTTTGAAACGGTTTTTTTAAAATTGTAAACAATGCCTTAATGCCATAAATGCTGCAGCTATTGAATTCAATGTTCATCATAATGTTTACCATCCTATCCCGTTTGTAGAAGCAGGCAAAGATGTCAGAAATAAAACATGAGGAAATTTACAATGCAAATTTACAAAAAATTGTAAATGTGGACGAAAAAAAATGCCACTGAGCAAAATCAAAGATGTCCGAATAAAACGAAGACAATCACTGCGAAGATTATCATATGCTGTTATAAGTCATAAATCAATATTACACAGGATTCTCAAGGCGGAAGTAACTTTAGAGTGTATTTCATCCATCATTAAGCAAAGTCTAATAGAAAAAAATAAGCTCGACAGAATTCGAATTTGTTTGCAGCATGTTTATGCTAAAAGATACCTTTCAGAAATGTTGAAATAAAATGTTTTCACGAATAAATGAATTCACAATTAATTAGCTTGAATATAGTTTTATGTGATTACTATTAAAAAAGTCTTTAAAAATTGAGGCGTGGTTTAAAAGCATGTGAACCGGGATTTTTTAAACTAATTTATTAATTATTTTTGTAATGATGGAGGTAATGATAGGTACGTAAATATTCTTGATTGATAGTATAGCTCTCTGAAAAATGTTCAAACAAAATCATAAAATCATAAATATCAATAATCAATACAAAAGTATTTAAATGTCGCAACTAATTTGAGGCAGGGTATATATTTTTAATCACTTTTCTTTCTTTCCCTTCGCTCAAATTTAAATTTTGCTTTTCTTTAGAACAATTCTTAGAGAGTATTTATAATTTATAAATAACTAACAGACCATATTTAAAGTTTCTAGGCTTTTTAGTATCACAGAAATAGACTTTAGAAAGTCTTTTGCTCCTGAAACCCTCTTGAGATTATAACATTAACATAAAACTAATGTAACATTATAACATTAACATTTGCTGTTTATGTTTGAGCAGGTTTTATTATCACCAATTCACAAATATTGTTTTTTAAAGGGCTTAAAAAGTTGTTATAAAAACCGTAATTTAGAACGTTTGAAGAACACGTTTAGTTCATTTCATCCTTTTCAATTTGGAATTATCTTCCAACAGTTCTTAGAAAGCACTTGCATCGGTAAAGTAATTACAATGTCAAGTTTCGAAATATTATACCACTAACTAGTAAACTGCAAGAAGTGCAAGTCACCGGTTTTGACGAAAGTGGTATCGTTGGAAAGATCTCATCGAGAGCAATAAAAAACTCAATGGATTTACCCGTCGCAAATGAGCCGTTTTCGAGATATCCAACAATCTATGTCACGTAACAAGTGCATACTTAATGAGGGACCGCAAAAAATTTTAGTCTCGGTTTTAACGAATGTGGTATTGTTCAGAAGATATCATCGTGAAGATTAAAAACCTCAATGAAATCACTCGTCTTAAATGAGACGTTTTCGAGATATCCAAAAATTTGTGTCACATTGTTAATGCACACTGCTGGGAAACTGCGTTAAATGACATATATTGTCGGATATGTCGAAAACGGCTGATTTCAGATGGATAGTTCCATTGAGTCTTTTACTTCTCACAATAATATCTTTGCAACGACACCGTTCTCATCAAAATCGAGAAAACAAACTTTTGCTTTCTCCCTTTAAGTGTGCTCTAGAACAGTATGCAATAGCTACATGATATAAATTATCGGATATCTCGAAAACGGTTCATTTCCGATGGGTAGTTCTATTGAGCTTTTTCCCTCCTCATGATGATATCTTTTTATCGATACCACTTCCGTTAAAATTGAGACTAAAATTTTTTGCCGTCCCCCATTAAGTTTGCACTTGTTACGTGACATAGACTGTCGGATATCTCAAAAACGGCTCATTTTTTGCGACGAGTAGTTCCATTGCATTTTTTACTGCTCTCAATGAGATCTTTCGAACGATACCACTTTCGTCAAACTCGATGACTTACACCTCTTGCAGTTCCCCAGTAAGTATTACAAAAAATCAATTAAGAACATATTTTACTCTTGCAATTTCCAGGTGATTGTGATAACAATATAATATACAGTTTGTGTTGGAGCAAGTAGTGTTACTATCAATTTGCGAACGCTAGTTTTGAATTCGGTTGGATAGTTTCAAAGATTACGTAGAAATCGTAATATAGATCATTTTAGAACGCTTTTCGTGCATTTTCACTCAATTTAAATATTGATTTTTTTCAAAATTGTTCTTAGAGATGATTCATATCTTATAAGTAACTATCATTCTATCTTATCAGAAACTACCATAAATAATTACCATTTCAAATTTCATGTTTCTAGGCATTTCTGTAACACGAAGACTATAATGTAAAACGTCTTTTGCTCCTGCAACCCCCAGGTGGTTGTGACACCGACGTAAAGTATAATCTATGTTGAAGCAAAAGCTATCACTGTCGTTTTGACATTACTTTTTAAAAAAATCGGTTTGATATTTCTTGAGATTACGTTTTAACCGCAATTTAGAACTTTTTTTTAACGCTTTTCGCTCAAATTCGCCCATTTTTATTTTCAATTTTTTTAGGAAATGTTCTTAAAGATCATTTATATCTTATAGTAATTAACATACCAAATTTTATGTTTCTATGCCTTTCAGCAACACGAAAGTAGCATTCTTGGAACGTTCTTTGCTTTTGCATGCCCTTTAGCGTAATGACACCGACATATATTATAGGCTGTGTTAGAGCAAGGACTGTCACTATCATTTTGACATCATTAGTTTTTAAATCGCTTCGTTACTTCCCGAGGATTGCTTAAAAATCGCAATTTTGAACATTTTTAGAACGCTTTTCGATTATTTTCCCTCCGTTTTATTTTTTTTTTATTTTTTTTTTCTTAAGGAAATGTTTTTACAGATCATTTATACCTTATAAGCAATTAATATGCCAAATTCAATGTTTCTAGGCCCTTCATAACACAAATTCAGTACAGCATTTTTACTCTGTTTTTCTGCAACCAATATAAGTTAGTGGCATCGACATATCGTCACCTGAGAATAATAAGGTTCTAACTGACATTTTGAAAAAAAAATTGACTTTTTGGCATGAGAATGTTCTATTTGTATCAATGAATGCATTTTTGCATTAAAATTTCGATATATATAATTTGCATCCACTTGCAAAAGAGAATAATATAGTTCCATCAGAAATTGTTGAAAGTAGTCAGGATAACAAAGTTCTATGCGCAAAGTAATCGCAGACAGCATATAAGATTATAAATTTTTATTTTATTTCACAATATATAATGAAAACCGGCAGTCTTTTATTTCTTGTGTGAAAAAATATATTATTTCGATAATTAAATCGCTTTCCGGTAAAATATAGAGGATATTTTTATCAGTAAAAATCCTTTTAAATATGGTTTTTGTATGTCGAGATACAAAACGAATTGTGTTTAATTTTATTAATGGACTTGATCCAAGCATAGATGAAGGACTAATCCTAATTCATTTAGATTTAGAAAATCCTGTGGGAAGAATAGATGATAGTTTAGATGAAGCACCAGCTCTAGATATTCTTGATACTAGAACAATTTTAAAAAATCAGTAAAAGTAATTCCTACAAATCCAATTCCTAGCAGGACTATGGGTTTTTTGTAAGTTAAAAATGCCTTTATGTAGTTATGTACGTCCTACTGGGAATACCTTGTCTAAAGTTACGAACAAAATACACGAGGTAATTTTTTAAGCAGAATAATCTCAAATGATATCAAGAATAAAATAAAAGCTCATATTGAAAATTTTCCCAAGATTGAGTCACACTGAAAAAGAGCAAGCACTAAAAAAACATACTTAGAATCAGGGCTTAACTTACAGAAAATGTATGACTTGTAGTTTCAGAAATGGTGAGAAAGCAACGTATAGCCAGTGAAACTTTCATGTTATAGGCACATATTTAATACGCAGTTCAACATAGAATTCAAAGAAAGATAAGTGTGATCACTGTGAGGAGTATAAACATACTGAAACTCAGGGAGAAATTAATACTGACATGCAATTTAAGTATGATTTGCACAAAAAATGAAGTTGAATCTACCAGAACTCTCAAAAATGATGACAGAAATTCGATTGATAAGTCAGTCAGCTTTGTATTATAAAAGTTATAACATGTCCCAAAAGTGATGCCAGCAACTTTTTCTATAAAAAAAATAATTTGTATAACATGACAGTACATACAACATGGAAGAAAGAAAAGAAAGCATATTGTTGCTTGTGGACAGAGGACATGCCAGGCGGAGATGAGAATGACCATAAGCTTAGCTGTATCAACGATTGTTCGGAAGATACTGACAGACTTTCCACATGCTGATAGTTTAATTTTATATTGTGACAGTTGTATTCCTCAGTTTAGAAAACAAGTGATATCTTATGCAATTGCAATACTTATACAATCTCATCCACATATTATGGACATTACTCTAAGATATTGTACACCTGGGCAATAATGTGTGCAAGAAGTAGATAATATTCAGAGACAAAATAGATAGAACAAAGAATGTAGCAGAATACTTTTCGCCATTTTCATTTATACATCTGTTGCTGAGAGTAAATCGCAGTAATCCATTTATTACCCTGAGAATGAAATCATAACAGCTCTTAGATTTCCAATCGTGTAGCGAAAGATTTGCCTATAATCTCGTTCCGTAAACCAAGGTGAAACAACTATGATTCACACAACATCTTTGTAATATTGAGTTTAAGACAAGCAACTGTTGTGACCAGAATTTCACAGCGGTGAATTTGTAAAGGAGCCCCTCCAAACGACAAAGAGAATCAACATCATTTCCACAAAGGACTTTATCAAATACTAAATTAGCACAAAGAAAGAAGGCTTGAACTAACAAAGATAAAATAAAAGACCTTCAGAGCATGCTAAAATAATTTCCGAGAGATGAAACGTTCTATTTTTAAAATATGTTTAAGGGAAATTAGTCTAACTGTAATATAAAATAAAGCATGGTTTATGGAGCATTCCAAAACTTCGACAAATAAAGGAATATTAAAGTTATTTTGTTGCTTTCTAAAGAACAAGAAAGTTTTTTCCTTAGAGATATAAAATCTTTTCTTTAGATTAAGAGTATACCAGACTGTAATAAGAATTTTTTGATTTATAATTCATTTCAATTTCATTTATCAATATAATCACAATTTTTTGTATTCATTTTCATACTCCCCCACTGAAATAGTTCGCTAAAAAAGGAAATCTGTTGGGTTCCTATTTTAATAAAATTAAATATTTAAGCTATTTTATGTTCAGTTAAGTAATATATTTAACTTACGTATATTCATTAGTTTTGTGAAGATGGTTTAATTAGTATGAAAATGTGGAAGCGGTAATTTGCTGTTATTGTGCTACAATATAGATAGTAATAAATATTTTACTATCCACTGAAGTTTATTCGAATTAATCAACGAAATTTCACTTTGTTAAACTATAAAAAATTACACAAATTAAGAAAAATATGGTTTTTTTATGATAGAACCATCTTATTCTAAGGCTAACACAACATTTGAGAATAATATGGTTCTATCAAATTTTTTAAATGTAAAAAAATCCATGAAAATGTTATTTAAGAATTTTGATTTTGTATAATTACTGTCTATACCTACATATGAACCTATTAGTGCCTAAAGTTTTTTTGCAAACTTTAATAACTGCACGTACAAAGCATGCTGATTTTCAAAGTCTTCTAACTCGAAATTGATTTTTGGCCAGATAGAACCATCTTTATTCTCAGATGACGATATGACATAGCCTACATTTGAACAAGGGCAAACGCCATCACGCCAAATCAGTTGGGTAGTTCGAAAGATTACCTCCTAAAAAGGATGGAATCTTCACCTCTTTATAATACAGATAGATAAAGCTAAATATAATGTCCTGTTTATATAATAATTCGGTGATATAAAAAAAAAATCTGACTGACATTGCGGTAATTGTTAAGATGATGAGCAATTACCCAACTAAAATATGCGCATCATTGTAGTCAATAACACATATATAAAAATAGAATCTATAAATAATAAAAAAGTTTGAGCCTTTCAATCTGAGATACAATAGATTTTAAGTCTTGGTAATTAATAAACTTTTTGTAGGTTACAAGTTGTTTATTAATTTACACTTCAGAAAAAACAAGTGAAGATTCTGATTTGGCCATACACTAAAATTTCTTGTTTAAAACTACCTCCGATCCTGCGGAAAAAATCTAAATAAAAAGTTTTCAATTATTTATTTTGAATTCAGAAAATAAAACACCTTGAAACAGACCATAGAAGGGACCATAGAAGCACAATTATTAAAATTAAAAAGCTTATTTAATCATAGCTGTATTACATAGAAAATCCGCGCTTGTAACTTTATCAGGGAAAAAAATCTAATGTAAAATTTGAACTCTCGAAATCTTTATAAAAAGAAGAATTCTTAAACCTACATTTAACTGAGGTTTGTTATACATTATATATTCAACAAAATATTAATTCGTTTCTTCATAACAACCAGAAAATTACTTAATAGTTTTATTTTTTTTACTTTTGTGTATCTTTATTTACTTCAAAGAATAATTTATTTTTTATAATAAACAATATCCAGAAATGCAGATAAATTTTATATTAGAATATATTTCGGCTACACAATTAAAATTTTCTAATGAAAATAATTTCTTTACTATAAGGAAAAATGAAAGAGCAAAAATATTTTAATTAAATTATAATTTAAAAATTAGTTTCACCATAAAATTTCGAGTTTGCCAAAGACATTTAAAAATAACATTTTTTTTTCAATTCTTATAATTAAATATTGAAATGAGAACTAGAAGTAAGAACTGGAATTATAATAATAAAAATTAAAATAAAACACATTTATGAGTTAAAATAAATGTTTTAAAAGAGAAAAAAATATCTAATTCATTTGATTACTAATTAATTTTAATAAAATTTTGCTTTAATATTAATGAATATTAGAATTAAAATGTTTCATCTTTTTTTTTTTTTTTTTTTTTTTTTTTTTTTTTCACTATTGTATACTCTGGAGTTTCAGCAAGTGAATATATATATATATATTTATACTACTAGATTCTAAAAAATGTGAGAGACTCGTGAGTATAGACAATGTTCTGGAGAATATGTAGAACTAAAAAACTTGGGGGGAGGGGGTATCTCTATGTATAAAGCTTTACACTTCGAAGCCCGATTTTCGATTTTTTAATTGGACTTTTTTTATTTATTTTTTATGCAATTTTTAGTAGGGTATTTTTTAATGTTTCAAAATATATTTTCCAAATTACTGAAAGGATTTTGGTTTCATTTTTTCAACCCAATATAGTATATTTTGTGCTATTTTCAATAAAGCTTATTCTTAATTCGTACAGCAATTTTTGAATTTTAAGCAAATTTTTTATGCAATTTTTGGTTATTTTTTCACATTTTGAAGCTATTTTGTGATATTGATAAAAGGAATTTTATTTGAAACTTTTAACTTAATTTACTAAATTTTACCTGCTGCGAGTTTCGAGTTTCAGCGTTTTTAATGCGATTTTTAACAATTTTGTGAGAATATTTGTGTTTAGCGTCATTTTTTTTAAGACTTATTATTTATAAAGAATTTCTGACAACAATGTTTTGCCCTATTAGAGTAAATTTTGACTCCTGCAATTTTTGAATTTTTAGTTATTTTTAATGAAATTTTGAATGCGATTTTTAGCATTTTTCTGAGTTCTACGGCAGTTTTTTTGTCATTGGAAAATGAAATTTTGATTCAAACTTTTAGCCTAATTTTTCTATATATAAAAGAATATTACAATATAGAAATGGACAAACCAATACTGTGTAGATGCCGACAGACCAGTGAGAATCTGCATCGGTACCGCAAAAACACAGGCTGGGTTATCATCGGAAGGATTTGGTTCTGTTGCCAAATGTCACCAAGCTTGTCGCCAACTTGGTAATATATCGCTAGATCTGGCGACTAATGTTACTTTCCAAAAAACTTACCAGCTTGACACTGTTTCTGGCATCTCACTAATTTCCCATTGACTTTCATTTAACCCAATAATTTCCCTTTTTTTTCTTTTTTCTTTTATTATTTTCTTTTATTTATTTATTTTAATTAAGATTTATCCAATCAAAAACCTGAACTGTTGAGAACGTAAAGGGTAGTATTTTCTACGAAATTATCAAAAACGACAAAACTTACTGCTATTTTTAAATACTAATTTCATCAAATGTCTTTAATTATTGCTTTACACCGCCATCGCCTCGATTAATATATTTATTAATAGGTTGTTGAACGGATACAGTTACCACAGTTTTGTTAACAATATAGCGCGCTTCCTGGTGGTGAGGTATTGAACAAACAGGAAGTGATTTTGACAGATTTTGATAATGTCAGAAGGCAATGTGTTTGAAGCGTTAAGATAGTTTATAACACAAATGACAAATTTTAAAAATGTGGCATGGCAAAAATTGGTAGGGGAACGTGAGGAGCGCGTTTTTACCAAGTGGAATCTAAAAGTTGAACGCACAGAAAATAAGGGATTCTGAAGCAATTCAGAATAGAATCCCAAAACAATTACATCTAGGATTGGCTAGAAAATAGTGATAGCTTAGTGATACCAATCGGTATCGCAAACTGATTACGCAGGGGTTGATGAGGGGTTTGTTGACTAGCGGTCGGAGCTAACCTAATTTGTCAAAAAAATAGTTAAATACAGTATTTCAGTGATTTTCTATTGATTATATTGCCAGCATCTACTTTATACTACTCGATAACACAAGGTTATACGAATTTGGCAACAGTTATGGGTATATGAGTACTTCTTTAGTATTTTTTTTTTCTAATTTGATCTTTGTTAGCTATATTTCCTTTCATTCAGGATTCTTTTAGAGAACTAGACTAGCAAAGCGGCCGAACGCATATGTATATAACTGCAATTGAAAATACAGAATAAAAATAAATTTGGAATAGATTTGGAGAACATCAGTTCTGGACATAGAACATCTGTTTCTGAGCAACATTTGTTTAAATTTTTGTCATCCGTTATACTGAGTTTTCAGACAATGTTTTTATAATGTGTCTTGGACAACAAAATGTCTGATTTTGATTTTTTTTTTGTTGTTGTTGTTAAAGATCAAGTTTTTTTTATTAATATAAAACACACGATGATTACGATTTTAAAAGAAACATGTCAAGGATTTTGCGATCTTCTTATTTTATGCTAAATAATTACTTTGAAATATTTTATCATATGGAAGAATGGAGTTTTGTCACAAAATTCTAAAAGTATCAAGAAATGTTGAAATGTTTTATAATTCATGAGTTAGGCATGCTTTTTATTTCTTGTTCTGATTAAGGCTGATACTTAGATGACATTTTACACATAGCATTGGCTAAAGACAAACACTGAAAGCTGTAATTTGTTTACTTTGACTACTTTTATTTCAAAAATGGATAAGCATGCTACGTGAAAAAATATCTTGTCTATACTAATAAAATAACAAATCGCTCTGTCTGCGTGTGTGTGTGTGTGTGTGTGTGTGTGTGTGTGTGTGTGTGTCTGCGATGGCTAGCAAAATCTATGGGACGTACGAAGCTCAAAATTTTTATGAGAGTAGCCCAATATCTCTCCTGATGCACCTGAGCTTCAGAATTTCGAAATCCTATTTATTAACTGAGTAATTAATTAAATTCCAAAGATCACTCTCATAAAAAATCGCCTTTTTTCTTCTTTTTTTTCTCTTCATTTAGTTATGGTTGGTTGGTTGCATAAAATTTTCGCATAAATAATTTAAAAAGCTGGAACAGACCTTTAAAATTCATAGACTGGCAAACTGTCAGTTTAAATAATGATTTTTTATCACAGCGGTTGCAAACCATGGAGGAAAAAGATAGGTGGTGGTGAAGTAAACCGAAAAAAGAGTTGCAATATTAAACCATTTATCGCTCAAATATTAATGTCCCAAACAAAAGCATGTGGAAGGGATTTTGTATTAATAAGACGAATTGAAAGAATTGAATAACAGCTGAAGCGTATTTTATGAAGAAATAGTAATTTTTTAAAATGGTCTTTTTTCTATTATATTATTTATTTTTAAAAAATGTTTGCTTTTAAAATAATTGAAATTGATAAATTCGAAATAATTTAAATGTCAAAATAAAATTAAATAAAATATTGAAAACATTTGATTTGAACTAAAAATTGTATTACTAAAAGCTTTCTTTTTTTTTCAGAACTTTTTAATACTTTATAACGTAGATGAAAATATGTTTTTAATTTAACAACATATTAATAACTCTATGTCAATATATAAAATATATTTATGAAAACATTCTTTTAAAATCATGCGCGAAAACTTAAATAACAAATATTAGTCTAAAATATAGATTTCAGAGTGCAGACGATTTCAAGACATTAACGAAAGAATGTTAACTTTTCAAGCAAAATCTTAAATGATGCTTCTATATTGATATTTCAAAGTGACGGCTAGGTTACATTTATGTTATATTTAAGTTACGGTAGGGTAATGTTAAGTCGCAGTTAGGTTACAGACAGATTATGGTTATGGTACAAAAGTTTACGGTTAGGAATTTGTCCACAGAGTCAACATTACGCATGCTTTGATTAAAAATATACACTTTTGTTAAATGGCTCTGAAATTATAATACTATATACCAATCTTTTATCATCGCGTATCGATTCATTCACGGTATAGTCGGATTTAAGAATGATATAATTAGTTTGAAATTCAAAATTTTTCACTTGGGATTTCTATGCGAAAAAAATAATTAGTTACGTGATTTAACAGTGATTTTTACGGGTAAATATCAACACTTTAACACGAAACTAACGCAATCGTTGGATACATGTTCCCTCCCGTGTTTCTCATTGCTCATTTTAAGTATTTCTAGAGCTTAATATTAGTTGTTGTTTTTAAAACCGATTTTTCACAAAGTCAGCTGCGACGTATTTCAGACAATGCATTTCTGCATGCTTCCAGTTATTGATAAAATCATACAAATTTCAAGTTCGTTTAATATTGTTAATACGGACCCGGGCAACGCCGGGCGGGTCAGCTAGTTAAATATATAGTTTTCGAGCAAAAGATATTGGTAAAAAGTATTTTCAAACAAGAATTAAATAAAACAGTTACCCACTTTGCTGTTTATAAGAGACTGACTGACAAGTCGGCTTCATTTTTGTTTTCATCCAAAATCTGAATTTCGCCGAAAGTTCATTTTCGGCAAAAGTGCGACTAAAAGTTCGTCTATACCGAAAATCCACCAAAACAATTTTATTAAAATAATCTCTTTTCCTCCTTCGGAAATTTTCAACATCACTCTTCGATTTGAACTGTACCTGCTCAAATGATACGTACTACTAAGTGCTATGAATTCTAGAATTATCTTTCATGGCTTACTTAAGATCTGAGTACAAACTACAAAGCAAGTGATTCAAAAAGATAAGCTTCTTTAGATGATCATTAAATGGTGCAGACCTAACGGTAATAGAAATATTTTTAGTTTGAAACCGCAGAAATGTTACAATACTATTTGAGAAAATTCTACACTGGAGAAAAAAAATCTGAAAAGTTACTAAATTTTTTCTAGGAAACTGAGATTCCAAGAACTTGTCATTTAACGGTAACAGCAAAAATTGATTCCAGTTTCCTAGAAAAAAGTTTAGTAAGTTTACAGATTTTTTTTTCGTATGTAGTATGATAGATATTCATTTATAAAAATCAATATAAAAGATAAATCGAGATAGGTATACCAAAAGCTGAAATATTTTTAAATTAAATGAAATTCGAATAATGAGAAAATCTTTCTGTGTCGTTGAGGAATTAATTACATTTTATTTTATATGAAAATAAAAAGTTTCTTGTCTAAAGCACAGAAAGACAACTTTGATCACACGTATATATCACACGTAATTAATAATTGTGCATACTTAATAAATACATATAATCAATTGATAGTTATGCATATTTATGAATGTATTTCTTACAAGTACACGGCAAGGGTGTGGGGTATCCAAATCAAAGTAAGTATTTTTTTTTTTTTTTTTTTTTTTTTTTTTTTTTTTTTTTTTGTAAGTAACACTCAGTAAGAGAACTAGTATGACCAAGCCGTTGCGCACAATAATTAGTGGTTATTGAGGAAAAAAAATTAAACTTTTTTTTCTGTGTGTTTACTTTGAACGGATGTCTTTTGTTATTTGTGTGATCTATAATATACCATTTCTTTTGGAAAATGGAAACCAGCAAAGATTCTCCTAGCTTCTCTTTACATACATATCTTATTCATGAATCATCTTTGTGTAGTGATAAGTCAAAATTATAATTGAAAAATGCAGTAGTATATTATGAAAGTCTCCTTACCGAAAATAATTAAATTTCATCAAACTCTTCAGCTGTTATACTTGAATATGCAATGTTAATTGGCGAAGAACTGAAAGATAAGACTTTGAAAATATTAACTGAAAAGAATTTTTTTTCAAAATGAAGAATTAACACATATTAATAAAGAATGTGAAAAAGTGATTTTTGAGATGGTACATAATGATTCATCACCAGAAACTACGATCCCGAGTACAAAAAAAAGTAAACCTAATGACTATATTTCATTGGATTATAAAACAAAAGTTATTAACATTGCTGAGACACATCCTGCATGAATCTTGAGAACTCTACAAAAAATGGCTGCAGCCGTTTGAAAAAAAAAGTATATCTTTTGAAGTGGAAAGAAGGTGTTAAAAAAAGAATATTTTTCGAAGTGAAAAGAAGATGTTATAAAAGTAACTATCTTTGATAAATATACTATAATTGACTCATGGACTTATGATCATTTCGTTGAAGCGAGACAAGACTACCAACAAGTCACAGCAAGAAACTTACAACAGGGGGCAGTTTCTGCAGTGGGCACAACAATGGGCACAACAATGGGCACATTGCCCGTTGCACAACAATGGGGAGTGGCTGCTGCTGCACAATTTGAAGATTTTGATTTGAAAGCCTGAGAACGTTTGTGAATAATTTCAAGCAGGATGTGCTTCAGTAATATTAATAACTTTTGTTTTATAATCCAATGAAATGTAGTCATTAGGTTTACTTTTTTATACGAATTCAGGGTATTGTTCTGGTGACGAATCAACATGCACCATATCAAGAATGACTTTTTCACATTATTCGTTAATTATGTATTAATTCTTCATCTTGGAAATTTCATTTTCATTTAATATGTCCAAAGTCTTATCATACAATTATTCGCCATTTAACATTGCATCTTCAAGTATAAAGAGTTTGATGCAAAAAATTTATTTTGGTAAGGAGACATTCATAATATACTACTGCATTTTTCAATAACAATTTCGACTTATCTCTGCACAAAGATGATTCATGAATAGGATCTGTCTGTAAAAAGGAGCCAGAAGAATCTTAGCTGATCGCCATTTTTCTAAAAAATGGTATATTATATATCACAAAAATAACAAAGGCATTCTTTCAAAGTAAACACACAAAAAATATTTTTTTTTCTCAATAACTACTAAGTTATGCGCACTACGGCTTGGTCACACGAGTTCTCTTACTGAATACTATTTACACAAAAAAAAATTTACTTTGATTTGGATACCCCACACCCTTGCTGTCTCCTTTTTAGTAAAAAAAAAATGAGTCATCTTTATCCCCGACCAAAAAATAGGAGTATAGACAAAATTCAGTTTCGGTTTTGGCCTTAAAAATCTCTTTCGGTCATTTCTTAAATTTGATATTTAAATATCATGCTTCTTGAACTCATTTAATGATCGCATCCAGTAATTTGATTTTTTCCTTCAGTGGAGTTATTGTTATAACGATGTAATTTTATTCAAAATGCTATGAACTAGAAAACAGAAAGACACTACAATTTCTAATCAAAAGCGTATTAGGTTGGTCTGAAAGTATTAAAATGCCTTTAGTTTCAGAGTAAATAATGAAGCTGGATTGAGAGTAGAATGACGATGTGGGCTGATAATAGGTGAACGAGGCTTATCTGAGAACTGAAAAAGTTAACTATGCTCAAAGTAAAAAAAACAGCCCTTTTGTATCGTCAGTAATTTCCAAATTGTTGGCGCTCAGTCAGAAAATAATAACAATAATAATAATAATACTAATAATCTAGTCCTTCACGTTGAGATCAGTAATTTTTATTATTGTATGCTTCTACCTTCGTGCACTTTATTTTTAAAAAATGTTTTATGAAACACATGTGTAATTAAAGAAGGTAAAAAAACTGTGAATGCAAACTTCGAAATTTAATTAAGTTTTCTAATCTAGGCAAATTTTTTTATTTAAATTAAGAATTACGTTTGTGCCAAACCTTTTATAACGAAATTTATTGATTATATTTAACTTTTATAACAATAATAAACATCCATTTACTCTGACTATAACACAACGTACTTGCAAACCACTTAACTGTGTTATGAAGCAAACTATTTTCAATACTTCTTAAATTTATTAATAGATAACAAGTTTCGTATACAAAAGATTATTTTCTTTTGCAAAATTGAGTATTTTCCAATGAAAATAGCTCTTAAATTAAAGCATACAAATTCACAAGCTATATTTTGCTTCATAACATACCAATAGATGAGAAAAACCTTGTCATAAAATTTTATTTCAATATCTTAAAACATTTTAACACTATAGAACGACCAAGACCGTCATTTTGACGGTTTTGAAATTTAATGTTTAAAAATTTGATATAATTTAAGGTGAGTTTCAAAATTTTATGACACGACTTTTAATGAAACATAAGAATATTTAAATATTCCTATTCAATTTCCTCTCACCCATTTTAATTTCCGTAATCAGTATGACCTATACCTATTTATACCAAGACCCGTCAAATTGACGGCTTTGGCAATTAACAAACTCATACCGAAGTGGTGCGGACTTCCCCATTTTCCACATGGGCTAGCCCTTTTCGCCTATGCGCAGTCTGCTCCAGGCTTCATATGAAACGTATTAGTAACTGGTAAATGTAATTAGGACGCGATCATAATCAATTGTACTTCTAATGTGATAACGTTCTCAGTGAAAAGTGCATTCTGTGAATAGTGTAATGTGCGTAAAGTCTAATCTCGGAAAAAAGTATGAATATATTTTTATGAAAAAAAAAATAACATATATTTTTTTGTATATTCTAGTAAAAAATAAAACGATTTCGAGGAAGAAAAAAATTATTCGGATAATACAAAAAACTCACTTGTATAAATGAAGTCTCTTCGGACACTAATTCAAATAATAACAATGACTGAAAATTCTAGAGATGAATTTGAAGTACGAGATATTGTAGAAAGTGAAGAAGAAGAATCTGAAAGTGAAGATTCAGGGAGTGAAGATGAAATTCCCCAAAATAGCCACAAACGCAGATATCGATTGCGAATAATTTCAGATACTGAATCCGACAGCCAAACAAAAACTGAAAACAGACAGGAAAAAGAAATTGCTGTTGACGGTACTGAATGGGAATAAATAGGGAATGGTTGTGTTGGTCGACTCCCATTACACACTATACTTAAGGATACGTCAGGCCCAACTGATTATGCGAAACGAAACATTATGCTTGGTAATGTTAGCAGTGCATTTAGACTTATAATTGATAATCGAATGATGAAGCACATATAAAGTTGCACTGAGCTAGAGGCCAGAAATATTTTACAGAAGGACGATTGGAAAATTACTATTGAAGAATTGTATGCGTTTGTAGCTATTTTGTATGCTTGAGGAGCCTATAAAGCGATAAATTTGAAATTATCCTATTTGTGGTCAGAAAAATGGGGACCTTCTTTCTTTCGCAAAACTATGAATAGAAACAGATTTTTAGAAATTATGAGATTCATTCGTTTTGACAAAAAAGGTGACAGGAGTGTGCGCTTACGAACTGACAAATTTGGATTAGCTTCCGAAATTTGGAAGTCCTTTATTGATAACAGCCAAACGTGTTACAAACCAGATCAGAATATAAGCGTAGATGAACAATTGATCCCACAAAAGCGAGATTCAGATTTCTGCAATATATGCCCAAGAAACCAGACAAATTCGGAATTAAATTTTGGTTAGCTGTAGACGTGCGAAGTAAATATCTTATAAATGGATTTCCCTATTTAGGCAAAGACGAACTTAGACCATCAGGAGTATCTTTGAATGATTTTGTAGTTTTGAATCCTGCAAAAAAAAACTACGTAAATTGTGGGAGGAATGTAACAACGGAGTATTTTTTTTTTCAAGTATGCAGCTCGCTGAGAAGTTACTGGCCAAAAAAAACAAGTCTTGTTGGAACTATACGAGCAAATAAAAGAGAATTGCCGAAAGTAGCTAAAGTTAAAAAAGATAACATGGCTCTTTTCTCCACAAAACTCTACAAATCAAATGATGCTGTTTTAACAGTTCACAAAAGTAAGCCTCGTAAAAAAGTACTACTTCTTAGCTCAAAGCATAAATCTGTAAAAATTGCTTCTAATCGAAAACAAATTAATGCAACTGCGTCATTTTATAATGAGACTAAGTTTGGAGTAGACGTAATTGACCAAATGGCCCCCAAATATAGCGTAAAAGCAGGGTCACGTAGATGGCCCTTGCAGGTATTTTATAATATTTTGGACTTGGCAGCAATCAATGAGTGGATTTTATATAAAGAGACTTGTGATAAAAATATAACTAGAAAACAATTTCTATTTCAATTATCCGAAAAACTCTCCAGTGAATATAGGTGCTGCAGAAAAGAAGCCTCCTCCGAAAAACAAGAACAAAAATCAATGGATTGCGTTCTAGAAAATTCACAAAATATCCCTTATGATTGCAAATCTTGCCAAATTCGACTATGCAACAAAAACAAAGCGATTTATACTAGGGGTGATCAAATGAAAATGTACAAAACGCTCTAACTACCAAACTGGTTAAAATTTGAATATGCCACTTTGCAATAAAGTAGTGAGACATCGAGAGATGCGATTAGAGTATCCAGGGTAGTTGTGAACATGCGTAGGCGTATGTACATGAAGGGGGGGGGGAGAAGCAGATAGCAAGTGAGTTCCGTCCAATTGGCGCGACAGTGCCTGTGAGGCCATCATGGCTTTCCCATTGAAAAATCCAATGATTAAAGATCAGCGAGGTGTCTGATCAAAGTCTGACGCAGTGAGAAATCTGAAAAAACCTAGCTTCTATTTAATCATATGATTTTGCAATGGGAATGCCATGATGGCCTCACAGGCACTGCCTCGTCAATTGGACGGAACTCACTTGCTGTATGCTTCTCTCCCCCTTCATGCACAAGCGCCTACGCATGTTCACAATTTCCCTGGATACTCCAATCGCATCTCTCAATATCTCACTACTTTATTCCAAAGCGGCATATTCAAATTCCAACCGGTTAGGTAAATAGGGCGTTTCGTACCTTTTCGTTTGATCGCCTCTAGTGCTCTCAATGTACGCAACAAATATGTTTGTGGTAAGTGTTCATCTAAGATAACATATACTTGTAAAATATGTGCCTCATAATTATTTCATTCATATCAAATATGCTGTTTTACTTATAATTAATGAATTAATACATTAAATGTTATTTTTGTTAAATTATATATATATATTATTTACTTTAACTAAGTCGAATATCTGTGGAAAGTGTTCATCTAAGATAAGAGACACTTGTAAAATATCTGCCCTATAATTATTTCGTGCATATCAAATGTGATATACTGCAAATACAAATAGAAACTGTTTTTGTTTAGTTTCTTTATATTTATCATTAATGAGTTATTGTATTAAATATTGTTTTTGTTAAATTATATTCTTTTATTTACATTAACTAAGTTTAACATGTTTGTTGCAAGTGTTAATCTAAGATAAAATGTAAAATATGTACCTCATAGTTATTTCATGCATTGCAAATGTACTATAAATGCAGATAGAAACTGGTTTTTTTTATTGCACTTTTATTAATAATTAATAAACTATCATATTAATCATGTTTTTGTTAAATATACATTTTTATTTACATTAACTAAGTCAAAAGTTACAACGAAAGCCATGATCAAAAGTCCGTCAATTTGACGGATGCGGTAAAACTAGGTATACATGAAACACCGGTAGTTCTAGTGTTAAGCAAATGGTGTTCCTTGTAAACGTACAGAACGAAAACAGCTTGTCAGAAAACGAAATTTAAGATTTTGATATAATAAAAAAAAATTATCAATAAAGTTTACAACTTTAAAATCTAGCATATCTGAAGGTATTTATATATTTTAGTATGTATTAACAATTATATATTTGTGTATTAAAATCTACTGTTTATCTTTCAGGGATCTGTTCTGGTTTCAGAAAGTTCATCTCCGGGTTATATTTTAGGTTTTGACTTTGCTTCTGAATATTGCTGAACCAAAACTAAAACATTTTTTGGAATCCTAAATGATTGAATTTTAATTTTAATTCATAATAAAAAATCGATATTTTTCACAAAAAACAGCAATTTCAGTATAGGCACATACTTAATGGCAAGGAATGGAGTGGTGAAAAATGTAAGTATGAATACATTTATTTAAGGGCTAAATCACGTCGAAAAATCATTTTGCTTGCTAATGCGTGAAATCTCTTGTTGCAATTTGAAGCGTTTTCTCAAAAAATAAAGGTTAAAATGTAATGCAAACAATCTTAATGAAAGTATATTTCATTTGCTTTTGTTCCTAGACATTTACATGAATTTCGAAAGATATTAATTGCTTTAAATATGTCTCTCCAAAAATGCACGAAACTATGAAATCTTTTGTGAATTATAAAATTCAACACTTTAAGGACTTTTAAACCTTTCAGGCTTAATTGGTATTAAAATTAACAAATTCTCAGTTGAACATTTTTTTCTTTTTTAACTAGCGTTCAATCAGTATTATAGAATGAAAATTCAGTACTGTGGATTTTTGAGACAATATATACCGAGCCTATTACTCATATTGTTGGGAAAACAAGTACTTATTTCACGAATTAAAAATCGTATTAAATAAATATTATGTAATTTGTAAACTTGAGTTCCTTGACAAAATAATGTATGTTAAAACACATGTTTTTTTTTTTTTAAAGTGTTGTTTCTTGTATATTTTTCAATAATCCTGCAGTAAACATCCTCTAATACGGAACCCTAAAGACCGGTATGCTAGATAATCCGGCATGACATTCAGCAACACAACTAAATTCTGAAAAAGTTAAAGAATGTGTGGAAGCAAATTTTAACGAACACACAGAACTTTTGTCAAGTGAAGTTATCATGGGGAATGTAATCAACCCAACAAACCCCAAAGACACTGACTCTGGTGAAAATGATGTGGACAAGTAAATCAGCGTCAACTGGATATACATGAGAAAATATGGATTTTTATTATTATTCAAGCTGTTTTAATTATAAAAAATATGCTGTATTGTAGTTTTTGTTTAATCCTAATTTGTACATGTAGAAGATAGGATTAAAAGAAAAGTGCACATTTTTCTGGACATTCATCCTCTAATCTGATCTGCATCAAGTCCCGAACGTGCCAGATTAATGGATGTTTGCTAAAAATGTAATGTGATGCTCATGTTTATTATTTTTTTTTTCATTTTAAGATTTTGTAACATATTTTTGAATAAAATCTTTAATGATAAACATTTCATAAGTATGTTGAATACGGTAAACATTGATAATTAAGAATACAGAAAAACTAAATTTTAAAAATTTTGTAACATATTTTTGAATAAAATCTTTAATGATAAACATTTCATAAGTATGTTGAATACAGTAAACATTGATAATTAAGAATACAGAAAAACTAAACAAATGCTTTCACAACAGATAATGAATTTCGTTTATGTATAATTTTCTAATCCTGAAGAAACTAAAATCTTCTCTATTATTTACATACTTTCATAAAGATATCAATATATCATTTTAAGAAAATATGTACAGTTTTATGGATGACGTCAAGTCCCTAAAATTTTACGTCAGAAATATAATATTTAACATGACACTATATTAAAATTCTTATTCAAAATTATTTTAATTTATGTATCGATAAATTGTTTAAGTATGCCAATGCTTACACGGTAGATATATTTACGGAAAGGAAATTCATTTTCTAAAGTTTCATTATGCATCCGGAATATGCAACATTAATTTGCTGCTGTTAATCCTGAAGTAGTAAATTCAACTTCAAAACATTCCAAGTCATAAGACAGGTGTAAATATTTCAGTAAAGCTGTAACAAAATCTAATTTGGCTTGAAACTAAATTAAACATGGGAATTTTAATTTACTTATTTAACATACAGAATCGATTTTATAGCATGCGAATCGCAATACATTTTGGAAGTTACCCTGCATTGTTAGGATACGTTGCAATCATTATAAAATTTCTAAATTTGTTTATAAACTTTTACTCACAGGATTTATAAAAATACATAGCATTCCGTTTCAGTGGGTGAAATAAATCTGCTAAATAAAAACAATTAAGTAGATGCTCGGAATTTTAGTGCAAAAGTGCCAGAGAACGGTAATTACTGTGATATGAAACGATGATATACAAGGATAATAAATTATGAATGAAAGGAATGATTTAAGGTTGATATTCTACTCAACATAGTATGAGACCTATTGCGTGTCACAGTTGAGAAGAAAACCACATATTTAATTGTCTCCATAAACACTCTAAAATACGTGAGACAATGCAATTAGAGATGTAATTATAAAGCAGAAGGAGAGCTGTTCTGGTGTTCTGAATATATTTCAGGTCATCGGTCATCGTTCCCAAATATGTCACTAAACTTCCATTATCATACAAAAAAAATGATACCATAAAATAATTATTAATTGCTGTAAAAAATCTTAACCGCTTAATCCTTTTTTTGACGAGCACCATTTTTGCAAAAAAAGTGTATGATTGCATTGTTGATAAAAGCTTTTAATACCATAAAAGAATTATCAAAATTAATTGCTGTAAAATATCTTAACCGCTTAACCCTTTTTTTTTTACTAGCACCGTTTGTGCAAAAAAAAGTGTATGATTACATTGTTAATAAAAGCTTTTGAACATCACTAATTTTTAACTATAACATTTCTTTTAGTAATTGTGAGGTATTTTTCGATACAGGGTGAGTCATAAATATCGAAACAATAGGCTATCTTCTTAAATATTGCCCCTAGACCCATAGTTCCAATTGCAAAAATTCTCAAAAAAAGGTGAAATTTTTGATAAGATAAGTTGCAACTTCATGGGGGGGGTCAATTTTAAAAATAACGAAAATTAAATTTTTAAACAGCCCCCAGAGGATAAAACTTTCAATTAGAAAAATTTTCCTTGTCCATTCTTGAACTCAACAAAAAAAATTCATCTTGATATCTTCAAAACTCAGAGAGTTATGACAATTTTAATAAATCGTGAAATTTCAAGGGATCAGACAAAAATTGAAATGCGTGTAATTGAAGAAACAATTTCGCTGTAATGAAGCCAGGAAACATTTATTTTATTTATTTATTTATAGAGTTAATAGTTTGAATGTTTTTTATGATGGTTAACCATATAATTTGTAAGCGTTATCACATCATAAGACTTTTTAATATATATATATATTTTTTAAAATAAATTAAAAACTAAGTAAATTAAAATTGTTATAACTGAAAATATTATTTGTCGCGTTGAATTTTTTTTTCTATTGATTCAATGAAACTGTCTAATTTTCAATTTTGATTCAGTATTTTAAATATATTTTTTTAAATAAAAGCATATAAAATAGCAATATAAAAAAAGATGCAGTTTTTTGTAAGCAAATCATATTTTTAAAAGTAAATTATCTGAGCTGAAAACTTCTTTCGGCACGTTGGGCATTTTTTTTTTTTTTCTTTTTTGAGATGTTAAAGAATTATTGAACTCGTGGGAATGTTACCGTAACCGACGGTTATTGACTTATGTCAGTTTAAGAATGAGAAATAGTGAAAAAAAAATTTCATGCAGAAAAGTGCATTTAGTTTTAAACAAAGATGGGCTTCTAATGTTTAAATGCTTTTTAAAAGTTTCTAGGTGAACTCCGTCCTGTATAGTTTCGATTTCAGATTTTGTTTAAGTTTTGCCATTCTCACCATCTTTAATTATACTGTTTAAATGCGTTAGTCGATTTAAACCTCATTTTTTATCGCGTCGATTTCAAATTTTTTCCTTGTATAGTGACTCACAGACAGACATTTTGTAAAAACATGTTTTTCGGTATCTGTGAGCGCTAAAACGTGTGAATCCTTCGAAAACCGGAATTCAAAATTTTCATGAATCAAATTCTTTCTTCTTGTAAAGATAGAGGGAAATAAAAGTAGGTATAAAACCATCATAAATTTTGAAGCTGATAGTAAAAAAATAGATTTTTGAAAACATTTCTATGTAATTTATTAAAATAGATTTCCAATGATTCCGTTAATAGAAATGTCATTATCGATATTACTATTCTTATTAAACTTATTGCGTGCGGCAATAAGTTCATAAGACACTTTTAATGAGAGATTAATTAATATCACTTAATTTAATAACACTTTTAATACGTGTTTAATCAGACGGTCCGGCCAATGGGTCGTGCCAGTTACGAGGTTGGTGCCAAGGTCGAGATATTGCAGACATCTAGCATATTTCAAGATGCGCTCAGGGGTACGCTTAAGTGGTGTAAGTCACGTGAAAATTTTGGATTTTAATATTATTCGGGAATTTGTAGATATCGAGATGATTTTTTTTTATTTGCTCAATTCAGGAATGGATATGAAATTTTTTTCTAATTGGAAGTTTTATCAAGGGGCCGTATAAAATTTAATTTTCGTATTTTTTAAAATAGACCCCATGGAGTTGCAACTTATCTTATAAAAAAATTCACCTTTTTTTATGAAACTTTGCAAATGGAAGTATCGTTCTAGGGGTAATATTTAAGGAGATAGCCTATTGTTTCGAAATTTATGACTCACCCTGTATAAGGTATATATTTTAGCATGCGAAAAGAGCTATTTTGTTCATATTTTTAGTTTATTGTGTCAAAAAAATTAAACCATTAAGGGGTTAATAAAGTTAATTTCTTAACAGATACAAATTTAAAAAGTAAACAAAGAAAAAAATCCCTTTCGGCATGGCCTATAGGCGGAGGTAGATTTCGAAAAGTTTTCATCACAAAAAAAAAAAAAAATTATTAGAGATAAACCCAGTTTAACTCGCTTTTAAAATTTTTTTAATTTCATTTTTCTGTAAGAACTGGTTTTATCAAAATCATCTTAAACGAAATTCTACTCAAATGCCCATTTTGGCAACATATTTTGAATTATATTCTTACTTTATTTAAAAATAATTGACCAATATGCTCATTATATAGTTCCTAAATAACAAAAAACTGTTAATTAAATTCGTTTGACAGCAAAATTGAATTTAAAAATGAGTCATAAAATAACCGATTTATTATTTTAATACATCCACAATTCTTTAATCAAGATCGCTTTGACAAATATTGTGCGAAGTGCACACTTTGACAGATTTTTTTAAATATATATTTAGCCTTTATCAAAAATCTGACCAATACACAGTAATTACACAGTTCCTAAATAACAAATAACTGTCAATTGCATGCGTTTGAGAGGAAAATTGAATTTAAAAATGAGTCATAAAATAAACAATTTGTTATTTGAATACAGCCTCAATTCTTTTATCATGATCGCTTTGGGAAATTTTTTTGCGAAGTGCTTACTTTGACAACTTTTAAAAAATATATATTCACCCTTTATCAAAAAATCGACGAATACGCACATTATATAGTTCCTAAGTAACAAAAAACTGTCATTTGAATGCGTTTCAGAGTAAAATTGGATTTAAAAATGAGTCATAAAATAACCAATTTGTTATTTGAATACCCACAGTTCATTAATCATGATCGCATTGGGAAATTTTGTGCAAAGTGCCCATTTTTGCAGCCTTTTTTTAAATATATTCTGCCTTTATCAAAAAACTGGCCACTCCGTCACATTATATAGTTCCTAAATAAGAGAACCTGTAAATTGGATGCGTTTGAGAACAAAAAAAGATTTAAAAATGACTCGGTAAAAACGCAATTTCTTAAATTTCCTCAAATTTCAATCACCATAACTTATTGAAATTCTGTTCAAAATACCCTTTTTGGCAGCCTTTTTAAAAATATATTCTGCCTTTATCAAAGAACTGGCCAATCCGTCACATTACATAGTTCCTAAATAAGAGGACCTGAAAATTGGAAGGGTTTGAGAACAAAAATGAATTTAAAAATGACTCAGAAAAAACGCAATATGTTATACTTCCCCAATTTTTCATTGACAACTTCGGGAAATTCTGTTCAAAATACCCTTTTTGGCAGCCTTTTTAAAAATATATTGTGCCTTTATTGAAATACTGGCCAATACGTCGCATTATACAGTTCCTAAATAGGAGGATCTGTCATTTGGATGCGTTTAAAATCAAAAATGAATTTTAAAATGAGTCAGAATATAAGCAGTTTGGATTTAAGGTTTTTTCTCCAACTCCTATTTTTGTTTAATTTATTTTTGCTATAAGAATTGGTTCTATGAAAAACTTGTTAATATAAAAGTTGTAGATATTATTGTGAAGATGTAAAATAAATTTAATTAGATTTGATTGCTTAAGAATTTAGTAAGTTATGGATTTTTTTCTTTTTCCTCCCCCCTTTTTCTTTTCGTTTTTAATTTTTTTCATCGATAAAAATTGGTCCTATCAAAAACTTGTAAATACAAAAGTTTTAGATAATATTGAGTACATTTATGTAAAATTTAGTTGGATTTGATATCTTGAGAATTGACGAAGTTATGATTTTTTTTCTCCCAAAAACCATGTTTTTTTCGCCCCTTGAGCCCATTTTTAACTTTATCAAAAATCTGTCATGTATAAACTTTTTGCCCGTTTCTTAGAAGTAATATAAACTTTAAACTGATTCTATATCTATTTTAATTAAGAAGTTATCGCGTTTTTTCTGTTTTCACAAAAACCCTCCCTATTTCCACCCCCTTGGTCCGATTTTGCCCATTAACGAACTCGACCGAGATTTTAAGCTCCTTGATTTTATGTAAAAGTTTGAAAAAGATCTGAGCATAATTATGGAAGTTATCGTGTCTAGAAGAAAGTGATATACACCGATAGATAGATAGATAGATAGATAGATAGATAGATATATAAACTTTTTTACTGATGGTAGTTTTGGGGTCTAGGAGTCATGATTCGTGTAGATCCGCAAAAATTTTTCAGAAATTCCAACATGGGAGACAATGCAATAGGTAGTATTTCATACGAAATCTACCTAAAAGTGAACCTGGCACGCTTAATAACAGGGAGACAATGGCAAAAGCAAAACAAGATAATGACAAAATTTCAAGTAAATATATGTTAAATACAACTGTTTTTAACATATATTTACTTGCAAAAGTAATTAAGAAAAAGAGGGGGACTCATACAATAAACATTGCATTTTTTGTATAATTCTTATAGGAAAACACTGTTCAATTGTAGTAAGAGACTCTGAAACCCTCTAACAAAATGAATTTATAAGGATGACATGGAATTATTTCTTAGAGCTACAATTTAAATTCTAGATGCCTTTATTTTTTATGTATTAACACTGAAATGTCAAACAAACAGCAAATGCCATAGAATATTAGATCGTTACATTTGACTATAAAAAAGTTTTATTTTTAGAACTTTTATTTTATGTATTTTAAAAAATAAAATAGGTATTTTTTTTTTTTTTTTTTTTTTTTTTTTTTTTTTTTACTAGAGTGAAATTTTTGCATTTATGAAAATGCAAAATATGAAATATATAATGAATACAAAAGCATATAACTGAACTGATCGACACTGAATTAAGCCAAACATTTTTAGACTTTCGAATTTGAAATATTTTTAGTGTTAGATAACTATCATTACTACATGGAGATAGATGACGATAAATCTAACTGTCTAATAATAAAATTGCAATAAATCTAATCTAATTGCAATAAATATATTACTCTGTGAAAAGAGGCGTTCTCTTAATAATACGCTGGACACCCGAACAATAAATAATCATTCTGTGCTTTTATGAGAGAGCTACAACCTGCATAAGTGTTTCAAAATATTCGAACATTCATGCCAGAAAAATATGCTGAGAAATACTAGTGTTCAGTCTGAACCAAGTAGGTGCTGTGAATATTCATGCTACTACCACTAAAATCTTCTTCAGAATTTAATTAATACACAAAGATTCTTAATTTGAAAAAAGAAAAAGCCTTTGATATGAGTGCTATATTCCATTCAGCTCATGTATTAAATGTTTACTTCGATAGATCTTTATAAAGATAAGTTTCTTTCATTAAGAAACTACAAAAAAGTTAAAAAAAAGTTTAAATAAAAGCATTTTGAATACCTTCTTCATTAAAAAAGTAAATAAAGAAAATAATACTAATTTAAAAGAAGCGTTCTCTTAATAATACCCAAAATTAGATACCCAAACGGTAAATAATCATTCTGTGCTTTTTTTATGGAAGCTTTAGCTTGCACAAATGTTCCAAAATATCCGAACATTCATACTAGAAAAATGTCTGAGAATTACTAGTGTTTAGTTTCAACTAGAGATGGGCAATTCACGAAAATTTAGCAATCGAAAAAATCGTAATCATAAAAACACAACCGATAAAGTCATCGATTAATTTCGAGAATCTACAATCTAGATGTTTTACAATCGATTTCTAAAATCTTTATAATTACATGTTTAAAAAGGATAATTTAGTAAATACATGGTAACTGATAACAGATGGATTTAAAAACAACAAAAAATCGAAAATGAGGCTATAATGGAACACCATTAATAGAAAAATCATATAAAAGCGCTCCCAGGATGCAAAAAGTTGAAAAGTCGCGAATAGGTATGTAAAGGTAAGGGGAATTTAAATATCAAAAATTAAAATTTTTGACAATTAGTAGCCAAATTACCAAAGAAAAAATAATCAAAAATACCCCTTGTGGCAAGAACATAAACTTAAAATATAGTAAATGTGATCAAAACCTATTGATTTTTGTACATCATTTGAGATAAGTTCTACAAATTCCCCGTTATTAGAAGACTTTCTACTGGGATATATTAAAAGAGCTCCACGGAGGGTGAAGTGGCGGATGACCAATGAAAGAGAGTAATAGGAATAAATATCATAAGGTTTTCCAACAATATATCACATGACGGGTTTCGATTAAATTTAGAAAAGAGCCCTCTGCGGGGGCAAAGTGGAGGGAGATGTGCAGGAGGTGTATAAAATAAAATAGTAGTCACAGAATTTTCCAATGATATATCAAGAAAGAAATGTCCGCAAATGATAGAAAAGTGCCCTCCTTAGAATCCTAATTATTCCCACCCCCCTTGCGGAATGCACCCTGCCCTTCCTCTTTATGAATTTTTCATGTATTATAAAGTATATATCGTAAATCTCAGTAAAAAAATCCGATCTATCCGAAATAACAAAAACGCAATGATTTAAAAGATGTTCGAGAAGTGTCTCTAATAGGGGGCCAAATAGGGGAAAGAAGAAGAAAAACTCATAAAATGATAGAGTGGTCCGAATACTTTCCAATGCTATAATATATGACCGGTCCATAAGAAGTTTGAAATTTACACTTAAATACTGCACTACTTTTTTTCCTGAGTACACCTACGAATCTCACAGTTTCTCTAAAAAATGTTTATATCTAATAAATTATATTTATCAGAGAACTCCATGAAAAAAATATATCTAAAATGAAATTTATTCTCGAAATAGCCACGACTAAAAACTCACCCACTCATTGCTCCTTCTCTCCCTTTGCTGAAATTCAACTCTAGTAGGAGAAACGTTCATAATATGAAAGAGTGGTCCAAAAAATTCGGATGATCTATCTAATGACGGGTAAAAAAAATGGTTTTGAAATTTACTTCTCACCCACGGGTTTACTTTTTATTCCCAGAATATACCGAGAAATCACGAAGCTCCCAAATTAAAATGTTTACAATTAATAAATAATTTTTACCAGAGGTTTATATAAAAAATTTCTAAAATGATATTTACTCTCGAAATAGCTACGATTAAAAAATTCACCCCTCTACCCCCTCCTTAAATTTAACTCCAGGAGGAGAAAGGTTCATAATATGAAACAATGGACCGAAATCTTTCCTATGATATATCACATGACGGGCAAAAAAATTTTGAAATTTACTCCTCACCCGTGGCCGTGGGTTTACTTTTTCTTCCCAGAATATACCCAGATATACCCCCTTAAACTTTTTGCACTTAACAAAAAATATTTAGTGGAGCGCTCCATCAAAAAACCACATCTTAAATGGTATTTATTGTCGAAATAGCTACGACTTAAAAAGTTCACCTCTCCTCGCTCCCCCTTCCCTCCCCTCTCCAGGAATTCAACTCCAGGAGAAAAAAAGTTCATAATGTGAAAAGTGGTCCGAAAACATTCCGATGATCTATCAAATGACGGGTTCAAAAATAGCTTGAAATTTACTCCTGCCCCGCGGCTTACTTTTTCACCCCAAAATACACCCGGAAATCGCGCAGCCCCCACTTTAAATATTTATAATCACCTCTATTGATTAATAAATAATGTTTACCGAAACGTTAATTCGAAAGCCACATCCAAAATGATATTTATTGTCTAAATAGCTACGATTTAAAAACGTTAACCCTTCCTCGTTCCCCTCCTCGAGAAATGCAACTCCAGAGGAGAAAAATTTATAGCATGAAAAAGAGGTCCGAAAACCTTAAGATAATGTACGACATTTCAGGTCCTAAAAAAGTTTGAAATTTACTCCTTACCCGTGAGTTTACTTTTTCTTTCCAGAATACTCTCAGGTATCAAGCAGACCCTGCTTTAAAATTTTTATGTTTAATAAATAACATTTACCAAAAGGCTCCATAAAAAAAAGCGTCTAAAATGATATTTACTGTGGAAATAACTACGATTTAAAAAAATCACCATGTCATCGTTCCCCCCCCCCCCTCCGCCCTCCCCACTGCCAGCCACCCTTAAAATTCAACTCCAAGAAGAGAAAAATTCATAATATGAAAAAATGGCTAAAAAATCAAACATCTCGAGATACTAGCGGTTTCGTCATAAATTTGTACCTCGATAACTTCCGGCATCTCAAGAGATTTGCAGTTTCGAGATGAGTTTGTACCTCGATAACTTCCAGCATCTCGAGAGACTTGTAGCTTCCCCATGAATTTATACCTCGATAACTGAGGCACCTCGAGATACCTACGGTCGCCGATTAATACCTTTTCCGATGACGCAGTTTTACGATGATTTCTCGTTCTCGCCTGAATAGAGACAAGGTAGAACCGTCGAATTTCGACGAAAGAAAATATTTAAGGAGGAGCTGTTTTATTGATTTATAATAAACCTACAAAAATAGTTACAATAAAAAAATGCACCTTACATTGCTAAATCTAACTCTTAAACAAATGATATTTAAACTAAAGTTAACAAAATGCAATTTATAAAACTGATAAATAGTTGAAATTAAACTTTAATCGTACATGTAAAACGTAAAAACCAGATCTGTTATTATGATAAAGTTATTGATTAAGGCTCTTATGCTAGTATTCCAAAATGCAACAAAGCAACCTTAATTCTACTTTGACTCAATCATAGAATTACTTTTTCGTGAAATCTAAACCCAATATCCATCATTTTCATCATACCAAAATTTACATAAGCACCTTGCATATTTATATATACTAAACTATTTATATTCTTGCAACCTCTTCAGTCCCTGAGTACCCAAATGGGTACATCAGTTTTGTCCCATTTTGTTAATGATACTCAAATATAAATGAAATTTCGATATAAGAATAATATGTTTCGAATTCTAAGATTCGAGCTAATGAAAATAAAACAAAAATCTCGCTCTGAAGTCAAACGAGATAAGAAATAATTCAGTAATAATTAAAAATACTGTAATAATCGCCAGTAGCGAAGAGGTTAAGTGTACATGAATTTTGTAAATGACATCAAAATTCACTGGGTTTTATAACAGAAAACATTCTTGACACAGCCCGCGTTTAAATTTATTTTTTTTCTCGTTTGGAGAGAATGGCAACATAAAGATACAGTAATATTGTTTTTCTTTTTTTCTTTGATTTAAATAGAAATGGAGTACTCCTGTTGCCACAATTAGAAAAACGATATTAAAAACAACAAAAAAATTAATATTTCAAAAATAAATTGAGATACAGTTTTCAAATAAATTGCATTTAAAAGTACATTCTTTTCAATACGATGTGTAAAAATTAAAAAAGTGCAATGTTTATAAGTTTAAAAATTTGCAGTAGTAAATTTGCAAACCCGAAATTGCTTTTCAAGTTTTAAAGTGTTACACACAGATACGTTTGGCCTTTATAATATAGATGAGAGAATTTTCAACGATAAGAGTTTATCGAGTAAGCTTTGTTGAAAGGTTATCGGGGAACGAGGTACAGAAAGAAGCAAGAGAATATAACATTACGCCCCGATTTTCAAAGTTTCTCGTGTTTTAGCCTTACTTAGCTGTCACATACGAGGAGAATAACTTATTCAAAATCCTCCAATATTTATTTAAAAACTTTTCAAACGCGGACTAGAGAGGGTACGAACACATTTTTAAAAAACCGTAGCGATTTCTAGAATATATATCATTTTAGATGTCGTTTTTTGATCAAGCCATCCGATAAATATTATTTATCAATTACAAAAAATTTAAGTGCAGGCTGCATAAATTTAGGGGGTGAAAGGATGGACCCACGGGGCAGGGGTTGGGAGAGGCAAAATTTCTAAACTTTTGAAGTGGAAACTTCTTTAGATGCGATGCGCATTTTTGAGATAGGAAAAAACCCGTGAACTCTCGACCCTGTTACCGTTACCTCTGCATATAAATTTGTACATAAATTGTGTATAATACGGTACGAGGTGAGGCGGGAAATTAAAAATGGAAGTTAGTAACTTTTTGTGAAGTTATTGGAGTCTAGGAACTAAAACATCTAGGTTTTAAAGTGCTGTCTTTGAGGGCCTCTTCCAGGGGGGAGAGGGGCTTGCACCCCCGCCAACATAGACATTAAAATTTTGCTCATTTAATTTAAAATGTATAATTATTAGATAATTTTGTCGACTCATTTCAAATTTAAAGAAAATCGGATCCATAGTTCAATCACAGGAACAATCAAAAGGATTCCGATGCGTTACGGTCAAGGGGAAAAAAGTTTCAAGTGCATTTTAGTAGTCATACACTTTCGAAGCTAATAAAAATGATATGCAGCTATGAAGTATGTACTGTAGTATGCATTCTATACAATCTGTGGTGCAAATAATATTTCTTATTGATTTACAGGGCCACACAAAGCATACTATTGCATAATTATACATTGAGGAATTGTTTGGTCCGCATTTTAATTGTATTAAACTATTTAATATTTTATTAAACTGATATACATTGTACATGATTACACCATGTTATAGTCATCGATCAGTCTGTCCGTCCGTCCTTCTGTCTGTCCTCATATAATAGAGCAAAAACAACCCAACCAAATCGTTTGAGATTTAATATATATTAATGTTGCATAATTTTATCGCATCGATTAAAATTTTATTATAATCGGATGTATGGTTTAATTACAGGGACAATCAAAAGTATTCTATCCCATTACGGTCAATAGGAAAAAATAGTTTCGAGTACATTTTAATGATGTTACACTCTTTCGAATACAGTAGAATTGGCATGAATCTATGAAGTAGATACTAAAATATACATTCTGTACAATTTATGATACAAAAAATGTTTATTATTATTTTACAGGACTACCCAAAAATATAGCACTGCATTCTGGTTTACAGGGAAATTTTATTTGGGGCGTGTTTTAATTATATTAAACTATTTCATGTTTATGAAATGGAAATACGTTGCTGCTGTTTAATTATATTTATTTCCTGTATAATAAAAATCAGATAGTATTTACAGGAATACACAAAATATTCCGACCACTATACTGTATCTGAAGTAGCGTATACTATAACAGCAAGATCAGAAGACCTAAATATTTTTTTAATTTCGTTGAAGTACGAACGCACCTCATTTGGTACGTGTAATTTCCAACTTGTTAACTTATAAGTTTAAGCTACATGATACCCCCGACCTACTGTGGACCTCTCCTCTCGGTTACTCACCTAATTTTGCTAATTTCTTCACTTCATGTCAATCGTTAAAAGGCTATAACTTTGCTTCTAAGGGAGCTACTGCGGAGAAAAAATATCTAGTTTATCTAACTTTGCCTCTTTTCCCTTTTCCCTTCTGTTTGCTATTTCAGTTTTCCAGTATCTCACATAGGACCGTTAATTTTTTTTTTTGGGGGGGGGGGGCAAGGGGGCTGTTTTTCATTTTTTATGTAATATATCTATTGAAAGCTTATGCTTCATACATTACAAATCTAGCATTAAAAAACATTCTCGTCATTATGGATCTCGTCAAATTTCGGACCCATAATGAGTTGAAAATCAAATTTCCAAACTTCTTCCAGATTTTCGCCAAATCGGCATCCGAAAAAAATCGTGCCAACGTAGTGTGTGTATGACATCTGTACAATATAAATATTATTCAGTGTTTATCCGTTACAAAATACAAATCTTTACAATATTAGTATAGATATCTGTACGTCAGCTATCTCTTTTTCTACTTATGTTGTTTATAAGATCTGTACAAACTGTTACAGTGCAGGAATGCAATGCATGCACGCATGCACTTCATTTGAAAGTATTTTCTGCCCAATAAAATATTTCCTGACGACGATTCAAAAAATACACACATCATTATTCAAATTATCACTTTTGTCGGCACTCCCAAAGTGCCACTTTTTTGTGCACCCGTCATGTGGTACATCATTCTGAAGATCTCGGATTACTCTTTAATATTATTATTATTCCTTTCCCCCATTCTGAATTTGGTTCGCTTGGCGGCAAGCAGTTTTCAGACCTTTTGCGTTTTCATAATTTGAGAGAGAATTTTTTTACGGAGCTCTCCAGTAAAATAATATTTATAATGCACGAAGCTTAGAAAAACAGGAAATTGAAATCCGGCCTGTAACCATTTATTGAACTTATATACCTTCTGTGTACTCCTCCTCACTTCGCCCCCTTAGGGGGCTGTTTTTAAAACTTAACCGAGTTCCTCATGTGACATATTGTTGGAAAGGGAATTGACAACTTACTCATGTTATGCACCATCCACGGCCCTTCAACACACTTTGCCCAAAACGGGAGATACTTTTATAAATGTGAGACTCCTCCTGGCACGTTGTTGGGAAGGCCTGGGATCACTTATAAATGTTATGTACTTCCGATATCCCCCTCAACTTTGCCCCTACGGAGGGCACTTTTTAAAATTTCATAGAGACCCCTCATGTTACAAGTTTTTGCTAAGGTCTGTGACTGCTTACTGTGTCATTCTAAGCTCTTCCCGCGGTCCTCCCCCCCACACGTTGCTGCCACGAGGAGCATTCTTATAAATTAAGTCGTAACCCCTCATGTGACATATGAATGGAATGGAATTTGATTACTCTCTTATGTTATGCACCTCTCGTGGTCCTCCCCTTACTTTGCCTCTTCCGGAGAGCAGTCTTATAAATTTGCCTGAGATTTATCATATGACATATTGTTGGAAAATCCTGTGACCACTTATTCATATTATGCAGCTCCTGTGTTCCCCCACCTTTATCCCCAAGCTCCCTCTATGTGCCCCTTTTTTTCCCCTCCCCCTCACGGGGAAGGCATTTTTATAAATTTAGATCGAGATGTCTCATGTGACATACGATTGGAAATGTCCTATGGTCATTTGTAAATGTTATGTCTTTTCGGTGTCCCTCTACTTTACCCTCATGGTGGACACTTTGTTAAACTTAGCATAAAGCCCTCATCTGGTATATTGTTGGAAAAGCATGTGACCACTTACCCATGTTATGCATTTCCCTCGCCATTGCCCTTTTTTGCGGCTCTAAGGGACCATTGTCTGAAAGTCAGATAGATTTCCTTCAGGTGGCATATGATTGAAAAAGCTTATGAACAAGTATTGATGTTATGCACATTCAGCGAACGTCACCCCACTTTGTCCTCTTAGGGCCCTTTTCTAAATTTTGCCAATACTTCTCGTGTGATATATCTTTCGAAAGCCATAAGCCCACTTATCCATATTATACAATTACTATGTATCTTTCCCCACCTTTACTCCTCCCCCCCCTAGGTTCCATTCAGAAGTTCGTTTAATTTGAGGTTTTTTTTTTCATGATTTTGCTGTGCGTGCGCACCGCATTTGCAATACGATGCCATGTACAACGGGGACCCACTTCGAGATTTCATGTTACAAGTTTGCGGATAAATTACAAACCCCGATCGAGAGAAGTGCCCACTAGCGAGTGAATAGGTCGTTTCTTTATTAATGCCAACTCATCCCAGTTCACCTGCAGATAACTCTTAATAATTTCCAATCGGGTATGCAGCGCTGTGCGAAAGGGGGCGAAGGGGCGATCGCCCCGGCGCGGAAATTTAAGGGATGCCAAATTTATACAACTAGCGTCATTTTTTAACCTTTAAGAAAAAGTTGGGGGGGGGGGGCAGGAGCGCCAAACTAAAACTTTCCCCGGACGCGTTTTCCCTTCGCTGGCCTCTGAGCGTATGATATAAAAGTAATTGCCAACTGGAGACACCGAGAAAACTTTTACAAAATCGAAAGTTATCGAGATGTCCATACAATAAAAAAAATCCATAAAAACATCTCGTTATCGCCCATCACTAAGTCTGAACCAAGTAGGTACTATGAATATGCATGCTACCAGCACTAAAATTTGTTTCAGAACGTAAGGAAGGCACACTGATTCTTAATTTGAAGGAAAAACTTTTAATACGTGCGTAGAATCTCATTCAGTCATTTATTAATGTTCTTTTCAATGGATTTTTATACCGATATGCTTTTTTGCTTTGAGAAGACTAAAAAAATAATTTTGAACAAATTAAAATAAAAGCGTTTTGAATATCTCATTAAAAAAGTAAATGATAAAATCTTCAAAGAACTATTATAAATTTTTTAAAAAAAGTCATTGATCGTTTGTTAATGAAAAAAGAATATTTCCATTAGCATTAATTTTATTTCTTACATAAATATTAACAGCCTCATTTAAGGTAAATGTAAAAAAAACTTTTATGAAACTTTTAAAATTAAATAAAAAGCATGTCATAGTTTTTTTTAAAGAGGTCCAATGCATTTTTTAAATTTATATTTTTTAGGAAAAAAAAACATAAAATATTCTTAGAACATGCATGTAATGTGTCGGCTATTTTTTCTGTAAAATTGGAAACAGGTCTTATTTAGCCAAGATTTTCATGTTTTTTTTTTTTTTTTTTCTCTTTTTTTTTTTTTTTTTTTTTCATTCTTTTTTTTTACATAAAGAATACAAATATATAGATCACAACAATTCCACTTTTTAAATTTAAATTTATTTCGCTTTCATATCTTTGTTTTTTTATAGCTCAAGAGTTGGTAGGAATTAATATTCGAGCGCTTAAAACAAAATTTATAATTTGAAAAATGGGGATTAGTTAAAATCCCTTTATTTGTATATATATAAAGATATGTATGATTCTATTTTCGATAAAATTTGCACTCTTCGTAGTTTTTGCAGACAAAGAAAAAGAATATTTAAATGATTGAAATTCCATTTAAAATAAACTTAATGTAAATATATTTAGGGTATAATAATTGCAAGTGCAATTAAAAAATGCATATTATGTGCAGTATACCTTGCCGTTTTGTGTTATTTAAATCAATCACTACAGAAGTGCTTTTACTGAATTCAAAAGAAAAAAAAGGAGTTTTAAGTTTTTTTTCTATATATAGCCTTTTAAATAAATAACTAACAAGGAAGGTCTCCATACGGGCACTCAGAAAAATTTAAGGAAAGTTACAAAATGTTCATGTCGTTAGGATATATATGTATAAAATAATGTATAAAAAATGCATATTATGTGCAGTATACCTTGTCGTTTTGTGTTATTTAATCTTGATATTTAATTTAGAAATCTTGGCGTCTTTAAAAAAAATGATGAAATTTTCGTGTATTTGGCGATTTATCAGCAATTGGAGATGAAACAGAATTTCAAAAATACGCTTTTATGTCGAATAACCGTCAACCTCTTCGCGACGAGAGTGGTTTGTTTAATTTTTTATCTTTTATCACCAGTTTTTGTAAACAGAAAATTTTTTTGAAACTGAATCACGAAAATATATTGATCAAATAAGGTAAACTTTACAATAAAAAACAACTGGTGGGAATCATGAAGGATTCTAAGCGACAACTAACAAGCACTTTTGAGATGCACTAGAATAATTTGCTTTTGGCAAGGAAAAATCCTACTCACCAAATGACGTTTCGCTTTCATATTTAGCGCCAAATATTCGAAAATATTTTATTGTTTTACAGATTTTCTACTTAAATTTAGCTGGTAAATTTACCTGATCATTTATGTGATAGGCAAGTTGTACAAATAGCATTTTTTCGACATATTTTCAGTATGCCCAGTAAGGAGAATTTATTTGTAAGTTTTTAGAATTTTTCATTAATAAATTCTTTGTTTAATCTAGTGCAATTATCTGCATGTATATCTTGATTTGTTTTATTTATTTGAGATCACAAAAAAGTGAACTTTTCATTTTTAAAGACACTTCATAAAGAGATCACACCTATACAGGAACCATTTTAGACAATCCCAAGTTACTTTATTCGGGTTCCTAACATGTTCCTAATTCTAACATGTTCTGTGTCCCGCTATATCTTGGAATTTCATGTCTTGCACTCAACTATCGCTGCCATTAAGGACATTTTATAATTAATAATGTCAGACCACGCAGAACTAAATTTGTCAATGATTTTCATGACGAAAAAGATATCTCTTATATGGTGTGTCCTGTATGAAAGTAAGAAGGTAATTCCATATTGTAATACACAATATTGGCAAAGGTGACTTACGATTTTAGACTTTTTGTTACTTATCTAGAAAAATACAGGAGAAAATATCCTGAAACTTAAAGCATTTAAACATAGTGGTACAGGTGATACTTTTCTGTGATGCAGATTTTTTATCGAAACTCCCTGGGGGACCCCCAACAAATTTTAAAAGAACGAATATCTTTTTGATAACCCTGTCAAAACTAATATAGCAAAAGCGTTCAAACTGCAAATTATGATTATGTGGTCTATTGAAATAAACTGTGTTCATTTTTATGCGCATAGCAAGTATACTCTTAGAGAAAATAAGGTTTTTATAAAAACCGTCCCAAAATTTTCCAAGTTTTTTCGATTATAATTTGCAGAGTTCGTAATATAAAATTATATTCTTTTCTGAAAATATGACAAATTGCATTGTACACTATACCCTGTAATCAAAATTAAAAAATAATAATAATTGTATGAAAAATGAGCAGATTTACTAAATAGTTATTCATTGCGCATACTTACATGCTATCAAAAGTTCATTTGCATATTGTGTTATCTAAATGTATTGAACAACTTTTGTGAAAGTCTCAAAAACATAGCTTGAAAATTCTGAAAGTGGTCGTCTGTAGAATAAGCTCAAAATCCGTTATTCCCAAAATTAAGCAAAAGGATGAAGGACTGCATCCATTTTTCCATTCATGATTGTCAATCTAGAATAAACAATATACCAGGTATTACTATAATTAGATACAACGCCTCTTTTTCTTTTTTTTTTTTTTCTTTTTTGGCTTTATTTTGGGAATAACACCTTTTGAGATTATTCTATAGATGAACACTTTTAGAATTTTCAAGCTATGTTTTTAAGATTTTTACAGAAGTTGTTCGATACATTTTGCTAACACAATAGACAAATGAAATTTTCATAACATTTACGCATGTGCAATGAAAAATTATTTAGTAAACATGCTCATTTTTCCTACAATTTTTATTATTATTTTGATTACAAGATATTGTGTACAATGTTATTTGTCATGTTTTCAGAAAAGAACTCTTTTTATATTAAGAACTTAAAATACTACTACAAAAAACTTGGAAAATTTTAGGACTGTTTTTATAAAAACCTTAATTTCTCTACAAGTATGCAAACTATCCATATAAAAATAAACACAGTTTATTACAATAAGCCATTTAATCATAATCAACAATTTAAACGTTTTTGCTACATTAGTTTTAAAAGGGTTATGTAAAAGATATTCACTCTTTTTAAATTTGTTGAAGGTCTCCCATGAAGTTGCGGGAAAAAAATCTTCACGGAAATGTTTGACCTGTACTATTATGTTTACACACTTAGAGTTTCCGGATAATCCCTCCTGTAGTTTTCTATATATTTAATAAAACGTCTAAAATCACCAGTGATCGGCCACTTTGGGCAATATAGTGTATATACTAATGAGAAAATATAATTTTATTATCAAATACACGCAATGATTTAAATGTAAATTTACATCTTTCAACTTACGAAAACATGTTGTTTATTTGAAAATTTTCTTGTAAATATTTAGAAAAATTAATTTCTTTTATTTCTTTTGTCTGTAATTTCAACTTTTATAAATCAAGAGCAAATGAATGCAAAAAGCAACAGTGAGGTGTTTGACGAAATATGGAAAATCTATTATAATAAAGCAACGCACAATATCACGTCTATCATTCAGAATTTTCGTGATATTTGACTGGATTTTTTTACTTCAATTACGTCAAATAGCTGACTACCAAGTAAAATGATATTTTTGAATCATTACCGAATGCGCAGTTAAATGTTATTTCATGCAAATGCAGTTATCTCATCAGATATTCAATATGTTCAAAGTTTAATTGCATTTTACTGTCTCTGCTGGACTTTTGCAAGTTTTCAGAAAGTAGCGTTAAATTTGACTAAAAACTCTGTATTCTATTAACCCTTAACTGCAGAACATACCACATACCTACAAAAATATAATTCTAATTATGTACCATGAATTTGGTCAATATCATCACTGTAACGGATCAAGAACAGCCTAAAGAATGGAATATCACTTTTTTTTGTTCATGTCAGATGGCTCAATTTCGCAAAAAATATAATTTGTTCTTCGCAAAAACAATCGATCAAGCTATTAAGGCAAAATTTACTTTAAGTATTTTTATTGAGTATATAAAATTATTAATATAATTAAAGTTGCGGGGTGTTAAGCTGATAAAAATTAATTACACTGATTTCCAAAAATTAAGGAAGAATCACAAAAATAGCGATAACTCGTTCAAAAAGAAAACAATCCGTATGGAATTTGCATATATTTTTAAATACAAGATGCAAATTAATGGCGCTACAATCGCATTGTGTCATCCGTGAGGCACATTAAAATGCGCGTTAGAGAGTAAGGCTGCAGTTGTCGCTGTAATAGTAATATGATAAATCTAGGATAGCCAATTTATTACAATGACATCGAGGCATGATCTCCCGCATAACTGCGATTTAGAGCTATTGGGAGATTAAAGGCAGAACAAAGTCAGGCAGAGGTGACCAGATGGGATAAATGTGAGTGCTTCAGTCGATCATAGGCTTTGGCAACAATTTCAAACCACTGGTTCGGGTTCAAGACGATTCAGCCAAGGGCGGCCAAGGGTTTCGACAAGATTGCCGATGACCGATATTTGCGGTTATGTGTACGAAGGAATAGAACCGCAACCCAATCTCACCTTAGATCCTACCTTGCTGCAGCCACTGGAAGGTTGGTGTCAATATCTACTGCGCGTAGAAGGCTTCACGAAGGTGGACTTTACGCGAGGCGACCAGCAACTTAGTGCCGCTCATCTCACATCAGCGGAGGGAACGTTTGATGTGGGCACGTCAACATATCCACTGACGGTTGATCAATGGATACGTGTTCTCTTCACGGATGAGTCCGGGTTTATCCTCCAAAGCGATAGTAGGCGTTGTTTGATTTGGAGAGAACAAGGAACATGCTATCATGCATCAAACATTCGTGAAAGAGATTCATACGGAGGAGGCAGTGTCTGCGTTTGAGGTGGTATCTCTTTGTGTGGACGCACAGACCTCCATGTCTTTCCACTTGGAACCGTGAATGCTCACGTCTATAGAGATGGCGTCCTTGATGCTTATGTGTGACCTTATGCCGGTGGAATAGGTAATGATTTCCTGTTACAGGACGCACAGAGCTCACAGACCGCACAGAGCTCGCATCGTGGAAGATTATCTTCAGCACCAGACAATTCAGCGCATGGAATGGCCAGCTCGATCACCGGACTTGAATCCCATCGAGCATGTTCGGGATGCTTTAGGGAGACGCGTCACCGCTCTCAATCCCCCTCCTCTGACCTTTGCCATGCTTACAACTGCGTTGGAAGAGCAATGGCTCGTACTTCCCAGCGAACTCATCGACCGCATAATTGGCAGTATGGCACATCGCTGTATGTGTTGTATATCTACTAGGGGTGATCATACGGCATATTAAAGGTACTTTTCCTATACCAAACTGGAAAACTGATTTCGATAATTTTATAATTATGTTATTTTTTGAAACACCATAATTCTCTGGTAATTTCTTTTCATGTTATTTTATACCTTATTATGCGCTTTATATTGTGGCTGAGTTTCATTAAAATCTCCATGTAATATTTTGAATTATCACTATTTTTGTGATTTTTCCTTAATTTTTGGAAACCAGTGTAATTTAAGCCCATTTGATTGTAAAATATAGCAATAAAATATTTAAAAACCTTAATTGTGCATATAGGGTTCACACCATAAGATATAAAATTTTAGAGGAAATATCGAATTTTAACTAATTTTACCACTATTAGACTGATATATAGATTCAAATATTTTTTCAATATAAAAATAGAAGAAATCATGCAGTGAAGGTTAAGAAAAAAAATTAGATTTTCCACAGAAATGTTAACGCCTTCATTAATGTGTGTATTATGCTTACACAAATGAACACGACCGTTAAACAGGAGGACAAACACGGTAATTTATTACAGTGAAAAAACATTTTAAACATTTATTGTTTAATTGGTAATCACAAGCACTATTTTATTAATTAATAAATTGTTGCCACTTTTCTTAATTTCTTTTGACAAATATGAAATCGATTTTTTTTACATCTTTGAAGTTCAGGAACAATTCGCCAAGAATTTTGGTAGCTATTCGACAAATCGTGTACACTCAAAAGTAAGCGGTCACTGTGTCTCAAATTTTGTAGGCCTGTGTATTTTACAGAAAAAAGTATTCATTATTAATGCAGGTAATGCATTTACAATGAAATCTTTTAATATTTTTTTTTATTCAACTTAAAATAATGTGAAATATTTATTTTTTTCTACAAAATATAAAACAATAAGAAAATGGATTATAAAGAATCGGAAGAAAGAAAAAATTAAATACACATTAAGCAAGGCTCAGAAAAATCCATTAAAACGTACGATTAAGAAATAAAGTAATTTTTTCGCATTCGGCTTATTACATGTAAAAGTCCTTCAACTTCAGAACATTTCTGTCGAACAAATCATATTTGCATTTATCCACAATTTAAGATTGATAAAAAAAATTAATTAAATTCATATTTTGGAAATCCATTAAAATATTTTCTCTTCAGCGTCCTTTTTATTTATTTTATTGGAGAATTCCCTTTGTTAGCTTCTTTTACGTTTAAATATAATAAAATATTCTGAATGTTTTTACAAAGGTATTATCATTTGTTATACTTTTGTTTTTGTTAGATTAGAAAATTCTTATTCATAGAATTGACTGAATTTGGCTTCAAATATTAGATTTTGTTTTCTCTAATCTCTTGAATTTCCTATTTAAAAATTTATTAAAATATGGATTCCACAAAATGATTTAAAACAAGGAAGGAAAAAAATATCTTTCAATTAAGAATAACAACAATAAAAAACATTATAGTTATATCTATGGTGACAAAATGTCCTAGAATTTTAAAGGCATAGGGATAAATTTCTCAATTTCGGAGATTGCAGTTCACGTAGGTCTAATAATTGTTTATCTAAAATTCTTATTAAATTTAGGTGATAAATTCGTAAGCTAAGAAAATTAGAAAAAAAAATAGTAGAAAAAATAGTAAGCGTATATTATGAAAGTTTTAAAACGAGTCCCACTCCCATTGTTGAATACGGCATGCTGTGCTGGTATGGCGATATCGTTTGTGATAATATAATGTTATAAGTAGTAAATCAAAGAAGAGTGAAATGTTTATTCGTGCTCTCTTGTCATCCCTTGCTTCTTGTTCTAATAATACTATGGAAAGTAGGCATCATTATTAATATTATGAATTAGAAATTGTTTTATAAGAATTCAACAGTGCTGCTCTCGTATATATCAGGGTTCTCTTTCTATAATCAATAGGACTGATAATTATACGAATATACAAAATCTGCTGAAGCAGTAGCTGTGATCTTTCTATCTTTTAGATTTAAATTTATGTATTTCTATGACTTATTTAGCAGAACACTTATTTTGCAATCAACTGTGGAAATACTTTTTTTACTTCTAATAGTAAGGTATTTGTACCCTATATGGACAGGGCTCTCAATATGGACACCCCTAGTATTTTTAAAGGTAATAATTTTTATCGAGAGATGGCTAAACATTTTCGCGAAGAAAAGCAGTTGAAAAGATAATTAAGTCTGGAAAGTGTAAAAAAGCGCGCTGTTCGCCATTTAGAAGGAAACTTGTTATTTCGAGATGTGCTGATCTTAATTACTTGTGAGCTTAAATTCTTATTAGATATGGTAAAATTACATTAAATGTTAAAAAGTGGATTATTTTAGAAAGCTAACAAAACATATTTTCGACTGCTAATGCATATTTTGCTTAAAATAATTTTCATTATTCATTTGGTACAAGATTTAGTAAAACTATGCCTGGTTCCCAATATGGACAGCTTATGTCCTCATCAACTACAACTGTAATAACAGATAGTCAATAGTCCAAGGATAGTGATCACATATTTTTGGAGTCCTATGACTTGTACATGGGGGTGAAAAAAATACATTTTCCTTAGGGTGTCCATATTGGGTACAGGTACCTTATTGGATATTTGTAAAAGGTGATTTGTTTTAATGTATTTCATTTCATATGATAATATTTCATAAACTGAGTAAATTGTATGAATAATGTCAATTGAATTTCATTTCATTGATATCGCAATTTATGCACATATGATATATCCGTACCTTTCAGAAGCACAGAAAATAACTAGACGAACCATACTTAATCTTTTTGTTGTTTGCTATAGCACATTGATATTATAATATAAAAAAGTAGTGGAATTATAAAAGTAACTTTAAAAAAATAAAGAAAGCAATGTAACAAAACGACAGTATTTAGATATTATACATAAAACGTAGTTATAAGAATATTTTAATAAACATTTCTTCAGGTTCTAAATATAAACGAAAAAAAACTATATTGGAAATTCAGCCTACTCCTTAGTTCTATAACATTTGTAATTTTTAAACTATCTATCTCATAAATAAAGAATACTGCCCAGTTAAACTGATGGCATTGAGCTCACAGGCTACAAATACTAATTGTACATTAAAGCCTTATATTTTCAAGGGTTAATTCCGTTCGAAAAAAAATTAAGAAGGGGAAACAGCTCTCCCCTTTCCTCTTTTTTTATACTTAATCATTGAAACTCCTATACTATCAAAGACATGCTTTATCATATAAAAAATCTATATCCAAAATTACGAGCAAATGAGATAATTCTTAATAAAAACCCATTTAGCATTTATATAATTTAAAAGGAGTTATCCCCCTCTTTTATACTTAACCATTAAACTTCCAAAACTATTCAGAGATTTGAACGAAATCTGACAATTCTGCTTGAAAAACCCATTTATATAAATTAAGGGGGGGGGCATTAGAACCCCTGTTCCCCTTATTTATACTTACTCAATGAACACCTAATAACAGTCACGGAATCGCCTCATCAGAATGATCCTAATCTAAATTTTGAACGAAAATTAATTCTGCATGAAAATCCCATTTATATCAACTAACGGGGGGGGGGGCATTAGAGCCCCTGTTCCCCCTATTTATACTTATTCAATGAACACCTAATAACAGTCACGGAATCGCCTCATCAGAATGATCCTAATCTAAATTTTGAACGAAAACTTAATTCTGCATGAAAATCCCATTTATATCAACTAACGGGGGGGGGGGCATTAGAACCCCTGTTCCCCCTATTTATACTTATTCAATGAACACCTAATAACAGTCACGGAATCGCCTCATCAGAATGATCCTAATCTAAATTTTGAACGAAAACTTAATTCTGCATTAAAATCCCATTTATATCAACTAATGGGGGGGGGCATTAGAACCCCTGTTCCCCCTATTTATACTTATTCAATGAACAACTAATAACAGTCACTGAATCGCCTCATCAGAATGATCCTAATCTAAATTTTGAACGAAAACTTAATTCTGCATGAAAATCCCATTTATATCAACTAACGGGGGGGGGGCATTAGAACCCCTGTTCCCCCTATTTATACTTATTCAATGAACACCTAATAACAGTCACGGAATCGCCTCATCAGAATGATCCTAATCTAAATTTTGAAAACTTAATTCTGCATGAAAATCCCATTTATATCAACTAACGGGGGGGGGCATTAGAACCCCTGTTCCCCCTATTTATACTTAATCAATGAACACCTAATAACAGTCACGGAATCGCCTCATCAGAATGATCCTAATCTAAATTTTGAAAACTTAATTCTGCATGAAAATCCCATCTATATCAACTAACGGGGGGCATGAGCCCCCCGTTCCCCCTCTTATACATATCGAATGAACTCCAAAAACTAATCAGGGAAGCGCCTTGTCAGGATATACCTACATACAAAATTTCAAGTGGATCGGATATTTTTATCATGAGTTATCGCGTTACGTACACACGAACATACATACAGAACGGACGGGCACATAAGCTCTCAGGCTATGATAGCCTGTGAGCTAAAAACATATTATGCAAAAATTAATCGACTCTCAAGATCCTTCAACCATTAAAAGTTTTTGTATCATGTAGAACTATATTTATCTAGATTATTTACCCTGAAATTTTAAATTACAAATTAACCCTAGTCTTTACATGTTGTTAATGATTATTTTGCGACATGGTACGAGAATGTGACGGCTATTATTTATATTTTAATATTTGAGCTTATTAATAAAATATTTTACTTAATAAAGTATTTATAAGAGCCCTAAACGCACATGCATTTATAGTGTGGACATAATATTTCATATTATTTTATATCCATGTGCAAAAACTCTCTGCGCAGCCAAGCTAGATTGCACGAATTTAGGGTGATTTTCTTCCTATGTCAACGGGCCAGATCCTGTTTTAAGTAGACTTCAAACTGATGCATCTCTCTTTCAGGCTTGTATCCTACTCATGATGTAGAATCATTACACTGGAAATTTAATATAATGAAAATCAAGTTAGTTCCTAACTGATATATATATATATATATATATATATATATATATATATATATATATATATGAAAAAATAGAGTTAACTGTTTTTTAAAAAACATTAATTTAAAATTAGTGTTGATAAATCCCATCTAATGTTCTTTTAACCTTATTTCTAATGCTAAAACGCATTTTGCTTCTAAAACCTTTATTTTACAGCAATACACCTTATTACTTTCAGAGACCATTTTCGGAAACTTTTTAAAATAAACTAGTTGGATGTGTCAATCCCGAAACTTTCTTCTATCTCATAAATACATTTTAATATTTGAAAAAAAAAAAAAAAAAAAAAAAAAAAAAAAAAAAAACGTGGTGACCCCAAAGTTACCCACTATCGAATTTCCTCGAATATTTGACCTATCCTAATGAGATTCTGGTATCCGAAAAGCCTAAAACGCAAAATTTAATTAATATTCTGAGAAAATGAGCTTAGTAGTGCCTCATGTTGGGTAATTTATGCTAAAACCTAATAAGCATCTATTGATGTCAAGACCTAACAGAACCTGAAATTTGATGGAATTTCCTTCATTAGTTCTTGAGATATAGTTATAACAAAAAAATTGCAAAACGTAGCACAGCAACACCATATCTTAGACAATTTATGCCAAAACGTAAAAAAGCGTCTAATTATGTTATGGTGTAAAAGAATCTGAAGTTTCATAAAATTCTGTGCATTAGTTCTTGAGATATAGCTAGTTTAAAAATAAAACGTGTAAAATAATAGCACAGCAGCACCATCAGTTGAAGGATTTATAACAAAACGTAACCATCGTGTACTTATATGTCATTTTGTAACAAAATCTGAAGTTTGATGAAATTCTGTGCGTTGGTAGTTGAGATATAGCTATCGGAAAAATTGAGCAAAATGCAGCATAGCTGCACCACCTGTTGCAAGGTTAATACCAATATCTAATTAGCGTCTAATTATATTATATATTCTAGTGTAAAAGAAACTAAAATTTGATGAAGTTCTCTGCATTAGTTCTTGAGCTATAGCTATCGCAAAAATCGTGCAAAATGTAGCATAGCAGCGCCACCTATAGGGCAGTTCACACCAAAACCTTATCATTGGCTATGTATCTCAAGGTATCGCGGAATCTGAAGTTTGGTGAAATTCTGTGCATTAGTTCTTGAGATATAGCTATCATGAAAATCATGAAAAATGTGGCATAGCAGCGCCACCTGCTGGCCAATTTACACCAAAACTTAATCAGCGTTTATGTATATCAAGGTCTCACATAATCTGAAGTTTGGTGAAATTCTGTGCATTAGTTCTTGAGATATAGCAATCTTGAAAATCATGAAAAACGTAGTATAGCAGCGCCACCTGCAGGTCAATTTTCACCAAAAACCAATAGGCACTAATTCATATCAAGGTCTAACTGAATATAAAATTTTATTAAATTTCGAGCATTAGTTCTTGAGATAGAGCGTCCACAAATTTTTTGTCACATACAGACAGACTCACAGACAGACACACAGACTCACAGACAGACACACAGACTCACAGACAGACACACAGACTCACAGACAGACGGACAGACTCACAGACAGACATTTTCTAAAAATAGTCAAAACGTGTTCAGGACCTTCTAAAACGTATAAATCCGTCGAAAACCGGAAGTCGAAAATTTTCATGAATCCAATACTTTTTCTTGTAAAGATAGAAGAAAGTAATAAGCATCTATTGATGTCAAGACCTAACAGAATCTGAAATTTGATGGAATTTCGTCCATTAGTTCTTGAGTTATAACAAAAAATTTGCAAAACATAGCACAGCAACACCATATCTTGGACAATTTATGTCAAAACGCAAAAAAGCGTCTAATTATGTTATGGTGTAAAAGAATCTGAAGTTTGATGAAATTCTGTGCATTAGTTCTTGAGATATAGCTAGTTAAAAAAAAAAGCGTGTAAAATATAGCACAGCAGCACCATCAGTTGAAGGATTTATAACAAAACGTAATCATCGTGCAATTATGTTATATGTCATTTTGTAACAAAATCTGAAGTTTGATGAAATTCTGTGCGTTGGTTGTTGAGATATAGCTATAGGAAAAATCGTGCAAAATGCAGTATAGCTGCACCACCTGTTGCAAGGTTAATACCAAAATGTAAACAGCGTCTAATTATGTTATATATTCTAGTGTAAAAGAAACTAAAATTTGATGAAGTTCTCTGCATTAGTTCTTGAGATATAGCTATCGCAAAAATCGTGCAAAATGCAGCATAGCAGCGCCACCTACAGGGCTGTTCACACCAAAAGCTTATCAGCGGCTATGAATCTTAAGGTATCGCGGTATCTGAAGTTTGGTGAAATTCTGTGCATTAGTTCTTGAGATATAGCTATCATGAAAATCATGAAAAACGTGTCATAGCAGTGCCACCTGCTGGCCAATTTATACCAAAACTTAATAAACGTCTATGTATATCAAGGGAACACAGAATCTGAAGTTTCGTGAAATTCTGTACATTAGTTCTTCAGCTATAGCAATCTTGAAAATCATGAAAAACGTAGTATAGCAGCGCCACCTGCTGGCCAATTTTCACCAAAAACCAATAAGCACTAATTCATATCAAGGTCTAACTGAATATAAAATTTTATTAAATTTTGAGCATTAGTTCTTGAGATAGAGCGCCCACAAATTTTTTGTCACATACAGACAGACTCACAGACATACAGACCGACTCACAGACAGACTCACAGACAGACGGACAGACTCACAGACAGACATTTTCTAAAAATAGCCAAAACGTGTCCAGGACATTCTAAAACGTATAAATCCATTGAAAACCGGAAGTCGAAATTTTTCATAAATCCAATACTTTCTTCTTGTAAAGATAGAAGAAAGTAAAAAGCTGACATAAGCGGTATTCTCATTTATTGTGGTTTTAGCATACGAGCATAGATAGCCTTACCTTTCATACCTCGCAGTGCCAGATTCTTTTTAACCAATTAAATTAAATAATCTCCCATTATTGTTGTAACACAATCTGGTGGAAATAATTTGATTGAAGGCATTTAAATAGTCCGGATTAGTAAAACTCCGTGGCTTTTGTAACCCCAAGACTTGCCAACAAGCATGATGCCCAGTCACTGATCGTTTTAGAATTCTAAGTCAAATCCAAGCGTACCTGGTTTTCAAAACGATCATCGTGTATAAAAAAGATTAATAAAATAGATCCCATGAAATGAACTGTGTATTCCCTGCTTGCACTTATTCACAATTACGTGCGATCGTGGGGCACGGAGGACATTCAGCTGACTATAGAGTAAATGACGGACCCCGTCCGATGGAAGAAATCCTCTAGGTGAGAAGCTGAAAATGCGCTACTGGGAAGCCAACGAGAGATGGATCGTAGTCTCACAGCCATAGGGCTCAATTGTGTTACATATAAATATATCTGTGTCTGCTATTAGCTAAAAAGATTCTTTTTCAAATAACAGTAAATCTTTTCGAAAGGCAATTTTTACTAATGTAAATATAATCATAAGAAAATATATTTATTTTCCCGTCTAAAATTTTTATTTTTTATTATGATTCGATTTTTTTACGCGTAATTTTACTTTGTCGCATTTTCACTAATTTTTAAATGTCTAACAGACAAATAAAAAACCTACCATTTTGATACAAAACAAAATCATAATTCTTAACTTATAAGACATGTTTCTGTCATCTGGCGCAAGTTTTCTTTAAATAGCTTCAACTTTTTTTAACGTTGTCTATCATTATGAAGCGGTTTTCATTATCGATATTATAAAGGCCAAACATGTCTAACGTAACGCATACGTCATTTTGCAAATGGCAATGCTTTCACATGCAGTTCGGTTTTGCAATTTTCGGTACTGCAAATTTTATATTTCTAATCATCGAATATTTTTAATTTTTAAACAATCGTATAGAGAAAAATATTTACTTTTAAATACAATTTGTTTGAAAGCTGTATCTCAATTTATTCTTGACATATTAATTTTTTTACAGTTTTAGTACGAATTTTGTAATTGTGGCAACAGAAATACGCCATTTTCTCTCAAAATTGATAAATATTGAAATGTGCGCACTTAAATTCTGAGAAGATGAAAATTATGATGGATTTAGATTTCACGTGAAATTCTAAAATCGTGTCAATTTGAAATAAATTTTATTATTTTTTTTTTCATACGCATTTATACCAAACATAAGAGCCTAAATTGAAATTTCCTCTTAATAACTGATCTTTATTATAGTTTGCTATATATTTTTACATACGCGACTAAAGTTTAGTTATAATAATTTGGACAACTGAGTTTTATAGAAATAGTAATTTTTTTTCTTAATTTTAGCTTAAAATAATATTTGTTTTAGAGTTAGACTGACCATTTGAAGATGCATTTTTTACCATAGGTAATTTTGTGGGCTTATTATAAATCAATGGAGCTGTTCTGTCTTAAACATTTACTTTCGTCAAAATTCGACGGGTTCCGCCTTGTTTTGGTAATTGCCTGATGGTCATTTGTGGATTTTAAATTGGATACTTAACAAGACAACGAATTTTTGTTTTTCTAAATTTTATGGTTAGATATAATATATCTCTCTGAGCAACCAGCTTTTGGAAAGTTAATTTGCAATTTTTGTTTGATTAAAAGCATCACCTCACCATGTTGTATCTGCCTCTAATAAAAAAAAAAATTCCCATGGAACTTTTTGGATTTTTCTTAAGTGATATTTATTTATTTCAGATTTTCTTTTCAGGAGACTAATGTTGAAAAACTAAATTATGCTTCTGTTCGCTTATAACCAAATGATGCTTCTGTTTGCTTATAACCAAATGATGCTTCTGTTTGCTTATGACCAAATAACCAATTTTTACTTCACCATGCCTCGCGTTCATAGTTGGCCTTAATCAAATAATTTCATTATATTTCAAAACATAGTAAAGTGTTCATGTAATAACCTCCCTAAACTGCATTGTCAAGTCACAAAATACACATTAATTAAAAGTGCAGAAAGTTGTTGTAATTTGTGGATTAAAATGTCACATTTTGGAAGTGAGCTAAACTTCGATTAACAAATCTCAGAACCTTTTCGGGTAAAATTCTCACAAGAAATGATTGATTTTATAAATGAAATTATTTTCATGGTACATCACTTCATTTTATAACAAATAATCTTTTTATTGATTTCCGATTTGTTTTAGATATTTTTCACTGGTTTTCGCTACTCTCTGTGCCTTTCAGTCACTGTTCATAAAGAGTTTAAATAAATGCGACTAGAGGAATATTTGCCTCTCAGTTGATTATATTAAAAATACTCTTGAGGTTTCGCATAACTCTAATCAATATTGATTAGATAGAGACCACTCAGACTATTTATTTTTCATAGAGCTACGATTTATGTGATAGCGATTTTTAATGTATTCGATTAATTCAATCATATTCCGAATGCTATTATTGATTATTTATAAAAATTTAAATCCTTCTTTTTACTCAATTTTTGTCCACATAAATAGTTGGCACTAAAAGTGAGCTTTTTTTGGCAAAGATGTAGTAAGTTTCGCAGACAAATTCTCTTCCTTTTAAAATTTTTGCTAATTTTGCGCCATGGTTTTTCGCCTTGGTGTCAAACTACAGCAATACTTATAATAATATAATGGTGGTTTTATTTATACCAAAACTATAAGCTCATTTTTCCGTGAAGAAATGATAGCATGGTTTAGAATGTTTATAAAAATAACACATAAATTTATTAAATCAATATTTGGTGAAATCAATCAAGACACAGCTATTTCGATCTCGATTTAATATAGAAGGAAATCCATAAAGGATGAGTTTTATAGTGTTTATGATTAATGATCTACTGTATTTCAGAGAATTCGGATTATGGAAGATAAAATTCTCAGTTGCTACTAGAAATGTGCTAGCTATGGCTGTGGGTATAAAAATTTCGATATCAAATGTTACTCTACCAGCCCTAGATGCTTGAGACTTGGTATAAATAAATTTAGAGATTCGAATTTTCTAAATATTAAATACAAATAATATTTTTTTACTTAAATAATTAAAATTTTACAGACATTAAAAGTAATTACATTTAGTTAACCAATACATTTTAAGTAAAACACGTCTATCTATAATTACTTATTCTTTATAAACAGTGAAAATGTGAAGTAAAATTGCCATTATATGTATGTATGTTTTTTATGTAATGCATGTTTTATGTGTTTATAACATTAAGGACGTCCATTTTCTAATAGTAAGTCAATAGCAATGATTTTAACCCCTTGGGGACGAGCGACACGTATACGTGCCGCAAAAAAAGCTTAAGAATACGTTTTATCCTCCACCAATAAAATTTTACTGCAAAAATTGCCTTTTTTAATCAGAGCACTTTCTCGATTTAAAAAGGAAATTTTTTTTCTGTTTTTAAAAGCTGGTGACAAAACCTTAAAAATTATCGCACTAGAAAACTCCCGTCGCGAAGGGGATAGTTGTAAAATACAGGAAAATCATTTTGTCGAAGATTTTACTTCAAATACTTCATTGCGCGTCAGAGCAATAGGAAATATGCCAATGCGTCTTTTCGCTTGTATACCAGTAACAGTGAAAAGAAATTTTCGTTTTCATTAATGCCAGAAACTTCCAAATAATATAAGTCAATATTTTTCTATTATGAAAAAGGTAATGTGGAATGAAGTAATTTCAAGTAAAATAAATCAGATTAATATGGGTTAAGGGGACAATGCATCTCTACAATATAAATAAAAAAATCTGTAAAATATTCTTACTTTCTAAACGATGGCCATATTGGCAATTTTGTGGGAAATGAAAAGATCAGAGAATGCCCGAAAACGCTGAGTCGTATTGCAGAAGGGAAAATTTTGTGCCGAAAACCAAGGCAGACGAGTGTTGCAAAGGGACCCAAGATCCCGCCTTTCTACCGCATCCCAACGATAAAAACTGGGTCCGTGGGCTGTCCCATCAGAACGGGACCGGTAGCTTGTGCAGTCAGCGTCCTATTGCACCTAATAAAGAGGCGAGCTGTCAAAAAATAGATAAATAAATAAAAATACTAATTATAAGTAAAAATATTAATAAAACATTCTTCCCACTCTTCCTTCACTGCCGGCCTTAGTCGAATGCTAAAAAGGGGGAGGGAAGACTGAAAGGGAACAGCATTAATTACGTGGTTATACAATATATATCACTATTTGGAGATAATGCTACTATTGCTATTTGTTATGATAATTATCTAAGAATATATTAGGGTGCTATCTAATATTATTAGATGTATTGCAAACATTTTAATTCCCACCAAGTCCTAATTTATCTGTAATTTGTTTTCTGGAAAATTGGTATTGTTAGAACTTCTTACATAACATCAGCAACAAAATTAATGTAATACATACATGTTTGCACTCTAAATAAAAAAAAATATGTAAAGTTACTAAATTAATTTTTTAGAAAATTAGCACGCTTAGATCTTTTTATGTAACTTCGACCAGGTTACAGATAAATATTTAGTAAGATTACTGTAATTAGAAGATTCTTTTGTAAAGCTACATATTGCAGATTAATTTACAAAACCTGGTTTTGTAGAGTGTACAGATAAATTTTTAGTAAAAATACCGATTTCTCTAACTTTATCTCTGTAGAATCATTTATTTTTTTTTCAGATTAAATAACAGTACTACAGCTTATTTGTCCAACTGTGCTAATTATTAGCTAGCCTACTTCAATAAATGCCTTCACTCTAGTAGCAGTTTAGGAGTGTTCTAAATTAACTAGATGATAATTTAGACTATTTTCCTTCAAATGACTTATATTTAATTTATATGTAATTTTTTTAATATAGATATATCATTTGGGAGATAAAACTGTGTGAAATTTGCATCTTTGGAAACATCCCTTATACAGGAATAATGAAACTTCTCTTTAAGAAGACAGCTTATCTTATAATTGACGAAAAAAAAATATTTTTCATTTTAGATATAAAGATGATATAGGTACAAAGATTTAGTGAAACTTAAAAGCGTATATCAAATGCGTATATCATAATTAAAATGTATTACATCCATCCATCAGCCATCATCAGAAACATATACAGTCCGTCGGAAGGAATATACTATTTGAAATCTTTTGTGTGTCCCTGTAAATGCAATGTACTTCATATTATGCAAGACAGTATCGTATAATTTATATTGAGCCTCAGTGACATACATCAATTTTGTTATACATGAAACAGATTAATATAGTTTAAAAATGTCGCACACTATTCGCTCCTTTTACTGTTATCCAATGGAATTCTGTTCTGTGGTCCTGTAAATGAATAATATCTATATTTTCACCGCATATTTTATAGAATGCATATTTTAGTGTACTTCTTAAATACATGTAAATTTAACATATTTAGCAGGGTGTAACATCTTTAAAATGCCTTTGAAACGATTTTTCCCCCATAGACCATAATGTAATGGAATTGCCTCGCCCTGTAAATAAACTATTTATGGTAGAAACTTCATTTTCAATAGAGTTCGTGCTAGGTTAAAAGTCAATTACATACAAAAATTTCAGAGCAATTTGAGTATATTTACAGGAGTTAGAGCACGGACAGACGGATAGACTGATAGACAAACTAAATGCATAAGCACTTTTCAAACAATCCATAAGCACTTTTCAAACTTTTAGAAAGTGCTATAAACGTTAAATTCATTTGAAACAATTTCTCCCCATAGGCCGTAATGTAATGGAAAATTTTGCCTGTCCCTGTAAATAAATTAATCATGGTAGAAACTTCATTTTCCACAGGGTTCGTGCTAGGATAAACGTCAATAACATACACAAAATTCAGGGCAGTTCGAGTATATTTACATGAGTTAGAGCGTGAACAGCCGGCCAGACGGACAGACAAACCGAATGCATAAGACCTTTTCAACTTTGTTGGAAAGTGCTAAAAATGCCGCCTGTGTGTCTGTAAACGCTCTATCTTCCAAATAAATTGAGATAGAGACTTGAAATTTTGTATGTAAGAATGAAACGAAGCCTATTTAATATCAGTAGCATCGATTATACGTAACTATTTTTTTCGGACTCTCGAAAAATTCTTTTCGATGAAAGGTGTATAAAAATTTTCAAATTCTTTTATTTTAAGAAGTGGACGTAAAAGGCATTAAAATAACATAAATTTTGCATAAAGAAAGAAGTCGATCAGATCATTAGATGCCGAGATATTTGTAATCCTGTTTTCCACAGTCTTAAATTTTTCATGACCCTGTATTTCAATCAAATTTCAATTCGGAGATATAAATTTAATTGAAAATGAGACGTTTAATCTGACACAGTAAACTGTTAGTGAATATGATTATTATCTTTGGAGTTATAAGGATGTTTCTTTTACGGAGTTCGGTACTACTTCAGTAGTTTGACATTTTATGTAATTTTTCGAAATTAGTTCATCAGCAATTCATTAATAAAGCATTACTATGTGTATTAATAATATTTAAATATACGTTTAAATTGTGTTTTGGAATTGCAATGCATTGTATAATCAGTTTACACATGTTTTATTCTCACATATTTTATTATGCATATCCCTGAATGACTAGTTAATCAGAGTTTGTAAAATGCCTAAAAATGCCCAAAGGACATTGTGAACAAGAAAGTGATACATTTTCACAAGTATTTAAAGTCTTTTTCAATAAAAATTTTTGAAGATATGCAGATTTTTTACTTGTTTAAAGTTCTTAAATTTGTGATTGCGTTAATTTTAGTTATTAGTTATTAAATTGCTATTTTAAGGGGGATTGTTGTTTTATATCCATATTTTTTAACCTATGTTACTTAGCGGTTAAAGTATTAATTTCAAAGATCATTTATCATAATTTAGATCATTTATCATGTCATGTTGCTTATAAAAAAATCTATGAATAAGTATTTGCATTATTATTTTAGCTTCGGAACTCAAAAGGTTAAAATAAACAAAATTATTGAAAAGTTAACTGTCACTTTAAATGCTCATTTTTTATATATTATTTTCTAAATAAATATCTGAAAAGTACACAAAATTATTATACAAATATTAAAATGTTATCTCTCACTTAATTTCTAAGTCATATAATTTATTATGAGTATTGCATTACATACGGTTCGTTTATTTTTAAAGTTATGGATGATAGTTAAAGTCAAGAATAAAATATATTTCTTGTTAAGCATTCGATAAATTATATGGATTCATTGACATTTTACTGGAACTGCATAATTAATACATGTCAGTGATTTCCAAAACTACTGACATATTTTCTGCTGTACGTTTCCGCATATTGTAAATAAAGCGCATGATAAATTACATGTTAGTGAACCTATAAAATAAAATTAGGTTGTTTCCGTTTGAATAAACCGTTTAACTAATACATTTATAACAATTTAATTGTTTCTGAGATGTACAAAATCGTTTTGGATAAAATGAAACGAAAATTTAAAAATTAACATATTAATTAAATTAAAATATTAATTATAATTTTAAAAGAGCACATTCTATATCGAATTATTGGTAAAAAGTACGAGATTATGCATCGGAATTGTAAGTGGAAAAATAATAGTAAATTAATTATATTACAAAACCGCATACACACATCATTATAAAAATGATGGTGCAAAATATAAGTATTGTTACAGCGTATATGGGGTTCTTTTGATCTTATGGTTAGACAACTTCAAACTCTTGTCAGAAAAGTAGAAAATAATTTATTTACAGATCTTCAGAACAACAGTCTTCAAAACTCACAAATATTACTAGATATTCAAGAATAACTGCTCTAATCTATCGTACAGGTACAGTTTTAGATCCCAGAGACTCTTTATACAACGTCTCAACACTTAATAACATTCAAAACAACATAAATGAAACTCAAGCAAACTTGCTTTACAAACGCCTTGTTCACTCAACGACTGACTGGTAAATAATAACAACACAGCTCGCCTCCGGCTTTCCTATATATAGTCTCGCCGCATGCGGTGGAAATTTCTACAACCTTCTAGAAAAAAATGGAAAACCACGGAACAACATTCAATGTATCAGTAGACCTAAGGGGGGGTTACCATAAATAAGGAAGGGTTACCATCGCCAACAATCGCCAAGTTTCTTGCCAACTTGGCGATATATCGCCAAATTTGGTGACCAAAATTAGTCGCCAAATGTGACGCCAACTTGGCGATATCTCTAATATTTCGCAAAGCTGCCATAGACATTCACTGAAAATAATAGACAAGTTTGCTTGATAACAGAGACAATGTAACAAAAACTAATATTAGTAAAGAAATGAAGCTTAATGAGATTATTTACATTATTTTACAGTACAAACACTAACTATTTACAAAATTCGTAACACTACCCCCTCCTCAAAAACTGCACGTCCCGGGCAGTGCAATCCTTGAGTTAGAGGAAAACACTTAAAATAAATAAACAAATAAATAAATAAAAAAAATAATTGTAATTTAAGAAATTACCCCAACCATTTGAAAAATGTTTCACTCGATACATTCATCTATCATTTTAAGCTAAATACCAGTTGTTTTATTGTGTATTATCCGTGCCACTGCTATAAATGACTTTATACATGCTGCAATTTGAAGGTACGGTTCGTTTAAGTTATATCACTCTATTGTCGCCAAGCATAAAAGTTGGCGACGAAAGAAACATTTCAAACTATTTAACATTGTTGGTGCAAAAGTAATCATTATTAAAATACAGCTTTGGCATATACTGTTATACTTGTAAGACTTTGGCATATATTGTTTGATTTTACAGAGCAGAATTTTGGTGATGGAGGTTTTAAACCAAAATCGATCGCAGCAGATGCATCTGTGAATGGGTCCATCAGACATCGAATCAAAAAAGTTTTTTCCCAGTTTTTCCCAAGCCGATTGCTTTTTAGTTTTCTTTTTAGGTGGTGGAAAATCAAGAGTAATAGCTATAACATTTTCCGGCTTGTTAGAATCACTATTGGCACTCAAATTTTCCTGGTTAGAACCGACCGATAGTAAAACGCCATGGCTAGTGGATTGGTCGCCCTGGCGACATGATGTTTTACAATTAATCGGTTCGGCATTAAATTGCTTCCTTTTTCGTGATCGCCTTTCAACACGTAATTGGTTTTCAGCGGCTCAATAATCTTTTGATTTTATCATTTTCTGCATTGAAAGACGTTTTTGCGCCAAACCAAATACAGTATTACTCAGTTATCCCGTCGACCAATTTCGCCAAATGATACGAATCGCCAAACTAATAAGCAACTTATACATGTTGACTGTGTTTAATATCATTGAATGCGATATTCACGTTCATTCATTTCTTTGGCTTCGGCTTTTTCCGTATCTGTTAATTTCCGTCTACCCATTTTTAAATTTGTTAGTTTTCTCCTTTATTACAATGATTTTAACCATTTTAATTTACTATTCAAATAAAAATTCTTCTAAAAGTAAAGAATTTAATTTAAATTCAAATAAAAACTCTTCTAAAAGTAAAGAAATTAATTTAAATTCAAAAGTGACCACATCATTCAAAAGTGGTAACATCATTCAAAAGTGGTAACATCATCGGGTCCATTCTCCCGAAAACAACAACCATTTTTCAAATGGTTAATAAACAAATAATAATAATAAGATTTACATAAATAAGAACTAATTACTATTTACATATTTACAAAAAATGACTTTCATGACCATGGTCTGAAATTCCAGTTTTGAATTTCTAATCACTTTGGCCAAAATAAGGGGCTAGCCGGTTATAATGTACGACCTTGGGCTTGGTGTGTGGCGACTTTCGTATGCGAACGACGACGTCTTTCAGCCTGTTGACGACTGTGTAAGGACCGTCCCAGTTTCTTTGTAGTTTTGGCGACAGTCCCTTACGACGTATGGGATTCATCAACCAAACTTTGTCATCTTCGTTGAACTCATGTCCAGTTGCCTTTGCGTCGTACCGTGTCTTCATCTTTTCCTATGCCAGTCCGATTCGGTTCCTCGCTAGACGATGAATCTCCTCAATCCGTGCCTGGAGTTCATCCACGTACTCCTCGGGCGATAAAGGAGCGTCAGGAGGACGGCCAAACAAAAGATCCGCAGGTAGACGAAGATCACGACCAAAGAGCATTTGAGAAGGGGAATAACCAGTAGCCTCATGTGCAGCACTCCTGTAGGCAAGCAGGAACAGAGGCAATTTCTTGTCCCAGTCCTGTTGATCTTTAGACACCAGGAGGGAGAGGCTATTTAGGATGGTACGATTGAACCTTAGTCTTTGCCACCATGCCATCCGATTGAGGGTGTAGAGGTGTTGTTCGAGTTTTGTCCATGCCGAGTAGTCCACACATTTCCTTGAACACAGCCGAATCAAAATTTCTTCCTTGATCGGAATGGATTTGAAGAGGAACTCCGTATCTGGAAACCCAGTGTTGAACTAGTATGTCTGCTACGGTTACCGCCTCTTGATAAGGAATGGCGTAGGCTTCAGGCCACTTAGTGAAGTAGTCCATGACAACGAGGATGTACTTATGGCCATCAGATGTTCTAGGAAGTGGACCTAGGATGTCTAGAGCAATTCGTTCGAAAGGATCTTCTACATTATAACGTTGCAATCGTCCAAGGGAGCGCCTCTTTGGACCTTTACGTGCTACACAGGTGTCACAAGTTCGACACCACTTCTCCACGTCACTGCGAACATTATTCCACTAGAAACGCTCTCGAACCTTTTGCAGGGTCTTCATTACACCAAAATGACCTCCTGTGGGACTACCATGCAGTTCTTGAAGGACCATAGAAATTCTCGACGTAGGGAGTAGTAGTTGCCATCTACATGTCTTTCCATCGTCAGACTCCCATTTTCGATACAAGATACCGTTCTTCAAATATAGGGAATCCCAGAGAGCCCAATAACGTTTAGTCGTAGGATGGTAATGGGCCATGTCTTGCCAGCTGGGTTTCCTGTTGGACTCTTCTTTCAGCTCTAGAATTGGCTTAATTTCAGCATCAGCAAGTAGATCTTTACGCAGGCTCTCGTCACTCCACGGATCTTGCGATGATGTAGACCCAGTTGTAACTTGTCTTACTATAGGACCTTTGACATTAAATTTCTTCTCAACCCGGTCGCAGTATCTGCAATTCTTTGAGCAGGGTCTTCTTGAGAGAGCATCTGCATTTCCATGTGATGAGCCTTTTCGATGGCGTATCTCCATGTCGTACTCTTGAAGCTTTTGTATCCACCTGGCTATCTGGCCTTCAGGGTTCTTTAAATTTAATAGCCAAGTTAGAGAAGCATGATCAATTCGGATCAGGAATTTTCGACCGTAAAGATAGTGATGAAATTGATCTATGGCTTTCACTACAGCAAGAAGCTCTTTTCTTCTTACGCAGTAGTTTCGCTCTGCCTTTGAAAAGCACTTGCTGAAATAGGCGATAACACGCTCCTGGCCGTCGATTTCCTGGGACAGTACAGCGCCAATGCTTTCGTTACTCGCGTCCGTATCAAGTATAAACTGTTTATCGATTTGAGGATATGACAGAATTGGAGTGGCTCCTCCTTAAGCTTTTTGAAAGCAGCGTCACATTCCTCTGTCCACATAAATTTTTGATTGGCTTCTGTTAATTTATGAAGTGGTCTTGCAATCATCGAGAAGCCTTTGACGAATTTCCTGTAATAGGTGCATAATCCTAGAAAACTCCGAAGCTGGTGAACATCTGCTGGACGACTCCAATTTTTCACGGCCGATATCTTCTCCGGATCAGTCCTAACTCTTTCCGCAGAAATGATATGTCCAAGGTATGCGACTTCATTGCGAAACAAGCTGCACATCGAAGGGCTTAACTTCAAATTAGCTTCCTTTAATTTTTGTAGCACCCGCCTGAGGTTGTTAAGATGTTCATCAAAAGATTTTCTTATGATTATGATGTCATCTAAATAAACAAGACATGCCTCATATGACAGCCCCCGGAGAACCGTTTCCATAAGGCGTTCAAAAGTTGCAGGTGTGTTGCAAAGACCAAAAGGCATTACCTTGAATTGCCATAATCCTTGCCCCGTTGTGAAGGCAGTCTTCTCGCGGTCATCAGGATGGATCTCTACCTGCCAGTAACCACTCTTCAGATCCAGAGTCGAGAACCAAGTGTTGCCCACAAGTGAGTCGAGAGTGTCGTCAATGATCTCCCGTGTCAATTCGGTGTTGTGCCATTTTAGTTCGTCCAACGTCTTCAGATGTTTGGGAAAATAAACTTTGGAATTCTCTAATTAAGCTTTCCGCAGCATCCCTTTGATATGGATCTAAGGCTGTGTTTTGTAGCAAATCTTTGACTAAATTATCTGAAGATTTCTAGAGTGATTGGAATTTTCACTTATGCACGTCACAGGAGCACATGATGCTATCACCTCTCCTTTCTTGATAGTCCTAGTCTTATCACTGATGTTAGCAATTCTGACTGGAATGGTCTTCTTCGAGAGGTCCACTACAGATGAAGCCACCAATACTCCTGCTTGTTTACTATTGTCTTCTGGATAATCTATATGGCCAAATCGGTAATTAGTTTTATTTTTAATTGCAGCTGGAATTAAAAATTCTCTTCTTGGATCAAGATTGATGTCTTCTTTGGCTATTACTGTTTGTTTACATTCAATTTCGTTATTTAATCCAAAAAGACTTATTTCTTCAAATTTTGAGAGCATTTTGTTATTTTTGAAATCAAGTTTGAAGCCAAACTTCTTCAGAAAATCTAGCCCGATTAAGCAAGGATCTGTTATGTCAACCACATATGCCGTATGGTAATATTTCGTTTCTCCAAAGTTGATGGTTAAATGGGCCTTTCCATATATGCCTATCTTGTTGCCCGTCACAGTTTGCAGGGTAACGCATGGCGGAGTCCAGATGAGTTTACATTTCAATTTTCGAGCCAAATCTTCTCTTATTATTGTTACATTGGCTCCTGTATCCACAATCATACGGCATTGAATCTCGTTAATAAATCCTATCACATATAATTCATTATCGCCGCCACTCATTTTCGATATTTGAAGGATCTTCAGGTGGGGCTTTTTATTCTCTTGTCTTGAATTCATCTCACGTTAGTGGACTTTGGGGCAGTTTCTTCGGAGATGTCCTGTATCACCGCATCCCCAGCACCTGAGATTCTGTCTTCTTGAGCTTGTTCTTCCATATTTTAAAGCTTCCAGCTCTTGATTTATTTTCCTAATTTCTTTCAAGACGTCGCTCTCAGTGTCTGAGCTTTTGTTCACCGTTGCCCCTCGGACTGAATGACGATCTCTTCGGCTGGCTTGTGTAGCTGCTTCCAACTTTAAGGCATATAGTAATGCAGCCTTTAAATCCTGCACATCTGCCATTCGTACCGCTCTCTGCACTTCTGGATCTTTTATTCCGTCTACAAAGTACTGCAGTGTGAGCATTTCCCGTATATTCGTTGGGCAGTCTATGAATGCTATTTTTGCAAGCCGTTCAATTTCTGAGGCAAACTCTTGAAGGGTTTCACTCGATTTTTGATGGCGGCTCTTCATTTGTATTCTCGTATAATCTTTCAAGAATTTTTCCCCAAATCTCATTTCAAGTGCACAACTTAGAGTCTCAAAATTGAGTTGCGTCATATCGGGCAGTGTTTGCAGCACGTCGGCGGCTTCTCCTCTCAAAGACGCTGCCAGTTGACAAGCTTTCACCTCGTCACTCCATTTGTTCGCTTCGACTACAATGGTGAACTGGGTCTTGTAAACTTGCCAGGAACTCTTTCCGTCGTATGTCGACAGCTTGATGTACACGGGAGAAGCAGGTTGATTCCTAAATTCTTCATAATTACTACTGGACGTTGAAAGCTTCTTCTCAAGATCATCTACTCTTTTATTTAACTTTACATCTACGTCGACTATTTTCTCTTCAACGTTACTTATTTCATTCTGAATTTTCTCTTCTACTTCCTGTATTTTCTCTTCTACCGAACCTATTCTTCTTTCTACCGACGAGAACTTTTCCTCAAAAATTTTCTTCATTTCTTCTTGGCCTTTATTCATTTTATCCGCCAACTCTTCTTGGCCTTTGTCAATTTTTTCCGCCAACTCTTCTTGGCCTTTATTTATTTTTTCCGCCAACTCTTCTTGGCCTTTATTCATTTCTGTCTTTATGCCATTGTTAGCATCTAACAGTTCTTTCAGTTGTCCATCCATTGTTCTTGTTTTCGCCATAAGATCCCGACTCCTGACACCAAATGTTACAGCGTATATGGGGTTCTTTTGATCTTATGGTTAGACAACTTCAAACTTTTGTCAGAAAAGTAGAAAATAATTTATTTACAGATCTTCAGAACAACAGAGTCTTCGAAACTCACAAATATTACTAGATATTCAAAAATAACTGCTCTAATCTAGCGTACAGGTACAGCTTTAGATCCCAGAGACTCTTTATACAACGTCTCAACACTTAATAAAATTCAAAACAACATAAATGAAACTCAAGCAAACTTGCTTTACAAACGCCTTGTTCACTCAATAACTGACTGGTAAATAATAACAACACAGCTCGCATCCGGCTCTCCTATATATAGTCTCGCCGCATGCGGTGGAAATTTCTACAACCTTCTAGAAAAAACTGGAAAACCACGGAACAACATTCAATGAATCAGTAGACCTAAGGGGGGGGTTACCATAAATAGGGAAGGGTTACCATCGCCAACAATCGCCAAGTTTGTTGCCAACTTAGCGATATATCGCCAAATTTGGCGACCAAAATTAGTCGCCAAAAGTGACGCCAACTGGGCGATATCTCTAATATTTCGCAAAGCTGCCATAGACATTCACTGAAAATAATAGACAAGTTTGATTGATAACAGAGACAATGTAACAAAAACTAATATTAGTAAAGAAATGGAGCTTAATGAGATTATTTACATTATTTTACAGTACAAACACTAACTATTTACAAAATTCGTAACAGTATTTATGTCGGAAACAGAGTCAGTTCATTGATTAAATGATCATCTTGAAAAGCATAACCGTCCCCTTAAATGCTCATTTTTCTTATTTCTTTAATAATCATTTGAAAATACACAAAATTATTATACAAATATTAAAATGTATCTCTAACTTAATTTTTAAATTACATAATTACTTATATACATTACGTTATACACGGTTCGTTTATTTTTTTGTATATATATTTTTTTCGTTTAATCTTTTCAGCGTGAGATCAAATTGAGTTTTAAAAAATGTCTCATATATTTTATTTACTACTTAAATGGTATAACAACTACAATATCTAATAATACATTAGAGATAACTGTTTTATTTGTTAAAAAGCAACAGTATTATTTCCTAATATTTATGTAAAAAAACTACCCGATTTGTAAAAGTTCTTAAACTAGAGAAATAATTATCTGAAACGTATACAAAAGTACTATTTATATATTAGAATGCTATATCTTATTTAATTTCTAAATTATATAATTCATTATGTCCATTACGTTATGCACGCCTCGTTTATTTTTAAACATATGGATGATAGTTAAAGTCAAGAATAAAATATACTTTCTTTTAAACATTCGATAAATTATATTATTAGATCGACAGAAGCATTTTACTGGAACTGCATAATTAATACATGTCACTGACTTCCGAGACTACTGATACATTTTCTGCTGACGTTGACAAAAATTGGCGAAATCAAAACAGGAAATGTACATTTTTTATATACAAAGAAAAATAAATAAATAACTACAAGTTTGACGAAGCAATTAACGAAGTAACGTAATTAAAATGATTTTGTTAATTAAAACATCTGTTATAATACAGACATTTCAATTTCATGAAAATTATAAAAAGGGAAAGAAAAGAATAAGTACAGATATGACGTCACATTCTAATAAATCTTTTCAGCGTCAAGTCAAATTGAGCTTAAAAAAATGGCTTTTATATTTTTTTTACTACTTAAATGGTATAACAACAACCCTACCTAATAGTTATACATTATATCTAACTTTTTTTGTAAGTTAAAAAGCAGCAGTATTATATTCTATTATTTATGTAAGAAAGATACCGGATTTGTGAAAGTTTTTAGAATAGAGAAAAAATTATCTGAAATGTTCACAAAATTGGTATTTAAATATTAGAATGTTATATCTTACTTAATTTCTAAATTCTAGATTTAATATATGTATTACGTTATATACGGCTAGTTTATTACTTACTCATCATACGTAGTATAGGGTAAGTCTTGCAATCGTTTTGAAAATCGAAAAAAAAATTTTCACGGATTTACACGTTTTAGATAGTGGAGATTCCGAAAAAAATCCGTATTTTTAGAAAAAAAATTTTGCCGTCCGTCTGTCTGTCTGTCTGTCTGTCTGTCTGTCTGTAAACGCTCTATCTCCCGAACGAATTGAGATAGAGACTTGAAATTTTGTATGTACTTAGTATGTAAGAATGGGACGAAGCCTATTGAATATCAGCAACCTCGATTATCCGGAACTATTTTTTCCGGATTCTTGAAAAATTCGTTCTGACGAAAGGTATATAAAAATTTTCAAATTTTTTTATTTTAAGGAATGAATGTTAAAGGCAATAAAAAAACACAAATTTTGCATAAAGAACGAAGTCGATCGGATTATTAGTTGTCGAGATATTTGTAATCCTATTTTCCACATTCTTCGATTTTTCATGACCCTGTATTTACTTCAAATTTCAATTCAGAGGTATATTTTAATTGGAAATGAGATGCTTAATCCGATGCAGTTAATTGTTAGTTAATAGAGTTATTATTTTTGGAGTTATAAGGATGTTTCTTTTACGCAGTTCGGTACTACTTAAGTAGTTCGGCGTTTTATATAATTTGCCGAGCATTACTATGTATATTAACAATATTTAAATTTTGTTTATGAATTGCAATGCATTGTATAAACAGTTTTTACACGTTTTATTTTCATATACATATCCATGATGGGTAAGTATTACGGTGGCCCCCAACGACTAGTTTTTAAACATGTCAGTGACTTCTGAAACTACTGATACATTTTTTTGCTGAACGTTTCAGCATATTGTAAATAATGTTCATGATATATTACATGTGAATGAACATATAAAATGGAATTAGGTTGTTTTCGCTTGATTAAATCTTTAAATTAATACATTTATAATCGTATCAATTTAGATAATTAATTTACGTAATTAATAACGTATTTCTCTTTTGAAATTTTCCATTTTCGTCATTTCATTTATATACCACACACAAGAAAACACACGTAGCCACACACAAGAAAAAGGATACAATATTTAAAAAAAAAAAAATTATAGCGCTTGTACTACTTTTTTTTTTTTTTTAAGCCAATAAAATTCTAAACTCAACTGGTATATTTTTGCATTTTTAAAACTGACGTCATTCTAAACAGGAAATGAGCCATTTTTTATAGAAAAATAAAAATAATAACTACAGATGTTGTAAATTGATGAAGTACTTTAATTTAAATGTCTTTTTAAGAAAACATCTACCATAATATAGATATTTCAATTTCATGATAATTATAAAAAAGAACAGGAAGGAATAAGTAATGATTAGATGTCTAATTTTAATCAATCATTTCAACGTGAAGTCAAATTCGCTTTAAATAAATGGCTTTTATATTTTATTTACTGGTAAATCTTCAGATCAGGAGCCTCAACGTCAGCTTTGCACATTATTTTTATAAACACACTTTGAGTAATATTCAACTTCCTGGAAACTGTAATTTAAAATTTTCAAATAACGTAATTATTTATAAGAATAAAATAAGAATACTAAGTTTTCAGCCATCAAAAGCGTTAAATTCAAAATTTAGTTATGTTAGGATATTCTGGAATTTTCATGATCTACTATTTTTTTTTATTATTATTATAACACGTAAATTTCTTCAGGGGGTCTCCGCCCCATTGAACCCACCGTAGTCTCATCAAATTTAAATTTGTAACTTTCTATTAACTGTGCTAATGGTTCTCGTATATCTTGCATTTCTTCATACATTTTGATTTATAAGGTTAAGTAACAGTTTGGACAAACATTTTTCATTATCCTCATACTTCTACATGCCTGCTAACCACAAACACCTAAATCTGATGTACAGCTCATATTCAAAATATTAGAATAATTGAGAAAAAGTAATAAGAAAAAATTATTTGTCATTTATTTATTTTTTATACTAAGTAAATGCAATTAAATTTCTTATAAATTAAATCTGGAATGTTTAGATAAGATTTTAACATTTATAAAATATAAAATACAGCACAATAAATTAGGTATACAGCTTCCTTAAACACACCAGAATATTAGAATAAAATTTAGATTGGTTCAAAATATTAGAATATTTTATTTTACGCAACAATTTTACCTTATGAATATGAAGTAAATGGTAGTTAATATTTTGTAGCATCCCCTTTAGCTTTCATAACAGCGTACAATCGATCTTGCATACTATATACAAGGTGTTTACAAACATTTCTATCAATATTAGCCCAAATAGACTTTATACGTGCCACTAACTCAGTTTTACTTGAAGGAGGATTTTCTTGAAGTTTTTTCTTCATTATACACCATAAGTTTTCGATGGGATTAAGATCTGGTGAATTTGGTGGCCAAGGAAGTACCTTAATTTTGCGTTGGCGGAACCAATTCTTAGTTGACACCGAGGTATGCGGGGACGCTAAATCTTGTTGAAAGATGAAATCATCTTCAAATAAATCTTCTGATGATGGAATCATGTAATATTCTAAAATTTCTTGATATATCAGAGAGTTAACCTTTTCGTAGACGATGCATAACTTTCCAGGTCCTTCTGCACTCATACAACCCCAAACCATGACACTAGCAGCAAATTTTACGGAACGTTTAAGGCATTCTTTATCAAATGCTTCTTGCTTCATTCTCCAAACTCGAATACCTTGATTACCATATGAAACACAAAACATACTTTCATCACTAAATAATATATTTTTCCAATCTTCATTGCTCCATAAACGTCTTGAACTACACCAATTCAATCTTATACGCTTTTGTCTTGCAGTCATGAGAGGTTTTGTTTTCGGTACACGAGATTCAAATTTAAATTTATGGAGACGTCTTAATGTTGTCGATGTAGAAACTTCGACTCCTTCTTCTTTCCATTTTCGGTGCAAGAATCGCACACTTTTAAAACGGTTTTTCTTAACTATACGCTTCAGTTTCCTGTCATCTCTAGCAGATGTTTTTGGTTTTCGGCCACCATTTCGGCGATTATTTTGAAATTTTCCAATTTTTGAATATTGTGTTAGTATTTTACTAACGCTCGATTGCGAACAATGTAAATAATTCGCTATAAAACATTGATTTTTACCGTGCCGATACAAATCAACCATACGAAGTTTAGTAGATTCAGGAATATCACTCACACGGCCCATTTTAAGACGAAAAAGAAACAAACTGCAAAAAAGAATACTGATTTTAAATAAAATAGTCTGAATTTAATCAATGATGCCACCAGTTAAGAATTAGTAATAATTAAAGGAGAATTAATGTGAAATATTCTAATATTTTGAACCACTTGAATAAATATTCTAATATTTTGACTTTTCAAAATAGTTTTTTTTGCAATTAATCTTTTCAAAAATGATATTAAATTTAAGATAACAAGTAAGTTTAATCAACAATAAGTTCTTAATAAAAATATCGTTTGCATATTTTCATTAAAAGACATTAAATTACCAAACGATATTTTCAATTTCTAAAAAAAAGGTAATTATTCTAATATTTTGAATATGAGCTGTATCAGGAACTTTTGTAAGTGTAAACTCAGTAATCCAAAGTTTTACAATTTTGTTTCCGGAAAAAAGTTTTGGTTGCTGTTCTATGATATTTATACCTAACATCTTATCTAAATACATAATAATCTGCTCGATAGAATTAATTCTCTAAAACCATATAAAAATAGGTATGTTTGAAGACAATACCTGATTATTCATCATCCTGTCCATTGCCAATTAATTAAACCACATACGTGATTTGGTGCAATTAAATAGCTTTTCTGATAGCTATCCAATAGTATCAAAATTAAAATTAAAATAATAATGTTATAAATACCGTTCTTATAAGGATAAGGATAAAAATGAGGATGAATGGTTCCGTAGCAATCATTAAGAGAAAATAAAGTAAATGAAATAAATACATTTGAAATAAGTAAATATCTAAAACAAATTAGTTTATATTATTCGAACACATTTATAATAAAAAGAATATTGCCCAGTGAAACTCATGGCATTGAGCTCACAGGCTACGCATACTAATTGTACATTACAGCCTTATATTTTCAAGGATTAATCCCGTTCGAAAAAGAAATTAAGAACGGGAAACAGCTCTCCCCTTTCCCCTTTTCTATACTTAATCATTGAACCTCCTAAACTATCAAGGACATGCTTTATCACATAAAAAATCTATGTCCAAAATTAAGAGCAAATCGGATAATTCTTAATAAAAACCCATTTAGCATTTGTATAATTTAAGATGAGTTATCCCCCTCTTTTATACTGAACCATTAAACTTCTAAAACTATTCAGAGATTTGAACGAAATCTGACAAATCTGCTTGAAATACCCATTTATATAAATTAAGGGGAGGGCATTAGAATCCCCGTTCCCCCTGTTTATACTTATTCAATGAACACCTAATAACAGTCACGGAATCGCCTCATCAGAATGATCCTATATCTAAATTTTGAACAAAAACTGTTAATTCTGCATGAAAAACCCACTTATTTCTATTAAGGGGAGGGGCATGAGCCCCCCGTTCCCCCTTTTATACATATCGAATGAACTCCAAAAACTAATCAGGGAAGCGCCTTGTAAGGATATACCTATATACAACATTTCAAGTGGATCGGATATTTTTATCATGAGTTATCGCGTTACGTACGAACATACATACAGAACAGGCGGGCACATAAGCTCTCGGCTATGATAGCCTGTGAGCTAAAAAATCGGTACTTCTAGGTTATCCCGTCGACCAATTTCGCCAAATTATACAAATCGCCAAATTAATAGCCAAATTATACATGTTGACATAATTTTTATTTTAAATAACGAAAAAACAAATAATTAGTAGAATATTAATAAAAATATTAATAAAAAGTCGAAATAAAAATCACTTAATGACATTTTAAACACGTGAATCGCATTTAATACCATTGAATATGGCATTCACGATCATCCATTTTTGGCATTTAATCTTATAGTTTGGCGATAATTTTTGGGTCAACGGAATAATCTAAAAATACCAAAAAATCTCCAAAATTTACAGAAATAATAAAAAAAAATCTGACAAATGCATAGACAAAATTTCAAAACAATATGAATAATTTAACTGGTAAATTTCAGTATCCATTTATCAAATATTTATTTACCTTAATAATTCAAACTTTCCTTCTTTTTCATACAGAATCAATAGGGATATTTTAGATAAAATTTAACCAATTCCCTTTATCGTTGCCAAAAAAAAAAGAAAATCTGAAATAATAATTTTTCATTGGCAATAAGTTGCAATTGAGCGACCCATTCGAAAAATTGAACAAAGAAAAAATAAATAAATATGACGTAAGGATTAAAATAAAAATAGATATAGTACTTTTTGTTAAATATTAAACACGGATATTTATTTCATTAATAAGAATTTTTCTGATAAAATGGGGGCAAAGTTAGAAGTAAAAGAAATAAAAAAGAATTATATTTTAAACAAATATTTCACTTGGTAAAATATGGTGTCATAATTGAAATAAAACAGGTATTTTATAGTAGTCGTTAAAAATACAAAAAGCATGGACATCAATAACTCATGAATAATGACATTATTACCGAAACTACAGTGAAGGTTTACTTTGGAGACACGAAATTTATTGTTTTCCGTCTGTCAGTCTGTTTCGCGATAACTGCCGCAAAATGCAATCAAAACTTTTTTTTTCTGAAACAAAATTGTAAAACTCTTGATTACTGAGTTTACACTTACGAAAGTTCCTGATACATCAGATTTAAGTGTTTGGGGTTGGCTGACACGTAGAAGTATGAGGATAATGAAAAATGCTTGTCCAAACTGTTACTTATCCTTATAAATCAAAATGTATGAAGAAATGCAAGATATACGAGAACCTTTAGCACAGTTAATAGAAAGTTACAAATATAAATTTAATGAGACTACGGGGGGGTTCAACGGGGCGGAAACCACCTGAAGAAATCTACGTGTTATAATAATTAAAAAAAAATAGTAGATCATGAAAATTCCAGAATATCCTAACATAACTAAATTTTGAATTTAACGCTTTTGATGGCTGAAAAATTCTTATTTTTATAAATAATTACGCAATTTGAAAATTTTAAATTACCGTTTCCAGGAAGTTGAATATTACCCAAAGTGTGTTTAAAAAAATGATGTGCAAAGTAGACGTTGAGGCTCCTGATCTGCAGATTTACTAGTTTAAATGGTCTAACAACTATATCTAATAGTTAAGCGTTATAGCTAAGTGTTTTATTTGCTTAGATGCAGCAGCAATTTTTCTAATATTTATGAAAAAAAAAGAAAAAGATAACGGATTTGTGAAAGTTTTTAGAATAAAGAGATAATTATCTGAAAACTACACAAAATTATTACATAAATATTCAAATGTTATCTCTCACTTAAATTTTAAATTATGTAATTTATTATATGCATAACGTTATATACGGTTCGTTTATTTTTAAACTTATGGACGACAGTTAGTGTCAAGAATAAAATATGTTTGCTGTTAAACATTCGATAAATTATATGATTGCATCGACAGAAGTACTTGACTGGAACTGCATAATTAATACATGTCAGTGATTTCCGAAAATACTGACACATTTTCAGCTGTATGTTTCCGCATATTGTAAATAAAGCGCGTGATGCATTACATGTGAGTGAACCTATAAAATGAAATTAGTTGCTTTCGTTTGAATAAATCTTTAAATTAATACGTTTATAATCGTATTAATTTGCCTAATTAATAACGTATTTCTCTTTTGAAATTTTCTCTTTTCATTTATGTTGTCACACACAAGAAAAATGATGCAATATTTAAAAAAAATGAAAGCACATGTACTGTCTTTTTATGGGCGAATAAAATTCCAAATACATTTAATATATTTTTGCATTTTCAAAATTGACGTCATATGAAAACAGAATATGTACATTATTTATTACACAATAAATAAATAAATAAATAACTACAAGTGTTGTAAATTGACGAAGTAACGTAATTTAGATGTTTTCTTAATTTAAACATCTATAATATAGACATTTCTATTTCATGAAAAGTATAAAAAGAACAAGAAAAGAATAAGTATATATATATGACGACACATTCTATTAAATCTTTTCAGAGTGAACTCAATTTGAGTTTTTTAAAAATGGCTTTTACATTTTACTTACAACTTAAATAGTATAATAACAACTATATCTAATAGTTATGTATTATAGCTACGTATTTTATTTGTTTAGATGCAGTAGTATTATTTTCTATTATTTTTGTAAAAAGATAGCGGATTTGTGAAAGTTTTTTAAAAAAAGTGCTATCTGAAAAGTAAACAAAATTATCATACAAATATTAAAATGTTATCTCACACTTAATTTCTAAATTATATAATTTATTATACGCTTAACGTTATACACGGTTATTTTATTTTTAAACTTATGAACGATAGTTATTCAAGAATAAAATATGTTTGTCGTTAAACGTTCGATAAATTATATGATTGCATCGACAGAAATATTTTACTGGAACTGCATAATTAATACTTGTCCGTGATTTCCGAGACTAATGACGCATTTTCTGCTGTACATTGCAACATACTGTAAATAAAGTGCATGATATATCACATGTGAATGAACTTATAAAATGGAATTAGGTTGTTTTCATTTGAATAAATCTTTTAATCAATACATTTATGATAATTTGTTTGTTTCTAAGATGTACAAAATAGTTTTTGGATAAAATGAAAGGAATTTAATTATAATTTAAAAAATACACATGCTACATGTAATTATCTATAAAAAAAATATGAGAGTATTTATCCGAATATTAATTAGACAAAATAATAGTAAATGAATTATATATTTTTTTAAACACACATACATATTTATAAAAAAAATCATGCTAAATATGGGAATTTATATCGGAAACTTAGTCAATATGTCGGTGGTCAAGTGATCATCTTGAAAATGAAGTGATCATCTTGATCATCATTCTTTTTGGGATTGAGTGTTAGAGTGTTATTTAAGACGACTGATTATCGGCTCGAGGGATATAGCCCGAAGGGGTAGTATCCTCCGTGAGAGTCTTTCTAAAAGTGCTATTACACGTAAAAGTAGAAAGCGACAAAAATCGCCTGCGTTTTTTCGTTTTCTAAGCATTTCATTAGCTGTTCGAAAAAAGGCTTTACCATCATTTGGATTTCCAAGCATTTGATTGGCTCTTACTAGCAACTCGCTTCGTTTCAGGCGTCAAAGACGCTCCAACACAAGAGAAGCGCTTCTCCAGGGACTCCTCTTCGCCCAAAGGATAACATGGAGATTGATGCCTCCCTGCTGCCCATCATGCAATTTCATGCTTCCAGCACCACACGTGTAATAGCACATTAAAAGGATCTCAACCGTATTTACGCAAGGTTTACAGTTTCGGAGAAAACCATGAAAAACACCAAACGGATAGGGCGACGGAAATGATTGGGTTTAAACCCAGCGCATCCCGTCTATCAGCGTCGAAAGCAAAATCTAGCACCTTCTACACAGGCCCAGTGGGATCGATTTATTGTGTATTTTTTTCGAGGAATGTCTATCATTTTTAAATGGTTGCCATAAATAAAAACTTACTCAACATATACAGGGTGATTCATAAAAGATGGGCAGAACTTTAAGGGGTTATAGTACACTTAAAGATAAATAATATTAAATAGGAGACTAAGGGTCCCAGACGTATTCCCAAGGAGATAGGGGGCATTGAAGTTTAGGGTCCGAAATTTCAAATGATTATAAAAAATGGAAAAATTGGTCGATTCGTTTGCGGTTTTTGCAAAAAATTTTCTTTATGCCAGTATTTTCTTGAAATAAAATTTTAAAGTTCAATTTCAAAAAATGCCGATAGGGGGCGCTTTAGACTTTGGAGTAACAAACAACTATTTTTTAACGTTATTTTTTGTATTTCTTTAAATGATTTCGAAAGCTTAGACTTAAACTTAAATTTTGATCTAAAAATCTGAGTCCTAACGAGTAGTTAAGTAGCGTAAACTGAAATTTGAAATTTGAAACCCTTCTCCCCCCAGAACAAAAATCAGTTATTCCCGATCTTTGTGTCGTAGATTAGGCTCTAACTACTGCCGCATTTTGCTAAAATTATTCTTTATGTCAGTATTTTCTTGAAAATAAATTTTAAAGAAAATTTTCAAAAAAAATCCGATAGAGGGCGCTTTAGACTTTGGAGTAACGAACAACTATTTTATACCGTTATTTTTTGTGTCTCATTAAATGCCTTCTAAAGCTTAGACTTAAATTTTCAGCCCAAAATCTGAATCGTTAGACGTGGTTAACTTTCTGGGGAGAGGGGTTTGAAATTTCTACTCCTGAGCACAGTTCAGTTTACCATGTCCACACATTGTGTGCTGTGATACGAGGTAAAAAGACACAAATTAGGATTATGTTACCAAAGCATATTTATTAACATGTAATTACAATAAATGTTCAAAATTGTGACCACCAGAGGTTATGCACGCAGAACAACGGCGAAGAATGGAACGGCGAACATTCGCGAAAACATCAGGCTTTTCGAGCACTTCCCCTACAGCGGCGGAAAGTCTGGCGACCAGTTCCTCGGGGGATTCAATGGGTGTCTCATACATAAGATCCTTCAATTATCCCCAAAAAAAGAAATCGAGGGGTGAAAGCTCTGGCGAGCGAGCAGGCCAAGCAACAGGACCACCTCGACCAATCCATCTGTTCGGAAATGTGATGTCCAGATAGTTGCGGACGTCTCGTACGTAATGGGCTGGCGCTCCATCGTGCTGGAACCACATGACCCGCCGGATGCGTGGAGGAACAACGTTTAACAGGTCTGGCAGCACATGTTGCAGAAATGTGAGGTATGTTTTACCGTTGAGGCGTTCAGGAAGAAGGTACGGTCCGATTAGGTGGTCTCCGAGAATTCCTGCCCAAACATTGATGGAAAAGCGTCTCTGATGAGCATGTGGATACGTAGCATGTGGATTGACATCCGCCCATACATGTGCATTGTGTGTGTTAAATGTACCTTCACGTGTGAAGATACATTCATCGGTGAAAAGCACAGTTCGTCCAAAATGTGGATTTAGCGCGTTCTGCTGCAGAAACCAGCGGGCGAATTCAATACGATTTGGATAATCCCCTGGAGACAGTTTCTGGACTCGTTGCACATGAAATGGGAGCAAATGTTCATCCTTCAGTACCCTCCAAGTCATGGACTGTGAGGTATCCACCTGCCTAGCCACTGTTCGTGTACTTGTACTTGGCTGCGCCGCTACTACATCCAGAATGGCTTCTGCAACAACTACTGATTCGTCCTTTTTTGCACGACCTGCATTCGACCGGGAAGCGAGAAATGATCCCGTCTCACACAACTGTCTGTGCAAGCGCTCGAAACTTTTGCGGTTAGGCAACCGCCTGTTGGGAAATCGCTCTCCGTACATTCGTTGTGCCTCTGCACCATTTCCATCTGCCGCTCCGTAAATTAAATGCATCTCAGCCTTTTCCTTATTCGTGAAAGGCACCATCTTCCGATTCATTACTACAGCGACTTACACTTGACTCACCGTTCAGTGGTTTTTATGCCTGAATCGTGTCGAAATTTTGCATACGTGTTCTTCTTCTTCCCCATTTGACATTTGCATACTTTCTGTCTCCTTCTTCACCCGGTGACTAGCGTCAGGAATGGAGCTTTAACGTTTGCATGAGCGACGTTTCCAACTGTGCCAGTGCCTTTATGAGTGAATTCCGACTATGCAGTCCTTGACGAAAATTGTATTTTTGCCTCGTATCACAGCACAGAATCGTTGGGCATGGTTAAGTAGTGCAATTTGAACTATGTTCAGAAGTTGAAATTTGAGCCCCCTCCCCTCGCTACTGAACCACGCTCAGCGATTCAGATTTTGGGCTGAAAATTTAAGCTTAAGTCTAAGCTTTAGAAAGCATTTAATGAGACACAAAAAATAACGGTATAAAATAGTTGTTCGTTACTCCAAAGTCTAAAGCGCCCTCTATCGGAATTTTTTGAAAATTTTCTTTAAAATTTATTTTCAAGAAAATACTGACATAAAGAATAATTTTAGCAAAACGCGGCAGTAGTTAGAGCCTAATCTACGACACAAAGATCGGGAATAACTGATTTTTGTTCTGGGGGGAGAAGGGTTTCAAATTTCAAATTTCAGTTTACGCTACTTAACTACTCGTTAGGACTCAGATTTTTAGATCAAAATTTAAGTTTAAGTCTAAGCTTTCGAAATCATTTAAAGAAATACAAAAAATAACGTTAAAAAATAGTTGTTTGTTACTCCAAAGTCTAAAGCGCCCCCTATCGGCATTTTTTGAAATTGAACTTTAAAATTTTATTTCAAGAAAATACTGGCATAAAGAAAATTTTTTGCAAAAACCGCAAACGAATCGACCAATTTTTCCATTTTTTATAATCTTTTGAAATTTCGGAACCTAAACTTTAATGCCCCCTATCTCCTTGGGAATACGTCTGGGACCCTTAGTCTCCTATTTAATATTATTTGTCTTTAAGTGTATTATAACCCCTTAAAGTTCTGCCCATCTTTTATGAATCACCCTGTATATTTACTAGCAGTTACCCGTGACTTCGTTCACATAACATTTAAAGAAGAAATAATTGACCAATCAAGCAAAAAAATTCGATGATGAAAAGCATGTGTAATTAACTTTTTATCGCGAATTTATGGTAAAAACTTCTGATAATCCCTATTTGCTAATTTGTTTGCTGGTTAAAATTTTCCTTTCAGCGATTAATACAACTAGATAGAAACATTCTTGAATTCTTTTGTTCAGCCCTGTAGTTTTCCAAGTGCCTTTAATACACAAAAGTATCTTTCTAAAATTTAGTTCAAACAAAAATATTTCTTATTACTACCTAAATTACATTTTCAAAAATTATCATCCGAAGACAACCTTGTATCCAGTTCTTTGCGGGACCCTGTTTATCATTTTATATATATACTACAAACATTTCTTAGTTTACTAAATGCAGTTCAAAATAAAAATGCATATTTTATTTTAAAACCACATTTAAGTAAATTACGCTCATATTCAGTTACCTTTCCGAGATCTTTTGTGTAACCCTGTATATCTAAATTTAACTATTTATACTATTACCATTTATATTCTCCATTTAATATGCATACATTTAGCGAAACTTAAAAGCACATATCATAATTCAAAATGCATTTCACCCATGCAACAGTCATCATCCATCATATACAGACTTCGAATAGAATATATAATATTTGAAATCTTTTGTGTGTCCCTGTAAATGCTATTCACTTCGTATTATGCATGAAATAACTCACATTAAGCCTCAGCAACGTATATCAATTTGATTACACATGAAATCGTTTACCATAATTAAAATATGTCGAAAACTGTTCCTCCCTTTATTCTTATGCAATGGAATTCTTCTGTGTAACCCTGTAAATGAATAATAAGTGTCCTTTTCACTACATACTTTACAAAATGCATATTTTAGTGCACTTTGTAAATGCATGTAAATTTGAATATGTTTCACAGGGTGTAACATCGTTAAATTTAATTAAAACGATTTTCCCCATAATGCCGTAATGTAAAGAAATTTTTTGACAATCCTTGTAAATAAACTAATGGTAGAAACTTTATTTTCAATAAGTATTCGTGCTAGGTAAACGTTAAGAACGTCCAAAAATTTCATGGAAATCGGAGTATATTTACGAAAGTTAGAAAGCGACCAGACAGACAGACAAACCGAAAGCATAATAACTTTTCAACTTTGTTCGAAAGCGTTAAAAAATCGAGCCAAAAATATATTAATCAGTAGTTTTATTTTCCACCTTTTCCCCACAAAAATTTCTTCCATTGATAATTATGAGTTTTGAATAAAAATATTCATTTGTATGCAACTTATAACTTATTAATTAATATAAGTAAAAAATATTTCTGATTCATTTTAAATATGACGTCATTATTTATCTCGCTCCATTAGCTACTGATATTCATACCCCTTGTATTTTGAACGACTGCTATAAAATACCTGTTTTATTTCAACTGTGACGTCACATTTTCATAAGTGAACCATTTTATTAAAAATATAATTCTTTTTCATTCTTTTTATTTTTAATTTATGTCGCCATATTTTACACAAAAATTTCCATTAATTAAACAAATATCCTTGTTAAATATTTTATAAAAAATACACCTTTTATTTTTATTTCAAACATGACGTCATAATTATTTTCTTTTAAATTATTTTATTATAGTTTTTCGCGTGGAATTTTTTTATTAAAAATTCATTGCCGCTGAAAAATTATTATTCCAATTTTTTATTTTCTTGGCAACAGGAAAGGAAAATGGTTAAATTTTATCTGAAAATGGCTATTGATTTTGTATGAAAAATAATTAAATTTTCAATTATTAAGAAAACTATTTGAATAAAATAAATAAAAATTAGCCTATGTTCATTCCACTCCTATAATCTATCCATATGCAAAGATTCAAAGACATTAATCCATCCGTTTTGAAGCCAAGTTCATTCCAAATTTTCGGACACACTTTCACATTTATAAAATATATATGGCTAATTCCATGGGTTCTGTAGTGTAAGTCACATAACTTATTAATTGATATGCTTGTTTGCCACCGTTATTTTCGAAAAGTCTGCTTAGCCTTATTCAATTAATGAGAATGTGCCAATAAAATTAATCACATTTTTTTCGCTCTATTATACTGGTAGCCAAAAATCGTAGCCTGTGACTTACACTACAAGTACTCATGGAAATAGCCATATAAGGATATTCTTTGATTATAAATACGCGATGTTAGAGATAATGACAGGTTCTCTTATTATCTCTAATATTTAATAAATATTAGAGATAATAAGAGATATTAGAATTAATTATTCTAATAATTATGCTATATTATCTTAATTTCTAAAAATCTCAGTCGGCTTCGCCTATAGCTGGAGGTAGATTTGGAAGATAAATGCTCTATAATTCAAAAAATAAATAAATGAAATAAAATAAAATATGATTAGAGACAAACCCAGTTTAGCAATTTTATTTAGACGCTTTTAGAGAATTTTTCATTTCATTTTTCCATAAAAGCGGGTTTTATCAAAATCATCTTAAGTGAAATTCAGCTTAAAATGAACACTTTGACAGTTTTTTTTAGATATATTCTGACTTTACGAATAAATCGACCAATATGGCACATTATATAGTTCCTAGATATAATAAACTGTCCATTGAATGCATTTGAGAACAAAATTGAATTTAAAAATGAATCAGAAAACAAGCAATTTGTAATTTAAATAAATCCTCAAATCTTCAATCATGTTCGCTTAGGGAAATTCTGTTCAAATTGCCCATTTCGACAGCATATTTTTGAAATACATTCTGCCTTTAAAACAAAGACTGATCAATACGGCACATTATACAGTTTCTAAATAAGAGAACCTGTCAATTAGATGCGTTTGAGATCAAAAATGGTTTTAAAATGAGTCAGAAAATAAACAATTTGTTATTTAAATACTTCTTCAATTTTCAATCACGATTGCTTCGGTAAGTTCTTTTCAAAATGGCTATTAAAGAGCATTTTTAAAAATATATCCTGCCTTTATGAAAAACCGCACAATACGTCACATTATACAGTTTCGAAATAAGGGAACCTGTGAATTATATGCGTTTGAGAGCATAAAATGGATTTAAAAATGCGTCAAAAAGTAAGCAGTTTGGAAAAGTAAGCAGCATATAAACATATTATATCTTTAGCAAAAAACTGGCTAATACGTCACATTATATAATTCCCAAATAATAAAACTTGTCGTTTGGATGCGTTTAAAATAAAAAATCCCTGTCGGCTGGGCCAATAGGCGGAGGTAGATTTCGAAGAGTGCTCATTTCAACAACAAAAAAAATATATGATTAGAGATAAACCCAGTTTAATAACTTCATTTGGCCGCTTACGAAAAGTTTTTAATTTCATTTTTCTGCAAAAACTGGTTTTATCAGAATTATCTTAAGAAATATTCAGCTCAAATGCCCATTTTGACAACATATTTTGAAATAAATTCTGAATTTATTAAAAAATTGACCAAAACAGCACATTATACAATTCCTAAATAACAAAAAACTGTCAGTTGAATGCATTTGAGAAAAAAATTAAATTTAAAAATGAGTCGTAAAATAACCGATTTGTTGTTTGAATACATCCTTAATTCTTTAATCCTGATTGCTTCGGAAAATTTTGTGCGAAATACTCACTTTGACAGCATTTTTAAAAATATATTCTATATTTATCAAAAAACTGGCCAATGCGTCACAGTATATAGTTCCTAAATAAGAGGATCTGTAAATTGGATGCGTTTGAGAGCGAAAATGGATTTTAAAACGAGTTATAAAAAACGCAATTTGCTATGTAAAAACTTCCTTAAATTTTCAAATCACGAAGACTTCGGGAAATTCTGTTCAAAATACCCTTTTTGATAGCCTTTTTCAAAATATATTCTGTCTTTATCAAAAAACCGATCAATGCATCACATTATATAGTTCTTAAATAAGAGGATCTGTAAATTGGATGCGTTTGAGAGCAAAAATGGATATTAAAACGAGTCAGAAAAAAACGCAATTTCTTATTTGAATCTTCCTTCAATTTTCAGACCCGATGACTTTCGGAAATTTTGTTCAAAATACCCTTTTTGGTAGCCTTTTTTGAAATATATTCTGTCTTTATCAGAAAATTGACCAATGCGTCACTTTATACAGTTTCTAAATAAGAGGATCTACCATTTGGATGCGTTTAAAATCAAAAATGAATTTAAAAATGAGTCAGAATATAAGCAGTTTGGATTTGAGGTTTTTTTCTCAAACTCCTATTTTTGTTTAATTTCTTTTTGCTATACGAATTGGTCCTATGAAAAACTTGTCAATATGAAAGTTGTAGATATTTTTAAGAAGATGTAAAATAAATTTAATCAGATTTGATATCTTAAAAATTAATGGAGTTATGGATTTTTCTCTTTTTTCAGCGCCCTTTTTCTTTTCGTTTTTAATTTTTTTCGTCGGTAAAAGTTGGTCCTATCAAAAACTTGTAAATACAAAAGTTTTGGATAATTTTAAGAACATTTACAAAAAATTTAGTTGGACTTGATATCTTGAAAACTGACGAAGTTATGAATTTTTTTCTCTCAAAACCCCTGTTTTTTTCGTCCCTTGAGCCCACTTCTAAATTTATCAGAAATTTGTCATGCATATACTTTTGGCCCATTTTTAAGAAGTAATATAAACTTTAAACCGATTCGATATCTACTTTAATTAAGAAGTTATGTCGTTTTTTCTGTTTTCACAAAAACGCCCCCTATTCCGACCCCCTTGGTCCGATTTTGCCCATTAACGAACTTAGCCAAGATTTTATTCCCTTTGATTTTATGTACCAGTTTGGTGGAGATTGGTGAAGAAATATAGAAGTTATCGTGTCCATAAAAAAGTGAGATATATAGATAGATAGATAGATATACACTATATTGCCATTGATTATTGGACACTTGCGATTTTAGACATTTTACTAAATATCTAGAAAAATACATGAGGAATCATCTCGAAACTCTTAGTGTATAAATATAATTGTATACGCCATACATCGCCGTGAAGATTTTTTACCGAAACTCCATAGGGGACCGTCAACAAATTAAAAAAAATGAATATCTTTTGAATAGCCCTGTCAAAACTAATGTAGCAAAAGTGCTCAAACTCTCGATTATGATTGAATGCCTTATTGTAATACACTGTGTTCATTTTTATGCAAATAGCATGCATACTCGCAGAGTAATTAAGGTTTTTATAAAAATGGTCCCAAATTTTTCCAAGTTTTTTCCTTATAATTTTCAGAGTTTTTAATATAAAATAATATTTTTTTTCAGAAAATAGGACAAATAACATTGCAAACAGTACCCTGTAATCAGAATTAAAAAATAGTAAAAATTGTATGAAAAATGAGTAGGTTTACTAAATAATTTTTTACTGCGCATGCGTCAAAGATATCAAAATTTCATTTGCATATTATGTTAGCTAAATGTATAGAGCAACTTTTGTAAAAGTCTCAAAATCATAGCTTGAAAATTCTGAAAGTAATCGTCTATAGAAAAAGGACAAAACCCATTGTTTCCAAAATGAAGCAAAAAAATGAGGGATTTTATCCAAATGTAGCAGTACATCCCGTATTGTGCATTCTATATTGACACTAATCAATGAATATATGGATACAACCCCTCTTGTTTTTGCTTCATTTTGAGAAAAACGGATTTTCAACTAATTCAATTGACGATTATTTTCAGAATTTTCAAGTTATGATTTTGTGACTTTCACAAAAGTTGCTCTATACATTCAACTAGCATAATATGCAAATGAAATTTTGATATCGTTGACGCATGCGCAGTAAAAAATTATTTAGTAAACCTACTCATTTTGTACAAAATTTTCATTATTTTTTAATTCTGATTACACGGTACTGTGTGCAATGTTGTTTGTCATATTTTCTGAAAAAATTATTATTTTATATTAAGAACTTTGAAAATTATAAGGAAAAAACTTGGAAAAATTTGGGACCATTTTTATAGATACCTTAATTACTCTGCGAGTATGCATGCTATTTGCATAAAAATGAAAAAGGCGTATTACAATAAGGCATTCAATCATAATCTAGAGTTTAAGCGCTTTTGCTACATTAGTTTTGACAGGGTTATTCAAAAGATATTCATTCTTTTTTAATTTGTTGACGGTCCCCTATGGAGTTTCAGTAAAAAATATTCACGGAGATGTATGGCGTATACTATTATATTTATACACTAAGAGTTTCGAGATGATTCCTCATGTATTTTTCTAGATATTTAGTAAAATGTCTAAAATCGCAAGTGTCCAATAATCAATGGCAATATAGTGTATAAACTGGTGCGATTGCAATAGGTAGTATTTCTTACGAAATCTACCTAAAATGAATTTAAAAATGAGTCATTATACAGGGTGTCGCTAAACTCACGGTATTTACGCTAGGGGGTGATAGAACACATCAAGACGAGTAATAGTAAATAGGAAACCAAGGGTCCCAAACGTTTTCCAAAGGAGATAGCCGCCTTTAAAGTTTGGGGTTTAAAATTTCAAATGCACATAAAAAACGAAAAAATTGGTCGATTGATTTGCGGTTTTCATTAAAACTATTCTTTATGTTAGTATTTTCATGAAAATAAATTATAAAGATAAATTCCGAAAAATGCCGATAGAGGGCGCTTTAGACTGAATTAAAGAAAAACTATTTTTTGCCGTGATTTTTTGCATCTCATTAAATGGTTTCGTAAGCTTAGACTTAAATTTTGACCTCAAAATCTGAATAGTTGGTAGTGGTTAAGTAGCACAAACTGAACTGTGTTCAGAGGGTTTTAATTTAAAATGATTATAAAATACGGAAAAATTGGTCGATTCGATTTGCGGTTTTCACTAAAACTATTCTTTATGTCAGTATTTTATTGAAAATGAATTATAAAGATAAATTTCAAAAAATGCCGATAGAGGGCGCTTTAGACTTTGGAGTAACGAACAACTATTTTTTACGTTATTTTTTGCATCTGATTAAATGTTTTCGTAAACTTGGACTTAAATTTTGAGCTCAAAATTTGAATAGTTGGAAGCCGTCAAGTAACACAAACTGAACTGTGTTCAGAGGGTTCAAATTTCAAATGATTATAAAAAACGGAAAAATTGGTCGATTCGTTTGCGGTTTAAAATAAAACTATTCTTTAAGTCAGTATCTTCTTGAAAATAAATTTTAAAGATAAATTTCAAAAAATTCCGTTAGAGGGCGCCTCAAACTTTAGAGTAACCAACAACTAATCTCAACTGTTATTTTTTGTATCTAATTAAATGTTTTCCAAAATTTAATAAATGATTTCTAAATCCTATTTTTGTGTAATTTATTTTTGCTATAACAATTGGTCTTATGAAAAACTTGTTAGTATAATAGTTGTAGATATTATTGAGAAGATGTAAAATAAATTTAATTAGATTTTATTGCTTAAGAATTGAATAAGTTATGGATTTTTTTCTTTTTCCACGCCCCTTTTTCTTTTCATTTTTCATTTTTTTTTTTTTTTTTTTTTTTTTTTTCATCGGTATAAGTTTGTCCTATCAAAAACTTGTAAATGCAAAAGTTTTAGATAATCTTAAGAATGTTTAAAAAACATTAATTGTATTTGATATCTTGAGAGTCGACGAAGTTAATTTTTTTCTACCAAAAACCCTGTTTTTTTCGCCCCTTGAACCCATTTTTAACTTAATCAAAAATCTGTCACGAATAAACTTTTAGAACCATTTTTTGAAGTAATATAAACTTTAAGTTGATTCGATATCTATTTAAGTTAAGAAGTTATCGCGTTTTGTCGGTTTTCACAAAAACCCTCCCTATTTCCCACCCCCTTGGCCCGATTTTGCCCATTAACGAACTCGACCGAGATTTTATGCCCCTTGATTTTATGTAAAAGTTTGAAGAAGATCTCAGCATAATTATGGAAGTTATCGTGTCTAGAAGAAAGCGATATACACGATAGATAGATAGATAGATAGATAGATAAATAGATAAAGATTTTTACTGATGGTAGTTTTGGGGTCTAGAGGTCATGATCGGCTTAGATCTCCAAATTTTTTTCAGAAAATGCAACATGGAAGAGAATGCATCAGGTATATTTCATACGAAATCTACCTAAAATGAATTGATTCAAATTCATTTGCTCTCAATTGATGCCAACCAATGTTGTGCGCACAAAAAAAAAGATTAAAAATAATGAACTGATTCAAATTTAATTGCTCAAACATTAGTCTAATTTACACGCAAATTCTAAAATTTTAAAGGAATCCGCCAAATCTATAGAAGTGAGCGAAGTTTACTAAAAACTAGTTCTTTTATTTATTTATTTATTAATATAAAAGAAGGTAAGTGTCTAAATTTGCAAAAATTTATGAACTAGTCATTAATTGCTGTGTTTCACAATTAAAATTGATATGATTGATTATAATATTTTTCATTGTTTCAAGATGAGTAGATGAGTTTATAGATTATAAAATCCAGTGCATAAATATATAAAAAAATGGTAATGTCGTATTTAACAACAACAACAAAAAGTTGATCTTTGTAAAATCAGGATATTAGTACAAGTGAAAAGAAAATATTACATTTACAACAGACGATGAACCTTCTAATAAGGGAACCTGACAATAACGGATTATTTCTTTCTATTTGGCGAACAAGGGTTGCCATATTAATTTTGAGGAAGCCAAAATCATAGTTCCATGCAATAACCCAGTTCAAGGTAAAATAATAGAATCCATCGAAATCATAGCACGTGAAAATAAACCATGTAATGATAATTTATCCTACAATATACCAAAAATATGGCATAACATCATAAAACCTTAAAATTTTTATTTCCTTGCAATATTTTAATTTTTACTCACGTGTAATTGGCAACATTTTTAAATTTTAATACTAGCCCTTCAATGACAAACTTCCTCTCTATGAGGAAGGATCATTCCATTTTTTCGCAGGTGGGGAAAGGTGGGAGGGAGTGATAGCGGCCGCTGCACGCGGTACGAAGAGAATGAATGTAGTACGATTTGTTTTGATTTGGCTCCATTTGATAATTTGATTAAGCCTGCGCTATGTCTAATGATTTTACAACCAAAAGGCCTTTTTCAAGGCCAACTTCGACTAATTTTGATGACGACTCGGAACAGAATTTGGCTAACGATTATAGGAATAAAACATTGACCTCAGAAAAAGATGTTGACGATTTGGAACGAACTTTGGCTAAAGATTGCATGAATACGGATAATGTATTGACGCCGATGGATAATATTGACCAGGACTCGTCATCTTTGGTTTAATTTTTCTTTTGAATTTTTCCATAAATTAGTATTTCATGATTATTACTTAGGATGTATCTGCTTACAAAAAAAAAAAAAAAAAAAAAAAAAAAAAAAAAATCAAAACAATTTGAAAGCTTGTAAATAAAGTTGGACGATTATTAATTTATCTTCTTTTTTTGAGAGGAGAGGGGAGGGGAGGGGAGGCACTAATGACACAAATTTAAGATATAAAGAATTATGAAATCTAATACAAAAAAATTTCAGTAATATGGCTTTAGATATGTTACTTACTTTTATTTTTCGCCAATTTTAAGATTGTTTAAAGTTAAAGAATTATGAAACCGAATAAGAAAAAATTTTAATAATCTGCGTTACGTTACTTTTACAATACGTTATTTTTATTTTTCGGAAAAAAAAAAAAAAAAAAAAAAAAGCAATCTTGCTCTAATTTTTTTTTTTTTTAATTTTAATAAGGAGAAGGAGCACTGCACTTAAACTAGATAAAATTAGTGAGATTTCAATTTTAAAAATCCGATTTCAATTATAAAAATTTATTTTATTTTAATAACCAAATAATTAATTAAACATAAAACAAAAATGACATCTTGAGTGTTTCGCTAATATATTTTAATTTCAAGTTGATAGATGAAGCCACTATTTCAATTAACTGCTCTACCTTTCTGTACCGATCACTCCCTCCTACCTTTCCCCACCTGCTAAAAAATGGAATGATCCTTCCTCATAAAGAGGGAGTTTGTCATTGAAGGGCTAGTCGTTTACATCTTGTTCGAGAGATATTTCTACTAAATTAAAAATTAAATGAATTAAAATTACTAGCCCTTCAATGACAAACTCCCTCTTTATGAGGAAGGATCATTCCATTTTTTAGCAGGTGGGGAAAGGTAGGAGGGAGTGATCGGTACAGAAAGGTAGAGCAGTTAATTGAAATAGTGGCTTCATCTATCAACTTGAAATTAAAATACATTAGCGAAACACTCAAGATGTCATTTTTGTTTTATGTTTAATTAATTATTTGGTTATTAAAATAAAATAAATTTTTATAATTGAAATCGGATTTTTAAAATTGAAATCTCACTAATTTTATCTAGTTTAAGTGCAGTGCTCCTTCTCCTTATTAAAATTAAAAAAATAAAATTAGAGCATGATTGCTTTTTTTTTTTTTTTTTTTTTTTTTTTTTTTTTCCGAAAAATAAAAATAACGTATTGTAAAAGTAACGTAACGCAGATTATTAAAATTTTTTCTTATTCGGTTTCATAATTCTTTAACTTTAAACAATCTTAAAATTGGCGAAAAATAAAAGTAAGTAACATATCTAAAGCCATATTACTGAAATTTTTTTGTATTAGATTTCATAATTCTTTATATCTTAAATTTGTGTCATTAGTGCCTCCCCTCCCCTCCCCTCTCCTCTCAAAAAAAGAAGATAAATTAATAATCGTCCAACTTTATTTACAAGCTTTCAAATTGTTTTGATTTTTTTTTTTTTTTTTTTTTTTTTTTTTTTTTTTTTTTTTTTGTAAGCAGATACATCCTAAGTAATAATCATGAAATACTAATTTATGGAAAAATTCAAAAGAAAAATTAAACCAAAGATGACGAGTCCTGGTCAATATTATCCATCGGCGTCAATACATTATCCGTATTCATGCAATCTTTAGCCAAAGTTCGTTCCAAATCGTCAACATCTTTTTCTGAGGTCAATGTTTTATTCCTATAATCGTTAGCCAAATTCTGTTCCGAGTCGTCATCAAAATTAGTCGAAGTTGGCCTTGAAAAAGGCCTTTTGGTTGTAAAATCATTAGACATAGCGCAGGCTTAATCAAATTATCAAATGGAGCCAAATCAAAACAAATCGTACTACATTCATTCTCTTCGTACCGCGTGCAGCGGCCGCTATCACTCCCTCCCACCTTTCCCCACCTGCGAAAAAATGGAATGATCCTTCCTCATAGAGAGGAAGTTTGTCATTGAAGGGCTAGTAATCTAGATTAAGAGAAACGGATAGTTTAGCGAACAAGGTACAAATCCATCTCGTTGGTTTTAGCGCTGTTCCCGAGGCGAGATTGACCAATCACAAGGCTGCATGGGATGTTATTTTATGCTTCATTCACCGTATTCAAGTGCAACTGCTAATAGAGGATTTTTTTACTGCTGGTCGTTTGATATCTTTGTAGATTAATGGTGCTTCTTCAATTTTCTAGAGAAATGGTAAAGTGAATGTCAAATATACATTCAACGCATCATTATTTTACAGAAATTTTTAACAGTGCATTTTCAACCTATAAATGTAAAAATTGAACAATTTTTTTCCCTAGAGAGTAATAGAAAACTCAGTAAAAAGAAAACACAAATTTTACAAACTTTGATTTTGAAAATTTATGTCTCTCAGCTTTTAGATTCAGAGAAAACAAGACTGAGTACAACCCTATGGAAAATGTACGATCTTTAAGACCCAATTTCTCACTGAATTATGTTTAAGCATTGTGACAGGCAGTTTTTTCTACGACTAAGCCTTTTTATTTTAGAACAATGGAAATATTTGAAAAGAGTTATTTTTTCTAAAGTTTTTTTTTTTTTTTTTTTTTTTTTTTGAATTGATAACCACATAGCCTGTGTCGGATCGAATGGAATTGATTTCTGGGACTGAGTTTCATTTTTTCTAGAAAACTGGGGAAATATTCTTGCCCGATCCTAATCCTGCAAGCATGAAAATCATTGATCTGTTCCTGCGAGACCCGTGCAAAAATCGGTTTAAGAAACAACTTCCTTCAGTCAATTTGTTTTACCGAAAATATAAATATTTTTAAGCCACGATCACTTCACATTTAAAAGTCCTTTAAAATGTTTATACGGATGAAGATACAGTACTGTAAAACCTGTTAAATGAAACAATGTTTGACAAAATTCTGATAAAACGAATTTTTTTTAATCGGTCCAAATTGGATATAACAATCCGCTTGTAAAAAGCATAATACATTTGCTAGAAACGACAAACCTGTTAAAGAAGGAATTTAACAAAGATTTTTCTCTCTCCTATTTGATTCCGTCTTAAAAGGTTTTTCAGCATAATTTTTTTCTTCTTATCAAGTCTCTAAGTCGTATAAAAGAACTATTGATATTAAAAATTATTTAGATATTTTCATAGAAATAGATATTCATTAAAATATATATGCAGTTTATAAAAGACTCATCAATATTTTAAATCCACATTCTATGACTTATAGAATTAAAAAAAATTAAATTTTATACAATAAAATTTTTTATGGAGAAATTACATAAGAAAGAGAAATAATCCTAATAACTAATAATAACACATTGCTCAGTGGTGCACAAAATAGTAATCTTTATATATAAAAATCTTCTGTGCGTGTGTATGTAACTGAACTCCTCCTAAACGACTAGACCGATTTTAATGAAATTTTGTGTGTGCGTTCCAGTGGATTCGAGAATGGTTTAGATTCACATTTCATCGAAATTGATTCAGTGCTTTTTTAGTAATTAGGCAAAAACTAATAGTTAGTGATTTTTCGCTAATTAAAAATGCTATAAATATAAAAGAAAGTCTGGATTTCGTATTAATCACAGCACAAAAAAATCTACCGAACCAAAAATCTTGAAAATTGGGGTAAAAATATTTCTTATAACATCGGGTGTCGCTAAGAAGGGATTTTCGAAAATCCCTCCCCTAAGGAGGGTAAAAAAAAGAACGAACTTTAAAAAAATTCCTTTAAAATCGGCTTTTGTAGATATCTTTCAACTGATAACATATTTTAGTGAATTTTTTCATTCTGAATCGAATGGTACTAAGCAAATTCGTTTAAATCCAGTAGTTCGTGAGATAATTCACATTTTTCTAATTTGGCAATGTCTTCGGCGCAAAAACCTGAAATTTTCAATTTTTATCTATATATATAAAAGAAAGTCTGGATTTCGTATTAATCACAGCACAAAAAAAATATACCGAACCAAAAATCTTGAAAATTGGGGCAAAAATACTTTTATAACATCGAGTGCCGCTAAGAAGGGATTTTCGAAAATTCCACCCTCAAGAGGAGTAGGAAAAACAACGAACTTTTAAAAAATTCCTTAAAAATCGGCTTTTGTAGATATTTTTCTACTGATAACATATTTTAGTGCATTTTTTCATTCTGAATCGAATGGTACTAAGCAAATTCGTTTAAACCCAGTAGTCCGTGTGATAATTCACATTTTCCTAATTTGGCGATATCTTCGGCGCAAAAAACTGAAATTTTCAATGCTCATCTTTATATATAAAAATCTTCTGTGCGTGTGTATGTAATTGAACTCCTCCTAAACGACTGGACCGATTTTGATGAAATTTTGTGTGTGCGTTCCAGTAGATTCGAGAATGGTTTAGATTCCCATTTCGTCGAAATTGATTCAGTACTTTTTTAGTAATTAGGCAAAAACTAATAGTTAGGGATTTTTCGCTAATTAAAAGTGCTATATATATTAAAGAAAGTGAAGATTTCGTATTAATCATAGCACAAAAAAATCTACCATACCAAAAATCTTGAAAATTGGGGTAAAAATACTTCTTATAACATCGAGTGCTGCTAAAAATGGATTTTCGAAAATTCCACCCCTACGATGAGTAGAAAAAAGAACGAACTTTTAAAAAATTCCTTAAAAATCGGTTTTTATAGTTAATTTTCATCTGATAATATATTTTAGTGTATTTTTTCATGCTGAATCGAACGGTACTAAGCAAATTTGTTTAAGTCCAGTAGTTCGTGAGATAATTCACATTTTCCTAATTTGGCGATATTTTCGGCGCAAAAACCTGAAATTTTCAATGCTTATCTTTATATATAAAAATCTTCTGTGCGTGTGTATGTAACTGAACTCCTCCTAAACGACTAGACCGATTTTAATGAAATTTTGTGTGTGCGTTCCAGTGGATTCGAGAATGGTTTAGATTCACATTTCATCGAAATTGATTCAGTACTTTTTTAGTAATTAGGCAAAAACTAATAGTTAGTGATTTTTCGCTAATTAAAAATTCTATAAATATAAAAGAAAGTCTGGATTTCGTATTAATCACAGCACAAAAAAATCTACCGAACCAAAAATCTTGAAAATTGGGGTAAAAATACTTCTTATAACATCGATTGCCGCTAAGAAGGGATTTTCGAAAATTCCTCCCCTAAGGAGGGTAAAAAAAAAGAACGAACTTTAAAAAAATTCTTTTAAAATCGGCTTTTGTAGATATTTTTCAACTGATAACATATTTTAGTGCAATTTTTCATTCTGAATCGAATGGTACTAAGCAAATTCGTTTAAATCCAGTAGTTCGTGAGATAATTCACATTTTCCTAATTTGGCAGTGTCTTCGGCGCAAAAACCTGAAATTTTGAATACCTATCTTTATATATATAAATCTTCTGTGCGTGTGTATGTCACTGAACTCCTCCTAAACGACTGGACCAATTTTAATGGAATTTTGTGTGTGTGTTCCAGTGGATTCGAGAATGGTTTAGATCAGGGGTGCACAACCTTTGGCCCGCGGGCCACAATTATACCACTATTTTTATGCGGAATAATTTTCCTTATAGTAATGACAGAAACTTTGCTATTAAAGAAAAGAAACTACACTTTTCAAATATTCTGGTGTCAACCGATTTTCTGGTAAAAAGGTTGTGCATCCCTGGTTTAGATTCTCATTTCATCGAAATTGATTCAGTACTTTTTAGTAACTAGGCAAAAACTAAGAGTTAGTGATTTTTCGCTAATTAAAAGTGTTGAATAAGTTCGATGAATAGAGTGCGGACGCAATGTCCGAGCGGTCTAAGGCGCAGGATATAAGCTGTGCTTCTCGAAGAAAGAGATCGCGTGTTCGAACCCCGCTCCTGTCAAACGTGTATGTTTTAGAGTAATATAGCCTGTATTATAATTTTGATTAACTGACTTCAGAAATCGTTAACTTTTAACAAAAAAGAGAAAAATAAACTTTTCTATCAAAAATTGAACCGACTTCAAAAAATACTGAAGAGTGAAAAATAATTTCCTTACATAATTGTAATAAGAAATTAAATTAAGAGCGTAGTTTTATCATGCGTATTACTATATTTAAGTACATTTATTTGATTTTCTGGTGTCGGTGCCAGGAAGGACAACGTCTGTTGGTGACAGGACAACGTCTGTCGGGTCCGCTAGTTTTAATATACATTAGTACATATTAAAATAAAATAAAATTTTCAACGTTTCGCGCCGTCTTCTGCGGGCGTCTTCAAGAAAATATGAAATGGAAGGACTACGTTTGCATACTAGCCCTTCAATGACAAACTTCCTCTCTATGAGGAAGGATCATTCCATTTTTTCGCAGGTGGGGAAAGGTGGGAGGGAGTGATAGCGGCCGCTGCACGCGGTACGAAGAGAATGAATGTAGTACGATTTGTTTTGATTTGGCTCCATTTGATAATTTGATTAAGCCTGCGCTATGTCTAATGATTTTACAACCAAAAGGCCTTTTTCAAGGCCAACTTCGACTAATTTTGATGACGACTCGGAACAGAATTTGGCTAACGATTATAGGAATAAAACATTGACCTCAGAAAAAGATGTTGACGATTTGGAACGAACTTTGGCTAAAGATTGCATGAATACGGATAATGTATTGACGCCGATGGATAATATTGACCAGGACTCGTCATCTTTGGTTTAATTTTTCTTTTGAATTTTTCCATAAATTAGTATTTCATGATTATTACTTAGGATGTATCTGCTTACAAAAAAAAAAAAAAAAAAAAAAAAAAATCAAAACAATTTGAAAGCTTGTAAATAAAGTTGGACGATTATTAATTTATCTTCTTTTTTTGAGAGGAGAGGGGAGGGGAGGGGAGGCACTAATGACACAAATTTAAGATATAAAGAATTATGAAATCTAATACAAAAAAATTTCAGTAATATGGCTTTAGATATGTTACTTACTTTTATTTTTCGCCAATTTTAAGATTGTTTAAAGTTAAAGAATTATGAAACCGAATAAGAAAAAATTTTAATAATCTGCGTTACGTTACTTTTACAATACGTTATTTTTATTTTTCGGAAAAAAAAAAAAAAAAAAAAAAAAAGCAATCATGCTCTAATTTTATTTTTTTAATTTTAATAAGGAGAAGGAGCACTGCACTTAAACTAGATAAAATTAGTGAGATTTCAATTTTAAAAATCCGATTTCAATTATAAAAATTTATTTTATTTTAATAACCAAATAATTAATTAAACATAAAACAAAAATGACATCTTGAGTGTTTCGCTAATGTATTTTAATTTCAAGTTGATAGATGAAGCCACTATTTCAATTAACTGCTCTACCTTTCTGTACCGATCACTCCCTCCTACCTTTCCCCACCTGCTAAAAAATGGAATGATCCTTCCTCATAAAGAGGGAGTTTGTCATTGAAGGGCTAGTATCTAGATTCACGAATGGCAACATATCAGTGCTTGTTTGGCTTTGGCGGGCAAGGATGAATTGTGTTCTCGTCTCCCGGTCCCGGCATGTGCGTGAAAAAAGTAAGTTCATTTATGCTTTTATATGTATTTTACGCGATTTATTTTTATATTATTAAATGTTTAAAAATCTAATTTAGATTGCCTCGTATATTGTTCTATATATCGTTTAAAATTCTGTGAAAATTTCTTGAATGTCATCCTTATAGCTTAAGAATCTGCGATGTGTTTTGCCATACTCAGGGATGGGGAAATTCATTATTTTACTCTCTACAAGCGAGAATTTCTGATAATAAATTTTTATAGAATTTGTTTTTCTATAACTGCAGGCTATAAACTATGCCATATTGGGAAATGTAACTATGAAATTTGTTAAATATTGTTGAATAATTAATATAATGTAAAAAAAAAAAAAAAAAAACTAGAATAAAATAATAATAATTAATATAAAAAAAAATATTTTTAATGAAATTTCTTAAAGGGGTCCACAACTGGCACATTTACTCTATCTGTTATTTAAAATTAAATTTTGATTCATATATTGGGAAATGAAACTATAGGAGTTGTTAAATATTGTGGATTGATTAATTTAATATCGGAAAAAAGAAATATGTATAGCTGTTTGAAAATAAATTCCTTAAGTGTCTCCATTACTGGTACATCTACTCTTAAATATATATATATATATATAATCTGATTTTTTAAAATTGTTAACTTGAGATTATTATAAATGTTTTCACACTTAATTTAAATTAGAAACTAAAACACATGCTTAGTATAAGAGCATAATAAAAAATTATACGTGGTCGATGTGCCAGCTGCCAGTGTAATGGGCAGTTCTTGATGCTTTTGGAACATAAAAAAATAACTATTAAATATTTAGCTTTAAATATGTTTTTATAACTCTCTCTTGCACGTTTTATATATTTGGGTTATTGTTGAAATTTTTAGTCAAACCAGTCAGAAAGCAGAAAATAATGTTTCAAAGCTCCACTGTTTGTTAGTGAAAATCTTAAAGAAAATTCTAAGGGCTGACTTTAGTAAATTTGTATATTTATTTTCTTGCAAAATTTGAACATTTTTTTGCTTGAGTAACAATGGAAATGTTTGAATTTTATTTACCAATAGCAATTTACAAATTTTCATTTATTTTTAAGGTGTTAAGAGAAGGGGGGGGGGAGGATGTCCATTATTGGGATTCTTAATAAGTTATTTTCCAGTTATGGACATTTCATGTAGACATTGCTAAAAATTCAATTTTATTTTAATGTTTATAGAGCAAAAAATATTTTGACTTAACAGAAATCTTAAATGATCAAATTTAATTTTTAAATTACATTTACCAAAATGTAATAATCCCAAAACTTGTATGAATAGCTGATTATAAATTATTTTATGTGGTTAGTAAAATTTCAATATTTTATTTATTTGTTTTTAATGTATATAACTCTGTCTTGCATATCTTATGATCTGACAATCAAACCAGTCATGAAGCAGAAAATATTCTTTCAGGGCACAGTGTAAGAGAGGCTCATAAGGTGTAATCCGTCCCCATTTAAATAAAAACAATTAAGTTACACAAACTATTTATAGTCTATTTTGTATTTTAAATATTTTTCTATTCCCCCCCCCCCCAAAAAAAAAAAAAAAAAAAAAAAAAAAAAAAAAAAAAGTTATGAAGTAACCATAAAGCAACTAAATCTGCAGATTTAGTGGTCTCAAACATCAGTTCTGTGTTTTATTTTGAAATTATTGTATTTGGTATTTAAAATATTCAACTTGCAGTATAATTTATTTTACATATGTAATATTAACTATAAATGGTGTATAAAATTTTCTATGAAAGGTTAATTGATAAAAAAAAGTGACACGATAATATTCCAAAAATTATTAATATTATTACCCTTTAGGTACCCTATTGTCTCAATAATTTGATAGTGAAATTGCCTTACATTTTGTAAAACTATCCATCTAAAATTATTAAAATGTTTATCTTCTGATAATTATAATAATTGTTGCAAATGCGAATGATTATTAAATCTGCAGATTTGTGGCCTCAGACATCATTCCTACATTTCTTTTTTAAATTATTTTATTAAGTGCTGAAAATATTCCTTTCACAGTACATTTCTTTAAGATTTGTAATATTTATTATTATAAATTATCAAGTAGTCTGTGGAAGTTTAATTCTTAAAAATAGTGAGATGAAACTATACACTAATATTCCATAATTTATTATTTACTTTTTTTTACCTTTTACTGTTTCAATAATTTGATAGCAGTTATCGCCTGATATTGCCCTAGTATTTTAAACTATTTATCTACAGCAGGGTTGGCAAGAAACTAATTTCTTTTTTTGTTTAAACCAGGTCCCCCCCCCCTCTGTTTTGTTAACTAATTACAAGTGCAATCATATTTATTGATAAAAATGTACACTATTGGATTATAAGTTGTGTAACTTCATTTAAAACTAATTTAGATTAAATAATTACAGTGAATTAATATAGAAAATTGAAAAAAAAAATCGAATTTTAATTTAAATACTCTTATGCTCGAAGAATAATATGTTCTACACAGTGAAACATTGACACTATAAAAGTCTTTATAAACAATCTTTTGATCTACATCTACCCTGTACTGTTTATTAAACAAGCAGAAAATATATCAAGTTTGTTTTTATTCAAAGTTGGCAAAAAACCTGTTTTTTTTTTTTTTTTTTTTTTTTAAACCAAATTCTTTTAAAAATATCCTTTCTTATTACATATACGTATGCATATTTATTGATAAAATTAGACAATGTTGGATTTAATTAGTGTAACTTCATTTAAAATAATTTAAATTAAATAATTTTAGTGAATTTACGTAGAAAATTGAAAAAAAAAATCATATTTTAATTTAAACTGTATAAGCAAGCAGTTTTATGTCCAAAAAATAAACTACTCTACACAGAGAAACATTGACACTCTGAAAATATTTTTAAACAATCTTTTGATAACTAATAATGAACATTTGGATGCAGTTTGATAAATATAATATTCTTTTCCATGGTTATTCCAATAATAACCTTAAAAATTCTTCTTGGGTTTGTTTTTTGAATGACAATTTGAAGTCAACCTTTTTGGTCATTAGATTCATCAGATAATGCAAAGAAAAAAATTTTGTTATTAAAATGCTATAAACTAGCACCCAATCTTTGAATACTCTCTTATTCAACTTCACATTTTGATTTTAAACCAGGGTTGCAAAAAAGCTGGCTAAAATTAAAAAGCCAGTATGGTGGCTTTCATTAGTTTTAACCAGCTTTTTTTTTTTTTTTTTTTTTTTTTTTTTTTTTTTTTTTTTTTTTTTTTTAACATTATTGGCTTTTATACCATGAAACATTTTAATTGTAACCTACACATTATTTAGTATTTTCTAAGTAGTTTTAATAATGTTTAACTGAATTTAAGTTTAATAAATCTATATATTAAAATGGAAAATTGAAATTTTAATTATGATTCATTATGAAAAATTGGGTTAACCCAATTTCTCAATAATGAAGATATTAATACTAGAATAACACATTGGTGGAGTTGCTAGTAGTTTATAGTCAGAATTGCAAGTATGTCAGTATGTGCTAATTTATAAAATGGCCATACCAAGTCCTTTTTTCTGATTTACATTGATCTTTAATCCTACCCTTGTTTTTCCATTTTTATTGCTTTGTAAAATTAAAGAGAAAAATGGCTACTAATTACACATTTTATTACTAATTTTAAGCGTTACTCCTTTCCTCTCTGCCCCTTGTATGAAAAAAATAAGCAAACGATAGACCCCTCCCAATTGCTTATGTAAGATTTTGACATATTAACATCAAAATTGTTTGTCATACAAAATTAGATATAAATTTATGTTATTAATCCAGCAAATTTATATAAATAAATATATATATATAGGCAGGGGTGGGGAAATACATCATTTTGCTCGCCATTGGCGAGTGGATTTTCTCACAAGGCGAGTGCATTTTTAGTTTTTGAAAAACTGTGGGCAATAGGCACATTATCAGAAACATTTCTTAATTTAGATATTTTAACTTTCCAAATTTTTACAGTGTAAATATGGCATTATGTTCTATCTAATATTAATCTTACCTCTGTTATGTATAATTCCTAATATTATAGAAAAAAGAATTATGAAAGTGCATTTTATTAATAGTAATTTTGTCTGTAATCGCGTGCGATTTTGTCATAACTGTTTTCAACAGCGTGTGTGTTGCATCTTGCGGGCTGGTGAAATAATTCCTTGGCTGGTAAGAATATGGAAAAATTCCCCACCCCTGTATATAGGGGTTGTGGTATCGAACAATAACAAAATCAGTTTAATAGGTTGTCACTTATTAAATTAAACAGCTCATAGAATACAAAATAGTTTTTAATGCATTATTATTTATAATCTTTAAACGAAAAAGAAAAAAAAAAACTAAAAATACAAGTTTTTAATTTATTTAGGTACATACCTAAAAATTTAAACCAGAGTCATAGCAATATGTGTTCAGCATTTGCATTTCTATTCTGGTTGTCTTGATCTTTGAATCAATGTTTCTGCATATTGTCTATTATTATGTTTTCAATGTAGTGACAATCTAGAATGTTCATTTTCAACTCTTATTTATGCTCCATATCTTTTTTCTGAAGTAATTCAACATCTGCAGAACAGTCATTCAAGTAATGATCTTTTGATTTTTATTAACTTATAGTTTATTCAAAGCCTAATGCTTATATAAGAATTCTCGTGTCCCCCCCCCCTCCCCCCACTTATCTGCAAAAATAAGCTGACACTGGACCCCCTCTTCCCTTTACTGCTTATGTAATTCTTAAATGACCTCTGATATCATGTAATCCTGTCAACTCCCCCCCCCCTCCTTTCTTAATGGTATCATTATCAATGTCTAAAATTACTTTTATTTTTGCTGCTGTTTTTTCATTTGATCAATGTGATACACAGATATAATTATGCATTTATTATTTGCATACTTCATTGATTCAAATGAAAAGAAGCGAGTAAAATATAATTATGTATGAATAATTTTATATCATATACTATTTAAAAGAAATATATACTATTTTAAACAATTTAATTGCGCTTTTGCCTTTTGTTACATAATGCATTCAACAATAACAACCTTCTTACACCTACCTGGGGGGGGGGGGGCAGGTCTGTAGCTAGAAGTGAACCATGGGGGGGGGGGGGCTCATATATTTTTTTTCTCTCTCTCTAATGCAGAAAGTTAAATTAATGCATATTCACATTGTATAAGTACTATCTTTCTTATTAAACTGTTGTAATAACTTCATCTTATGCTAAGAAAAGTATAGGATGATGAAAATTTTGAGTGTATAATTGGTGCAAAATTAAACATCTGTTAGCTTCAAATGTACAAATAGGATGTGTAAATGTTAAAATACTATTTTTAGATACAATTTAGTAACTGCAAAACTGTGAAAAAGTCTCAAAACTAAATTAGAATTTTGAACAGAATTTCATTTGAATTTTAGGAACAGAAATTCATTTAGTGACCTTGGAATCTTTTCCAGGGGGGGGGGGGCTCAAAATATTTTAGGGGGGGTTGAGCCGCCCATAGCGCCCCCTTAGCTACAGGCCTGGGAGGGATAGTAGGCAGGATTTTTTTTTTAAACATTTCCCAACATTGTTTTCTATTTTCAAGTTACAATAAACATTTTTCGCAAGACTGCATCTCATCACTGAAGTATCTGCTTCTTTTCTTGTTTTGCCTCCTATTGAAAATACAGTTTATCTGGGCATTAGTGATTTTCTGATGCAGAGAAGTAAATGGTAGCTCAGTATTGTATAGCAAGTTTTAATAATTTGTTGGAAGCTTATAATGATTATAAATTATTAAAGTAATTCCATTTATAGTTTTCAGAGCATTTTTTGAATTTTAGTGTGCCTGTGTGGGGGGAGGGGAGGAGAGGAGAATATAAGAAAATTTTTTACTTGTCATCAGTATTTAGGAAATTTGAGTGTAGAGTGATGCAATATTTGTTTAACTCACAGCATCTCCACTAAGCACTACACTGCTAGATTAGTATTTTCGTGAAATGCACATAGAAAAATCAGGGAATTTCATTGCTGTATGATTAGCAACCCTGATGCATAACCATATGACATAAAAATAGGAATGCCAAATGTTGGAAGTATTCCACCACATTTCTGATTTAGATAAGATAATTTTATAGTCATTTAAAAGTTTTAATTACTTTGTATTTTGATAAGAACAGATTACAAACTATGTTGAAATTTTGAAGCAAATAACTAGTCACAAATAAAAAGAGAGATTTTTGGTTTGGATCAAGCATGATAATGATATGAAAAGACAAATTACCATTCTCTCTAGAGATACTTTAAGACATCTTGTGCCAGGTTACCCCCTCCCCCCCTCTTCCCTAAAGTGATAACATATATTATATATACCAGCCCCTTATCAGTCTGTTCATGTACTTGCTTTTAATTGTTCATCTGTTTCTTTTCAGGGTTTAATTGAAGTTTTTTGATGTCCTGCTTTTTGATATATCTGATGCCTGCCATTCTGATGTTTTCATAACAAGAAATCTGGTATCATACTTTCAATTCTCATAGTTACATATTTGAAATTTTGCCAAAGATACATTGTATTTCTATTTAATTACATGATTTGCTAGTTTAAATAATTATTAGCTTGATTTTAATGAATTAATTTTTTTTTCATTTGATTTAAATCTATAGTTTGAATAAGTTGTTTTATATAGAATTTAGATCAAGATTTGTTAAGAAAATTGTGTTTGACTATAAATATCTTGCACATTTTAGGAATAGAGGACATAAGAAAGCAGGCATAAGTCCATCCTTTTAAAGCTTTTATATATATATATACAGTAAAGCATCGTTTATACGACGATCACTTATACGTCGTTTACATTTATACGACGTTTTAATGTGGTCCCGATTCATTCCTATTCGTTTTAATGTAAAAATATATCTTTTATACGACGCCCAAAATCGTTTATAGGTCGATTTTTCGATTTTGTATAGGTTTATTTTTGCTTATTTTTCTTGTATATTTTACAAACGATCGGAAGTTAGCAGCTATGAATGACACCAAAGAGTGCGTTTAAATGCACTCCACATTATAAAAATGAGGGCTGGTGTTCGATTAGGCTGAAAAATCAGCTTACATGTAACAGATTACACTGGGAGGGGTCATTCTTTTGTCGGGATGGTCAGCTTTCCCGACCTGTTTTAAGTTGCAAATAGACTATCCTTCTTACTGTTGTCCTTATTTTTGACTTTTAGTAGCCAAGCAGGGTTTTTAATCTTTGATTTTAAATGGAAAGGAAATGATGTAGTGCAAATGAGGAACCTTTCGGTGAAACATAAATAAAGGTGAGCATATTTAAATTGCTTACTAATACCCTCCCCCTCCCCCGTTTTGTTGTTGTTGTTGTAATTTCTTTATTTTGGTTTGTTTTATTTACAAATTCATGCAAAACATCACGTTAAACATTAAAATTACTCAAAAACAAAATTAATTCTATTTTTGGAAGTGAAAATCGATTATACGTCGTTATCGTTTATGCGACGTTTTTCGGTAGTCCCTTCGGCGTCGTATAAACGATGCTCCACTGTATATATATATATATATATATATATATCAAGTATTGAATTTTAAAATTAAAGTGCTAATAGAGAACTTAAGCTAAAATATGTTAAATGGTTAATGCTATTTATACTTATCTATTTGACTATTAATTAATATCTAAAAATTTATTAAGAAATATTTAGATGTGTAATTTTTAAGTTATTACTAGAACAGTTTACTTTCTACTAGGATAAGAAAATTTGTTGGGTAAGGTCTTTTGTAATGAATTTTTTAATAATTTAAAATTTGACTTTTTGTTAACATGCTAAGATATGATTTCTTTCTATTGATTGTTATAAATAAACCATCTAAATTTATAAATTAAATTTATGCATAATTTTTTGTGTATGATTCAAAAAAGCAGATGTCTTTTATTGACAACTAAAAATGTTTTCTGGCTATCTATGCATACAAATGTATATGCATGAATGAAAGTGGAAAAGATCTAGATTTTTTTATTTTATTTTTAAAAATTAATAATATAAATGTGGTGGATCGAAATTAAAATGGAGTTCTACTGGTGTATCTTCCAAAAGTTTATTAACTTTTTGAGATCTAGAAAATTGTGCTTTGTAATGTTAAATTCACACCAGAATTTTTTAATAATATTTTTCAATAATAAAAAAAGAAGCAATTTTACAGCTTTGTTCACTGATGTTATAAAAGTATAATTTGTTCAAAAATTCTGGTATAAATTTTGATTAAATTTAAATGGAATAAAAACTATCTCACATTATAAAAGGTTAAAATATAAATCCCTATATATGATTAATAAAATACTCTTGATTAAATTTAAAATAATGATTGATAATTTCTCAACATTAATGCGTGGAAATTTTTTCAGAGAGAAAATTCACCTTGAATATATTTCAAATGAAAATCAAATTTTGAATTGCTTAAAAGGCGCAAATGCCAACTTAGTGAAAAAGGTTTCATGTCGGGAATCGAACCCGGGCCATCAGTATAGCACACTGATGTTCTACCGACTAAACCACAAGGAACTTTTCGCTATTACATGTTGGCAAGGCTACAAACGCAGCACAAGATGGAATACAATCTGCGAGCCACCGATCTGGGGCAATCACGAAACTCAAATTAATCCAGCATCGAATGAATATCGAAGATTCAACGATCAAACATTGATTGATTCAATCGATGCCGGATTAATTTGAGTTTCGTGACTGTCCCAGATCAGTGGCTCGTGGATTGTATTCCATCTTGTGCTTCGTTTGTAGCGTTGCCAACATGTAATAGCAAAAAGTTCCTTGTTGGGTGTCGTTCCATGTGGTTTAGTCGGTAGAACGTCAGTGCGCTATACTGATGGCCCGGGTTCGATTCCCGGCATGGAATCTTTTTTACTAAGTTGGCATTTGCGCCTTTTAAGTAATTCAAAATTTGATTTTCATTTGAGATTTCTCAATATTTTAATCAAAATTTATTTAATTGCTGTTTTTATTCCCAAGTACTTGGATTTTGAAACCAGTTATGTTGAAAGCAAGCACACATTGACATCTATTTGCAACAAAATGTGGATCAGTAACTATCCCTAAACAGATTTACACATGGTTGGAATGCCTTCAACTTTGAAGGTCTGACAAAACTCAATAGAACATGGTGATCACATACATTCAAACTTAGACCTTTTAAAAGAGCCGTCAGGGGCATAAAAGAAATAAAAAGGAATGTCGGTTCTGTAGCCTGTTAAAACAACTTAGCTACACTAACATAAGATAAGATAATTAGATTACACTAACATAATAATATGCAACAATTATTTTATTATTCATTGTAAAATTTTTAAAACATACTAATTAGGTGAAATAATTGCCAAAAAAGTTTGTATTTTTCATAAATTTAATTTAAAAACTTACATATTTTATCCAATTTGATTCTATGCAGTTCTTTTTCGCAAGAATGTACTATCCAATGGAATGCAATGAGCCTAGGGTTGTGGTTTAAGTAATCTGCCAGGGTGGGTTTTGATATGACAAGCATGAAAAACTAACACACTAAACAAATTTTAATAACAATAAGTAAACATTAAGTAAGCCAATGATTTTATGTAATATTTTATTTAAAATTATGATATTTTAATAATTATAAAAAATATATTAACTGAAAAAAAATATTTTCGAATTTTCAATCGGATGAAAATTAATTTGTGCAATTAAATAGTTCGGATCAATTTTACAACTCAACATGCTGTGGCACATACCTGTTCAGCACATTTATTTATAGCCAAATGATTTATGAGTCTGAGTGTATGAAGCATTAGAAAATGGTCCGTTTTGTAAATCTTTCATGGGCTCTGTTTGCAGTCTGCAATCAATTAATTTTGCTGCTCAAAATGCCAAGTAGCACCAGTAATTTTTTAGTACAATTTTGATCTCATAACAAACGTGATAAGGAGTCTTTTCTTATTATCAGATAAATTTGTTTGTGATTTGTGAGAATTGGTTGTGTAAACAATTTTGGAGCAGAAATGTCTTGTCCCTGAAAGGGTTAATTGATAGTCAGCTAGATGGACTTGATAGCAAAATCATTACTAGAAGAGAAAGTTTTAAAGGAGGCTCAGACAAAAAGCTATTGCATCTAATGATACCATTTCGCCATTTGGGTTCCTTCCTATGACACTAAAGTTAGGGGATTCTTAACTTTCATAAAATATATCAGAATAATCAGCACTGGCAAGTAACCACAAATTCTCTTTGAAGCTAAATGTGAGCTAAATCAATTTGTACCCCAGTCAACCCTTGTCCTTGATGGTCGGGATGCAGGTATTGTTTCATGATTTAATTCCTTCTATTATGCAGATTTTCAGTATGAGGCATAGGTTAATTTTTTTTAGAAGATCGAGCCAATTTCATTTAGTTTTATAATAAAAAAATACTTTTATATGTTGAAACAAAGCATATTTTATGAAGATTTTACTTTTTTTTTTTTTTTTTTTTGAATGACTTCTTGTTTTGTAAATGTTTAGCATTACAAAACACAACATTATAATAACATTAATAATCCGATTTCAATGTTAATGGAATGTTTATCGTCTAGATTACAGTAAAATTGATGCATATTATCTTGTTATATATATACACACACACACTTTACTTTTGTATTGAAAATTTATCTCAATGTCTTTTATCAAAGTATTGTTATATTATAGCTAAGTTTAGTGCATTTAATGTTTTCTTTAAGGTATTCAATGTTGATATTTATATATCTACATTAAAAATATCTGCACTTTTCTAAATTTAATTTCTTCCCCCCCTTCCCCCCCCCCCCAAAAAAAAAAAACCCTTAAGCTTTTAAAAGTAATAATGAAATTAAAAAGATTTTAAATAAGAGAAAAAAAAATGTTCTGTTCATGTGAGCTTAGTGTATCCGTTTTAGAAAAGCACAGTTCTAACCCCCCCCCCCCCAAAAAAAAAATAAATAAATAAAAGTTACTCTTTTAAAAAGTTGCCCTTAAAAATAATATGCTATGTATATATACTAATTATTTATGTACATTAAATAGTAAATTTTAAAAATTATGTGTAATATTGTTATGTGTGACATTTAATGTGAACAGAAAATATACAATATAAACTTAACTCAGTCTTTCTTAAAAAAGTGACTAAAAGAATAAGAAATATGTTACTATTTCGTATGATTACTTTACCAATCAGGTAGATTGTGTTGAAAATAATGGTATGTTACTATAGTTAAAAATATGTTTTATTTTAAACTTCTTAGTATTTTGGGTTGTCATTTCAACTTGTAACATCTCTTCTATTATTTTAGTTGCCTTTTAAGCAAAACAGTGAGTGACATTTTAAAGCTCATATTGTACATATTTTGTCTGGATCAAGGTGAAATTTTTCAAATCAGTGAAGTATTTTGGGTTTTTTATGGGTTTTTTCACGAGCATTTTGACATCATAATTTAAACCCATTATAAATTGAAACATGTCAAAAATCACCAACCCTGTAAATGGTTTTTTTTTTTTTTTTTTTTTTTTTTTAATCTTAGCTTTTAGATGATTTTATAAAACTTCCTATAAATTACTTTGTATTGAAAATATATTTGAATATTTTTTATCAAAGTATCGTTATATTATAGCAGCTAAGTTTAATGCATTTAACTTTTTCTTTAAGGTATTCAATGTTGATAAATCCTGTGTGTGGAACAAACTACAGCAAATCGATTGGAACAGTTCATTATATTATTGTATCATATTTCTACAAAAAAAAAATTGTGAAAAAAATTATATTAATATAACCATGTATAATAATTTAATGTAATTTATTTATTATAATAAATGTATTTCTGTATTTTAATTGTTTGTTTTTTGATTATTTCTGATTCACAATTATCTTTATTTTTTTAATATATTAAATAAAATCAACAAGCTTAAGTTTTAAGTACGTTTTTTCTAAATACACATGTATCAATATTTTTTATTATTTTCTCTGCCAGTGGCTAATATGTAGAAGTTTTGTTAAATACTGTTTGTTCATAATTGTAAAAATTTATAAATTTATTGGATTCATTTTAATTTATCAATCAATCCTTTTTTTTTTTTTTCATATTGAAAATGATACTTAATGATTTTCAATTTATGCATGTTTTTTGTAGTCAATTAAACTTCTACATATTTGTTTGTGTCGGCCCATTACTTGTATTCCACTTCAATACTAAATGTAAATTCATACATTTTGGATAATCAATGATTGTGCTGCAACTGTATAAGTCATTTAGAGAATAAGTTGTGAATAATTCGATATTGTCTTCAGATTTTTTGCAGTTGTATTAAATTTGTTACAAAATATTTATATATATATATATATATATATAGGAAATATGTTTAAAAAACACAAGTATAGTAATATGTATATTTTTGTATATCAACTCAAAATCTAAATATTCAAAACTTATTCTGCAATAAATTATTCATAATTTCATTAATTCTTTAGTCCCCAATGGCATTTTAAATCACCATTAAAATAACTTGTTCTAAGATTCATTTGGTACATTGATTGTAGCAATACAATTTAGAATGAACTATACTTATTTTACATTATTTTGTTGTAAAAACATTATTGGTTGCAAAAAACAAAAATATTTCTAAAAGGATGATTTATTTTGCATTTTCATCTTTTTAACTATTTTGGCATTGAAAGAATAGAGGGGGGGGGAGAGAAGTTTAAGTTTGGAAATATTTCTATATTTCAATTGTAAGAGTATTATATTTGTACATTTCTTTATTTTATAAATTACAAAAAATAAAAAAAATTGATTGGAGTTATAAATATTGTTCAGAATCCCTATATATTCAAATTTAATTAATTTTATTTAGCAAAATTCTTCTAAAATTTATTAAATTATTGTGTAAATCTTCTAATGTTCAATCTTCTAAAGCTTCAAATGTTCACGAAAAATGCTTTGGAAAACGAAAGTTTCACAAATTCATAATTATGAATATAAAGGATTAAAATCCCAACATACTGTAGTAAACTTTTCAGTAATTAATTGATTTATAATAATTAATTAATTGATATTGTAAAAAATCTATTAAGTTAACTACATACAGAATTTCTAAAAGTCTGTTATTAGTATTCTACATTTTAAACTATATACTAAGTTTTGCAAGAATAACAAAACACTATTTTTTCATTTTTAAAAAATTACAAAAGTTTGATTTGCTAGGAAGTGGCAGTTTTAAGCATTTAACTGAAAATAAGAAAATTTAGATAAATTTGTATGTTGAGAGAAAATAAATTCTAATTTACAAATGACAAGAATCTTGGAAGTAATTGTAAAATTTTGGTCAATTTTTAAAATTTTATTTGAAAACATATGATTTTTTAAAAAATACATTGATGTTCTTGTTTAATAAATATCGATATTATAATATGAAAAAGAAACCCATGTTATACATGGATAATAATTTATATTGCATGATTAAGAAATTTTATTCCAGTGCAGTAATGAATTATTTGTTATATGGCTAAAAGAAAAGTTGGTTCCTGGTTGGGCATAATCAATATTACATACTATTCTGTTTATATTTTTTAATTTATTATTTATTGTACAAGAACAGCTAATTATTTATTTTATTTTTTTAAGACTGAGACCAATTTGATACAATTTGACATGTACTTCTAATATTCTTGTTACATAAAATCGAAATTTTTATTTCTAATTTATTACATACATTTTTAATTTATAGTTTTATAACCATGAGAAATATATATGAGCTTTTTTTGTCTGATTTTTAATAAGGTCAAATAATCATATATATATGTTTGTTATATAAACTTTATATACAGTGGCGCCAACTTGTATGGGTCCATCAGGTGCGAGCCCACCCAATAATTTGATATCTCCATCCACTCATTAATAATTGAGCCCACCCAATAAGTTTGTATTTGTTCAAAAAATTTTGAGCTCACCCAATATTTTTCAAAAGTTGGCGCCACTATATATATATATAAAGCTTATATAACAAACTGAAAATATGGTTAAATAACTTATCTAAAATTTATAGTCAAAAGACCAAGCATACCCAGAGTGTTTTTGAATTTGACTGACAAATTCAGAGTAGTTATTGTGGTTATTTAACTGTATTATGATTTTATTAACATGTGGCTGTAAAATATTTATGTACTATCATTTGATTTTATTATGGATTTATTAGTATATGTTTATAAAATATGCAAGGTGTTACCGAATTTGGGCAACAAAATCAGAGGGTTTCTAGTAGGCATCAAGAGAATGAAAAATTTTCATGGAACATGGGGTGGTTTCAAACCACGTTGAGTGAGAGAAAATCACAAAAATAGTTAAATGTGTGTGTTGAGTAGAACAAATAAATAGGAAAACATTTATTTTATCTAAGCAGGAATATAATGCATTACAATTCGACATCAGAAAAGACATGACAAGAGATTTTTAAAGGTATTGTTCTAAATTACATGTGCGAATATCATTGCATAGCAATCCTGTAGATGCTTTCTGTGCAATTACCTTCGTGGGGTCAATTTCAAACAATTCCTATGAAAATTCCTTGTCATGTCCTTCTGATGTCAAACTGTAATGCATTGTAATCCTGCTTAGGTCAAATAAATGTCTGTCTGCTTATTATTTGTTCCACTGAATGTAACACCATTCCTAACTACTTTTGTGAATTTCTCTTCTCAATGTGGCTTGCAACCATCAGATGTTTTATGACAATTTTTCATCCTCTTGATGCCTACTGTCACCTCTCTCAATTCACCGATCAAATTCAAAAACATCCTATATATTTTATGGTCATATATTAATAAAACCATAATGCAATCAAATGACCGTACATACATATTTTACAGTCATATGTTAATAAAATCATAATACGGTCAAAAAACCATACCATGTATATTTCACGGTCAAATGATCATCTGATACAATTACGGTCTAATGACCATTTCATACAATTACGGTCAAATGACCATTTCATACAATTACGGTCAAATGACCATTTCATACAATTACGGTTAAATGACCATTTCATACAATTACGGTCAAATGACCATTTTATACAATTACGGTCAAATGACCATTTCATACAATTACGGTTAAATGACCATTTCATACAATTATGGTCAAATGATCATTTTATACAATTACGGTCAAATGACCATTTTATACAACTACGGTCAAATGACCATATATATATGTTTTTACGGTCATATGACAATATATGTTTAATATGGTTAAGTAACCGTTATCTCGAATTACGGTCAAAATGCCGGACAGAATGCTGCCGTTCAAATGACCGTTTTCTGACGAAGAAATTTTTAACAGTGTGGGAGCAACAACTGCCACCAGTCACCTATGATTCTGAATGAAGTACATAAAATCCCATTAACTTTACATTCAAATACTCATGCATAATTCTTTATGTACTTGAACCATTTTGATTCTGAATATATTATATAGTTCACGTTAAAGTAAAACTGTACCGTTCCCCTTTTGTAAACTAAGCTTATAACATTTAAGCTGAAGTTCTTTTTGTGTGTGTTGTCTTGGCAACTGATTATTATTTTATATCTGTCAAAATAAATGTCGCTGAAGATATACAAGGCAAAATATTGCGTACATTCTAAAGCACTTTGGAAATTTATTAGCAAATTCGTTGGCAGAGAAAAGTCATGCATGCGAGAGAAAATAATTGCCTTGTTAAAGCAGGAATTTATAGAAAAGTTTTAACCTGAAATGTAGCACTAATAAGAGATTATTTGATTTTTGATTAGCACACACACACCTCATTTTTAAACCTTATTACAGATTAAAGTAAAAGTATTCTAACATTTTTTTATCACTAAATATTACTAATAGAAAAATTTTAATCGATAATTTATTAAGGAAAAATAGAAAACTATTATCGTCATACGCTAATCAAGTACATTTATGCCAAGAGCATTGTTTCTAAGCATAAGATATTGCTCATAATTTAATATTTACATAATATTTACAGGAGGTTTAGCTGATTACATTAAATGAGAAAAAATTCACCGAATATTTAACAGAGAAGATTTATTTTTAAACTTCTCAGCGAAATTTTCTTTTCACTTAGCACACAAACCATACGAAGAATTGACAAACAACAATCGCACAATGTAATCTTATGCATTATAAATGAGACATAGGATATTGTTCTAAGGAATAAAGTGTCATATTATACCTCTCATTTCCCAATGTGTATGACATTATTTTTCTATTAATACCAGAACATCCATAGTATTCATTTTGACCTCTACTATATAAAACGGGACGAACCAGAAATTTCATTATACAGTAATTTAAATATGCTCCATTGACAAATAAATCAAATAAGTAAGTTTAATACTTTGAAGTAAAAATATTGGTGCAACTTTTTTTTAATATCAGTTGAGCAAAATTCCCGGTCGTTCTACTGTTAAAAATGTACGAGGGTTGTAAATTAAATAGTGGCAACTTATCCTTGAAACTCGTAGAAAGACGGGCATGAGCAAATAGGATATGGAAGTGATGATGTGGCGCTGTTGTCGATGTGTAGAGTGTAAAGAACAGTCGATCTGCTTAGAAGGGTAATGATTGTGTGGTGTTAAAGGGAGTAGTTTCGTTTCCATTGCTCTAGAGCATGTTTTCAAAAGGTGATACATATGCTGTACTTGAAGGACAAACTGTCAACGCAGATTACTATTGCCGATTTCTACATCACCACCTGCGCCCGGCTATGCGGCGCAAAAGTCACGTTTATTGTGCAACAATCGCTCTATCGTGTTGCATGACAACATTCGTTGCCATGTCGCAAACAATGTTCACTCTCCTATTGCGACGGTGGCAGTGTAAAATCTTGGAACACCCTCTTTACTCACCACACATGAGTCCTTGTGAATTCGATCCGTTTCCGAAGTTGAAGGAACTCCTCCGAGTTCACGGATTTCATGACGTTTCATCTGTACTCCACGCAGTAGAGCGCTCGATTGCTCACATCAACAATCAACACCTTGCCACTGGTCTACAACGGCTTCCTGACATTTAACAAAAGGTTATATATTTTGCTGGTGATTACATAGAAGGAATGTAATACAATTGTACTTGTAAGTTCATTAAAAATTAATTTATACTTATGTTGCCATTACTTACATTACAGCCCTCGCATTTTAAACCGCTACGAATGCAATAAATCACAGCAAAGTACGTTTTTATTGTGTTTCTTTCTTTCTTTTTCTTTTTTTTTTGTTTGGTAACAGATTATCAAAATTGAGAAAGCATAGATTCGACGGCGACTTACTTATTTTGAGTACTTCAATTGTTTGCAGTGAACAGTCTCTTTATGAATATGCAACTGATCTAGATAAAGAAGTAAGTTTTATTTTTTATTAATTATACAAATCAATTAACATTCAAATATTTTTTTTTTAGTATTTTGCTGACATAAGAGATTAATTAAATCTTGATAAATTAGTCTAATTTAAAATTTAGGATAACATCCCCAGTAATTGGCATGCACCAGTGATTGGCACATCCTACAAACATGTCCTAAAATAAGATTTATATCCAGTCTTTTAAAAATTCAAGACCATATACCAGTTATATGCTCATTTGCGTTAAAGATTATACCTTTGATTTATGCTACTAGATGACAATAGTGCCTAGGAAAGAGAAACAATTATGGCTTGTATCAAATTAGCCATTTTTGTTGCAAATGCTTCTTCTTTGACTTAAGAAATGCATGCTTTTCAATTCATTATTATCTGATTTAGTATACATTTTAAATTTTAATTGACAACAGTTTTGTTTAGTTAAAAAGAGTTACTTTAATTGTGTAAAAGTATTTTCGACACAAATGCTTGGATTTCTGAATTAGTGATAGATGCCAATTAATGGTGCTTCAATTTTGCTAGTTCCAAGTAAATGGCACCTATTCCAATTACAAGGAATTCGCAAGGAATTTGAGATTAAACCACTTATTTTGGAAGTACTTTTAAAGTTATAGACTAAATTTGTTTATCATTTGTTTTTATTTGAAAATATAAAATATTATCAGTAATTGGAATCCATTAAAGCTTCATATGACAATTACTGGAGAGAGCATGACAATTACTGGGTATTAATATAAGTATATTGTATATTGTTTTAAAGTGTTCACATTTCAGACTAATATGCTGATTTCTTGCTCTCAAAAACCTGAAAGATGGCATTTTCATTTGCAGTAAATTCATTTAAAGCGATTAAACCCAATGCAACATGTAATTTTTTAAATATAAACATGTGTCAATTACTGGATCACAAGGTGTCATACATTGGTGCTCTAGGTGCCAATTACTGGTGATTTCAGCAACTTTTTATAAATATATTTTTATAAAAATACTTTTTCACATTTTTTTGCTTTTAGTGAGCAAAATAGATGCACAGATATGCATTCTTTGATTTAAAAATATTTCCAAGTAAATATCATATTTCTTTGTAATGAAAATTGAAGTAAGTTTAAAGACAAATTGTGCCAATTACTGGGGATGTTACCCTATTTATTGAACAACACAAATCTGACTTGTGTGCTAGACATGGAAGTCTGCTTATAAGTCATCGTCAATATACAGGGGCGAGATAGCACAAGGAAATTTTACATCTCAAAAGAAATACAACCAGGAGCTCCACACAAAGAGTGCGTGCAATGGAGCCAGCGGGATTTGAACCCACAACCTCATACTCTCGCAAGAGATTAGCGGAATGGTGTCTTAGCCACCCACCCACGGAGGACCTAGAATTTAAAATCTGAATCAAACTTTCAATTTGCTGAAAATAAAGTTTAAAATTGTGAGCGAATAGATATTGAATAAATTTTGTGTCTGTTCGGTGAATTAACTATACATATGTATCATAAATTTTAACTTCTCTATTCAATATTACTTTGACAAAAAAGTTTGTTATAAAATTTCAAAATTGCTAATCTTTATTAATGAATTATAAATTAGCTTGTACTTTTTCTAAAACGACACGAGGAAATGTGTCAATTTTTTTCTTCATGTAAAGCGTTCATAATTCCAACCAAAAAATATTGATTTTTACTTTTCTTTACATAATATTAACACAATATTACATAATTTTTAAATAGCTGCTAAACGACAAAACAATGTCAAATGACTCCAGTAAGATAATTGTAATCTTCGTCCTATTCGATTTAAACTCGTCTAGTAAACAGCTAATGCATGAGATCTGGTGGACCAAAGTGGCTATTGATCCTTATATCAGACTGAATTAGAAATTCTTTATTTTGTAACATATCTATAATCGATATTTTATTCTTTACTTGCTGAAATGATGAAAATATGCTATTGTCTATTGGAAAACTATGTTTCTGTAATAATTCATATATTTATGCAAAGCAGCTTCATGATATGAACAAGAACATTCCCTTACAAGCGTTAAGATTATAATAAGAACTTTTATCACTGGGCTTTCATTTATTAAAACTATTTTTAAACAATAATTTTTATTAACACGATTTATAAAGTTGATGTCCATAAATTCAATATTTAGAAAGCAAAATGCTTGTTTTAATGTCAAGACATTAACTAGATGAAAGTGTTATGTTTCTTTGTTAATTTCCATGTTGACTTTTAATATTATACAGATGAAAATGTTTGTAAAACTGGTCTTAGTTCTTTATACGTAGAAAAAATATTTAAAAATCACTCTTCGTCGTGCGTATTTTGAATTGAAATGACATTTTAGTGAAAAATAAAGGTAATATTGACATGATTAAGGAATTAAAATATAAAATTATCAAAATTTACTGTATAACCTAGTTTAATAATAAAATTTTACATGACTTATCATAGTACAAAAAAAAAAAAAAAAAAAAAAAAAATACAGGACGCGTTTTGAATTGGAGGTTTTAACATCTCATCACCAGCCAATATAAATATGTGCCATATAAATATTAAATATACACTGGTGTCCAAAAGTTAAGCATAATTGGTAATTAAGTAAGTAATGAAAGAAATATAAATCGAAATGTGGTGAAACTCCAGATGTATAAAAAAAATAGTACGCATCATATATTTTAGCGAAGAGTTTTCCCCGAAATCGAACAGGGGACCGTCAACAAATTGAAAAAGAACGAAGATCTTTTGGATAACCCTGTCAAAACTAATGTAGCAAAAGCGTTCAAACTGCACATACAGGAGATACCTGCATTTATCAAAATTTCTCAGTAATGTTAATTTTGATTCGTGGAATTCATTAGTTATATAAATGAAGTATGTGCGGAATAAAATATTTCGTAAAATAAAATATTTCGGAATAAAACGCGCACTTACGATTTGTAACTGTATGCGTCAATTTTTCGTATTTTCACTATATTTCGCTCATCCCTTTTGTGCAAAGGATCCTTCATGAGATATATAGTATACAAATAAAATAAAAATTTTACATACGCTACTGCCAAGATCGTGTGTTTGAACCGATTCTTTGAAAATCGAAATATTTAATGTATAGTAAATCCAATTTTTTTTCCAAATTCCAAACTTTTTTTTATATTCGTCTATGTAGTAATATACAGGATGTTTCTTAAAATTTGGCATTAAGCTTGATTATACAGATTAAAAAAACAGCTTTTATCAAAGAATATATGATTGGAAATAAAATATAGAGGTGTTGCCGTATTTGAAAACTTGTTCCATGCAAATGTTAAAGCTTTTTTCTTTTTTGCAAATTTTCTTCAGGTGAATTAGATTAACAGCATGCAAATGTGATAGGAAGAATAAGCAGGATGTGTGTGCAAAATTGCGTCTAGATTAATACATAAAATCTGTTGATCTGATCAGCAAACCGTCAGTCACTTTTAAATGCTTCGGAAGTTCTCTCCCTACACTAATAGGAAAACAGCTGGCATGCATTACATTTTATCAATAAAACTGCAAATATAAATGACCCAGAAGCTCGTTAATTTTGCGGAGAGCGGTTTCTCACGAGACGATTGCCTGGTCGTAAAATATTTGAGCGCTTGCATCGGAAGTTGTTGTGAGAGGGGATCCTTGTTCGCTTTCCTGTCGAATGCAGGTCGTGCGCTAAGAGGGACGGAACATCAGTTGTAGAAAAGACATCCCGAATATGGAGACTGATTAAAGAAGCACAAGTATGTACTGTAAAAAAAGTTGCATAGGTACTGTTTTGGAAACGGCAACTAATTGTCTTTTCTGAAACGAATAGATCCATTATGAGAATGAAACGTTTTATTTTAAGAATGATAAATAGCTGAAAATACTGATAATAGCAGGAAGATTTATGAGATCATTTTTGAAATGTTTCTTATTCAAAACGGAATAAATGAAATATGAAATTTGTTTTTAAAAATTAAACGTTTCGCGTCAGATGTGAAAGTTTTGTTTCAGATGTGAAGCATTTCTAAAATTTTTTACATTGTACAAGCAGGCAATAGATATTTGCATGTATCACACTCTACGACTTTGCGACTAAATAAAAATTAACGTTTGATTCGTTATCATATATAACGTGTCCGCAGAATGACACAAAAGATATTCACACAAAAATGTGGAATTCACCCGCTGGTTTCTGCAGAACGCGGTTAATACATATTTAGGGGCAATTTTGTATTTTATGGCTGAATGTACCTTCGCACGTGAAGGTGCATTTAAAATTCTAGTCAACATGCATTGATGGTTGTAAATCCACAACACTTATTCACATGCTCATCAGCGACACCGTTTTATGATCATTAATGAAATAATCGGAGACTACCTATTCGAATCTTATCTATTGCCAGACGAGAATATTGCCTTCATGAGAAAAAATACTTCATGTTTCTACAATAGACTATTCGGACCTTATCTATTGCCAGACGAGAATATTGCCTTCATGAGAAAAAATACTTCATGTTTCACAATAGACTATTCGGACCTTATCTATTGCTAGACAAGAATATTGCCTTCATGAGAAAACATACTTCATGTTTCTACAATAGAAGCTGCCAAACACGTTAAATTATGTTCTTCTAATCATTTGGCGGGTTGAGAGGTTTCAGCAAGATTACCACTATCTCTTTATATACTAAACGTGATAAACTATCGGAATATTACACTTCTCTGCGATAAATTTGAAGAGCTGGTAGTTTGATTACCGCACAAATCATATCTTTCATACCTCAATTTAATTTTCTGCAGACAACGGGAGTGTCTTATGTATGAGACCCGTATTACATCTATAGAAGACCTATCGTCACCAGAATTTCGGCCACAGCAGCGATAGGCCTATTATTTTTCAGAAAGTTTGTCAAACATTTCTTTCCCTCTCTACCATGTACATTGTACATTGATACTGCCGGCCACAGTTTTAATATTTGTTGTATTCATACGTCATTAAACTTGCTTTTGTCACTTAATTATTCTTTGTGTATTTTTACCTCTTTTAAAACATCATCTTCGAGATCCCCTAGCATCATTTGCGTTTTAATTTCAGCTATCCATTATTTCATGAAACCTGTTTGAATGAATATGTACTATCAGCTTTAAAACTTTTGTCCCTCTTTTACATTCTTTATAACACGTATTATAAAAAAAATTAATACTTTTAACAATGAGCGTTATGTGTAGAAATATATTGCACTATTCACGGTGTATTAGTTTTGAAATACAGCAGCTATGCAACCTGGTGCTTAATAATAGTTAACCCTCCTTTATTTTAGTCAATGCATGAGATTTTTTCTCAAGTAAAAAAACGACTTTGAAGGCTAAGGTAAGTGATATTAAGTTCATTATTTCATCATATTCAATTTCAATGGAATTCCATAAACATATTTGTTAAGTTTTATTTCGTTTTAAGATTACGTAAGTTGACGACAAGTTCATTGTTGTTAGTAGGAAAGTCAGTTTTAATATCTGAACTTAAACAAACAAATTTTAACTAAAATTGTCATTTTTAATAATGGAAGTCTAAATTTTACTTTTAAAAAGTGCAAGTTTGTTTTCAAATAATTTCTATTGTTGAACGATTTTGTCTAGTGATCAATACACTTATTTTACGTGAATAATTATATTTTATTCTTAAAATTCAGTGTAATGGTTTACCCCTGTTACAAAAACATAGTCAGAAATTAAAAAAGAAAATAATTAAAAAGATTTAATACATTTGTTAGCTATTTAGAGAACAAATTTTATTTAATACTTTTAAAGTAATGAAAGTTTTTTTTAAATTCAATTGTCATTTTCAATTTTAAAAATTATTTTTTATTTTGTAATGAAAGAGTTTGTAAGGTATTTATTAAATGCTTTTATTCATGTCAAATATCATATCTCGCATTTTCATGCGATTGTTTCTTCTCAAAACATACTATTTGTGTGAAAATAAATATTACAACCTCTGTGGGTCTTTTTCTTTTATTTTCTTTGCATATAGCAGAATCGAAATAAAATATCATTCAAACTACCATATGCCTATGCAAACATACTGATGACATTTAACAGTTGTACCGAAAACAGATAAAAACTTTTCTATAAGCAATTCAAATAAGTTTAGCTGTAAAGTAATTAGTTTATATCGTGTTACTGTTCCACAAATTACACGGGAAAGGATCTATTTCATTCTAATTATCATGTTGTCATAAATAATGCATTTATAATGAAGACAGATTGTAAACATATTCGTCCTCGTTAATTTTCAATTTATGGGAAATTAATTTATCTTTGCATCATTCTATTCTTAAACGAATCTTATTCAAAACACCAGAAAGTAATTGTCAAACTGAATCAAAGTATTTTGATTTCTTAGAAATCTGATTAAAGACTTTAGTGAAAGAATTGGGTTTAATTAAAAAGCAAATGAAAAATTTCTCGCAATTTACGGAAAGAGTTTGTAATTGTAATATGACACATCTCTAGTTATCATATGTAATTTTAAAATGGAAATTCGATACGATTACTTTAATGTTTAAAAGGTTGGAAAAACATGGTTATTAATTTAAACGGTCATTTCAACGTTAAAGAATCACAACCTTTGAAAAATGTAAAAAAAAAAAAGCGTTTTCATAAGTAAATGATTTTTTATGAATTTTCTTGACTAATTACATAGTTGCGACTTGAATGATTGTAACTATCGAGTAAGTTCTATATTTTTTTAATAATTAAAAAAAATAACATAAAAAATATTCCTGATTTATATTGTTTTATCAAGAAATAAAGTTGGGTGGCTTTTATCTTTAACAAAATAGTCATTTAAACATATTTTCAATCAAAATTAATAAAGGCTAACTTAACAAAACTCCTACGCTGGAACATTTTAAAGATTTAATTGTTTATCATTTTCAAATTGATTACCTTTAAATTGGTAGTTAACTAGTTAAATATGTTTTCAATAAAGGGTATATGCTCTTCAGATTGCTATTCTGAGCTTACTTTAAATCGTCTACTTTTTTTAAACTATTAATAGATACTTTAGATGCATATTTGGGTTTGGTTGATGGGAGTAACGCATGGATTAAAAGTTTTTCCATTAAGATAAATGAATCTTTAACGGGTATATCAATAAATGCCTAGGCACGCACTGAAATACTGGCAGCAAAATTGCCAGCAGTTTTTGCCTTAAAAATAACAGTAAAATTTTGATGTAATGAAAAAAATTACATCTAATTTTAATAAAAATTTTAAGGCAAAAACTGCTGGCAATTTTGCTGCCAGCAGTTTTTACAGTAAATTTAACGAATTTTTTTTAAAAGTGTGGAGTGCTTTTTCTATTAGAATCATAGTGAAATATCTTGTATATCAAAGGAGCAATATATTTTTTTTATTTTTAATGTTTTTCTCGTACGATTCTGTTCCCAAATATGCTTTTTTAATTAAATCGGCCACCAATTTTTGAAATCTGAAACATGTTCAGATATAGATTTTTTGACTGCAAATATTGAACTGGAGTTCGGAACCAAATCAATTTATTTTTCTATGACGAACATACAATCGTGATTTTGAGCTTATTTTATGTGACTCAAAAATTTCGGTAATTTGGTAAAAATGAATTATAAAAAAAAGGGATTTTTTTTAATTGTCTGGAATCAGTCAAAACGAGTATAAGTACCAACATCTTTTAGATTTTATTTCGTCCATAGGAACCATCGGAAAGAGGGTATAAATGTTTAATATGTGGCCCAATATATTTTTCAACGTAGTGCCACAATATATTGCAAAACTTATTTGCATCTTTGTTAGCATTGCCTTCATGAAGCATATAAAATACCAATTTACCCTTTTAAAGATATTTATACCAAAACAATGAATTTTACTGATATCAAGAGGTACATTTTTGCGTTTGAGTTAAGAATAAATGTAGAATTTTTTTTCTAATTGGAATTTTTTTTCTTGCGGAGGCCGTATAAAAAGCTAATTTTTTTTAACTTTTCAAACAGATTCTCAAGTAGTAATACTTTATGCCAGCATTTTTAACATCATATTTTTTTATGAAACTTTGCAATTGGAAGTATTTTTGGGTGTAAAAGCAACATTTAAGTCTATTGTTTCGATCGTTATGAATCACACTATACATACATATATATATGTACTAGCGGACCCGACAGACTATGTCCTGGCACCGAACCCAAAAAATCAAATAAATGTACATAAATATAATAATACGCATGATAAATACTACGCTCTTAATTTAATTTCTTATTACAATAATATAAGGAAATTATTTTTCACTTTGCGGTAGTTTATGAAGTCGGTTCAATTTTTGATAGAAAAGTTTATTTTTCTCTTTTTAGTTAGAAGTTAACGATTTTCTGAAGTCGCTTAATTAAAGATATAATGCAGGAAAAATTATTGCAAATCATGAACGTATGTGAGAAGCGGGGTTCCAGCACACTATATCTTTCTTCGAGAACCAGAGATTAAATCTGGCGCCGTAGACCACTCAGCCATTCTGTCCGCACTCTATTCAGCGAACTTATTCAATACTTTTAATTAACGAAAAATCACTACGTTCATTAGTTTTTGCCTAATTACTAAAAAAGTACTGAATCAATTTCCATGAAATGTGAATCTAAACCATTCTAGAATCCACTGGAACACACACAAAAAATTTCATTAAAATCGGTCCAGTCGTTTAGGAGGAGTTTCGTCACATACACACGCACAGAAGAATTATATATGTAAAAATTTGCATTGGATACTTAATTTTAATTTTTTAATTGGTTTGGCTGGCACCGACTCCAAAAAATCAAATAAATGTACATAAATATAATAATACGCACGATAAATACTGCGCTCTTAATTTAATTTCTTATTACAATTATATAAGGAAATTATTTTTCACTTTGCAGTAATTTTTTGAAGTCGGTTCAATTTTTGATAGAAAAGTTTACTTTTCTCTTTTAGTTAAAAGTTAGCGATTTTCTGAAATCGGTTAATTAAAATTATAATACAAAAAAAATAATTGCAAATCATACACGTATGTCAGGAGCGGGATTCGATCTCTTTCTTTGAGAACCACTTCTTAAACCTGACGCCTTACACCGCTCTGCCATTCCGTCCGCACGCTATTCAGCAAACTTATTCAACACCTTTAATTACCTAAAAATCACTAACTATTAGTTTTTGCCTAATTATTAAAAAAGTACTGAATCAATTTCGGTGAATTGTGAATCTAAACCATTCTAGAATCCACTGGAACAGACATAAAATTTTTTATTAAAATAGGTCCAGTCATTTAGGAGGAGTTCAGAAGATTTATATATATAAAGATATATAAACCATCAAAATGATTAACTTAGCCAGAACTAGCACACTCTACTCTCAAAACAAAAAACTCTTTTAAAAGTTAAATATTCAAGAAGAAAAAATACAAATAACAGGCTGCAGTCTCGTCAGCGATGGATTTTATTACAAAAAGCAGCCTAGCATTCCAATTTGTAAATGAAATATGTAAAAGTGGCAGCGAGTTACCGACAGAGCGGGGAATAGCAAAATTAAATTGTTAAAACACTCGATGGCTATATTTAACACGCTCCCACACCGGACCCTACACCACATTAGTAAATGAATGCTTCACCTGAAACATAGTACAAAATGCAATACATATATATATACATATATATATATATATATGTTCGTTGAATAAAACACGCATCCCCAACTCAGCCACATTGACACAACCAAAATAAAATAAACTAAACAATGTAGAAACCATCTTCTAAACAACCAATCCAAAAACAATTCAAGTCCGTTGCCAGTCGATGCAGCATATCATTATAGAATCATCCTCAGACAGGCTTTAGACAATGCAAGTCATTCACTGACATCGAGAAGCAAACGGTCATTAATGAAGAGAATCCGCAAAATCAGAATACTTTTTTATAAAATTAAGAGGTAAATTGTTTTTACAATTAAGATTACTTTTAAAATGAAATAGCTCCTTATCAAACAGGTGTTTTTCTGAGCAGATTCTGAAATAACAAAAAATTGGACTGATAATGATGTTAAAATATATGCCTTCCCATTTGTTGGAGGACCAGGGTACAAGCTGATTAACATTAAATGAAAAACTTTTACACTAATCATAGAATGAAATCTGTATTTTATTGTCTATTAAAAATCTTATTTTTAAATCCAAATAATCAGCCTCAAAACAATTATTATTTGTTTTCTTTAATATTAATTGGAGGGTTTAACACCACCTATTTTCATTTGAAAAAAAACTAAACAGATTAAGATTTTTGAGCAGAAATTTTATGCTGAAAAATCTTAGAAATTTCGAAAAGTAATTACACATGATAATATTTTAATATTATTAATTCAATACTATACCAACTTTGATTTTTGTCTTAAATAGCTAAAATTAAACTTTAGTGAAAAATAATATTTGCTTTAAGAGTTAGGTCAACCAATTTAAGATTGAATAATTATTGCATTTATATTTGTTATTTTTTAAATATAAATTCAGTCAATCAGTTTTTTAATCGTTTTCATCGATGGAATTCTACGGTTTTCGATTCGTTAACACTAAAATTTGTCTTCATTATCATCTGTCATCCTAAACAGATGTTATGTTGCTCTGCGATTTAAAATGCATTCAACAGAAAAACAAAGAAATACAACCACTAATTTCTAAAGAAACCAAATGTTTACACAAGGGTTGTTGAACTGTATATTAATGTAATGAAACTAGACATAATTTCTTTATTTTTGTCATTAATTTAATGAAGTTTTAACTAAAATTCGTTAAATACATAATGATTCAAAGTTATTTTATTTTCACATTCTTTGAACATAAATGAAGACGAATCTGTTCATTAAAACATTTCTTGAGACAGCAAAATAATTTTAATGAAATGTATTTTAAATATAGTTATAATTAAAAAGGTTCAATATTAATCATTGATAATTATAATAAAAAAGAAATGCATTAAAAATTTAGAAGAATAACAATATAGATATAAAATTTTAATGGATTATTACGAAGTTTAAAATATAAAAAATTAAGATTGTAATTATAATTTTCATAGAAGGGATGTAATAAACTGCTTTACATTTATAAACTTCGAAAAAAACTCTTAGGCAACTTTAGTAATTATTTCATAATTAAATCAAAAAATAATTAAAATATGAATTCTGTAAAAAAAAAAAAAAAAAAAAAAAAAAAAAACATTATAATGTATATCCCGATCATCATTTTGATAATCAACCATTTTCGATCCACTGCTGGATGTAGGTGCCCTCCCCCCCATATTTTTCCAATGTTTCCTGTCTAGTGCTTTCGTCATCCAATTTACACCGGCCACTTTTCTAATTTCGTCACTCCACCTTACTTGGGGTCGTCTTCTTTGTCTTTTTACATCTCTGGGATACCATTGTGGTACATGTGTGCTCTATCTATTGACTTGCCTTTTTGCAATGTGCCCAGCCCATTTCCTTTTTAGCTATTTAGTTCTTTCAATGATATCAAAATTTTTTTTCTGATTTCTTATCCAGGTTATCCTTTTTCTATCTCTTCTAGTTATGCCTAGCCTACATCTTTCCAAATATCTCCGTGTTGTTTGTTGTCTTTGAACCATCCGTTTTATTTGTATCCGTGTTTCTGCTCCGTAAGTTAGTGCAGGCAAAACACATTGATTAAACACTTTTCTTTTCAAACAAAGAGGCATATTTCTCTTCAGAATTCATCTACTACTCTTCAGAATAATATTGTTTTTCCCAAAAGCACTTCAGCCATTTCTTATTCTTCGACTGATATCATTCATAATACTATAATGCGATATTTCTAGTCCAAGGCATACATAACTTTGCACTTCTTTAATCTCAGTGTTGTTGAAGCCAATTTTCTTTTTTGATGAAAATGAATTGAACATCACCTTAGTCTTCTCCAAATTTATTTTTAATCCCGCATTAATGCTAGTTTCTGGCAGGTCTTTTAGCTTGTTTTCCAATTCTTAAGGGCTGTTACAGAAAATTACAATGTCATCAGCGAACCGGAGATGATTTAAATATTCACTATTTATTCTTATCTATTTGTTTTCCCAATCCTTCTTGAAAAAGATTTTCTAACACAGCACTAAAAAGATTGGGTGAAATAATGTCTCCTCTTCCAAGCTTGATCTTCGCTTTTCCTATATCTAAACGGATGGTTGCTTTTGCTTTCATCTTCTTTACGATATTGATGTAAAGTTTGCCTAGATCAATGTCCTCTAGAGATTCTACTACTGCTGATATGTAGACGGAATCAAATGCTTTTTCATAATGAATAAAGGCAAGGCAGAGAGGTAAATTATATTATATTTGGTCTAGGAATTAATTCGCGCAGTTTTACAAGAGATGGCGTAACTAGCTTATTGTCCCACAGTTTCGTTTCTTCAAACACGCATTTAAAAGTACTGTTATTGCGCATTTAGTTTAGTATTTGCCATTTGGATTAAGCGTAAACAAAAATTTTTATCCAACTAAAAATGTCAAATTTTGTGCCTGATAAAGTGTTTTTGTCGAGAGGGGGCATCTTCTTTATTACTTTAACAAGAAGGAAAGTGCTACCGAAAGTCAAAAGCTCATTTTGAAATCAGAAGATTTCGTTTTTCTTTTTCCATTTTAAACTCATAATTTTACTGACATGACGAGCATGAAACTCATAACGTAGAAACGAATTTCTTTGAAATCCAAGATTTGAATCATAAAATGTAACATTATACTGAAATTCAAAATATTTTATAAAGATTCTCAACTCTTTTTCCAAAAATTTGTGTGACAATAGCCAGCTTATACTTTTTTAATAAATGAAAAATCCACTTTATTTTAAATTTGCAATCAATCTTCATTCATGAACACGAAATCACAAATTTATTTTAAGCTGAAATTCTGAAAATTATAATTCATCTAGTCTTGACCTTAGCGGTTAACTAGCGCTTAGTTATCTGCCATTTGTGTTATCCAATCAGTAAACAATTCCCATTTCCCCTGTAGTAAATATTATCTCAGCTTAGTGAATTATAATGTCAAGTTCCTATTCACAGCTCTTGGAGTAAAAATGGGAGGATAAATTCCCCCATGAAATTGCCACATACACCAGGCTACAAGAACAGACATGACATTTCATAATTTTGCGATCCAAATATTGGAGACCATCAGCCGTATCTTTTCATTTTTTCTAGGGAGTTAGTATTACTACTTCATAAATCTAAAAATGTTTAGAGTCGGATAAAATATCTTTGTGTGGTATATATCCGTCGAGTAGAAAACTGGCATTATTTATTTACAAGCTAAAATGGTAAAAGTAGAAAAGGATCCTGTATAAATTATACAAAATTTTAAAACATTTTTTCTTAATTTATATAACTGATTTATGATTAATGTACGTTCTATTTTTATAAATTTAAATAAGTAATTAAATTATCATAGTTTTCAATATCAATTTTAACTTCTATTATTTTTCAGATTTAAAAGAAAATCAGCATAAATTGATTTAAATTAAAATCCCAATTTACGTTATTAATAATGATATAAAATCATTTTTTCTTTTATTTTGAAATGACAATTCCTAAAACAACACCAAATATCATTTTAGTGTTCATAAACAGAAAATGGTTATTACATCTACATAATAGTTACAATAATAATCTTCAATAATGTTGGTAGAAATTTCATGGTCCTATATTAAAATATTACATTCATGTATACAGAAATATTTTAACTTTCTAATATTTCCTTTCTATTTTAGATTTTATTATGTTAAATATTAAATCAAATTAATTAGAGTCAATTTGTATAAATTTCCGGAAGAAGTATTCAAACATTCTTCAATGGTTTATCAGTTGAATATGAAATATAATTAATCTACACTGCTCAAAACAATTAAAGGATATTGCTGTTTTAGGTGGATTTTGTATCTGGGAAAGTTTTTAGCTGATTGATACATGGTCGACACATAGTAGGTTATATGAGAATAAATTACACATGTTTGGCAGAAAAAAATGCATTTTATTGCGCATTTGTGTACAAAAGGAAAAAAAACACAATTTGTGCATATGAGAAAAAAAGAATAAGAAAAGGTGTTTTCTTCAAAGAAAATCATTTTCAGTAGGGGGTATGGTTTCCACGGGCGTCCAGCAACGTTAAATACCTTTGAGGCATGGACTCAATGAGGCTATTAATAACGAGTTGGGGTATTCTGCCCAACTCTTTCAGAAGAGCTCTTTCCAGTTCTTGGAGAGTTTGTGGGGGTTGTTGGCGGTACAGAAACTCGTCTTCCTAGAGTGTCCCAAACGTGCTCGATTGGATTCATGTCTGGAGAACACGCTGGTCATTCCATTCGAACGATTCCTTCCTCGAAAAGGAAATCCTCCACTAGGTTTGCACAATGTGGCCTGCAGTTATCGTCCATTAAAATGAAGTTATCTCCGATTGCTGCAGCGTAACGGACTACAATAGGTCTGAGGGTCTCATCCCTATATCGGCGACCAGTCAGAGCTCCATCTCGAATGATGTAGAGCTCAGTGCGCCCGTCAATGGAGATGCCACCATACACCAACACTCCTCCACCGCCAAATCTGACACTTTCGTGCACGAACGCAGGATTATTCCTACTGCCACGGTCCCTCTAGAAGAAAATACGCCTATTATCCGGATGCACAGAAAAATGGGACTTGTCAGAAAACAGGATATTGCTCCATTCATTTCTCCTCCAGTTGACATGCTCGGTTGCCCACTCCCTGCCCACTCCACTCGCGACGATGCCTTGATGTTAATCTAACACATACCATCGGTCGGCGAGCATACAGACCTACAGCATAGAGTCTGATGGTCAGTCTGAGTTGAAATCGTGGTGCCAGTAGCCGAGCGAAAGTGTTGTTGGAGAAGAGTAGCGTTCATGTTTCGGTGTCTCCGAGCTGTTAATGCTAAATACCGATCTTCATTGGGCGTTGTTGCCCGTCTACGACCTTGCCCTGGTCTTCGGCCTGCAGATCCACTCTTCAAAAAACGGTTCCAGGTCCTGGAAATGACACTTTGTGACACTCCAATGGCTTGCGCTACTTCGGTTTGAGTTTAGCCCCCTTCTAACCTACCAACAATTCTCCAAGCTTCTGAATCTGTCAAATGACTTCGCTGAGACATCGTACTCATCGAAACAAAGCAATCACTGAATGCCGATCATCTTTGTCTTCATTCTCTTTTATCCAGTTGAAAGTCAAATGTCATTCGCTGCCGCTGAAGCGACGTTTTTGACGTCGAATTCAAAATTTGCATACTCCACAGTTTGAAAAACAGAAAAATTTGCATTTGTTATTCTTCTATTTTCGGCAAAAAAAAATTTCGTTTATATCTTTATTTTATATAAAACTTGAAATATCCTTTAATTGTTTTGAGCAGTGTATATCTCAGCTATCTCACAGATTACGCATAAAAATGTGTATTTCATTCTAATTACCATACTGACACAAATAATTCATTTTTAATGAAGACAAATTGTAAACATACCCGTCACCATTTATTTTCGGTTTGTTTGAAATTAATTTCGCTTTGAATCATCTTATTTTAGAACAAATTTTATTCAAAATTTGAGAAAATTAATGACAAAGTGAAGCAGAGCATAACTAGCTTGATTGCATTAAAATATGCTTCAACAACTCTCTCTAAGCATTTGGTTTATTTAGCAGTGGTAATTTCTTTGTTTTTCCGCGGAAAGCTTTTGTAAACCGTAATGCGACACGACATCTGTTTATGATATGAAATGACGCAAGGGAGTTTAAAATCTGATTTGTTAATAGGATAAAATGCAGAAATAGACTGATTCAGTAGTTTGATATTTCAGGCTTCCGACTAATTATTTTTAACTGATTTTCGATTGTATGATTTTCATTCAAAAACTTCTTTTTCTTCATAATTTTTGAATAATTAAATGAATATTAAATGTTAATTTCTATATATGTGTCCATACATATTATTATACGAAGTGAGATGTACTTTAAGTTTATTAAAATAACGCTGATTTAAAATATCTTTTAATAGTACTTTGAAGCAATAATTATTTAAGTATTGCCCAAATCATATTAAATTTCTCAAACGAGAAGTATTTATCTCGTTCAAAAAAGCTAAGAAAACGAGTAGGATGTGGCAATCCCAAAACTTTCTCCTATCTGATACATGTTAATACTTTCGAAAAAAAATGAAGCACAGCAGCGTCATTGATTAGATTATTTACACCAAAATGTAATCAGCAACAATTTATGTCAAGTTCTAACTTAATCTGACGTTTGATGAAAATTCGAGCATTAATTTTCGAAATAGAATGATTGGAGAAATTGCAAAATAAATTTTGATAGAATTTTTGATAGCGCCATCTTTTCAGAGATTTACTTCAAAAGTTAAAGAATACTAATTTATATCAAGGACTAAGTGAATATGAAGTTTGATGAAAATTCGCCTGAGATAGAGCTCGTATGATAATCATAAATAATGCCGTACAACAACGCTACCTATTGGGTAATTTACTCCAAATATTAAAGAATACATATTTATATTAGGGACGAACTGAATCTGAAGGTTGATGAAAATCCGTGCAGTATTCCTGAGATAGAGCTAGTGCGATAATCATGAATAATGCCACATTGCAGCACCATCTATTAAGAGATTTACACCAAGAAGTAATCAGAACCATATTACATGAAGGACTAACCACTCTGCAGTTTTATGAAAATCCGTGAAATAGTTCTTATATATGTTGCTATTCTTATTTATATTTGTTGCAAAAATCAGGAAAAAGCAGCATGGCAGCGCTACCTGTTGGATGATATACATCAAAAACTAATCAACTCCAGTATGTATCAAGGTGTAACTGAATTTAAATTTTTGTAAAATTCCGTGAATTAGTTCTTGAGAGAGAGCGCAGACTAAATGTTTGTGATAAACGGTGTGACAGAAAAGACTGACAGAAAGACATTTTGTAAAAACATGGTTTGGAGGTTCTCTGACACTTAAAATTGGAAAAACCGTCCTAAGCAGGAATACGAAAAATTACACGAATGTGATACTTACTTCTTGTAAAGATGGAAGAAAAAAAATATTCAATAATACTGATTACAATTTTGTGACTTCAGATCAAAGTATTCTACATTATACATATTTAAAAAAATTTACTTGTTATTTCTTTTACTTATATTTTATCTTTCAGTATTAAAATGTTTTATTTTAATGAACTTGCACAAATTCGTTGAGAACTATTCAAAATTTCTTATTGAAAGGTTACTGACCACAGGAAAAATACATTACAAATGCACAAGGCGTTAAACTGCTCAACTAAAGTAGGCTTTTCAAAATTAGTAAACAAGAAAATATAAGAATAGTAAACAAGAGAGAAATATAATTTTAATATTCTATGAAGTCTTCATTATTTTACAGGCAAACAATATATTAAAGTACATTTCATAAAAGAATTTCATGATAAAACCTATTAGAATATATATTAGAATATATAATACAGTTGAAATAAATTAATTATATTAAAGTATAAAAATATGTTAAGTTTTATTTTTCATATTATACATATAAAAAACCATATTAACATGTAAGCAAAGTTAAAGTTATATCTTAAATTTATATAAGATTCTTTTCTATCTGAGATAAAATGTCTGATTGCTTAATGAAATTGAAATTAAAAGCATAGTTTCATAATCAAATAAATGTAATTTTCTAAATAAATAAAAAAGTTTCTAGGTCAGGAATCGAACAAGGGGGTAAGATGTCAATGCTCTGACAGCTGAATTATCTTGCACAAATCTGGTGGACACAATTAACATAGATAAACTTGTTGATTCAGGTGTCATATCTCAATCAGCTCAACTGAATAAATCGTAACTCATGGAACTTCTTTAAATGTTGGATAAGTATTTACAATTTATTAATAAATTACAATGATTTTTAATTGGTAAATAAATCACATGAATTGTAGTTTGCCAATGAAGAGAAACATTATACAAACCAGGATTAGAGCCAGGAATCTTAGGCTTAAGTTCCAAATGTCTGTCAACTGATAAATCTTACACAGCTTGTTCACTGAGTTGGAAAATCATGTGATTTATTTATTATTTGAAAACCTTTACGTTAAAATTAATAAATATCATGCATTTTCTGAGTTATTGGAAATTATATATTTTGGCGTTTTCTGAAAAACTAATGAACAACCATGAAAACTTCTCTATCGTAACAGACAAAAAACTCACTGTTAGTATTCCTAAATTATTTCACTATCTCAAACTAAACAACCTTGTACTTAAAAAAAAATAATTTTTAAAGTTAAAAACAGTATTTATAATATTCAAACTTTATTAAAAAGTATAGAAGTCATAAACATATATCGTTACTGTAAACTAGCTAACTCCCGGAGTTTATGATAACGAGAAAGGAACTAGAAATTCGTATAATCTTATATATTTAATCTTCCATTGTCGCGTTCACATTTATAAATGAAAACAAATCGCGAAAAAGTATTAATTTTTAGTTATAAGAAGAATTTAAATTTGAGTACCAGGATTTTACTTTTATTTCCGAAATATTACTTTCTACAAAAATACAATAAATTTCACAAGTTATATTTGTTTATTTTCTAAAAGATTTGTTTATATTCTACAATATATATGTTCGCTGACTGTTTGAAAAATGGGTAAAAACCAAACAAAGGTTATTTAGCAACAAAAGGGCTCGAAACAGCTGTTAACGTGAGAGAGGGGAGGGAATTAAACCCTTAAGATATATATATATATTTCTTGTAATTCAAAGCATATGTATAATTTTCGTGCTAAGATATTAATATTCAGTTAGAAAAGGCATTGGTTTCTATATTTAGCACTTTACAAGAAAGTTGAAAAATGCTTATGCATTCGGTTTGTCTGTCCGTCTGTCAGTATATCCATCTATCTGTCTGTCCGCACTCTAACACCAGTAAATATTCTCGAATTGCTCTGAAATTTTTGTATGTTATTGACGTTTATCCTGGCACGAACCCTATTGAGAATGAGGTTTCTACCATAAATAATTTATTTACAAATAGAGTAAAAAATTTTCCATTACATTATGGCCTATGGGAAAAAATCGTTTCAAAGGCGTTTTAAAGATGTTACATCCTGTAAAACATATCAAAATTTACATGCATTTAAGAGGTGCACTAAAATATGCATTCTATAAATTATGTGGGGAAAATATAGCTATTATTCCTTTACAGGACCACACAAATGAATTCCATTCGATAATGATAAAGTGGAAGAATAATGTAACACATTTTTAAAAATATATTAAACTGTTTCATGTATAACAAAATTGATATATATCATTGAGGCTTAATATAATTTATACGATATTGTCTTGCATAATATGAAGTACATTGCATTTACAGGGACACACAAAATATTTCAGATAGTATATTCCTTCCGACGGAGTGTATATGTTTCCGATGATGGCTGATGGGTGGATGTAATACATTTTAATTATGATATATGCATTTAAGTTTCACAAAATCTTTGTACTCTGTAAGGGTGTGCATAAATGTTATAGTTGATATACAGGGCTATCCAAAAGAGTTCGCCAACGTTACTGAGTATGAGCGTAAACTACTTAAAGGTGGTTCTTAGTAAGATATACATTTTTACGCTGAATTACATTTATCTTACAAAGAAATGTTTACAGAATATAGATAAAGTGATATACAGGGCCACGCAAAGAATTGTGTACATATACACCTATGAATAATAATTTATAACAATGTCATTTCAGTTGTTTTAGGAGTGTTTTAGTTTAAAATGAATTTTAGCTTCTTACTGACGTGTAATAAAGGTACAAGGTAAACTACAGGGCTGAACAAAAGTGTTCAAGTATGTTTCCCATTCATTAGTACAAGTTGCTCAAAAAGAAATTTTAAGCTTTTTCCTTCTAAACTAAATTTTCCCATTTTATAATATGTATATCAACTGACAGGGCTGTTCAAAAGTATTGGAATACATATTTTTCTATATGCTCTGTTTTCCCTAATTAACGAAGTTTTGTTAAAGATTTTACGAAGTGTTGGAAAGTGCTTTATAATCTATGCTTAATGCATGATTTTTCTTACTTGTTTTCTTTTTCTTTTTCTTTTTCTTTCTTTCTTTCTTTTCTGGGGGATGGAATATAGAGATTTTTTTAAGTTAATCTTTTTATTTTCTTTCTATATATCACATTTGCTGAAGAACATCTAATTGTTATATGTATGTGTTATCGACAGCATGCGATTTTTGTGCTAACATATTTATACTTAATTGTAAAAATCGGAGTTTTTTCGAATTTTAGTAATTGATATAAATCCAGTCTGCAGATATATTCTGAAAAGATTTTGTCGAAATATAAACTTTTAGGTGCTTTCACCGTAAAAAAAAAAATATCGTTTAGGTAAAACATGAAATGTTCTGCGGTAGCGAATTTTTTTAAAGTGTTAAAATTCGTATTTTTTTAAAACAATACTTTCACTAAAGAAAAGAATGTCTTAACTTTTCATACATATTTTTTGTTAATCGAAACCTTAAAAATAGCTCTCTGGAAAATTATTTTCATATGGAAGAAAAAAATAGTACGAAAACGACATTTTTGAAATATTTTAAAATGTTAACAAGGACGGTTTTTTTAAGACTAATTACGGATCGTGAGAAAACTATCTTTCAAAAAATTCCTTCTTTTTTCACTGTACTAAATAGTTTGGTTAAATCGGTTTTGGGTATTCATGACCATTTTAGCCGGTAAGGAATGGAAAATATCAGTTTTTTTTATTAGGGTTCATTAAGATTTTTAATTAATATCATGGCTAATTTAAACAAAATTAGAACCACAGAACTCAAATCCATCAAAACCTCCTATAGACTTATCTCATTAAAATGTTCAGATTTGCTATGCATCGCAAACAGATAGACAAGACAAAATTACTAATATAAATACATAAATCATTTTAATAATGCAGATTTATGCATGAAATTTTGTTGTTTGATCACCTTTTATATATTTGTTTATATAGCTAGTAGTTAATAGCTTTTATGAAGACAAAACAATTTGAAAATATTTTCAACAGATTTCCCGTTCTTTGTAGAAAATGTAACAATACAATGAAAGGTGATCATGAAATTCATTAGACTCTGTTGTGATAACTTTTTTTGTAACAGGACGTAAGATACTGCTGTCATCGCGAAATCCTCACATTTTACATAAAAAAGATCAGTTTTGAATTTTAATTTTTATTAAAAAAAATTTCTTTATCTCCAATAATACGAATGTAAATTTGTAATCATATTAATATTGTTTTTGTAAACACATTATATTTTCTATATGTTTGACTGAATAAATCGGTTCTCTCTCGTTTTTTATACATTTTTAAAATTATTTTTTTAATTATTAATTTTTACTAAAGTCATTATCACCTCTTAAAAATAATCCAGTCTTTTTTTCAAACAAATTGGAATTTTCAAAAGTAAACTGCTTCTTGAAAGTCCGAGCAAAAAATGTATTACAAATTATTCACATGATCCAATATTGATATAAAACACATGTTTTCATGAAACAAATATTTAGAAAAGAAATATAATTAGTTACAGTATATTTTTGTATGCATGATGTATTCATATATCTAAATATATGAACGTGTCCTTTATGACAGTTTATTTTCGTTTCTTAAAAGCATTTTGGACTTTTAAATCAGCTTCTATTATGAATTCATAAGTTTCATACAAAGGCTGAAGTTCTTCCAAAATTTCGCTGGTACATTTTTCGTAACGGTCAACTACTTTTGTCAAAATATCGTGTATGACTTCTTTTACTTTTGGTCCACAATGTAAACCCATCACAATGGATACACAGGATGCCTGCCAAAAAGGCATTCTGAAAAAAAAATGTATTTATTACAGTTATACTAATAAAATAGATTAACCACTTTTAAGATTTTTTAAGTACTAAAAAAAAGTTGCCTAAATGAGGAACCCATATATGTGGCAGATTATTTAATTATAAAAACTTAAGGAAGTCAGTAATAAAATGTTCATATTATGGAAAATAGCGGATATCGGCATACCTTTTTTTCTGAAATGATTTCAATCAATATATTTATTTATTTATTGCTTATATAATTATTTCTAATTCGGTTGTTTGGTTATTCTGGAATAGTGATTTTTTGATAACGTTAATTTAAAAAAAGGATAATATTTTGTTTGCAAAGTCGCGTAACTATTGCTTTTTCCCAATTACTAAAAAGGGCAATTTATAGTTTTGTTACTTACACAACTATACAAATTTATATATAATATGGCTTCAGTAGCTCCCCAAAAAATACTTGAATACCAATTGTTTTCAAATTATTTTTGTCTTCTTGAAATCATTCATATATGAGGCCCATTGCCGAGCATATTTTCAAAATGCTTGATATAAAATATAAATAATCATTTGAGAATTTTTGAACTTCACAGTTTCAGTGTATATATTGTAAGAATCATATTTTTTTCCACAGAAGCAAACATAATTTTTGTCAACTTTTTTTCATTGCGGCCATTTGTATATAAAAATACACAGTGTACCGCATAGTGTTCCAAATCAGTTTTTTCTTTCAAAAATTGTCATTGGAATTGAAACTCCTAGCAAAACCGTTATGTCGTTTGTGTGCAACAACCGAAACTAGACAGCAGATAAAGAAATTTTCCAACAAACGAGGAAAATGACAAACTTTTTTTTTCTTTTTTTTTCGGGGAGGGGGCAGTAAACGAAAAAAATGCCATTTCAAAGGGCTATAAAAAAAAGTAATAATTATTAATTTTTAGCATTATTTTAATAGTTGCAGCAGACATTTTTAATTACGCAACTTTATTGCATATTTGTTAAAATTTTGTTTTTCTAAGAAACCCTTATTTTGTTATGGTATATTAGAAACAAAACCTGGCTTATCGAGATGTATTGTAAACGCAAATAAAATGTGCTTATTATAACATGAACTTGCCGAACTTTGTCCATCTAAATGCTTCCATATTGTCAATTATGTTTTATCAGTTTTTTCAAATTTATGTGAAAAACACAATTTTTGTCCACCGTCCTAGAACGGACATCTATACTAATCCTGAACGAAGTGTAGGTCCATGGTTGCAATAGAATTAACAAGAAAATGTAGGAGAGTTAAAATGTGTCTATAATTAATAGTCTAGTTTATGTGCACTGTATTTCCGAGCTCAACACTCACGCCTACAATAATGTAATAGAAATTTCACATAAAAACATGTAAGCACATTAACAATAAAACCTGTTTACAGATGTATAAGTTATTAGAAAGCAATATTAATAAAAATTTAGCAAGCACAACCTTGTTTTATGTATCAGTGACATTCAAAAATTAGGTCTATCCGAAAGCGAAGTCGGTGTCAGATCTGTGTTACAGATGATGACCGAAATTTTCAAACACCTACTATGTCTTCTCTTACAGTCATGATTTTTACTTTTCGATGAAAAAAATACGGTTCATCATGTTTTTACTTCTCAGCATAATAAATAATACAGGTAGATAACGTGTTGGACCCTTCGTGGCCATTTGTTTTTGATTCGTCTTTGAGTAACTTATCTTACTCAGACATTTGTACACATGTGAGCGAATCATTCATTAGATCACACCAGCTATTTTATTAAGGTGATTCGGATGTCAAAGTTCCCAAAAATAGTAGTTTTTAAATTTTCTTGCAAACAGGGCCGACACAATGTAGTGCTGGACGTTGACAAAGTAGGTAGCGGGAACCAACGTACACTGCATACTCATCAAATATACAAATGCATTTGAAAAATATATTTTATTTGTACAAAAATATTTTTCCAGTTGAACACAGCAGATCGTACTTTAAAAAGAGATTACATGATCAAATAGTAACTTTCAACGTATTTTAATAAATGTCCTTAATGTAGAAGCCTCTAATGGTGTGAAGGGAGTTATTTTGTAGTAAAAAAAAGAAACTTTACACTGAAAATGGGATGTTGATCATTTATATTACAGAACAAAATTGCTAATGCGTACTTTACTAGGCATTCAGTGTCACGCTGCATCATTTGAAAATAATTCTGTTGTCATGCTTAACAGGATATATATAAATTTTCTTACAACATTATTGTATAGACTTTTCATGTTGCGTTTTATTAAATTGTGTTCCAGAATCTTATATATATATATATATCTTAACATTTGTAATTTGTTATAAATCTTGTAAGTAATATTTTTATAAATTACGAAGACATAGTAACAAGATGCGTTTTCTGCTTCCAACAGAAAAACGTTATCGAATGGATCAAGTGGTTTATGTGTTGTATAAAAAATTAATTACTTTAATAAAATATTTTTTTTAAATAAAATTTCAAATTTTTCAAAAGACATTTATTTGAAAATTTAGAATTAAAAAAAGATAAGTTCCAGAAAAAAGCATCCAATTATTTCTATAAACAAAGAAAATAATATTTTGACAGAACTCTAAGCTCGTCTATGAATTCGTTTGACAGGAAAATTTAAGAAAAAAGATTTTATGCTCCGAATTTGGTGTCGGTCAGTGATATTACAGAATTTAAACGCTCGTGCATATAAACGTTCCCTGTCTAGCAGTAGCATAAAGAGCCTTACAACGGTAAATTTTAACCACATCCCGTTTAGACACTGTACATTGCACTAAGAGATTACCACCATTTTCGCTATTTAGAGCAGAGATAGGCTTTGCAGCTATTTCACACAGCAGATGAGATGCTTTAAACAGTCGATGATTTAAGGCGTTTGGTATATTAACCGTAATATTTTGAAATACAAATTTTTAGGGGATCTACACAAATATATGTATCGACACTGCAAAACGTTTTGCAGCAAAGTAACCGGCCTATCGGCTGTTTTTTTAGAGAGCGGTTGCATACCGTGTTTCAACTGTATTGTGACCATATAGATCTGTATTATTGTTGTTTTTATTCTTATTATTACCCTTATTATTGTTTATTTTGCAGCACTTTTTTTAACAGTGAATCATTATTACCAACTGTTAATTTTTTTCATAAAGCGAATTTTACAGACTAATTGAATCTTGTAACAATTCGAATCAGCTGATAGTATTCCATGTTATGGTTAAAATCAATTTTTAAAAATGCTCTTTTTGCTGTTTGTTATTAATTTATGCAATGCATCATTTGATAGCGTAGAAATACAAGTTTTTCTTCAATTATCGATTAACTAAGTGAGATTCGATTAGTAGTAGGGTAGTAGGGATGCAAATCTTTATACATTTCTACAAGATTTATAATTCTAGTTAAATATATTATATTCATTGAAGTTTGTATTTTATTTTAACGTTATTAAAAATATTTTTATGATGAAAAGTTTTGTATACCCACAATTTACAAATGGATATTTAATTAGATTCCTTAAAATTGGGATAATATAAAATTTTTACTGATGGGAAAAATTATGCATAAATTCTATTTTTTGAAATCTGAGAAAATGTTAATTGCAAGACTATTGGTAATTATTGTTAGCTAAAATATTAAAAATCAAATTTCCCCTATAAAGTGTAAAAGAACTTTATCTCCTTCACACTTTTGCTGATGAAGATATAAATTTGCGCTGAACGAAAAATTCACTTTTCTAGAAAACTAAGTGACTTATGGTAATCGCTATGTTTTTATTCAAAGTGTAAACTAACGTCTACTACTTCCATTTTTTTAAATTTTAGTTTCAGTAGATTCAGAAATAGATGGATGGGAAGAGATTGCTACACTATATTTTTGAAGCTATCTCTGAAAGTATTTAAAATTAAAAAAATGTATTTTTGAGTTGATCGTTACAAAAGTTTTCTTACGATATTCTGTACGATATAAAAAGAAATTTTTATTTCAAGTAACTTAGTCCCCCCGCTTTTTCCTCCAAAATGTTTGTGAATATTTAATAATCTGTAAATACGTAGGCCAATTGTTTTTATTACTTCCCCAAATTTGCACTTCCTAATTTCATAGTTTACGAGTAAAATTATTGACAGCGTGACAGACAGACACAGTAGGGATCTTATAATTATTCAGTTTTTACTTTTTAAATACGAAACCCTAAAAACAGAGCAAAATTGTCTTGAAGTTTTGAAGCTCATTATATGACCAGTCAATTATGACTTCAATAACTAATCACAGACAGGCAGACATCAAGTGCCGAAATCTATCTGACAAAAATTAAAATAAAAATGCAAATGATTTAGTGAAAGAGAACGCCGTAGCGTCATTTCACGGTGAAAAATACAATATGGATAAAATTAGTTGATAAAATTTTCTTTTAACACGTGCATCCAAATTTTAGGGACTTACTTAATTACTTAATTGAGATGTTTTGGTTATAAACTTCATTTCTTCTAATCATAATTTCAATATATTCTCTCTATAGTCCATCTATAGTAGTATTACCTAGAATTATTAACTTGCCATTACTAAAGTCTTTGCAACGGTAAAGGGTTGTTGAAATAAAATCTAGCAAGCACTGTTTTCTGATGATTATACAAAATATCTCTTTTATGTTCTTTTAAGCTTTCGAGAAATTTTCACATCCTACTTCCAATGTAAAACATTCTTGCATCATTTTCCAAAAAATACGTATTCGATAAACATTTGTTTTGGTTAAAACGATAACTGACTGGTAATATAAAGAACTTTTAAAATTTAAGATGGTTTTGCTCTGTTTTATGAAGCAGTGAATCAAGAGATTTCCTAATGAAGGTAACAGAAGCTTGCCGAAACGTTGAATATCTTAATTTTGTTTTAATGTTTGTATAATTTTTAGACTTTATAATGATTTGTATAGCGTGTATTAAACTTGTAATTTTATTTTAGCGTTTGATTGCAACTTTTTATGGTGTAAATGTCCAGTTCTTTTACTACTAGCCACAATAGGTGAGCACTTTGGTCTCCCTTAAATTTATGCTAAGCAATATGTACCATGTTATTTTTATTCATAATTCAATTTACTTGTGCAATCTTTCACCAAGATTCTGATAGAGAAATTAAGAGGACTTCATTTTTATATTTCCGGGCGCAGGTGATAAATCGCAAAACATTGTTCAAATCACCTTTTTTTCTATTACATTAAAATAAGATTCTTTAACTCATCTCATTTAAAAATGCGATACTTTCATTTAAAACTGAAACATTTAAAATTCACAGCTTTTGCATATTTATTACTTTTCTTGAAACGAAAAGGAAAAAAAAATAATAGTGCCACAAACAATAATATTTCATTTTAAGTTCAAAACATTGTTTTAATTTAGCACGCGGAAAAGAATTGCTAATTGGCAAGTTAAAAATGATATGGGCGAAATTTGTATCCGGCTAACATGAAAGTGTCAAGAATTTGTTGCGATCATGGCAGCTTTTATGTAGTTTTATCTCAAAAAATAATATATATATATATTTTTTTTAATCAAAATAGGAACTTTGCACATGAAAATCGATAAGATCAACTCGTTGTTGTTTATGGCAGTCACATGATTTTGATTATTATAATATAGCTGAAAGCATGGCGATAGAATAATATATTACAACTTATTACCTGCACCTGGCAAGTATTAAGGTAACAAAAAGTTCGCCGGGCATATGAAATGTGAAGCGGTCAATCCGTAACTGCTGATGATAGTCACATGACTCAGTCTTTTATTATAGGGAATGAACAATTAAATATAAACTGAGAGATAATGCAGAAACAGCAATTTTATGATAGATATTTATCATAGAAAAAATACTCTAACAATCTTTATAGAATATATATACAGGGTGATTCAGCTCGTCGGTGACAAACTTTAAGGATCGATAGAGCACACCTAGACGAACATTTTTGAATAGGGAATGTAGGGTCCCTGACGCGATGGTAAGGCGCTAGGCGCTTTCGAAAATTTGGGTGCCGAAATTCGAAACGTCATAAAAACTAGGGAAATGGTTAGATTTTCTTGCTTGTTGCGTCGAAATGATTCTGTTTGTTTAGACTTTCTTCAGTACCAATTTGATAAGCGTATCTCTTAAAACATGGATAGGGGGCGCTGCAGACTTTGGAGAGCTAGACAACAACTTTAAGCCCGTTATTTCGATAATTTAACACATGCTCGCCAAAGTTTATACTCTAACTTAAAGTTTGAACCCAAAAGTAGAGCCCTGCAAAAAGTGTAAGAGCCGGAATAAAATGTCAAAGTACAGGGTGGTCGAAACTCGAAGGCTCCTAAGAGATAAACAAACAGATTTCTTGACTTATGGCATGCATTTTCATGATTCTGTTTGCTAGGGCTCTCTGAAACTCAGTTGAACGGTACAAAAAGAAACATCGATAGGGGGCGCTTTGGGCAAAAAACATAATTCGTTGACATTTCGGACGCTAACTGGAAACGGGGCGCTACGATCAGTTAGAAACAAAACAAGAGAGTAATTTACTTATCATAAGAAGCTATTAAAACTGCAGTTTGTTTGTTTTTTTTAACAAACATAGCTGGTTTCAATCATGCACAATGCGCGCAATAAAATTTACATAAGGTGCTTTTTGCTGATTTATGCAAAAGATATCGTACCATATCGATATGCAAAAGATACGTAATGCGTAGACGACAACGCGAGATGACGTAGTTGTATGCGCAGACACGTCTTTTGAACGTGCGGTACCTACTTAAGCTTCGGGTTACTTGTCTGCAGATCGGTAGTAGGATGGAACGGTACACAAACTCTGAATTGGCTGACATGCATTTGGCGTATGGCGCTGCTGGTTGTAATGGACGAGCCGCTCAGCGGTTGTACGCCGAGCGTTACCCCAACAGGCAAATCCCCTGCCATGCCTTCTTCGCTCGAGTACACCAGAGGTTGTCCACAACGGGATCTTTCGACGGAGGCAGGCCTGAACGGGAGCGATCAGTGAGCACCCCCGACAACGAAGAGGCTGTGCTTAACCTGGTTGAGGACAACCCAGGTCTTAGCACGAGAGATATCGCCAGACATGTTGGCATTTCGCAAGCAACTGCGTGGCGCATCTTACGTTCCCGGAATCTGCACCCCTACCACATCCAGCGGGTGCAGTTGCTCAGAGAGCAGGATTTTGGCCCTCGAGTGGAATTCTCAAGATGGTACTTGGCGATGAGATCCAGGGATCCCCGTTTTGTAAACAGCATTTTGTTTACGGACGAGTCCACCTTCAGCCGGGAGGGAATGTGGAACGCCCACAACAGTCATGTGTGGTGTGATGAAAATCCACATGAAACCAGAAGCCGAGCAGCCCAGGAGCGTTTCTCAGTAAATGTGTGGGCCGGCATTCTGGGGGATTGCCTCATTGGCCCTTATTTGTTACCTGAACGGCTGACAGGTGGAAATTACCTGATTTTCCTGGATCAAGTGCTGCCGCAGCTTCTGGAGGAGGCGCACGTACCCGAAGGTTCGCGTCGCCAGATGTGGTTCCAGCACGATGGAGCTCCGGCCCATTACACGAACGACGTGCGTCTCCATCTAAACGCAAGGTATGGCCAGCGGTGGATCGGGTTCACTGGCCTGCCCGATCACCAGACCTCACCTGCTTGGATTTCTTCCTTTGGGGTTACCTGAAGGCCGAGGTATACCATACACCTGTCAGCAGTGCTGAAGAACTTGTGGCGCGCATTGTGGCAGCTGCAGGGCAGATCAGAGATACTCCTGGCATTGTTGGAAACACACACTCCTCAATGCGACGGAGGTGCGAAGCCTGCATCATGGCCCAAGGTCGAAATTTCGAGCATCTTCTGTAGTGTTATTTTTTGTAAATAAATTTCCAGTATCATTGATGTTTTTGGTCTAAATTTATTCAGAAGTGTTGAGCAGAGGTAGAAAATGTGTTTTCATTATTACTAACTGATCGTAGCGCCCCGTTTCCAGTTAGCGTCCGAAATGTCAACGAATTATGTTTTTTGCCCAAAGCGCCCCCTATCGATGTTTCTTTTTGTACCGTTCAACTGAGTTTCAGAGAGCCCCAGCAAACAGAATCATGAAAATGCATGCCATAAGTCAAGAAATCTGTTTGTTTATCTCTTAGGAGCCTTCGAGTTTCGACCACCCTGTACTTTGACATTTTATTCCGGCTCTTACGCTTTTTGCAGGGCTCTACTTTTGGGTTCAAACTTTAAGTTAGAGTATAAACTTTGGCGAGCATGTGTTAAATTATCAAAATAACGGGCTTAAAGTTGTTGTCTAGCTCTCCAAAGTCTGCAGCGCCCCCTATCCATGTTTTAAGAGATACGCTTATCAAATTGGTACTGAAGAAAGTCTAAACAAACAGAATCATTTCGACGCAACAAGCAAGAAAATCTAACCATTTCCCTAGTTTTTATGACGTTTCGAATTTCGGCACCCAAATTTTCGAAAGCGCCTAGCGTCTTACCATCGCGTCAGTCGATCGAATGCAGTCCCTACATTCCCTATTCAAAAATGTTCGTCTAGGTGTGCTCTATCGATCCTTAAAGTTTGTCACCGACGAGCTGAATCACCCTGTATATATCAAACAAGGTTTACTTACAAACAGTCCTGTATATCTTCGCGTGTGTAATTGTTTGAAATCTCTATTTCATGCTTTGATGCAAGGTCAAAATTCTCCACACTCATTTCCCACTGGTTGCACATATGATCTAATTTCTTTGCGAGTGGCGTAATACATTCTATATTGCTTGATATTACTGTAATAAAAAATACATATGTAAGAACCTGATAAAGATTTTAGTAAATAGAAAAGCCGCTGTTATTATGGTAAGTCAAATAACACTAGACAATCCATTTCAACCTCTGCTCTCCCACAGAACGAAATTGGTTGCTTGTTATTATGTTTCTTTCTGCTGATTTCAAATCTATTTTTAGATTTCCTCCAAACCAGCTATCTTTTGAGACATTTCCCATTTCCGATTTATGCCCAATTTGGATTTCTTTTATAAGTATATGATAATTTAAGGAATAAATTAGCATCATACTAGCTATTTTAAAAAATATACAAATAAATACTTAAAAATTGTTGCAAAAATACATATTATGTGTTTATTGTTTATCTTACATCATTCGGATGCCCTCGCATTCATTTTCAAAGGAATATAAAAGAAGATGATTGATTAGAAATAGAAAACGTAAAAAACAAAACAAACACAAAAACAGTCCGCTTATACAAAGTTACGAGGAATACATCGAAACACCAAGAATACTGTACCAGAGTGCGGGAATATTGTAAGAAATGACGTCATTACAAACAGTGTCATTGCTCAGCAAAATTTCAATAGATTCACGGATAATTGAAGAATAATGATTTGATGTTGAAAAGATTATTTTAGCTTTGTCAAAATTTATCAAAATATTTCCTTTTTGTTGCAGTCTAGATAAGGCTGTACTTGGCTTTTTATATTGTATGCCAGAAAAATGCTCTTTCAGTCTTACTTTTAATTTTCGAGAAGTCTGACCAATATAGAATTTTTTTTATGTTCTATAGAGAATGGAATCACATAAACACCTGCTTTTTCATATTCTGGAATTGGATCAATTTTGTTATGAATTAAATCTTTTAATTTTGTAGGATGTTTAGCTATTAATTAAAAAAAGATATAATAAGATAATAAGATATAATAAGATATAATAAGATATTAATTTAATAATATTTAATTTAGCTATTAATTTAATATAGTATAATGCGAGCAAAAATTGTGTGTGTGTGTAAACTTTATCTCAAAAACGGCTCTATCGATTTTCGCAAAAATTTGGATTTTACCATTTTCGGGCTCAAGAAGACCATTGAACGAGGTAACATGTTCGAGAAAGTTCGATTAGTGGGTCATTTTGGGTCATAATGGATCAGGATAAAGCTATTTATATCTAGAGAACGGCTGGATAGATTTTAAGGAAATTTTGTATCCAACCGTTTCTTGGCACTAAAAAACTGTTGGGCTGAGTCACCTGTACGAAAAATTTGATCAGTGGGTCATTTTTGGGTCATTATAGGTCGAGCCATTTTTATCTAAAATCGGCTCTAACGATTTGGATCAAATTTTATATTTTATCGTTTTGGATTACAAAAAGACCATTGGGTTTGGTAACATGTTCGAGAAAATTCGGTTAGTGGGTCATTTTGGGGGTCATTGTGGGCCATGCTATTTTTAGCTACAGATTTTCTCACGCAATTTTGACTAAAATTTGCATTCTATGGTTTTCAGGCATGAGAAAAACATTGGGCTAGGTTACATGTTCGAGAAAAAATTTTAATGGATCATATTGGGTCATAAAAGTTCTGGGTCAAGCGATTTATATTTAAAGAATGGCGTGATCGATTTTAACGAAATTTTGTATGTAACACGTTTTTGACGTGAAAAAACTAATGGGCTAAGTCACATGTTTGAGAGATTTCGATTATAGGGGTAATTTGTGGGTCATGATGGATCATTATGGGTCATGTCAAGCTATAACTAAACAACAGATGGATCGATTCTAACGAAATTTTGCACACGACATTTTTGAAAAGAGAAAATCATTGGGCTCGGTCACATGTTCGAGAAATTTCGATTAATTGGCCATTAAAGGGTCTGGGTTAAGCTATTTATATTTAAAGGATCGATTTAACGAAATTTTATATGAACAATTTTTAAACACAAAAAAATTGATGGGCTAAGTCACGTATTTGAGAGATTTCGATTTTAAAGGCAATTTGTGGGTCATGATGGGTCATGGTCAAGCTATATCTAAAGAACGAGTGGATTGATTTTAACGAAATTTTGTGTACAACATGTTTTTTGGCACGAGAAAATCATTGGGCTAGGTCACATGTTTGAGAAATTTCGATTAGTGGGTCACCTTTCGGTCATTCTAATTTTATCTAGACAATATCTCGCGCAATTTTGACTAAATTTGTATTCTATCGTTTTCAGGCAGACGAAAATCATTGGGTTAGGTCAGATGTTTGCGAAAATTCAATTAATGGGTCATTTTGGGTCAAAATGGGTCAGGGTCAAACTAATTATATCTAAAATACAGCTCAATCGATTTTATTTAAATTTTGTATCTAAAATTTTTCGGCACGCAAAAAAATGAGCTAGGTTAGATGTTCGAGAGATTTCGATGATAAGGGTCATTTGTGGGTTATTGGTGGGTTATGCTAATTTTATGTAGAAAATGGCTCTCACCATTTTGACTATATTTTGTAATATGATGTTTTCGGGCAAGGGAAAACCATTGAACCAGGACGCATGCTCCCGAAAATTCGATTAATGGGTCATTTTGGGTCATAATAGGTTAGAGTTATTCTAATTATATATAACAACGATTCTATCAATTTTACCTAAATTTTGTAACGAAACGTCTTTTGTCACGAGAAGACTATTGGGCTTAGTCGCATGTTAAACAAAGTTATATTAGTGGACCATTTCGCTTCATTGCTGAATGCTATCAAGCTAATTTTTTCTAAGAAATGGGTTAAAGGATTTTGATTCAATTTTATATTCTACTGTTTTTGATTACCTGAAGACCATTGAGCCAAGTCACATGTTTGATCAAATTTGATTAATGGGTCATTTTGGGTAACACGGGTCAGTTGCACGAGAAAATGGCAGCAACCAATAAATTGGCGATATTTGGCAGAAAAAATGACAATTAAGATTACGAAAGCCTCAACACGTATTAGGTGCCAAATGAAAGAATGTCTCCAAATTTGGTTATATCTGGCAAAAAATTTTGTCTTTCAGAATGTGAAGAATTTTTTATACATTCTTAATAGAATTCGAGATGCATGGTAAAATTAACCAGAGTCGAGCTAAAAAAGTCATTTGGATCGATGTCCTTTCGTTGTAAATTTTAAAATAAAGTAAAATTTATTAACATGTGCATACAAATATAGTTTCCTTATTGATTGTTTTTGTAATAACCTGTTCTACAGTAATAATACAGAGTGAATGATACAGTGAAAATACTATATCAAGTTGAATATACAGTTAATTTTGACCGAGCTTAGCTCGGTCACCTCTGTAGTTATATTTTAGCAAAGCATATCTGAGTCTCTCGTAAATTCACTGTAAAAAATCTGCGCAATGTTCTTGATATTTACTGTGTAACATTCCTGGGTTTTCTCGGATTATTTCTACTCATAGAAGAATACCGAAAAATTTTGTGTAATACCTTCCACAATCTCGTGTAATTTTTCGGAATAGTTGAGAAAGTGGAAATTACTGATAAACTGTGAAACGTTCCTAATATTTTCTGTGTATCATTCCTTAGTTTTAGTAGGCATACTTTTTGAGCTTTTGTGTAACTTTTCCGATTTATTCTAAAATAGACATTATTGGTAATCTGCGAAAAGTTATATATGTTTTGTGTGTAATATTCCTTATTTTGTGGTTAATATATTAATTTAAAAAAATCGTTATTTTGCGTGTCTATCATTTTATTATCCCAGTTGAGAAAACACTACGGGATCTTGCGCTATAAAAAAAATAACACGAAGGTGCGAATACCATTCTAATTGTGCATCTCAAAGCTCTTGTTCAAATTTTTGCCCTGTACAGCTCCTGAGCTATATTTTACATGTAAAAACTAATTTTTTGTGTGTTTATCATTTTGCTCGCTTAGTTGTGAATCGAATATGGAAACCAGAGTCACTAATTTTTACCGAAGCTTTAACAACGCATTTAATTGTGATTCTCGAATATTTTTTTTCCCAGTTTAGACTCTGAAAACTCTTCTTGGTCTTTATTTCCATATGAACTGCTTTTTTGCGTGTGGGTCATTTTGTTGCATCAGTTGAAGAAAAAGACTATGGTATCTAGAGCAACTAACTTTAGAATGAAAGTGCGTATGCCCATCTTATTGTGCATTTTGAAACCTATTTTTCCAAATTCTACCAATGATCGTTTTCGAAATTATTTTATCAGTGATTATTTGACGAAATTCTCGATCTTAGTAACGCAACTTTTTCTCCAAATACCTACTATTTCCGATTAGTAATATTCGCCTTATTGAATCAGCAGCCCCGTTTAGAGTATTTTTTACAATGTCTATCACTATTTCCGAATAGAAATCTTTCTGCCATTAAATAAAGCGATTATTACTATTTGGAAATAGTTTGATGCTCATATCTAAAACTTTATATCTAGGTATAGGCATTCGCGTCATAAGTGAGATCTTTTGTCCAAGGAATGAAAACTTTATCTTATATTAAATGGAAAATTTTTACATTTGTTGTAAGAGCGATGCCCTGGTGATGTTGGAACTGAAGTAAATTCAGGTATTAATCGGCATCACGTCTTAAGCGAGTTCAACTGTTCCCCAAAACAATAAATCTAGCATAAAAATTATTATAAACAAAATCAAGACTTGAAAGGGAAATTGGAGAAACTCTGGCCAAATATTTTATTTTTCAAAATATTGAGTCTTTAACATGAAATTAAAGTCATATCAGTAGAGAAATGTTTAAATTTTGTACCCCCTCCCCCCTCCCTTCTTTAGTATCTGCAAGCTACATATGTCTATAGAGGATGAAAAGGTACAATTTTAAGTTACTTACTAGAAAATATTACTAATTTTGTGGCAAGATTATTGTGCCTAAATGTGATTCATAAGTATGGTAATCTTTTTTTTTACTTTAAATCTTAATACAGGAATCTCAAATGCTACATAATAAGGCATTCGATTTTTAACGAAACTGTAAGCATTTTCTGCATTGACAACATTTTCTTAGAGATTTTCGATCAAATAGCCATCGTTGATTTAATAGCGCCTCCATGTTTCTTAAATTTAGCGTATTTCCCAAAATTTCCTCTCAAATTTTTAACTTTGAATATCAAATATTCTCACTAACGTAAAGAAACTAGGTCTGTTTCATTTAACTGACCAATAAACTGTTAAAAAAGGCGCCCAGTTTGTGGATTAGAATTTAAACAACTACCAGGTAAGTTTGTATGGTATTCTTTATAAAATGTATAAAAATAATTAATCCGGGAGAACGCGCGCTTACCCAGGATACGAATGGTTTAACTTCGTCACCAATAAAATCAAATTATAACAGTCACTTTATTTAGACGGAGATAATTCTTACAAATTTTGCGATAAAATAGGTTGAAGAATACTTTAAAAAATTAGTGATTGCATTGTAAAAACCATACGCACTCCGGGTATTTTAGGCCCTGCGCGCGTCCTCCCGGGTTAAAGCAAATTTCATGTTTAATTAAATTGTCGTAAGTCGCATAATTCCCTATTTAAAAATGTTCTTTAACTTAGTACTTAAGTATGTATTTAAGCAAGTTAATTTATATGCATAATCAGACTTATATAAAATAAAAAATTCTATGCATATTATCATAAGCTAAAAACTTTCTGTAAATTAAATGAAGGATTAAGTGAAAACTAAACAAAATTTTATAATATCAATTTAAAATCTTAATTTAAGAAAAAAATATTACATAAATTAAGAATTGCTGGATTTTTATCAGGTTTTTAAGGAAGTCAATATTTCAATTATTATGCTGAATTGTTTAACATTTGTCAGGCTTTTTTTAATGTTATTTTCTTTTTAAAAATTCTGAATAATTGAAATACTCTATATGTATATGTCTTTATTATACAGGTATGTGCATAATTACTTACAGCAATCTTTCATTTGTATGTTGGTGCAAAATATAGATAAAAATTAACATTGGCCACTGGCCAGTTACTCAGATTTTTAATTATTGACCATTAACAAAGTTACAAACACTTCATACAAAATCATATGAAGTGTTCGTACAATTCTAATTATCAACATTGTAGCTTATTAATATTTTTTAATTTTCATTCGGTAGGATTACACTCAACTGAAAACTGAAATTGTATCTAACAGAAAAATATGTTAGTAAGAAGTTACCGTAGTCAAATTAACAATATTTAAAATGAGCTCGGAAATCCTCATTAATGTGGGTGTGTATTGTGGGAGAGAGAGGGAATTGACAAATCCCAAATTATATTCTATCTACATAAACAGGCATCCAAAAGTCTTAGACAATAATATTAAAATTAAATTTATTAAATAAAAGCTACATTAGAAAAACTTCTCTGAATCTGCGTTAAAAGGCGGCGTAACATCGAGGAGTTCACAAACTTAATTTCTAAATTTGAATATATTATGTACTCAAACTTCAAATACGCATTATGACCATATTGAAAAACAAGAGCTCGGAAATCCGCGTTAGCAAGCCTTACAAAGCCCGACTAAAATCCACACAAACGGAACTTCTAAATCTCGTTTAAAAATAATTTTCAAAAATTAAAATTTATCAAATTAACATAAAGCTGCATAAATAATAAGAAAAGTACTCGAAACCACATTAACAGGGGATGGAGTAACACCGAGGATTTCTGTGATTTTAGTATTTAAAATAATAGAAGTTTAATGTTATATAATTCAACAAACTTAAATACACATTAACTAGTATATAAGAAACAGGAATTCTGGAAATACGCTTCCAAAAGTAATTTTAAAAAAGCATACCGAATTATTTATTACCAAAAGAATTGAGAAAAAAACCTGAAAAAAAACACTCGTATTTAACATGCATAAGCTTACTTTCATATTTAAAGCGCAAAATATTACTTTGAATTTAAATCTTATTACATATATTGTTATAATTTGCTGAACATTTTCCGTGTCACTTAGTATACCTTGAATCTGACATTTTTTTAACATCTTTATTTTAATATATTAGCAAATGCATTTTGAAAATTTCACAACACTACTTTTATAAAACATCGGAACAAATTTTATGAGTGTTTCAAGTGAAGGGGGAGGTTTAAATTTTGCTGCAATTATTATGATAGTTAAAAAAATATAATTAAGTATCCGTGAGATTAAGTCATCTTTCTGTTAAATATGTACCCAAAATTTGAAAGTATTCGAATAATTTTATGGAAGGAAAATGCAATAAAAAATGAAAGTGGAGGATTCTACCCCTCCCCCCAAATATTTGACCTATAAACCCTTGCATTAACACGTTAAGTGCCATGTCATTCACCGGTGACTGACATTGAAATTTCCGTTTCAGCCGCGTCAGTTGCCTGTGACCGACAGCGTAAAATTATAATATAAATCTAAATATTATATTGTTTTAAGGAATTGTTGATAATTTATTTAAAATTTTCTTTTTATTTTATTAAAGGATATAATTAAGTAAGCGGAAAGTTCAGTGTCAGTCATCCGTGACTGACTTGGAATTCAACGTGTTAAAGGTGTAATTTATTCTTCTAATGAAAGGAGACCAAATTTTAAACTAATTGGTTCTCGACAAGGAAAATCTAGATAAAGCTGAATTAATTGGAGAGAAAGGGGTTCTTTTACACATGACCTATACTTGACCTAACTTTGTTGATTTGATTAATCTCGCCTAATTTTCTAATAAATTGATACCCAAACTTCAAGGAAAATGGATAATTTTAAACAAAAGTTTTTGTTTAAGCTTATTTAACAGAGGGAGGGGTGCTTACCAGTCACTTTATATTTGATTTAGAACTCACCAAAACCCGACATAATCAGCTTCACCAAATAAGTGGAATTTATTTAGTAAACTTAAGCGAGTTTGCGCAGGAACACGGGTCTTATATAATTCAGATTCATCCACATTTCGGGTTTAGCAGTTGTTTAGCAGATTTTGTGAATTGACACACTTTAATTTGCACAGGAGTGAGATTCCTGTATTAAGTATATTAAATGTAACATTGACTAGGAATTGCGTTCCAAAATTAATTTTGCCATAAATGAAATTAATTATATTGTATAATACGTCGGATAAGGCATTTAGGCTCTGTCCAATAGGCTCTGTCATATGTGAACCCTTATATGATTCTAAATGAGGTTTTCACTGATTTTAAATCTGGTGTCAATTCTCAACTACTACGTCAAAATAAAAAATATATATATTTTGATAAAAAACGGTAGAAAACGTTTTTCATGCTAATTAGTGATATCATTTACCTAGTTAAGATTTAATCTAACGATTTTCCCCCTAATGTTTTGCGATAGGGATATTGCAGGATTATGACATCATTCTTTAGCTAATGAGGCAGACACACATAAAAAGTATTTTATATCAAACTCGTGGCAATACCACAAAGCTTTAAAAAAATATGCAATTTAGAGATAATAACTGACAGATAAATGTTTAGAATACGCTGATTGCGACATTTCTCTGAAGCAAATCGTTCAGTAATCATGATCTAGAAAAGGCAATTCAGTCTGACATTTAATGTGCTAAAAAAGTGTACTTAAATGTTTTCCCCATTGCATATATCTAAGTACCGCTTTCGTGACACATAAAAACAGTCGTTGAGAATAATTGCCGTTATTTGGCGGAATATATTGCACCAAATTTATGCTCTAAGAAGTCCTAGAGTAATAACGCCAGAATGGGCAAAGACGCCAAGTAATAATATGACGCCGAAATATGAAATAATCTGGTACCTACTAATTTTTCACAAAAGGGCTCTGAGTTAACTGAATCACAAACAACCACTAAACTTTAATTTGATCCATTTGTAGAACGTATCGCTGGAAGAAGCACGTAAAAATCAACACTCGACTTAAAATTTGAGATAAGTCCTATGATCTGAAAACTATATATTTATTAGGAAATGCTTTATTAATTGCATTACAAAAATATGTAATGTATTTCATGTACTTTCAAAATTTTGTTGAAGTTTTTGGATCTGTTCGCGAGGTAATTTGTAATTTAAAATGTACACCGCAATAAGTATATCGTGCAATAACGCCATCCACTGGCGTTATCACTCCGGTTGATTCTTCTAATTACTGGAATTACATCTGAAAATTCCATCTTATTTTATAATTTTGTATCATGACGTTATTATCCACGTAGGTGGAATAGAACACCGAAAAGCATTGGTCAAGAAATCACGCCATTACATTTTATGAATACATATATGCTAAATATTCTTACTTGTATATAGTCAATAAGTTGATGTTTCAAGTTCTATATCATTTTAAAAATCTAAAACTAAGATGTGAAAATTGGTAGAACCTAAATGTGGCGTTATTATCCCGGAACACTTTTTTAAAAAGATATCCAAACACCTTTGAAACTTAATTATCAATTAACAAATCGATTTTTCATTTATGCAATAATATTAAAATTTATTAATTTTTCATTAAATTAGCACTTTAAATGTCATATCATCAAGCAAGGCGGACGTTCGGCCAAGCGAAGCTAGAAAAAAAAATATGCCCGTCAAACGAGTAAACGACAAGAACATAATGACGGCTAAACTGCTCATTATACTCGAGACAACTTCTACATGTTAAATCGACCAAACATGGCATTTTAAAATTCCGGATTTTTAAAATATCAATTATCACAGAGCAATAAAACGAAAATTAGAAGAATCTAATGAAGAAAAGCTTTAATTGGAGATCAAACTCATCTTTATAAAATAATTATAAAGAAAGATACAAGATTTTTTTTAAAAAACGTCTTGATACTGAAAATGATCACTTTTTTCTTCGTCAAGCATTTTAGGTAGCTTTCATTACAAAAAGTAAAAAGCTACCTATTGCAGTCGTCCGGAGAAAAGCACTTCCAGAAAATTTTGGTATATTTTCACCGATCATGACCCCCAGACCCCAAAATACCCTCAGTTCAAATGTTGATATATATATATATATATATATATCTGATTTTTGTCATGCGATAACTAACGTATTTATGAACCGATTTGAATGAAACTTGGTATGTACATAGTACATACAAATATATCGACCGAGTTTGTTGGCCAGCATCATCCGCCATCTTGTTTCAAAATTGCTGCAATTTAATTTTTTTTAAAAATATAAATTTAAAATTAAATGCGAAAAAAATAAAAGTTGAAAAATATTTTTATTTTATGTGTTAGATCTTAACACACCAATTCCAGAACATTTTTTATTTTGTCTATATTTAAAAAAAACGATTGAGTTATAGTACTTTGAATTTTTCTTATGGCTGACATTTTGAAACAATCTGATTTTTGTCATGCTATAACTAACGTATTTATGAACCGATTTGAATGAAACTTGGTATGTACATAGTACATACAAATATATCGACCGAGTTCGTTGGCCAGCATCATCCGCCATCTTGTTTCAAAATGGCGGCCATTTAAAATTTTAAAAAAATTAAAATTTAATAATATATGTGAAAAATTTAAAAGTTGAAGAATATTTTTATTTTATGTGTTAGATCCTAAAACGCCGATTACTTTTTACTTTATCTATATCTTAAAAAATAATTGAGTTATAGCAGTTTGAATTTTTTTTATAGGTGACATTTTGAAACGATCTGATTTTTGTTACGTGATAACACTCGTATTTATAAATCGATTTGGATGTAACTTGGTGTGTACATAATACTTAATAAAGCCTGGATCGAGTTCGTTAACCAGTTCCATCTGCCATCTTGTTTCAAAATGGCAGCCATTTAAATTTTTCTTAATTTAAAATTTTGAAATTAGGTACAAAAGAGTAAGAAATTGAAAAAGATTTTTCTTTTATGAATTTGACCTTGATACAAAGATTCCAAAGCATTTTTTGTTTCGTCTGTATCTTAAAAAATGTCTGAGTTATATTACTTTTAATTTCTAGTGTTGCACACATTTTGAAATGATCTGGTTTTCGTTACGTGATAACACGTGTATTTATACACCGATTTGGATGAAACTTGGTGCGTAGATAAGACATACTGATGCCTGGACCGAGTTCGTTGGCAGGTTCCAACCGCCGTCTTGTTTCAGAATGGTGGAATATATTTATATATATATATTAATTTAAATTTTAAAATTAGGTGAAAAAAAATTAAGAAATTGAAAACATTTTTCTTTTGTGTTTTGATCTTGATACAAAGATTCCAGAGGACTTTTTGTTACATCTATATCTTGAAAAATGGCTGAGTTTTAGCACTTTCAACTTCCAGTGAGATTGACATTTTGAAACGGTCTGAAATTTGTCACGCGTTAATACGCATATTTGCCGAAACGTCAGTGAAGGCTTACTTTGGAGACACGAAATTTTTTTGATTCTGTCTGTCTGTCTGTCAGTCTGTCTGTCTGTTCCGCGATAACTGACGTAAAAAGCATTCGATTGGCTTGAAATTAAGTGGGTATGTTAGTGAGACACTGGGATCAAGCTGTATAGTTTTTTGTTAGATTTGTTTCATTCGTTCGAAAGATATAGAATATTTTATTTCGCGCAATAATGCTTTTCTATGGCAAATCCAATGATTTTCAAATTTTTTTTTCCCCTGAGAGAAAATGACACATTTGATTAATGGAATTCAATGATAAATGAATACTAAAATTTACCAGTTAATTTATTCGTATTGTTTCGAAATTTCGTCAACGCATTTGTCAGATTTTTAAAATTATTACTGTAAATTTTGGAGATTTTTTTATAAATGTGTTCCAATAACATAAACTAATTTGTTTTAAAGATTTACTTATTTCAAATGCATTTTTTTTATTTTCTTTATTTTCTCTTAATGGTTGCTAAGCAACCATTCATCTTAATCCTTACCCTTATAATGTTATAAATTTGAAAGCGTGTACGAAAATTTAAATGAAGTCAACATCAAAACTGATGAATTAATTAATGTCTTTGTATCTTTGCATATAAATATAACATAGCCCAGAAAAAGAAACATAGGCTATGTTTTATTAATTTTATTAAATTTTTTCCTTAATAATTCAAAATTTCCTTCTTTTTTATACCGAATCAATAGGGATTTTTTAAATAAAATTTGACCAATTTCCTTTATCGTTGCCAAAAAAAAAAAAAAATCAAAATTTGGAATAATAATTTTTCAACAGCAATAAGTTTCAATTGAGCAATTTCCATTCGAAAAATTAAGCTAAGAAAAAAAGTAAATATGACGTCAGAATTAAAATAACTATAGATATAGTACTTTTTGTTAAATATTAAACATGGATATTTGTTTCGTTAATAAGAATTTTTCTGACAAAAATGGGGACATAATTAGAAGTAAAAGAACTAAAAAAAAAAATTATATTTTTAATAAATATTTCACTTAGTAAAATATGACGTCATAATTGAACAAAAATAGGTATTTTATAGTAGTCGTTTAAAATACAAGAAACATGGATATCAATAACTCATGAATAATGACGTCATTGCCGAAACTTTAGTGAAGGCTTACTTTGGAGAAACGAAATTTATTGTTTTTCATCTGTCAGTCTGTTCTTCTGTATGTCTGTCTGTCCCGCTATAACTGCCGCAAAATGCAATCAAAACTTTTTTTTTTTTTTTTTTCGGAAACAAAATTGTAAAACTCTAGATTACTGAGTTTACACTTACAAAAGTTCCTGATGTATCAGGTTTAGGTTTTTGTGGTTGGCAGGCATGTAGAAGTATGAGGATAATGAAAAATATTTGTCCAAACTGTTACTTATCCTTATAAATCCAAATGTATAAAGAAATGCAAGATATACATAACCATTAGCACAATTATTAGAAAGTGAAAAATTTAATTTAAGTGAGGCTCGGGGGGAAATCTAAAAAGAAATCTACTATGTTATAATAAAGAAAACAAAAATATTAGATCATGAAAATTTCAGAATATCCTAACATAACTAAATTTTTAATTTACCGCTTTTGATGGCTGAAAACTTCTAATTCTTATTTTATTCTCATAAATAATTACGTAATTTGAAAATTTTAAATTACAGTTTCCAGGAAGTTGAATTAGTGTGTTTAAAAGTGTGTTTAAAAAAATATATGAACAAAGCTGACGTTGAGGCTCCTGATCTGCAGATTTACTAGTTATAAACTGATTTCGATATAACTCCGTGTGTTCATGGTACATACTAATATCTCGACCGAGTTCACGGGCCAATTCTATCCGCCATCTTGTTTCAAAATGGCGGCCATTTAAATTTGTCAAATGATGTATAAACAAAAAATTAGAAATTGAAAAAAGATTCTGTCTAAACTATTTATCTTAAAAATGAATTCCGGATTATTTTTATGCTTTGTCTTTACCTTGAAAAACGCCTAGGATATAGCAGTTTGAATTTCTAATGTGGGTGACATTTTTTTTTAAAGTCAATTTTGCCGCGACAGCACTCGTATAGTATATCAAGTGAATTTGATGCGAGTGTGCATGTTGACATGAATTAAGATTTCGATCAAGCTCATTGGTTTTTTTTTATCCATCATGCTGCTTTAAAATGGATATCGTAGAATTTGGTGACCCTATAAATCGCTTAAAAAAAACAGGTTGAATTAAAGATGACTAATTTCTAAAAATTCCTATTAATATTCAGTATTGACAAAAACTGGTATTCAATCTTATATAATCGTGTTCTACTATTTTGAGCTTTGTATATTTTATTTATATAACTTAATTTAAAATAAATAGATAGGTATATGAAAGCTACCACTTCCTTCCGGCAAAGCCGGAAGGACTTTTTTTTCATTCGAGGTATAGATTTAAATAAGGGCAGAAAAAAGTTATAGAGTACATTTTCAAACAGGTAATTATTCAAGCTCGTGCTTATGTAAAATTCAGTTTAAAAAAACAAAATTTATATCCTTATTAATAACAAGATAAAGTAAAAAAACTAAAACCCAACTACGACAAAAAACTACGCTGAAAAAGTATAAAAGTACCCCATGAATACAGGTAAAGTAACGTTCACGCTGCTCTACATTACAGTTCCCGTGATCCGCGCTTTACTCTTATCGCTCATTTTTTTTAAACATCTTCAAAGCAGTCTTGTAATTATGTATAAGCATATAAATACTGGTGAAGCTCTTTCAAGTAATACCAAACACATTACATATATTTTTATTTTATACTTTTTGTCCGCTAGAGGGCATAATAGTAAATTTGGTGACAAACTTTATAGCTCACAACCAACAGAATATCAAGATCAAGACCCTTCTAATGGCACTGCAGTGGTCTTATTCTGATTACTAAGTACCAAAGAAATTAAGAACGAAAAGATGTGAATTATATGCAATTAGCCCATAAATGCAAGTAAAGTCACAAGCAAATGCTAGTAATATATATATATTCGAAATGTACAAGTGAAGCGCTTTAAAATGATACCAAACACGGCATATCTAGCTTAACTTTATTTTTTTACTCTGTATATTTTGTCCGCTAGAGGGCGCCACATTGAATTTGGTGAAAATCTATATAGCCTATAACCAGCGGACAATTAAGACGCTTCTAATGATATGTCATTTGTCGAATTCTGATTAGTGGTTTAGAAGTTACGAGGGAACAGATGAACATACATACATACATACATACATACATACATACATACATACATACATAGCCTGTCAAAATCATAACCCTCCTTTGGCTTTGCCGTAGTCGGGTAAAAAAACTGCTACTTTTTTAACAAATCATGTCAAAGTGCGATAAACCTGCCAATCGTGTTTCTCGTGTTTTAGCTACATTATAGTAGACTAAATCATTTTAGGCGCTGCCACTTCAAGTTTCAATTACTTTTCGGAAAAAAAACAGTGTAAAAGTTTATTTTTAGAAAGATCTTCAAAATAAAATTAATCTTTGAAGAAAGATATATCTTCTAAAGTGTAGTCATTTAAAATTACTAGCATTTAAAGTTTCAATCCTGATGTAGGGGAGACTGGGGTACAATGGTCCATTTTTGTAAATTTTGACTGTTTACTCTTAAGGAATTGATTTTTTTTCTTTTGATCACGTACATGCATGTTACCTATACATTAAAGTTTATATTGCATCCACTAAAAAGTAATAATTATGCATACTTTTTTATATATTTTTTTAAATAGCAAGTGGCAAAATGGACCATTGTACCCCAATGGCGGGGTACAATGGTCCACAGCATGGGGTTCTATGGACCGCATGTAATTTTAATAAAAATATATCAGTGTAGTTCATTTTTTAACAGTAAGAAGGATAAACTATATCATAATTTGTTTATTCACTTTTTATTATTCACTTTTTAGCTCTAACTAAAGTAAAAAAAATTTTCTTCAATTTTTTATCATCCTTTTTTTTCGCTTCTTCTTCAGTTATATTTTTCACTGGTGTATCAGTTAGAATTCTTGATGCAACTTTCTTTCGTTTATTTGGCGTTTTGCGCAAGCAAGCTTTTGGTAAAGGACATATTTCAAAAGGTGATATTTTTACTTATTAAGCTTATTACCACTTTTCAAAATATTTTGTTTACTAATTTTTGGTGTTCAATTTGGGTTAATTTTTGAATTTGAAAGTATATATTATGTAGATAAATATTTCAACAATGCATTTCACAACATGAATCATTAATTAATTCACACACAGAAATAAAATGATTTATTAATTCTTAATTGAGGCTAATTTTTAAGTTTGAAAGCATATATTATACAGACACATATTTCAAAAGATACATATTTCAACAATGCATTACACAACATTCATTAATTAATTTAGAAGTAAAATATTCTGTTAATTCTAAATGTCACATATAATATTTAACTTTTAAAAACATGGGATACAAAACTGGGATACAATGGACCATGGTCCATTGTACCCCATATGGAAGTTTGACAAAAACTTGATGATAAAAAAAGAAATTTAGAATTCTATTATTTTAGCTACAATAAATATAATAACGTATTGTATTACCTTTTTATTTTGCCACGCAATGTCTTTCAAATTACAAATCTGTAATAAATAAATGAAGATATGTTACACTGAAAATATTTACTCCTGCCTTACTCCTCCTGTGTCAAACCAACTATCAAGTATAAAATAGCTAAAATGTCAGCTATGTACATGGTTTTAAACTTCTTTTTACTACTTCAGTACTACCATCTATGTACTAAAATATGAAGCTTTCAAAAACAGAATTAACATAAAAAATAGGGGGTGGACCATTGTACCCCTTGGTCCATTGTACCCCAGTCTCTCCTAAACAAAATTTTTGAAAATAAATATAGTTGAGTGTGATTTTTATATAAAAACAGAACTATGGTAAATGATATTCACTTTGTGTTTGAGCAGAGAATCAACACAGATAACAACTTTGACGTCAATGTATGATGAAATACGATTTCACCATAAAATGTTTATTTAAAGAGGGTAATCTCTGGAACTACTGAACCAATTTGTACAGTTATATTTACCAGTAATATTTTGTATCATATAGATTTACGGCCATCTTTCCATATTTTACGAAAATTTCTAAGCAATATTTAACCCGTTACCATCCAACGATCTATTTATAGATTACCTACAAATGGTCAAAACTTTTAAATTTGAACACCAGTATTTAAGTACGGAAGTGTCTGATATCTAAATGCCTGAATAAATAAGAATTTTGGATTCTAACAACGAATTTGGATGCATAGAAATTAGTGTCAAATAAGAAAAGATGGTCTCCAAACCAATATTAACCAATTATATTTAACAATAATGAACGACAGGCATTTCGTTCACGGAAAGACAAACAAATCAGAAAACATCTTTGGATTCATTTTCTTAGGAATAAATAAATTCGTGTTTTCTAATTAGTTATGCATTTTTTATGCTGAATTATACTTAGCATGCTAAAAGATGTTTACTGAATATAGATAAAACGTTTTTTAGGACCACGCAAAAAATAGATATATGGCCGTCAATGAATGACAATTTTTGGAAGTGTGATTTCACTAGATTTAAGAGTATTTTAGTCCGAGTTAAATTTTAGATGGGCAGTAAAAGTCAGGCATTGTGTTCGCGGACAGACAAACAAATCAAAAAGTATCTTTAACTTTATTTTCCTAGAAAAAAATTAATTTGTGTTTTAAAATTAGTTATGCAATTTTATGCTGACTTACATTTAGCATGCTAAAAGATGTTTACTAAATATACATAAAAGGATTTACAAGACCATGCAAATAAAAGAAGAAAAAAGGAAAAAAATAGGTATATAGCCGTTAACGAATGACAATTTCTGAAAGCAGGATTTTACTAGTTTTAAGAATATTTTAGTCTGAGTTGAATTTTAGCTAAACAGTAAAAGTCAGCCATTTCGTTCGCGAACAGACAAACAAATCACAAAATATCTTTGGCTACATTTTCCTAGAAATAAATGAATTCGTGCTTTTAAATTAGTTATGCATTTTTATGCTGAATTACATTTAGCATACTAAATGATGCTTACAGAACACATATAAAACGATTTACAGGTCCACGCAAAAAATTAGACATATGGCCGTCAATGGATGATAATTTTTGGAAGTGTAATTTTAGAAGTTCTAAGAGTACTTTATTCTGATTAAATTTAAGCTAAATAGTAGTGTGAATGCAAAGATAGCAGATAAAATACAGGAATTGCAAATGTATTCAGCAAGTGTCCGTATATTGGTACAAATTGTTAAAAGAGAAATTTCAATGTATTATTCGTTTGCTTGCTACACTAGATTTTAGTATTATAGTTAACTAAATACCAAATATGGATTTATATTTTATTTCGATTCTATCAGTTTTTTACAAAATTTTCATTCTTCATGAAAATTAAATACTATATAAATTGAAGGAGAATGATACTTTAAGAAAAGAAGTTGATTCTCGCTGCTTCAAAATGATTAATTACTCTAAAATGTACATATATTTTTTTACTTCCTACTTACAAAGGTTCTACGAGAACCCATTTTAGTTTGCGTGAGGAGATTATTTAAATTTTATATAATCTCTTTTTCTATAAAAAAGAAATAATATCTACTAAAAAACACTTTTCAAAAGTAAAAAAAGCCAAGCGAAGAAAAAAAGGATAAAAGTTGTGTTTAAAAATGGTCTGATATCAAATTTCCAAGCTTATATTATGGTATTTATTTAACATTTTCCATTAAAAAATTACTATTTGTAAATCAATGCCTTTGAATATGTTGATAGAAATCCTTTTCTCTTGTACTAAATACATCGTAACGTGTTTTGAAAATTCTAATGTTTTAAATTATGCATGATGGGCTTGGTGTCCATTTTTCCATATTGTACACTAATTTCTAAGCTCCCAAATTTATAAAGAAAAGCGTAATACGTTTGCAATAAGTACAATTTAGAACTCCTGATTTTAACTTCGTACAGATATATTTAACTCGTTACCACGTTGCGATCTATTTATAGATTACTTACAACTAAACAAAACTTTTAAATTTAAACACCAGTATTTAAGTACGGAAATGTCTGCTTAAGTAACAATTTTGAGTTTTAATTTTTAACTAAGGATGTTTGTACATAGAAATTAGTGTACAATATGGAAAATTGGCCGCCAAGCCCATCATGCACAATTTTAAAACATTAGAATTTTTAAAGCACGTTACGATGTATTTAGTATAAGAGAAATAGGTTCCTATCAACATATGCAAAGGCATTGATTAACAAATAGTAATTTTTTTAATGGAAAATATTAAATAAATACCATAATATAAGCTTGGAAATTTGATATCAGACCATTTTTTAAGCACAATTTTCATCCTTTTTTTTTCACTTGGCTGTTTTTACTTTTGAAAAGTGTTTTTTAGTAGATCTGAGATAGAGATGCGATTATAATGTGCGTAGTATAAGTGCTAGAGAAAGTTATTCTATTTATTATGCAATTTACAAAATGTCAACATATTGTTTTATTTTTGAGTTATCAAATTTTGCAGAAATGTCACTTTTTGACATATTTTGACTATTTTTCTCTTAAAAATTTATTTCTGGATAGTTTCTAAAATTTTTATATTTTTTTCAAAGTCTTAAGGTAAATGTCATTATAAAAAATATATAAAAAGAGAACAATTTCATAAAATTAAAAAAATATCTTCCGAAGGTGAATTTTTTAACTTTTATATTCACCTTTGTAGATGGAGCTATCTTCATCACACACTGAATTTACAATATCCAATGTTTTACGAATTTCATCGAACGTTCCTTCATTATGTCCACAGGATTCATGCACATTTAGCTTGCAACGCACAAATGTGCCAGTAAGACTGTAATTAAAAAGATTATATTATAATGTTTTACTTTCTGAAATTATCACCCTAACATGTAGATTGGACGAACATTTAACCATATTTAAAATTGAATGAAATTTTGCCCTACTTCATCGCACAAAAAATTCTTCGTACCTTAAGTTCTGCTCACTTGGTATAGGCAATCTACAAACAATGTCACGCTTGAAGGGGAAGAGGGGTATTCGGGAAATTGTGACAGTGACAAGGGGTATGGGAAGGGATAAGAGAAAATGTGGCATCACACATTTTGGTTAAAATAAAAGCCTAAAAAAACAGCAGATTAAATTCGATGATTTGAAATTAAAGTATTTTGTGTTCATAAAGTAAAGATGAAATTTAAAGCCAAATATAATAAATTCTGTTTCGATTTCCAAAATACTACTGTTTTCAATTGCTGTTTCATAATAATACTTATCTATATTCTATATTAATTATGATTTTTGTTACAAATCTTCTTATTTCATACAAATTTTTTATCTTTATATTTGCAACAATATGAGATTTGCAATCATTCTTTTATGATTTTTGTTGCAAAATCATTTTTATTGTTATGCTCACAAATAATTTTAAAAGGCATAGATAATGTTTAAAAATAAAAATTGAAATAAGATTTAAAACAATTTTTTTTTCTGAACAGAAAGTACATGTATAGTAATATAGCGTGACATGTGACAAAGAGAAGGAAGGAGTATGGTGAAATGTGACACTTTGTGTCCAAGGGGGGAGGGGGCGAAAATGTGACATCATTTATGGACAGCTCCTATACACGATAACTTATCCATTAGAAATTTTAAAAAAACGATAATCTCTCTCTTTTTTTTAATTTACCGAAAAAGTTAGTTTGAATTCAATATTTTTGCTAGGTAATGTGTTTCAGTTTTTTAAATACTAATGAAGGGAAGTTTTTATTACAATCTGTTGAAAAAATATTCAATTTTCTGGTTTAAAATCAGCTATTTTACAGAAGAAAAAAACTCTAAATAGTTTTCATAACTTTCCCATTATCACAGAATAAAGCTGTTTGTCGTAAGTATAGTTTTAATGTTATATATATTGTTAAATTGTCTTTAAATTTGAACTAATTTTAATGATCTTTAGGATTATCTATTTTACGCCATCCCAATCATTTACTTCTGCTTAAAGTTTCTATCTTTAATATTGACAATTTCTTCTGAAAGTAAGAGCAACAAATGCATAACCCATTTTTATTTTTGATTTTGAAATAAGTATTCCAGAATTTTATGCCTCAAACCATACTAATTAGCTAAATAAACTAATAAACAAAACTGAAAAACTTTGTACGAATTTCGATATACAAGTTATAAACTATAAGCTATGTTTTAACGCACAAATCTCGTAAAAAACAAAGCTTTCAAAAAATTACATTCACCATTTCAAGAATAATTCGATCCCCTGATAAAACCAAAATAAATAATTAATTAATTAAAACTTCAACCTCCCCCCCCCCCCCAAAAAAAAGTTAAAATTACTAATAAAAAGACTAAAATACCCGTTAACCCCTTAACTGGTCAATTTTTTTACCAGAAATGTTCTTAAAAAAGTCATATTTTTTATTGTACATATTCAAACATCATACTTGATAGAATACGAAAATGCAAGATTTCTTTTTAATATTACCATAGTTAATTGATATAAAAGGATTTTATATTTCAGAATTTAGAAACACATACACAAATATTCTAAATGTTTGCTTTTTCCAACCACATCTGTATGAAATGAAGACTGTTTTTCAGATTTTACAAAAATTTAATTCAAACATAAATTAAAACTTCTATAAATTAAAACTTTTCAGTTTCGAATGATGATTTTTATTCAGATTTTTTTAAATGTGTGTGGTAGAATTTGAAGCAAAATATTAAAATTTGAGCGAGATATTTGAAAAGAACATTCCCCATAGACTTTATATTATCATCCGGGTCTTTTTCAATCAGTAGTGTGGGCTCTTAACAAAGAAAAAACTCGGATGGAAGATTTCCTCCACACAGACAAGCTGCGTCATCTATTGAAAAATTATGATAATTCAGTCTTTTAAAAAGAATGAAAAATATCAATTCCCGAACGCTGTACGGGCAAACCAGTCACCTTAACTGAATTTGCAAATCATCTTAACTGATTTGCCCGAACAGGTTCGGGCAAATCAGTTAAGAGCTTAAAGCTGAAAAACAAGCAAAAATGAAACATTTTATGCGAATTTCAATGCACAAATTAAAATCTATAAACAACGTTATAACGCACAAATCTCGTAAAAAAACCAAGTTCTCCAAAAATGACATACTATAGTACATATAGTACGCTATTTCAAGGATACCTCGATCTCTTTTTTTCTTGCACTGAAGAAGTAGCACTTTTTCTGCTCTAGTTATCACGTTATACGGTTCACAAATAAATGTGATTCTAAAGACATATACTGGATTCCACAGTGTGTATATATTTTAATGTGGCAGATAATAATTTTATCGATGCTGTTATTATTCTTGCAAATTTCAATTAATAAGACTAATTTATTATCATGATTTTCTTACGGTTAATGAATAATTGTAATATTGTTTGATTAATAATTTATTATAGAATTTTTTTTTCTTCAATGAATAGTTAGAATATGGTCCGGATAATTTTTGGCTCAAAAAGTTGTTGTTATCAGTACACTTGCAATTTAGTAACATGATAAAAATCTTAGAAAAGGGCCAGTATTCTTTCATTAAGTGCTATCATTTCTGCGCAACAATAGGTCAGTTTTGGTAAACATTGAAAATAAATTTGTGATAGATAGAGGAGTCACTCCGTAGTTTAATTCCACCTGCTACCGTTTTGTTAGTTTCTCTAAATATGTTGAAAATTGTCAGGTTTTATCGGAAAATGCTATCTTTGTTATGAAAATGGACTTTTATGGGAAATTCATGAAAAATATATCTGCACATTTCAGATTTTTTGTCTAACAGTCTATTCCTGTATCTGAAGTCCTAATCAGGACATCATCTACTAGCTATCTCATGTGAGCTCGTGCCTCATTAAATCTCAACCGTGTTAACTTCCTCTCTCTCACACACACATACTTGTTCATATAATATTATATCATAGAAGGCGGCAGCCTTCAAGTGACGCAGCTTTAAGTCTACCATCGTCATAAGGTATCCACGTAAGGGAGATGCGGAACTTCATATATACAGCTAACTCAACATCAAAGGAAATCTGAAAAGCCGCCATCTAATAACTAAGCAAATATTGGTCAGAATGGTCCAATTTTTTTAATATTGTCTTATATTCCCAGTCTAATCCTATCCTATAATTTTTACATTTCTACATGCCGTATATTTTTAGATCTCGATACCCATTTTTAAACCGAAATCGATGGTGTTTGTTCTTGATATTGAAATCTAGAAAACGGCCTGGGAGATTTTATTAAAACTTATATATAATATGAATCTCTTTAAGATAGAGTGAATAAGACTTGCCTAGTTACTAGGAAAACTCTTGTTTGTTATATATTGGTCTTGGAAAATTGGACTATATTAGCTCGCGGATTACATGTTATTCTATGGGTTAGCAGACAAGCTCTGTGCGACAAGGCTTATGCAGTTAGAATCACAGTTAAAACACCCGAATCGAAGCAATAAATGTTTTTTAAACTACAAAAACAGTTCATCATGTGCTTTAAAACATTCAATAAATATATATTAAATCAAATTTCGATTTATATTGCCTTTATTTTTCGTAAAGAAGAAAATATTACGTTTCTTACATCGCATATTTCTGCATTTTGTGGAAAAAAATATTTTGAATCCTTTTTTAAAATAGGAAAATATTTTTTAATTATACAAATTCAATATAATTTCGACTTATATATTTTTCTTTAAAGTTTTCAAACAAAAATTATTTTAAATTATTTGCTCTAGATATGTATGTATTCATACGCATGGTGGCGCTACTTGGCTGGTTTTGTTTTGAATCCGAACGCGGCAAGTTACGGAGCATTTTTCATGCAGGTAGTAATACTCTTACATAATGTCCATTAAATTGATATAGAAAATGCACGAATTAAAAAATATAAACCAGACAAGATAGAATTATTAAGTAATTTTCAGGTTTTAATAATCCACATGTTGTTTCTTGTTACGCCAATTGAATCTCGCAATGTGTTAATGTACTACAACGAACGAATAAACTCTGCAATAAAGTTAACCGGAGAATCTTGCAATGGATTATTAATTAATACAGAATGTGTAACTTTGCAATAAAGTTATCTGCTTGTATTTTTGAAGACTTATGGATTACAGGGTGGAGGCAGGGTATATTCAATATTTTACGAGAATGCCAGTTAAAAATCCTGTACTGCATTTTTTGTTTTGTTGTCAGTAATTTTTTTTTTTTTTTTTTTTTTTTTTTTTTTTTTTTTGAACAAATAACCTTGAACAAACCTTGCATCAACATAAAATTTTGTTGTTCAAGAATATTTACTGAAGGAACTTTTCATGTGTATTGTTTCATAAACAAAAAATATATAGAGGTAAAATTATTTATTTTTTTAATTTTTTCGCTGCTTGAGCAAAGAATAGGTTTGCATTAATCATAATTAATCAACGGAAACTTACTGGCTTGCTTAAAGTATCGTTTTCAAATACAGGGTACAAAATACATGAATTTTCTTAAAACCCAGTTTATTTTATTAAAATTTGTCATTTCATGAAAATAAAATTATTGCATATCTTTTATCTTTGAGTTTAAGTGTTAAAACACTTTTCAATGTTTGCATTTCAAATGTTTTGCAGATAATACATTTTGTGGATTTCACAGAGTTGACTGTATTATATTCTATTATAAGCATTCATTATGATTTCTAGTCCTTTATTACATTCAAATTACTCTTTTTAAAAATGTAAACAAAAGATGAGCACATTATATTTGTGCAATGTCTGGTCCCAAGTTACACACACTTGAGGGACTTTACAATTTCTATACATTGCTTGTTTTAAACTTAAGTGAAATGTTGGATAAAACAATTTCAGTTACATAAATTATTTCAATTTGAAATATTTTAGTAATCGCTACTACTGTTATTCCGCAAACCAATTTCGCCAAATTATACATAATGACATATTTTTTATTTTAAATAATGCGAAAACAAATAATTAGTAAAATATTAATAAAAAATCGGAATAAAAATCACTTAATGACATTTTAAACACACAAATTGTATTGAAAGTGACATTCACGATCATCCATTATTGGAATTTAATCTTACAGTATGGCGATAATTTTTTGGTCGACGGGATAGCCTAGTATTACCTAGTAATCTATAAAGTTAACAAGTAAAATTTATATAACATTTCATTAACTCGATTCCTCTTAATTAAGTAAATTTGAATAAGCAGCGACAAAAATCCATTGCAAGATTCTCTGGTTAACTTTATTGCAGACTTTATTCATTGTATATTAAGACATTGCAAGATTGAATTGACATAACAAGAAACATCCATGTGGATTATTATAATCATGAAAATTACTTAATGATTCTATCATGTCTGTTCGATGTTTTTCAATTTGTGCATTTTCTTTATCAATTCTATTCTAAATAAATAAATTCTACCTGAATGAAAAATGCTAATAATGCGTTCTGATTCAAAACAAAACTAGACAAATTGCACCTTCTTAATATGGAATATAATATAGAATGTATGAAAACTTATAGATTAGAGGGGGGAGGCAGGGTATATTCAAAATTTTATGAGAATGCCCTGTAAAAATCCTGTACTGTACTTTTTTTTGGTTTGTTGTCAAAAACTTTTTTTCTCATATCTCAATAAATTATCATCATTTCTCAATAAATTACTCCTTGCACCAACATAAAATTTTGTTGTCAGTGGCACAGCCAAGGGGGTGGTTTTGGGGTTAAAACCCCTCCCAGAGCTAAGAAAGATCACTATAATTGTCACTTATATGAATCAAAACCAAACTTAATATTTAAATGTTTTGGCGCATTTTGGAATCAGCCGCTTTTTTTAATTAGATTTCATTTAATAAAGTAATTCAATTAACTGGCTAAAATTCTACTTAAAATTGTGAAAGTGCATATTACATGGATTAGTTAAGTAAAAATTCGTTGTTTGAAATAAATCACTTTTCTGAGACGCATTATGCTAAAAAATGATAATTTTTTGTCACACAGATGGTCTTTGAATTTAAGGAGGCTCAGGAGTTGAAAACTTTTCAAAAAATCGATTTTTTTATGATCTAGTTTGATTATTCAATTAATTCTTAACTCAATGCAAAAAATCGCATAAAAATATTTGCATTTTTAACGGAGTTATAAGCATTCATGTATAATAAATAGTTTTTGCGTCATTGTATCTATTTGCATCTATTTAACTTACTTTGGATACAATGACACAAAAACTATTTATTTAAATGTTATTTTTGATTTTGGATAGCGTAGCTCAAAAGAGAAATCTATTTATTCAAATAAATACATTTCAATGCATTATATATATTCAGTGAAAGTGATGTATTTAACAGTGTATTGGAAAATGAAAAGTATTGTTTAGATATGAAAATGTATTTAGACAATAAATAAATAAATGGAATTTTAAAACATCGTTTAAAGCCTCGTCAAGGCGTTACTTAAATTCTGATATCATATCTTTTAAGATTCATATTTTGAATTTATGAAAGATGTAATTGATAAAACCTTAATGAATAAATTTTAATATATGTATATATTAATTAATAGCACAGCGTCAAATAAATTTTGATATCATTAATTTTAAGTCCCAAATTTAAAATTCTTAGAGATATAAGATAAAGTGCTGCGTCAGAAGCTTTTAACCCGTTCAGGGTTTTTTGTATTGATATTTATATACTAGTAAATCTGCAGATCAGGAGCCTCAACGTCAGCTTTGCACATCATTTTTTTAAACTTACTTTGGGCAAAATTCAACTTCCTGTAAACTGTAATTTAAAATTTTCAAATTACGTAATTATTTATAAGAATAAAATAAGAATAAGAAGTTTTCAGTCATCAAATCCGTTAAATTAAAATTTTAGTTATGTTAGGAAATTCCGAAATTTTCATGATCTGTTATTTTTGTTTTCTTTATTATAACATAGTAGATTTCTTTTTAGATTTCCCCCCGAGCTTCACTTAAATTAAATTTTTCACTTTCTAATAATTGTGCTAATGGTTATGTATATCTTGCATTTCTTTATACATTTGGATTTATAAGGATAAGTAACAGTTTGGACAAATATTTTTCATTATCCTCATACTTCTACATGCCTGCCAACCACAAACACCTAAACTTGATGTATAAGGAACTTTTTAAAGTGTAAAATTAGTAATCTAGAGTTTCACAATTTTTTTGCAGCAGTTATCGCAGAATACACAGACAGAAGAACAGACTGACAGACTGAATAAACAATAAATTTCGAACAATTTCATGAACAATAAATTTCGAGTCACCAAAGTAGGCATTCACTGAAATTTCGACAATGACGTCATTATTTATGAGTTACTGATATCCATGTTTCTTGCATTTTTTACAACTACTATAAAATACCTGTTTTATTTCAATTATGACGTCATATTTTACCAAGTGAATTGTTTGTTAAAAATATAATTCTTTTTTATTTCTTTTACTTCTAATTATGTCTCCATTTTTGTCAGAAAAATTCTTATTAACGAAATAAATATCCGTGTTTAATATTTAACAAAAAGTACTATATATATTTTTATTTTAATTCTGACGTCATATTTATTTATTTTTTCTTAGTTTAATATCTCGAATGGAAATTGCTCAATTGAAACTTATTGCCGTTGAAAAATAATTATTCCAGATTTTAATTTTTTGGCAACGATAAAGGAAATTGATTAAATTGTATTTAAAAAGTCTCTACTGATTGTGTCTGGAAAATAATGAAATTTTGAATTATTAAGGAAAATATTTGAATAAAATTAATAAAACATAACCTATGTTCTTTTCTGGGCTATGTTATTTTTATACGCAAAGATACAAAAACATTAATTAATTCATCAGTTTTGATGTTGATTTCATTTAAATTTTCGTACACGATTTCAAATTATGTATAAGAATTAGGATGAATGGTTGCTTAGCAACCAATATGAGAAAATAAAGGAAATGAAGCAAATACATTTGAAATAAGTAAATCTCTAAAACAAATTTGTCTATATATTTGGAACACATTTATAAAAAATCTCCAAAATTTGCAGTAATAATTTAAAAAATCTGACAAATGCGTAGACAAAATTTCAAAACAATACGAATAAATTAACCGGTAAATTGCAGTATCCATTTATCATTGAATTCCTTTAATCAAGTGTGTCACTTCCTCTCAAGAAAAAAAAATAAATTGAAAATCATTGGATTTGCCATAGAAAAGCATTATTGCGGAAAATAAAATATTCTATATTTTCCGAACGAATGAATCAAATCTAACAAAAAACTATACAGCTTAATCCCTGTGCCTCACTAACATACCCACTTAATTTCAAGTCAATCGAATGCTTTTTACGTCTGTTATCGCGGAACAGACAGACTAACAGACAGACAGAAACAAAAAAATTTCGTGTCTCCAAAATAAGCCTTCACTGACGTTTCAGCAATTATATATACCGGGTGATTCAAAGGTTAGATGCGAAAATAAACCACAGTAATAAAAAAAAAAAAAAAAAAAAAAAAAAAAAGGATCTAGGGTAGGAAAAACATGCTGTTAGCAGATAAATATTCAGCGTAGTACAGAATTTTATTCAACACCAATAAAAGAATTAGTTGAATGTTCTCTAATGTTTTAATGTTTTTGTTTCTATATCTTAAGTTGTGCGAACATTGTTAAATTATTTCATTTAATTATCTGCAGTATTGTCCTCTATTGTCGAGATTTTTAACTAACATTGTTTTTTAAGTGAAAAAAAATCCCGTGCCACGCTGAATATTTATTTCTAAATCTCATTTCTCTCCAACACATAGGGTTTTTTTTTTTTTTTTTTTGTTTCAGCGTTTTAATTTTACACCGAACTTTTAAAATATCCTGTACTAGTAAATCTGTAGATCATGAGCCTCAACGTCAGCTTTGCACATATATATATATTTTTAAACACACTTTGGGTAATATTCAACTTCTTGGAAACTATAATTTAAAAATTTCATAGTACTTAATTATTTATAAGAATAAAATAAGAATTAGAAGTTTTCAGCCTTCAAAAGCGGTAAATTAAAAATTTAGTTATGTTAGAATATTCTGAAATTTTCATGATCTATTATTTTAGTTTTTTTATTATAACATAGTAGATTACTTCAGGGGGCGGAGCCCCCCTGAACCCTCCGTAGCCTCACTTAATTTAAATTTGCCTCTTTCTAATAATTGTGCTAATGGTTATTGTATATCTTGCATTTCCTTATACATTTTGATTTATAAGGATAAGTAACAGTTTGGACAAATATTTTTCATTATCCTCGTACTTCTACATACCTGCCAACCACAAACACCTAAAGCTGATGTATCAGGAACTTTTGTAAGTGTAAACTCAGTAATCTAGAGTTTTACAATTTTGTTTCCGAAAAAAAAATGTTTTGATTGCATTTTGTAGCAGTTATAGCGGGACAGACTAACAGATGAAAAACAATAAATTTCGTGTCTTCAAAGTAAGCCTTCACTGAAGTTTCGACAATGGCGTTATTTTTCATGAGTTATTTGATATCCATGTTTCTTGTATTTTTAACGACTACTGTAAAATACCTGTTTTTGTTCAATTATGACGTCAAATTTGAATAATTGTTAAAAAAATAATTATTTTTATTTTTTTTACTTCTAATTATGCCCCCATAACAAATTTCCGTGTTTAATATTTAACAAAGTACAATTTTTTTATTTTTATTTTAATTCTGACGTCATATTTATTTTTTGTTAGTTTAATTTTTCGAATGGAAATTGCTCCATTGAAACTTATTGCCGTTGAAAAATTATTCCAGATTTTTTTTTTTTTTTTTTGGCAACGATAAAGGAAATTGGTTAAATTTTATCTAAAAAATCGCTCTTGATTCTGTATGAAAAAGAAGGAAATTTTGAATTATTAAGGAAAATATTTGAATAAAATTAATAAAACGTAGCGTATATTCTTTTCTGGGCTATGTTATATTTATCCGAAAAGATAAAAAGACATTAATTAATTCATAAGTTTTGACTTTGACTTGATTTAAATTTTTGTACACGCTTTCAAATTTATAGCATTAAAATATAATAAGGATTAGGATGAATAATTGCTTAGCAACCATTAAGAGAAAATATAGAAAATGAAATAAATACATTTTAAATTAGTAAATCTCTAAACCAAATTGGTTTATATTATTGGAACACATTTATAAAAAATCTCCAAAATTTACAGTAATAACTTTAAAAATCTGACAAATGCATAGACAAAATTTCAAAACAATACGAATAATGTAACTGGTAAATTTCAGTATCCATTTATCATTGAATTCCATTAATGAAATGTGTCATTTTGTCTCAAGGAAAAAAAAAAATTGAAAATCATTGCATTTGCCATAGAAAAGCATTATTGCGCAAAATAAAATATTCTATATTTTCCGAACGAATGAATCAAATCTAACAAAAAACTATACAGCTTAATCCCAGTGCTTCACTAACATACCCACTTAATTTCAAGCCAATCGGATGTTTTTTGCGTTAGTTATCGCGGAACAGACAGACTGACTGACAGACGGAAACCAAAAAATTTCGTGTCTCCAAAGTAAGCCTTCACTGACGTTTCGGCAATTAACTACTGTCTCTGCTAAGTATAAGAGACGATTTCACTAACACTGAATGCTTCATTTTTATTAATTTATGTTTTTTTTCTAACAATTATACTAACAACTATTCTAACAATTTCTTTGTAACAATTATTCTAACAGTTATACTGTAAAAACACAGAAAAAAAGCGAAAATCACTGTAAGTTTACACTAGTTCTCGGTTCAGTGCATTCAGTTTAGTTTTTCGGTCATCCTTTTACACCTATTTTATTTAGTTTACATCTAATTCCCTGTAGGAATTTCTATATTCTTATTTAAAGCTATCTTAATTTTGTTAAATTTTAACATTCAAAATACATACATCTCAGAAAAAGGAATTGATTAAAAGTACAAAACATGTTTTATATAGTACATTTTAAGCGAATTTTTAGTTAAAATAAAAAAAATCGGTTTTGTTGCCCAGACGAAAAAATATTGTTAACACTCTTATAAAATTTTAACAAAATTTCATCAATTTTTTTTGAGTCTTACTAAATTCTTGTATTTTCAATTTATAATTTCAACAAAATTTTGTTGTTTTTGCAAAATTTAAATTGGTGTGCAATAGCCATAACTCTCTCACGTAATTTTATTTAATTGACTTATATAGTATAATGGTATACATAATTTTTGGATAATAAAAACTTTTAGAATTGATACGGATTAATGATGTTATTATCACATTATTATATATTTCGGAAGAAAATTGTAGACGGAAAATTTCAAAAAAAAAAAAAATCAACGATATTTTTTTTTTTTTTTTGTTTATTCAAACAAAATTTCCATTGACCTACATTTAAACGAAAAAATGTGTTGGAAAAATAAATATTTGTTGATTCAAAAAAAAAAATCTTTTTTTCTGGGTGTACTATTAAAATTCTTTTGCAATTTTATTAGACATATCAAAGAAGAAAATTTAGTTTAAAGAAATATTTTTTAGAACTTAGACTAATTTAGAAAGGGAAGAATTATCTCATCGGATTTAGTGGAGATTTTTTCCCCCTGAATCATAAAAGAAATACTTGGTACTCAATATCAATAGCTCCTATATCTCAGTCAGTGAGGTGTTATTCCACTGTCAAGAGGTTTCGGGATCAAAACCGAGGATGGTTAGAAACAAATTGCGTTAAAGTTTAATAATGCTGCATTCAAATTTACTCTTAAAGTTTAAGTTCTGTTAAGCTAATTGAACTCTCAGTAATTCGCTAATTTTAAAATCTAAATTAAATTATTATCGTTAAAAGTAAATTTACAGAGTTTTGCGTATTTTAATGATGTTAATTTACAGTGTCTGTTATAAATTTACCAAATAACTCCTGTGTTATTTTACCATTTATCTACAGAATTATCTATCAAGAAATTGATTTATTTCAATAATTAACTTCTTTAATATCTGAAGGTAGACTGGAATTTTAGATAATACTAATGGGGAATTTAGACAAGTTTTTTTTAAACTGATAAAATATATTGGTAGGTATAATTTTTTTGTGAAATATTTACAAAAATAATCAGACTAACTAACCAAAATTACTCTTTTGAAATTATCTCAATTTTTAAAAAAGCAATAAGTTTAAATGCTTCATTATCGTTTCTATAACTGGAAACGTTTTTGCGGTTGAGTATGTTTTACATATTTTTTTTAAATAAAGAAAAGAAATATCTACAAAAATGAATAATAAACTACCCCTTTTTGTAAATATTTAGCTTAGATTGATTCTCTATTCTACCTAAATTTGATCGAGAAGAATGTTTCATCTGGAAAGAATAAAAAACTTTTATTAATAGACAGAATAAATAAGTTTTATATAGTTTCCTTCAATGATACGTTAAAATACCTTCGGTGCATAAAGGATTAACAGAATCTTGGTTTTTCTTATCTCTGTTATTTTACGTAAGAATTGAAATAACGGTCTTCCTGTAGTTTCTATGCAATTTCACAGAAAATTTTTTGACAGTGTAGGAAATCCGTAAAAGAATATTAAATACTTTCTTTCTTAAATTTTCTTAGTAAGATAATTCCGTAAAACTTCTGCATTTCAAAGATTTAAATAATTCACTGGATGAATTTTCAGTTAAATACGTATAATACACAATGAGACAAGTGTATATGTAGGAGAATTTTTTGAAATATTATACTCAAAAAAGATTGGTAAGATGTCAAATCTATTTTATAACTTTTAAATTTTATCTTATCGTTATAATGCTTAAAATTATATTTTTATCTGTAACATTTAACGCATTTTTGACAAAAGGAACAATAATTATTTTAAAAGACGTGCAAACCGCAAGTCCTGTCGTCATTTTTTATTCATCATTAAATATATGCATATAACTCCTTTATTCGAACGAAGAGTTGGCATGAACGAGTGATTTTTTTATTTCATTATTTTCAATTATTTCATTATGAGTTCAATTATTTAATTTACGTTACGTAATAACTCACGTGCATGCAGTTCGAAATTCTTCAGCAGTTTCAGGAAATCCTTTTAGAATCGGAGATTCCCCACATGTTATTCTTTCTTCTCTCACACAATCAAAAAGATCACAGAGTATCCCTGTAAAATTATTTTTAGAAAATTAGTAAAGTTTAACTCATCTTTTAAAGGATTTTTATAACAAGTTCTTGTGGTTTAAAAACAGAGTTCAAATTTCGTATTTTCAACAATCTTTGAGGCAAGTATTTACATAAAATTTTCCAAAAACTTTAAAGATAAGGTAATTCTATGGTGAAAAAATAGAAAATCACGAATATTTAAATCTGTTTCTTATAGTATCGTTGACTCTAAGCAATTTTAACAAAGCAAAGTGCCCGGCAGCCCTTTTTAACACTCAATGTACGGTACGCCCATGATCCCGGGGAAATATCCAAATTCTAAGGGGCCAGTTTAAAATATTCTTCATTAAAAAGGCACAAATGTGCCCTTTAAAAAAAGTTCTTTTCTAGAATAGGGTTTCTTTTTTGAAAAAATGTACTCTTTGTTCCCTTTTCGAAAAATTACCACCTGGGCGGCTCTATTTTTCTAGAGTCAACTATAACAAGTCTTTACATTTTTCCGCAATTTTAAAGTTATATTGCTAAAGTAAATAATATGTTATAAACAAGTCAGAAATTGTACGGCAAGCAAAGTAAATGAGTCTGTTATAAGCTTAGCAAATGAGTGCTATAGGTGCTACGTATTTACATACATACGAATGCACCTAAAATGTAAGTAAAATGTAAAAATAATTAAAAATTCAAGATAATAGAAAGAATTTGAAATTGACTTGGATACCAAAAACGGAGAGAAAACGCTATGTCCGAAGTAACTTATAACCATTTATTTTATTAATTATTTCGAAGAAAAATTGAATTTAACACATTATATTTATAACATTAAGATTCGCTGGGTAAAATCGCCTGTTCAGCATAACTGAAGATATGAACTTATAATATATTTCATTTTCATCAAAATCAATAAATAATATTTTCTAAGCTCTTTGTGAATAGAAAATGCATACTTTTTAAGGAAACAATTGTTTGAATAACGTTTTGACTGATAAAAAATTAGTTTTAAATAATATGGCTTATGCATGGATTGGTGGATTATTGATGGTTTATGCATGTAAGTTTGAAATTAAAATCATACGTTTCAGACAATACGTATATAATATTGTATTTAATTTGTAACCCAAATATATATTAAATAAATAAATAAATAACTTTTAAGAGAACTTACCAGATACTGAAAACAAGATGATTAAAGAAATAAACATTGTCATTTTAAGAATAATCTCACTGAATTACAAACATACAACGATGGACATAGTTAGTGAGTGGACTTCCGCTATTACAAAACTGCTAATTAGGACTTCCTTGATAGCCAGAGCAAGCTTTTTACCTCTGATTTGTTTTATCAAAGAAAAAATTAATATTTTATGAGTCAGGCCTTAATTTTGCGATGCTATTGTTTTAAGTGTTTCATATCTTAAGAACTACAAGTATGATTTATTCCAAAATGATACATGAACTTTTTTCTTGTTCTGGATTCTTTAATAAAAGCATAAAAATGTCTTACAATGTAAAGAACAAATTTAAATACATTATGCATTCTATCCCTCCATTCGCTTTTACTATTTTTTAATGTTACAAAATAATGCAAAAATTAATTATTCCTTTCACATAACTTATATTTGAATTAAATAATTTTTAAATAGACTTGAAAGATGATACGCTTAACTATAAATTTTAATATGAAAAATATTTCTCAATATTTAAAAAAATATATTATATTTTATTCACTTTTATAAAAGATAATAAAAAAAAATAAAATTAAAAATTATGCAATCTATTTTTAGAATACGAAGTATGAAAACAGCATATGAAAAGTTTAATTTTTAAATATCTAAACTTCTAAATCCTTCCTTTATTTATTTTTGCTATTTAAAACCCTCTTAACCTTTCCAAATGTTAAGATGATATAAATAGAATTATATCTAAGGATATTTTTAGAGCATGTTGGGCAGAATGCCTGGCTATTCTTTTATTCGTGTAGTTTACGGGCGATTGAATTTTGTAATATTACGTGCAATAATTTTGTCCTGAATTACTAACGTTTGTTCGTGAATGAAAAATGTATTAGCCATTTCTTTAGGTTTAATAAAATTCATGTATATCTCCGGAAACTTGTTGTTACTTTTATTTTCCAATGGTATGAAAATTAGGCAAATATGGTTGTGTAAATGATATACAGTGTGAGTCATAATTATCGAAACAATATGCTATCCCCTTAACTCCTAGATTCACACTTCTAATTGAAAAAATTCATCAAATATGGCACAAAATTGATAACATAAGTTATAACTCTATGAGGGGTATATTTCGATAAATACAAAAATTAACTTTTTATACAGCCCTTAAGGTAAAGATTCCAATTAGTGAAACTTTCCTCTTCAATTTCTGAATTAAACACAAAAAATTACATATTCATACCTGCAAAATTCACAGAGTTATGGCCGTTTAAATATTTCGTCAGGTTTTAAGGTATTAGAAGAAAAATTGAAAAAGTGCAATTAAAGAAAATACTTATAAATATATATAGGACAATTGCACCATAAAATTTAACTAATAATAACACATTGCTCAGTGGTGCACAAAACATGAATTTAAATTCCTGTTTTGTGCACCACTGAACAATGTGTTATTATTAGAAAATATTTACTTCAAGAATTCTAGAAAACATTAATATATATACAGGGTGAGTCATAAATATCAAAACAATAGGCTATCTCCTTAAATATTGTCTCTAGATCCATACTTCCAATTGCAAAAATTCATAAAAAAGGTGAAATTTCTGATAAGATAAATTGCAACTCCATGGTGGGTCAATTTGAAAAAATACGAAAATTAAATTTCTATACGGCCCCCGTAGAGCAAAATTCCCAATTAGGAAATTATTCGTTATCGATTCTTAAATTGAACAAAAAAAATTTCATCTCCGTATCTGAAAACCTGACAGAGATATTAAAATCCAAAATTCGTGACCTACACCACTTTACCATACCTGTAAACGAAGAATTTTCAATTCGGTTTCAAAGCAAATGAGGGATCGTCCACGAATTGTACGTATTAAATGTTGATTTAATACCGTGCCTCTTATTTAATAAATAAATATAATTTATTAATAATATTTAATAAATAAATATAATTTATTAATAATATTTAATAAATAAATATAATTTATTTAGAATGCCTCTTATTATTATATAATAAAGCAACGTATTGATTTAAATCAAAATTTGTTTTCAAAATATGTTGATCGTTAGCACTGGAGGTCTGCATGGATCGAAATATCTGGCTCCGGTCCCAAACCGACCCACAGGGAAAAAAATTCTGCCCGGCATGGAAAAAAGTTAAAATCATAGTCCGGACCAGCCTGGGAAAAAGTTACATTTTTATGAATTTTTGCAATTGGAAGTATGGGTCTAGGGGCAATATTTAAGGAGATAGCCCATTGTTTCGATATTTATGACTCACCCTGTAAATATATTGAGCTAAAATTTTGATTTTTTTTTTTAATTTTCTGTGATGGTTAATCACATAATTTGCAAACATTATCACATCTTAAAATTTCTGATGAAGTTAAAAAAATAATCATATATATTAAAAGAATAGCCCAAAAAAAGTCAGCATAAGTTTAAATTGGTCACTACGCATGCGCGAGCAAGCTTTCCGGTGAGTACCAGGTGATTCACTCACGAGAACGATTCACCGTAGAGAGAGAGAAACACAATCACATTATCGCACGGAGTATCAACTTTTACCCCATGTAATCATCGTTAAAGCGCATGGGCTGTGTCGGGAGTGCGAGTGCGGGACGCTGTGCTCCAATGAGAGTTCAGTGTTTGCAGAGAATTTCGGGTCCCTAAATACAGATAAACAATCTCTCGCGCTACGCTGTACGCGTACGCTTCTCACGGTGTTAATACCTGTCCTGTAATAGTAAGTTATTTATCATATTTATCCTTATTGATTTATTTTCTGTGTCCATTTTTGTGTAGTTATGGATCTAGCGTCTTACAATCTTCGCGAAAATGAACCGGACGACAATTACTTATTTAGAGCACTGTCTTTGTTCCTGTATGATACAGAAGATCATCACCCTCGCGTTCGCCATGCCATTGTAAAACACGTTGTTAACAATTGGGATGTTTATCATCCGTTTATTGTTGGTGATCTTTCTTACGCCAAAAATTTACTGTTTTTTTCGATTTGATATCGAAATTTGCTGTTCCCCCCCCCCCCATCTATTTACAAAAGTTACAGGTAGTTTTTTTTTTTTTTTTTTTTTTTTGGGGGGGGGGGGGGTATTTTGATGAAATTTGCTATTAAGTAATGATTAAGTCTAGGACTGACTATAAAAAATAATCGAAATGGACACAGCAATATAAAATAAATAATGATAAATAACTTACTATATGTTTACGAATTTGCCATCTTTTAGTGATTTTTTGCCAAAATTTGCCTTATTTCAAAATTTTTTCATAAAAATTGCCAATTTTCGACACGATTTGACAAGATTTTGATTTTTTTGCAATAATTTGTCAAAATTTGTTTCGTTTGGAATACCTAGACAAAATTTGTGTGTGTGTTTGTTTTTTTTTTTTTTTTTTGGCATCAATTTTTTTTTCTTTTTTTTCTGAAAAAATTTACTGTTTTTTGCAATTTGATATCGAAACTTGCTGTTCCCTCCCCCCATCTGTTTACAAAAGTTCCAGGTGATTTTTTTTCGGGGGGAAGGGGGGTATTTTGATCAAATTTGCTATTAAATACTGATTAAGCCTAGGACTGGCTATGAAAAATAATCGAAATGGACACAGCAACATTAAAATAAAATTTGTTGTTTTGTTTGGATCTTTCGGTGTAATTTGCCGTTTTATCGAATTTATTCTTTTTTGTGAAATTTTTCGTTTTTTTTTTTTTCAGAGATTTGTCATTTTGTTTCAATTTTTTTTTTCTTTTTTGCAAAATTTACCTGTTTTGCAATTTTTTGATGAAATGTGCTTCTTTTTTTTTTCATCTTTTGACAAAATGTGCTGTTTTCTCACAATCTGTTTACCTATATTTGCATATTTTGAAATACCTAGACAAATTTTATGTATCATCGCAATCTTTTGATGAAATTCACGTCTTTTATGATCCCAGGAAAAAGTTATTCGTTTTCTCAGGGATTTTCGGTGAACTTTGTCGTTTTTTTCTCGCTATCTTTCGATGTAATTTGCCGTTTTATCGAATTTATCCTTTTTTCGTAATTTTTTTGTGAAATTTGTAGTTTTTTTTCGTTATTTTCAGAAATTTGTCACATTTTCGCTTTTTTTTTTTTTTTTTTTTTTTTTTTTTTGCAAAAATTACTGTTTTGCGATCTTTTGATGAAATTTTTTTCATCTTTTAACAAAATGTGCTGTTTTCTCACAATCTGTTTACCAATATTTGCATTTTTTGAAATACCTAGACAAATTTAAAGTATTTTCACAATTTTTTGACGAAATTCATGTCTTTTATGATACCAGGAAAAAATTATTTGTTTTCTCAGGGATTTTCAGTGAAATTTGTAGTTTTTTTTTCTCGCTATCTTTCGATGTAATTTGCCATTTTATCGAATTTATCCTTTATTTCGTGATTTTTTTTGTGAAATTAGTTGGGTTTTTTAAGTTATTTTAAAAATTTGTCATATATTCGCTTTTTTCTGCAAAATTTACCCTTTTTGTGATCTTTTGATGAAATGTTTATTGTTTAAAATTATTAGAATTTATATTTTTATTGAAATTATTTGTTTTCTCGGGGATTTTCGTTGAAATTTGTCATTTTTTCTCGCTGTAATTTGCTATTTTATTGAATTTTTCCTTTTTTTCGTGATTTTTTTGCGAAACTATCGTTTTTTGTTATTTTTTTGTGAAATTTGTAGTTTTTTTTCGCTATTTTTAGCTAAATTTAACTTTTTTACGATAACCTAGGCAAATTTTATGTGTTTTTTGAGATCTCTGGACGAAATTTGCTTCTTTTATGATACCTGGATTCGTCATTTTGAGGTCTTTCGGTAAAGTTTATCGTTTTTCTCGATTTCTTTCGATGTAATTTGCCTTTTTTTTTTTAAAGATCTTTTTGCAAAATTTGTTGATTTTTGCGAAATTTATTTTTTTTTATGATTATTTGATGAAATTTGCTTTTTTTTCAATCCTTTGACGAAATTTGTTGCTTACTCACCATCATTTGTTAAAATTTGTTGTTTTCTCACAATATTTTGAATTTTTTTTTCATAATATGTTTACAAATTTGCCACTTTTTAGGGATTTTTATATCAAAATTTGCCTTTTTTTCGAATGTTTTTCATAAAAAATGCCATTTTTTAGACGTTTTGGCAAATTTTGATTTTTTGCAATACTTTCGCGAAATTGTTTTTATTTGGGATACCTAGACATTTTTTTTTTTTTTTTTTTTTTTTGCAGTTTTTTGACAAATTTTTTAGAGATCTTTTGAAGAAATTTGTTGTTTTTGGCAATCTCTTGATGAAATTTGAAGGTTTTTTCCCACATCTATTTACAAAATTTCTGGGTGATGTTTTTTTTTTGGGGGGGGGGGGATTTAGACGAAATTTGCTATTTTTTGTAATTATTTGCCAAAATTTGTGTTTTTTATAGTACCTAGACAAAATTTTGTACATAGCAAATGATTTCTAGCATTTAAAAAAAAAAAACTTGAAAAATAATCTTCAAACATTTTCAAGAGTCTGCGACGTGTGTCGCAGCGTTGCACCGATTCTTCGCCGTGGATCATGTCATGTTGGGTTTACGTTGGTAAATGGAAAAGCATATTGAAATTTTAAATAAATATTATATTATTCTTTAAAAAAAATTTTATAGCGGTGAAATACTTTTTTTCTTTGGTTTTTTCATATTGTTGCCGTCAAGCTTTGATGGGTTCCACCTAGCCAGAATAAATATTATCATTAATTTTTTTAATATGTGAAATATACATGTATTTTTGATTTATGAAAAGGTAATAGAAAAGTTAATTGAAAATGCAAATGTTTATTTGTTGAATGGGGTGGATAATGTAACAACAAATTAATCACTGAGAGGATCATTGTTATAGTTGTTACTAAATAGCAAACTATAAATTCAGTCTTATTTTGCTGCGAAGTAAGTGAAGTATGTATATTTTGTATGAAATGATTAATGACAGTAATTTATGATTTATTCATGTCATGTACAATTTTATTGGTGTTGTATTTGTAAATGGAAAATTATCAAATGAGAGACATTCTAATTCTATGACTGCATGTTTGAACTCTGCCAATTGCTGGTTATTTGCCTGTATGTAAAATGCAGGGGTTTTTTTATATATTGAAATTTTTGCTGAAGATAAGTCGTAAAATAATCTTTTAATAGCTGGAAAATACCTTTTTCTTTCTTTGGTGCCGTCAAGTTTTGACGGGTTCCATCTAGTAACAAAATAAAAAATAAAAAAATAATTCATTAGAATTTTTTTAAGTGAAGAAATTTAAAATCGTTGTACCTCGAAACATTATCGATCGGATTTCAGTTTTTTTTTTTCATTTAATTAACGAGGAAAATATAATTTTAGTTTTGTTTCAGGATTTTTTTTAATTATTAATTTTTAAAATATTAACAACATTTATTTTTAATATAACTTTTTTTTCAAAATTCATATTTTCAAAAGTAAGTATTTTTTTTCAAATTTCCCGAAACAAAATTAATGTAAAAGAAAGAAAAGACAAGTTTCAAATTTGTATCCTATTTCTTTAACTATTCTTGAGTTAATAACTTAAAAACAAAACATGGCAGAAAAAAAACATTTAAAGTTTTAAATAAAGATTGGCTCCTAATAAAATGTTTAAGTGCTTTGTGAAAAAATAACTTCTTTCTGTAGCTTAAACTTCCGATTTAGTTTCACTTTTGCCGTTTCCACCTCCTTTTTGTACTATTTAAATGTCCGCCAGTTATTTAAAACAATGCTTTTTCTAACATGGCTATTAGGAGTTTTTTCATAACTTTAGCCCTCACAACATCAGTCTTTTTATCGCCCCGGCGAGGCCGTTAAGAAAAGTCTGTATTGTAGGCCGGGTCAGCTAGGCCCATAACCATACTTGTTTTTATAAGGACTTCGCCAGGTCTAACCTTTTTTAAATTCCTAACCGGGACTGGCTTCCTTTTTACGAGATCTGCACGGGGCTAAAATTTCAGGTTCCGGTTTCGACTCAACCCGTATTAAAATCATTGTCTCTGACTGACCTAATCTGTGCAAAAATAGGTAAAGTTTGCTCAGTCAAAATATTTTTAAATCGACATTTATTTGCAAGAAGAACTTTAAAATTCCTTTTTTATATCGATTTAAAGGAAAAAAATAAAGTAAAATCAGTTAAAACAAATTTTTTTATAACGCAATTTTGTCTTAAACGGAAAATGTCCATGGAAAGTCAATATATTAATACTTTACTTTTTATTATTATTATTATTTACACATCCTAAGAAATGAACTTGTCTATAGCACATTTTTTTCTTTCCTATGAGATTCATCTTAAAAGATTTTACTGTATAGCAAACGATATTAAAGGAAAGGTGAAACGGTTACATATAAATAATAAAGATAAATAATAATATATTTCTATCACAGCTTTTTGCACTTCTTTATCAGTAAAAATTAAAAACATAAAAAACGAAAAAGCTATCAGTATTTTTGTCCAGGACTCACTTATACGAACCGATTTTTTTACCACATAGATATAAAAAACTGTGTAGAATTTCAGTTACGCCGAGCCGGGCTATGATTGAAACATTTTTTGAAGCCGGACCAACCTTTTTTTAGGGGTCAGTTCGGGACCGTACCTAGATATTTCGACAGGACAAAATTGGGACTGTTTTCATAAAAACCTTAATTTTTCTACGAGTATACATCCTATCGACATAAAAATTAACACAGCTAATTACAATAAGCCACTTAATCATAATCTATAGTTTGAGCACTTTTGCTACATTAGTTTTAACAGGTATATCCAGAAGATATTCATTCTTTTTCAATTTGTTGAAGGTTCCCTATGGAGTTTCGGGAAAAAATCTTCACGGGAATGTATGGTTTGTACTATTATATTTATACACTGAGAGTTTCGGGGTAATTCCGAACCCTATTCCTTAATATTTTTCTATATATTTAACAAAATGTTTAAAATCGCAAGTGGACGTTCATCAATGGCCATGTGGTGTATATGATTCTAATAAGAGATTACTAGTGAGAACAAGTTGAAACTTGCACATCAAATGTAACAAATTAAGCGAGTTCGTCCTACGAATTTTTAAAACTATTCAGATCTTTGTGTAATAGTGTATAGTAATTCGGATATAGTATAGTATCCGAAATCTTTTGTGTGTCCCTGTAAAATATATCTGCTTTCAATTGTACGAGAAGTAAATTGTAGTAATCCTCAGCAACGTATATAAATTTCATAAAATGTGCGAAAGGTTAATGTAATTATCGTATGATTAAAACGCGCAACAAATTATGTTTTTCCCTTTACCATTGTGTAATGGAATACGTCTGTGAGGGCCTGTAAAATAGGGGCAAATATTATTTCCACCACAGATTGTGTAGAATGTTTATTTTAGTACAGTGGTGGTCAAAAGTTTCCGGCCAGCAAAATTTTTTCAGTTAATTTGTAATTATACCCATATGAAGAGGAATCTCAAAACGATACTTATACATTTATTGACATATTAGTTAGGAATTTACTTATAGAAGAACGTGTAAATATCAATAAATTTAATAGACAAAATTAAGTGTAAAAGAAAACGCATGTTCTCAAAAGTTTCCGGCCACTTATCATTCTGTAATTTTTTTCTATCCGTGAAGTTTTTTTTGGTTGTGTTTATGAATGAATAAACGTGTATAGCATAGTTTGAATTCAAAATTGAAAAGTTCAACAAATATTGTCCATAAATGAGTGATTAGTTTGTCGCTAAAAGGCCAATCTTCTTGAGATATTGCGGCTAAGTTATCGATCGGTAAAATCGACTGTAAAGGATATTTAAAAATTATATAAAGATGGTCATGGCTTTCAGAATTTCCAGTGGTCCAGGAGACCCCGGAAAATTACTATTCCTGTGGACAGAATTATCAGGAGAAAAACCATTGATAATCCGCATGAAGATTCAATTGCAATATATTGCGATTTAAGGAATGAAAATATTGCTGGAATAAGTTTGTATACCGTGTTATGATGCTGACGTGATACAGAATTTTATGGAAGAGTCGGTGTTAAAAAATTTTTAGAGGTAAAAAAATACTGACGTACCCTACTGGCGTTTTCCAAGGAACACAAAGTCTGGTCAAGTGAAATCTGGACAAAATTTCTATTTTTCCATTAATCGAATTCAAAACATTTTTGGAAGTGATGGCAGACACAACGTCTGATGACCTAACAACAAAAAAATATCATTCGACCTATGTTATTCCTACAATGAAGCATGGCGGAGGACACGTTATGCCGTGGGGAGTATTTTCTTCAAAAAGTGTCGGTCCGTTATTTGAAATCCTCAGTCAAGTGAATGATATAATGTATAAGGATATCTAGCAAGACCATTTTCTGAGTTATTAGAGAAAAAAATTTGGTCGCAATTTTTTTCTTAACATGATAACGACATATATAATGTATGCAAGCCTCGATAAGCAATGGTTTTCACACAAAAAATTTCGTTTTTGAAATGGTCAGCCCAAACGCCCAACATGAATCGAATAGAAAATCTCTGGAAAGAAGTTGGCAAAAGTCTGCGGAACTATAGATATTCCAACTCAGCCGAAATTTCTCCAAAATTGCAAGAAATGTGGAAAAAACGTACCATAGACGATCTTTAACCTTCGATTGTATGAATGTCACGTTGCTGCGCCGTAGTATTTATTATTAAAGCTAATGAAATAGTAATACGATAAAATACTAATTGTAAATGTCGTTTTTCACTGTAATCTTCTATTACAATACCACTTTTTTACAAATTTGTGAAGGTGGCCGGAAACTTTTGAGAACATGCGTTTTCCTTTATACTTAATTTTTCCAATTAAATTTATTGATATTTACACGTTCTTCTATAAATAGGTTCCTAACTATTATGTCAATAAAATGTATAAGTATCACTTTGAGATTCCTCTTCATATGGGTATACTTACAAATAAATTGAAAAATTTTTGCTGGCCGGAAACTTTTGACCGCCTCTGTATATACTTCATAAATGCCTATCAATTTTATTGAGTTCGAAAGAGTGTAACATCATGCGCTTGAAACTATTTTTTCTTATTGGCCGTAATTCATCGGAATCCTTTTGATTGTCACTGCTATTGAACTATACATCCGATTTTCATAAAATTTGAAATGACTCGACAAAATTATGCAACAAATGTATATTTTAAATTTCAAATGATTCGATTGGATATTTTTTCTCTGTTACATGCAGAGAGACAGACGGGCGGATTGACCGAAAAAAATATAGGTGCTATGTATTTACATAGCACGAAAGCACCTAAAAAGCATGCTCTATGTATTACATAGTTGTGTGGTGAGGGAAAAGAAACAGTGTTTATGGAAATTGTGGATATTCCTAATTGAAATGCTTAAGAAAGAGTTACATGGAAGAAAACAGGTTGGAAAATGCTGTTCTAAGTGGGTTTTTTTTTCTAGTTAAAGGAACTAAGATGACATTGTGAGATGAGTTAAGCACTAAAGTAACAAGTTTAGAAAATAATTTTACCCTCTTAGTTAAATCTTAATTAAGCTGAGTTTTGAATCGCACAGATGAAATCTACCCACTTCACTGCAGACATCAACTGCTGATTGATGAAAATGAAATGTATATATATATATATTATAAGTTTTTAACTATTTGGAAGAGAGTTGTTGTCCTCGGTAGAGAATTGGAAAATCTGAAATATACCTGAAACATTTCAATGGTTGACTTCCGCAACTTTTTTTTTTATTCGTTTCCAGATTGGTTCAAGTTTAATGTCCAAAAATGGAATGCTTCTGTTGCCACAATGATAAAAAAATTAATAAAAACTTTTCAAAAAATTAATAATTTTAAAGCAAATTGTGATAGAGATTAGTGCATTAGATTAAAATGTATTTTTTTCTCTACGCAACAGTGTAAAAATATTAAATGTGCGATGTTTAGAAGTTTTAAAATTTGCTATTCCGAAAATTGTAAAACTGAAATTTTATTTAAAATTTGTTTGTGATGGGTCCAGAAATATTAATGTTTAATTCTTGTCGTACGTAATCAAGAGCTTTTAGAAGTCAGTCTGATTAACTCCATCAAATAAAAATGCACATTTTAAACAGTAAAATTTGTCTATCTATAAACTATTGTTTTTTATCATTAATCTAAAAATATTAATGTTTAAACACGGCGTAAGTGTAATAAATGACTAGTTACATTTATCCTAAATCTGAAGTTTATTATTATTATTATTTTAAACATAGAATTTCGTTGAAAATATCATTTTCCAAATAATTTTTTAAATTACGATTTTGTTATTAAGATTTTTTTATAACTTCTATCTAACAACTTCATTCATCAAAATCAACGGATAGAGCCCTTTTTCTAAGTTTTTTAAATTAAGTAGATTTTTAAGTCACAAAATTTAAAAGAGCATCATTTTATCATAAACATTTCAAAATTTGAACATTTTCCAATACATAAGACAAGTGTTACACAATACATTAAAAACAATCAGTTTTTGACATGTTTTGATTCTAATAAACTATTATGGTAGTTATTTTGATTGGAATCGAAACATGCAAAATTTGATTGTTTTTAATTTACTTAGTACACCTTTCTTAAGCAATGAAAAGTATTTGAATTTTGAAATTTGTGTTTCTTAAATCTGGGTTGTGGCCTATTTGCAAAGTTTTGAAGAAGTTGTCCTCATTTCACTTCGATAAAAATAGAATACTGTTTGGAAATAAAAATCTGTAATAAAAACTGATCAAGAAATTTCACCAACAAAATTATTCTTCCGCTATTTTTTTTAAATAATATGAAGCATAAATATTTATTTTAATAGGGTTGACTCATAAATTTTAAACAATCAGCAGAATAATACTACCTAATCAAAAACAACTCGTTCTAAATGATCCGATCAAGCAACAAATCTAAAACGACCGTCATAAAAAGAAGTGATATCACATAAAAAGAACCGATGTAGAAGTGCATAACGCCGAGTGTCGTGTAAAAATCTATCACTGTATTATAAGGCATTTCATTTGCATTATACACACTTCATTTTAATTCAGAGATGAAAAAAAAAACCCAAGATGATAGAATTAAAAAAAATATTTTAATGCTGATGATATAAATTTTTCAAATATGTAATATATCTAATGAGATGTAATATTGAATTTTTTTAAATGATTCAAAACATTTTATTGATCATTAAAAATTTCAGAAAAAATAATTTTTTTATGAATTTATAAAATATGATGAACAAAACAGTAATATTTTTTGCTGTTGAATATTGCGGTTTGATAATGAAAAAATGTGCATAGGTAATAGTGAAATTTTGAGACTTATGAGAACGAATCTCCGATCAAACAACTCAGCTGTTAGTGCTTTCGTCTAAATTTTCATGCATATTATTTTGTAAAATATGCTTCCATCGCCCAAACTTTTTAAATGTTTCGTAAATGATGTAAATCTGGTCTTCAAATATGCTCTGAAAAGATTGTATCAAAAATTACTAGTATTTTTACTTATCTTAAAAATATATATATCGTCTCCTTAAAATGTTCAAAATGTTCTACGGTCGTGATTTTTTTAAGGTGTTAAAATTCGTATTTTTGAAAACCAATTCTGTCATCGAAGAGAAAAATGTCTCAACTTTTCTTACATATTTTTTGTTCATCGAAATCTTAAAAATAGTTCTCTGGGAAATCATTGTTATATGGATGAAAAAGACAGCACGAAAACGACATTTTCTGGAATATTTTAAAAAGTTGACAAAACGAAGTTTTTCTTTAAACTGATTGAGAATATTTAAGACCTAAGAAAACTATCTTTCTGAAAATGTCTTCTGTTTTTAATTGTATTAAATGATTTGTTCAAATCGAGTTCTGGGTATGCGTGAGCATTTTCGACTGCAGGGAATGAAAATGAATTTTTTTAGGCTCCATTTTATTTTTTAATTAATATTCGAGCCAATTAAAAAGAAACAGAATCCGAAAACTCATATGCACTAAGACCTGCTATTGAATATTCTCATCTAAATGTTCAGTTTTCGCTGTCTATCGCAGACAGACAGACAGAGAAAAATGACAATTATAAATAAATAAAATATTTTATTAATGAAAAAACTGATAATTTTATTAATTTACTTATTGATGAAAATGTATTGTTGCATCACGTTTTATAAATGTATTTATGGATCTAGTGGTTAATAGATTTAATGAAGACAAAATAATTTGAATCGGTTTTCAACAGATTTCCCGTTCTTTATTGGAAACGTAATGAAACCTGGAAATATAATCATGAAATTCGAGAAATTCTTCTTTTTTTTTTTTATTTAGGATGTTAGATACTGCTTTTATCGCGATATCCTCGCATTGTACATAAAAAAGCTTAGTTTTAAATTTGAATTGTTATTTTTAAAAAACTTCATTATCTACAATATTATGATTGTAAATGGGTAATCAAATTATAGTGAGACACATCATATGTTTGACTGGATTAATCGGTCGCTATCTAGTTTCTTATGCAATTTCCTTCTTTCTTTCTTCTTCTTCTTTTTTTTCTAAAGATATTATGGACTTTTAAAGTTAGTAAAATCTTTCTTTTCAAACAAATTGCATTTTTCAAAAGTTAACTGCTTCTCCAAAGTCCAAGCAAAACTTTATTACACATAATTCACATAAAGCAATATTGATATGACACATATATTTTCATGAAATACATATTCAGAAAAGCAACATATTTAATAACAGTAGATTTTTGTATGCATGATACATGGTAGGATTCATAAGTATTGACGCCTCATTTTATATTGTCGCTAGCGTACATCGGCGAGCGCACCTGTTACTAGGGACGATGGTGGGGGGCGTTGACTTATATTTTGACATATAAAGACTAAAAGAAGCGTCCCGCGCTAGCGAATTGACATCAAGGATGTATGGAAAATTCACCCAGATAATGCTCCCAGACAGACCTCCTTCATCGTGAGCACTTTGACGGCATCGAATGAACGTTTCAATTGTCCCATATCTTCCCTATAGTCCGGAATTGTCTCCCACTGACTCTTTCTTGTTTACAAGCATAAAATCAGCTCTGAAAAGTAAGCGCTTAGACTCGATCGACGACATCCAATAAAATGTCAAGACAGCCCTTGAAACTCTTCCGGAACAGGCCTACTTGGACCACTTCGACTCATGGAAATGCTGCCTACAAAAGTATATTGATGCAGGAGGTACCTATTTTGAAGAATGCTAATCAATTGTGCCAATTCACTCAATTAATCTGACCCTTCGAACAAAGGTTCATTATTTATGAATCCGACTATGTATATGCATGTATCTAAATATATGATCTCGAGTCCTATATAGCACTTATTTTCGTTTCTTAAAAGCATTTTGCATTCTTAATTCAGCTTCAATTATGAATTCGAAAACTTCATATAAAGGTTGAAGTTCTTCCAGAACTTCGCTGGTACATTTTTCGTTAGGGTCTTCAACTTTTCTGAAAAGATCGTGCATGACTTCTTTTACTTCTGATCCACAATATAAACCCATAACAATGGATCTACAGGATACCTGCCAGAATGGGATTCTGAAAAGAAATAAACATGTATGTTTTATAATTTTTATAGTTATAAAGTAGAAGCCTTCGAATTTCAACGAAAGAAAATGTTTAGAAAGGAAGTGTTTCATCGATTTATAATAACAATACAAAATTAGTTACAATAAAAATTGCGCCATATATTGGTAAGCCTAACTTTTAAACAAATTACATTTAAACTAAAGTTAACAAAATAATATTTCTATAAAATTCATTTGTAGAAATTGCTAAAATTAAACTTTGTCCGTACATGTAAAATGTAAAAAATTAATAAAGATCTGTTATTATGATAAATTTATCAATTAAGGCTTTCACGTTAGTATTCCAAAATGAAAAAAAATTATTCCAGTTTGACTCAATCGTAAACTTTTTTCTCCTTGTGAAGTCTAAACCCGTCATCATATTCACCATATCAAAATATACAATTTCACATTTCATATCTGTATTCCTTTAAAAAAAAAAACCTGGTATTTTAATTTGATCAGTTTGAAATCATTTTAATTGAAAATCTTAAGCCTGAGCAATATTAGTTGAAAAATATACTAAACTTCAGATACAAATAGTATTCCAGTTTGACTCAATCAAAAATTTTTCCCTTGTGAAATCTAAATCCGACATCATTTTCACCATATGAAAATTCACCATTGCACATTTCATATCTGTATTCCTTTTTTTAAAAAAACGTGGTATTTTATTTTGATCATTTTGAAATCATTTAAATTGAAAACGTTAAGCCCTGGATACTATTAGTGGAAACAGATATTAAATTCCAGAAACAAATAGTAATAAAGTTTAACTCAATCATGAAATTTTTCCCCTAGTGAAATCCGACATCATTTTCACCATATCAAAATTCATAATTGCACAATTCATATCTGTATTCCTTTCCTTTTTTAAAAAAAACGTGGTATTTTAGTTTGATGGTTTTGAAACCATTGTAATTGAAAACCATAAGCCTGGATACTATTAGTGGAAACAGATATTAAATTCCAGAAAGAAATAGTATTCCAGTTTGACTCAACCATGAAATTTTTCCCCTTATGAAATCTAAACCCGACATCATTTTCACCATATCAAAATTCACATTGCACATTTCATTTCTGTATTTCTTTTTTTAAAAAAAAAAACTTGGTATTTTAATTTGATCATTTTGAAATCATTTTAATTGAAAACTTTAAGCCTGGATACTATTAGTGGAAACAGATATTAAACTCCAGAAACAAATAGTATTCCAGTTTGACTCAATCATGAAATTTTTTCCCTTTTGAAATCTAAACTGAACATCATTTTCACCATATCAAAATTCACAATAGCACAATTCATATCTGTATTCCTTTAAAAAAAAAAAAAAAAAAAACATGGTATTTTAATTTGATCAATTTGAAATCATATTAATTGAAAAGCTTAAGTTTGGATGCTATTAGCGGAAAGAGATACTAAACTCCAGAAACAAATAGTATTCCAGTTTCACTCAATCATGAAATTTTTTCCCTTGTGAAATCTAAACTCGACATCATTTTCACCATATCAAAATTCACAACAGCCCAATTCATATCTGTATTCCTTTTTTTTTAAACTTGGTGTTTCAATTTGATCATTTTGAAATCATTTTAATTGAAAAGCTTAAGTCTAAATGCTATTAGTGGAAAGAGATACTAATCTCCAGAAACGAATAGTATTCCAGTTTGACTCAATCATATTTCTTTCCCTCGTGAAATCTACCTCGTAAATCTTTTCTGACTGTTGCCACAGTCAGAAAAGTGGTTTAAAAGACTACAAAAAAATAATATTTCAAAAATAAATTAAGGTATAGTTTTCAAACACACTGCTTTTAAAAGTACATTTTTCCCCTATACGACGGTGTAAAAATTGAAAGTGTGCTATGTTTATATGCAACTGTGAAGGTTGTTCAAATAAAATCAACCAAGCGCTGTTTTCTGATGATGCCACAAAATATCCCAAGAAATTTTCTTTTGGCGGGTTAAACATTCTTGCATCATTTTCCAAAACATTAGATATTCCATAAATATTTGTGTTTTGCTAAAGTGATAACATATTTGTAGTATAATGAACATTTAAAATTCTATGCGGTTTTGCGCTATTTTTCGAAACAGTATGATAAGGTTTTCCTAATGAAGGTTATAAAAGATGTGTAATTTGTTGAATGTCTTAATTTTGTTATAATGTATGTATAGTTTTAAGACTTTACCACGATTTGTACACCGTTTAGTGAAATTGTAATTTTTATAAACGTAAACTGGACAGTTGCACCGAAAAAAAATTACTGATAATATATTTCTCAAAAATACATAATCTGTCTCATTGGTGCACAAAAACAAGAACTTTAGTAAGAATTTGTGCATTTAAAAATAAAATAAAATATTAAATAAACATTTCGAGCCGTCTTCAAGAAAATATGATTGGGAAATTATTAAGTTGCGAGATTAATGCTTCCTGGGAGAAGGATAATATTTCCAATAAAATAAAATCGAGATAAAACAAAAGTTTAAATATTCACTTTTAATCGTTTCACCATCATATTTTCCTGAAGACGTCTGCATAAGATGACTCGAAACGTTTATTTAACATTTTATTTTATTTTTAATAATACAAGATCTTGTTAAAGTTCGTTTTTTTACACCATTGAGAAAGATTATGTTTTTTTAACAAATACTGTTTTAGTCATTGTAATTTTTATTTTCATATTTATTCATGATTAAAGGTCTAGCTCTTTTACTATTATTAATTGTAGGGTGTCCAGCAAATAAGATCCTGATTTCAAAATTAAATTTTTCAAAAACAAAGATCGGAAGAATTATGTGATAATCGGTTTGTTTATCAGGTAAGCTGTAAAAATGTTATACAGAAGTTTTGATTGGTGAATATTTTGTAAAGATTGTGTTCTGATTACAAAGAATAATTGATTTTTTTCGTGTTTAAGATTGTTTGCAGAATCTTAATTTTATCTCGTTTATTGCCATATTTTAACAATTTTTCGAACTATTTTTTTTAATTTCGAAATATCAAAAATTTAATTCCAAAAATCATTAAAATATGGCACTGTACGCTAAAAAATGTGTTCTCTAAAATCAATCTAAAACAAGCAGAATGTCAAAATCAAGCATTCTTTGCAATCAGAACACAATCTTTTCAAAATATTCACCTTTCTAAACTTCCGAATACAATTTCTAAAGTTTACCTAATAAATAGACCGTTTACCGCATAATTCTATCGATCTTTGTTTTTGAGAAATTTAATTTTGAATTTTTGAGTATTTGCTTGACATACTGTATAAACTTGCAAATACAGTAGCAACAGCAATGTTAGGATAGAGGTTTATGAGAGAAACAAAAATACTCTAATAATATGTATGGAAAAAATATATAAATTAAACATGTTTTACTTACAAACACTCCTGCATATCTTCGCGTGTGTAATTATTTGAAATCTCCATTTCAAGCTTTGCTGCAAGGTCAAAATTCTCTGGACTCATTTTCCACTGATTACAAGTATTTTCTAACTTCTTTGCGGCAGGCGTAATACATTCTATGTTGCTTGATAATACTGTAATAAAAATATACATATGTATGAACCTGCTAACTATATCAGTAATAAGGAATGTTGCTATTATTTTGGAAAGTCAAATAACACTACACAATAAATTTCAAGTTCTGCTCTCCCACAAAATAAATTTAATTGCTTCTTATTATGGTTTTCGCACTAATTCTAAATCTAATTTTAGCCTCTTCAGACCTGAGGTACTCAAATGTGTATCTCCATTCTTTTCCCCATAAAAACTAAATAGTTCGATTTTTTTGCATTTTTACTTTACTTCTATATAGCTGAATGTTTTTTGCCTTAAAACAAAACCAATAAATCTCAGCACTGATGAATATTAGGTCATAAAATAAATATTATTTTCATACGAGTTTCGAAAATACCTTCAAGACATTGTGGCCAAGAAAGTAATAAATATTCATGTTTATTTAACTTAAATGTTTTACAATAAAAAATGTTTGAGGATTTGCTGATCGTTTACTTGTTTAAAGACCTTAATTTTGTTATTACGTAAATTTATATTACTGATAGTTAAACTGATGTTTTAAGGGGATTAGTACTTTTACATCCTTATTTGTAAACCATTCCCAGTCCCCTAAAGTACTGATTTCATAAAAATGACTCTTTCTGTCATCTATGGTGTCATTTCGATTATGCAAAAGCAACAAATATATATTTGTAGAATTATTTTATGCTCAGGTCTGAAGAGGTTAGATTTCCTCCAGCCCGTATACCTTTTGTGATATTTCTGTATTTCGATTAATGCCCAGTTGGGATCATTTTACAAGTATGCGTAAATTAAAAAGACAAATCAACATCAGACTAGCTTCTTTGTTTTATGTTATGATTACTATCCAATTTAATTTACAAAATTATTGCGTCCGAGATTAAATGAATATGCATTAATGAAATATTTTTCCTTTTTGCACATTTTTATGTTTTTCTAATAATATTTTTGACGTCCAAAGAATTAGGTCAGATATTTATGCTAGCATGATTCTGAACCAGGTTTTACACTGATTTCAGATCTGGTGACTGTTTTCAACTACCACGTCAGGTTTTTGAAAAAAATATTTTATATTTTGATCAAAAATGGCAGAAACGTTTTTCGTGCTAATTAGTGCCATTCTTCACCTAGTTAGGATTTAATCTATATTTTTCCCTTAATATTTTAAGATGGGAATCTGACAGGAATATGATATTATTAATTCTTTTGACAATGAGGTAGACACGCCTAAAAAGCATTTTAAGTCAAACTTGTGCCGATAACATGAAGCCTTAAAAATTATGCAATTTAGACTAATAACTGACAGATAAATATTTAGACTATATCGACTGCGACATTTATCCAAAGGAAATGGTTCAGCAACAATTATCTGGGAAATTTAATTCAATCTGACATTTATTGTGCCAAAAAATTGCAAGAATGTAAAAAAAAAACCTTTGATTTACTTAAACTTAAATAGTCATATTTCTAATAAAGTTATAATTTACTGAAAGACGGAAAGTGTATTCAGAATCGGTGCAACAAATTGAACTAGAATCAAATAACATCAAGTCTGTGACAGAAACATTATTTCTCAGAGTAATCAGTGTTATTAAAAAAAGATAGAACATTTCGTACACTATATGACCAAATGACGCTAAAAAGATTGGATTTAAACCTTTTATCGAATATCTTGAGAATCCACATCATATTGCGGCCTGAGCAATATAATCCACAATTATAAACAACCTAGTACATATATAAAATGCATTTCTTTTCTTCATTATTGTTGTATATATTTTTATAAGGATTCCAAATCTCCATCATCATATAATTAATTTCGAATTCCGTTAAAACATCTTCAGTGTCATTTTCTTTATTGAGTTAAAAGTTTTTTATAAAAGTAGATTTATATTCCATACAGTTGCAGAGATATTTTCAATCTTGAAAATTAACCAGACATTATTTTTAATGATATGTGCACTAAGGACAAAGTCTTTTCAGGAATATAAATACTACTATGGTAAAACTATTATATTTAAATATGTAGTAGTTTAGATACACAAAGTTTTTACTATTACCGGATACTTCATGATAATTTCAACGTGTGGCTGTTTTGTAGTTCACAGAATGCGAATGTGATATTCTACTGCTTCTGAAAAGATAAAAATGCTAGCAGTTTCTCTAAATTTTTAATAACATCACTTCATGTTCTTATAACAAAGTCGAAGTGCATGTTAACACAAATGACATGAATGTTTTTATTTCGTGAAACCAAACCGCACATTTTTATTCAGTTATCATACGTAGTATAAAGTAAAACTTGCAATCGTTTTGAAAGTTGAAAAGAAAATTGATGGATTTACACGTTTCAGGCACTGGAGATTCCGAAAAACATATTTTTAGAAGAAAGAATTGCTGTTTTAAGACAAATAACCATTCAAAGTTCATAATTCCCCCCCCCCCGTCTCTCTCTCTCTCTCTCTCTCTCTCTCTCTCTCTCTCTTATATTCAACAGTTAAAAATCTAAAGTTATGAGCTTCTAAGAAACAATTAAATTTTCAGAAATGAAAAATTATTATTGATTCGTCGAATTGATTAATTTTATCAAATTATCCATTAAAATCTAAAACAAACAAACAAAAGCCCATCTTTTCCCCCCGATTTGTAAGATACATGTCTTCATGCTGGAATCGTCAGTCTGCGTTTTTGTTATATTTAAAATATATTTTATACTTATTAAATAATTAATACGGATAATAATGATTTTTGTCTTAGGAACTTTTTTCTTGGGAAGTATGTTTAAATAAGACTTCATATTCAGTTAGATATTGAAATAAATTGTTGCAAACCAGGTTTTCCTTTAAATCACCCAACAACTGGCATTGATATGCTGCATTTTGCATAATTTAAACTACTTTAGCAATAATCATATTTCAAGAACTAATACACGGAATTTCATATCATTAGTGTTCCCATAATGGGCATAGATCGCCGTTTAATTTTGGTAGTGTTATAACGAATTTTGAACCATTAACATGGATTAAATAAAAGAAAGCTTGGAGAATTTACTATAAAGTTTATTAACTTTTATATTTACCTTTGTAGGTGTAGCTATCTTCATCACACACTGAAAAGACAATAGCCAACATTTTACGAATTGAACTGAGCGTTTCTTCATCATGTCCACAGATTTCATGCACATGTAACATGCAGCTTCCAAATGTACTCATTTCTCTGTAATTGAAAAGATTATATTATGCTATTTTAATTTATAAATATTATCATCCTAACATGTTTGTTTGACGAAACATTCAAACGTTTTCAAAATTGAATGTATATCATTTCAACATCGCATAAAAAATTCTTCGTACCTTAAATTCTGCGCGCCATGTATACATGGTCACTAGTCCATTATAAATTTAAAGAAATTTATATATTTTTTTTCAGCAAATATATAAGTAGTACTATATTCATTTTTAAAAAGATAAAGTAAAAAAAAAGATGTGTAAATGTCTTTAAAAGATGACAAAAATTATTTAAAAAGGTAATAAATTACTTCAATCTTTAGTACTTTCAATTGTAAACACAGCCGTCAACAGAGAATATAAAAATACAAATATTAACATCTTAATTTTGAGATGTCACAAAATTCATGTCAAAAAAGAGTGAAAATGAACATCAATTTTAAGATCCCGAAAACATTGGGAAAAATAAAATATAAATATTGAGGAAAGTGTAATATTACTTGTATTATGTTCTTTCAAGTAAATCGAGAAAAAGTTTTGGTATTTTGTAAGATAAAATGTCATTGCGAGCAATATTTTTTTCAGAAATAATTTCTATTGATTCTCATATGACTGAATCAGAGCAATTCTCTAAGGGACATATAATTTTTGCATCTTTGAAATTAATTTGAATATTTTGTTTCTGGTTGAGTCTTGATAGGGCTGTTGCTGAACAATTGTACTATAAATATCTGAAATGTTCTTTGATACGATCTATAAGTTTACGAAATGTCATTCCCATGTACTCAAGATAAATATTTTCTGATTTATGTGGAATTATATATACTACAGAAATTCTTTCGTTTGTTTCTTTTTCTTTAATTTATAGAAAAAGGCAGTTTGAATTCAATATTTTCCCTAGATAATGTGATTGATTTTTTTAAATATCAGTGAAGAGAATTTTTATTTTATTCTTTTGGAAAAATATTCAATTTCCTAGTTTAAAGTCAACTTTTTACAGTAGAAAATATTCTAAATAATTTCATGGCATTGTCATGATCACAGAATAAATCTGTTTGTAGTAAATTTATTGGTTTATAATTTTAATATTATATTTATAGTTAAATTGTCTTTAAATTTGAACTAATTTTAATCATCTTTAGGATTATGTATTTTACATCACCCAAATCATTTACTTCTGCATAAAATTTTCGATCTCTAATATTGACGATTTCTTGTGAAATTAAGAGCAACAAATGCATATCAATTTGAGATTTTTTATTTTAAAATAATTACTCTAGAATTTTATATCTATAATCATGCTAAATAGCTAAATAGACTCATAAGCAAAAATGAAACATTTTGTACTAAATTCAATACACAAGTTAAAAACTACAAACAACGACGTAATGCAGTAATCTCGTAAAAAACAAAACTCCTGAAAAATCACATACGCCGTTTCAAGGATAACTCGATCCCTTAATAAAAACAAAATTAATAAATTATTGAAACCTCAACCCTCCCCAAAAAGAAAAAGCTAAAATTACTAATAAATAAGACTAAAAGACCCGTTGAAGCCAGAATATAAGCAAAAATGAAACACCTGGAACGAATTTCAATACACAAATGTAGTTAAAAACTACAAACAACGTTATAATGCCCTGATAACATAAAAAATAAAGCTACTCAGAAATCAAATACATCCACCGTTTCAAGGATACTTCGATCCCCTTTTTCTTGCACTGAGGAAGTTCCACTTTTTTCCTGTCTAGCTATGTCATACGGTCTTCGAATGCATTTGATTCTAACGTCATATAGTAGATTCTACAGTGTCTTTATATTTTAATAAGCTAGATACAGAGCCTAGCTAAGATTGTAGGGGGCCCAAGACGCAAAATATTTTCGCCTCCTCCCCTCGCAGCGAAATAGTAGCTAGATTATTATTATTTTTTTTTTTTTGTATTTAGTACTTGATGTGTTATCGTTTGATTATCATACGGTTGCCAAAAGATAATCAAAATCGTTTTAGCTCTTTTGAGATAATAAATTCAGAAAACTGTAATTTTAAGATTGTTTTTTTTAATCGTTTTAGAAAATTTGACTCCTTTCAACAGTGGGCCCACGGCCATCTCCTAGTTGGCCTTTGCGGTAATCAGGCCCTAGGTAGACAGTAATTTTATCGATTCTCTTATAATTTTTACAAGTTTTAATTAATAAATCTAATTTATATTATTATTTTCGTATGATTAATGAATGATTATAATATGGTTTCATTTAAGTGTTTTCATTTCTGTGCAACAGTATGTCAGTTTTGTAAACATTGAAAATAAATCTGCAATAGATAACGGAGTCACTCCGTTGTTTAATTCCACTTGCATTCATTCCGTTATTTTCTGAAAATATGATGAACATTACTGATTTTTAAAGCAAAATCTTCTTTTTTCGTAAAAAGGGAGTTTTTTTTTATAAAATTCAGAAAATTTATCTGTGAATTTTGGATTTTTTTTAATAGTCCGAAGTCCTAATCATGACTACTAGCTATCTCCTGTTAGCTCTTGCCTTATTAAATCTCTACGGTGTTAAGGCATCATACTTCCTCTCTCTCTCACACACACATACTTGTGTATTTAATATTGTGCACTATTTGGCCAAAAGTGACCGGCCACTTGCGATTTTAGATATATTGTTAAATATTTAGAAACATACTTGCGGAATTATTCAAAAACTCTAAGTTTATAAACATAATAGGTTGTAAACATACTATTTATATTGGCCAATTATAACCAATTATGTGTACAAACTCTAAGTTTGTTGATGTTTGTTGTACAATGTTGCTTGTCATATTTTCGGAAAAGAGATTTTTTTTATATTAAGAGCTCTTCAAATTATAAACAAAAAACCTGGAAAATTTTGGGGCTATTTTTATGGAAACCTTAATTTTTCTACGAGAACACATGCTATCCGCATAAAAATGAACACAGTTTATTACAAGAAGCTACTTAATCATAGTCTACAATTTGAGCACATTTGCTACATAAATTTTGGCAGGGTTAAACGAAATATATTTGAGTTCTCTGAGAAATACTCTGAGTTTCAAAACTTTAGGTGCGAAAGTAAACCACAGTTATAAAAAAAAATCCAGGGTCGTAGAGACATGCGGTTTGAAGATAAATATTCAGCGTGATCAGCATTTACTTTCACACCATGAAAAGGTTATAATCTCAACAATACAGAGCGTTGCTACTGATTATTTCATAGAATAAATCAATATTGCTCACACAGCACAAGATTTACACACGTCACCATAAAATGGTGAAATTCGTATCAATATTTGGAGCTTCCTACTTCAACCTCGATCTAACCATTGGAACTATGCTTCAACAAGAACTCCAAACATTAGTTCAAGATTTCACCATCTTAAAGTCGCAGATATTGAGCACCAAAATTTGGTCCAATTAAGGACAAGAGTTTTAATATTGTACAGAAAAGTATACATGCAATAATTTTTAATGTTTTTTTGTATTTATATCTTACGTTGTCTGAGCATCAATAACATATTCTACGGGATTATGTGCTGTAGCGTCGTCTATTGTCGAGATTTTGAGGTAACATTTTTTAAGGACAAACAAAATCCCATACCACGCTGAATATTTGCCTGCAAATTGCATGTATCTCCAACATATAGATCTTTTTTTTCCTCGCGATTTGATTACACCCTGTATTAACTATAATCCCCGCTAAGTATGAGAGACGATTTCACTAACATTGATTGCTTAATTTTTATTAATTTATGTCTAACATTCTAAAAACTATATACTGACAGACTTTTCTGTAAAAAAGCAAAATTCTCTGTAAATTTACACTACTTCTTGGTTAAATTATTCAATTGAGTTTTTCTCTCATCAATTTACCTCTATGTCTTTATTTAAAGCTATTTTTACCTCTGTTAAATTTTGTAACTCGAAATACATACTAACAAAATTCTTTTGCAATTTTATTAGACATATTAAAGAAGAAAATTTAGTTCAAAGAATATATTTTTTAAAACTTAAACTAATTTAGAAAGGGAAAAATTATCTCATCGGATTTAGTGGAGATTTTTCCTCTCTGAATCATAAAAGAAATACTTTGTACTGAATATAAATAGCTCCTATATCTCAGTCAGAAAGGTGTTATTCCACTGAAAAAAGGTCTCGAGATCGAGACCCAAGACGGCTAGAAACAAATTGTGTTAAAATATAATAATACAGCAGTTCAAATTTACTCTGAAAATTTAAGTTCTTTGAAGTTCACTGAAGACTGAGTGATTCTCTAACTTTAAAATAAAAAATCAATTATTAACATCAAATGTAAATTTACAGAGTCTTGTGTATTTTTAACGATGTTAATTTACAGAGACTGTTCTAAATTTACCGAATAATTCCCCTGTTAATTAACAGAATCTCGGTTTTTCTAATCTTTGTAATTTTACATCGGACTATTAAGATAATGGATTTCACATACATCATATGTAATACACAGAAAAGTTTTTAACAGTGTAGGAAATTTGTAAAAAAAAATCTTAAATACTTTTCCTATTAAATTTTCTTAATAATACCACAAAACTTAAACATTACAAAGATTTAAATAAGTAGTTTACTGAATGAATTTTCAGTTAAATACGTGTAATGCACAATAAGAGAATTGTATCTGTACGAAATTATTTTGAAACATTATGCTTAAGGATGATTGGTAAAATGTCAAAAATGTTTTATACCTTCAAAATAGAGTTCTATATTATCGTTATAATGCTTAAAATAATGTTTTTTATTTAATATTTAAAGCATATTTTGACAAATGAAACAATAAATATTTTAAAGAACGTGTTCAATTGCAAGTCCTGTCTTGAATTTTTTATTCATTATTAAATATATGCATAGAAGTCGTTCATCAGAACGAAGATTTGGGATGAATGAGTGAAATTATTCCATTTATTTCATTAATTTCAATTATTCCATTATGAGTTAAATTATTTCATCTAGGTTATGTCATAACTCACCGGCATGTAGTTCGAAATTCTTCAGTAGTTTCAGGAACACCTTTCTGAAGCGGAGGCTCCCCACATGTTATTCTTTCTTTTTTCACACAATCGAAATGATCACACAGTATCCCTGTAAAATTATTTTTAGAAAATTAGCAAAGTTTAACTGATCTTTTAGAAGATTTTCATAGCATGTTCTTTTATTTCAAAGACAAATTTCGTACTTTCAAAAGTTTTTACATAATACTTTCCAAAAACTTTAAAGACATAGTGATTTTATGGTGAGAAGATAGAAACCACGAATATCTGTTTCTTCAAGTAGTGTTGACTCTAAGTAGTTTCAGCAAAGCAGAGCGCCCGGTGGACATTTTCATCCCTTCCTATGCGCCTCGTGAAAACTAAGTTGATATCCGGGAAAATATTCAAATTCAAGGGGACCAGTTCAGAATATCATAAATTAAAAAGGTACGAAAGGGCCCTTTTTGAAAGAAAATGTGCCCTTTTTTTACAATAGTCTTTCCCTTTTGAAAAAAATTACCTTTTTGTAGAATAGTGTTCCCTTTTTGAAAAAAAATTACTCTTTTTTTTTAATGCACTCATTGTTCTCTTTTTGAAAAATTCCCGCAAGGCGGCGCTTTTTTCGGTTCAACTTTAACAAACCATTAATTTTATCCGTTAATTTTAAATTATATTAATAAATTCGACAAATGAATATGTTATAAACAAGGCGAAAATTGTTCTCAAACGTAACAAATGAGGAGCGTATTATAACAAAGTTTTTAAAATATTCTGATATCGGTGTTATCGAATACAATATTTCAGATACAGTTTAAGCATCCAAAATCTTTTATGTGTCGTTGTAAGTACTATTTGTTATATATTATACAGAAATTAACCTTTAGTAAACCTCAATAACGTATATCAATTTCATAAGATATGAAACATTTTAATAAGATTAAAACGCGCCTCAAACAATGTTTCCTCCATTACATTAAGTAATGGAATAACTTTTGTGGCTCTGTGAATTAGTAAAAATATTTTTTGAACCACAGATTGCACAGAATGCATATTTTAGCATATACTTCATAGATTCATATCAATTTTATTATGTGCGAAACAGTATAACCTCAGTAAAAAGCACATGAAACTATTTTTACTCATTGGCGTAATGGAACGGAATACTTTTTCCTGTAAGCTGTGCATACGTTTATCAAAAAATTTTAAATGACTCGACAAAGTTATGCAACAATTACGCATATTAAATTTAAAACGATTCGGTTGAGTAGTTTTTGCGTTGTTATAAATGGACTGACGGACAGATGGACGTATGGATTTCGAACGACGACTATAGGTCTTGCGTATTTATATAATTACGAATGCACCTAAAAAGGACTTAGTTTTAAAATATTAACTTCAGATTCCGACAAGTTTGTCTACTTTCACAGATTTACTTTAAAACGATATCATAAAATTTCTTAGCTGTTTACTTTTATTCTCTATTAAATGCTTAATTTAAAACATAAATGATTTGTTTCATAATGATACATTCTTTATTTTGTATTGGATGAGTGCAAAAGTTCGTGCTTAGGTCCAATAGATGGCGTTAGAAGCGCGTAAAGTGTCGTCATTAATACTGCCATCTACGTAAGACAGATTGTTGGAAAGATGGTTTAAATAGTTTTCATTTCACAGAAAATAATTTGTGTAGATACAAACTGCTTCGAGAAAGTTTACTTTCCAAATGAGTGTCGATAAGGTGCATTTACGGCATGCTATGCTTTACGAGTTTCGGAAAAGAATAAACGTTGCAGCAGCCGATAAAAAACTCAACAGGTTTGTCAAGATGAAGCACAAACTAAACGAACTGTGGTAAAATGATTTGCGAAACTTCTCTGTGGAGAGTTTAACCTTGAAGACAAGTCAATCTCAGGTCAACCTTCACACATTGATGACGATGTTGTGCGTACTTTAGTTCGAAATATAATGCAAATTGCAATAGAGGAAGTTGCTACAGCACTTAACGTTGACCAATCAACCGCCTTTCGGGATTTAAAAACATGGGATTTGATTTGAAGCTCAATATATGGGTGCCCCAAATGCTGACTGAGAGGAACAAAATTAAGAGAGTTTCTTTACTCAGGCGGCTCAAAAACGAGCCATTTTTGAATCGATTAGTGACGGGAGATTAGTAATGGATCTTTTACACCAATTTTCAGCGAAAACGCACATTAAAACAGGCAAGTGAGCATGGTGACGCAATGCAAAGGCCAGTTTGCACCTGATGAAGGTGATGCTCTGTACTTGGGCGGATTGCAAGGGCATATTTTATTTTGAGTTTCTCCCCGTTGGCCAAACGATTGATTCGGACAAATATTGTCACCAATTATCCAAACCGAATCAAGAAATCAAACAGAAGCGTATGATTTTGTCAACATTCCCAGTTACTAGAGTAAGTGTGTTTTCTCCGCAGTCTGAGAATTATGCGAGCCCAAAGCGTCCAAAATAGCGTTGGAGATGAGGTGCGCCGCAAAGGGTAAAGTGTCAATTTTTTTATAAGTCTGCTAAATGAAAAATTGTTATTAGTCGCGCCTGCTATCTTACATGCGACTCAAGCCTGCTTTTTTCCGGGAAAAAATTCATGTTTATACAGCTTTATATTGTAAATAATTTATACTTTGTACATAATTAATCTAATTTTTGTGATCATAATTTAAATAAATACGTGCACTAGCACTTTGAAAACTTAAAATTTGTTTGTTTGTTTATTTAATTAACAAAAAAATTTAATTTTCAGACTTTAAATTGCATATTTGGCGTTTAAAATGCTATTTTATCGAGGCCATCTTGGACGCCCGCCATTTTGTTTCTTTTACCTCCAGGTCGACCCAATTAAATGGCTTTATTTGTGGAATTAAGTTTTGGACGTCCACCATTTTGTTTCTTTGGACGTCCGCCATTTTGTTTCTTGGACCTCCTCTGGTCGACCCATGTGAAATGGCCGCCATCTTGGACGTCCGCCATCTTGGATTTCATATCCGAGACCCCAGGCCACCTCATCAGACCCGCCATCTTGGACGTGTAGAAAATCTGATAGGGCTTGGGCCTCTCTTCCAACTAAGCATATTATTACCTAGTTGGAAGACGTCCGACGTCCAGATGACCTTTGAAACGTCCAGATTTTATCAGAGTTGACCTTTGAAACGTCCAGAATGACGTCACGCCTGCGTAGACCGCGTCTAATTTTTCAGCCTGCTGATCACGTGACCCGACTCAGAGCTAGCTGACAACGTAAGTATCTATTTTTAGAACGTGAGATAGATATCTGTTGAATTGCAAAAAGGGAGGGAGGGCTGTGGGTCAGTCTTTGTACCTGTGCAATTGATCTCGCACTTCGAGTAGTTGATTGTGCGTGTTTCGAGTGTTATTGGAATCAAGTTCCGCTTAGTCAGGCGAATTCGATCCTGTGTTTATCGCATGTTAGATTGGCTTGCATAAAAACTGCTGATCACCTGCGTAATGTTAGCTTGAGTGTAATGATAGCAAGGGCATAGTCTTTCATCACGAGACGCCAGACCACACGTTTCGAGACAGACGTTGCGCAAACTGAACATCCTGAAATGGGATGCCCTAACTCATCCACCGTATTTTTCTAATATCACGCCATCTAATTATCACTTGTTCGAGTCATTTCAAAATCATTTAAATGGAAAAGAATCCGACTCTTTGGATGCCTCTGAAAACGTCATGCCTTCGTTCTTTAAATCTAAACCACGCAGATTTTATGATCGCGGCATCCGTATGCTGTCAAAACGCTGGAAACAGATTATAGAAAACGATGGAACATGTATCATTGATAGAATCAATAACTTTGTTTGCCTAATCACTCAGTGACTTTTACTCTCAAACTCCGCATGAACTTCTGCAATCACCAAATATTATTACCACTTTTTTTTAGTATTTATAAGCTTTTTTAGTTCTTTAGTGTACGGATTTAGCGATATTATTTTTGTTTAGTAAACTACCCGAAGTTTTATGCTGAAAAGTATGTCAGTTATATATCGAAATATCAAAATGTCTAAAAAATGGTCTATGTTTCAAAATAAATAATTTAACTTTATAAAAAGCACATATTTAACTAATTTTTCCATTGAATTTATAAGAAAATTTTAACTTACATTTAAATTTATTTTTTCCAATAGCAAGCAAAATTTTTATTATTTACATCTATTTATTTTGGACCTGAGTTAACTCATTCTGCAGTTTCTTAAAAATTATGTGTTTATGTATCAGTATGAATGACTATCTCATTTAATTTTTAATATTGGATAAGTTATATAAGTTATATGCAGTTTAGTTTCTTTTGTTATGCACTTTATATTTTAAATATGCAATTAATATTACTTTTTCACTCATGATATCTCCAAAAATGTTTACATTATAAAATAAAAAAAATTACCCGACTTATACGTTCACATAAATTTGAAAATGAATTAAAATTATAAATTGTGTTCAATATAAAAATTTTCATAAGAGTTGATCAATGTAAAAAACAGCTTTTTTCGAATTTTTCAAATTAATAGTTAATTACTCTTTATTTAAATAACCGTTTATAAAATTTTTAGTTAAGATTATAGCCCAGAGCATTATATTTAATATAAGATAAAACTTGTGCAAATTCCATTACATGTACTTGAGAAATTGTGCGTTAATTAAAATTTTCAAAATAGCTAATATTCTTAATTTAAATGCTTTTTTAAACGGACTCTATGCTATATATATATATATACACTTGCGATTTTAGACCATTTATTAAATATTTAGAAAAATACACGAGGAATTATTCTGAAAATCCACGAGTCTAAAGAGAATAGTACAGGTCATAAATTTCAATGCAGATTTTTTTCTGTCTATGATAACCCTGTCAAATCTAAAGCATTAAAATTTTTTTAAACTGTATATTATGATTAAGTAATTTATTGTAATACACTCTATTCATTTTTATGAGAATAGCATGTATAGACGTAGAGAAATTAAGGTTTTTAGTTAGAGAAATGAAGTTTGAAGTTTGAAGCATGAAGTTTAGTTTTTAGTTTAGAGAAATTAAGGTTAAAGTTTTTTACTTATAATTTGCAGAGCGTTTAATATAAAAAGTTTTTCTTTTCAGAAAATATGACAAATAATATTGTACATAATACCCTGTAATCAGAGTTTATAAAATATAAAAACTGTCGGAAAAATGAGCAGGTATACTAAATAATTTTGCACTGCGCATGCGTCATTGCAATCAAATTGTAATTTGCATAACGAGTTAGCTAATTGTACAGAAAAGCTTTTGTAACAGTCTCAAAAGCATTACTTTAAAATTTGAAAATAATCTCCGATAGAATGAGCTCAAAATCCGTTATTCCCCCTATTTTATTATTTAGATAAAACAAATAAATGAGGGATTGTATTCAAATATAGTATGTGCAATATTGTGCATGCTATATTGACACTAGTCAATGGATATATGGATACAACCCCTCATCATTTTGCTTCATTTTGAGAATAGCGGATTTTGTGCTTATTCTATAGGCTATTATTTTCAGAATTTTCAAGCTATATTTTTGAGACTTTTACAAGAGTTGCTCTATACATTTAGCTAACACATTATGCAAATTACATTTTGATTGCTATGATACATGCACAATTAAAATTATTTCGTAAACCCGCTCATTTTTACTATAATTTTCATTATTTTTTTTCTGATAACAGGGTTTTATGTATAATACTATTTGTTACATTTTCTGTAAAGAACATTTTGTTATATTAAGAATTCTGCAAATTATAAGCAAAAAACTTGGAAAATTTTGTGTCTGTTTTTATGAAAACCAGAATTTTTCTACGAATATAGATACTATCCTCGTAAAAAAGAAATACAGTGTTTTACAATAAGTCATTTAATCATAATGTGCTGTTTGAACGCTCTTGCTACATTAGTTTTGTCAAGGTTGTCCAAAAGATTTTCGTTCTTTTTTAATTTGTTGACTTTTCTCTATAGAATTTCGAGAAAAAAATCTTCAAGGAAATATGTGACCTGCACTGTAAAAAAAAATTCAAGAGGTTACTAAAAATTTCTTAGTAAATTTGTATTCCACAGAATTTTTTAGTAACCATTACAAACTTTTTTTTTGCAAGTGAAACAAGCATTTCTTTTGTAAACTGAACAAAAGAATTTTTTGTATAACTAACTTAAAAATTTTTTGTATGAGCTACAAAGCAAATTTTAGTAATAGCTCCAAAATTACTTTTAATAACTATTACGTGTAACCGAAGCGGATTAGCTTCCTTCGAGCTTCATCCAAAATTCTGAAGCGGAAGATTTTCGGCAAAACCGCAACAGATGGCAGCACTAAACATTCCTTACTGCTTCGATCGGATTTTCTTAGTTCCTTTATTAACGAGACACTACAGACATTCGGGGTGCATTTGGCTGTGGCAAGTTTCGAACCCGGGACCTTTTAGCCTGAAGTCCGTTACTATAACCACTATGCTATCAGGGCCACACCAACTGAGTTTTAGTAAGAGCTATTAAAAATATAAAACTATTAACTCTATTCGTTGCTAACATTTTTCTAGTGATTCTTACAGATTTTCTAGTAACCGACTAAGATTACTAAAAATTTTTTAGTAATTACAAGAATCACTAAAGTTTTTTTAGTAGATCGACCTTTTTTTTTTACAGTGTGTTCAATTATGTTTACATACCGGGATTTTTAAAATAATTCCTCATGTAACCTTATAGATATTTAACAAAACATCTAAAATCGCAAGGGGCAGTCACTTTAGGCCATATAGTGTAAATATATATATATATATATATGTACACATTACATTTTTTAAAAACACAGTTCAATATGTTATATAAAGTTATCCTACTTTTTTCTAAAGTCGTTATCTTTTATTTATTTATTTATTTAAATGTTTAACTCATAACAAATTTTGTATATTCTGCGACAGTTAAGGTTGTTCCGTCCCCCATTTCATAGTTGTTTATAAAGACTTATTATCCTTTGTGCAAAATTTTTTTTCAAAAATATAATACAGCTAATAAATCATACATTTATTGAACAGAACCCTGTGAGCGCGAGTATTACTGGTACTTGACTGTTTATTCCTGTAATAATTTCTTCTTTTATAAAACTGTCAACTTTTGCTACATTATCATTTTTTAAATTTTCTAATGTTTAGTAAATTAACAATTTAAGTATGCCTAAAATATTAATTTTATTCGTCCCATTATGTTTATACTGCTTCAAAAAATTATTGTTTACATTGAAACTCAAGAGCACATATTTCCTCTACACAGTTACACATACCCATACCTTGGGGTAAGATGCCAAAATGCAAGTGTTTACAAAAACAAAATTTTCTATGCTTTCTTCAATATCTGTAAAAGGAAATTTGTTTTTAACAAGAAATAAGTGAATAACATGTAAAAACAACAGATGATTTTTAAAACTATATGGCATAAACTGCTGCCTATCATCTTCATACAATTTACCCTAATAGTTGAAAAAAAGTGCTCCGAAATATATAATAATACCATCCTGAGAAAAAATGATAAAAGATTTGCATACGTATGGCATGTTACAGTTTGTTTACGAATTTAAAGGCCCTGTTTGAGAAATTGATATTCCTAACATTCGTATTCACGATCAACTTGGACCCGGAGTTCTCAGTTCGTCAGTTATATATCGAAATATCACAATGTCTAAAAAATGGTCTATGTTTCGAAATAAATAATTTAACTTTATAAAAAGCACATATTTAACTAATTTTTTCATTGAAGTTATAAGAAAATTTTAACTTACATTTAAATTTATTTTTTCCAATAGCAAGCGAAATTTTTATTATTTACATCTATTTATTTTGGACGCGAGTTAACTCATTCTGCAGTGTCTTAAAAATTACGTGTTTATGTATCAGTATGAATGACTATCTCATTTTATTTTTAATATTGGATAAGTTATATAAGTTATATGCAGTTTAGTTTCTTTTGTTATGCACTTTATATTTTAAATATGCATTTAATATTACTTTTTCACTCATGATATCTCCAAAAATGTTTACATTATAAAATAAAAAAAATTACCCGACTTATACGTTCACATAAATTTGAAAATGAATTAAAATCATAAATTTTGTTCAATATAAAAATTTTCATAAGAGTTGATCAATATAAAAACCAGCTTTTTTCGAATTTTTCAAATTAATAGTTAATTAATCTTTATTTAAATAACCGTTTATAAAATTTTTAGTTAAGATTATAGCCCAGAGCATTGTATTTAATATAAGATAAAACTTGTGCAAATTCCATTACATGTACTTGAGAAATTGTGCGCGAATTAAAATTTTAAAAATAACTAATATTCTTAATTTAAATGTTTTTTTAAACGGACCCTATGCTATATATATATATATACACTTGCGATTTTAGACCATTTATTAAATATTTAGAAAAATACACGAGGAATTATTCTGAAAATCCACGTGTCTAAAGAGAATAGTACAGGTCATATATTTCAATGCAGATTTTTTTCTGTCTATGGTAACCCTGTCAAATCTAAAGCATTAAAAGTTTTTAAACTGTATATTATGATTAAGTAACTTATTGTAATACACTCTATTCATTTTTATGAGAATAGCATGTATAGACGTAGAGAAATTAAGGTTTTTATAAAAACAGTCCCAATTTTTTTCAAGTTTTTTGCTTATAATTTGCAGAGCGTTTAATATAAAAAGCTTTTCGTTTCAGAAAATATGACAAATAATATTGTACATAATACCCTGTAATCAGAGTTAAAAAGATATAAAAACTGTCGGAAAAATGAGCAGATATACTAAATAATTTTGCACTGCACATGCGTCATTGCAATCAAATTGTAATTTGCATAACGTGTTAGCTAATTGTACAGAAAAGCTTTTGTAACAGTCTCAAAAGCATTACTTTAAAATTTGAAAATAATCTCCGATAGAATGAGCTCAAAATCCGTTATTCCCCCTATTTTATTATTTAAATAAAACAAATAAATGAGGGATTGTATTCAAATATAGTATGTGCAATATTGTGCATGCTATATTGACACTAGTCAATGGATATATGGATACAACCCCTCATCATTTTGCTTCATTTTGAGAATAGCGGATTTTGTGCTTATTCTATAGGCTATTATTTTCAGAATTTTCAAGCTATATTTTTGAGACTTTTACAAGAGTTGCTCTATACATTTAGCTAACACATTATGCAAATTACATTTTTATTGCTATGATACATGCACAGGTAAAATTATTTCGTAAACCTGCTCATTTTTACTATAATTTTCATTATTTTTTTATTCTGATTACAGGGTTTTATGTACAATACTATTTGTTACATTTTCTGAAAAGAACATTTTGTTATATTAAGAACTCTGCAAATTATAAGCAAAAAACTTGGAAAATTTTGTGTCTGTTTTTATGAAAACCAGAATTTTTCTAAGAATATAGATACTATCCTCGTAAAAAAGAAATACAGTGTTTTACAATAAGTCATTTAATCATAATGTGCTATTTGAACGCTCTTGCTACATTAGTTTTTTCAAGGTTGTCCAAAAGATTTTCGTTCTTTTTTAATTTGTTGACGGTTCTCTATAGAATTTCGAGAAACAAATCTTCAAACTATGTTCAATCAACAAATCTTCAATCTACAAATATGTGACCTGTTCAATTATTTTTACATACCTGGATTTTTAAAATAATTCCTCATGTATCTTTCTAGATATTTAACAAAACATCTAAAATGGCAAGGGGCAGTCACTTTAGGCCATATAGTGTAAATATATATATATGTGTACACATTACATTTTTTAAAAGCACAGTTCAATATGTTATCTAAAGTTATCCTATTTTTTTTCTAAAGTCGTTATCTTTTATTTATTTATTTATTTAAATGTTTAAATCATAAAAAATTTTGTATATTCTGCGACAGTTAAGGATGTTCCGTCCCCCATTTCAAAGTTGTTTATAAAGACTTATTATCCTTTGTGCAAAAATTTCTTTCAATAATATAATACAGCTAATAAATCATACATTTATTGAACAGAACCCTGTGAGTGCGAGTACTACTGGTACTTGACTGTTTATTCCTGTAATAATTTCTTCTTTTATAAAATTGTCAACTTTTGCTACATTATCATTTTTTAAATTTTCTAATGTTTAGTAAATTAACAATTTAAGTATGCCTAAAATATTAATTTTATTCGTCTCATTATGTTTATACTGCTTCAAAAAATTATTGCTTACATTGAAACTCAAGAACACATATTTCCTCTACACAGTGACACATACCCATACCTTGGGGTAAGGTGCCAAAATGCATGTGTTTACAAAAACAAAATTTTCTATGCTTTCTTCAATATCTGTAAAGGAAATTTGTTTTTAACAAGAAATAAATGAATAACATATAAAAACAACAGATGATTTTTTAAAACTATATGGCATAAACTGCTGCCTGGCATCTTCATACAATTTACCCTAATAGTTGAAAAAAAGTGCTCCGAAATATATAATAATACCATCCTGAGAAAAAATGATAAAAGATTTGCATACATATGCATGTTACAGTTTGTTTACGAATTTAAAGGCCCTGTTTGAGAAATTGATATTCCTAAATCAGGGTTCGCACAGTTCTACCACTAAAATTTTAAAATATTTTCAAAGTGTTTCAGTTCAAGAAAATATCGTAAAATCTGTGAATGAAGGTGGGGATTGCGAATGTCGTGGTTTAAAAATTACACGTAAATTTTCTTATTTTTAATAGTGGTGCCAGAGTTCTTGGAAATTCCTAAGAGTGTGCGAACCTTGCTAAATGGAGCTTAAATAGTATCCTAATTCATAAATGAAGTTGTGAATTTATATAAGTTAATTATTTCCAAAAATAACGAGTGTTATGTATTCTAAGCGCAAATTCGAAAAATTAAAGCATTTTATCTCTTCCCTGTCCACGAGTGTTATATGTTTTTTAAAAAAAGTAAGTAAAATGTAAAACTAATATAAAATTCAAGATAATAGGAACAAATTGGAATTAACTTGAATACCGAAAAGTAGAGAAAACGCTGTATTTCTGTGTCTGAACTGATTGACAACAATTTAATTTTATTATTTCTGAAAGAAACTGAATTTAACAACTTATATTTAAAACATTAAGATTCATTGGGCAAAATCCTTAAGCATAGCTTAAGGGTATTAACCTACAGTATATTTCACTTTCTATAACCCTTTCGGGCCTGGTGTACTAATTAATAATACATGTCTGTTAATTGAGAATTTTTTCTGTTTTAACAAATACTTTTATTACTGCTTACATGTAGTAATATTAGTATCTGTGTATGCATTTTCTATATGACTTCTTTAACGTTTAGACGTTTAGTAATACACTCTCAAAAAAACTTCCTTCTTTTCACAGAAAAAGTACTGGCAGCACTGCTGCCAGAAATTGTCTGTATATTGACGATTATCTGTTTATTTTTTTCTCCGTCAAAAGAGGAAAAATATCCGTCTTTTGAAAAAAGTCTGGAAAAGATAAATACGCCGGCGGTGAGGGTCGAACTCACGACCCCAGCATTACAAGGCCAACGCTCATCCTCGGCGCCACGATTGCTCATTAGAAAAGTGCTTTGAAGTAGAAGCCTTTATTTCTTATGAGTGTGATTTGGTTTATTTCGTTAAAGAGCTTTTAATTTTGAAGTTAATTTCGGGAAGATTTTATCTTTAATGAAACTGTGGCTGGGGTTTTTATACGTTTATATTAATATAGTATAAAAATGTGAATTTTAATTATATTTGCGTAGATTGCTAGAAGAAAAATATGGAGGTTCTATGACAAGATTTTTTTAAATAATATTAATTTTTTTTCTTTTTGCATTTTATTTTTTAATTAAAATATCTTTTAACATGTGTTCACTTAAAGTACATTTTAAATGGGAATATTTATTATATAAATAACTTAGTAAATTCAACTTTATTCAACTTATCCAACTTTGAATATGAATAACAAATTGTGAGAATTTTTGAATGAATGGAGAAAGTAATTGTTTTTTATTTTTAAATACGAAAACATTTGTGTCTTTTTAAACTAAATTAGACATTTTAATCTATAGAATATTTTGCTTTTCATTTTAAAAATAAATTCGAATTTATTACTAACAGACCCAATACGCGTGCGTGCAAGAAATAAACAGAATCTCTTCCTCATATTTTGACGTTCGGAATGAATTCACAGATCAAATACGTTTTCTGGGTTATTTTTCTGACAGTGTAACAATAATAAAAAATATATGCTTCATTCTCTTTGCACCGTTCGCGATTCTTTTATTTTAAACATGCTTTTATTTAAAGTTATAATATCTGTTAAATTTTGTTGCAATTCGATGTTTTCCAAATGTCTGTACAAACTCTCCCTTAGTCTACGTTCATATAAAATTGAAATTAAATAGTACGCAAAATATCTGTATTCAAGATAATACGTTGAAACTGGTGTTAATCAACCAAAGTGAAAAAAAACTTCTTTAAAACACCATAAAATAAATTGATTTGCGCAAGGCCTTCCGAAAGAACTGAGTCTTTCTTCGTCAGGCACAAAGGAATCGTGCGTCTACATTCATAGTAGACGCACGTCTTCTTTTCGCCTGACGAAAAAAGATTCAGTTCTTTCAAAAGGCCTTAAGGCTAAGGCCTAAAGGCTCAATTTAATTTATTTCATGGTGTTTTAAAGAAGTTTTTTCACTTCGATAACATTATTCGTTAGATTTCAGACAATGACATATTTCTAAAACTTCAGTACATCTATTCGTATACTAGTATAAACATTATTAATGCAAAAGTATTTTTCCTCTAAAAATCGAAAAAAAATCGAACCCGAAAGAGTTAAAATCAATTAATTAAATTCAATCAATGTAAATTTCGGCCAAGAGAGAAAAAGATTAAATCTGCTACATCAGTTGAATTAACGGCAAAGCTTTTGTCGTAAAACATAGATAACAGCACTAGTATGAATTTGGCTGCTCATTGGAAATAATTCGTTAAGATTCCAACATGCAGAATGGATCAAAGTTTCGTAAAGCTTGAGCAAAGTTATCCTGATTCGGCGCAAAGTTATCCTGATTAACAGTACATGTTCCTTAGCTTCTTATGTGTAGGAAATGCATATTTTTAAGAAAAAAATTTTTTGAACAACGTTTCGACCGATTATAAGGCTTATGCAGGGAATGAAGTAAGTAAATAAGCTGGAGATTTAACCCTTTATCTGCCGACGGTACTTATGAGTACCATTAAAATAACTTATTATAAATTTTCTTTAATACGTCAATTAGCTTTAATATTGTTTAGAATTACTTTATTTTGTTCCAAAAGCATTACTGGTTACACAAAACAAAAATATTTTTAAAAAGATGATTTCTTTTGCCCTTGTATCTTTTCAGCTTTCTTGGCGCTGAGGTAGGCGGATGGGGATTTTTCAATTTGGAAATATTTCTGCATTTATATTATATGAACATTATATTTGTACGTTTTATAATTCGATAAAATACTAAGAAAATAATTTAAATTGAAATATTTGAGTGGGGTGATATATATTACACAAAATCCCTGTAAATTCAAATTTAATTAATCCTTTTAAATCTTTCTAAAATCCTTCAAAAATATACTAAACGATTATGTAAATATTTTAATTTAGTTTTAAAAAATTACGTAAAATGCTTTAGAATGTAAAATTTTCATGAATTCATAATTCGTTAGATAAAGGATTAAATCGTTCGTTTTAAACAGTATGTTTTATGGAAAATTGTATTTAATTTGTAACCAAAACATATAATAAAAAAATAAATAGCTTTTAAGAAAACTTACCAGATACTGAAAACAAAATTATTAAAGAAACAAACATTGTCATTTTAAGAATAATTTCGCTGAATTGCAAACACAAAACGATGGATTAAGATTTATATTGTGAGTAGACATCCGCAATTAAAAGACTGCTAATTAGGACTTCCTTGATAACCAGAGAAATCTTTTTGCCTGTGATTTCTTTTATCTAAGAAAAAACATGAATATTTTATCAGCCTTGATTTTGCTATGCTATTATTTTAATTGTTACATAAGCTTAAAAAGTACAAGTATGATTTATCACAAAAGGGCTACATGATTTTTTTTTTTTTTTGCTCTTCAATAAAAGCATGAAAACTTGTTTAAATGTAATGTTCACACTCAAATCTATTATAGATTTCTACCAATCCCTTTTACTATTTTTTAATTTTACAATATAATGCAAAAATTAAGTAACATTATATATACATTAGATTGCATCTGCATTAAGTAATTTTTAAATAGAATATGAAGATTAAACATTTAACTGTGAAATTTAATGTGGCGATTTCAATAAAACAAAAGTAAAAAATATGATATTGTTTTCAGAATACGAAGTATAAAAACAACATACGAAAATTTTAATTTTTAAATCTTTAAACTTCTAAATCCGTTCTTTTTTACTTTCTTCAATCTTTACAAGAAGAAAGCATTGGATTCGTCAAAATTTTCAAAATCCGGCTTTCGGCGGATTTACTTATTTTAGAAATCAGAGAACCCGAAAAACATGTTTTTACAAAATGTCAGTCTGTCTGTCTCTCTGTATATGACGAAAATTTTGTAGGCATTCTATCTCAAGAACTAATGCACGAAATTTCACAAAACTTTAGATTCTGTTAGGCCTTAATATAAACTACATCAGATTAGTTTTTGGTGTATATCGCTCAATAGGTGGCGCAACTATGCTACATTACGCACAATTTCCACAATAGCCAAAACTCAAGAACACGAACATGGATTTTTATAGAACTTTAGATTAAGTTAAAACTTGATGTAACATGGTGCTGACTATGTTTTGGTTCAAATCGCTCAACAGATGGCCCTGGCAAGGTTCGTTATTCATGATTATCGCAATAGCTCTATCTCAAAAATAAATGCACGGAATTTCTCAAAACTTCAGATTATGTGAGACCTTAATATAAACTAGATCTCATTAGTATTTGTTTCATAATGCTCTAAAGGTGGCTCTGCTATGCTGCATTATTCACAATTTCTACAACAGCCAAATCTCAAGAACTACAGGATTGATTTTTATAAACTTTAGATTTAGTTAGTACTTGATATAACGTAGTGAAAATTACGTTTTGGTACAAATAGCTTAAATTGATGGCGCTGCCATGGTGCATTATTCGTGATAATCGCAATAGCTCTATCTCAAGAACTAATGCACGAAATTTTCTAAAACTTCAGATCAGATTCAGTTAGTCCCTGATATAGATTAGTGTTTTTTAGTTTTGGTGTAAATCACCTTACAGAGGACTCTGCTATAAAGCATTTTTCACGATTTTGCAATAAATGTATCGCAAGTATTGCGATTTTCTCAAATTTGAGATTTAATTAGTACCTGATAAAGAAAGTGATCCTGAATAGATTTAGTGTATATCACTCACCGTAAGGTTCTGCTATGCATTTTTTTTTCTTTTTTAAAGATTTTGCAATAGCTCTATCTCAAAATCAAATGAACAGATTTTCCTCAAACTTCAAATTCAGTTATAATTTGACATAAGTTGTTACTGACTAGATTTTGATTTAAACCACCCAACCGGTGTCGCTGATATGCTGCATTTTTCAGGAAGTATTAACAGGCATAAGATAGAAGAAAGTTTTTACAAATCTTACAAATCTTCGGGCATTAATTCAGGTGAACATTAGACTTTGGAAGTTGAATGGGAAGTCAGAATATCCAGAGTCACATCACAAAATTATAGCCCAGTTGCCCCCATGTAAACATATATTAAATCGCACCATAATTTTAGTTGTGATGTAAGAAACAGACAGCAATTTAATCATGTGTATTAAAACAAATCGGTAGTTTTTCAAGACAACACAGAATTTTGAACCTTATGCGCATGCGCCAATTCCTTTTTTAGAACATGTTGAATTTAGAGGGAAAAAAAGCGAGTAATTACTAGCGTAGACGGGTAAAGCAGAAGTTTAAAGCTTTAAACTTTGGTACAGGATGCAGATTCAAGCCCAATGTCCGGCATAATATTCTTTGTAATATTTTTGTTGCTAATTTATTTCATTAATGACATATTTTATTAGAAAAAAATATGTAATAAATTTAAAACTACACTACGTGCAAATTATTTAAAGATGACAAAAATATTTTAAAAGATGTTAAATTACTTTTAATCTTTAGTACTTTCAACTGTAAACATACACTATATTGCCATTGATTATGGGACACTTGCGATTTTAGACATTTTACTAAATAGCTAGAAAAATACATGAGGAGTCATCTCGAAACTCTTAGTGTATAAATATAATAGTATACGTCATACATCTCCGTGAAGATTTTTTACCGAAAGGCCATAGGGGACCGTCAATAAATTAAAAAAGAATGAATATCTTTTGAATAACCCTGTCAAAACTAATGTAGCAAAGGCGCTCAAACTCTAGATTATAATTGAATGCCTTATTGTAATATACTGTGTTCATTTTTATGCAAATAGCATGCACACTCGCAGAGTAAATAAGGTTTTTATAAAAATTGTCCCAAATTTTTCCAAGTTTTTCCATTATAATTTTCAGAGTTCTTAATATAAAATAATATTTTTTTCAGAAAATATGACAAACGACATTGCACACAGTACCCTATAATCAGAATTAAAAAATAATAAAAATTGTATGAAAAATGAGTAGGTTTACTATATAATTTTTTACTGCGCATGCGTCAAAGATATCAAAATTTCATTTGCATATTATGTTAGCTAAATGTATAGAGCAACTTTTTTAAAAGTCTCAAAATCATAGCTTGAAAATTCTGAAAGTAATCGTCTATAGAAAAAGGACAAAATCCGTTGTTTCCAAAATGAAGCAAAAAAATGAGGGATTTTATCCAAATGCAATAGTACATCCCATATTGTGTATTCTATATTGACACTAATCAATGAATATATGGATACAACCCCTCTTGTTTTTGCTTCATTTTGAGAATAACGGATTTTTGACTTATTCAATTGACGATTATTGTCAGAATTTTCAAATTATGATTTTGTGACTTTCACAGAAGTTGCTCTATACATTTAGCTAACATAATATGCAAATGAAATTTTGATATCGTTGACGCATGCGCAGTAAAAAATTATTTAGTAAACCAACTCATTTTTTATACAATTTTCATTATTTTTTAATTCTGATTACAGGGTACTGTGTGCAATGTTGTTTGTAATATTTTCTGAAAAAAATAATATTTTATATTAAGAACTCTGAAAATTATAAGGAAAAAACTTGGAAAAATTTGGTATCATTTTTATAAAAACCTTAATTACTCTGCGAGTATGCATGCTATTTGCATAAAAATGAACAAGGCTTATTACAATAAGGCATTCAATTACAATCTAGAGTTTGAGCTCTTTTGCTACATTAGTTTTGACAGGGTTATTCAAAAGATATTCATTATTTTTTAATTTGTTGACGGCCCCCTTTGGAGTTTCGGGAAAAAATCTTCACGGAGATGTATGACTTATACTATTATATTTATACACTAAGAGTTTCGAGATGATTCCTCATGTATTTTTCTAGATATTTAGTAAAATGTCTAAAATCGCAAGTGTCCCATAATCAATGGCAATATAGTGTAGTCATCGACCGAGAATATAAAATATAAAATTAAATTACACTGATAAACAAATTTTTACGAATTTTCGATTTCTCTATATACGTTGGGTGTTTCTTATAGATTTCAAGCTGTTGAAAAAGAATATGTTTGTAAAATTTTCTATCACCCTCCAATTTTGAGAAATTTCATTAATACTTTTTGGAGTATGTAGGCATCGTATAGGCATTATAATTATATTATATTATTCTTTTTCATGTATTTAATTCACACAAACATTCCTTTTTCTTATTACAACAATAGAAGATGCAGCAAGAGAGTAGAAACAGATGTCCCCCTAATAAATTTTATGTTAGCGACCTTGAACAGACAGCTCTAGCCACCCTCACAGTATTTAACTTTAACGAAGTTTCCCTGACAGTGGAAACTTATCTTTTGGGGAAAATATACTACTGTTTCTTTGTTCTGTAAGACTTTTTAATTAAATTTTTATTATAATTATCATATCTTCCTCTACAATATGTAAAACATGTCTAGAGGATGCGTTAATGAACCCGATTCTTTTTGCTGTGTGTGAGGGGAGCTAACTTTGAAAAAGCATCGATGCGCCTATCATATGTACTTTAGATATAAAGTAGTTGAACGAGATGAGAAATAAGCACCTCGTTCTTGTTATACACAACGTGCTACAAACTTCCGGACGTGGATGAAAGGTACAAAAAAGTGTATGTCCTTTGCTATACCCATGATATGACACATGCCGAAGGATCAAATAACTGACTGCTACTAATGTATTACAAAAATTAAAGGATTCTTTGCAAGAAGTAAACATAAAATTAAGTACACGAACTTAGATTCAGCAATGTGACCAGCATTACATAATGATGATTTAAAAATACCGAATCCTCTAGAGAATTTTACATATGATGATGCAGCAGTAAAAATGGAAATCAATGAAACTGAAACTTCCTCTACATCTGATATGAACTATTCTCCTGGCATAAATGAAGAACCACACCTAATAACTCAAAAAGAATTAAATGATTTTGTGAGAGACTTAAATTTATCAAAGAAAAACTCAGAATTACTTGATCAAGATTGCAAGGTTGGAATCTCCTGAAAAACAATACAAAGATATCTATTTATCGAGATCGATATAAGAAATATTTAACATTTTTTAAAAGAAAATATGATTTCCGTTACTGTAATGATATAATTGGCTTAATGTCTGCTTTAAATTGTCAATATAACTCGGAACAATGACCTATAATAGAGCACCCACAGATAAGACATTTACAGCTACATAAAGTATGAAATTTCTTATTAATATCATTTCTTTTTACAAAAAAATCTATATTTTTCTGAAACTTTATAAACAATGCATACTTTCAGTGTTTTAAATATTAATTTTAAGCTTTATAAATGTTTATTTAAAATTTTGTCATTATTTAAATACCAAATGATAGATTTCATAAGGTGTATGTGTTGAATAAATACTACAAAATTGAGATTTTCAGGATTTTGAATTTTTTAAAAATCTTTGGTTGATGGAAACTTTTTAATGGCATATTCTTTCACAGCACCACCTAAAATATAAAAGTCACCTCATACTTAGTTAGAAACTGAAACCTTGTTTATCAGTGTTATTAATAATAAAATAAAAGCGTCTCGAACAGTATTTATTTGCTAATTTATGTGATTTTTATTTGACTATTATTATTAGTTGATTGCTTGATAATTAAATAAAATTTAACATTCAACAGTATTACGAAAAAAATAATAATTTTATATTCAAAATATTTAAGCTAAAATATTTTTCATGTAACTATCAATTAAATAAATTAAGTTGATCTACAATTTTTGTTATATTTTCTAATCATTATCAAGAATAGATTAATATGCTTGTGCGTGTCGGAAAGGAAAGTTTGCCATTTTTTTCTGTAAAAAAAAAAAAAAAAAAAAAAAAAAAAAAAAGACAAACATTTATAGAAGAACTATAAAAGAAATTATCTTGATGTCCGTGGTTTAGTATATAAAAATGTAAAATAAAATTCAAGTAATTAAAACTATACATATACACCATGTCCCAAAAGTAGAGACAATCAATAAAATTTGCATTAACATAAAAAGTAATAAGGTAAAATTAAAATTTGTGACACAGATAATAAGTAAAAGCAGTTTACACGATATTACACATATAAATTATTTATGATCAAAAGTTTCAAATTGTAAAATATTCATTAAAATATGCAAAAACATGCTGTCCCAAAAGTATAGACCAAATACAGCATTACATTTTTTCTTTTAATTCTTTCTATCACAAAATAAAATATTTTTTATTTTGGGGGCTCCTGTAAATGCAGAATAAGTTTTCCTTTTAATTAAAATATCGTCTACTGTATTTTAAAAATAATAATTTATTGAAATTTTGAGGATATAAATGAGTTCACTGTATTGTTTTGTTTGTGATTTGAAAAGACATTTCCAGTGCATTCCGATAAAAATTTCACGTTCTAAAGAAGTTTCTTATGATGAAATTACTAAGATTTAACTTTTTAAAGTGCAAAGACAAAATCCTGTACAAATATCGATAAAAAGAAAGAGATCCTTGAGCAATATTTATAGAGTTTTGAGATCAGGTGTAACATGGAATACTAGAAAACTAGGTTGAAGAGCTAAAAAAATGTTACGTGATGATAGAATATTATTACAAATGTTCTCAGTTGATAATTTATCTGTGCGTAAAATTTCGTCGTTTTCCAGAATTTCAAAAAGCATTGTATACAAAAGGATTAAAGTTTCAACAATTATATTTTATATTAGAATGAAAGCGAAACTTTGCTTAAAGCAGAGGCATAAAGGTGTACGTCTAAATTGGGGCTAGAAAAAAAATGTGTCAAACGGTCTGATTTCTGTCATCTTCAGTGATGAAAAGAAATGAAATGTAAACGGCCCTGATGGTTGTATATTTTGCTGGTTTGACCTAAAAAAAGTACTCAAAAACTGTTTTAGCAGTCAACAAAGCGAATGATTCCTAATGACCTGGATAGGGTTTTCTTTCATTAGCCAAAAATGTTTAGAGTATATGGACAGAAAAATGAAATCAGAGTATTATCAGGATATTTTACGTACCAAGTTACTGCCAATTATGGATTTGCTAACAGTAGCAGGCTGGTATTCTGACTTGACCGGGACATCCATCCATACCTCCACATCAATGAAAACATGGTTTAGGCAGAACAGTATTACACTATTAGAATGGCCAACACATAGTCCATATTTGAATCCCATGAAGAACATATGGGGGATCTTATCTCGTACATTATATGAAAATGGAAAGCAATATATATCTGTAAATTACTTAAAAACTGCAATAGACAAATTCTGGTATGAAATATCTCCTTCTGTAATGCAATGCTTGGTTAATTCTATGGAACAACGTGTATCTGATGTTATAAAGTGTCGTGGAAATATAAAGTGTCGTAGATATTTAATATAAAATGTAAGTTTTTAGTTTGTCTTATAAATGTAAACCGCCCAAAAATTGCAATTGTCTATACTTTTGGGACAGCACATAATTATATTTTTTAAAGTATATTTTATTATTTCGAATCTTTGATCTCAATTTATATGTGTATATCAGAAAAACTGCTTTTAGGTACTACCTATCTCACGAAGTTTAATTGTACCTTTTTACTTTTTATGTTAATGCAAATTTTATTAATTGTCTAAACTTTTGGGACAGGGTGTATATTATAATAGGTTAGGTGCATCATGTTCCGAATTTAAGCTTTCGTGAACGAGACTGATAAAAATAAAATTCAAAAAAAATTTGAATAGTCGTCTTTTAATGATTGTCCAGTCAAAAAATAAATAAATAAAATAATAATAATAATAATATTTTTTTATTTTTTAGAATAACAAGGCCGTAGTATGTAAAAATAATTTTTCTACCCAATTATTTTTTGGTAAATTTATGATTAAAAGCGATTGTACTTAGTTTTAAATTATAAACTTAAAATTCTTTCACTTCATTGAATAGGTTAGACTGAAAATATTATCTATTTCTTTAACGAAATATTTTATGCAATACACAAATTTATCGTGATTTCAGTAATTTTAATTTAAACGCAACTAATTAAAAATTCACGAAATTTTTAAATGAAAAAATTGCTTATTTACCGTCAAATCTTAACAGGTACTATCTAGTTATTTTAAAATTTGTATTACTCTGTACATTGTGAGACATAATTGGCCATTTGTAACTGAAACAAAATGTGAAAAAATCAACAATACCGTTATTAAAACTTGAACCATTTACAATTTTTTAAAATATTGGTCATTGCGGGATTTAAGCCTGAATAAATTGCTTAAAAATGAATATTTTGCCTTAGAAAAGTTTTCTAAAGAAGTACCCTTGGCAAACAAGTTAATTTAATTCTTTGTGAAATCCAAAATGCCATTCAAGCTTATTTTATCACTCCAAACTTTGCTCATGGTTCTGTTTGCCTTAGATAATCAAAAATCTTTATTTTCTAACAATTCTTTAAACCCAATTCATTTATTTCGCTGAAGTGAATAGCAAAAGAAATTAGGAGTTAAGAATAAAATATCCTTTTATCGAATAAGTGAACGCAATTTAAAAAGTTTTATAAAGAAAATTTTTCACTTTGCAACGCATTAAGCAATTCCGACCGTAAATAAACTTTTTTTTCATATCTTTATATATTTTAAAAGTAGAAATTTTTAGTAGTTTTGTTATACTAGTATTCTATTAAAAATTGCCAAAAACGTCATGCAACTCCTTTAATAATTTTTTAATAATAAGTCATTTATTATTTTTTTACAGCGGTGCTTTTCTAGAAATAAATAAAAAAAGTTTTATAAATAAATTTAAAAATAAAGTGACGTTGAAAAAAAAACCTTTTAGTACTTAGTCATTGCACTTTTCCCTTCTTTACTTTTGGGTTCTTAATTCTTTAAAATGTACGTACTTAGCTTTCTTTCGTTTTGTGCTTGAATACTTAATACTACAAATAGTAATTTTTTTTTTATTTACGTACTTAATATTTTTCACCTTGCTTAAAAGCATCCCATTAATGCTTACAATAACTACATTATCATTTTGTGTAATGGCAACCAGTTACCGCAAATATTATCACAATCACTATAACGTTGTCCACTTCATTTCGTGTGGCACATTCAGCGTTTTCCACCTCACTTCATTTGACACGTTCAACCAGAGACATTTTTTTTTACTCTTTTCAGGACCATTTATGTTAGGCTTGACACTTCAAGGGTAGACACGTTTGTAAAACTTGGAATTTAAAACATTTTTCATAAAAAAAGGAAAAAAAAAATAATAATAAATAAAATGAAAAATAAAAATATAAAATATAAAAATCAATTTTTTGGTGTTTATGTGTTTTTTTTTTTTTTTTTTTTTTTTACTTTTTATTCCCAATTAATCATAATTTAAAATATATTTAATACAATTGCTCCAAAATAACATAGAGAGAGAGAGGGTATTCCAAAAATGACGGGTACATTTGAAAAATCAATAAAAAATAAACGAGCAGCGACAGAAATACACCGTTTGTTGCAATATACTTGGAGCAACAGTAAATTTTCGGGCAGTCAAACTTTCGAAATTGGTTACAATTTTCAACAACATATGGCGATTTGAAAGATATAAAAAAAAACACTGTCTGTGCGTTCGCCATTCTGTAAGTCGTCTTTCTGTTGCAAACGTGTGTAGTTCACAGATTGCAAATTTGCTGTGAAAAAATGATTTATTCCTTAGAACAGAAGATTTTTGATTTGAAAAACCGTGTGTACCGTCACAATCCAGAAACAATTGAACAACTGAAGCAGTATATCTCGTCTGCATGTGAAGCCATCCCGTCTGACGCATTTACAAAAGTTTCTGGTAATTTCGTTCAGAGACTACGCAATATTATTACTGCACAAGGTGGATATAATGTAATTTACATGGTAATTGGTAATTTAGATTCTTTAGACTGCAGCGCCATCTGTTGTTGAAAATTGTAATCAATTTCGGAAGCTTGTCTGCCTGAAAATTTACTGTTCTCCCAATCAATTTGCAACAAACAGTGAATTTCTATCGCTACCCGTTTAGTTTTTATTGATTTTTCAAGTATACCAGTCATTTTTGAAACAACCTATATATATATATATATATATATATATATATATATATATATATATATATAGTCCAAAAATTTTAAAGTTTTGAAGGAACTTAAGTTCACGAAAAATCCACATGATCAGCGCTATAGCTGCAATAATCACGTAAATTATGTATATAGCACTTTAAGAATAATGTGTAACGGCAGATCCAAAGTCCCGTGCCATAATGAAAAATTATATCAAACTATTAAACTTTAAAGGAAATAAAAACGAGTAAGAAAAACAGTATAAAGACAATATAAAAAGGCTGTGGATCTCATCAGCGGTGGGCAGTTTTAAAACAACAGCAAATACATATGAATGGATATGGAAAAGGTCTATTATAATGTAGTGGCAGTGGGTTTCGATCAGAGTGCTACAATTTAAAAAAATCAAATGTACAAAAACATTTGAAATCATAACACTCCCCCACCGGACCCAAACGCCACAGAAAACATCATATAACACATTTAAAATTGATACTGCCGAAATGAACAAGTATGTAATATAACTTAAAACAGAAATAAAGTTGTATTACCCAAGCTTCAGAGAAACAGCCACACAAAACAACTAAAAACCAGCATCCAAAATCAATCCGTATTCGTTTCCATGTCGTTGCCACACGATTGCAGTCATCGTGTGGCAACGACATGGAAACGAATACGGATTGATTTTGGATGCTGGTTTTTAGTTGTTTTGTGTGGCTGTTTCTCTGAAGCTTGGGTAATACAACTTTATTTCTGTTTTAAGTTATATTACATACTTGTTCATTTCGGCAGTATCAATTTTAAATGTGTTATATGCTGTTTTCTGTGGCGTTTGGGTCCGGTGGGGGAGTGTTATGATTTCAAATGTTTTTGTACATTTGATTTTTTTAAATTGTAGCACTCTGATCGAAACCCACTGCCACTACATTATAATAGTCCTTTTCCATATCCATTCATATGTATTTCCTGTGTTTTAAAACTGCCCACCGCTGATGAGATCCACAGCCTTTTTATATTGTCTTTATACTGTTTTTCTTACTCGTTTTTATTTCCTTTAAAGTTTAATAGTTTGATATCATTTTTCATTATGGCACGGGGCTTTGGATCTGCCGTTACAACTCATTTATACTTATTTATTCTTAAAGTGATATATATATATATATATATATATATATATATATCAAAGATTAAAAAGTATTCAAAATTGCTCTTCTAAGTTTTGTGACTTTGTAAATTACTATTTCATTATTATTATACCTATAAATATTAACGCTGGTTTATGCTTTTTTAATTTATTTGAAATTTCATTGTTCCTCACATTCTTAAATTTCATTTAGTAAATAAAATTAGTGCCCAAAATTTAATATTATTATAATATTTGTCATTATTTTTGTATTTGTGGTACTGTAGTATAGTATGATAATTGTCATTATATATTGCTGTTAAAAGTAATTTAATTAGCTTAATAATTTAAGAATGCTCTTAGGTTTTTCCGATAAAACATAACTTGTTTCATCATATAATAACAAAATATCTATAACATTTAAAATAAATCAAGAGCTTCAATTTCTTTTATTAAATTTTCCATTTTTATAGCTATGTCTATCTCGATCTTTGAAAAATAAAAATAAAGTAATTAGATAAATACAATAAATAAACATTCTGAAAAAAAATTGAAATAAAATAGCAAAAGTGTAATACATTTTTCTCCTTTTTAGCACTTATCTTTTACTTTTCATTATTTATAACGCAATAGAGATGGCCAAGTATAACGCAATGTTTTCAGTATGTTTTATTGTATCCCATCACAGTATCTTATATTATTCCAACAGTATTTAAAATCCTGGGAAATAAAATGATTTTATATATATTTTCTCATGCATTCTAACTTTATTTATGTATCTTTTTCTATTGATTTTTTGCATTCTTTTGAACTACTTTTAAAAAACTAAATAAAATTTAAAACGCAAACTCTAGGAACCAATTTTTTTTCTTAACCATGTTCCTCTGGATTGTGACCAAGCATTTATCATCAGAATAAATGAATTCTTGAAGTCTAAATTCGTAAGGTCTTTTTAAATTTCAGTAAAAGATTTTAGACATATTTGTGTATTGCGCAAATTGTCATAATTCTGATCATTTTCATAAGGAAATGATCTTATATAAATAAAAGAGCATGGCAAATTTGATTTTTATAGTTTTGTCAATAAGGATTTTAGAAAAAGAAAAAAATGTTTGTGAAATATAATGCCAGAAATCAATACAAAAGTTTTTTGAAATAAAATAACAAAACATCTATATGTTCTTTTCTTATTTAGTACTTTTCTATTTATTTCTATTATAGAAAATACAAAACAGATGATATCTATTGCAACATTCCTTTAAGTATCTATATTTTCTTAACGATTTTACATTTTCTTAACCGGACATCAATGGCAGTGAACAAAAAAGAACAAAAAGTCCTATATCATATACAATCTGATTCTTTTTACGACTTGAATTAGTTTTTACATTTTCAAATTTTTTAAATACTTTAAAAAGGTAATATAAATATAAAACTCTTCTTTTATACATAAAATTTTTCATAAATAGCATTATTGGATTACGAATAAGAAATTACCATTATAAAATGAATTTTAAGAAAACAAAGTTTTTTAATCCAGAGAATTTTCTTATATATTAGTAAAAAAAATATATATATAAATTCGCAATTGTCAAAGAAATCATCATTTTGTATTCTAAAATTGTTAATATAACGTTTATCAAATTAATAATAAAAGAAAAAACAGACAATCAAAGTTTATTTCATGGAAGAGAGAAAGACACGTAAGAAGGAAAATAGGAAACGTTATTAAAATTCAATTGTAAACAGACCAAAAATTAAAGCCTTTAATATTTAGAAATGTTGTATTGCGCTGAAACAGTGTTCATAGTACTCAAGTGAAGAATGACATAATTTGCCATATTGTAACTGCTTTATTAAAAAAAAGTAATCGACATGTAATTTAATTTAAATTAAACGTAATTATTTGTTAAGGAATAACACATTTCTAGTAAAAAAGAAATACATAAATAAATACGTATAGTTTTTTAAAATATTACAGTTTACATATGTGAAAAAATTCAGCGGAATGGAAAAAGACTTTCGTATTAGGTAAATTTAATTTAATTTAACCACTTATTTAAAGTTTCTGTCTGAATTTCAAAATCGAATGCAGTTGTTTATAATTTTTTTTTTTTTTTTTTTTTTTTTTTTTACAAGAACAATTTAGAATTTATTTTGATATTTGATGGAGACGACATAGTGTTATATAATAAAAATACTTTGAAAATTTATAATTATATTTATCATTGGAACGGGGTTAAAAACTAATCAGAACAATAAAAAAGATAACAGTTCATGTTGAAATTATATAATGCAATTACGAGAGAAAAAAATATATATTGCACACTACTTTCCAAACACGCCCTGAAAAGTGGTCCCATCAGCACTCAGAAATTTCGATTCATGGATTTTTTTTTTTTTTTTTTTTTAATAGTGATTTTTTTTAACTGTAGTAACTATTATGGAAAAATAAATATGAAAAAAACCTCACTTTAACAGAGCTCTTGCGATTCAAGAAAAGAATACCAGAAAGTAATATTTGTTCTGTTACGTAATATTTATTTTATTTCTGGGACAGTGTACGTTTAAAATAAAAGAAATTTGATTAAACAATCTTTTTCTTTTATTTGGAGAGTTACGAAAATATGTGCTCAAATTTATCTGGTTTTAAAAGTCTTTTTCCCTTCAGCTCTTTTTGCAGAGATGTAAGCTTTTATATCTGTAAAAACGGTACATATTTATACACATCTATACTAATAAAAGAACAAAACGCTCTGTCTGTGTGTGTGTCTGTGTGTGTGTCTGCGATGGCTAGCAAAATCTACAGCACGTACAAAGCTCAAAATTTTTTTGAGAGTAGCCCAATATCTCTCCTGATGCACCTGAGCTTCAGAATTTCAAAATTCCAATTATTAACTGAGTAATTAATTAAAATCAAGAGGTCACTCTCATAAAAAATCATCTTTTTCCCAATTTTTTTCTCTTTCATTTGTTTACGGTTGGTTGGTTGTGTAAAAATTTTCGCAGAAGTAATAAGAAAGCTGAGACAGAATTAAAGAATCCCATGGAGGAATAAGATAAGTGGAGGTGAAGTAAGCTCAAAAAAGGTTTGCGATATGAAACCATTTATCGCTCAAATTTAATGTGGCAAACAAAAGGACGTGGAAGAGATTTTGTATTATAAGACGAATTGAAAGAAATGAATTACAGTTGAAGCATATTTCAAGAGGAAATAGCAAATTTTTAAAATAGTCTTCGTTCTATTATTATTTATTAGAATAAATATTCGCTTTTAAAATGAAGGAAATTGGAAAATTAGCAATAATTATATATCAAATTAAAATTAAATAAGATATTGAAAACATTTGATACGAATTAAAAATTGTATAACTAAAAGTTTCCTTCATTAATGTAATTTTCAATACTTTATAACGTAGATAAAAAATGTTTATGACTTAATAATTGCATGTAAATAAATATTTAAAATATAATGATGAAAACATTCTTTTAAAATCATGTATGAAAACTTAAGAAATAAATATTAATCTAAAATATAAATTTCTGACTGCAGACGATTTTAATGTACTAACAAAATAATGTTATATTTTCAAGCAAAACGTTAAAATAATTTTCTATATTGATATTTAAAACACATATGATAAAATAATTAATAAATTTTTACCGGTGAAGCGATAAATTAGTTCTTTTTTTAAAAACGAGAGAAAAAAAAAATACAGGTTTAAACCTGTTTCAATTGATAGCGAAATTTTAAAATGGAGGGCCAAAATCACAGTCCGGTGAAATCCAAATACCTCATTGGTCATTGAGCCGCGTCCTTTTCAGGGAACAATCTCTTAGCAGTTGGGTAAATGTTGTCATACTCCTTTTTCCGAGAAAAAATCGTAGCGGCAGTTTTGAAGTAAATCTTATGTCTTTTCAATTATAATCTAAATTTTTCACTCTCATTTTATAAAATGGCATCAAAATATCTTAATTGAGTTAATTTCGATGGTTTATCTTAACTAAGAACAGACGGTAACAATCGCTTAAAAAATACTTTCCCCCTCACCTTTTTCAAATGGAGAAACAAGTTCGTGATTTTCACCCTTACCACACGACCAATGGGGTGGCTGGATTTCACTTGACTGTGATTTTGGCCCTTCATTTTAAAATTTCGCCAATGGACCATATTCTCCCTTTTGGTTCGAGGCTACAAGAATTCGTCTGTTTGGGAATAACATTCTTAATCGCGCCATTTAAAAGCATTGTGATTAGAAAATTTATGCTTATATTTTATTTTTATATGAAGTTTTAGACTTTTTCAGGGACATGTATGAGTTATATATGAATTTTTTTCTCTATTTTAAAGCAATTGCGTTCATCTTTTTCATTTTATTTATATAAAAAAAAAAATTTTAATTTTAATTAATAAGCAAATATTGATTTTTATTAGTATGTATATAAATATTTATCGAAAATTATTCGTACAGAATAAATTTGCATTATTTTACACATGCATTTATCTGTTTTTTAGGCTTCATCAAATGATGAAAAAACGAAACAAACTCGCTAGCAGCCGCTTTTTTACCCACATGATTCCCACTGTGACGTCACGAGAATACTGTCCATTGATAGGCGTGTCAAAGCACGTGCTTTTGTTGGTACTTAATTGGACTTAATGTAGGGTTACATCTTAAGCATCATCTCCAGAGATAATACCTCCACTCTATTAATTTCTTTTTACTCTATAAAAGAAACCAATTTGAGATTTTGACATTTCAAAAGTGACTGTTTTTTCCCAAAGACCTTTAAAATTCATAGACTGGCAAAATGTCAGTTTAACTTAGGATTTTTGAACATAGCTATTACGTCAGATCGTTGGTACTTCGTACATTAGAATGTATTTGTGGTTCGCTATGTTGCAGTTAATATATGTATATGTATATATGAGGCTTTTTTAGCAGTTTTTTTAAATCATTGATTAAATTTGAATGCATTTATTTAAGTTAAAATTTTATTAAGACTTTAATTTGTTTTTAAAACAAAAATGAAATGGCTCTTTGAAGTACAATTGTTCGAATAGGCAGACGATTCATACACAGTAATAAATTATCAAATAGCAAAATAAATCTATACTAATAAAAGAACAAAACGCTCTGTCTGTGTGTGTGTCTGTGTGTGTGTCTGCGATGGCTAGCAAAATCTACAGCACGTACAAAGCTCAAAATTTTTTTGAGAGTAGCCCAATATCTCTCCTGATGCACCTGAGCTTCAGAATTTCAAAATTCCAATTATTAATTGAGTAATTAATTAAAATCAAGAGGTCACTCTCATAAAAAATCATCTTTTCCCAATTTTTTTCTCTTTCATTTGTTTACGGTTGGTTGGTTGTGTAAAAATTTTCGCAGAAGTAATAAGAAAGCTGAGACAGAATTAAAGAATCCCATGGAGGAATAAGATAAGTGGAGGTGAAGTAAGCTCAAAAAAGGTTTGCGATATGAAACCATTTATCGCTCAAATTTAATGTGGCAAACAAAAAGACGTGGAAGAGATTTTGTATTATAAGACGAATTGAAAGAAATGAATTACAGTTGAAGCATATTTCAAGAGGAAATAGCAAATTTTTAAAATAGTCTTCGTTCTATTATTATTTATTAGAATAAATATTCGCTTTTAAAATGAAGGAAATTGGAAAATTAGCAATAATTATATATCAAATTAAAATTAAATAAGATATTGAAAACATTTGATACGAATTAAAAATTGTATAACTAAAAGTTTCCTTCATTAATGTAATTTTCAATACTTTATAACGTAGATAAAAAATGTTTATGACTTAATAATTGCATGTAAATAAATATTTAAAATATAATGATGAAAACATTCTTTTAAAATCATGTATGAAAACTTAAGTAATAAATATTAATCTAAAATATAAATTTCTGACTGCAGACGATTTTAATGTACTAACAAAATAATGTTATATTTTCAAGCAAAACGTTAAAATAATTTTCTATATTGATATTTAAAACACATATGATAAAATAATTAATAAATTTTTACCGGTGAAGCGATAAATTAGTTCTTTTTTTAAAAACGAGAGAAAAAAAAATACAGGTTTAAACCTGTTTCAATTGATAGCGAAATTTTAAAATGGAGGGCCAAAATCACAGTGCGGTGAAATCCAAATACCTCATTGGTCATTGAGCCGCGTCCTTTTCAGGGAACAATCTCTTAGCAGTTGGGTAAATGTTGTCATACTCCTTTTTCCGAGAAAAAATCGTAGCGGCAGTTTTGAAGTAAATCTTATGTCTTTTCATTTATAATCTAAATTTTTCACTCTCATTTTATAAAATGGCATCAAAATATCTTAATTGAGTTAATTTCGATGGTTTATCTTAACTAAGAACAGACGGTAACAATCGCTTAAAAAATACTTTCCCCCTCACCTTTTTCAAATGGAGAAACAAGTTCGTGATTTTCACCCTTACCACACGACCAATGGGGTGGCTGGATTTCACTTGACTGTGATTTTGGCCCTTCATTTTAAAATTTCGCCAATGGACCATATTCTCCCTTTTGGTTCGAGGCTACAAGAATTCGTCTGTTTGGGAATAACATTCTTAATCGCGCCATTTAAAAGCATTGTGATTAGAAAATTTATGCTTATATTTTATTTTTATATGAAGTTTTAGACTTTTTCAGGGACATGTATGAGTTATATATGAATTTTTTTCTCTATTTTAAAGCAATTGCATTCATCTTTTTCATTTTATTTATAAAAAAAAAATTTAAATTTTAATTAATAAGCAAATATTGATTTTTATTAGTATGTATATAAATATTTATCGAAAATTATTCGTACAGAATAAATTTGCATTATTTTACACATGCATTTATCTGTTTTTTAGGCTTCATCAAATGATGAAAAAACGAAACAAACTCGCTAGCAGCCGCTTTTTTACCCACATGATTCCCACTGTGACGTCACGAGAATACTGTCCATTGATAGGCGTGTCAAAGCACGTGCTTTTGTTGGTACTTAATTGGACTTAATGTAGGGTTACATCTTAAGCATCATCTCCAGAGATAATACCTCCACTCTATTAATTTCTTTTTACTCTATAAAAGAAACCAATTTGAGATTTTGACATTTCAAAAGTGACTGTTTTTTTCCCAAAGACCTTTAAAATTCATAGACTGGCAAAATGTCAGTTTAACTTAGGATTTTTGAACATAGCTATTACGTCAGATCGTTGGTACTTCGTACATTAGAATGTATTTGTGGTTGGCTATGTTGCAGTTAATATATGTATATGTATATATGAGGCTTTTTTAGCAGTTTTTTTAAATCATTGATTAAATTTGAATGCATTTATTTAAGTTAAAATTTTATTAAGACTTTAATTTGTTTTTAAAACAAAAATGAAATGGCTCTTTGACGTACAATTGTTCGAATAGGCAGACGATTCATACACAGTAATAAATTATCAAATAGCAAAATAAATTATATATAAAAAATAGTCACTAAAAGAATAGTAGCAAAACATAATGTTTAGGCGTATTAACACATAACCCGATCCCAACCAGAAAAAAACAGACTATACCCCGATCCAAGCAAGACAAAAATTTCATGAGCATAAACGCGACCCGAACCTAAAAATTCCATTTGAAAAAAAAAACTATGGATTTGATATTTGACCCGAATCAAATCTGAATCCCACAAAAATATTCAAATGAAGCATACCCCAATTCGATCAAAGAAAAATAATGTTCGTGTATATGCAACCCGACCCGAACCTAAAATTTTTCTCTGAAAAACCCCAAAAAATGACCAGAACGAAACCTGAAATCGATAAAAATATTCCAAAGAACTATAACCTGATAAGAGCAAGACAAAAAAACTTCCATGACATAAACCTGACTCGAACCTAAAAAATTCCATTTGAAAAAAAGCCTGAAGTTTTATGCAAACTACATCTGAATCCGATCAAAATATTCGAAAGAACCATAACCGGATTCGAATAAGAGAAAATAATTTTCGTAGACATGAAACCGATCGGAACCTAAAATTCCATTTGAAAAAAATACCTGAAATTTGAATCGACAAAAATATTCCACAGAACCATACCCGGACCTGAACAAGACAAAAAAATTTCCATGAACATGAACCCAATCCGAACCTAAAAAATGAACTAAATCTGAATCTGACAAAAATATTCCAGAGAAGCATATCCTTATTCGAACAATGCAGAATAATTTCCGTTGATGCGCAACCAAACCTGAACCTAAAAATTCCATTAAAAAGTCGAAATCTGAATTGAACGACATCTGAACCCGAAAAAAAATATTCCAAAGAACCAAAACCCGATCCGAGTAAGACAAAATAATTTCCCTGGACATGAATCCAACCAGAACCTTAAAAATCAATTTAAAAAAAATACCTGAAATCTGAATCGAACCAAATCTGAATCCGACGAAAATAGTCCAAATAACTATAACCGGATACGAACAAGACAATATAATTTCCATGGACATAATCCCCATTCCAAACCAAAAAATTTATAAATAAAAGAAAAAAAAAATCCCGAAATTTGAACCAAACTTAATCTGAACCTAACAAAAATATTTCAGTGAAGTATAACCTCATTGGAACTTGGTAAAATAATTTCCATATAAGTACAACCCGACCCGAACTTAAAAATCCCATTTGAAGGGAAAAAAAAACCCCACGAAATCTGAATTGAACCGAGTCTAAACTGAACACAAATATTCCAAACAATCATAACCGTATCCGAAGAAGACAAAATAATTTCCATGAACATGAATCCAATCCGAACCTAAAATTCGGATGTTCTACAAAACATAATGCGCTCCGTAGCGGTGGAAAGTGAAACTAAGTACTTAGCGCGAGATGGTTAAAATATTTTGTTTATAGTTAATGTTAAATTAGAACTTGGTTACGGTTAGATAACAGTTAGGTTGCAATTATGTTCCGGTGACCCTTTTGTTATTTTATTTTCCGGTTAGGTTACAGTTAGGTCATGGTTAAGTTACAGTTAGGTTAAGGTTAAGTTGCGGTTAGGTTGTGGTTAGATTATGGGTAGGTTATGATTAGGTGACGGCCAAGTTACATTTATGGTATATTTAACTTGTAGTTAGGTTACTGTTAAGATACAGCTAAGTTACAGACAAGTTATGATTCTGATACAATTAGGTTACGGTTAGGATTTTGTTCATAGAATGAATATTACGCATGTTTGATAAAAAATATACACCTATTTTTGTAAAATGGCTCTGAATTTATAATATTATATACTAACCTTTTAGCGAATCATCGAGAATCGATTTCATTCACGGTATAGTCAGATTTAAGAGTGATATATAATTAGTTTGAAATTCAAAATATTTCACTTGGGATATCTATGTGAAAAAAGTATTTAATTAAGTCACTTAACAGTAATTTTAAGGATAAATATCAACACGAAATCGTTGGACACATATTCCCTTCTGCATTTCCCATTGCAGTCATTTTAGGTATTTTTGCAGCTAAATATTAGTTTTTTTTAAAAACCAATTTTTGACACAGTCAGGGGGCACGTATTTAATATAATGTACACTGTAAAAAATTGGACCCTTTTGCTGTATCATCACTCCCCCGCTTTTATAGAATATATCTCTTTTGACCTATGACAATGCTCCAAAATAGGCTGAAGTAATCATTTTCTATAAAAGCGGTGGAGTGACGATGCAGCAAAAGGGTCAAATTCTTAACAGTGTATTAACACATATTTTGAGTTGAAGATAAAATCATAAAAATTTCAAGTTCGTTTAACATTATTATAACGGACCCGGGCAACGCCGGGCGGGTCAGCTAGTAATATATATCTTATTCGAAATGCTTATTCTCCAAAATTTAAAGAAATGCTCATTTCTATCATTTGAAATGTTCCAAGTATGTTCAAATTATTAGATTCTTTTACATTTTTTTAATCGTGTATCCAAGATACCACCTAATATATAAAAAAAAATGAATATTTATGTCTGCAATTGAGTACAAATCCACAGCTTGAGAAGTATGAAATGATACATATATGGGCATTAAAATTCGGTTGGTGTGAAATGATTCATTTTGCGAATGGCAACACTTTCAAATTTGAAATGAAATTTCGATTTTGCAAATTTGCTGTTGCAAGTTTTTAAACTTCAAAACATCCCACATTTTCAATTTTTACACCATCGTATAGGGAAAAAATATTCTTTTAATTACAATTTGTTTGGAAACTGCATCTTAATTTTTTTTTTGAGTTATTATTTGTTTGCAGTTTTTAATACCGTTTTCCTAATTGTAGCAACAGAAGTACTCCATTTCTATTAAACGCAAAGAGAAAAAAGGCCGAGAAAAGCAGATTACTGTACCTTCATGTTACCATTTTCTCATTAAAAGGGAAAAAAATATTAAAAGAATATAAATAGTTTAGTATCACTTTCAGTTAATAGCATCGAGACTTAAAGTTTTGAATTTAAAATAATTCCAAAATGATCCAGTTAAAATACCAATTTTTTAAAAAAGGTGAATACAAAATGTAAGGTAAATTTTGATATGACGAAAATGATGTCGGATTTAGATTTCACGGAGATAAAAAAAATAATTAATTATTGAAAGAAAATGGAATAATTTTTTACCGTTTTTCATTTTGGAGTACTAACATAAAAAAGTTAATTCATAACATTTTCATATTAACAGATCTGTATTATATTTTACTGCTTACATTTACGATTAAAGTTTAATTTTAATAATTTCTACAGCTGTGTTTTTAAGAAGTAGTATTTTGTTAATATTAGGTTAAATATCATTTGTTTAATTAAGAATCCCTTAGTTTAAGTTTTCATTGTAAAAGCAAAATTTTAATAAAATATAATTGATGCCGTTTGCAAGTTTGGAATTAAAATAATGTATACCGGACTGGACACATTGTGTCGGAAAGGGTTCAAAGTTAGACTTACAAATATAAGGTGCATTTTTTATTGTAACTCATTTTGTATAATAATTATTATAAATCAATTCCTTCTTAAACATTTTCTTTCGTCGAAATTTCACGGGTTTTACCTTGTGATTTTAAATGCAATTTATTAAATATTGAAAATTAATCTGTCATGCTTTTTATAATTAATATTTTTTTTCAATTGTAAATTAATCAACTTAATCAACTTAATCAACTTAAATTCTTTATAACTCAATACACACACACATATACATATAGAATTTCTCCCATTAATTGAAAATATCATCTAATATTTTTATTCAAGTAAAATAAATGAAGTATTTACAAAACTTCAAAATAAAATCATCGTGAATATTTTTTTTATATGCACGCAACTTCATTAAAGTTCTGTCAAATTTGATCACAGAAAAATCATATAAAGTCGATATTTAAACACAATGTGTCTTTAAGGAAAACTTTCTCTGAAAATCCGCAAAACATTACTATTTTATAGAGTTTTTTATGTATTTATATTATAAGAAATGAAATACAGATGACCGAATCTAACCAAATCCTTTTAGTATGTTTTATCTTATCCCATCACTTTGACTTATGTTTTCTTAGTGATTTAAAGTTTTCTTAACGGTACATTAAATGCTGTCTAGAAAATGAATGATTTTTTTGTGTCATGCTTTCTAGTTTTATATATGAATTTGTTTCTCTCCGGATTCTTTACATTTAAGCTCTTAAATCTGTAAATAAAAAAATAGGACTCATATTTTGTATATAGGTTTCTTTTTTTATAAATCATACATTTTTGAATTATGAACAAACATTTCCCATTATTAGGCGTGTTTCTAATAACATAAGACCATAGCTTCTTTAATTGTCATCTGTCTATCCATTCGTCAGTGCAAAAACTACCCAAACGAATGATTTGAAATTTAAGGAATATAATCGTTGTAGAACTTTATATTCTCGTTTCAAATTTTATGAAAATAAAATAATAAATATTATTAATATTAATAAACATATTCTTCATTTGTTAATTCCTATCAGAAGTAATTATTTCACTGATGTCCCGTAATATGTAATCATTTAGAGTTTCCACGGTGAACAATTAATCAAATCCTATCATATTTCATTAATTCAATAATATTTCATGGCAGATAATAATTCTAAATTGCCATGGTGATTTCATCATATTTATAAAAAAAAAGCCGTATTACTTTCGCATTACTGATGGTTGGTTGGTTGGTTGATTTTTGTCGTCCGATTATCTACGCTAATGGGATATAGGACCAGGGGGAGTGCCCTCCGTGGGGGTCTTTCTAAGGGAACCTAACCCGTATTTACGCAAGGTTCGAAGAAAACCACGGAAAACTCCGAACGGTTAAGCCGACAGCCGCGATTGGGTTCGAACCCAGCACCTGCCGTCTACCAGTTGAGAGGTCTTCGCATTACTGAATTCAATATGTATGATCGTAATACATTTTGCATTCATGCATTTTTACATCTGAGTGCAACAGCTATTTCACCAGGATATAAATATTTGTAAAACTAGTAATACTATAAATGCGCTGCATATTCCAAGTTTAATTCACCATTTCCGAATTATTAAATACAATTTCTCGAAAACAGAGAGTCAATAAATCCTTAAGGATGCCTTAAATTTCTGTAAAAGACATGTAAAAGTTTGCATATTGCAGAAAATTATGTAACATATTTTGCAAGGAAGGTCTCCTTACAAAGCATACTCAGAATATGTTGAAATAATTGCTTGTGAACTACCCATGTAAGTAATAAAGGATCAATTGAATTTAACAGCAGAATTCCAGGAGAAAGCTTGTAAAAAATAAAGACCTTTCAAATATTTGGCGCGAAAATAGGCAAGCGACATGCGATTTGGCAAGCAAGATGTTTCCTCGCCAAAAACAAATGGCCCCACCAGTAGCTGAGAGGTTCTGCTTTCGAAAGTGGTATACGACAGGGGCTGGATTCGAACCGAATCGCGGGCGTCGGCCTGATCGTTCGAAGTTTCGTGATTTTCTTTGAACCTTGGATTTTCTTCTGTAAATAGTTCCCCCGCAATGAAGGGTACCCATGCCTTAGGGTCTTTATATCCCTCTTGCAGATAATTGGCCATCAGGAACAGAACCAATTAAAAGCAAATGATTTTAATGCATCTGAAAATTGCTTCTTAATTGATTTTTTACAATGCGCGATATTTAATAAATATAAACTTACTGAAAAAAGTGTTTATTATATATAATATATTTTTAATACATATACCAGCTGCTTGATGCTGTAGTTATTTAATTTTACATCTGGATAAATATTTTCTGTGCTTTGAATGTTGCAAATATTCGTGATGATATGAGCTATAATCAACTAACAATCAATTTTAATTATTTAATTTGTTTCTTTTGCATTTTTTTATTTATAAATATCTATTTCTGAGTATTACATAATTTTCAGTAATATTTATTTAAAGCTTTTTATAAAGCAATTAATAATTCACTTTTTTCAAATTTCAATGAAATTTTCACTAATCCAAGATTTTCTTTATTTAAACAGCTATTCAAAAATAAAATCCATATCAAGAATTCTGCCGCTATGCATTTTACTATCGAAGAAGTCATTGATTCCATAGGTAAAATGAGCAAATCTACAGAACTCAATAGCATTTGTTTTGAAACTAAAAACATTATAAAACATTTAAATATTGGTTTAAATCGTACAATATGACACTTAAATTTTATTACAAATACATATAAGCATATGTGTCAAAACTGTACTTACAAAACTTGGTAAGTGTGATCGCAGATCGCACAGAGAGTTTCCTTTCATATATCTTTCGAAACAGCTTATCCTTTAATTAATAAATCCACATTGTTAATTTTTAATTAATTAATTCCTCAATAAATGGTAGCACCAACAAATTAATTTTAAGATAATAATTTACGGAAGTTATTTATTAATCAAATTAAAAAATTTTAAATCGAATTTTTAAATTCGAATTTCAAAATTCCAAATTTTTTAAAAATCCGAAATTAAAAAAATTAGTGGAGATATAAATAAAAATTTAATTTTCTAAAAATGAATAAAATTCTTTCTTATTTAATCACTACAATAAAGAAAGTTCGCAGGAATTACAAATCAAAAGCAAGCAATGATAGCCAATCAAATGCTCTTTTTAAGAAGTAAAAAATAATTAGAAAAAAACCCATGGAAAGTAGAATGTAACTCTTATGTACCTTCAAAACCAAAATTTACAATACCTTAAATAAATAATAACTTATAAAAAATTAGGTTTGAAAATAACCTTGTTCTAACCACTTAAAACCCAATGAAATTTATCTCTTGTATTCATCATGCCGACAGAGAGTAAAACATATACTGTAAACGATACGTTAGCAAAAAAAAATTATACTGTACTCTTTCTGTAAACCAGAGCGATCGTTTGATTTTATTTTTTATTACTTACGACTCAGAAGCAAAAATTTGAATGAATGCCTAAGCCGCACGGTCGGGAAGGTTGGGTTTTAAATGGTTATAACAGTAATATTAATTACTAAAACTTAACTTTATCGAATGTATTATGATGCAATATTAGTGCTTTATAAAAAAAAATATTTCATAAAATTCCAATCCGTCATGAAGACATTTCATAAAGCATATGTATATGCAGTACTTGTATAGGTAAATCAGGCTTACAATGAAATGTTATATAGAACACGACTATAACATTTTATTTAATGTATTAATGATCCTTAAGTGTAATCTGTTTAATAAAGAAAAATAATATATTCTTATTTACACTTATATCTGCTTTATCAATATTGTAAAATATATAATTTAATTAATTGCTTTAGGTATTAAATTAAACAATTATTTTTATTTTTAATGTTCATTAATATAAGAAAAATATAATATCTTAGACACGAATGAAATAAGTGAAATATATTTGAAATCTTAAAAAAAAAAATAGCTGTAGGTGAGAGAAATATATAAATCAGACACAGTTACTAATTACGTACTCCTTTTTTCTACTTTTGTAATTCTAGATCAGAGAATGATAAAAACTTTGTTCGAGCACAATGAAAGAAGTTTTTGCAAACATTTTCTTAAAGAAAATAACAAAGCGTCTGTATATTCTTGTCTTTGTAGTATTTTTATTCCTTTCTATAATAGGAAATGCAAACAGACGGCCAAGAATATTAAAATCCTTTCGATATATTTTATCCTGTCTCACCATTTTATCTTACAATTTTCTAAAGACTTTAAAGGCTTTCAACAGTTCTTTGAACATAGGAATAACCCATGCATATATGGGGATACTAATAAAAAAAATATTTTTTTTCAACAAAATATCTCGATACTAATTTTTGTGGGCCAAAAAATACGAAAATTTCGGACTTTTTTCAATCTTTTGCCTATAACTCGAAAGTTATAAAATTTTTGTATACACTGTTAAAAATCTGCTGCATTTTGCTGCAACGCACTCCCCTGCTTGTACAGAAAACGGTTACTTGGCCGTGAAATGGAGCTTTCTCATTGGTTGGAATAGAGACATTATATACAAGCGGTGGAGTGCGTTGCAGCAAAATGCAGCAGATTTTTAACAGTGCACCATACTTAGTTATAAAAAGAAAGAAGATTAAATTCTCTTCAAATTGTATAGGAAAAACATTTTACTAAAACCATTACGAAGCGCGCTACAGCTTTCTAAATATAATACTTTTTTCTAACTTTGTGGAAAATCGAACAAAACAACAACATTTGACGCTATTTTTTGTTCATTTTATCTTCTTTAGTGAAACTAGTTTAAATTACATATATTTGCATGATAGCAACAATGATTATTTACATTACAAAAATATTTCGAAATATTTTAATTTGTTTTCAAGCTTAGAATTTAAGTGGAAAACATTAATATTGAGGTATTTACATTAATGATTTAAAAAATATTTACGGTAACATTTTAAATGTACTTTGTAACGTCTGGAGGACTTGCGGGTTGATGAATTTAGTTCGTTGCGCCACCATCAACCTGGTCGTCAAAGCCATTGTCGATATGTTTTGATCGATGGTTTCCCAGGAATTGGCTTCTTCATCTTCCTCTTGTAAAATAAAAACCTCATACATTTTCATAGTTGATCCCTTTACAATTTTTACAAAGCGCCAAACATTTGAGTCTGGATTTTTTTGCAAGATCTTGCATTGCTACATCCCCTTTTACAGCAGCATGAGAGAACATGCAGCAAGGACTCAAGTCCGAAGTTTCGACACATTTGGACAAGCTGAAAAAGATGCTGAGATCTTCGAATCCAATACCAATCTTCGAATCCAATCCCAATCTTCGAATCCAATCCCAATCTTCAAGGAAAATGTTGTTTCGTAGCCAAGCTTGCACCTGAGAACAACATCGGTGGATATGACACTGCGCAGCTTCTTGTGTGGGTGGTAACCTTACAGGATGAAATTTATTTTCAGTGACAGATTTAGCAAATAACTGGAACCACAAGTTTTTCAATATATGTGTGATATCTATACATTCACTGTATAGTGCAACATTGATCTTTTCTCATACCTTGATGGCTTATGGAATACATCAAGTCGATCATTTTTTTCAAATTTTAGACTTTCCTGCCCCAAAAGGGCGAATGCTCTATGGTATCTGCTGATTGAATGAGTGACTGATTCTATGACAAGCTTGAAAACTTTGAAATCTTGAAATGGGAGAGGTATGAGTTATCACATTAGCGTCTTCTTCTGTCTGATCAACTTTAAATATGTTATTTTGAAACTCTCTTCTTAAGCAGTTAAATCAAGTGGCTGTTGTTTCTGTCATCGGCAAGAAATTTGTCGTTGTGGAAATTTTTGATTGACACTAATTCATTTTTGTTATACCGCGCTACCATTTCTTTCGTGCCATGCTAAATGTTGAATGTGTCAGTAATGATTTCGTTTTGTTTAAAAAGTATGGATATAAAAATATTAATATTAATTATTCGGTTTAAAAATTGTTATTCCACCTAGGTCGTGAAAACATTCAACTGTGTGGTGGTAGAAGTTTGAGAAAGATTGAAATTATTTCCAAGTTTACAGTGAATTATACCCTTCAATTTTATTTCGATTTATAAGAATACTTTTGACAGAATGTTTTAATAATATATTAGCAAATCACTGTTACATTTGAATAACTTCTTAGGTTTTTTAAATTTCAGACTTACTGTGCTAAATTTACATCAGTTGGTAAGTATCCAAAAAAAAGTAGCGATGTTGTCAATAATATACTGTGGGCTTCAAATACAACAAGACTACAAAAGCAATTATTGTAATTTCCGTACATATAATCTGTGGATCAAACAAACATTTTTCGACTCAGATTTTCTTTAAATAAAAAAGGAATATTGCCCAGTTAAACTGATGGCATTGAGCTCACAGGCTATACAGACTAATTTTGTTTTACAGCCTCATTTTTCAAGGAACAATACCCCTCAAAACAAAATTAAAGAGAGATAAACTCCCCCATTTCCATTCTTTATACTTAATAATTGAACCTCCAAAACTTTTCATATTGAATTTATATCCAAAATTCGAAGCAAATGGCAGGAATCTGTATAAAACCGCATTTATTTCATTTAAGAGGGGCTATCCTCCGTTCTTTTCTTTATACTTAACAAGTACACCCCGAAAATTATTCAGGGATTCACCTTATCAGTGACAGCTGATATCTAAAATTTACAGCAAATCCGATAGTTCTGCATAAAAACCCATTTATCTAATTTAAGGGGGTAATCGCGAGTTCCATCTTTATAAGTATGAAAAGAACCACAGAACTAATCAGAGAAACGTCTTATCAGTATGAATTTATATTCAAAAATTGAAGCAAATCGGTTTATTCTGCATCAAAAATCCATTTACCTGCATTAAAAAGGACAGCCCCCAGTTTAAGTATAAGCCCCCAGTTTAAGTATAAGCCCCCAGTTTAAGTATAAGCCCCCAGTTTAAGCCCCCAGATTGTTTAAGTATAAAGGGTTGCCTTTATACTTAAACAATGAAGACCTAAAAGTAATTGAGGAGGTGCCTCATCATCCTTTGATCCTATATCTAAAATTCGAAGCGAATCGGTAAATTCTGCGTAAAAACCTATTTACCTTAATTAAGGGGGGGGGAGTTATCCCCTATTTCACTTCCCTCTTTATACGTAACCAATGAGCACTCAAAATTAATCTTAGATTTTCCTTATCAGATTGATCCTATATCTTAAAATTTGAATAAAATCTGAAAATCCAGCATGAAAAATCAGTTTAATTAGTCAAAATTAAGTCTAAATTAAGATGTGGCATTAGATCCTGTACTCCGTCTTCTTTATACTTACCCAAAGAACTCCCAAAACTAAACAAAGGAGCGCCTTATCAGAATTAATCTGCATCCAAAATTGGCGCAAATCGGATATTTTTATGAGTTATCACGTTACATACATACTCACATACAGAAGAGGCGGGCACATAAGCTCTCAGGCTTTGATAGTTTGAAAGTATTTTATTATATCAGAATACATATTTGTCAGTAATTACAATATAGAATTTCTGGTATCAAACATCAAGAATTGTTTTCATCCGCGGATTATACGCCTGAAATTACCGAAACTATTGAAAAATGTCTGCATTTTTACAGAACATTTGGTATTTTCTATTTGTTATGTATTTAAATTGAAATGAGTGAAATACGAGTATTTAAAATCGAGATAGCATAAGTATTTCAAATGAAAGTTATGCATTTAAGATGTATTGGGTAGCTGATAATATGAAATAAATGTTAATGTTATTCCAATGATGAAAGTATGAAAAATATTTCCTAATTTAGTTCTTGTGCTCTGATAACAAACAAGTATCTGTTTTTAATTTATTTAAAGCTGATTTTATTTTTTGAATGTGTAAAATAAAAACAGTGACTCACAGAAAACTAATAACTGAAAAAAAGGTTTATTTTAGTTTGAAAACATTGTTGCGACTTAATTATCCCGTCAACCAATTTTGACAAATTATACAAATCGTCAAACTCTTTGCCAAATTATTCAAATGATAAAACGTTGTCATTCAAAATAATAATGATAATAATAATAACAATAATAATTTAAATAAAAAAATCACTAAAAAATATAACTGCTTTAATGATGATATTTACTTATGTCGTGGCAATACACCAAATATAAAATTTGATCTATCCACTTGATTTCTGATAAAGTAATAGTAGTAGGAAAAGGAGGCTTTTGGGACAGGAGGAGGCGGGACCATGGGACCATCGCGTCTTCGGTGCCACATTTCATTCCGCATCCAATCGCATCTTCTACAACGCCACCTTTGGCATACCCGCCACTGCTTGGCACACTCCACACCGCCACCACCTAATTCGAATGCATCTTAACGGTAAAATGACATTTTTCTTCTATACCATGAGTGCTGAACGATTGACACCAACTCTACTGAATATAATCTTTCTTTAAAGGACACTACTTCTCAACATGTTCAATACCTCTCTTTATCAAATATTCCCTTTCCAAAACAGACATTAGCTTTGTAAAAGACAATTTTTTATACAAGTCGATGTTTTTCGAAATTAATTTTTAAATCATGTTAATCGGTAAAGTGATCAGTATTTTATGTAAATTTATATATATGTTTGAATGAACTAATACTTTAATGAGTATTATTATTAAGGAAAAAAATGGAAATTATCAATTTTTAAAGAAAAAAGTTGATTTCTTTATATTTTAAGACAGATTTTTAATTTTTTTCCAACTGTAAGATTAGAATAGCAACTTAAAAGTATAAAGTTAAATATGTATTTTAGTTTTTGATCCTCCATTAGCTTAATGACTATTATTAAACAAAACAATGAAAAATATCGATTTTTAATTTTAAGAAAATGGATTTCTTTAATTTTTTCTCTTTTATAAATTGAGAATATCACCTTAAAATAAAAATTTAAACCTATATTTTAATTTTGAACATCCATTACCTTAATGATTTTTTATAATTGAACTACTAATAACAAATGATAGATGGAATTTTAAAGAAAAAAGGCGAATTTTATTAAATTTTATACTAGTTTGAGATTTTAACATATTTTTAAACATTAGTTATGTAAGATTTAAAACATTAAGCTATTTGACCCAAATATGTACATTAATAAACAAAATAAATTTATTTTTTGTTTAATCAATAACTAGAATTTTCACATTTTTTAAAATATTCTCCCGAACACATATACAAGACTACGATTTCTTAAACTAATTTTCTCAATATTATCATATTACATAAGATTTTTTTTCGATGGTAACTATCACTTGAGGAATAATTCCAAATTAGAACTTCCAGTTACTGCCACACCACCCCTCACATTTCAGAAACTTGTGGATTAGAAAAAAAATGTTTGACGTCATAAGCTACAAAGTCATAGTAGAAAATGTTTCCATTGAAGTACAACATTGATTTTTTAGTGAAAAAAGCTGATTCCATTTGAACATTTCAAATCTAACATCAATTATGTAAACTTATGTTTTAGTATTTGAACTAGCATTACTTTAATGAATATTAATAATTAAGCAAATCAACGAAAAGTATACATTTTTAAGGGAAAACAGCTTATTTCTTGTGAATTTTTCAAATGTGACACGAGATTATCAACTTCTCAGAGAAGTGTTAAAATTTTATTTAAATTTTCATAAAACGAATCGACCAATTTTTGCAGTTTCTTACAATTTTTTGAAATTTGAAACCTCTGAACATTGTTCAGTTTGCACTACTTAACCAAACCCAACTATTAAGATTTTGAACTGAAAATTTAAGTTTAAGTCTAAGCTTCCGAAAATATTTAATGACATGCAAAAAATAACGGCAAAAAATAGTTGTCCGTTACTCCAAAATCTAAAGCGCACTCTATCGGCATTTTTTAAATTTATCTTTATAATATATTTTCAAGAAAATGCCGACATAAAGAATGGTTTTAGTGAAAATCGCAAATCAATTGACCAATTTTTCCGTTTTTTATGTTTCTTTGAAATTTTGGGCCCTAAACTTTCATGGCGCCTATCTCTTTTCGAAGACTTTTGGAACCTTAGTTTCTAGTTTAATATTATTCGTCTTGATGTGTACTATCACCCCTTAATTTTTTTTCAAAGAGTTTAGATTATTCCTGTATTTATCCAACTATCAGAAAACTAATAAATCATTAAACGATCACACATCAACTTGTTTGCATTATAAATACTATCTTAATAGTTTTAATTTTAATTAGTATACATATGAATGGAAATTTCATTAATTTTAAACTTCATGAATTTTTCTAATCATTTCGTTTTTCAAATCTATCTATTTGAAATTTTCACCACATCTTTACACCATTGCCTTTTAAAAATAGCAGATATCAACTTTCAGGCTAATTTTTAAAGAACTGCAACTGAAATTACGTCAACTTCTAATATAAAGTCCTATTTTCAAACAATCTCTTGAAATCTCACAAAAAATTTATCATTACTACAATACTTATCTACTTCAAACTGTACTTTTTCTAATATATATATATATATATATATACATATATATATATATATACAGGGGTTGGACAAAAATATGGAAACACCTTTGAGAAATACATGTTTGAAAAGAAAGATTGATTATAATGAACTATGTTGATGGCACTGGAATTTTTGCCTACTGACGCCACCTATACAACTTCGTAAAATCGCTGCAGCGTTCACTCGTCGTTGGAACACTGTCATGTGAGATTATCATTGCATTATGTCAGAGTTAACAGACTTCGAACGTGGACAAATTGTTGGCGCGCGTATGGTGGGTGTTTCCGTAAGCAAGGTAGCCGAGGTTTTTAGTGTTTCAAGAGATGCTGTGTCGAAGATTTATTCCGCATATTTGAAATGCGGAAAAAACATCATCCGCTAAATCACAGCGCGGACGAAAGTGTGTGCTGAGTGATCGTGACAGACGATCATTAAGGAGGATTATCGCGAAAAATAAGCAGTCCACTGCTGCAAAAGTTACTGCTGAAATGAATTTCGTGTTATCAAATCCTGTGAGTACCAAAACAATTAGAAGGGAGTAAAATAGGGAATATAAATAGGGAATTGCTGGCCGCGTTGCAATTGAAAAGCCATCCATCAGTAATGCTAATGCTTGTAACAGGAAAAAGTGGTGTTTAAGTCATAAAGCCTGGACTATAGAACAGTGGAAGAGCGTAATATGGTCTGATGAGTCTTCTTTCGCATTATTACCCACTTCTGGCCGAGTTTACGCCTGGTGAACGCCATCTCAAGCCTATAATACAGACTGCTTGTTGCCAAGAGTGAAACATGGCGGGGGTTTGGTGATGGTTTGGGCAGCCATATCGTGGTTCTCTTCTGGCCCCATGATAACTCTGTAAGGGCGTATTACTGCTCAGACTTATGTGAACATTTTGGCCGATCAAGTCCATCCAATGGTACAAGCTTTGTTCCCCAATGATGATGGTATCTTCCAAGACAACAACGTCCCCGTTCACACAACTCACCTTGTCCAGGACTGATTTTCTGAGCACGAGGATGAATTTTCGCATCTCTCCAGGCCACCAAAGTCATCAGATTTGAATATTATCGAACCTTTGTGGTCTACATTCGAGCGGAGTGTGCGTTCTTGCTATCCACCTGCAACATCGTTATCTGAACTTGCCACTGTTTTGCAGGAATAATGGTACAATATTCCCTTGGCAAACATACAGAAACTGTATTTATCCATTCCGAGAAGACTGCAAGCTGTTTTGAATAACAACGGGTACCGTACACAAAACTAGGCAAGGAAACGTGTTTTTTTAAAGGTGTTTCCATATTTTTGTCCAACCCCTGTATATATCAACATTGCATACTTTTAACGACTGTTTTTATTAAGTAAACACAAAATAAGTAAATCACAGAACAGTTTTTGAGTTAAATTTTCATCTGCCTTGTTTATGATTCTAATAATTATCTGATCTACTCTTCAGAAATATTACTATCATATGAAAAAGTGAAGAAAATTTATATATATTTAATATAGAGTTGTGCAAGGTGACGTCACGAACAGGCTTTATCAATGCTTTTGTGCTTGTGTGTCCTACAGCTTTCTTCACTGTTCTCTGGTAAATGTCGCGTGATGTGAACTGCTCTATAAATGAATTAATATTAACGAAATTTTCGTGATTTAACAAATTTAAATTTTTTTCAGCCTAAAATGCAGGCAAAACCCCCTATTTAAGGTATAATATATCTAGAATTGACAAATTCTTTCAGCAACCAAAGAAAAGTTTTTTTTAAGTTAGGATTACAAAAATATTGGATTGCTTTTTAGCTCACAGGCTATCATAGCCTGAGAGCTTATGTGCCCGTCCGTTCTGTATGTACGTTCGTATGTTCGTGCGTAACGCGATAACTCATGATAAAAATATGGGATCCACTTGAAATTTTGTATATAGGTATATCTTGATAAGGCGCTTCCCAGATTAGTTTTTGGAGTTCATTCGATATGTATAAGAGGGGGAACGGGGGGCTCATGCCCCTCCCCTTAATGGATATAAATGGGTTTTTCATGCAGAATTAAGTTTTTGTCCAAAATTTAGATATAGGATCATTCTGATGAGGTGATTCCGTGACTGTTATTATGTGTTCATTGAATAAGTATAAACAGGGGGAACGGGGGGCTCATGCCCCCCCCCATTAATTGATATAAACGGGATTTTCATTCAGAATTAACAGTTTTCGTTCAAAATTTAGATATAGGATCATTCGGATGAGGCGATACCGTGGCTGTTATTAGGTGTTCATTGAATAAGTATAAACAGGGGGAACGGGGGGCTCATGCCCCTCCCCTTAATGGATATAAATGGGTTTTTCAAGCAGAATTAACAGTTTTTGTCCAAAATTTAGATATAGGATCATTCTGATGAGGCTATTCCGTGACTGTTATTATGTGTTTATTGAATAAGTATAAACAGGGGGAACGGGGGGCTCATGCCCCCCCCACGTAATTGATATAAACGGGATTTTCATGCAGAATTAACAGTTTTCGTTCAAAATTTAGATATAGGATCATTCGGATGAGGCGATACCGTGGCTGTTGTGTTCATTGAATAAGTATAAACGGGGGGAACGGGGGGCTCATGCCCCTCCCCTTAATTGATATAAACTGGTTTTTCATGCAAAATTAATAGTTTTTGTCCAAAATTTAGATATAGGATCATTCTAATGAGGCGATTCCATGACTGTTATTATGTGTTCATTGAATAAGTATAAACAGAGGGAACGGGGGGCTCATGCCCCTCCTTAATTGATAAAAACGGGATTTTCATGCAGAATTAACAGTTTTCGTTCAAAATTTAGATATAGGATCATTCGGATGAGGCGATACCGTGGCTGTTATTAGGTGTTCATTGAATAAGTATAAATAGGGGGAACGGGGGGCTCATGCCCCTCCCCTTAATTGATATAAACGGGATTTTCATGCAGAATTAACAGTTTTCGTTCAAAATTTAGATATAGGATCATTCTGATGAGGCGAGTCCGTGGCTGTTATTAGGTGTTCATTGAATAAGTATAAACAGGGGTAACGGGAGTTCTAATGCCCTTCCCCTTAACTTGCATAAATGGATTTTTCAAACAGAATTGTCAGATTTCGTTCAAATCTCTGAATAGTTTTGGAAGTTTAATGGTTAAGTATAAAAGAGGGAAATAACTCCTCTTAAATTATATAACCGCTAAATGGGTTTTTATTAAGAATTATCCGATTTGCTCTGAATTTTGGATATAGGTTTTTTAATATGATAAAGCATGTACTTGATAGTTTAGGAAGTTCAATGATTAAGTATAAAAAAGGAGAAAGGGGAGAGCTGTTTCCCTTTCTTAATTTTTTTTTCGAACGGAATTAACGAAAATACAAGGCTGTAATGTACAATTAGTATGCGTAGCCTGTGAGCTCAATGCCATCAGTTTAACTGGGCAATATTTTTTTTATTAAATGATATATCCATCTTGTTTGGAACTGAAAATGACTTTGTACCCAGTAGTTTTTGATGGGAAAAGGGGGTATGTAAGCACAGACTTCTCATATCAATAGACTTAGAACAGGTAATCTTTTCTTGGAACAAGGACGTTACTGCCTGCCTTCACATAATACTAGGTAAAAAAATCGCACACAACCGGCTTTGTCCCTCCAAAATCTTGCCGAAATCTCCTATCCTTCGATTTCTGCCTAAACGTCGTCGGTGTTTCTCTAGAATTGACTGGAATTTTATTTTACGTGATTGTTTTTGGAAATTTGACAAGAGAGCGATAACCGCCCCTAAGAGACAACCTTAAAAGTCTAAAAAGGCACGTTTGCGTCAACTTTCTCTCCAAATAACAATGTGATTTTAGTTAAATGTTCATGGTTCGTGATAATATGATGAGGTAGATATAAATCAGAAGGCTATTATAGAAAATAAATTTTCTTTAATAAAACGTAGCCATTCGCATATGTTACGGCGAAAATAAACAAAGTGCACATGGGTATGTCTAATGGAGCTCCGTAGACGCGAGGGAGGATGAAAGATGCAGCACTCAGTTAGCCGAAATGAAAAATTCCTCATTTAGCGGTCATTACATGTAAAATGAGCAAAAAATGTAAAAAAAAACCGTGGATGCATAGAAGCCGATTTTAATAAAATTTTAGATACGTGTTCATTTCATATTCAAATGTAGTTCTGCGCAATATTTTGACGAAAAATAAATTATTTTATCTGTTTTGGACATTTAAAAAACGTGTGATATAAAGTGGCTTGCGGATAATCGTCGAAAGTTGTAAGTTTGAAGTTCTGTATTTAGAAAACTGTTTAACAAAAATTATTTTTTTTTTTTTTTAATAATATTGAAATTTCTGGAAATCAATCTTTATATTTATTGAGCAATAATAATCTGGTATTATCATGATTAATCATAAATTGGTTGTAAATATTGAAATTTTGTAAATTTAAAAAAAAAATTTAAACGTTATAAAAATCAAAGGATTTAAAAAAGGTCTGTGTAATTGATGCAAGATGTATTATTATATATGAAGATCGAATTCTCTAAGTTTCAAAGTTGTTATTTATTTCCTTCATCTTCAAAAGAACTTAGAAACTTTAAAAAAATGACAAAATCATAATTATTCCTGTTATGTAACCTCAAAAAATAATTAAAGGAAAGCTCCGACATCAACAATATTTCACATATATAAGAATCAACAAGTCCATGACACACTAAAAAAATTTTAAATGCTGCCCTTTTTACATCTAACATAACAAAAATGGGTTCAAAAAACTAATATTCGATACATTCTACGGACAATCTTTCTTTGAAATCACGCGCTTTTTTGCAACTTTCTTGCTAAAAAAAAAGATGGTGCTGCCATCTACGTTTGCTACTTGATTTTATGATTAAAATACAGTTATTTTATCAATGGAATCGTTTTTTTTTTCTATACAAATTTAAAATATTCTTGAGGCAAAAATAAAATGAAAGCAAGAACAAAATTTCGCACATTAAAAATGTACACTTTTATCCGTAATATCAAAGAATTTAAAGCTTTTGAAAGCTTTTATAAGTGTCAAAACAAATGATGAAAATGTTGAATTTTTAATAAACAGTTTTCACTTCTTACTTTTTTTCTCATTAAGGAATAAAAAAGGCAATAATTAAAATTTAGATGTATTAAATATATTCAATTAGCTATAAAGGCAAAAAATTTTGAATCTGGAAAAAGTGTCCTTCATTTTAAAACAAATAACTTAAATATTTCATTTTTTCCACGATTTTTTTATTATTTATCTATACTATTAAAATTCGACCGTATGTTGTACGTATCTATGTATGTATGTGACGCTATCTCTTCCGAACCCGGAAACGAAGAAACGTCGCGTTTGTTTTGAATTGAAGGGAAAAAATCCGGGGATCATGAGTTGCCCATTCACATCCCGAAATTCCAATTTGTTCGTTAATTATTAATTAAAAACTAATCAGACACGTTGAAATTTTAACTGATTTGCCCCTGTATGTTTGCAATTTAGGCGGAAATGGCGATCCGAAAAAGATCTACGATACGGTCTACGATAAGATCTACGAAAAAGATCTACGATACTTTCTACGGAGAGGGAGAAAATTTCTCCCTCTGTTTTCTCGTTTAAAAATTGCCATCGGTGCAGTTATAAACACACCAGCAACAAAAGAATTAGATTTTCGGATACTTCGTTCTTTTTTTGCACTAACAGTCTAATTTTCTTTTAATTTGTGATTTTTTTCGATTTTTTTACGAAACTTTGATTTTCAGCATTTTTTATCGCAATTTTTTCGAAATGCATTTTTAAAAATTCCAATCCTGGCAGTTCTATGAAACTCTAACAAAAAACAATGCCGGATTCTGAATCCTCATTCTTATCTGATAATTTTTTGTGTAGTGTAATTTTTTTTTAATTTTCAATTTTTTCGATTCTTAAATTTTTTTTTCGAAAATTCGTTTTTCTTAAAAAAATTACAGTAAATATTTTATATTTCCCAAAGTTTTTGAACTATCGATTTGCTTTTTTTTAAATGTATGTCTGAACCTTTTCTAACTATTTAGAAAAGACAGAAAAAATCGGTTGAATGGCTGATTGGATAATGATATATAAGCGATTGTGAACATTAATATTTTATATCTTGCCGATTTTGGGGTATTTTCACTTAAAAATGTTTTTAGTTCATTATCTAAACATAATTTAAAGGTATTCGAAATTTTGAAAAACTTGATTGAATAGTTTTTAAAAAAAAATTAATTTCCATTGAAGCAGACTTCAAAATGAAAGTATTGATTTGGCCGACTTTGATTTTTGTAAAACGTACATCCAACCCATAAATTCCACGGAATATATGTTTGGCGTTATGCCAAAATCCATACTTAAACGCGAAATCCTTTTGTTTGTAATACAAGTTAAGGGTTTTTAATAAAAATTGCAATGACAAAAAAAGTTATACAACTGCTGCTAATTTCTATAAATTAGCACCTTAGTGCAGCGAAATGTAGTTACCTCCATGGATCGAAAAGAATACTTCAGAAGCAAAGATCACTCAACTCAATTAAAATACATTTGTTTACTCGCTTAGTTTGAAACATTTTGAACTAAACGGCTATTTCGTCAATTTAATGATGGTACCTTCTTTCGAATATAATAAAACTGATATTTCGTGATCTTCAAGATTTCTTTAGATAAACCGACTGGCGTAGCAGGCGAAGGCCGCTAGTTTATTTTTAAATTATGAAATAAAAACACAATTACTTAATCTGTTACTTATTGTTTAATCTTAAGTGTAAATAATTTTTATTACTGTCTTTCCATTCCTAAGGCTAATAATCAAACTTGTAATTTCAAGCATGTACACAAGACCTCGATTTCGCATCAAATTTAATGCAAATTTTTGTACTGAAATAAACAAGTCTGAAATCTATTTCTTTGCATTTCCTCGTAAATGATTGTGATCTACTTATATGATGATTTTCAACAAAATCTGCGACATGTCAGCCACACCTCATTTGCTCATTTCGTGTGGTTTGACCCTTAGGCCAATAATGTTTCAAGTCTTCCTATTCGCTTCGCTTCTGCGCAGGGCTCCCAACAGATTTTAGTCCTCAAAAAGGGGGAAAGGGGACTATTTTTATTTAAAAAGGGGACTTTTGGGGGACCATTTTTGCTTAAAAAGGGGACTTTGGGGGAGCAAAACGGAAGCGAAAAAAAGGATCATGTGTGTAAAAATATACCACAAATTTTTCTAAATAAGCAATTAAATTTTTAAAACTACCCCAGAAAATATGTTAGATGGTTATCTTTAAAAGATTTCATTAAACAATGTATACAATTTTATTTAAACACATTTAAATATCTTACTGAAAAAGTATATAAAGCATTCAATATTTCGGCATTCACCTTGATAATTCTCCTTACAGGTAAAAAATAATAGTGATAAGGGGTGTGCAAAGAGAAAACTGCACCTGGAGCAAAACTGCAATTTGGCACCTCCCACTCTCAACTTTTTCATATGACAGGCCAAAAATGACGTTAATAGTATAAATTTGGGGCCTCCTAAATTCCCGTGCCCTTCCCCCTCCCCTTTCGCATGGCACTGATAGTGATCAGTGAATAAAAACAATTAAGTGGATAAGTGTGATCACACTCAGAGGGTTTTATTTAATATTCCTTTCAAAACATTCTAACCTTTAATTAATAAACCAAAATTTTTAATAATTAAATTTATTAAAAATTAATAATTGTTCATAATTATTAAATCCTCACATAGGTGGGGATGATATAGGGCAGTGAGAATCGAGGTAGAGAGAGTGTGAAGAATAACATTATTCATAACATGGCCTTTGATTTAAGATATTACATGACATATTGTAGATTAAATTTGAGAATTTTTTTAATAGTGTCCCCTGGTGACAGAAAGGTATGAAAAGATGCTAATTGTTAAGGTATGTTGAGCAGATTATAAAGAGGAATCTCAAAGTGATACTCTTACATTTTATTGGCATAATTGTTAGGAGTTTATTTATGGAATATCAAATGAATATCAATAAATGTAACTGACAAAACTAATTGCAAAGAAAAACGAATGTTTTCAAAAGTTTCCGGCCATCTTGGTAAAAAATTACGTTACAATAGAAAATCAATGTGATCAACTAGATTTACAATTACTATGTTGATGTCATACCTATAGCAATAAGTACCGAGGCGCAGCGACTTGGCATCGATTCAATGAACAGTTGAAAATTGTCTGTGGTACGTTTTCCCACTCATCTTCAAACTTTTGGGAAAATTTCGGCCATGCTGAATTGGCGTTTTAATAATTCCAAACATGTTTCTTATGTTCATTTCGAAGATTTTCTATAGTATTCAGACTGGTGCATGGACAGGCCATTTCAAAAGCTGAATATTTTTAAGCGAAAGCCACTGCTTGTACTGACTGCTTGCACTACTGAGTATTCATGTATGCTTTGGTTTCTTATCATACTGAAACTAATAGTTGTGACCAAATTTTGCCTCCAATAAGGCAGCAAATTATCTTGCAAGATATCCTTATACATTGCATCATTCATCTTGCCGCGGATTTTAACAGACGGACCGACATCTTTTCCATAAAATGTCCCCCCCTCCCCCCATAATGTAACGTGTCTTTCACAATGCTTAGTTGTAAAAATAACATATCTAGAATCATGTCTTTTGCTGTTAAGCCATCAGGCATAGTGCCTCCCACTCCTAAGAAGATTGAAGTTCGATTCATCAGAAAAATCTACTTTATTCCAGTTTGGCGAGACCACTATTTGTGTTCTTAGGCAATGTCCATTGGACCTTCAAAATTTTTTTTTATTTATGAAAGTTTTTTTAACAGATTCTTCCATAAAGTCCATCATCACGTATGTATTTTGACATAGTAGACTGAATTATTTCAGATATATTTTCACTCTGTCTATTGCAGATGATTGCAGCAACATTTTTATGCGAGTCATCAATTGCTTTTCTCCTGACAATTCTGTGCTTACGAATAGTTGTTTTCCAGGTCTCCCAGACCGTGGCAAGTTCTGGAGGCTATGGCCAATTGTATCTTTAAAAAATATGTCGTTCACAGTAGATTTGCCGATTGATAACTTTGCTGCAATCTCCTGAGAATTGGTCTTTTAGCGACAAACAATAATTGTTAAACTTTTTATTAAATTTAGACTGTATTATTCTTGTTGATTATTTAACAAATACGGCCAAAAAAAAATTTCCCGATAAAAGAAAATGATGAATGGCCGAAAATTTTTGCACACACAAAATTTTATATTCTTTCTCTTTGCACCAAGTGTCTTCAGTACTCTATCGAAATGATCATGTGGTTAGAGGTGCTTTGTATATTCCTAATTTATAGAGTAATTATGTTTCTTCTTTGCTGAAATGTTATGACAAACAAATAAACTAACTGGCCAGAAGGTTTGATCACCACTGTATATTAAGAATTAACTGAATATAAATTTTTTACTAAACTCCATGCATTAGTTATTGAGATAAAGTGCTCACAAAATTTGCGTCACATACACATATTTTGTTAAAACATATATTTCATGATCTCCGATTCCTAAAACATGTAAATCCATTGAAAGCCTGAATAAAAAAAAATTCATGAATCTAACTCTTTTTTCTTGTAAAGATAGAAGGAAAGATCTCCCGATTTTAACGTTTCTGCAGACAGGAAATAAAATTGGACAGCTTTTTTTTAGCCCGATTGTTGCACTTCTGCGTAACAATACATAAAAATTTTAGCTTTCTTTCCAATGAAAAAAATATGTTTAAGCTAACGAAACATGTTATGATAATTTGGATGTTTAAATATGAAGCATTATTTTTATTTATAAATTAACATCATTAAACAATTTTAAAATGGTATGAAAAATAAATGAGAATAGAAAATATATTCTTAATTATTGATTCAACAGAAGGTTTTCTGTAAAAATGTGCCTTCTTATTTGAAAGAAACTGCATTCCAATAATTAACAAGTCAGATGAGGAAATCCCAAAACTTTTTTCTATCTCATACATGATAATAATTCCTAAAAAATGAGACTTAGCAGTACCATCGATTAGGTCGTTTACACCAAAATCCAGTCAGCAGCAATTTATGATCTTTAGTTTGATGATAATCCATACATTTGTTTTTGAGATACAGCTATTGCGAAATCGTGAACAATGTTGCCGTGCCACCTATTGGGTGATTTACACAAAAAAAAACTAAGCAACACTAATCTATACCAAGGAGTAACAAAATCTGAAGTTTGATGAAAATTCGTGTATTAATTTTTGAGACAAAGCTATTGCGATAATCAATCATGAATAATGCAGCATAGTACTCCACTGTTAAGCAATTCTCATCAAAGGATAATAAACACCAAATTATATTAAAGACTAACAAAATCTGAAGTTTTATGAAAATACAAGGCATTAGTTCTTGATTTAGAGCTACAGTTGAATTGGTGAATGATGCAGCAAAACAGTGTCACTTGTTGAGCGATATACACTAAAAATAAATCAGCTCTAGTTTATATCAAGGTATAAATGAATCTGAAGTTTTGTGCATCATCTGTGCATTAGTTCTTGAGATACAGCGGCTACAGAATTTTTGCCACATATAGAGATTTTTTAAAAACCATCAAATCGTGTTCTGAACCATCTAAACTGTATAAATCCATCAAAAACTGGAAGTCGAAATTATTTCATGAATTCAATATTTTCTTTTTGTAACGATAGAAAAAAGTAAAAATATGTGAAAAGGCATTTTATTCCAACCATTTTCTTTAATATGATTCAGAGTCGTGAACTTTAAATTCATTTTTTTTAATCGTCTGTTTCCCTTCCCCCCCCTCCCTCCAATTTAATGATTCTTTTCATTCAAAAAGCTCCATTTTGAAGGGGTGGATGATGAATGCCAAGGCCCGTTATTGAAGACTGGTCAAGCAGTAACTTAATATAGTAACTTTCGTGTTCTATATTTTTTTTAAAATTTAAGAATTTTAATTAGATATCTTAATGAGATTTTTAAAATTTGTCTGTATTCTGTGATGATTTTTTAACATGTAGATTCATGGAAGAATTTCAGTTACAACACTTTTTTATACCCATTATAACCCATTATTTTTATGCCCACTTTAATAAAATTGTCTTCTTGGATTTTTAAGCTTTTAGTTATTTTCAGAGGATTTTTTTTATTTTGCGGCGATTGTTTTCAAGCATAGAAAAGGGGACTTGGGGGACCAAAATACAGAAAAGAGGACTAAAACTCCCCCTTTTGGGGGAAAAGGGGGACCATTTAGGAGCCCTGTCTGCGGCGAAAAGAGAGTGCAGAGAGCTACAAGTTCCACTCTCTAGTTATCTGTTCTTTGATTATGAGCTCATTAATATTCACATATGCAGATGAGTCATGAATTTAACCTATCATGCAGGTTGCACGATGGATAAGAATACAGCTTAAGAATTTTTACCAATTATTTTCTTCGTTGAGAGAAGTGAGGTGTATTAAAAGCTGATTTTGCAAACTACTTATTTTTTTAAACATTGTGAAGCGTGGCAGATTGTCGAAACGAAAACGCTTTTCATTGAGTGAAAGGCTTAACATATAACGCGAATTCCACACAAAAGTCAGATCACAAAACGTGTTAGCAGACCGGCTTAAAATCTCCACATCGACATCATGACACAATTGTTAAATTATGAGAAGAATTTAAAAAAGCATCTGTAGAACTTCGTAAAAATCTTTATAAAATAAGAAAGTCAGTAAAAGTCATTCCACTTTCTGTTCCTAAATATCACCTACTGAAGTAGTTCACCGTCGTTCGTGCCAAAAAATGGTCATAAATTGGCTCCTGATCAAAGAAAAGGCACTTCTATTTGCCAATAAGCATATTATGAAAGCTGTACCTAATGGTTGGATAAACGTTTTTTTAAAAACATAAGACATAGTCAAAAAAGAAAATGTGCGGAGGTAAGGCGGATGTAAATGAAAATGCATTGAAAGATAGAGAATAAAAATTGTTCAGCCTGATTAAAATATAGTCACCATTGTATATTTGCAACGCAGATGACAGAGGGTTGTTTTACGACTTACAATCCAAAAAATGCTATGTTATATAGTGAAAAAATGCTTTGGCGGGAAAAAGCAAAATGATTATTACGATTTTACTTGCTTTTAATATGATGAAACCGACAAACGGGAAACATTTGATATAGAAAATGCAGCAAAGCCGCGATATTTAAAAAAAGAGCAAACACCTCACCCATAAAAAGTGCAGCAAACCTAAAATCATGAATGACGTCCTTCCTATTTACAGATTTTCTAACATCTTTAGATAAGTCTATGAAAATACAAAAAAAAAAAAGAAAAATTCTTTTGTTTATTGATCAACGTCCCTATCTTCCACCAATTTGAAATTTAAACAATGTCAAAGTTTCATTTTTCCCTGCAAATTGCACGAGTGTATTTTAGCCACTGGACCTTGGTTTCATCCAATCTTTAAAACAATTACAGAAAGTTGCTCATGAAAAAAATTATAGCATCGTTGAACTAAAATGCAGAGAAAGATTCCACGTCACTGTTTTTTTTTTTTTTACATTTTATATTTTGTGAGAGAATTTTTGGGCAAAGTTTCTAAAAATAAGATTGAAAAATGTTTAGAGAAAGTGGGATTTCCAGGCATACAAGTAGAAAGTGATGAAAATGACGAAGATAGATCCACTTCAGTGGAAGCAATGAAAAACGACATCGCTCCTGAAATAAACTTTAAAGTTTATGTCACAAGCGATGACGAACTGACAACCTAAAAACTAAAAGTAAAGAAATTGTTAATTAAAGCTTTGCTTATATCAAGTCATTGTCTTACTTACTTCTTTCGAAGTAAAGGAAAACTAGTCCCAAAACCTTCTTCTATTTTATTAATGTTAATAATTCCTTAAAAATGCAACATAGCAGCGCTACCGGTTAGGTGATTTAATCCAAAATCTAGTCAGCAGCAACTTGTGTCAACCAATAGCTGAATCTAAAGTTGATGAAAATACTTGCATTACTTTCTGAGAAAGAACTATTGCAAAACCTTAAAACAGCAGTAGTTCTTGTGATACATTTATTGCAAAATCTGGAAAAAAGCAGAACAGCAGCGCCATTAGGCAATTTACACCAAGAGCAAAACAACACTAATATATATAAGGGACTAACTAAATCTGAGGTTATAGGAAAGTCCGTGCATTAGTTCTTGAGATGGAGCTATTGGGATAATTACGAATAAGGCACTATGGAAGCGCCGCCTATTGAGCGACATGCACCAAAATATAATCAGCACCGTGTTATATCACGAACTAACGATCTAAAATTTTATGAAAATCCATGCTCTAGTTCTTGAGATATACCTATTTTAGTAATTATAATTAATGCAACATAGCAGCGTCTCCTGTTGAGCGATATACACCAAAAATTAATCAGATCTAGTTCATATTAAAGTCTAACGGAATATAAAGTGAAATTCTGTGCATGAGTTCTGGAGATAGAGCGCCCTAAAAAAATTTTTACATACAGACAGACTGACAAAGAAACTCCAGACGTTTTGTGGAAAGATGTTTTTCTGGTTCTCTGACCCCTAAAGCGTTTAAATCCATCGAAAACAAATTTCGGAAGTTTTCAAGATTGCAATACTTTCGTCTCTGGGAGATAGAAGAAAGTAAAAATTGATAGACGACTTATTTTCTTGAAATCGGTGATAATACAAAGAATCAAGTATACATTGCACCTTTAATGCAAAAAGCGTTTAAAAATCCTTTCTATTTTTACAAAGATAGCATGTAAAAATAAATAAATATATAAAAGATAAACATCATTTCAATCTACATAATAGCATGAAATATTTTTTTCGTCTTTGGAAACGCTTTTGTTCAATTATTCTTGCACACACAATGTTAAAAAGAATTTCAAATGACCGAGGGGAAACATAGGATACCTAAGCTTGCAGTAGTTTATTGTTTAGTTTCTTGCTCAAAAATTTATTTTATGAAGGAAACTTATTTAAAAATACGAAACATGAATCAATGATAAAATATAATAAGGATAATTTTATCGAACAAATCAAACCAAAAAATTTCATAAGATAATACATGCCTTTATAATTTAGATTTAATAATCGGACAGAAACACGTACAGAAAAAAATTTACTTTTATAATTTTGTAAATCAATTTTAAAAATTACCCGAAAGAGGTTATTGTGAATATGAATCAAACATAATATAATTTTTTTATTAGCAATAGATTTTCTTTAGCTTGGCGTCTTGTCAATTGTAATAGTATGCATACGACTTGAAAATTTATTTCGCATCATATTGTTCTTCATACATTTATTTATTTCGTTGCCAATATTATGAATAAACACAAAATACCTTGCACGGTTCAACAAAGTATAAATATGCTGTTGCTCAAAGGGATTAATGTTCAATTTTACTGAGAGCATAGATTTAATAATAACCTCTTTCCACTGAAGAAAATGAGATGCTTTCTGCGGTTAATATAATCAAGGAGTTAAATCAAGGAATGCGCATGAGGAAAATAACAAATTTAAAATTAGAATATATCATATAGTTACTCCATATATTTTGAGTTATTAAGATAATTCTCTTTTAAGTAACTGTTGTATTGAATTGATTTATGTATTTCTTTTACCGCATTCTGGTACGTGTATATTACAGGGGGATGGGAGGGGTTTTTTAAGATCAGAGCAATTCCGGTTTTAGAAAGTGACATCTCTTGCAAAGTATACATGCACAGGTATACATATAAAGTATACATGCAAGGTATACATGCATAAGAAAACAAACCTAAACAACATTTATGCTTTTTAGATATATATCTGGATATGTATAGTAGGAGATATTGCGGTTTCGCTCTCTTTAATTATTGAAATATACCAAATAATATTTGTGTACTGATTTATGTAAGTATCACAGGCTCATAGCAACACAGAACCTCAGCTTTTCCCACGAAACTCGCTGTATGACGTGGGTAATCTCATTTAAAGCACGAAACAATAAATCTGAGAAGAATTTTTTTAAGTGCATTAGCGAACAATTGAAAGAATACCAAATTTTGCATTGTCTTTGAAAGTTCTTTAATACTGCACATTAATTGCACAGCTTGCATTAGTGGGTTTTTTTATATAACTTCTTAATATGCTGGGTGTTTCAAAATTATATTTAAGAAATATAAAGCCAGATAGAGGGGACCTTAGTAAGTATACTTCTTGTACAAATTTATGGGCGAAAATGCAGCGTTAAGCTGGTAGAGAAACTTTTAAGTTCTGGAGCTAAAAGCATTTCACTGACTTTAATCGTCATTCTCTGCAAGGATTTAAAGCAAAAATCGTCTTTATACGAATGCGGAATTGCCAACATGCGTTTCATGTATGAGACTATCAAGAACGTTGAGCGACTGTTAAAAAAAAACGATTGTTAAGTAGCAATCTGCCAGATCGCCGAACATTTGGTTTGCTTCACCAGGAATTCTGCGTAAGTGGATCGCTTTATGTCTCGAGGAATGATATGATTACTGGAAGATATCGCAGAATTCGCGCAACGGAAAAAGAAAATTTGCACTATCGAGGACTGTCCTTTGAAAAACTCCAGAACTGTTAGACGTGCATTGGGTGTGAGCCATTTCTTTCCTCAGCTACATTCATATAATGTATGTCGGCAAGCTCAGCACGGTGTAACGATGCTTGTTGCTCGAAATCACAGCGAAGAAGAACGATTCAGTCTAGCTAAATGTTTTTATCTCTTAACAGTGCCCTCTACCGCCTTAATGCTGCATTTCCGCACCCACTTTCCTATAGAAAATCTGCTAAGTAGGTTCCTCGCCTTTGCCTTTACATTTTTGATACATAAGCTCGAAACACCCTGTGTAACAATTTGATTATTAAAATAAATCAAATTAATTCTCATAAAAACAGTTTGATAATGCATGGTGCAGGGATAAAATTCTTATAATGCAATAGCGAACTAAATATATTTACAAAATAAACGTTCTCTGAACTAATATCTGAATATCAAAAGTAGCCATATAAGCGTAATATTTATTCAATTAATTTTCGTCTACTTAAACGTAAAAACTTCGAAGTAACATATCGTCAGATAGAGAACTGCTTATAGAGACTTTTCAAAGAAACTTATTAACAAGTGTGAAAGCAATCCCTTTATCCTTGTTAACAGTGTATGTCAATACTAAGTTTATGAGATATTTTTCATTTAAAATATGTTGTTTATGAAAGTGATGCGATAAAATAATATGTAGATACTAACTATCAATACATTTTTTTAATTTCTCTGTAGTTCTGAAAAGCATCTGTAAAATATAACAAAATTAATTTAAAATTATTCAGGAATTGTAAAATTTTGTTAAAGTTTATAATTTTTTAAAGTGTCAGCTTAAACTGGATATCAGATGCACAGCATATATTTCATTTCAAGGTGTTAAATATTTAATATGTACAATCTATATTACGATTCTGAATACGGCTTAGTATATATAAGTTCTAGTGAAGTAATTTTTATTCTATTCATAGTAGATATCTGTGCTTTTCGAGTTGTACACGGCACAAAACCGGAAATTCCGGTTAAAGTCATTCCGAAACACGAATCCGATCCCGACAAAATGAATTGCCTCGACCAACAACCCGACATATTTCAACCTATACCTAGCGAAACCCCTAATACTTTACCCGAAACAAAAAAGAAACATGAAATGAAAGGAAAGTTACTAATATTTTACTGTAATTTTTCAAATGTATCTACAAGTATATCTGTATCGCCAATTTTATATTTCATATAAAAAAATGGACAAATCTGTATATTTTAATGTTCAAATATATTGTAAAATCTTTGAAAATCGGATACCTTGTTGAACAAAATAATGTATCGTATAAAGTTTTATTTAATTTTCATTTTTCGCGTCAGGATGAATTTAATTTTCCTCCTGAGGGTCGGATTCATTCTTAAATATGTCTTGCGGGTCATCTTTAGGTTCTTTGGAACTCGGGAATTTTCACAAAAAGTTTCAGCAAAACTATGTTTAAAATAAAAATAAATACGTATTTGAATATGAATAAATATATATTTAGAGCGTATATATCTGCATGAGAAATGAAATGTATCTAAAAGTATATCTGTATCGCCAATTTTATATTTTATGTAAAAAAATGGACAAATCTGTATATTTTAATGTTCAAATATATTGTAAAATCTTTGAAAATCGGATACCTTGTTGAACAAAATAATGTATCGTATAAAGTTTTATTTAATTTTCATTTTTCGCGTCAGGATGAATTTAATTTTCCTCCTGAGGGTCGGATTCATTCTTAAATATGTCTTGCGGGTCATCTTTAGGTTCTTTGGAACTCGGGAATTTTCACAAAAAGTTTCAGCAAAACTATGTTTAAAATAAAAATAAATACGTATTTGAATATGAATGAATATATATTTAGAGCGTATATATCTGCATGAGAAATGAAATGTATCTAAGAAATGTGGGCATAGATTATTCTTTATTTAGGAACTATTTTTTTCGCATCTCGGAATATAAAAAATACTGCATGGTTACATTTTTAAAAAACATGTATCGTATTTGTGATAGATTATGCATACAATTCTTAAATGTGTGCTATTTAAGAAATGTCGAGTATTCAGAACCATACTCGTCCGTTTTTATAGAGTAATTACTTGAGATAAGGACCATATTTTTTCCTCGCGCTATAAAAGCTGTACATTTGTCATATACAGGGTGTCCCACAAGTAATGTGACAAACTTTATGGGGAGGTAGGAGACATCAAAAGGATTGAGAATTGCATAGCAACCCATGGTCGGAAACGTTTTCCTGGCACGGTAGGGACGTCACAAAACACAAGACAGACCGTACAAGAATATGGGGAGAAAACATGTTTATTATCCTTATTACAGCAAAAAAACTAGGAAAAAAGAACATTAAAGAAACAACGATCGTCCTACAAACAAGTATTCAAAATTACGGTCCGTGATGCACGGAGCGCATCTAGAAGCGAATGAATGATCTAATGATCTCGAAAACGCCAAGAATGTCCCGAACTTCCGCAACAGCTGCCACGATGCGTGTAACAAGTTCCACAACACTTCCCAGCATTGTCTCAGTATTTTTTCAGCACTAAGAATAATAAACACGTTTTCTTTCCCTGTTCGTATCCTTTCTTTCTTGTGTTTTGTGTCGTCGCTACCGCCCCAGGAAAGCGTTTCCGACCATGGGTTGCTATGCAATTCTCAATCCTTGCGATGTCCCGTACCTCCCCTTAAAGTTTGTCCTATTACTTGTGGGACACTCTGTATTTTAATTTTCACAGTATAAATCGCAAATGGTCCTCCAACTGAATATCAATATTCTCTTAGAAAGATTTTTGTTTTATATTTTTCTTGCAAATGACGTAGAAACCGCCTTCGGAGGTCAGTTTTAGCACAAATGCTGTAGAAACCTACTATGAAATTTTCTGTTTTAAAATATTGGTGTTCAGTTCGCGCACCATTTGAAAACCCTGTAAATGCATCCTGTATGATTCATATATATATATATATATATATATATATAAGCTCTATTTAAACGTTCATATCTTTGACCGGATAAGTGTAACATTCACTTGACATTAAGCACGATACCCGTGTTTGTTATGCCATCAAGTAATTTTTAATTCGACATTCGTACTTTTATTAAAGCTTTACTAATTTGCTTTTTCGTTATTTACTGTAAATATTATGTCGATTTGTATAATTCGGCAAAATTGATCAAAGAAATAATGAAATAGCACTTTATATTTTAAGTGAAATAAATGAAATACGAAAAATGCGATGGGAAAAATTATTGGCAATTTAGCTTCTGCGACTGACTAACATAGATATACCGAATTCTTGAATTCGATGTCCGAATCTTCCAGTCTTTCGAAGGATTGAACAAGTAAATTAAATTTTGAATAAAAGTAACATCATAAAATGCTTAGCATTATATGGTACTACTGTGTTATCCCGTCGACCAATTTCGCCAAATTATACAAATCGCCAAACTAATAGCCAAATTGTACATATTGACATAATTTTTATTTTAAATAACGAAAAAACAAATAATTAGCAGAATATTAATAAAAATTCAAAAAAAAAAAGAAATAAAAATCACTTAATGAAAATTTAAACTCGTGAATAGTATTTAATGTCATTGAATGTTATATTCACGATCATCCATTATTGGCATTTAATCTTATAGTTTGGAGATAATTTTTTGGTCGACGGGATAACCTAGTAATACCCATTATACAGGGTGATTCATAAAAGATGGGCAGAACTTTAAGGGGTTATAGTGCACTTAAAGACAAATAATATTAAATAGGAGACTAAGGGTCCCAGACGTATTCCCAAGGAGATAGGGGGCATTAAAGTTTAGGGTCCGAAATTTCAAATGATTATAAAAAATGGAAAAATTGGTCGATTCGTTTGCGGTTTTTGCAAAAAATTTTCTTTATGCCAGTATTTTCTTGAAATAAAATTTTAAAGTTCAATTTCAAAAAATGCCGATAGGGGGCGCTTTAGACTTTGGAGTAACAAACAACTATTTTTTAACGTTATTTTTTGTATTTCTTTAAATGATTTCGAAAGCTTAGACTTAAACTTAAATTTTGATCTAAAAATCTGAGTCCTAACGAGTAGTTAAGTAGCGTAAACTGAAATTTGAAATTTGAAACCCTTCTCCCCCCCAGAACAAAAATCAGTTATTCCCGATCTTTGTGTCGTAGATTAGGCTCTAACTACTGCCGCGTTTTGCTAAAATTATTCTTTATGTCAGTATTTCCTTGAAAATAAATTTTAAAGAAAAGTTTCAAAAAATTCCGATAGAGGGCGCTTTAGACTTTGGAGTAACGAACAACTATTTTATACCGTTATTTTTTGTGTCTCATTAAATGCTTTCTAAAGCTTAGACTTAAATTTTCAGCCCAAAATCTGAATCGTTAGACGTGGTTAAGTTTCTGGGGAGAGGGGTTTGAAATTTCTACTCCTGAGCACAGTTCAGTTTACCATGTCCACACATTGTGTGCTGTGATACGAGGTAAAAAGACACAAATTAGGATTATGTTACCAAAGCATATTTATTAACATGTAATTACAATAAATGTTCAAAATTGTGACCACCAGAGGTTATGCACGTAGAGCAACGGCGAAGAATGTAACGGCGAACATTCGCGAAAACATCAGGCTTTTTGAGCACTTCCCCTACAGCGGCGGAAAGTCTGGCGACCAGTTCCTCGGGGGATTCAATGGGTGTCTCATACATAAGAGCCTTCAATAGTCCCCAAAAAAGAAATCGAGGGGCGAAAGATCTGGCGAGCGAGCAGGCCAAGCAACAGGACCAACTCGACCAATCCATCTGTTCGGAAATGTGATGTCCAGATAGTTGCGGACGTCTCGTACGTAATGGGCTGGCGCTCCATCGTGCTGGAACCACATGACCCGCCGGATGCGTGGAGGAACAACGTTTAACAGGTCTGGCAGCACATGTTGCAGAAATGTGAGGTATGTTTTACCGTTGAGGCGTTCAGGAAGAAGGTACGGTCCGATTAGGTGGTCTCCGAGGATTCCTGCCCAAACATTGATGGAAAAGCGTCTCTGATGAGCATGTGGATACGTAGCATGTGGATTGACATCCGCCCATACATGTGCATTGTGTGTGTTAAATGTACCTTCACGTGTGAAGGTACATTCATCGATGAAAAGCACAGTTCGTCCAAAATGTGGATTTAGCGCGTTCTGCTGCAGAAACCAGCGGGCGAATTCAATACGATTTGGATAATCCCCTGGAGACAGTTTCTGGACTCGTTGCACATGAAACGGGAGCAAATGTTCATCCTTCAGTACCCTCCAAGTCATGGACTGTGAGGTATCCACCTGCCTAGCCACTGTTCGTGTACTTGTACTTGGCTGCGCCGCTACTACATCCAGAATGGCTTCTGCAACAACTACTGATTCGTCCTTTTTTGCACGACCTGCATTCGACCGGGAAGCGAGAAATGATCCCGTCTCACACAACTGTCTGTGCAAGCGCTCGAAAGTTTTGCGGTTAGGCAACCGCTGTTGGGAAATCGCTCTCCGTACATTCGTTGTGCCTCTGCACCATTTCCATCTGCCGCTCCGTAAATTAAATGCATCTCAGCCTTTTCCTTATTCGTGAAGGGCACCATCTTCCGATTCATTACTACAGCGACTTACACTTGACTCACCGTTCAGTGGTTTTTATGCCTGAATCGTGTCGAAATTTTGCATACGTGTTCTTCTTCTTCCCCATTTGACATTTGCATACTTTCTGTCTCCTTTTTCACCCGGTGACTAGCGTCAGGAATGGAGCTTTAACGTTTGCATGAGCGACGTTTCCAACTGTGCCAGTGCCTTTATGAGTGAATTCCGACTATGCAGTCCTTGACGAAAGTTGTATTTTTGCCTCGTATCACAGCACAGAATCGTTGGGCATGGTTAAGTAGTGCAAACTGAACTATGTTCAGAAGTTGAAATTTGAACCCCCTCCCCTCGCTACTGAACCACGCTCAGCGATTCAGATATTGAGCTGAAAATTTAAGTTTAAGTCTAAGCTTTAGAAAGCATTTAATGAGACACAAAAAATAACGGTATAAAATAGTTGTTCGTTACTCCAAAGTCTAAAGCGCCCTCTATCGGAATTTTTTGAAAATTTTCTTTAAAATTTATTTTCAAGAAAATACTGACATAAAGAATAATTTTAGCTAAACGCGGCAGTAGTTAGAGCCTAATCTACGACACAAAGATCGGGAATAACTGATTTTTGTTCTGGGGGGAAAAGGGTTTCAAATTTCAAATTTCAGTTTACGCTACTTAACTACTCGTTAGGACTCAGATTTTTAGATCAAAATTTAAGTTTAAGTCTAAGCTTTCGAAATCATTTAAAGAAATACAAAAAATAACGTTAAAAAATAGTTGTTTGTTACTCCAAAGTCTAAAGCGCCCCCTATCGGCATTTTTTGAAATTGAACTTTAAAATTTTATTTCAAGAAAATACTGGCATAAAGAAAATTTTTTGCAAAAACCGCAAACGAATCGACCAATTTTTCCATTTTTTATAATCATTTGAAATTTCGGACCCTAAACTTTAATGCCCCCTATCTCCTTGGGAATAGGTCTGGGACCCTTAGTCTCCTGCTTAATATTATTTGTCTTTAAGTGTACTATAACCCCTTAAAGTTCTGCCCATCTTTTATGAATCACCCTGTATTTACCGGTGACGAAATTGGTCGCCAACGACGAATAGTTAATTATAATCAAAGTACTGAATTTTAAAAAACATAAATTAAATGCGGGAATATCTGCTAGTGTCAGCTGTATATACGGCGAGGCTCACAAAAAAGACAGACTACCGTGGTACATCCAAAGTGTCTTTTTTTACAGACAGCTAAAATAACGTGATGCCTCTTTTGGTACATTTGCATTGATGCATTTCAGTATAACGTGACTCCAGCAATCTGTAAAAAATCGTATGTGGAATTAATCGTGGTAGCCTGTCTTTTTCATTAGCCTCATATATAGGGTTTATTGGTTCGTGGTGAACAGGTTCTGTTATTTTTCGTGACTTAATTTAAAATTTACTGTTGATAAACAACAGACTCTTCAAATAAAAATTACAACTGTAGTATCATAGTAATAAATACGCTTTATCCTGAATTTTATTTTGTTAATGCGCTTTATCCTGAATCCTGAATTTTATGTCGTTGATTGCACGCGTTTTACTTACGTCAATCGTTTTTCTAATTTCTTACGATTTTAAAAATTTTCTGGAACACACATAACCATTATTTATTTCGTAAGCATTCAAAAAATCTTTATAATTTTATTTTATCAGTTTTTGTTCATGTATTTGTAGCATCGTTAAATTAACAAAATTCTTTATAAAATTTTAGCATTCTACTGCCCACACAAAAAAGTTTATGTACTTACATTTTATTACACTTAACAATTTTGCACTATGAAATATTTTGAAATATAATTGCCTACAGGGAAACATACAGACTAATTAGCAAAAAAAAAAAAAAAAAAAAAAAAAAAAAAAAAAAAAGTTAAAAGCAATCACATTCGATAAAATATTCCAAATATTTAAATTTATATGTTTAATAATCAAATGTGTATAAAATTTCATAAATTACCACCTTTATATTCGTAGACATACTAAAATTCTGAAACATGAAAATATACAACTTACATTTATAACTTAATAGTTTATTATTATTATATTTTTAAAAACACCAATTAGCAGAAACGGCAATTCCAAATTCAGCTAATTTTATCCTATTGATCACTATACTGGCCATTATATTTGAAAAAATACAGATGTTTTTCTTTAAAAGTGCTCACACTGCCAGTTTGTAATTATTTTAAAGCATCCCGAAAAAAAAACCTTTCACTACACGATCTTAAAAAATCGAAGTAATTTAAAATATTGCAACAAGAAATAACAATCGGGTAGAGCAAAAATTATTTTAATGACATTCCGATAAATATTAAAGCTTTAGCATTCAAGTTAAGTGCTTTATGTTCATTTATTTAAAATATAAAGAATGGCATATTTATTATTAGATATGTTTTGAAATTTACATATTTAAAGTTGAATAGCTGTTTTTAAATTTATTTTTTAAATTTTAAATTTTTCCTGTAATAATGATATATTTTTTCTGAAAATAAAAAACAATCGTTAACAGATTGTGATGATAAAAAAATTCTCAAATGTGCGGATTTATTTAACCAGAGCAACCGTATGGACTTTATAATAAATCAGAAATTTTTAAATCTGCCATTTAAAAAATGTGTAAGAGATTTTTACCAAATTTATCCCTTTTAGAAGTAGAAAACTAACTTCTTAATCAATAAATTCGTTTTATAGAAAGTATTGCACCAAAAAATTAAATTCACTTTTTTTTTTTGCTATATTGTTTTACAATGTTTGATGCGCTGTTTGTAATTTTAACTGCTTTAGTGCGACATTTATATTGGTTGTGACACTTACATTATACATTTATTTTACTAACTAAATATGCAGTATCAGTTATAAAGGTGAAGTCTCGGTATAGCAAAATTTCCATGCACTTGTGAATGAATCATCTTGCGGCTCCATCTGGTGGCAAGTCTACTAAGTTAGCATTCCTATCTCGAAAATGGAAATCGATTGGGGGGGGAATATGAATTACAAAGTAGTAGAAATCATCGATTTAGCACAAAAAAGACACCTCGTGGACATTAATGCAAAGAATAGAACGGTTAGAATTCGCATTCGGTTTTTTTCTGATTTTCTATAGCGTAACGTCACAAAACTTGAACGAAAGGAAAAATGGAAAAAAAAATAAAAACTCTTAAACTCATCATAAAAATTCGCGAATTAAAGTATTTTTTAATTTTTTATGGTGTATTTAAGAAGTTTTTATCTCTTTTTATTATTTCATTCAAAGTTTTAACATCTCGATTAAGGGTATATTGTTATAACTATTTGTTTTTTTTTTTTTGTTTTTTTTTTTTTTTTTTCATTCGAAGATCATTTTGTCACGTGGCAGTGTAGGAAATCACGATAAAATGAATGTGCGTTTTAACCAATATATTTTCCTAATTTATGTCCACAAGGTATATTTTCGTAATAAATCGATGATGCTGTACGATTATGTAAATCACCCTTTTCCACTATTCAATGCTAAAACTGTTGTTAGCTTTCGTTTTTTCAAAAACTAAAAACTAAAACAAAATTACATCACCTTTTTTCATTTACGTATAAAAACATTTCATATTTATTTACTTAAAACAGGTGTCACAAATAAAAAATTAAAAAGTTGACATGTTTCGGTTCATTCATAAGAACCCTATTCATAACACATAAAATCAGTAGAAAACTAAATGACACTCTCCACTATTTCTTTCCATTTTCACAATAAGAATGTTAACTCCTAAATTTTTCACCAGTTGCAGTCATAGATGGTTTCATTTAGTAGTGCATGGTTATTTTATCATACCTAGATCTCCACCTCTATGAGTATAGGTCGGGTCATTTAGAAATTATTGGGGTGTGATGGACTTTAGTTGGCACAGTGCATACATATTATTCTAAAAAAATTGCATGTATTTCACAGTCATTTCTAATCAAATATTCATATGATTATAGCTTGTTAAAATATCAAATGGAACTCTCCGTGCATGAATTTCAAAGTAATAAAAGTTGTAAATGGATTTTCAATTTAATTTTCATAATAAATTTATGTAATACAACAAAAGTTTCATCCCGAAAAGCATGGTACAATGTTACAATTTCTCTTTTTTAAAAATCTTCGCACTTTGTCAGAAAAATTTATTTTGAACTGAGAATATTTAAGTTTTGATAAATTCAGAAAGTTTTAAAGTTAGTTTTACGCTTGAAAAGATTTCAAGCACTGAAGATAGATCGACTTGGAGTTTGATAAAAGAAAGCCTGAAGATAGATCGACCATTTAATGTAAAGCGACACAGCCATACATAAACTTACTTTAAACTTATACATGGCATAAGCAATAATAGAAATAATAAGTGTTGACTTTATCATGTTTTCGTTCAAACTTTTAAATAGTTATACCTTGAATATCAGTAATACCTAATATATATGGGGAAGATGAAATAAACCGTTTTATATCGTTATCCTTAATAGGAATTGGCTTTTTAAATTATAAATTTTTAGAGGTTTTGTATTTATTTTAACTTGTTGTGAGGTATGGTAATTTCATGTATCTAGTTATCTTTAGAATAAAAATACGAGAGGTTGCGAATTAAGGCTGCAAGTTACTCAGCTTTCGAATTCCTCTCAGTAATGTTAAATCTATGGGGCATTTAATGCATTCATATATTTAGAATGTCTCCACGGGAAATTTATATTTTTAACTTCTTTTTTCTGTATACTTTTTTAAAGGATTTCTCTTTTTTCCTTCGTCCTCAAAACATTTTTAAAATATATACTTAATTTTATATATAATCCTTTTAACATCCTCTAGTGTTAAAAAGAATCTATATTAAATCTAGATTTTATCAAAAAATTAAGAACTAAGAATAAAACGATCTACGAATCTTTTAAGGAGAGCACAAAGAAAAAAGTCATTCAAAAATTAATTTCTTCAGGCAATATTTTAAATATACGAACTCACCTAAGCGACATAGACTTAGCTGTAGTAAGAGGACTTGAAATACTAGCAGGCTTAAATGCGAAATCGAACACTACAAGTTTTATCAAACAGCAATTAATATTTACATATCTGTTAGCAGTTTTAGTGTATAATTTTGTTTTTAAAAGTGTTGGGTATCAATTGAACCGTGTAAAAGAATAAACCTTCATCTTATGTCAAAAGAAATAGTCCTTTGTAAATTTTCTTTTTAACACATTGAGTGCCACATCAGTCATCGGTGACTGACACTGAACTTTCCATTTAGGCCGCTTAAGTCACCGGTGAGTGACAGTGTAAAATATGATATACAACTGAAAAATAGCGTTTCAAGTAATAACTGAAAATTTATTTAAAATTTACTTAACTTTTATTTATTACAGGATTATGCTTTCTTAATAATTGCTTAAACCAATATAATTTTTTAGTTTTTTTTTATCATATTTTATATATGTCACCGGTTATTGACTTGGCATAAACAGGAAGTTCATTGTCAGCCACCGTGGCATTCAACATGTGAAGAGCCTATGCTAGCTATACAAAAACATTTGTAATCGAATATTTAAGTTATGAGAGAGTTATTTTTAAATTTTTTGTTTGCATTTCCATTTTTATAACATATGTATATGTATATAAATATATATATATATCTTTGTACAGGATAACAAAGGTAGATATTCAAATGAGCATTTTATTTCTTCTTCAATTATGATTAGAAATTATTTTATAAGGTTACTGCGTATATTGTACCTGATTCAAAAGTGAAATAACTTCATAAAAACTGTTACATCTTCCTCCCACAGAAAAACAGAAACTCTCATTTAGAGAAAGACTCCTGCTGTCCTATAAAAAATAATAATTAAAAAATATTCAAATTCACGAGAAATATTACAAAAGAAGTCTCCCGTATGTTAATGTTTGCTTGCTAATATGTTCACTTGACTCGATGCAGATTATAAATATTTCGAACATTTCTTCCGTAATTAAATACTTGCCCAATTAATTAATATATTTTGTATACAAGATGATTTTAAATTATTTTTACAAATTAAGAGGTCTAATACTACAAACCAGACGACCAATAATTACTTTGGAACATACACTGTTAAAAATGTTTCTGTGAAATTATAGAGAATCTACAGGCAATGCATTATCTTAAATCTTATATAAAATTGCAGAGATTAGAAAATCGAGATTCTGATAAATAAGAGAAGTTATTCAATAAATTTACAATAGACTCAGTAAATTAACATCGTTAAAAATACACAAAACGTGGTCAATTTATTTTTAATTATAATAATTTAATTTGTGTTTTAAAAATAGTCAATCACTTAAACTGCAGAGATCTTCAGTGTAACAGAATTTTTCGAGTAAGTTTGAATTGCTGTATCGTTTAATCTTTTCACGATTTGTATATAATTGCCTCAGTGTTTGAATCCGAGACTCTTGAACGAGAATCATTGTGACTAAGCTACAGAAGCGGTTGTTGTTGAATGCAAAATATGCATTTTACAATTCACCGGGGAGAACTTATGTTCAAATATTTCGCTTTAAATATATTCTCTAAAAATTCGTAAATGATTTATTTTAATTTATTTTATACCGATGCAGAATACCGATTGTTTTTCCATGAATTTTATTTTTTAACTAGTTTAAGCAATAAATAAAAATTTTCAATGAATTTTTTAACGCAAAAATGTGAGTTTAATTTATTTTTTACAACAATAATATTTTAGAGAATTTTTCGAAATTGTCACCCATTATTTATTTTTTCTGCGCTAATAATTTAAAGGATTTTTTAAGCAACGAGTATGAGAAATAAACAAAAAAATGCATTTAATAAGTCAAAAGTGACTTACATAACTTCACGATATTACCAAGTTTCTGGTATATGAAAGAAGCAACTATAAAGTAGTTATTGATAAAAATTCCCGTTAAAAAACAAGGTGATGATTTTTCCCTTTCCCATTCTAATCATATCAATTTGTAAACTAAATTTTCTTCTTTAATATTTCTAAAAATAATATAAAATAATTTTATAAGTGTGTATTGGAATTAAAAGTTTTGAAAAGAGAAAAATAACAATATTTAAATAAAGAAATGGAAATAACTACCGGGAATTAGATGTAATTAAGGGAAATGTGTGTAAAATGATAACCGCGATACTCGATCAGATGCATTTAATCGAGAAATAGTGTAAATTTACAGAGAGTCTCGCTTTTTTTTCTGCGTTCTTACAGAATCTTTTAATAGTACAGGATCGATTTCCGTTCCGAGAAGCAAAAAGCAGGTAAGTAGAAAGAATGTTCAACTCCCCACCCAGAGGGACATGTGGTTTATGCACAATAGAGCCCCACCACAATTTTTCCATCAGGGTCCGTAATTTTTTTAATACCACATATCCCGTACGACGGATCAGACATTGCGGATTTGTGGCTTGGCCTCCTCGCTCCCCATATCTCAATCTAATGGACTTGTTCTTCTGGGGGCACATGAAATCTTTAGCACACGAGGCGCTTGTCTCACTAGCTACAGACCTCGTGGACAGAATCACTGTAGCCGCGGACAAAATTCACACTACTGCAGGAATCTTCAAGAGAGTGCGCCAGTTGTTCCTTCGTCTTTCAACTGTGCTACTATACGTGTGCTCATTATTTTGAGCACTTGTGAGTTTTTTCACAAAAAAATAAATGTGAATGTGCAAATTTCGGTATCGTTCATTCGCATACAGTACATTTTTGTAAGTTCACTTTGGAATTCTATATTCATCTTTCCTGCTTCTAAGATTCGAATGCAGCCCAATATTCCTGTGTAATTATTGGTCGTTTGGATGGGTACTATCACACCTCTTAATTTGTATAAAGAATTTAGAATCACCCTGTATTTACTCAATCAATCATTACCATTTAAATAACTATAGAAACATTAAGACAGACGTCTTATGAAGATTTCTTATATAGTTACCTAAGTAAATTTTTAATAAAAAGCTTTCACGAAAAATTCTTAATAGTGCCATATTATGTGTCCTTTTTAGAGAAATGTCAGTGGACAAGATGTCGTAGGATTACTCAGTAGTTTAAAAGTCTCAAAATATGCCTATATTTGAGGAATTTACTATGCTAATGATGACGAATTTATTAGCATTTATTTAAACTAAATTTATAACATGCTAAAAGACAACATACAATGCATTTCAGTTCATGCAAATGTGTTTTAAAAATCACGTCGTACCATATGGAAAGAGATGGTTAATAATTTTTAAAATCCCTGTCGGATCGGCCTACAGTCACAGGTAGATTTCGAAAATAAGCGCTGGTTTCAACAAAAAAAAATGATTAGAAATAAAACCAGTTTATCAACTTTATTTGGCGCTTTTTGAATCGTTTTCAACTTTATTTTTCTGTAAGATCTTGTTTTAATAGAATCATATTGCCCTCTTTGACAGCCTTTTTTGAAATACATTCTGACTTTATGAAAAAATCAACCAACACGACACATTATCAATTTCTAAATAACATAAACTGCCAATTACATGAGTTTCAGAGAAAAAACTAATTTAAAAATGAGTCAGAAAATAAGTGATTTTTTATTTGAATACTTCTTCAATTTTTTAAATCACGATCGCTTCGGAATATTCTGTTCAAACTGCCACTTTGACAGCATTTTTAAAAAATATATTCTGCCTTTATCACAAAACTTACTAATAGGACACGTTATATAGTTCCGGAATAAGAGAACCTGCCAATTGGATGTGCTTTAGGGCAAAATGAATTTAAAAATGATTCAGAATTTAGCAGTTTGAATTTGCGCACACCATTAGTACGATTTTTTCAATTGTTTTTGCTATAATAATTGGTTTCTATCAGAATTGTCTGCTATTGGCATATACAGCTCTACTGAAGATATCTCATACATTTTTTTCTTTTGAATTGAAATTATCATGACATGCACCCAGTTGTCAAAAACCATTCCTAGGAGGATTTTGTAAAGGTTATGAGAGTGCTGTCCAGCTGAAAAATCCAACTTAGGCCACCAATTCCTTCTGCAAATGCCAGCAAATGGATTCTCTTCATTTCTTGGTAATTTGTAGCCTACATGCTGACTGGGAAAATAGCAAAGTTAAGTTTCTCACCGTAGTGGAAAATTTCCAATGCAATTAATGAGCCTTCACTTTGCTGTCTTTTGGAGAAAATTTCCTCTTCTTTCCCCATGACATGCCAATGGTAAGCAAGGCTGGTTGAGAATTCAAGTTAATTTTTTTCTCATCTGAAAATATAACACTCCTTTCGGATTTGAAAATATGTGGCTCCATCGATTTTTTTTTTTTTTTTTTTTTTTTTGTGAATAGCTTTTAACATTGGGATGGTAGGTAGAGTCTTGTTATAGGTGTTTCGAGGCTCTGATTATCGTGGTAAACTTAATTAGGCTTTTCATTTAGAACGTTTGTAGACTTCAGGTTACTAAAAAAATGCTATAAACTTATATACTACCATTTGCAGAGATATTGGTGGACTTTATCTCCAAATTACTTATCAAGAAATTGATCCATATCAATAATTATATTTTTAATAACTGAAGGTATACTAGAATTTTTAAATAATACTAATGTGGAATTTAGATATGTTTTTTTTTTTTTTTATTAAAACTGATTAAATATATCAATAGCTATAAATTTTTTGTGAAATAGTTACAAAAAAAAATTGATTAATTAACCAAAATTGCTCTTTTGAAAATATCCCAAATCTTAAAAAATCAATGAGTTTATATGCATCATGATCCCGTCTATGAATGGAAACGCTTTTGCAGTTGAATATGCTTCATATAATTTTATTTTGAAAAAGAAAAGAAATATCTATAAAAATGAATAATAAAACTACCACTTTTTGAAAATATTTAGATTCGACTATTTCTCTCTTCTATCTAAATTGATCGAGAAAAGTGTTTTGTGTGGAAAGACTAAAAAACTTTCATTAATAGACAGAATTAATAAGTTTTATATAAAGGTTTCTTCAATGCTACTTTAAAGTACTGTCAGTGCATAAAGGGTTAAGTTGGATTTTCCAGTAGAACAACACCCCAATAACCTTTGCAAAATTCTCCTAAGAATGTTTTTTGGATAATTGGGTGCATGTCACGGAATGGCATGCCTCGTATCCTAATTTCAACACTCAAGAAAATGTGTCGGATATCCTCAGTAGACCTGTTTACGCCACTAGCAGACAGTTTATCTCTTTAGCGGAAGTGAATGTTCCAATAATTGAAGCCTGACATAGTATTGAAACTTCAGTCTTTCAGGGATTGGTAAATGGTAATGCACATGGTATATCCCAAGACATATGTATTCATGACGGATATATTGGCTAATAACAGAAGAGGCTGTATTGTGGCGGAACACCTTTTATCTCCTCTATTTTTATACATTCATTTTCTTCCTGCCCAAGGGGGTCAAGGAGTGATTTATCCCTCGTGAATAAGTATTTTTAAGCAGACATTCTTAATATGTTCTGTTCGTTGGCATTGGTTTTCTTTCGTGTCTAATTACGGTTCAATATCAAGGGGGCTTTATTTTGGTGGTACACAGCTTAAATATATATCACTTTTTCATGGACACAATAACTTCCATAATTCTGTACAAATCTCTTCCAAACTGGCACATAAAATCAAGGGGCAGAAAATTTTGGTCTAGTTCGTTAATTTTGAAAATTGGACAACGAGGATGGGTTTTTTGAAAACCGAAAAACCTATAACTTTATAATTATTATACATTTTAAATTAGATGAATCTTATTATTACTTCTTGAAAAAGGGTAAAATAAAAACATGTATCACAGATTTTTGATAAAATTTACAATGTGCTCAAGCGGCAAAACAAAAAATAAATAAATAAGCAAAATAAAATAAAATAGTCTTTTAAAGAGAAAACAAATTCATAACTCCGTCAATTCTGAAGATATCAAATCCAATTAAATTTATCATAAACCTTCTTAATATTATCTACTGCTTTTATAGCGACAATTTTTTGATAGGACCAAATCTTACAGCAAATACATATCAAGAATACATAGCAGTTTACGAAAAAGTTATCGCATTAACATATTTCTGATAAACTAGCTCTTAAGGAAAAATCAAATTAAAATCTTGTAAAAAGCAGCCAGATAAAATTGCTGAATTGAGTTTATCTCTAATCTTAATTTATTTTCTGTCTGTAAAATAAGTAGTTAATTTTGAAATTTACTTGCGACTGTTATCCGAGGCGGCAAGGATTTTTTTTTTATATGGAAAAGCTCGATTTATATAATTGCACAATTACAAAAGCCAAATTTTTCTCTGATATTAATCTTATTCAAAGTCAGGAAAATTTCCTAAAATCTAGGCATCGTGATTAAGTATTCACGTACCCGAAAATAGACATATTATGACAGTGTCTAAGATATTGGAAAATACATAGGATTCGCTTTCGCCCATCTGAGAATTAAAAAAAAATCAAATACATAGCTTATTTTTTTCGGAAACTTTGTGTTATGTACACTTTATTTTGTTTTAATAATTTTAATACTTAATTTTATTTTATTTCTTAAGTTATTTTGTGAGTTTAAAAGCATTTTGTGTAACACATTGTTATAAATCGAATATAATGACAAGAACGAAATATAAATATATATATATATATATATATATATATATATATATATATATATATAGACATATATATTACGCGTTTGGTGATTAACTCAAGCAGTAGAAATGACAAATTCCATTTTATTAAAAAACTTGTCCTTTTTGGCGTAACTTACCATTATAAATACATTAAAGTGTGATTTCTAGACTCAAGGGTCTCATATGCATAATTTGTGTAATTTCTCATTTCGGAAAATTACGAGCGAAGGCAATTTAACATGCAAAAAACATGACATATCTCCCACTTTTATCCATTAAAAGTTTAATGATACGACACCTTGCGATCTGATGAGTTATTTCCTGCTCTGTTAATAAAATTGTAATCAATAAAGCTAGTAAGTAGCAACAGATTACATATTGATTTTTTTATTTACTTGTAATATGGTTTAACAATTAGTAATTCGTAAATTGCGTTTGTTTACCGGTGATAATTTAACTAACTTATAATGAGCAAATTTTATTTTTTAAATATACATACTTGATTTTACCTTAATAATGCTGACTAAACTTATAGGTGTAATTTATATATATATATATATAAAACAAAAATTGTTTCTAACGATATCCCGACTTAAGAGAGTACTTCTGTACTGGAAAGAAAGGAAAACTACAGTGCGTGTCAAAAGTTTAAGCACAATAGCAATTTTCAAATAAAACTTTAAATATTCACTTTATTTCAATATTTGTCATGTATATGTTAATAATATCTATTTTAACACCATATTCATTCAAATTAACTTTTAAATTTTATTTCAAACCATGGAGTTTAAGAATAGATCAAAAATAACCGTTTCAAAAGTTAAAGCACGAAATCGTTTTTATGCAAATTTTACAATCTGACGTAAGCGGTTGCTCACGCAAACCTGGGTGTATAAGAAGCTGTTAGTTGTTGTGTACGAGTTAGTAAAAAATGCCTCGGTAGAAAGAATTTTCAGAGGAGTAGGTGATAAAAATATGGAGTATGAGAGCAAAATCTAAGTCTGTTTCTGAAATTGCAAGTACGATAAAAAGATCAAAACGAATTATTCATGAAATTTTGGCTCGTGGTAATAATTTCAAACGAAAATTTCGTTCAGGAAGGCCGCGAGTAAATAGTATGCGTGAAGATAGCCGTATCAGAAATTTGGATTCAACTGGTAATTACTCTCTTTCGCAAATAAAATATACAGTTGGAGGACAAATATCGAAAAAACTGTTCATAGAAGAGTTTTGGAATTCAAATACATCAAATACCGTAAAATAGCTCAATTACCCAATTACCGTGTCTCAAACGACACCATAAAGAAGCTAGATTACAATGGGCCAAAGAGCATATGTCATTTGGTGAAAAGTGGCTAAATGTCATATTTAGTGATGGAAAAAAGGTGGAACCTCGATGGCTCTGATGGGTTTAAGTACTATTGGCATGATCTCCGCAAAGAACCTAGAAGTGTATTTAGCTGACAACATAATGGTGGTTCTGTAATGGTGTGGGGGGCTATTTCTTTCAATGGTTAGACATCTCTAGCATTCATCGTGAAAGCTCTGCAAAGTATCAAGAGACACTTGCCAATCATTTGCTTCCTGTTGCCGATGTTTTGAGGGGAGAAAAATGGTTATTTCAACATGACAATGCTTCGATCCATACCTCAAACTCAACTTCGTCGTGGCTTAAGTCGAAAAAAATGTATGTTTAGAAATGACCGGCAATTAGTCCTGATTTAAACCCTATAGAAAATATGTGGGGTATTCTCACTCATGCAGTTTATGCAAATCGAAAGCGGTATTCTTCAGTTAAAGATTTGAAAGATGCCATTGAGAACGCTTGATTTAAAATTGAACCAGAAACTATACAAAATCTCATTTTATCAATGGAAGACTGTATATTTAAAGTAATTAAGCATAAAGTAGCAATAATTAAGTATTATTTTTTTTATTGTTCTACTAAAGACTAAAAACTACTGTGCTTAAACTTTTGACACACTCATTTTTGTTGTTTTGATAAATTTTATTATTTAAGATAAATTTATAACATAAATCTGTTAACTATCTTTTTAAAACTACAATTTGTAGATTATGTGAAAAGGAAATTAACTTTCATTCATTAATAAAATTTTATTTTGAAATTTTCTGTTGTGCTTAAACTTTCGACACGCATTGTATAATGGGGCGTTACTGTCAAATTTCTCGATTTTAATTTTAATATTTTTGAATGACTAGCCGCACTTGGCGTCTAGTTTGGTCTCCTTCAGATAATGCTAATCATTATATCATGTTGCTTTTATTCATAATTTAATTCACTTGGTCAATCCTTCGCGAAAACTGTACATTCTTTCTGGGAGAGAAATCAAATACTTGGTATATATATATACAGGGTGTCCGAAAAGTCTGGAAACGGCCGAATAATTCGAGAAATACATATGAGATTGAAAAACGTAAATATGCGTGTTAAATATTTTTAAATAAGTTACTCAGTGATACCAAATTTGACCTTCGCAACCGACCCCCTGGGGGTCAGAGGGGGTCCAACTTTGAAATCTTAAATTATAACCCCCATTTTTTATTGCAGATTCGGATTCTACGGACAAAAATACGTAACTTTTGTATTTGATGTTTATTTCAAATCCTCGTTTATCACGGTGTATTCGAGCATGTTAAATCGATACATATTTCGGCTTTTCCAACAGGATTTTCCCTAATCGAAACTGATTGGGCAGAATTTTTGACATCAAATTCCGCGTCTTTTGCAGAAATAGCGTTTCCTGAAAATCACCCGTGGCGATTATTTCAATAGTGCTACACTGTTAAAAATCTGGCCCATTTGCTGCAACGTCACTCCACAGCTATTATAGAATATCTCTTTTGTGACCAATGAGAGTGCTCCATAACACAGTAAAGTAATCGTTTTCTATAAAAGTGGTGGAGTGACGATGCAGCAAAAGTGTCAATTTTTTACAGTGTACTTTACTATGTTATGAAACATTCTCATTGGTCATGAAACAGATATTCTATAAAAGCTGTGGAGTGACGCTACAGCAAATAGGTCAAATTTTTAACTGTGTGTAGTACTATCGAAATAATCGGCACCGGTGATTTTCAAGAAACGCTATTCTTGCAAAAGACGAGGAATTTGATGTCATAAATTCTCCCCAATTAGTTTCGATTAGGGAAAATCCCGTTGGAAAAGACGAAAAATGTATCGATTTAATATGCTCGAATACACCGTGATAAACGAGGATTCGAAATAAACATCAAATACAAAAGTTGCGTATTTTTGTCCGTAGAATCCGAATCTGCAATAAAAAATGGGGGTTATAATTTAATATTTCAAAGTTGGACCCCCTCTGACCCCCAGGGGGTCGGTTACGAAGGTCAAATTTGGTATCACTGAGTAGCTTATTTAAAAATATTTAACACGTATATTTACGTTTTTCAATCTCATATGTATTTCTCGAGTTATTCGACCGTTTCCAGACTTTTCGGACACCCTGTATATATGTGAGTGTGTTAAAGGGACACAGGGGATCAAACATCGCCAGCCATTATTGCCGTTGCTTTTTTTATATATATCCGAAAATAAAGGCGTTATGACCGTGTGACTTCTAAGATATTTGAAAATGCTTCCGATTTTCTTTCGCCCACCTGAGAATTAAAATATTAATAAAATATGTACTCAAAAATATTTTTTCGTAATTCATGTGTTATGCTTTATTTTGTTTTAATGATTTTAATGTTTAATTGTACTTTATATCTTAAGTAAATATTTTTAGTGAGTTTAAAAGCATTTTTGTGTAACACATTGTTATAAATCAAATATAATGATCAAAAGGAAAAAAATAGATAAATATATATTTATATAACGTGTTGGTGATTAACTCAAGCAGTAGAAATGTCAGATTCCATTTTATTAGGAAACTTGTATTTTTTGGCGTGTCATTACCATTATAAATACATTAAATGTGATTTCTAGACTCAAAGGTCTCATATGCATAATTTGTGTAATTACTCATTTTGAAAAATTATGAGCGAAAGCAATTTAACCCGCAAAAAATATGATATATCTTCCAAATTTATCCATTAAACATTTAATGATACGACACTTGTTTTCTGATGAGTGATTTCCTGCTATCTTAATAAAAATTTTATTAATAGGGTTATTAAGTAGCAACAGAGTAGATACTGAAATAAAATTTATGGAAATTTACTTGTACCAGGATTTAACAAATAGTATTCGGTGAAATTCTTTTGTTATACTGATGTTAATTTAAATAACGTATAATGAAAAATTTTTATTCTTTAAATATGCATTCATAATTTTACCTTAATAATACTCACTAAATTTATATGTGTAATTTCTGTATATATATAACAAAAACTGTTTCTAACGATATCCCGAGATAAGAAAGCACTTCTGCCTCAGAAAGAAAGAAAAACTGTAATATTAAGTCTATGGGGCGTTATTTTCAAATTTCTCGTTTTTAATTTTTATATTTTTGAATATTTTTATTTTTTATTTTTATTTTTTATGTTTATATTTTATTTCTATTTTTTTTTTTTTTTTTTTTTTTGTAAAGGATAGCTGAGGATGATGTAAACAGGGCTAGATTTTACTTTTTTCCTGTTTGGTTATAACTTTTTTTTATTTTGATATCTTCAATTTCAGAAACGGTTCCAACTGGTTCCAGAAGTAAAAGTACTGTTTTTTAAAAAATCTGAAACCTGTATAATGAATCCATTGAAAATTTATGATATCCATTGAAAATTTCGATGTTAAAGTTTGATCATTATTATATTAAAAAATATATACAAGATAAATTATTTTATAGTCTCTATTTCTGAATAATTAAAATAAATTAATACTGTGGAAAATCTTTTTAGCATACATAGTTTTCATTATTAATTTTTCACGAAGATTCATAAGTAGCATGGAGCGAAAAAAATTTTTTTTTGAAACTCAAAAACGGGTAGGTGCCAAAAGTTGCCTTTATACTAGTACATCAACTGCGTGAAATTTTACCGCTGAAAAAAAATGGCTCGAGTCTGCGCTTTTGCTCCAAAAATCAAAATTTTGGGTAAAATTTGTCATTTTTTGACATGTTTTCAAAAAAATTAAAAAATTCCTAGCTAATTAGTAGCTAGGGAATCCACCTTCCGCACAACCCCCAACCTGGAGGACAGAATGTTCCTTTTCGTCTGGCATCTACCCTTTGAGCTGTCCGACTTGGGAGACACTACCGGTGGCTAAGCCTTTTCGTGTTTCTGGTGCGCGCAAGCCTTCCCGCCCCAAAAAGGAAGAAACAATACGGACATGTACCCTAATTGTGAACTAAATTGTAAACATTATTTGGACGCTATCGTGCTCACTAAAAGGCACACATACATACGTAGAGCATATAAAACATATGTTTTACTGGCCTAAAAACCCAAAATAATTCGAATATACCCACACACACATATACGACATCGTTTAAAAATTTTGAAAATTAATTCAGGAAATCTGTATACATAAATTTCCATAAAAATTTTATTCATAATGATTACGATGCTTTATCCTGTTCGAGAGGTAAAAAATATGTGTTAATCTCTTATTTAACCACTTAATTGAGTTTCATTTTTTATGATATGCAATTTGGAAGTAATTATTTAACATCATTTCACGCTAAACTTCATTCTTTTGCCCCTAACATTTTTCTATATTTCATTGCTTCTTATAATGAATTCACTCGTTATTATTGTTTACACATAATTAGTTCTTTGATGAAATTAGTCTTTTAATCGACATCAGGATTGTCATTAACATAATTTCCTTATATATTTTTTTTTTCTTTGCAATTGCAATAATGATGAAACAGTGTGTAATTCCATTTTGCTTTTTAGTACATCATCATTATGTTTTATGTACTACATTTTGTTTATAGCAAGGAGTTCATCATAAAAATACTCGCATTGCATAGGTAAAAATAAATAAATAAAAAAAATGAAGAATGAGAAGTTGCTATTTTTCAAATTATCATATGTGTATATGAATAAATATATCTAACTTTGCAAATCATGTTTAAATCGTTATTTTTCAAATTAACAGATAGATTTAAGAATAAATATGTGTAGATTTGCAAAACAAATAAATGTACTATTACAAAATAAATATATATGTAGCATTACTTTTATAAATTGCTTTTATTCATATTCCAATCTTATGAATCCACTGTTTTTAGCAAAATATTTGAGGAGTTTATGAATTAAATTTACACGTCTCTAACTATTTTTTCTACACAGTGAAAGTCTTGCGAATAAATATACCCTACTTCGTCTGCACTTTTATTTTAACCAGTAAACAATAAAACAAACATATTATATTTCCCCACACCCATTGTAATTCATATCAAGTATGATGCCATTAAACATTATTAGCATTATAAAACCCCTTGTGAATTCTTTAGGATAATACGAGTCGTTTACTGGTCGTCAAAGTTTACTACTCAATAATGGACGACATCTGGGGAAATCAACTTTTTTTTTCGACTGAGTGGAATAATGTTATTGTTAAGTGAAATTCTACATCGCTAGGTTATATACGTATATAAATACAAACATTTCTTTTAAAGCAGATTGAAAATTTGAGAAGAAAAATGAAAATAAAATTCAATGAAGGCACGTTTATACATGAAAAAAAGATCACTGTATACTTTGCAAGACAAGTATGTGTTTTATATAGCATATTTTGGAATTGGATGTTTTTTGCTTAATTAATAGCTCCCATAAAATTCACACTAATTCGAAAGTTAATTATGAGAAAATGTTTTGGAAGAAGTATCAATGCTTCAAAGACAGCAAGCTATAGAGTGCGACTAAATAAAGCACTGAAGAGAATATGCATTTCATACAGAGGAAAAAATATTTTCCGGCTGCAAAAGATGTTTAAATTAATCCTGTAAATCGAAATAGCCAGACAGTAATACAAAACATAAAAACTTTTATAAAAAATATATTTTCTGCTAATCATACTTCAACTAATAACAGGAAGCATTTTTATTAAACATTGAATTGCCTTTTTAACCGACTTCAAAAAAGGAGAGGAGGCTATCAATTCGACGCGTATGTATTTTTTTATGTATGTTCATCGAAATTCTACTTCGAAATTATGCAACCGATTTCTGTAATTTGTTTTATGAAAGAGTATGCTTTCGAATTAGTAACACTTCCATTTCACCGAAATTGGTTCACTACTTTTTTAGTAATTAGGGAAAAACTAATAAAATCAATTATTTCTCGTTAATTAAAAGTAACATGGACGTTGAATAAGTTCGATAAATGGCGTGCAAGTAGGATGACCGAGAGGTCTAAGGCGCTAGATTTAAGCTCTGGTTCACGAAAGAACGTGGGTTCACACCTGACATCCGTGTACAATAATTTTTTCCGTGTTATAATTTTTAGACATATATTTTACAAATTAAATACTAATAATTGTTAACCGACTTCAAAAAAGTAGAAGCGGTTATCAATTCGACAATTATGCTTTTTTTTTTTTTTCTCAATGCATGTTTACCGATTACTCCGAAATTATACAACCGATTTCTCTAATTTTTGTTTTAAATGAAAGAGGATGCTTTCGAATTTGTACTTCTTCCGTTTCATCGAAATTGGTTCTCTACTTTTTTAGTAATTAGGCAAAAACTAATAAAATGAGTGATTTCTCGCTAATTAAAAGTAACATGGACGTTGAATAAGTTCCCTGAAAGGGGTACAAGCAGGATCGTCCAGCAGTCTAAAGCGCTAAATTTAAGCTCTGGTTTTCGAAAGAGAGCGTGGGTTCGAACCCCACTCCTGACATACGTGTACTACAATCTTTTCCGTGTTATAATTTTTACAAATTAAATACTAAGAATTATGCTACTAAGAATATTTTGTATTTAGCCGTTAGCATAAAGTATGAGAGATCTTTTATCAACTCAATAATTAATCAGTGATAGAGTACTAATAGAATTGACTTGCGAAAAAGTAACATGGACGTTGAATAAGTTCACCGAAAGAAGTGCAGTCATGATGGCCGAGCGGTCTAAGGCGCCCGGTTTAATCTCCGTTTCTCGAAAGAGAGCGTGGGTTCGATCCTGACATGCGTGTATAATTTGCATTTTTTTTCTTTTGTATTATGATTTTTAACCGACTTGGAAAAAGGTGATGGAGGTTATCAATTCGACGGGTATATATTTTTTTCAATATGTTCTCAGATTACTCCGAAAATATCCAACCGATGAATTTGTTTTTTGTGTAAAATGAAAGAGGTTACTGTCGAATTGGTACCACTTCCGTTTCATCGAAATTGGTTCTGTACTTTTTTAGTTATTAGGCAAAAATTAATAAAATTAGTTATTTCTTGCAAATTAAAAATAACATGGTTCTAACACATGAATCAGTTTTCAGAAGGGAGTGCAGTCAGAGTGGCCGAAATGTATCCTCCGGTTTCGCCCAGTTAGCTTAAACAGTTGGCCTTGTAAGTCAAGGATTTGGGTTCGATTCCCGGCCTAGTGCCTGTATGGGCAATTTTTCGCTCAGTTAGAAATATTCAATTCGTATGATAAATTTATTAATCAATTTGATTGTGTTAAAGAAATAATATATTTGCTGTTTTAGAAGTAGTGCATAGAAGAAAAGTGTTACTGCAATTATTATTACCGACATTGTCGTTGCTATGTATTTATTTGGCAAGGATATTAAATGGCAATAGACATTAAGCATCAAATCTCGTGTCAATCTCGTGATATCGCAATTATAAAGTATTTTACATTGTATTCAGAAATAGGAGCAAAGAGAAAAAAAGACCAGTATTTAGACGAAAATCTTGAATTTTAATCAGATTACCTGACAAAAATGAAAAGTGGGTGATACTAATGTTTTAAGGTTAATATGGTTTGAAGGAGATGAGAATATAATAATTTGCTTCCAAAATTTCTATGTTTTGATGTACTATGCTTACTAAAATACGCCAGTTAGTAACATGTAGCTCGATTATGACGCATTAACCAAGAATATTAGATATGAATGAAGATGGATTTTCTAACCTTCCGTAATCGAGACCACGAAAAATTTTAGCGTGAAACAAAAAGACATTAGCGATAACATATTCTCACGTAAAATGTGGGTGTCATACAAAACTTATTTCATAAAAACACTTCTATGCACAAAATCCCATTAACTAAGATGTGCAGTTTTCAAATCTCTACATTACCCAACATATTGAAAGTGATAGTGCAATAAGAAACATAATATCTGTAAATGAGAGTACACTAATGCCAAAATGAAATAAAATGCTGTTTTTAAATTATTAGAGCCACAAATATAAATGTACTTAAACCTATATTTTGGCACCATAGAAATTTCATTAATGACAAGATATTTTGTGAAACAATTTCCGTGTCTTTTACACTATAATCTTTTTCCGGTCAGCTTTTGATACGTTATTGTGCCTCCCTTCTCTATTTCGTAGAACCAGTTTCGTAAGACGAAGTTCTTTACTGTCATTTTCCAAAGACTAATATTTTTTCATGCGGAAAAATCAGCATTTTCCATCAACAAAATCATGTAAAAATTGTTAATTTTTAACTAAAAAGAGAAAAATAAAATTTTCTATCAAAAATTAAACGAACTTCAAAAACTACTGCAAAGTGAAAAATATTTTTTTTACATAATAGTAATAAGAAATTAAATTAAGAGCACAGTATTTGCCATGCGTATTATTATATTTATGTACATCAATTGGGTTTTTTGGAGTCGGTGTCAGCCAAGCCAAGTTCAAAATTAATAATCCAATGCAAGTCGTAAAATAATAATTTTTAACTAAATATTAAATTATGTGTCTATTTGATAACTTGGCTTGGCTGGACCGACTCCAAAAAATCAAATAATGTACATAAATATATTAATACGCATGGCAAATACTATGTTCTTAATTTAATTTCTTATCACTATTATGTAAAAAAATTATTTTTTACTTTGCAGTAATTTTTAAAGTCGGTTTAATTTTTTGTACAAAAGTTTATAAATTCAAACATTCCCTATAATCACTACAACGTACAAAAATGAATGTAACATACAAAGTACTGCCCTTACCCAATACTTTGAATGAATTATCTACTATGAACATTAGGAAAGGAGGTGCATATTATTAGTTTCTGTCAAGTGCTAATTATCTATTTTTCTTAAAACTTTTCGTGTGCAACATATGGCGTGTTTCTAAGTCAGCATTATCAACCAAACCTTTTCCCAAACTATGGTCATTAAGTTAATTACTTTTTAAAAATGCAGATTTCATTACGTGTACGACGATATTTCTCCGCATTATTGTCATTATTTTTTTTTATTCAGATGGGTTTAAGCTCGAATTTTCAATGCTATATTTGAAACATTAAAAATATTCAATAAAACTATTTTTAATTGCTTATTACCCAAAGAATTCTAAAAATTTTGTTGTAAAATATTTTTTGTTTGCTGGATTTCACTTTAACAAAAATAAATTTCCTTTATGTTTTAAAACTATTACTCAGAATCTCAATACAAGTTTATTGCATATTTTTTTTAACAGAATTACGTGCAAGTGAAATAGTTTTGTTAGTCAAACAAAAAAGTTGTTAAAACAAAAACAAAAAAAAAGTATGCGAACGACATAGATTCGGCATAGATTTGGCACGACAGAGATAGAAAATTTCCAACACATTCTCAGTATTATAACAAAACTTCAAAGTTTACTAACGTGAAAGATGATATCTAAATTTAGAAAACATATAACCATTACCTATTTGAAAACCAAATTGCTGCTATTACCATGAATAGTCGAGATAATATATGATTTTTTGGGCAGTCCTGTATGACAATGTAGATTTTACAAGACTAATTTTCTCACACAATATTAAAACTGTAATTATGATTTGTAGAATTTAAGAAATATTTCGTGTTTCTTTTTAAAGAAAAGAAAATTCAATAAAGAATCATAATTTTTTTACACTTCCTAATCCATAATCATACTTGAATCAGCTTTGATGATTAAAACTCATCTTATCTTCAAAAACCCTAAGCTATAATTAGTGTAATTTTTAACTATTCAATAAATTTAGAAATTTTAATTTCGAGTTCGTGATATTCATTTATAAATATTACCATATTTAAACTTAACACAAGCTTTTTTCTCTTTAAATTACTTTGTTTCACTTGAAACATAAAAAAAGAAATTTAACAACCGGATTGCCATATAAAACCGAGAAAAAGCTTAACCTTTGCTTAAAACATTTTCTATAATATTCCAGTTGGTAATGATTTATTTCATTGGAAAAACGGCAAATTGCGATTAAAAAGGCGAGTAAGTATTGACGATTTTTATCCACGTTTGCTGTTTAAAACTTCAAAGACATGTTTTTCTATCGATTTCGGATAAATGTGTCATTTTATAGCTAAATTCCAGATTGACAGAATCCATAAATTGTTCCGCAGTAGTCTGTAGTTAACAAAACTATTTCTAAAGGACGCGCTCAAAAATTAAACTTACATTTTATAGACTTTAGTTTAGACAGAATATATATATATATATATACAGTGAAACCTCCAAATAAGGGACACTCCGAATAAAGGACACCTCTATTTAAGGGACAAAAGTTGCGGTCCCATAGATGTTCCTTATTTGAAGGTTTCACTGTATATATGTATATGTTGCGGCCAATACCCGGAGCCTGGCCAATTCTAGAATTGGCCGGCCAATACCAGAACTGGCCAAGCTTCCTGGCCAAAACCCGAAATACATGAAATAAATAGCGTATTTCGGGTTTTAGCCGGCCAATTCGCGAACTGGCCGGGAAGCTTTGGCCAACATCCGAATTATGATGCATAGGTACCTATGCATACCTATGATACATAGGTATTTTTTTGTCATTAAGGTAATGTAACAGTAAAATGTACAGTAAAAATGATTCCCATTGATTATATTGAAACGAAATATTTTTGTGTACCCAACTAAATTAACCAAAAATAGTACACAATTCCCTTTCAATATCGAAATTAATTGATGAACCAAATACGATGACAATTACAAGTTAACCGGAAACTTTACTCGAGTTAGATCACGGAGAGGCTGACGTCTAGACTATTTGAAATCATAGACACTTTCAACTATGTTAGAAAGAATTAAGCCGAGTACATATATCTATTTTGCGAATTGGCCAATCGCTACTGGCCAGTTCGCGAGTTGGCCAATTGCATCTGGCCAGTTCGCGAATTGGCTGGCCAATTCTAGAATTGGCCAGTCATTTTTTAACGTTGCTGGCCAATTCGGGAAATGGCCAATTTCGGGTATTGGCTGCAACATATATATATATACACATATATGTATATATATGTATACAGTATGTTTCAAAATAACGTGGACAAAATGATATGACAAATCAAGCATAAAACAAGGATAAAAAATCACATAGGAACATAGGGTCGCAAACTATTTTTTGAATCACAAATACAGGGTGTTTCATTCCAGCTACACCCGGTTTGAAAGTAATAATTTCATGGAAAATAAAAATATTGTATTGAAAATGCAACGATATGTACCTTATTTTGTGTGAAATGTGATAACATTATGAAAAGATCTCGAAAAACATATTGCTCAAGCAATCGATGATACCGCATAAATTGATTATGACAGTCCAAAATGTGAGGTGTCAAATGCATATTGCTGGTGCGCATAATGCAAACATCTACCGCTTTTGTTTGGTGTTATCACATTTAAAACAAAGGTGAGAATGTCTGTTAAATGTTTTATGATAATATACTTCAGTTTTCTGAAATTAATTACCGTCAAACCAAATCGAGTTAGGATGAAACACCCTGTATTTGTGGCTCAATAAGTGGTTTGCGGCCCTATGTTCTTATGTGATTTTTTATCCTTGTTATATGCTTGATTTGTCATATCATTTTGTGCACGTTATTTTGAAACACCCTGTATATATATGGATAGTAACTAAAAACCAAAGATACAACCAAGCTTTCTTATTTTTCTTTTTCATGATTAGTTAAGTAAAGGTACTGATCCATTTAAGTATTATCTGTTTAAACACTAATTCGAAAGCAATTTTGTTTTGTAACTATTGCTATTATTTATGACTCTTGCTATTTTATATTAATCACAATCTTGTTGTATTTTTAAGTAAAATATTTATTTGTAAGCATCGGAAAGGAAATTTGGAATTTTTTTCTACTAAATATAATTAATCATATAAATTTAGTTGACATTTATTTAAGAGTAATTGTTTTTACTATAATTTTATACTATTACATTAGAATAAAAATTCTGTAAGAATTCAAATACTTTTTTCTTAAAAAGCTTTATGTTTACAGAATTACTTATTTATAGTTTTATATTTTATATAAATTAATCTTACATTAGAACTTTTTTGTATGTGTCTGTGTGCAATATAAAAGTTATTGAAAATATTAATAACCACCGTATACTGAAATAAATTAGCTTTATTTGTATATTATACCGTTCTTTTAAAAGCAAAAAATTTACAGCAGAAATGGATAATTTTGTAAAAAACGAAAACGGAAAGCACTGCTAAAATAAGTAATACAGTAGACTCCCTTTAATTGAAACTCGTCCGACCACGTGAAATGTTCGAATTATCGAAAATTTGAATTATGGAATGTACGAAAAGAAACATGTTTAAAAGGGTACTATTACAAAGCAATTAATATTGTAGTGTTTTTTAATTTTATTTCGAGTTTTATCATTAGAATATGACTTAATAATAAATTAAACATATATAAATACATAAATACTAATTAAGAGATTGTGACAAGCACAATGGAAGAAGGGTTTGGATGTGTCATTGATAAGCAAACAAAGCACTGAGAAAGACAATATCAAACGCATGGGATTATATGTATACTAGTTCAGAAAATTCTGATAAAAATGAAAGGAAGAAAGTTATTTCAAACATCTGATGTCAGTAAGAAAGTAATGCAGAATGAAAAATCGGAATTCGCGGTAGTTCGAATTTAAAGAAGCCACGATAAAAAGAATTCGAATATTATTATTATTATTATTATTGAAAATTTTGGGACTTCATGTTTAGTTCGAATTAAGCGAAGGTTTAGTTTATTCGATTTCAAATTAACAAAAAATTTCGAATTTTTTTTTTTTTTTTTTTTTTTTTTTTTTTTTTTTTGTATATTAATATTAAATGATATAATAGTACATCACTTCCAAGTCTTACAGTGTTAAAGTTATGGAAAAAGTATAGCTAGAAAAAAATTTAGTTTTTAAAAAGAAAAAAAAAATACACTAATTTTTAAATACTATCTCGGTTTAAAACAATTTCCAGTATTTAAGAATCGATATCTAAAAACACACGAATTAATGCATTTTTGTATAAAAATATAATGTAAATCAAACAAAAACATATACAGAGGATAAAGGTATAGACAAATATTATACAGACATGCATACAATGTATACAATAAACCCAACTGCAGTGAAAATTTAGCCACACTGTTAAAAATAAAGGTGACAAACCGGTGCCATTTGGGACCCGGAGGTGAAAAGGCGGTGCCATTTGGAACCCTAGGGTGTCATAGGAGCTTGAATATGCGGTTGGGGTGACGACAGATCTGTTACTGGATGATGGGAGCTAAATAAGGTGCCATGCACTTCGTAACCACCTCATCGGGTGACTGGCAACTTGCGCATGCGCTATGACGCGTGTCTTTCTGCTTTCGGTGTCGGCAAGAAAAGTTTACGGGTGTGAGCAAATCAAAACATGTGTGTAAATTGGCGATATTAATTGAGAACTAACCACTGAGCTACAATGAAACAACGAGGACTTAACGATCCGATTTGAGCGACCAGTGAACAGGGCAAAGTCTGATTAAAGGTAAGATTTAACTTTATTTTATTTTATTTTATTGTTACGTTAATTTATCGTACATCCCTATAAGTAATGTCATAAAAAAACAGTAAATTAGATTTTTTTGTTAGTATGATTGATTGTTAAGTTTATTATGTGAAGCTACAAGCTACACTCTCACCAAAATACCCGCTTGCTAATGTTAAACCTATGAGGTAGTTATTTTACAATTTCTCGTTTACATGTCAATATGTTTAAATGATTTATCGAGGCCTTAGCTACCGAGGAGCAATTGGAGCAAACTGCTCTAGGCACGGGAATCCTAAGGGCGCACAGTTAGAAAGAGCGAAATGAAAGATTGTAAAAATATTTACATATTTTTTCATTCCAAATCAGTTATTGTAGACGAATCTTGTTGCAATCGGAATATTCTATGACCATTTTACCTTGTGTTTAAAATCAACTGTTTAGATTTAACCCTTAACTGCTGTTAGTGGTCTCAGACACCGTGAGTTTTTCAAGTTTCACAGTTTAACTTGTAATTTTTAGTTTAACTATAGATACTGGTCAATTTTTTTTAGTTTGGAGTCTTATTACTACCTCTAAATACTTTTGAATAGTTGAATTTGATTTATAATAATCTTGTACATAAAGTTTAATACATTAATAGTATTCTGAGAATTAATGTAACATTTTATTCATCTTCAGATTAAATGGTCTGACAGACAGCTCACAGTAGTTATGTAACAATTTTTGTCAGAGCAGTTAAGGTTAAAATATCTTTTTCCGTCTATATACAGTTAAAAGCAATTAATTTTATTCGCGAAGTTTTAATTTTAACCTTTACACGGGATCTCGGACAGCATCTGGCCGGCTTTGCATATATTGTCGGATAGATGCTATCCGAACCCCTCCTGTAAAGGCTAATTCACACCATATTGCAGCCTCGCGTAATTTCTCTAATATTGTTTCAGTATACCTGATTTGTCTTTATTTGAGAGGGGGGGGGGTAACTTTTTCATTTAAGACAATTGAATACTTGCAAATCTTAAAGTAATCAAAACTTATTTACAGGGTTTTCATTATTAATATTTTCCTTATTAACCACCATTATTTCCAAAATAATCTTCATAATAAGATTAGATCGGGAGGCGGTAGCACGGACAATCATTTAATCTCATTTAAGGACAAAAATCACGGATAAAACCTCGATTTGCATATTAAAACGTTATTAGTCAGCCAAGTCATACCTTGGTGGGAAATGCCTAAAAACCCGAATTTAGCGGTATCTTGGGTTTACCATTACGTTTTCTTACTCCTAATTCTTCATATTTTCATTCTTTTAATTTCATTTTCTTTCAAGAGGTGAGAAAATGTTAGAGTATTGAATTGAATAAACCTTATGATCTGATTATCGGCTATGCAGATTTACACCCATTTTTTTTTCGAAAGTATTCTTTCGCATTAAACCTTATTTAGTAGCAGAATTTTATGGTTAAATAAAATAAAATATTTTTTTTTCAATAATAGTAATTTAAGTTTAATTAGACCGCAATCAGTCCCGCCCCCCCCCCTTTCTCAATCATCAACATCATCCGATATGACAAATTTGTAGTCATGAACATTCAAATTATAAAAGGAAAACAATCTGTATTTACTCCACTGAACTTTCAGAATAGTTTACAGAAATAGTGTGTGTTCAAAAAATATAACAATGAATAAAAACTTATATCGTAATTTTACACAAATGTGAAAATTTTCCGCAGATGATGAAGATCTCGTGTTTTAAAGGCGATTTTTGCACTGTCATTTATAAATCTTAAACATTTTTCTAATGACATAATTTTTAACAATTTTTCATTCCACCCGTTCTGAAACAAGACCAATAAACAGGATTGGCTTTTTACCGGTAAAAACCTGGGGAGAAGGTGGTAAAAACCTAAGGATATACAATAAACTGTTAGCCCTTAAACTGTATTTTAATACTATTGATAAAAATTCTATTTTCATGTAATTGGTGTATTAATATATAATATCTATATAGGGGATAGTGGGGTGGTGTGGGACTTTTTTTTACAAAAGTAAGAATTTTATATATATATATATATATATATATATATATATATATATATACAAAAAGAAAAAAATCAATTTATAGCATGCAAGGTAAAACACTTTTTAATCCCCCTGAACAATATAGAAACATAACGTGCAGATACTATTTTATTTTAAAAAGAAAGTAAGTTTCAAAATGTGTCTCATATCTCCTCTTTAAGAGTTATGGGACAGCAATAATAAAAAAAAAAGCTATAAGGCACAAAATAACCTATAGTGTCGGTAAAATAAACAATCAAACAAAGGTTGTAAGTTGATAATGTATATGCCACAATATAAGCTTCCAGTATCTTCATGACTGGAATGAAAATTCAGGATTCTCTGTCATAGGTGTCATTAAGGCCCCACTCTAGGCTCAAAATGTAAAGATGATAATGTAAAAGTTTGTAGGAGCGTTCTTTTGAAATACCTAACTCAAATTTTAATATTTTTACATGATTCTTTTGAACAAGACAGCTGAGGATGATCCATAACCGGCCTAGTTTTTATTTTTTCGATTTTGCTTTTATATTTTTTGTTTAACGATAGTTTAAATTTCTGAACCGGTTTAAACCAATTTCTTAAGTTAAAGTAATTTAAAAAAAAATCTGAAACCAAAACTGAAAAAGTAAAAACTACGCCGGTTGCGGATCGCCCTCAGTAATCTTGTGCAAAACAATCACGTAAAAATATTAAAATTTCTGCGAAATATTTGAAAAGAACGCCCCATAGACTTTGCATTATCATCCGGGTCTTTTTCTGTGCCTAGCGTTGCGCCTTAAAAAATTATCAATTTATTTACATTTTGAAGTATGAATGCATATATTATCAATGTTATAATTAATATATTATCCTCTAAAAAATTTGCATATTAGCAATTCGCATTATTATTTATTAAAAAAAGGAACTGGGCGCGTCCCATTCATCCCTTTTCTGGCATGTCCCATTCCTCGCCACTTCCTTGTTTGTGTTAAACTTCTTGTTCAAACAAAAATGCTGCTTTAGGCTTAGTTTAAATTATGAATAAAATACAGTATAATGTTCCATAAATAGGGAAACAATTACATTTATACATAAACAAGCCTTTAATATATTGAGAGCAAATAAATCAAATTTAAATTGGATTTTTGAAATATTTTTTTCTTTCATACATTTGCAAGTCTATGTATATCAATTTTTTTTTTTTTTTGTAAACTGAAGAATGGATTATCATCGCTTCATCTTGTATGCGATCGATGAAATGTTTAGAATAATGCACAAAGAGAAAAACCTACAGTCCCATTCCACCCGACTTTCCCCCATATAGCAAAAGGGGAAATAAAGAATTAGCCAGTTCCCTAAAGCTCCTGATATACACTATATGGCCAGAGATGACCGTCCACTTGCGATTTTAGACATTTTGTTAAATATCTAGAAAAATGTATGAGGAATTATCCTGAAAATCTTAGTGCATAAATATAATACACTACCTGGCCATTGATTATCGTCCACTTGCGATTTTAGACATTTTGCAAAATATCTAGAAAAATACATGAGAAATCCTGAAACTCTCAGTGTATAAACAATGTAGTACAGGTCATCAATTTCCGTGAAGATTTTTTCCAGAAACTTCATAGGGGACCGCCAACAAATTAAAAAATGTATGGCTATCTTTTGGATAAACCTGTCAAAACGAATGCATCAAAAGCGCTCAAACTGTAGATTGTGATTAAGTGGCCTATTGTTATAAACTGTGTTCATTTTTATGTCGATAGCATGTATACTCGTAGAGAAATGAAGGTTTTTATAAAAATACTCCCAAATTTTTCCGAGATTTTTGCTTATAATTTGCAGAGTTCTTAATATAAAATAATATTTTCTGAAAATGAGACAAACAACATTGCACATAATACCCTGTAATCAGAATTAAAAAATAATAAAAACTGTATGAAAAATGAGTAGGTTTACTAAATAATTTTTCACTGCGAATGCGTGAACGATATCAAAACTTCATTTGCATATTATGTTAGCTAAATGTATAGAGCAACTTTTGTGAAAGTTGCAAAATCATAGCTTGAAAATTCTGAAAATAATCGTCAATAGAATCACTTAAAAATCCGTTATTTCCAAAATGAAGCAAAAAATAAGGGTTGTATCCATATATTCATTGATTAGTGTCAATATAGAATACACAATACGGAACTTACTAGTACATTTGGATACAATCCCTCATTTTTTTTGCTTCAGTTTGGGAACAATGGATTTTCAACTTATTATATTGACGATTATTTTTAGAATTTTCATGCTATGATTTTGCGACTTTCACAAAAGTTGCTCTATAAATTTAGCTAACATATATGCAAATGAAATTTTAATATCGTTGACGCATGCGCAGTGAAAAATTATTTGGTAAACCTACTCATCTTTCATACAATTTTTATTATTTTTTAATTTTGATTACAGGGTATTATGTGCAATGTTGTTTGTCAGATTTTCAGAAAATATCATTATTTTATATTAAGAACTCTGCAAATTATAAGCAAAAATCTTGGGAAAATTTGGGAGTATTTTTATAAAAACCTTAATTTCTCTACAAGAATACATGCTATCGACATAAAAATGAACACAGTTTATAATAATAATCCACTTAATCACAATTTACGGTTTGAGCGCTTCTGTTGCATTAGTTTTGACAGGGTTATCCAAACGATATTCATTATTTTTTAATTTGTTGACGGTCTCCTATAAGGTTTCTGGAAAAAATCTTCACGGAAATATATGACCTGTACTATTATGTGTATACACTGAGAGTTTCAGGATAATTCCTCATGTATTTTTCTAGGTATTTAACAAAATGTCTAAAATCTCAAGTGGACGATAATCAATGGCCAGGTAGTGTAGTACAAGTCATATATTTCCCTGAAGGTTTTATTCCGAAACTCCAATAGGGGACCGTCAACAAATTAAAAAAGTATGAATACCTTTTGGATATCTTTTGGATAACCCTGTCAAAACTAATATAGCATTTTTATGTCGATAGCATGTGTACTCGTAGAAAAATTAAGGTTTTCTACGAATCCTAAAAACAGTCTCAAATTTACCCAAGATTTTTGCTTATAATTTGAAGAGTTCTTAATGTAAAGTAAAATTCTTTTCAGAAAATGTGACAAACAACATTGCACACAATATCCTGTAATCAGAATTAAAAAATAATAAAAATTGTTCGAATATTGAGTAGGTTTACTAAATAATTTTTCACTGCGCATGCGTCAAAGATATCAAAATTTCATTTGCATATTATGTTAGCCAAATGTATAGAGCAACTTTTGTGAAAGTCGCAAAATCACATCTTGAACATTTTAAAAATAATCGTCAATAGAATACGTTGAAAATTCGTTATTCCCAAAATGAAGGAAAAACACGAGGGGTTGTATCCATATATTCATTGATTAGTGTCAATATAGGATACATAATAGGAGCGTACTAATAAATTTGAATAAAATTCCTCATTTTTATTATTATTATTACTGGTATGGAATACTTGTACATGTTAGGGACATTCGTTGCTAATCTGGAATAGACACTTTGTTGCAAGATATGTTTTGTAAATATGGTTAATAATGTAAAACATTTGTAACTCTTAATGATAATACAGGAAAAGAATATCTGAATGACAAGTATGAGTTGGTCATGTCATTTTCTCGTGCTGTCCGAAAATAGGCAATAAAGAGGAAAGTGCCCAGTTAAACTGATGGCATTGAGCTCGCAGGCTATACATACAACTGTATATTATACTCTTATTTCAAAGAATAATGCCCTTCCAAAAATAAAAGAAATCAACTGTAAGTTATTGGACAGTGGATTAACTGCCATCCCTCTTTATACTTAACCATTGAGCCCCTAAAACTAATCAGGGAAGTGCCTTATCAGAGTGAACCTATTAATAAAATTTGAAGAAAAAGTGATAATTCTGCATATTTATATAAATTAAGGAGGGTAGCACTCTCTTCTCCCCCCCCTTCATATTTAACCAATGAACCTCCAATGCTAATCAGTGAAGAACCTTATCAGAATGAAACTACATATAAAATTTGAAGCAAATCGGATATTTATATAAAGAGTTATCACGTTACATACAGAACCTGTGGGCACATTAGCTGTCAGGCTTTGATAGCCTTGTGAGCTATAATTTAAATTTTATTTAAATTTTATTCTTTCTTTTTTTGTTTATCTACCATTTTTGCTGTACTTTGATGATACATTTTAATTGGACTGTCTTCTTGTGTGTTTTCCTTAATGTGTTATTATTATTATTTCAGATAGTGAACTTACACTTATAGTACTTACATTACCATCCTTGATACAAGAAAAGTTTCCGACTCTTTATCATGAAGAAGGTGCAGAAATTTCTGTGTTTTTACCTGTTACTGTGCTCCGCAACTCAAGCAACTTGTTAAATTACTCATGCTATGTATTAATTTTATATAAACAGTTAATTACAAAAACTGATAATTTTATAAGCTTAGTTACTTTGTGGTATGCATTATTTTGGTTGTTTAACGTTAACTATAGCAAAAGCCAATTTAAATTTTTATCATTTTTATTAGATACTTATGTCTTCAAAATTTGCTCAGTGGCATCAGTTCCACATAGTGTTACGTCTTTGTTTAATAATATTTAATACATTCTTGGTGTTTACAATAAAAAGATTATTTGAACTAAAAGGTTGTTTTTTTAATTCAGTGTTTTATTCCTTTCATTATAATTACCCTTTGGATTAAAATTTCAGATGCAATAAGTCAAAATACAAAAACAATTTGGCAGAAAGTGTTTTGATGTGGATACAGCACTAGAAATCAGCAGTCGTTAGTCGTCAAATGAAACTAAATTATAGAAAAATTATTCCTAGTCGTCAAATCTTGATAGCTAGCTTTCTTTAATTTTTTTTAGCAAATACTTTCATTTGTATTTTAGCATACATCCCCCCCTCAGTACCATGACATCAGCACGTGTCTTAAGAATTTTGAACCTGTCAATAACCTCTAAGTTAACTTCGCTTTCACCAATGACTAATAAAACTGTTCCTTGGATATTACACTCCTGTAAACAAGATTTTCTTTTATTATGAGATATTTCTGCATCCTTATATGTTCCTAAAATAAGAAACTGTATTAAAATTGTTTTAAAATTTTTGTATTCCCTTTCTCAAACAAACAAAAAAAATATGTGTGATTTGGAAATGTTTTAAATGCCACACCATAATTGGCAACCAAAGATTCATTTATTTGCTAACTTTTTATTTTCTGATGTACTGTTACTCTCAGATTTTTTAAAAATTAGCTTATCTCTAGTTATATCTATAGCTCATATTTTCTCTCTGTGGACATATTTGCTTGATTATCTGTTTTGTATGCATATTAGCTTTATAAAAAGAATAAGTTTTTCCAGAATCCAAATATTGTAGTTTAATCAGTTTTCATACTTATGGAAAGTCAGTTTTTATTTTGTTTAGTAAGAAAAAGGTGTTTAATATATAAAGTTTCCTCCCCACTTCCCTTCAATACATTAAAATTAAATATGCAATGCAATATTATTACTATTAACAAGGCTGTGAAAAGAAATAAGAAAATATGAAATGCAGTTGGCACATCGAAAAAAAATTGTAGGCATTATTTTGACACCTTACATACAGTTCTTAATTTCTAATCCTGTGTGGATATATGCTATAAAATATGGATTTGCATAAGTTCACTATAAAGGTAAGTTCTACATATATTGTAAAAATGATTTTTTTTTTTTACTCAATTTCATCTGTGATTTTACCACAACCATAAAATGAACTTATTTTCTATAACTCATTTCATAGCTTGATGGCTAACTTTCTGAAAGAATTTTAAAGAATATGAAGTATTCTTACTAATTTAAAAGTTACACAACATTTATTACATATTCTTTTCTAATTTGTGTTTTACATTTTTTTAATTAGATACAGCAGGGTAGCTGAAAAAATATGTGTGCGTTGTTTGACATTGATATTTCACAACTAAAATCTGAGAAATGCCTATTTTAAAATTTTGTAGCATTTCTTCTATTATATGAAAATCTTAATCCTCCGAAAAGTTCACAACAGTTAAAATGATCAGCAACTAATATGTTTAACGAAGTGTTCGCCTCATGGAAGCAAAATAATTTCAATGGAACTTCCAGCAGTATTGGGGCCTTCACATGGAGCAAAAACAACATTGACCTTCAACACCCATCTGCGTGGATATTTAATAACAGGTGTATTGCCTTCGAACAATCAGATCTTAACTCACTTGACTTCTGTAGAAAAGCTAGAAATAGAAAATCCCCAGTTTGCATTGTATGTGATGCGAAATTATCAAGGCATAGAATGATTTAAATCAGAATTATCTGCAGCGGACTGTCAATTCTGTGATCTTTCGTTTTCAAACTTGTGTAAAAAATAAATATCAAGCCAGTGAACAATTTGTTAAAATATTGTTATTTCTTTTATTTTTTTTATTATTAAATTATGGCATATATTTTACAGGATATAGCATTTTTCTGTGTCCCCATACTTTTCAGTTGCCCTGTATATAAAATAATGAAAATACATGTCAAGCAATATAGTATGTGTCAAAAAAGATGGTTACGAATTACTTCTGAAACTATAAGAAAATTATAAAAATATTCATATGAAGATAGATAATTCAATTTGTACTTTCTCTTATTTTGGAGTCAAAAAAACATAAAATTTTTATAATGTTCCTGCATCTAAAAATGCCCAGTCACAAAAATAGTTACTGGCCCTTTCTTAAACATACCCAAAAATTTTGATCCAAACATATGAGTTAGAGACAGTCAAAATCATTATTTATTTCATTTTACAAAAACTTCAAAACATGAAATTGAAAATCAGGCTTCAAATTGCATGGCAAAGTCACAATATTTGCCTCTAACTCAGTGATTTTTAGAGGCAGAAAAGAGGTGTAGAGGTTCTGTAAATTTTTCGATTTATTCTAACAAAACCTTTTGGGTATGACTAACAATGCAATAGTGATGACTTATGATTAGTGATTTTGAAATGCAAAGACTGTATAAAATATTAAAATTTTGGATTTTTCTTAAAATACTCTCCATGTAAATGAAAGTACAATATGAATTCTCTGCCTTTCTATGATTATTTTTGTAGTTCATATTATCCCTCTCTGAGTTACAAAAATATGCTACAATTTTTCTTTGGACACCTGATAATGAGTTTAAAAATATAATATTCCATAAATCTAAAAGAAAAAAAAAGGCTCAAAATATAGACTGATCATGATAATTTTCTCTGCAGAATTCAATTTAAAAATGGGTAAACACTTTGTATTTCATGATTCAAACCAATACAATTTCTTGACAAGCAGGGGGGGAGAAGGGTTGCAACTGTGGGCCATAGATTGTGAGTGCTATTTCTTGTAGGATGCCACAGGGCACACTGGGTTATGAGTTTCATCCGTTCACCCTCTGGGGCACCCTGGATAAGTGGTATCATTATTCTCCCCTGAGATGCCATTCTTTCACCCCTTAAGGTACCCTGGATGAGGGGTGCCATTACCCTCCCCTCAGATGCAATCCTTTCACCCTCTGGGGCACCCTGGATAAGGGGTGCCATTACTCTCCCCTGAGGCGCCATATTTTCACCCCCTGGGGCACCCTGGTTAAGGGGTGCCATTACTCTCCCCTGAGATGCCATCCTTTCACCTCCAGGGGCACCCAGGATAAGGGGTGAGATTATTCTCCCCTGTGGTGCCATCGTTTCACCCTCTCGAACACTGTGGATAAGGGGTGCCATTATTCTTCCCTGAGGTGCCGTCCTTTCACCCCCTGAAACACCCTGGATTAGGGGTGCCATCCTTTCACCCTAGTTAAGGGTGCCATTTTAGCTCCTCTAGGGGTGTCACCAGTGAGACAAGCCTTTCACCCCTAAAAGGTGCAATGTGTCACCATTAGTTTTAACAGTGCAGGGACAGGAATCGTACCCTGGACCACATCATTCCAAACTGTTGCTCTATACACTGAGTTCTCTGGCCGATTTCGTGTGCTTCATGTCTCTGGCTAATTTTTCATTCTAGTTGGGTTTATTGTATTTATTGTATGTAAATACAATATTGTCTGTATATTACTTGTGCATACCTTTATGATTTGAATGCAGGTGCTATTTGTGTGTGTGTACATTAATATATACAGACGATGTTTCTACCGTTTCAGACAATTTTCTAAAAGTGGTATTTGTAGAATTTTTTTAGATATTCGTCGTATGCTTTATATGCTTAGTGTGACTGTCCCTATTCTTAAGTGTAAAAATAAACTACCTGTTTGAGCAAAATTTCTCTCCTTTTAGTTAGTAATATTAGAAGAAGTATTTCTCTTGACCAGTCTTCTATAGCCTTGATCAGTCTTTAACGGGCTTGAAGGGTTTTTTTTTTGTATAAAGCTCTTATTAAATGTCCAAAGATTCAAAAATGCATGGGAGATACTTGGAATATTTACAAGGGATATCACTGAAGGGTATGGTGTAGATGCCGGTTTGTATATAATTTTGCCAAAAGTTTTATCAGTGGAGATTGAAAAATTCTTGATTAGTCTCAAAATTATCTGATTGTGAACGGTAATTTGGGTAAAGAGATCTTTATAAAATTTTAAGAACTGTACTCAAAATAAGTTCCTGGTACTTTCTGAAATTAATCTTAAAATTCATTTATCCTTTCTTAATTACTCATCCATCTTTAAAAGAAGAAAGCATTGGACTCGACTTCCGGTTTTCGATGGATTTATACGGTTAAGAAGGTCCTGAACACGACTTGATTGTTTTTCTGAAATAACTGTCTATACACAAAGAAAAATAATTAATGAGACCCTGTATATATCAAGGTCTTACTGAATCTAAAGTTTTATAAAATTCCTTACCTTATTAGAGTTTGAGACAGAGCACTGTCACAGTGATAGTCTGTCACTCTGTGGCTCTGTCTATATTTAAGGGACTAAAATTTTGTGGGTGCTCTGTCTCAAACTCTAATAAGGTAAGGAATTTTATAAAACTTTAGATTCAGTAAGACTTTGATATATACAGAGTCTGATTGATTATTTTTCTTTGTGTATCATCCAACAGGTGACGCGGCGATTCACGATTAAAGCAATTGCTACATTTTAAATTAATGCACGAATTTTTGTAAATTTTCAGATTTAGTGTGATGATGATATAAATTAATGCTGATTGCGTTTTTCAACAAATCACTCAAGGAGGGCGCTGCTGTGCTGTATTGTCTAGATTTACTCAGTAGATCTCCCTCAAGAACTAATGCACGAATTTTCGTCTAATATTAGATTGAGTTAGACGTTGACACAAGCCGTCGTTGATTAGATTTTCATGTCAATCGCCCGATAGCTGAAGGCACTGTACTGATGATTTTTGTAATAGATTTTGCAGTTATTTATCTCAAAACCTAATGCACGGATTCTTATCAAACTTCATATTCAGTTAGATATTGACATAAATTTTTGCAGAATAGCATTTGGTGTAACACTCCAACAAATGGTTCTGCTGTGCTACATTTTGCACGATATACACGATTTTAGCGATAGTCATATTTCAAGAAACGAAATACGGAATTTCGATAATTTCCAAAATTTGATTGCAAGCACTGTGCTAGAAAATTTTGGAATGATAACATGTGTAAGATAGAAGAATATTTTGAGATTGACACACCCAACCAATTTTTGTGTTGCCACCATACTCGAAACCTGCAGTTTACAGTTCCGTCTTTTTTGTCCCATTTATAGTAATTAAAACTACATGAGATTTTACAAAATAACTGACAGTGATAATTATGCATCTGATTTTATGTTAATTTTATTAATTTAATTGCTATTCGTTTTTAATTACTTAATACTCCATTATAATTAGGTGATAAATCATTAAATCTATTCATACCGATCTTTTTTTTAAAAACTATTATTGATAAGAATATTTACTTTATTTGATATAAAAAAGACATTTAATAACGTGATTATATCTATATCAAAAAAGTAGTGCTAAACAAATAATCTAAAAAAACTGCTTTGTTGCCAATACTGTTTTACAGGAAGTCCTGCCGTTCTGACAGTACGTGTTAACATTTATAAATTTGATAATGAATAAAATAGAAATGAACAAGCAGGGAGCAGGAAGCAAGAATTTCGCTTTTTTAAAATTTGGTACCGTCTCTCATGAGAAAAAGTAATGTATAAATACATATATAATTTACACAGTGATACCAATCGTATTTCGACGAAAGAAAATGTCTAAGAAGGCACTGTTTTAATGATTTATAATGAGCCTAAAAATAGTTAAAATACAAAGAATTTTTTATTGGATAGTCAAACTCTCAAAAAATATTACTTTAACGTTAAATTCCGCTTTCCTATAAAGACACCATTCAAAAGACTTCTGTTTATTTTTATGAATCTTTGCATTTTATATATGTATGATTTCAATTACAGTATTTTCAAAATTGAAGTATTTGCACATGTGAAGAATTTCAATACCAGTGGAGTGAAAATGTTGTACTTCTACAAGACATACTTCAGTTTTAAGACTTAAAATACACGCTTTATTTTATATAAGGTGACGTCATTTATATCCGCTGAAGAATTACATATTTACCACTCTATAGAAAAGCATTCTTAAGACATCACTATCGCGAGATAATACACAAACCCGGCAAAAAAGCGATATCGTAAACTCGAAAAAAAAAATCGTCTATCTAATGATTCATATGTCTTTATTTATTTAATATGGGTACTTAAAATTAAATATAACATATAATAGCACTGTGTTTCATCAAAATTGTGTATTTTTTCATAATAGAACCTTATTTTAATTGTAAATTTTTCTCAGTTCTTAATAAGAAAATGTATAGTATTTATATATTTTCCTTTTTTATTTCTTGAGAATTAAGTACTTCATTTACCACTATTTTAAAAATGTCTTTAAAAACTACAAAAAAAAGTCTCAAACTTAAATTAACATGTAGCTTTTAAACAAATTGCACCTAAATGTACACTTTTCTATACGAAAGTGTAAAAGGGTGATTCTACGATAAGAGGTAATTTGTACGGCAATCCGTTTAAAACAGATTTTTTATTCCATATGTTTCTATTTTTTGCAATGAATCGCATCATCTTAATATATTTTATTAAATAACACCACGATTGAATGCCTAATTAAAACACAATTTTCTGAAATTTCTTACAAAGTCTAAAAAAGTCTCTACCCTGACATGTCCCCTTGCTGGTTTCAATTTAACTTTCAAACAATACATATATTTTTTCCATCAGCTGATTAACTAAAGTATGTTTAATTGGAATTTAAGTAATTATACTTACGTATTACAAAATAAAAAATATAATAGTTTTGTTAATTTCAAAAATTTTTAGAATTAACTTTTGTCCCGCTTTTTTGTGTATCTACCTGTCAAATTTCGTTCCGCTGAAACAAATATAAATTCAAGAATGGCTACATTGGAAGTAGCGCTTAAGAACATCTATCGACTTGAAGTTAGCAATACTAAACGCGCAAGACATTTAAGCGTCACCATTTTCAGTTGTTGCGACGAGACCGTGCGGTGTAGTGGTTTCGAAAGGTGATCGTGTATCTCTCCTGATAAGTCATAAAACTTATCATATTCATTTAATTCAATTGCATTTACTGCCCTAATTAAACAATACAATAATAATTAAAGTGAAATATACAATTAACCCAAAAACTAATTCAGTCAGTTAAAAAATTTGAATTTATCATAAAAATGTCTCTCCCCTGCCGTATTTCCCCTGTCAAGATAACTGCCAGGAGAGAGAGTCACTGACCAGAAAAAGTTATAAAATATGTATAAAGTGACTTGCCCTTACATGAAAAGGTAAATAAACGGGAAAAAAATCATAATTTAAAGGTTTTTGATCAAACTCAAACTTTTCTTTTTGGCCGTATCCTCTATGTAATTGAAACCTCTTATCGTAGAATCACCCAAAAATGAAAAATGTATCGTGTTTATAATTTCAAAAAATTACAAACTACATTGCCAGAATTTAACCGTACAATGATACATTTATTTTGTTTTATGGGTGACTTATACAGGGTGTCCGAAAAGTCTGGAAGCGGTCGAATAACTCGAGAAATACACATGAGATTGAAAAACGACAATATATGTGTTAAATATTTTTAAATAAGCTACTCAGTGATACCAAATTTGACCTTCGCAACCGACCCCCTGGGGGTCAGAGGAGGTCCAACTTTGAAATCTTAAATTATAACCCCCATTTTTTATTGCAGATTTGGATTCTACGGACAAAAATACGTAACTTTTGTATTTGATGTTTATTTCGAATCGTCGTTTATCACGGTGTAATTGAGCATATTAAATCGATACATATTTCGGTTTTCCCAACCGGGTTTTGCCTGATTGGCCAGAATTTTTGACGTCAAATTCCTCGTTTTTTGCAAGAACAGCGTTTCTTGAAAATCACCTGTGGCGATTATTTCGATAATGCTACAGTCGGCTGCAAAATTCTTCGAGTACTCTAATCCCTCTGGATTTTTTTCAAAACGAAAAAAATATGCAAAAATTGGAACATGTATAAAATAAATTTTTTTAACGTCGTTAAAAATATATATAAAATTCTACTGTTTGCGTTTATTTACACAATGGTACAAGCGAAAAACAACGTGAATAAAGCGAACCCAAGTTCCAAAAGAGCACAAATTCCACAAAATGTGTCTTTCCACTTCATTTCTTTACTTGATTTTTTTTCAAAAACCTGCCCAGCCAAAGGGTAATATTGTAATGTTCTGTAATTTATTAAAAAATATAAAAAAAAGATGTTTTTTTCCCCCCCAACCTGATGCGTTATTAGTATCGGATCTCTGATAACCTAACTTAATTTTTTCAGAACTGGGTTTTATTTGTGAACTAATTTAAATATTGCAGTGAAACCTGCAGCTTAGTGTGTGAGCCGGCGGAAGTCAGGAGGTTAAAAGAAATTATATCTACCAACATTGGAGTATTTATATGGATTGGAAAAGAAAGTCCTGTGTTGAAATTTAGGCGTGACCTTGCGCAACAATCGGGTTGCACGTGGCGGATTAAAAATAAACAAGGCCGGCTTCTCGGAAAACAGGATGCTGGTAAATTTATCTACGTCAAAGAAATACAAAAACAGGTCGAGACTCTTATGTAACCAGTTTTTCCTTGACACATGATTATTTTAGTTTGTTTGTTTTCTACGACCTATTTTAACGGAATTCTGGTGAAGCAGGAAGTTCTAGAAAGATCTTTCGAGGTCGAATGCGAGTATAAATACGGGTCTGCCTGGCCGAGCAAGCTATCATTTGCTTGAGCTCCTGCTGTTGTTCCTCATCTCCAGTCAAAATGTTCTTCTATTTAGTCAACGATCTGCTTTCTTTTCCGATTCTGGTAGTGTTGTCATCCGATGGCTTGCCCTTTGTCCGGGCAACAGATATTGCTCGAATATTTGAATACAAAAATTTACATCAGTATGCATCTGCACACGCCCATCTGAGGGTGAAAGATATCATTTATAAGAGAATGGACTTGCCCCGTGGATCTCTGAAAATTCGAATTTTTTCAATTGGAGAGGCCGTGAAAATTTTGAGAGCATGCAAGAGGCGAGCAGCTGAGTATTTGGTTTGCACCTTTCAAAACCCAGAGGTGGCCAGGATCCTACCGCTCGAACCTATGAGAATCACGACTGAATATAAGAAAGCGATTCGAGTAAAAACAATGGCTGATGATTATTCAAATTCACAGACTTTCAGTCAATTTCTAAGAGACTTTAGACGCAAAACTTTTGATCTGTACGAGGACTTGGCTAATGAATATATATTAAAACGACGAGAAGTTCACTTGTATGAAGAAAATTTAGAGAACTTGAGAATGTCAGGACCCCCGAGAAAAGTTTTGATACATTTCGGAGAAGAGGTTTATGAATACAGTTTGTGTTAAAAAAAAAAAAAAAAAAAAAAAAAAAAAAAAAAAAAAAAATAAGGGTCGAACGAGGCATGTGTTATGGAAAGACTTTTATAGTCTTTATCCATACATGCCTCGTTCGGCCCATTTTTTTGGGTTAGATATAAATCCAATATTGGAAAACTTGAAAAGCAAAACTTGCATTTTTTTCGAAAAAATAAATTACACATAATCATTGTTGGGGCCCATTTTTTTGGGGGGGGTTAAATCCAATATTGTAAAATTTAAAATGATAGAAAGACTTGCCCATATTGTAAAATTTAAAATGATAGAAAGACTTGCCCATATTGTAAAATTTAAAAAAGCAAAACTTGCATTTTTTCGAAAAATAAATTACACATAATCATTTTGGGCTTTTTTAATCATAATGTAAGGGAAATCTTTTGAGATGTATTTAAAAAAACAGACCCCATTAACCATAATGTAAGGGTGTGCTGTATTTAAAAAACAGTTTTTTTTTCGCCATTGATTATAATGTAAGGGAAATCTTTTGAGCTGTATTTAAAAACTAGTTTTTTCGCCATTGACTATAATGTAAGGGGGAAATTCAGTAAAAAGCTATTGATGTATTTAAAAATAGTGACCATAATGTAAGGGAAATCTTTTCCTATAAAATATTAATGCATTTTAAAATTTACTTGTCGCAAGTTAGAACTTGTTAAATATTGAAATATTCGAGGTATGAAAAAAAAATGATATCAAGTAAAGATTTTACAAGGAACTTGTAATGACCGTAATATATTTTCCAAAAATTCTAAAAATAAACTGAATGTTCTAGAAAATAATTATATAACTATTTTTTCTCGTGATCAGATAAAAAAAAGGAATTGCATCATTTCCTTTCCGAGAATTTAATCTCATGACCTCCGAAAATAAAATGTTCTAGAAAATAATTATATAACAATTTTCTCGTGATACGCATCTGTTCAAACAGATAAAAAAAGGAATTGCATCATTTCCTTTCCGCTTCCGAAAATAAAAAATGTTCTAGAAGTTTCTTTCAGAATTGGTTCTGATATTTTTTTTTACACTGTGGCTTCCTGTTAACCGCGATAAAATAGCTACATCCTTTCTGATAATTCTATTTCAGTCCGATTGTTTTGACAAGTCTTTTATATAAAAAGGAGATCGCATTGTGACCAAAGCATCATTCTGCTCTTGTCAGAAAGCCTTGCTACCACTTTTTATCGACTAGTTGGAAATTTTCTTTATCTGAGAACTTTGTCTTTGAACCATGAGCCTTTCAAACATTTGCATGGTCGTTGATTTCGACGGATTCCGCATCGGGGGAAAATTTTACTGCCGAGAACTGGGATTTGCCTCACTGACGAAAGGCGATAGCGGCATGTACACCTTCAGATTGAACCACCTGGCTAATCAAGCGACTTGGAAAGATTGGAAATCAATCAACTATTGTACAAACAACCTGCACGGCCTAACTCTTGAACCCCTGACTAACGAAAGACATCTTTTTGATTTCGAATTTTTTGAAACCATTGTAAAGGCCGAATATGAGTGCCAAAAAACTGATAAAAAATATATAGTAGCCTATAAAGGTGGCCACGTTGAAAGGGACGTGCTGCAAGACCTAGGGATTCCATATCTAAACTTGGAAGATTTTGGATGCCCAAAATTTGATGCAATATCCCACCCATTGAAATACATCCTGGTAAACGGCTGTGGAATTCATAGAAGACTGCTTAATGATAAAATGCCACATTGTTCGAGAATTGAATGTATTGTTTTCGCCTATTGGATTCGAGATAAACTTTAAAAAAAAGAGACTTGTTGATTTAAAAAAAAAGAAAAAACGGGTCGAACAGAAACATGTTTATAAGGTAAAAGACAATAGTCTTTTATCCATACATGTTTCTGTTCGGCCCGTTTTTTCGCGTCAGATAGGAAACCAATATTGGTTTATTTTTTTTTTCTAAAAAAAAAAGAAACAAAGTTTATAAAGTGATGAAAAAATGAATCGTGTTATCAGATATATTGGAATAATTTTTTTTTTTAAAAACTTGTTAAATTCTAAAGAAACATTTTTTTTACGATCAAAATAAAAAAAAATTTCAAATCTTAAATTGCAATCTTTTAGCGCCAAAACACTACTTTTTTCCCCCAGTACACTCACGATTCATTTTTCCCCCCAAAAGACTAAAAGTCTTTACATTAAATTAATAATCAATAATTTGACCAAGATTTCAAAATCACTTCTTCGCGAAAAAGATCCTCGATAGGCACCTCTGGTGTACACAAGAGGATTAGAAAAATCTTTTTATATGAACACCATTTCTTAAATATTTACACAACTTAATAAATTTGGTTCCACCCAAGTAAGAGATTAGCAGCTCACATAGCTATGAATGTATTCCAAAATATCTATCACAGAAAGTTCACACAATAAGGCGGAAAATATTTTGTTATTTTTTTTCAAAAGTCACCAGATATCTATACTTATTCATTTTCAATTAATACAGAGTTGAAAGAAACATGTCTCACTGAAAAAAGTAAGATTTTCAAATTTATTAACATTTATTTTTTTCGAAAATTTCCGAGTCGCGCCTTAATTGAATGGATCTGCTGCAATCGTTTCTGTCTCACCCGACCCCCCATAATTGGATATCTTGGGTTAACCCTCAGAGCAAGTTTCATATTCATCGAACAATTAAAACGGGAGATATTAAAGTTTAAAAGTAACCCGAAAAGCATTTCATGGGGTGAAAACCGAAAAAAACGCGATAACTTTTTAAATAAAATAGATATCGAATCAGTTTAAAGTTTATATTACTTCTCAAAAAATGAGCTGCATGACAGATTTTTGGTAAAGTTAAAAATGGGGGGGGGGGGGTGAAAAAAACATGGAGAAAAAAAAATCACAACTTTGTCAATTCTCAAGATATCAAATCCAACTAAATTTTTTATATAAATGTACTCAACATTATCTGAAACTTTTGTATATATGGGTTTTTTGACAGAATCAACTTTTACCGACGAAAAGAAAAAAGAAAAAAAAATTCATAACTTACTCAATTCTTAAGGGTGTTCTTAAAATCAAAAAGGGTAACTTTGTGACACATGCATTAATTTATTTTTGTTTGGAAATGCATAAAAATAGCAGGTGTTGTTATTCAGAAACTCTTTAATTGCACTCATTCTTTTGTTTTTTAAAAAAAAAACACAATAGATTTTTCATAACAAGCCTTCAAAGTTGACACTTTTGAGCATATTTCCCGACGAAAGCAGAAAAACCGGTCGAAAAGGAGGAGAAAAACGGGTGATTGCGTCATCGAAATAGCTTATAACTCGATAAGTAATTTAATTATCATAAATTGGAAAAATAAGTTCAATTCGAAATCGCTTTCATAGTCAGGCATTAAAATTTTATAACTTTTTGTTGAAAAATGAATTTGTAAATGTGTCAAAACGTTTTTCGCTTGTTGAGCGGATCAGTTGAGAACACCCTTAAGTAATCAAATATAATTACATTTATTTTACATCTTCTCAATAATATCTACAATTTTTATATTAACAAGTTTATCATAGGACTAATTTTTCTAGCAAAAATAAATTAAACAAAAAATAGGAGTTGGAGAAAAAAAAAAACTCAAATCCAAACTGCTTATTTTTCAGACTCAATTTTAAATTCAATTTTGCTCGCATCCAAATGACAAATTCTCTTATTTAGCAACTATGGCGAATTGGTCGAGTTTTCAATAAAGTCAGAATATATTTTAAAAAAGGCAGCCAAAAAAGGTATTTTGAACAGAAATTTCTGACTTTATGGTGATTGAAAGATTGAGAAAATATAACAAATTGCGTTTTTTCAGACTCATTTTTAAATTCATTTTTTGCACTCAAACGCATCTAGGGTCGACTTATTTAGACTCTGCATTAGTTCTTGAGATATAGCTATCGCAAAAATCGTGCAAAATGTAGCATAGCAGCGCCACCTGCTGGCCAATTTACACCAAAACTTAATCAGCGTCTATTTATATCAAGGGGTCGCAGAATCTGAAGTTTGGTGAAATTCTGTGCATTAGTTCTTGAGATATAGCAATCTTGAAAATCATGAAAAACGTAGTATAGCAGCGCCACCTGCAGGCCAATTTTCACCAAAACTTAATCAGCGTCTATTTATATCAAGGGGTCACAGAATCTGAAGTTTGGTGAAATTCTGTGCATTAGTTCTTGAGATATAGCAATCTTGAAAATCATGAAAAACGTAGTATAACAGCGCCACCTGCAGGCCAATTTACACCAAAAACCAATAGGCACTAATCCATATCAAGGTCTAACTGAATATAAAATTTTATTAAATTTCAAGCATTAGTTCTTGAGATAGAGCGCCCACAAATTTTTTGTCACATACAGACAGACGTATAAATCCGTCGAAAACCGGAAGTCGAAAATTTTCATGAATCCAATACTTTCTTCTTGTAAAGATAGAAGAAAGTAAAAAGGTTGCTAAAAAAGGTATTTTGAACAGAATTTAGCTTAAGATGATTTTGATAAAACTCGTTTCTACAAAAAAAATTAGATTAAATTAATGCAAGTTGCTCATTTTTATTATAAAATGTAACATTATTGTGTGTCATTATTATATAAAAATAGAATCAATGCATGAATAAAACAAAAAAAAAATCTTTTCCTGCTCGCTCATGTTGAACGAAAACCAACTTTTCTAAAAAAAGAGTCACAGTTAAATGACCTTGAGTTGAGTTTTAGTTTGGAAATTATTTTTAGCGAAAAAACGATGATGTAAAAATATTCCTTTTACGCAGTTGGATGACCTTGAACTCAGTTCAAGTTAGATGTTTCACTTTTAGTTAAATATTTCAGTTTAGATTTGAAAATTGACGTCATCCTAGCATATAAATACAGCCACCGATTTTGTGCGAATTAGTTTGGATTCGGCGCCGAAACCAGTGGCTACTAAACCTGCAGATTGTGTTTCAATAAGTTTTGGGGTAAGTCAATTCAATTAATTAATAATTTCATTTAACAAATAAAAAATAATGTGACTCTGTTGTATTGAAAATAATGATTTATTAATATTTTACTTTGTAATTTTCTCAGAAACGTACAGTTTTTTTTTAACACGTATAAAATTTTGTAAATTTAATAACAAAAATGTCAATAGTGGGGACCCCCTGGTCGATCCATAAAAAATAATGTTTTATTAATATTTTACTTTGTAATTGTTTCAGAAACGTACAGTTTTTTTTTAACACGTATAAAATTTTGTAAATTTAATAACAAAAATGTCAATAGTGGGGACCCCCTGGTCGATCCATAAAAAATAATGTTTTATTAATATTTTACTTTGTAATTGTTTCAGAAACGTACAGTTTTTTTTTAACACGTATAAAATTTTGTAAATTTAATAACAAAAATGTCAATAGTGGGGACCCCCTGGTCGATCCATAAAAAATAATGTTTTATTAATATTTTACTTTGTAATTGTTTCAGAAACGTACAGTTTTTTTTTAACACGTATAAAATTTTGTAAATTTAATAACAAAAATGTCAATAGTGGGGACCCCCTGGTCGATCCATAAAAAATAATGTTTTATTAATATTTTACTTTGTAATTGTTTCAGAAACGTACAGTTTTTTTTAACACGTATAAAATTTTGTAAATTTAATAACAAAAATGTCAATAGTGGGGACCCCCTGGTCGATCCATAAAAAATAATGTTTTAATAATATTTTACTTTGTAATTGTTTCAGAAACGTACAGTTTTTTTTTAACACGTATAAAATTTTGTAAATTTAATAACAAAAATGTCAATAGTGGGGACCCCCTGGTCGATCCATAAAAAATAATGTTTTATTAATATTTTACTTTGTAATTGTTTCAGAAACGTACAGTTTTTTTTTAACACGTATAAAATTTTGTAAATTTAATAACAAAAATGTCAATAGTGGGGACCCCCTGGTCGATCCATAAAAAATAATGTTTTATTAATATTTTACTTTGTAATTGTTTCAGAAACGTACAGTTTTTTTTTAACACGTATAAAATTTTGTAAATTTAATAACAAAAATGTCAATAGTGGGGACCCCCTGGTCGATCCATAAAAAATAATGTTTTATTAATATTTTACTTTGTAATTGTTTCAGAAACGTACAGTTTTTTTTTAACACGTATAAAATTTTGTAAATTTAATAACAAAAATGTCAATAGTGGGGACCCCCTGGTCGATCCATAAAAAATAATGTTTTATTAATATTTTACTTTGTAATTGTTTCTGAAACGTACAGTTTTTTTTTAACACGTATAAAATTTTGTAAATTTAATAACAAAAATGTCAATAGTGGGGACCCCCTGGTCGATCCATAAAAAATAATGTTTTATTAATATTTTACTTTGTAATTGTTTCAGAAACGTACAGTTTTTTTTAACACGTATAAAATTTTGTAAATTTAATAACAAAAATGTCAATAGTGGGGACCCCCTGGTCGATCCATAAAAATTTGTCACATAATTTTGCGTGCCTAATAGATGTCGATGATAGACCCCCCCTCATGGGATGACCTTGAAAATTTTAACTTTTATATCTCTGGACCTAATTATCCGAAGCAGTTCAAATTTTGTACGCAGTACTATGTTTAATCAAAGTTTGCCCCCCCCCATGGTGTAGTATTAAAAATCACGTTTGCTCATAGTTTATGATCCAATCGACTTGATTTTTTTAACATTTGTTGAGAATTGTACACAACAAAACTATTGATGTGGGCCCGATAAAATTTTGTCGCTTGACTTCAAGCCTGGAAAATGGAACCCATGAATGACATTGGGATGACCTTGAAATTAAAAACTTTTATATCTTTGACTGTAATTGTATGGCGCTTACATGTAATATCCTATTATGAAAAAAAAAAAAAAAAAAAAAAATTTTTTTTTTTTTTTTTAACTTACTAGAAGAAACGCAATCACTTTTAAAAGCCATGGCTTTTTAAAAGCCATGACAAAAAGACTTTTTAAAGCCATGGCATGGGTAGCCCGCGGCATCACAAAAAGGCACCGTGTCATTCACCTTCACGCTCAATCCTCTTTTTGGAATAGGCGTCATGTTGCTTAACAACAGAGGATTCTTAAAACACCCCATAAAAGAAGATACATCTCAAAGTTTTCGGTCAATTTGAAAAAAAACTTTGGTGAATCAGAAGGTGTACTTTCGAGATTTCATTAGATTAGGACTGAAAATAAGCAAAGAGTGTGTAAGGAACATGAGATTCGTATATATATAAATGTAGTAAAAAAAAAAAAAAAAAAAAAAAAAAAAAAAAAAAATTTTTTTTTTTTTTTTTTTTTTTTTTTTCATGTTGTAAGATTATAAAGCTTGTGGCTTCACTTGTAATTTTTACATTCTCCGCTTGTTGAAACAAAGTATCTTTTCTTCGCAAAATGTCTAACAATTTGCTACTTAAAGCAGTTTTTTTGCGTGGGGAAATTGATGAGTGTGAAAAGAGAATTTATAGCAAAAAAGATATAATAAGAACAGATTGTTTTCTTGAAAATGTATTTTCTTTTCTACTGAATCATTATGAAAATTTTCATGCAGACAGTCCGATGAATGAAAAAGAAACCAATCTCATTGAAAAAACTTGCGAAATTCTTAGTGTATTTCTCGACAAGTATGGTAATGAAATAAAAAATCTATGCTGTGAAATAAAAAATATTGATGAAGATAATATAAATAGTCTTTTAACAGGTGTATTTAATGAATTGTTTATCGAAGGTATTACTTGGAGTCGAATAATTGCATTTTTCGCTTTCATCGGGGAATTGGCTGTAAAATGCATCCAAGATAAATTACCTAAAAGCATTATAGATGTAATGTATGAATGTTTTTCAAGATTGGTACAGGAAAACTTATTATCATGGGTGGAAGATCATGACGGTTGGGAGGGTATAAAAAAAGTTGTTCCTGAAACTTTCTCATCAAATCCAAAACCGAATTGGGCGAGGAGCTTATTACATTCCACAGTTAGAATGGTTGGTACCTTAGCATCTATAGCAAATGCTATGGAAGAAATTTGCCGCTAAAATGTTTTTAAAAATACTCTGGGGAAAATCATATCACTTTAGCTATTATAATTTATCATAACTTATCTTGGTCTTTTTGTAATTATTTTTAATCTAAAGTTAAAGTGGGAGATTTTTAAAAGTATTTATTCACTAAATAAAGGTTTTTTTTAGTTTGGAGAATCAAAAGATGCACTTTCGAGATTTCATTCGATTAGGACTGAAAATAAGCAGAGAGTGTCTAAGGGACATGAGATTCAATTATAAAAAAAAAAAAAAAAAAAAAAAAAAAAAATTTTTTTTTTTTTTTTTTTTTTTTTTTCTGATTTGACAGTATAAGTTTCGGATGAAACCAAGACTTTAGCTTTCCGCTCTATCGCTTCGCTATTGTTCGGAGCAACTGGAACCTTGCGGTGTTAACGTAACGTTGCTTCGATCCCTTTTCCTCGCTGCCTTTTTGCATTTTTTTTTACATCTTTTAAATGTTTGCTTTTAATGTTTGTTTTTTTTTACATGTTGTGTTTGTATTGTCCGGGGAGGGGGGTTAAACTTTGCTTTTAATGTTTGTATTTTTACATGTTGTGTTTGTGGGGGGGGAGAAAAACTTTGCTTTTGATGTTTGTTTTTTTTCATGTTGTGTTTGTGTGGGGGGGGAATCCGCGGTAACATTTGTTTGTTTTTTTGTCATTTTCGCTTTAAAAGGAATCCGTGGTGGTAAAAAATTTTTTTTTTCAGCACAAGGGAAAATAATGGTAAGTATAATTTCTTTTTCAGCACCCTTCGAGTTCAAATTTCTTTTTAAATAGAGCGCGTTCAAAAAAAAATTTTTTGTTAAATTTCACAACACACAATCCAATTGCGAGGTGTAGGCAAGTCCACATTATCTTGGGTTTGTGGTGAAGATAGTTTTGTCAGAGCGCGTTCAAATTGTTATTTTTTAAAAAAAAAACGGACACAAAAAAAATCCCAGAAGTTGGAGAAAAAAAAAGTCCTTCCTCGATCCTGAGCTTGGAAGGCAAAATATTTATTTCAGGCTAGTTTTTAACAAAAAGAAATTTGTACTCGAAGGTCATCGAAGAAGCCAACCTGTTTTTTTTCTCCACTTTCTCTTTTTTTTTCGGAAGCGGGCTTCCCGGCTTTGAGAAATTGATGGACGAGGAGTTATCCGAATCCAAGCCACGAATTCCGAAGGATCCTCTTGTCTCTCGGCGAAGGTTTAGGGAAGCACCTCGAAATAACGCCCCTTGCGGGGTGTTTCGCAAAGCCTCTGGAATGGGAATTGGGGGCCTTCCGATCCCTGTTGCAGCTGCGATGGTCTGACGTGGTACGCATCGTAGACAGGCCAGCGGTTAGAGACTTTCAGCTCGGTTTAAAACTGACGGCCTCGTGGGGAGACAAGGGGCGAACTCCCTTTTTTTTGTTTAAAAAAAAAAAATTGGAGTTTCGAACTGGTTCGTGAGCGAGCATCTTTTCCACTTTTTTTACTCCGTGCTGATCCAGAGAGAAATTTTTTTCACCATGTCGACTTTTTTTGTCGTCCGTGCATAAAAATCTATTTCTGTTTATTATGGCTCGGAGTGGAAGTGAAAGATGTCTACACCTGTTTGGTAAAGATCGGGCTCCTTCGGCAACTATTCTACTTTTAAAACAAAAGCTCCTAAAAAAAGCTTGAAATGAAAAAAAAAGTGTCTAGTTGTCGAATTGCGATGGACCGGTCGTAAACTCGCAAAGCGGGTGCCCCATTCAGGAGTAGTGCTGCGTTGGGCGGATCGGAAACTCGCCGGATGAAGCAAAAGTATCACCGGGTCACCCAAAACCGTTGAAAAAAGAGAGGTGGAGGAAAAGGAAACGAAGGAGTTGAGAGAAAAATTAGGTGAGTATGAATAACTAATAAAATATTTTTCTTTTTCAGAAATTGTCTCATTTATTGGAGTCTTTGTCTCATCTTATTTCACAGGCACGCAAACAATTGCAACCCGTCGGGCAGGAGCAGAGCAAGAAAAAAAAAATTTTGGATAATAAAAAATGCTGGCTCTTCCTCGGTGGGTTGTTTTTTTCCACACATCTTTACACAAAAATGAAGGATTCCTTTTAAAAAGCGAAACTTTGTCGGAGCAAAAAAAAAATTTTTTTTTGTTGAATAATAAAACATGCTGGCTCTGTTTGTTGTTTTTCTTTTCACAGGGGGGCTTCCTTGAAAGCAAAGTGGTATAATTTTTTTCTGTTTATATTATTCTTGTGCTGCGAAATAATTTTCTTTGATTGGGCGTTTTGTTGCGATTTCTTTGATTGGGGGGTTGCGATTTCTGGGTGATATTTTTTTCTTTCGTTTGGGAACTGTTTTGTGTACATTTTTTCTGGGTTGCGATTTCTTTGATTGGGCTCTACGCTTTGTTACCTGCGAAATGTTTTGCGTACATTTTTTTCTTTCGTTGGGGGGGATTTTTGTTGCAATTTCTTTGATGCGAAATGTTTTGCGTACATTTTTTTTCTTTTGTTGTGCAACATTTTTTCTTTGATCGAGCGAAATGAGAAAGTTGTACGAACATGAATCATGGGGGTGACATTTTTCCCGAGGGTCCGTCGGCCTAACCGTTCGAAGTTTTCTGTGGTTTCCTTCGAACCTAGCGTGAATACGGGTTAGGTTTTCTTTTAAAAGTCCCGCCACAGAGGGCAACCCAACTCAAATTTCCAAAATCATGTTCCACATAAAAATTTCATAATCATTATTTCATCATCATTTCACCATCATTTCACCATCATTTCATTACCATCATTTCATTATCATGATTCCATAACCATCATTTCATTATCATGATTTCATAACCATCATTTCATTATCATCTCACAAAAAATTCATCTCATAAAAAAAATTCATCATCACACAACATTTTTTGGAAATTTGAGTTTTAGTTGTAAATATCTATTTTTAGAAATAATGACGTCATTATATAACTTTGAATTTTTTAATATTAAACAGGTATGAAATTAAAACTTCCAATTTGAAAAAAAAAAAAATAATAATAATAATAATAATAATAATAATAATAATAATAACATTGTTTGAACATTTAAAACTGACTAGCAGAAACGCAATCATGTTATTATAAAAATTTAACTTGACCAATATTGAAAAAATTACGAAAAGGCACCGTGTCGTTCACCTTCACACTCAATCTTCTTTTTGGAATAGGCGTCATGTTGCTCAACAACAGAGGATTCCTAAAACACCCCATAAAAGAGGATATACCTCAAAGTTTTCGGTCAATTTGAAAAAAAACTTTGGTGAATCAGAAGGTGTACTTTCGAGATTTCATTAGATTAGGACTGAAAATAAGCAAAGAGTGTGTAAGGAACATGAGATTCGAATATCTATCAATGTTAAAAAAAAAAAAAAAAAAAAAAAAAAAAAAAAAAAAATTTTTTTTTTTTTAACATTGTTTGAACATTGCTTAAACATTTAAAACTTACTAGCAGAAACGCAATCATGTTATTATAAAAATTTAACTTGACCAATATTGTAAAAAAAAAAAAAAAAAAAAAAAAAATTTTTTTTTTTTTTTTTTTTTTTAACATTGTTTGAACATTGCTTAAACATTTAAAACTTACTAGCAGAAACGCAATCATGTTATAAAAATTTAACTTGACCAATATTGTAAAAATTTTTTTTTTTTTTTTTTTTTTTTTTAACATTGTTTGAACATTTAAAACTTACTAACAGAAACGCACTCATGTTATTATAAAAATTTAACTTGACCAATATTGTAAAAAAAAAAAAAAAAAAAAAAAATTTTTTTTTTTTTTTTTTTTTTTAACTTTGTTTGAACATTGCTTAAACATTTAAAACTTACTAGCAGAAACGCAATCATGCTATTATAAAAATTTAACTTGACCATTGTTAATCATCCAACTAGTTCGTTTCTAAAAAATAAGATACAAGTGTAAAATAAAATTTATTGTAGTATGGATTACATAAAATCTCCGAAATCGAAACACCTTGAAAATTTCGATCTACTAGAAAAAGAAAATCCGGAACCAGAATGTTTTAAAAAATTACCTCGGAAAAAAGCAGAAAGAAAACAATATCCAGGTAACCCGTGTTCCGATTGCGAGGAATATTTTAATACTCTAGGTTTAAATGAAGAAGAAATGAAAAAAAGAATAAATGATGTATCAAGACACAGAGGAAAACCACGGCCAAAAACGCCTGATTTTTATTACGAACTAGAATTTCCTGATGAACAGGAGTGTTTAAGACGTGGCTATATAGAACCTCCACAACCGTATTCTTTCAAAACTGATACTTTAAAAAAATACGGTTGAAAAAAAAATAAAATGCTGTCAAGTTTTATTGTAAGTCTTTTCTGTTATCAAAATTATTTAACTTGACCAATATTGTAAAAAAAAAAAAAAAAAAAAAAAAAAAAAAAAAAAAAAAAAAAATAATAATAATAATAATAATAATAATAATAATTTTTTTTTTTTTTTTTTTTTTTTTTTTTTTTTTTTTACAATTTCAATTTTTGTTTTCCAGCAAACAGGAAGTTAAAAATCTGAAAACTAATTAATATTCAAAAATTCGAGTTTGTAACTAACGTCATGATTCTAAAAATAGATTTTACAATTTCAATTATTGTTCCCCTAATTAATATTCAAAGATCCAAGTCCTAGTTTTCCGGACTCAAATTATTATTTTAAAAAAAATACATATTATCCTAATGGTCAATGTGATCATAAAATATTTCAAAAATTTCTGAAAGCAACGAAACCGCTATCCATCTGTGACAGCGTTTAGAATGGCAATAAGCGCATTCCATATCCAATTTTTTCAAACTTCTCACCACGATCACATTTTCCAACAGATGCGAATAGGATTTCCGGAGGTCTTCGATTTTTTCCAAAGTTTTTTTGTCGTAAACGTGTAATTTTCTCACACCACTTTTTACAATTTCACGAACCAACTTGGCATTGTCCACGCTGCATCCTTCGTAGACCACGCTAACTCTTCCGTCAAACAGAGTAAATCCGTTGGTACCGACTGCCAGAGAGGCTACGCACCTGGAATGTTCGTGTTCGGACCGGATGGCCGACTTGACTTTGTAAGAAGAAGAGGAAATGAACAGATCCATTTTGTGAGCGAGCAAATGGAAAACTGCGTGAAAAATATTGTTGGAGCGATTAAGTTGAACTATATATGTAAGTTGAACATAATCTTTAAAAAAAAAAAAAAAAAAAAAAAAATAATAATAATAATAATAATAATAATAATAATAATAATTTTTTTTTTTTTTTAAATCTCATGTCCCTTAGACACTCTCTGCTTATTTTCATTCCTAATCGAAAGAAATCTCGAATGTACACCTTCTGATTCACTAAACTTTTTTTCAAATTGAACAAAAACGATAAAGTGTATCTTCTTTTATGGGGCATTTTAGGAATCCTCTGTTGTTAAGCAACATGATACCTATTCCAAAAAGAAGATTGAGTGTGAAGGTGAATGACACGGTGCCTTTTCGTGATGCCTATGTTAAATATCTATGTTTCTTTTTTTTAAAAAACCTATATTGGTTTTCAAAGTGTTATAAAAATATTAGGAGCGGAAAACCCGCTCCTTTTTTTTTTTTTTTTTTTTTTTTTTTTTTTTTTTTTTTTTCAATAATTAATTATTTTTTGACAATACATATTCAAACGCTTGGCTTCCAAAATAAACTATTATATCTTTTGGAGCTCCTGACACTTTAGAATTTTCCAAACTCTCGTGGAAAAAATTAATTTTAAGCAATTTCATTTTGTAGTCGTTGATCATGGTATTGTACATTTCCAGAGTTTTCATTTTGAATTTGTCTAGAAACTCCTTGAAGCTTATCGCGTTTTCTAGACTAATGGTATCCATTTCCATAGTGGATACTTTCAAGTTCCACCTGTTTTCATCATTTTTATGAATTATTTGTATTTTCAAAGCTTTTTTCGGGTTGCTACAAGCCCTAATTCCGTCAGAACCAAATGTTAATATTTTTGTTTCGTCGACATTTCTGAACCAGCGTTTAATAAGTGAGAGGCTTATTTTCGCTTTGCAATTTTTCAACATATCCAAAGTTTCTTCAATTGTAAAGATCCTCGTTGACAAAATTTGAGGAGACAAATGAATGTTTTCGGGTACTACATCTTTCACTATCAATTTGGCATATTTTCTTGCAAATTGATAAACATTTTTATAATGACAGATGCGGCCAATATCAAGCGCCCGTAAATAAGGCAACCCGTCTTTTGAAACAATAACTAAAATTGGAATAGCAAGAGGATCTGTCGCAATCCAGAACAGCATGTTGAAATGATTCCTTCAATCGACAAACGGAACCATATATATATGCATCCGAATCTAAAAATTTCGTCTCCCCACGTGATTTTCAAGGAAAAAAAACAATTGCACAACATCCTGTCCTTCTAGATAAGAGTCCTAAAAATGGCATTGCAAAACATCCTGTGACCTCGATATGATTTTGAAGGGGAAAAAAACCAATTGCATAACATCCTGTCCTCGTTAAAATTAGCACGGATTGCACAACATCCTGTGACCAGAATTTTGTATAAAAGCCCGAGTGTTTGAGATTGAAAAATCATTCTCATTCGTTTGCTAAACGAGTTTTACTCTGTTTGAAAAAAAAATTTCTTTTCAATTTTTGTTGTTGGAAATGGACTATAAAAGATCAGTCAGGGCAATTGATGTTTTCCCTAATTTTATTTCCAAGTCTGTCCAAAAACTAACTTATCCCGAAAAAAATTTCAAGTTTTGGGCTTCCAACGAAAATGTTAAATGTTTTGTTTTGTTCATGGATGAATATCATAAAATATATTTTTGCAAACATCCCATGGACCAGAAAACCATGGATACAACAAAGAAGATGGGGCGGGAGTGTCAGATTTTCGAAAAATTTCACCCAGAACTCATCGATTGGAGTCGAATGATCACTAGGTATTCGAGAAACCCACAACCTGCGTTCAAAAAAAATTCAGACGTGAGGATGAGTTTTAAACTCAAAAACATGTTTCTTGTAAAAGCATGGTTTACCTTTGGTTTGAAAACCGTGAAAAAAAAATACGATCCATTTTATTCAGACTCTAAATGTACCCCTGTTATTTTATTTGCTTCCAAAAACCATGCACAAAAGACTGAGTGTTGAAGATAAAATTTTCCACTACGAAAACATTCATTTATTCGACAGGCGGATCTTGTTGCCCAATGGCGCGTACAAGATCCCAGAGGGTACAACTTACATGTTATATACCACTCAAAAAGTTTTTTTCAGCTTAGATGTATTACCGAAAAACTTTGAATTTCCCTTTCCCGTGGACGATCCGGTAGCCCATAGAATTACTAAACTACAAAATGCGTTTGATGTTCCTCCTGAAACGCCATATATTGATGATGAAAAAGATGAGGATGATTTTAATAAAATGCCACCCCCTCCGCCACCAAAAAAAGCAAGAACGGAAGAGGAAAAAGATTTCGCAGATTTTTTTAATTTAGATTCCTCGACCGTTGCATGTCCAAATACTTTTTCTGACAGTCAACAGCAACAGGAGCAACAACGACAAATTACATATTGGTTAATTCCGAATCCACCGATATTAGAAAGAAATGTAGTAACAACACCTGTCGATTTTGTAAAACATTTTCAAATTCTAACTTCTAAAATAATGAATAATCCAAAAGAGGGATATTTTCCGAACGTCAACTCGGAGGATCCGGAACCTCTAGATTTAACTTTTCATCATGAAAAAACAACAAACTTGCCAAATGCAGCAAAGTCAAATTTTGAAATGTCCAACCCGATAAATACAGAAATGTGTTTAAATTTTGGAAATGATATCAACTCGATAAGTACAGATATGTCTTCAAATTCTGGAAATGATATCAACTCGATAAATACAGAATTGTCTCCAAATTTTGAAATGACCAGCTCGATAAATACAGAAATGTCTCCAAATTTTGAAATGATCAGCTCGATAAATACAGAAATGTCTTCAAATTTTGAAATGACCAGCTCAATAGATACAGGAATGTCTTCAAATTTTGAAAAAAATGTAGATGTAATGGAAAATTCTTATTCCGAAAGCACAAATTTCAATTTAAATTTAGAGGAAATATTAAACACGCCTTATGACCCAACAGAAAATATTGATATTGAGAGCTTAATTTCCGATTTATTAACTCCAACAGTTTGAAAAAAAAACAGTTTTATTTCTAATTTTTTTCAATTAGAATGACAAAAAAAAAAAAAAAAAAAAAAAAAAAAAAAAAAAAAAATAGGAGCGCGTTTTCCGCTCCTAATTTTTTTATGACACTTTGAAAACCAATATAGGTTTTTTTTAAAAAAACATAGATATTTAACATAGGCATCACGAAAAGGCACCGTGTCGTTCACCTTCACACTCAATCCTCTTTTTGGGATAGGCGTCATGTTGCTCAACAACGGAGGATTCTTAAAACACCCCATAAAAGAAAATACAACTGAACGTTTTCGTTCAATTTGAAAAAAAAAATTGGTGAATCAGAAGGTGCACTTTCGAGATTTCATTAGATTAGGACTGAAAATAAGCAGAGAGTGTCTAATGGACATGAGATTCGAATATATATGAATGAAAAAAAAATTTATTGTAATTATAAATCGTAATTAAGGTTCGTAAATATATAAATACGTAGCACTCAACCGAATCGTTTGAAATTTAAAATACATAATTATTACATAATTTTGTCAAGTCATTTCAAATTTTATGAAAATCGGAGGCAATCAAAAGTATTCAATTACATTATGGAGGGATCAAATGTATTTTATAAGTTTTAAATTTAAAACGCATAATTATTACATAATTTTGTCGAATTATTTCAATTTTTTGATAATTGGGTCAATCAAAAGTATTCATTGTAATAAACATTTTACATAATTTGTAGAAACATTTGTAATTGATTCCACACAAAAGTATTCCATTACATAATGGGGGGAGCGTGTTTTAATTGTAATTTACTATTTACAATTTTATGAGATTGATATATGAGAGTAATATTTTTAAAATTTTGTTATCGCGCACCTCACGTACAACTCATTTTTTTTTAAAAAAAAGAAAAACATTGTTACATTATCATTGATTTATAAGTTTCAATATCAGTCAAACTTTTAAATGGAGCTCTCAGATAAATGAATGTATAAACTTGTGTGTTTTGTTTTCAAAATATCCATTATTCCAAGTCAAAAAATACATTTAGTATATCAATTATTCCAAGTAAAACTAGTTTGTTGGGGGCCCATCTTGGTTAGGTATATGAAAATAAAACATGTGAAAACTATTTATACAATGCATTGCAATTCCAAAACAAAATTTATATATTGTTATTATGCATAGTAATGCTCTATTAATGAATTGCTGATGCAACAAATTATATAAAACGCCAAACTACTCAAGTAATACCAAACTGTGTAAATTGTGTATCAGCTTTGTTTTCAAAATATCAATTATAGAGATGCAAATGTTTCGAATTTTGTAACTACATGGATGAGATTCTAAAATGAATTATATAAAAAAAAATCTGTGTCATGGTTTACTGAAAAGTTCAATTTTTGGCATCAGTCAAACTTTTAAATGATCCTAATATTGTGGTTAAAAACAAATTGATACAGTCTGCACATATTTTACGGACAGTTCAAATGTAGTTTTATATCATACATTTTTTTTGATTTGTAATTTTTGTTAAGGAAATTCATGTTTTTTCATGAAGAAAGAATAATTTATTTCATGAAGAAAATCAAGATATTGCTGATATCATTGGCCAAATATATTTATGTCAAGCTTTTTAGGTGCGTTCGTAATTATGTAAATACGTCGCTCCGACCCAACCGAATCGTTTGATATTTAAAAACTTATAATTATTACATAATCTTGTCGAGTCATTTCAAATTTTATGAAAATCGGATGTCAATTACAGGGACAATCAAAAGTATTCCGTTACATTACGGGGATCAAATGCATTTTAATGGCTCATTTTAAAATAATAGAATTGGTCTTTGAAGTATGCACAAAATTATACATTCTGTACAATCTGTGATGCAAAAAATATTTATTATTAAATTACAGGATCTTTTGTTATACGCATTGCTTGGCTTAAATTATTGTTACTTTTATTATTAAAAAAATTTTCAGAAAAAAATATATACAAATTTCATTAAAAGATTGACTCTGTGGCTAATTTTATTCCAGACCTTTTCCGCTGTTCCGCGAATTGAGTTACATAACTTCCTGACTGTGATTTCTAAAAACGGATTGCGCAAAACATCCCGTGACACGATTCCTTTTATTCTATAATGAACTTTGTTACGTAATATCCTTTCTCAATAACTTTGATATACGATTATTTTTATCTTAAATTTCCTGTTTTTATCTTTCAAATGACCTCGGTGATTCGTATAAAAAGGCGGTAATCGACGCCATTCGCACATTTTGGACGCTGATCGCTTTTTGTTGCTGGTGGATTTTTTTAAAAATGGCTACTTTAACTGAAAAAGATCTTGAAGATTTGCTTAATTTTATAGATGCGAATGTTTCGCATCTAATAGAAGATCCATATCAGAAAGTTTTAAATACGCCTCTCATAACTTATAATGATAGCTTTCCACGACCTCCGACTCCGATGGAAGAAGATATGATAACAGATTTTGCCTTGCCGCCGCTGCTAGAAACGAAGAAATCTGCAGAGAAGACAAGTGGATTTAAAATGCCCTCATCACCAGTCGTGACTAATAAGTTAAACTTTCCTGTAACAACTCTTGCCTCACAAGTGAAAACAACTCCAGCCAAGCCCGTGACAACACCCTCTCCTGCCAAGAAACAGCAAAATTTTATAGACTTTCTTCAATCTTCAAATACGAAAATGAGAGAACAGTTAAAATTATTTAAAATTCCGAAGAAAACTCCTAGTAACGAGAAGAACTTTCCTGTTGCGAAATCTCATTTAAAGAAAAAATCAAAAACTTCAAAGGGAAATCATTTGAAACTTGATGGGGAAAAGAAAAAAGCTATGGACAAAAAAATCAAAGTGAAGAAATTGGACGAAAAAAAGGATAAGGAAATGGATTCAGATTCAGTATTGATTCTGTCACCTGATCTTGAAGATTAATATATATATTTCAACTAAAAGGTGACAAATTTTTGAAATTTAAAAAACAATACGAACTAAAATTCGCTAAACTTTAAATTTCACCTCATGTTTTTCTTTCAAGAAAAATTATTTAAAGGTGAAAGTGAAAAAATGGGTCAGAGGCGGTTGTCCAAACCGCCTCTGACCCATTTTTTTGCGAAACGTTACATACCAATATTGGTCAATTTTAAAACTTTAACTTGTCATTTTTTTCACCAGAAAAATTATTAATGGTGGCCCATTTTTGACGAAACGACCAATATTGGTTAATTTCAAAAATTTGTACTTTTCAAAATTTCCATAAACTGAATTTTCTTCCGACAATGTTTTTGATATTTATATACTCGTTTCTTTAATTGTGTTATATCAATCATTCATTGATTTCTCGTTTTTAACGATGGTCAAAGTTAAAAGTCAGTTAAATATAGATTTTGAAAAATACTGACTGTAACAAATCACCTACGTCACAAAATTTAACTGAAAATTCTAAACTTCTTCCACCAAATTTTGTGGTCAATAGCGGACCGTGCGAATCAAAATTCAAACTACCAGCCACAGTTATTCGAAAAAATTTTGACAAGAAAAGCTCAGAAATCTGATAGTAGCGTCAACCAACCAATCTCTCTACCATCTTCAACCACATCATCAACCACATCTGAACCATCCAGATTAATAATTAGAAGCAAAAAGTAACTGTCCAGCTAATGAAAAAATGTTGCTTGACGCTTGCTTTGAACATTTAGAATACGATATAATAATTGTATATTTTTCTGCTGTTTTAAACACTTTCCAACATAGTTGAAAAAGCTTTATGAATTGTGTTTTTCTATCCATGCTCTAACTAGTGTAAATATATTCGGATTCTTCAACCACATCATCAACCACATCTGAACCATACAGATTAATAATTAGAAGCAAAAAGTAACTGTCCAGCTAATGAAAAAATGTTGCTTGTTCGCTTGCTTTGAACATTTAGAATACGATATAATAATTGTATATTTTTCTGCTGTTTTAAACACTTTCCAACATAGTTGAAAAAGCTTTATGAATTGTGTTTTTCTATCCATGCTCTAACTAGTGTAAATATATTCGGATTCTTCAACCACATCATCAACCACATCTGAACCATACAGATTAATAATTAGAAGCAAAAAGTAACTGTCCAGCTAATGAAAAAAAATGTTGCTTTGAACATTTAGAATACGATATAATAATTGTATATTTTTATGCTAACACTTTTCAACATAGTTGAAAAAGCTTTATGAATTGTGTTTTTTCTATCCGTGCTCTAACTAGTGTAAATATATTCGGATGCATTTGACGTATGTTAATGCAATTTACTACTTTGTATTCGGCATTGAAAATGAAGTTTGTAGTTTTATAGTTTATTTACAAGAACATTCAAAAGAATTGACATTTATGGTCAATAGGGAAAAACTGTTTGCAATGTATTTCAATGACCAATTTCAAATATAATGAAACTGATAAGAATGACAAAGATCAAACATTTTACAGAGATTAGAGTAAGTTATAGTTCGTCAGAGGTACATAAAAGAAATCCATAATTTTATTGTCTAATATGGGGGAAAAATTCGTTTGTTGTGTATTTTAATGATGTTACACTATTTCAAACATATTAAAATTGGTCACTGAAATGCACTAGAAGAGATTTGCTAGTACAATGAGCTTAGCATTCATCATTTATTTACGGGCAATGATTCACTTGCCGTACTATCCAAGAATAATAGTTGCAGGAAGTATGTTTTCGGTTTTGGGAAAAAAACCAAAGGGTTTAAGGTGCTCGAATAATTTTACTGCCGACTGTTTAAAAAGCACTTTGTTACCGTAATCTTAGATCAGGTGTCGATTTTGCAGTACCTGGTAACTAAACAATGTTTATTGTATGGTGAATAATATTACAGCGCAGAAGCATCTTTTTTTCTCCAGTTTGACTGGAAACAAGCCATTTTGTCTTGTCCCCCCTTTTTTATGGTTCACAAAATTTTAATCACCAGAACATGGTTGGCGACAAAGGAGGGAGGAAAAGAATGCCATAGATCAAGATTCATAAAATACTACTGATAAAATAAATAACGAAAACTTTTAATCGCGAAAAGTAGATTCCAGTCACAGGAAAAATCACAGTTTCGAGTTTATGAATATTTAAAATTATTTTTTTTAAAAAGTTCAAACCCTACAAAATCTATTTTTAGAGTTGATGACGTTATCTGAAGAAAACTTGGATTTTTTTTAATACTTAATGAGCTCTCATTTCGAAAAAAAAAAAAAAAAAAAAAAAAAAAAAAAAAAAAAAATTTTTTTTTTTTTTTTTTTTTTTTTTTTTTTTACAATATTGGTCAAGTTAAATTTTTATAATAACATGATTGCGTTTCTGCTAGTACGTTTTAAATGTTCAAACAATGTTTAAAAAAAAAAAAAAAATTTTTTTTTTTTTTTTTTTTTTTTTTTCACATTGCTTTGCTTGCCATAACCATTGTAAGTAACAGGATTGGAAGAGCGTAAAAAATATAGCCTGCTGGATTTTCAACATCTTTGGGAGATAATGGTTCGCATTTTACTCTGTCAATCGACGGTACCCATAATCCATTTGCTCCGCAAAATAGAGATTCGTTTCCTTTCATTTTATAACCGTCTTTACATTCATATTTCACTTCGCCGTTAAATGAAAAATTCGAACCTGTTCTTGTTGCGTGAGCTACGTGCCCCGGATCACCGCAAGTAACTGGAGTACATTCAGTATCAATTTTCCATACGGCAGATTCACCATCCAATACACATTCAAACTTGGGAGTCTTTGTTCCAATTATAAAAGAGCCATCGCGGAATTTGTAGCCTAAATCGCAATAATAGGGTATTGTCGTGCCTATGGGGAACGGTGGATTTTCACGAGGGTCTTTTAATAACGATAAATTTTTTCCCGTGGGATAATCTCCGCATTGAACCGACATTGTGTATTCTTTACTTTTAATCCAGAACCAAGCCGAAAACAATAAATTACTCACGTTACTAAATTTGAAAAAAAATAAAAATAACCCTAATTTATTTAAAATAATTGGCATTGAATGAAAATAAACGGGTGATAAGGAAAAAATTTTATAGAAACTTTTTTTAAAAAAAATAACAAAATATTTTCTGATGCCTTATTCAACTTTCTGTGATAGATATTTTTAAACGCCTTGAAAAAACGTAAAAATTTATTTCTAAAAATAGAAATGATGACGTAATCTCATTTGCCCGAATTCTTGAATACTTAATGAGTTTCAAATTCTTACTTCCGGTTCGGTGGACGACAAAAATTAAAAATGTAAAAAAAAAAAAAAAAAAAAAACAAAAAAATTACAGGTCAATGACCTCATATTGAAAATGTCATTTTTTTTCCATTTTTTGGTCGAGCAAATTTTGAAACCGTTTTCTATAAATACAATTTTCTCTTTTGACCTACATTTGACCTTGGACCTAGGTACATGTAAAAAATACAGGTCAATGACCTCATATTGAAAATTGTATTTTTTTCCATTTTTTGGTCGAGCAAATTTTGAAACTGTTTTCTAGAAATACAATTTTCTCTTTTGACCTTGGTTTGACCTTGGATCTAGGTACATGTAAAATATTACAGGTCAATGACCTCATATTGAAAATGTCATTTTTTTTCCATTTTTTGGTCGAGCAAATTTTGAAACTGTTTTCTAGAAATACAATTTTCTCTTTTGACCTACATTTGACCTTGGACCTAGGTCAAATTTTGACCTTAACTCTATGTACATTGTAGCTGAACTTCCTAATGTCGAAAGTGTGAATTTTCTATTACATGTTGATTTTTAAAAATTTTTTGATTTTTGATTTATATTTTCAGATATAATGTCGAAAGTGTGAATTTTCTATTACATGTTGATGTTTAAAATTTTTTTGATTTTTGATTTATTTTTTCAGAGAAAATGTCGAAAGTGTGAATTTTCTATTACATGTTGATGTAGAAAAAAATCGTTTGATTTATTTTTCAGATAAAATGTTGAAAGTGTAAATTTTCTGTTACATGTTCATGTTGAAAAAAATCGTTTGATAAAATATTTTTTCAGATAAATATACATTAAAAAAAGGTTAAGTGGGGCACTTAAAAAAAACAAAGATTTAAGTCGTGAGGCGGCTTAAATCTTTGTTTTTTTTAGTGACTTTTATATCAATCAACCCTCCTCATAAATAAATGGGAAAAAAGTTAAATTCTAGGTCTTTTCGCTCTTCGGAGTTCCTGCTTCAATTCGTCGTTTTCCCTTTTGAGCGTTTCGATTTTAATTTCCACTTGGCCTAGCTCCTTTTCGAGTTTTTCATTTTTAATGTTCGCTTGCCCGAGCTCCTTTTCGAGTTTTTCATTTTTAATTTGCACTTGGCCGAGCTCCTTTTCAAGTTTTTCATTTTTAATTTCCACTTGGCCTAGCTCCTTTTCGAGTTTTTCATTTTTAATTTGCACTTGGCCGAGCTCCTTTTCAAGTTTTTCATTTTTAATTTCCGCTTGGCAGAGTTCCTTTTCAAGTTTTTCATTTTTAATTTTCACTTCGACAAGCTCATTTTCAAGTTTTTCAATTTTAATTTCCGCTTGGCCGAACTCCTTTTTGAGTCTTGCGATTTCTCCTTCGTGCAACTGATTAATTTTGTCATTTAGCAGGTGGATTTTATCGTTCAACTCGTAAATTTTGTCGCTGAACCTGGAACATTTATCCGACAGGGTTTTGACATCCTCTTTCAATCCCGAGTTTTCGGATTCGAGCTCCTTGTTTCGATCGACGATGGGTTTGAATTCGTTGATGAGGGACTGGAGATAAGGCCGGGGGGTCCAGTGATCTTCCCCCACTACGTAGTGAAAGAGATTGCCCATCTGGGCTTGTTTTTCGAGCCAGGCTTCCGGAGTGAGGTTTTTTAAATCTGGGTTGCGTTCGAAAAAAAGTTTGCGACCTTTCGTGAGATGGAGAAAAAAATCCGTGGGATTTTGGCAGGGTTGAAATTCTTTCGCGACCGGAAGAACGGTGTTGAGCGTAATTCCGGGAATGTGCTTTATTTTGAATCGCCATTTGCTTTCGAAAAAATCCATGTCTGCTTGTACCATTTTGTCTCGCTTCAGGTGTTTAAAAGTCAAATTGAGGAGATTAATGAGACCGCCTTCCCATTGCAAAACGAGTGGTAGCCGGTAGTCTTTGGGAAGGCTTTCGAAACAATAAAAATGGTTCAGTTTTTCAGCACCGTTTTTGTTTTCGGCGCCCGAGAAGTTGCACCGGGATTCGCGCTTGGACAGATAGCCGATGGTGTGGACAAGTTGCATGGGCGAATCGATGGGTTTGCAGTATAAACACCTGAAATTTCTACGGGGCCGTTCTCCTACCTCGATTTTTGCCCAAACATCTCTCAAAAAATGGCCAGGGGGCGACGAAACTATAATCATGTGTCTGTGTTGCCTGAATCGAGCTTCTGGTGGCTCGCCACCATCGCACCAGCAGGAAAATGTTAAGGTACGAGTCCGACCTTCGTCTCTGTCCATGGCTTCTAGAAAACCGGTAAACGCGGGAATTCGCACCATGGCGTGAAACCATTCGACGGAATTTCCCAGTTCCAGATATTTTCGGACACATGATACGGCCCTGTTCAAAGAATCATCTTCGAAAGTTAACGGGTTCGGGTCCAGAGTCATGGGCCAGATGAGATCGCAAGCTCGTGGTGGAGGATCGAACGCGTGGTCGAACAGACATTTTGACTGAGCCATGGGTTTCATGTCGAAAGGAACGGGTTCCGGTTTCGCCTCGAAAGTGTGATTTTGTTGCGGTAAATCGACGGGTAAAGTATTCAGCTTTAAAAATTTTCTCCAACATTGTATCATGTGATCGACGTGCTCGCGTTTCTGTTTGCTCGACCAAGAGGTTTCCCCCAGGCACCAAACGCAACAGAGTTTGGAATTTAAACCGTGCAATAAGGAGCAATGATATTCGAATTGGATGGATGTGATAATATCGTTACACAGAGGACAATGGAAAGTGGTGGGGTTTCGATTAAGAAAATTCCAATAACGTCTTAAATCCCTGCAATTGTTTTTCGAAGATTTGGTTTGACAAGGCGGCATGATGCGGTTGGAAACAAAAAAAGATCAGACAAAAGAATAATTTGAGAGTGTGACTAAAAGTATTTATACTAAAAATATACTCTCAAAAAAAAAAAAAAAAAAAAAAAATTTTTTTTTTTTTTTTTTTAGAATGATATAGACACACGAAAACAAAGATTTCAACCGTTCATAAATAAATAAAAATTTAAATTCTAGGTCTTTTCGCACTATCGAGTTCCTGCTTCAATTCCTCATTTTCCCTTTTGAGCGTTTCATTTTCCTCTTTCAACCCCGCGTTTTCGGATTCGAGTTGCCTGTTTCGATCGACTATGGGCTTGAATTCGTTGATCAGAGACTGTTGGTAAGGCCGGGGGGTCCAGTGGTCTTCCGCCACTACGTAGTAAAAAAGATTGCCCATCTGGGCTTGCTTTTCGAGCCAGGCTTCCCGAGTAAGATTTTTTAAATCTGGGTTACGTTCGAAAAAAAGTTTGCGACCCTTCGTGAGATGCAGAAAAAAATCCGTGGGACTTTGGCAAGGTTGAAATTCTTTCGTAACCGGAAGAACGGTATTTAGCGTGATTCCAGGGATATTTTTTATTTTGAAGCGCCATTTGCTTTCGTTGAAATCCATATCGGCTTGTACCATTTTGTCGCGTTTCAGATGTTTAAAGGTCAAATTGAGGAGATTTATGAGGCCGCCTTCCCATTGCAAGACGAGTGGTAGCCGGTAGTCTTCTGGAAGGCTTTCGAAACAGTAAAAATGGTTCAGTTTTTCGGGTGAATTATCTTTGTATTCCGAAGAGAAATTACACCGGGATTCGCGCTTGGACAGGTAGCCGATGGTGTGGACGAGTTGCATGGCGGAGTCGATGGGTTTGCAGTACAGGCATTTGAAATTTTTACGGGGCCGTTCTCCTACTTCGATTTTTTCCCAAACGTTTCGTAAAAAGTGGCCAGGAGGCGATGAAACTATTATCATGTGTCTGTGTTGCCTGAATCGAGCTTCTGGTGGCTCGCCGCCGTCGCACCAGCACGAAAATGTTAAGGTGCGAGTTCGACCTTCGTCTCTGTCCATGGCTTCTAGAAAACCTGTAAACGCGGGAATTCGCACCATGGCGTGAAACCATTCGACGGAATTTCCAAGTTCCAAATATTTTCGAACGCAGGAAACGGCCCTGTTCAGAGACTCGTCTTCGAAGGTTAAGAGGTTCGGGTCCAAAGGCATGGGCCAGATGAGATCGCAAGCTCGTGGTGGAGGATCGAACGCGTGGTCGAATAGACACTTGGCCTGAGCCATGGGCTTCGTGTCGAAAGGAACGGGTTCCGGTTTCGCCTCGAAAGTGGGATTTTCTGGCGGTGGTGAATCGACGGGTAAAGTATTTAGCTTTAAAAATTTTCTCCAACACTGTATCATGTGATCGACGTGCTCGCGTTTCTGTTTGCTCGACCAAGAGGTTTTTCCCAGGCACCAAACGCAACAACGTCTGGAATTTAAATTGTGGGATGCGGAGCAATGTTTTTCGAATTGGATGGATACAAGAGAAATGTTACACAGAGGACACTGGAAGGAGGTGGGGTTTCGATTAAGAAATTTCCAATAATGTCTTAAATTCTCACATCCATCTTTCGAAGATTTGTTTTGACAAGGCGACATGATGCGGTGGGAGACAAAAAAAGATCCGACAAAAGGATAATTTGAGGGTGCGACTGATAATATTTATAAGCTCTCATAAAAAAAAAAAAAAAAAAAATTTTTTTTTTTTTTTTTTTGTATAATAATATGTTAAATTTTTATAATAATATGATTGCGTTTCTGCTAGTAAGTTTTAAATGTTCAAGCAATGTTAAATCTAAAAAAAAAAAAAAAAAAAAAAAAAAAAAAAAAAAAAAAAAAAAAAAAAAATTTTTTTTTTTTTTTTTTTTTTTTTTTCAACATTTGAAATCTTTAAAATCATAGAAGCTCAAAACATTTGGGAAAGAAAATGATACAATTGATGGATTTACATATAGATATTTTACTCAAGATTTTTAGGGATTTTGTTCCTTTAAAGGAGAAATTGCGACTCTTGTCGACCATGCCCGAATTTCGTGACATCTTGACGTACCGCGGAGCCTACCTGTGTTCTTCCACTCCTTTTTCGCCCGTGTACTTGCAATATTTGAGTGGTATTCGGTTTGGATGGTATTTTGCACGTTTAAACTGGAACCATTGGTGTTACGTACAAATTGACGAGAAAACACTAAATGTAGTAATTTATCATTTTTTCTTGGATGGTTTCAAACCCGTTGTTCACGATCAACAATTTTTTCGCGGTTCTATAAGCCGCATGTTTCGAAACCTCGGGATCATTTTGTCTGGATTCGAGTATTCGGAACCACCGAGAATCTACATTTACCGTTCCACGGGCCACGGACTCATCATCATCGACTCTGCTAAAGATGGTTGGATGTGGTTTCACGATGGAAGCAAATTTAAAATAAAAATTGGCCACAGACAAAAAATCCCAATGCGTTGGCGCTTGGCTTATCATTTCGAGATAATTTGGACAATCCACCGCACCCTGATTGTATATTGCCTATTCCCTTCCCAAACTCGCTGTGGTTGTACATCCCCCGTTCAAGAGCTGTTACCGATCACTTTTCAAGCTTCTACAGATTTTAAAATGTTAAATTGGAGCGATGGTGGTGATTCCGTTTCTCTGGCAGCATGGCAACGGTTTCAATTGGCGGAGGATGAAGAACATGTGGAATCTGATGTGATTTACTATATGGATGAAAAGGAACCGTACTTTTTACCTTGAAAAAAAAAAAAAAAAAATTCTAAATAAATGTTATAGATGACATCACTGTGCTCGAATAATTTTTCGACCGACTGTAAAAAAGCGGCTTTGGTAGGGTAAAGTCAAATCTCCCTTGTCATTTTGCGGTACCTGATAATACGATTCAATGTTAAATAAAATGCATTGTCCAATGAAATAGTTGGAGATCGTTTGGCACCTGGTAGTACTAGTGAAAAAACACGTGACTCGTTTTTAAATAAAGTAGTTTCAATATGAATAATCAAAGATATAATCCACATTTACCTTCACATTTAAGAAATTCTAAACCTCCTCAAATAACTGCTGAATATAAAGAAAATTATCGGTTTACAGTTCTTCCACGAGATGGTTATATTTTAAATAGCGCTGATGCTCGATGGGGAAGGAAAGAAGGAAGGACTTTATTTGCGGAATTGAATGATTCTTGGAAAAGAAAAAAATAAATAAAAGTATAACTCGTGTAAAAAATATTTCTGAATATTATATAAATTCAAAAAAAAAAAAAAAAAAAAAAAAAAAAAAAATTTTTTTTTTTTTTTTTTTTTTTTTTAACCATTTATGCGCATTTTAAATCTCGTTGCATTTTGCTTTTCTTCATTAAATCACTTGCAATTTGTTTTTTGCGTTTGATTTGTACTTTTAGTAAGATTCCAGTAACCATGTCTGATGCTGCTCATTCTGATTTTTTAGAAAAATCTGACATTTCAGAAGAAAACGAGTTCTTACTTGAATTGCCTAACAATAATTGTCTTCCGGAGACTCAAAAGTCTTTATTATTTTTTTCTGACTCAGATTTGAATTTAGTAGCTCACTATGTACGTACATATTTAGAAAAAAAATTAGAATGGACTCACGTCATGCTGCCCGAAGAAAACTACGATCCTTACCATATACATATTTTTGGTAAAGATAAAAGAAATTATTATCATTATTTTCTGGTATCTCCACCAAGATATTTAGATTTTTACTTTTGGAAACATCAAAATGTAGCTGTAAGCTTTATATTTGATGTCTATGATTTGGTTCGACATATCATCAAAATGAGCAAATTTCCTGCTTCCAATTTTTCGTTACCACCTCATAGCCAGTGGATTTTGGCGAGTCTTTGGAAAGGAGGATTACAAAAGTTGTTTAAAGATGATGATGTCGAGAACGAAAAAATACCCCCATCTCCCTTTTGCTTTCCGGTGGAAAAGAATTTTAAACCGACTAAAAATGGTCCGACCAAATACTTTTTGTATTTGAGAGATGGATCTCCGTTATACTTTGAAAAAGATAATAGTTTATTGAGTTTAAATGATGATGAATGGACTAACCTTCAACTGAAATTGGGAAATAGACTCATTTGAAACATTTGGAAAAAAAAAAAAAAAAAAAAAAAAAAAAAGTTTTTTTTTTTTTTTTTTTTTTTTTTTTTTTTTTTTTTTTTACTTAAAAATGTTTATAAGAATACCTTTCTAAAAGTTTTTCATTTAGTTATACTTTTATACTTGAATCGGATTGAAAGTTATTGAATAATTGTATAAATAAGATTCTTCTAGAATTGGAATAATAATGAATATTATAAATGACATGTTTGAAAAAAATCAAGCTATCACACAAGTATTAATCGCAATGATAGAAGAGAATCAAAAATTAACCAACAAAATACGTAAAATGGCCCGATTAGCTGAAAAAGGTAATATGACAGATTTGGAAGATGAACCCGATATGAAAGATGTTGGTACTCAATATTATGATAAAAAATTTGAAGTTATAAAAACAAATTTTTATTTTAAATTAGAGTACTTAGTTTCACACGATACAGAATTAGATATTTTGAAAGAAATTTTGAAAATTCATCCAGATGATAAAATTGAATTAGCAGACGTACTTATAAAGGCTGTTGGAGATACTTTTGCAAAAGGAATGGAGTTATCAGGTAAAATAGGAGATGAAAAATCGCCAGATGACTGCGAAGAAACAATAGAAAACTAGAAAAATGTGTATATATTCGTAATTGTTATTTTCTTACAAAACTAATTAAGCAATCCAATTAAAAAAAAAAAAAAAAAAAAAAAAAAAAAAAATCACCAGATGACTGCGAAGAAACAATAGAAAACTAGAAAAATGTGTATATATTCGTAATTGTTATTTTCTTACAAAACTAATTAAGCAATCCAATTAAAAAAAAAAAAAAAAAAAAAAATTTTTTTTTTTTTTTTTTTAAGCAATAGAAAAGATTTCGAAAAACACTTACAGTCAAAAAATATTTCTCATTTTGTTTAACAATTTAATTTTCATTTTTACTATTATTATAAAGGATTTATCAATGTAATATAGTGTGTTTAATATGGGTATAAAAAATTTCTGCAAGTTGCTTGAACCACTCACGCAACCATCTTTTTATCCAGACAATTTCGACTCTGTACTTATAGATGCTCAAGGTTTACTGTATGTGGCTATTGATCATTGTTTGGAAACTGAAGAAGAAAACATTTTTCATGAAATTTCCAAGTCGGTGTGGAATCAACTGACAGAGTTGTTTGCTCAATTTTTATCTTATACATTCGATCCCATCACGTTTGTTATATCGTTTGATGGGGAAGGAGTCCCGATGAAATGGGCCACGCAAAGAAAACGCCGTAATAATTCTAAAGATTCCATTCCCAAAAAAACCTTTTACAGATACATTTTATTTGGCGAAAACAAACTGACCCATCGAGTACAAAATTATATAATTTATAAACTGAATGAAATTGAATATCCGATGTCGGTTATTTTGTGCGGATGCAATATTCCGGGGGAAGGCGAGCATAAAATATTTCAAATGGCAGAAAAACCAGAATGCAAATGCCAAACTCCAATCGTAGTAAGCGTGGATCAAGACGTATTCATATTGTCTTTTATGCGTTTGAACAGGTACCAAACGATACAAATTTATCGTTATAATAAATTTTATAATATAACTCAATTTGTTTCGAATCAATTACCTTACCCGCTCTCGCGATTGATTGCCGTTTCCTTTTTGTTCGGAAATGATTTCATCCCCGCGCTGATAGGCATTACGGAAACCAACCCAACGAAAATTAACGATTATTTATCCTCTATCGACGAAGACGACGATCCCCCGACAATTATTTCGCAATTTATTGAAAAAATGGAAAAACACATTCAATTGTCAGTCGTGGAATTTGTTGACACAAAATTAGTCATTTGTTTTTGGATGACTTATCTATGGATTTCAGATTATTACACTGAACGTAGTTTTCCCCAACAATTTTTAGAAAACCAGATCTACGACGCGTTTGACAGGAATCAGCTACTGACTGGGTTGATGAACAAAAAATTTTCGAAAGAAATGTTTCGAGAGGCCACAGCAAATTACAAAGGTTTGGAAACGCAACCCATACCTGATGCAGCTCCACACGTTTTCATTGACTCACTCGTAAATCGTTTAAAGTCTTATTGGATAAAGTCAGGAAACCAACTCTATTATAGAATGAATATAAATAATTCAAAACATAAAGTAGTAAAATCGCGAAAATTCCAAATCCGAAATGGCGGAAAGATTCAAAAAAAGAAAAAAAGCGAAAAGAGCCAAAAATGGCGTCAGCGGCTCGCTCGTATTGCAGTCGACGGTCCAGTCGAACAAGTTGGTGAACTGGATCAGGTGCTAAAATTAAATTCAATTCGTTGTCGAAAACAATAATGGCTTCGTTCCAGTCGATTCTTTGAAATTCCGAACAATCTGCTGTTTCGGCATGAGGGTATTTTTTGTAAACGTCCAATTCCATCACATGTTTTAGGAGCTGAGCAGTGAAAATGACGTTTTCGGGATACGTCAGAGTAATTCGGGATTGGAGAAATTTGTCATTGTACGGTATCCAAGGCGACTGAAATAAAATTTCTCGGAGAGACATTCAGACTTGGTTGAAACAAAGGAAATGGACGATGCCAATAGCGATGATGTCCAACTACAATTTGCCAATAAAGCAACAGTATTGACAGAATATTTTGGCAAAGATGACGAGGGAAAACACTATGACATTTTTGATAAAACAACTTTAATTCCTGAAGGTTCAGATCAAAATATTAGCCAATATTACCAGTTTAAAATAAAAACTTTTGTTAATGAAAATGGATATTTACCACCGTTGCCCGATATTAATTCTCTCGCCCACGAATTAATTCAACGCAAACTCGAATTTGTTAAAAAAAATATTAATATAGATGATAAAATGTTTCTGAACCCGTTTAAACCAACTGAAACATTAACTTATGCAAATAATCCAGAGAGAGAAATTCCTGAATTTATTAGAAATATGGTAGATGAGATGATAAAAGATCTAGCAAATAAAGGGATAATAGACGTTAGTCCAGTACCAATTCAATTTCCCCCAAATTTCGTTTTCCCTGGTCCCCTTCAATCAGAGACGATAACTAGTTCAAACTTAAATAATTTAGATAATAAAACAGAAGATCCACAAAACTTTTCCGATTTACCTCCACAAATCGACAGTAACAAATTTCTTCCTTCTTTTCTAAAAGCAGGAGATGCTACCAATCCCAATACACGTTTAGCTTATTATTATTTGAAAATGAGAGATTATTCGCGTACTTTGAGGAGATTAATGGGTCTTGTAAGATTTTATCAAGGAAATGAAAAAGAACATACGTTTGTAAACATGAAAGCAGAGACAACAGAACTAAATCATATTTATTCTACAATGCATGGAAAAAATGGAGATGAAAAAGATCGTTTAAAAAGATGCATGAATATTGAAGAGATACAAACATACAAAAGAATTAAGAAAAGTAATGTGTAAAAAAAAAAAAAAAAAAAAAAAAAAAAAATTTTTTTTTTTTTTTTTTTTTTTTTTTTACAATATTGGTCAAGTTTTGGTCAAATTAAATTTTTATAATAACGTTTCTGCTAGTAAGTTTTAAATGTTCAAAAAAAAAAAAAAAAAAAAAATTTTTTTTTTTTTTTTTTTTTTTTTTTTTTTTATAAAGCTTTGTACGCCTTTTCTTTAAAAAATTAATTTCAAATTTTTAAGATATTGCGCAAAAATTTTCCCCAGATTCTGCTTGAGATTTTGCAACACGAGCTTCGTTTATAAACTGAACTATTCTCTCATTCATATAAAATTTAACATGATTATCCGTTAAATTAACAGGTTCTTTGGTATCCTCAGACGCGATTAAATTATAACAAATATTATGTTTGGATAAAGTCATCGCCAACCGTACTGTGCTAACATCCACTTCAAATGTGTTTGGTTCGGCTTCCGTAAATACTTTTAACCATTCTTTAACGAGATAGGGTAATTGAATATTTTTTGGAAACGGATGCATGTTTCCGGCCCTTGTCAAACACCAAGTTTCCAGATGGATTCCTTTTAAATAAACTCGTCTTAATGAGAAATCTTCATTGTATTTGAAGCTATCGAGGATTTGAATTTTTGAGTCCATTTCAATGTCCTCGGCGGATGCCACAGACAAAAGGTATTCGGTGTTTAACGCAAAACTGTTTGTTGGTCGGCCTTCCAGCAGCGGTTCACTCAAACAAAAAAATGCGTCTCGATAAACCAATCCGATAACAACCGAGTCCAAAACCACTTTTTTCATGTTGATATCAGTTAATAACGTGTAAAAGACAAACGAGATGGGTGTCCAAATGGTAGCCGGAACATGATTGTATTCCACGTATCGATCGTATGGATTCAAAACACAAACAACGCGATTAGGATAATTTCCGTTCACGCTCAACGCAACAAATTTTTTATCCTCGTTTTGAGTTTTGGATTGCCTGGAACCTTCGAAAGTCAGTTCAAAGGGCCATTCGATAACTAAACCTAAAAAGTTAAAATCTAAATTGCTCGCATCACTGACTTGGCGCGAAATATTTTTGTAATAGGAAATTAACAGGTCTTGAATAAACAATTCTGGTTTTCTTAAACTCAGGTCACGTTGAATTAATCCCATGGAAATAACACTCGAATCCGAAAAACTAAATTCTGGAACGGGTTTGAAATCTATAAATTTTGGAACAGTAATCGTGTTCCTCGTTAGAAAAGGTATGGTTAAAACTTCCCGACGAGATTGCCATTCCGAAGCCACCTTTACCACGTTGTCGATCGACTCGTCAGATAAAAAACAGATTCGATAAAATGGCGTAGCTTCGCACTTGTCAAAATAATAGCCTCCTGGATATGGCAAATCATGATTGTCCAAATACATTATTGTATTTTTATAAAAATAAACGTTTTCAAATGACGGTCGTATTGTTCCCTGTAAATATTGGCTTACTATCTGAGGATTTGTCACAAAGTATGGAGTCGCGTATAGACGGAGCACGCTATCAGGTTTTACATCTACGCCGATGGGATAAATCATGCGTTCTTTTCCTAGGCAAATTGTCCACAAGTATTGGCTGTTTGAAATGACAGATGCTGTGACATCAGATTTAAAGAAAGATTTCAAAGCCTGTAACAGCGGTTTGTCTGAATCGATAGTTATTTTTTCAGAGGGATACATTCGAGAAATTGTCCAAGTTTCGTAGGGCGAATTTCCCAAATCGAATACGATGATGTCATTTCGGACTACTGAAATGGAACATTTGTGAAATTTACCGTAAAGCGATCCATAGGTATTAAAATTCATAATCTTATCCTTGTTTAAAAATATTTTTTAATCATTTTAATATGTGAGGAAATGAAATAATGACGTTACCTCATTTACATATTATAAACTCGTTTTTTTAAATATTAAATGTGTTGTTATAAAAAAAAAAAAAAAAAAAAAAAAAAATTTTTTTTTTTTTTTTTTTTTTTTATCAACAACATGGTTAATTGTAAATTAATATGGTTTATAATACAACATTATAAAAAATAAACAACATGTCCAAATATGGATCCATTCCAAAAATAGCAACGTGCAACAAATCATTATGAAAATTATGCATTTGAATAATGTTTTGTTCCAATCTTCCTTTTCATTCCAAACAAACTGGATTAATGGGTTTTGTTTTGGTTTTTGCTGTTTATGATATTCATTTTCCGGTATGGTTTCCAACGCTTTTAGATACTCTTCCACTTTAGATGCCATAAAGGCCAGCTGATTTTCAATGTCTTCGTTGTCTGCCAATATTTCATGTTCCCAAATGTACACAGGTGTCAACTCGGAGCGAATAGGTCCGTCCTGAAAATAGGTGTAATCCAATTCATTGTCGATTGCTTCCAATTTTTCTTTGTCGATGACTTTTAAATAATCGAACGGATCTATAGCATCCAAAATACCAACAACCAAATCATATATTGCGTACACGGCTGTAACGACTCCCGCAGCGGATCCTAGTGCTTTCAAAGATAACGTACCGATTTGCTTCATGCTTACAACAACTGAATTTTTGAGGACGAGTTTAGTTGCTAGTTTGTCAATGCTTCTGGCTAAGAGTTTTGGCGCTCTGCGTTTCAAAAAATTTTCAATTGTATATTTTGAATAGTCTATTCCTAAATCCTTGACCAAATCTGAAGCAAAATTACCAAGATTTTCGATCGCGGAATCCTCAATCGAAACAGAACGCCTTTTCCGCTTTCGGGTAGTTTGATAATTCATGTAATTAGGTATAGGAGGCGGTTGATCTTGCAAGGGTTGCACGTTACCTGTTTTGGCGGCTCGAATGACAGTTTTTCCGAATAAAAATTCGCCAAACTTTTGTCCGCCTGACACCACGCAATCCCCATCCACGAAATCCAAACCGTATGCGTCACAGTATCTTTTATTAATTTTCAACTCGCCATCAACAATATCCAATCCTCCATGAAAAACGTGTCTCGAAGCTCTCTGGAAAAGTTTTTCGGGCATGGAAGCCAAAACTTTTTTCAAAGGGTTCGCGATTACGCAACGGCCATCGGGCAACCATTCCGTGTTGATTGAATGTTCCTTGCAAGATTTTTGACAAGCCAACTCGTAATTATCTCCTATTCTGACCCATTGTAAAGGGTCGTTTTTCTCACATGCTTCCCAGTTTTTCTTAAACGGAAAACAACCTAATCTCTTACAGCTGATTTCATCAAATTGAGTTTTCACCACCACGATGCATTTGTCAGTGATGGATGGGGGAATGAAATAATCTTTATCAGTGGCCGGTCGTGTTTCTAATACGGCATTTTCGAAATAATGGGGAAATTTTCTTTTGTATTCCTCCATCAAGTAACATTTGGTGGCTTCGGTGGCGTATCGAAGTGCATGTACATTTATCGGATTATTCATGGGCTTGGTTTTGTGGAGAGCGGACAATTTTATTAATAAATAAACTCGGGTAAAACAATTACAGTCCAAAAATTATTGTCGAGTGTCGAAAAAAAAAAAAAAAAAAAAAAAATTTTTTTTTTTTTTTTTTTTTTTTTTTTTTTTTGACATCTCCGAACTAGCCACGCTACATATGTTTCTTTTAGCGTCCGGTAAAGCATGAATTTTTTTTCACACAAGTTCCAGTTTTTCCTTAAACGGCTCGAGTCCTTCTTCGAATGCTGGGTTTAAAAATTCTCTTCGCACGTTCTCGGGCATGATGAACGAGGCGTAAACCATGATCAAAATTGTAAAGTTTACAACGTATAGTTATAAATGTTCCTTGAAAATTCCAAGAATCGATGAAAACTTTGACGGCAATGTGACCACGGTGAAACAATCGAAAGTAAGAAACGATATAAAAAGCCAACAATCGCGAATTGAAAGCTAAAGCGGGATTTCTAACTTGAATTTGAAAATGAAAAAATGCCATTTTACTTTTTGATATTTTTTTTTTTTTACATTAAACCAGAAGTGAGAATTTAATATTAAAAATTTGAGAGATAAAGATTTTTATAAATTTCTATTTTACAATTTTAATGTTTCCACTAAAATGACAAATATTACATTAATCATTTTTGCTTAAAATTAAGAAGATGAAACATTCTACTTATAAAAAATTATATCAAGCTCATTTAGGGGTTATAGACGAAAAAAGTTTATTGGAGTCTCGAAACCAAGAGTCGGATCCATTTTATCAAAATCTTATCGATCTGATCGTTACAAACAATGCTCCTGTGGTTCAATGGGATGTAAAACCATTTACCTCAGAGTTTCTATCAGGGTCTCCGCGTCAAAAGTTAGATGAAACTTTTTTCGCTTTCATTTTGCGCGTGGTTGCCATCATCAAAGAAGAAAGTTATGTTCGCACATATCAAAAACCTGAATCCCATAATATAGTGATGGCCTGGATTTCAATTTTGCGTAGCATTATGTATGCCAGTTTAGCTTTGCTCTATAACGTCCATTGGACTCCTGAAACGATTTTCACCCATCTTGAACCCGCAATCACAAAAATGATCAGCAAAGGTGAGAGTTCGGCTCTTCGTCAACTCATGACTGATTTAGGTATAACTCTAGCCCAAAAAGAACTTTACCTCGCTGAACGGTCGTTTGAGAAATTAAATTTTTTACAAGTTTTACAGTTTGGTTCCTTTTACTGGCGTTTTTTACACTGGATGGCTGAAGCTGTTGACTTGAGAGGTGAAGAAATGGCACCGTATAAAAAACAATGGAGGGAATTATTAAAAGGACCACTTTATCGAACGGTTCGGTGTCAGATTTGTATGGTTCATTTTTCAAACATGTTAAAAGAATTCGAAACGCAACTCATGGACGGTAAATTATCCCAGTTGTTTTTTACATTGCACAATCGAACTCACGCCATGAGGCGGGAAACCAACAAGTTTTTACAAGAGCCCGATTACACAGAAGATCAATACAAATTAGATTCTGAATTTATGCGCCAAGCTTTATCGACATAATACGAAGACTTTCTAGTTTTAGATTTTCGAATCGTGTTGATCCGCATTTTCGAAAACATGGATGGAGTCACGGCTACGCGATTTTCGAATGCCAAGGCGCAAACATCTCCGACAAATATGGGACACGAATTCCACCAAACTAAAGACACATCGTTTCCCAAACTTTCAGAGATGCAATCATTTTCATATCCTCGAATGACAGCATCGTTCAATATACCTCCATATGACCCGAGATAAATTTGCGGGTTGACCAAAACGAAATTTGGAGCAGGATTTTTTTGCGTAGGACTGAGGGTAAAAGTAGTCACGTCTGATTTTTGAAAACGATCAATTAATTCTTTTACAGATTGGTAAGGGATATAAATGTATGACATGGTTTATGATGTTGATTTATTATTTGTGCAATTTTATAAGATTAAAAAATCTTATTTAAAAAAAAAAAAAAAAAATTTTTTTTTTTTTTTTTTTTTTTTTTTTTTTTTTAAATAAGATTTTTTAATTTTATAAAAAAATTGTATTTTCAGATAATAATCCTTTTCTTGAAATTTATAAAATTCGTAAGTATTATCAAAATAGGTTTGAATGTTTTTATCACCAACAGAATAACCCAATTTTGCCAATTGTTTTGTTAGAGAATGGAAAAGTTCATAACGGTCATTTGAATGTCTTCTAAGATTGTAACGTTTCACTGTATACTTCACATCTTTTTGGTTACTTTCTACTTCACATGTAGCTATTCTTACATTACTATGCTTTAAATCTTTTTCACCAAACTCGTGTATATCAAAAATTACTGTTCCTCTTGACGTTTGAATTTCCATGATGAGAGGTAGCCGAAATATCAACTGGATTTATCTATTAGTGTATGTATTTATATATTTATTAAAAAAAAAAAAAAAAAAAAAATAAATAAATTTTTTTTTTTTTTTTTTTTTTTTTTTTAATTAAAAGTGAAAATTTAAAACTCTTTTAATATAAAAAAATTGAGTTTGTAGATAATGTCATCATTTCTAAAAATAGATATTTGTTAAGCAATTTTAAATCAGCATTTTATTTACAAGTGCATCTACAAATTCTGTAGGATCTGAAGAATCCCTTTGAATCCATTCTCTAAAAATTAACTCCCTATTGGTTGTCGGACAAATTAAAGTTTGTTTTAAAAATGAATTTTCAGTCATACAATCTACTCTTCCCGTAAAATTTTCGTTTTCCACTCTCGATTTCTCCCTTCTACATGGCGAAGTTTTGTCGTTCGAATCCAAATGAAAATACGGACCGCATACGCAATGTTTTCCGTTCCAACCCATGAATGGGAGGGGATTCGGAATGTCGCGTAAACAATAATCTGCCAAACACATAAAAGGAAAAATGGAAATCATGGGTGTTCCGTCTAAAGATTTCGATCCGCAATTGCATCGATATCGAAGATTTTGCCCCAGAGGTTCATAATAATCGTCAATATTATCCCCGGCCTCTTCATTTTTTAGATAATCCCACAAGACATTCAAATCATCATTTTCGGCTTCTTCGTTTTTACAGGCTTTTTTCTTATCCCCTTTAAACACAACTTGGTTCAGAGGCAAGCATGACCATCCTGCCAGGGAAAACACATGATAATTTGCTTTTAAATTACATTTGTCTACTCCTTTTGGCAAACAATATGTACCTGGGGTTAATTTTTTATTCATGACATATATGCGTTCGTCGTGATTCGTAATGTGAGAAAGGACAAATTCATTTCCGTTACTGCAAAATTTGTTACAGTCGCACGGTTCACCGGAAGGGCATTTGAAACCTTGCAGAGGACAAATGGATTTGGAAATGGGGTTTACGACTCTTTCGAACAAGTTAATTAATCGATCTTTATCCGTGAGATTAGGTTTGTAATATAAATTAATCATAGTAACAAAAATTATCATGAATAAAATCAAAGAAATGTATTTATTCTTTGGCATTCTGTGCTTGATGCTCTTGGCTTTTAACTTGGAACTAGTACCAGGTCGACCCTGGCATGGGCATTACATTTTGATATGGAAATGGAACGAATTTACACTCTTACGGATTTTTCCTCAAGACATATTTGTTTTGGTTGATAAAGATTTGATTTACAGATACGAGATGACTTCTTCGAAAAACACATATATTCCAGCCATTTGTCTAAATACAAAGGTGGAACGGGATATTTTACACTATCGGTACCTGTTGGAATGGATTAAAGAACCGCCGGTGTTGAAATCTTACCCTCCGGATTTGTCTGATGATGTGGAAATTTTGAATTACGTGTCAAAGAGTTTGACATGATGGTACAAAAGCTTTTATAGGATGCCGTAGTATAAATTTTTATATGCGGATGTCTCTCTCGTAATTCGTTTATAATTTTATCTTGCTGAAACCACATTTTGTATACGCAAACGAGACGGATATCTGTCAGTTCCAAATACAGATGAAAAAATTCCAAACCAATTTTACAAGACTCGTCTGTATGTTCTAATTTGATTCGAAAAGGATAATATGGAAAGATGGATGTGAAACGAGGCAATCTGGGAAGTTTTGAATTGTTAAAAGGAACGAGAATAACACCCTTTGCCCCAAAAACCAAACGAGATAAAACTGGTACAGGTGGATCAAATGCAACGAAATGTGGTACTTTGGAAAAACTCTGAACTACGTCAATCCAACGCTGAATAAAAAAACGAGTTTCATCCATTTTGTTGTATCGACGAAATAGCCTAAAATAATGTTCAGCAATTTGAACTTGCAAACGATCGTCTTGAAATGAAAATTGAAATTGTTCCATTTTTGTGTAAATGTACGCGACTAAATATTGCCATTTAAATAAAGAAATTTACATCTAAAAAAAAAAAAAAAAAAAAAAAAAAAAAAAAAAAAAAAAAAAAAAAAAAATTTTTTTTTTTTTTTTTTTTTTTTTTTTTTTTTTTTTTTTTTAATAATGCCCACCTCTTAATCTTAACACTAGATGTAAAGTACTTTCTTTTTGTACATTATAATCAGATAATGTTCTTGAATCTTCCATTTGTTTTCCAGAAAAAATTAATCGTTGTTGTTCGGGAGGTATGCCCTCTTTATCCTGTATTTTATTTTTAACTACCTCCACAGTATCACTGGGCTCAACTTCCAAAGTTATGGACTTTCCGGTTAAAGTTTTTACAAATATTTGCATCGTTATATTTTATATCTTTATTTATATTATTTTATCTGTAAACCGATTAAAAATATTTCTATTAACATGAAGAATATCCTTCTTCGTCATCACTCAAAGAAATGTTTGAAATATCCGCCACTAAATCATTTACAATATCAACCTCAAATAAAATGCCGGTCGTACAAATCTTTTTACTTCTTCCAACTCTTTTCTTTGTTGCGAAATGATCATTTATAGTAAATGTATATTTTATAGCCGGTTCCACCAACAATGCTATACGTTTGTTTGTAGCATGATAATGTAAAAGTTCGGCATGAACGAATCGTTTCCAACGTAGGTTATTCAAAACGCAATCGGCCAATATAAATGAATCTTTCGATTTCCAATAAGTCATGTTCAACAGTAAGCAAAATATTCTTTTCTGACTGATAAACAATTTTTCGAAATCGACCCAATGACAATCTTCAACATCCATTACCCAGTTGGATGCTTCTCTCACAGAAACATCGGCCCTACTGTACGTAAATTCAATGTGTTCCTGATTTTTGTCTGGATATTTCTTCAAAAACTTTACCGCGGGACAAGAAACAGATTTATACTCACTTAAAGTTTTAACTCTGCGGTAAATTGAGAATTTTTTAGGATCCCTGCATAAGTAATTGGCTTCTAATATCGTTTCAACCCAAAGTTGCCAACCTGTTCTGATTTTTTCCTCTTTTGTGTTTAAAAGTTCATAAAAATTATTTTTCCAAATTTGATTCAGTATTTTATCAGTCATAAACTCAACAAGACCATTAATTTTCTTCTGGAAACCTTTTGTTATAGGTTTGGGATCATCAAAGGTTTCGTATATATATCTTTTTTTGGACAAGATGAGGAAATGTTTTATGCGTTGTTCATATTTCAACTCTACGTTCGGTATATTTAAAAATGCATTAATTTGATTGCAATTTTCGACGGGCCATTTATGAACCATTAAGCTGTCCGTGTCAGCGTAACAAACATCGTAACCCAGTTTTTTCAAATAATGATAGGATCCCAATAACTGATAACGTGCAAGAGTCACAATTGTCATGGCTACGGGTAAATAGGTTAGAGGCGAATCCTTGGCGGCCATGACTCCGTAAAGAGAATTGATCAAGATTTTTATACCCAACTGGACATTGTAATGATAAATTTCTTTGGTTCGTTTCCACTCTTCCTGATGATGCTTCCGCATTTTAAGAAAATGGTCCACGATTTTTGGTAAAAATGCTTCCGTGTGCGGGTTAATAACAATGGCTATTTCATCCGAAGCGGGATCAAATTTCGGATAGGAAAATGTGGACATTTCCACATTTTTTTCAAAATCGTCATCGGAATGTTGTCGGTACGGAATACAAACCATCTGTTTTGCTATTTCGTTGGATAACCATTCTTCCCGAGTCATGATTGTACATGTACCATAACACAAATTGCTGCTTCGTAACGCATTTGGATACATGCTTGAAAAATCCATGACCGAGACGTCTTCTTTTATTTGTTCAGGAGTACAAAAATTTAACGCACCTTGATAAGTTTTTCCTTGGAAAAACTTTTCGTACTCTGATGATGTTTCGAAAAAAGTTGGATTGATAAAATAACCTAGACGCGTTCCATAAGTCTTAAACAATTCCAACAAGTAACGCGAATTTCCCAAATATAAGACTTGCGTGGCATCCAAAGCGGTGAAATTGGCACGTTCGACCAAAAAAGACAGTACATGTTCCTGTACAAACAACCTGTACACAAGTTCTGAATCTTTTAAACAATAGTCCAAGTAGGTGCGAAACGTTCCAAATTCAGAAGATTTTGATACCGTTTCAGGTTTCAATAAATTGAAGCACTTTTCAACATCTCGTTCATCCATCAGATTGCTGGCTAAAGAAGGATTTCGATACCAACTCCATATTCCCGTGGATTTGACTTGGATTTTGGTTTTTTTCAACTTTACCCGAGCCACGTCATCCAACTTGAAACTTGGTAAATCGTAGCCTGAAAATGTTTTGATATAGGTGTAGAGATCCAGAACCGTTTTATTTTTGTATGTGACCACCAAATCTGAACCCACTTTACTGGACGTGTAATGGGAAAGCACTTTGTATAGATTAAGCCAACAAAGCCTTGCAAAAATACACGGGAAATCAAACGCGTTGATGTTGTAACCAGTTATAATTTGAACATTGTCCAACAAAGCATGAAACTTTACCAACATTTCTGATTCAGTTTCAAATGCGTGTTCGTAATCGGGTAAAGGTTTTCCACCTTCTGGAAGCAAATAGAGCAACCATTTTTGAATTCCTTGACGCCTGTTCCATTTGTAAATACTCATCATGACAATTCTGTCTGATTTGTGATGACCTATCGGAATGTGGTTACCGACTAAAGGTACAGATTCAATATCAAACGCAGCCACGGTCCAGTCTGGTTCGACTCTGAAACTGGATACCATCCTTAAAGAATCTGTCAAATTTTGAGAATCGTTTATAAACTCGTACCATTTGTAATAAAACGAATACGTCTGGTATTTTGAACACAAGTCAATATAAATTCGTACCAACCAGTCGTCTGGATCGAAATATCCAACTTTGTATTTGTGGAATAATTGCCCAACATCTTTATGAGGAGCCGTTGTATATAATTTGTAAAAGGGTTTTGATCGATAATCCAACTTGTTTTTAGCTAACCTGTCTTGAAAATATGGTAAAATTTTTTTAGCGTTTCCAATTTCTTGATATAAAACATTATTGCGAGGAAAAAATTCCTTTAGGGCGCCAACGACCTTGTCAATGTTGTTTGTGCATACACCGATCCAATCTTCGTAATATTTATTTTTTTTTACGTAATTTCCTTCTTGATCAAGAAACGTAATTTCTATCTCTATTATAGAATTGTGGCGCTTAAGAAGTCTCCAAAGAATAGAAAAGTACATGATTAAAAAACAGGTTGAATAAATGCACTTTAATATAACATTCTAATTAAAAAAAAAAAAAAAAAAAAAATTTTTTTTTTTTTTTTGAACATTTAAAACTTACTAACAGAAACGCAATCATGTTATTATAAAAATTTAACTTGATCAATATTAAAAAAAAAAAAAAAAAAAAAAAAAAAAATTTTTTTTTTTTTTTTTTTTTTTTTTTTTTTTTTTTTTTTGAACATTTAAAACTTACTAACAGAAACGCAATCATGTTATTATAAAAATTTAACTTGATCAATATTAAAAAAAAAAAAAAAAAAAAAAAAATTTTTTTTTTTTTTTTTTTTTTTTTTTTTTTTTTTTTTTTTTTTAGTTGTTGAGTCTCCGATATTTTTACAAGTTCTAATCTCTTTATAATATCTATTTTTAGAATTGACGCCATTTACAAACTCGAAATTTTTAATATTAATTAATTTAAAATTTTTCACATCCGGTTTGCTGAGGAACAAAAATTGAAAATATAAATTCTATTTTTACAATCATGACGTCATTCACAAACTCGAATTTTTTTAATATTAATTAGTTTCAGATTTTTCACCTCCAGTTTGCTGATATACACAAGTTTATGCATCCATTTCTCTGAGAGTATCTTCTATGTTCTGAAACTTAGCATCTTTATAATCTTTTATAACTTTCTCAAATTTATATCATTTATTGATGAATGAGAAACAGAATATCCACAATGTTCAACACCAGGATTTTGACTTGGAATAATTGATATGCTAAATGTATAGACTAGAGTTTATGCATCCATTTCTCTGAGAGTATCTTCTATGTTCTGAAACTTAGCATCTTTATAATCTTTTATAACTTTCTCAAATTTATATCATGTACTGATGGATGAGGATCCACAATGTTCAACATCAGGATTTTGACTTGGAATAATTGATATGTTAAATGTATATACACAAGTTTTTGCATCCATATCTCTGAGAGTATCTTCTATGTTCTGAAACTTAGCTTCTTTATAATCTTTCACAGCTTTCTGAAAAGGTTTTTTTATGTGGTTACGTAAAAGTTGTAAATCTTCTAATCCTTATAGACTAGATCCCGTATGAAAAATAGCTTAATATCATTATGCTTGCTTTTATAATATTCGATCGGAAATTCATAACGGCCTGTTATAAAAAATCAATTTTACAAAACTTATAAGATTATGTTTAGTTGATAAAAATACTATGTAATAAATAAGTTTTTAACAAGCCCTTTCAAACAGGGTTTCTAGCACATATTTGAAAAACAAAGATTGATTGACTTGCAATAGGTACGTATTTAATAAGTCTTTTCAAACAGGCTTTGTAATACATGATTCAAAAACGAGTTTTAGAAAAGAAGGAGTAAACGCCTTGCAACGGGCAAGTATGTATCAAATCCTTTCAAACAGGATTCGGAAACGAGTGGGAGAAAACAAGAAGTAAATGCCTTGAAACATGTAAGTATGTCCTTTCAAACAGGATTTTTAGCATATGATTCAAAAAAACTAGTTGGAGAAAACCATTATATTCCATCGCCGTAAGTGGGGACCCTCCAAGTGGGGGTGGATTGGGGTATGGAGATTTTTTTTTTTTTTTTTTTTTTTTTTCTTTTTTTCAGCGAACCGGAAGTTAAAAATCTGAAGCTAATTAATATTCAAAAATTCGAGTTTGTAACTAACGTCATGATTCTAAAAATAGATTTTACAATTTCAATTTTTGTTTCTTAGCAAACCGGAAATGAAAAATCTGAAACTAATTAATATTCAAAAAATCGAGTTTGTAAATGACGTCATGATTCCAAAAATAGATATTATAAAGAGATTGAAACTTGTAAAAAAATAATCTGAGACTCAACAATTTAAAAATATTTGCTTAAAAAAAAAAAAAAAAAAAAATTTTTTTTTTTTTTTTTTTTTTTTTTTTTTTTTTTTTTTTTTTTTTTTTTTAATGTTTGGCTCGTATGATTTTCCCACAGCTTTTACATTTTTTATACAAGCTTGGCATTTCATCTATTGCTCTATCTTGCTTTAGAAAAGAAATATATTCGGGAGCTTCACAACATTGTCTGTCACGAGTATATTTTGTAAGCCATTCTTTACATTCTGATTCGGTAAATAACTGTATCATTTTCAACAAAGGTTCTGACCAAGAAAAGATGATTCAAGCTTTCTTCTTGTGTTTACTGTTAATCTATTATTGGTATTTTTACGCATCACCTCTTTTTCAACACATCGCAAAGCCGCATGCTGGATCCCCTTCCGATCCCCCAAAGCGCCAATTCCAATTTGATTCGAAACAGCCTAATCATTTTCGATTTTTAGTCGATGGAAAGCCTGTTTGGGAACACATGTTACCTGTCGATACTTTTACGTTTCATCGAGATAAAGTTGTTCAAAAAGATCCGTGCTACGGATATCCAAACCATGCTGTCGTACCGGCAAAAGGAAAAGTTCTTTACGATTATTTGAAATCAAACTCGGACACTAAAAACATTTTGAATTTTAAGGAAAACAGTTCTTTTACAGTTCAGGAAGGAAACGTGTTTTATTTTAAGTGTATGCAGAATCACGTGGATAGACTCCAAATGTGTCCTTCTGGTACCATACTCACAGGAAACCGGTGTCAAGCTATTGATTCTTGTACGGGAAAAAAGGATGGAACCGTGCTTCCTGATCGAATTTCTTCTCGTTATATTGTTTGCATGAATGGGAAAGAAATGATTAAAAAATGTCCCCCGCAAATGGTTTTCCACCACAATCGGTGCGAGTCCATGGATGATCTCAATCATTATTGCCAATACTTTTCTGCACCTCTTCAGTTGGACGACGAAACGCGACTCGAATGTCGAGATGGTAAACCATTCTACATCACGTGTAAGTCTGGGACAAAATTTATCGACAATGATTATTGCGAACCTGCAAATTGCATTGGATTACCTGACGGAACAAACTTACCACTCCCTGAACGGAAAACGGACCTTTTTAAATTTTCACCGGGTTACATGACTTGTCGAAAAAACAAAATTCACGAAATTGTGGAATGCTCGCAAAATTGGGACGAAAGCTTGAGCAAAGGCGAAAATTTGTTGTCTTTACCCATGGTTTTCGACCCCCAAAGCAACCAGTGTTCTGTCCCCACGTTTTGCGAAAATGTTTTCTCAGATGACCCAGATGTAATTGTACCCGTTTACGAATTTACCAGACACGTGAAAAATTGGAAATTTTCTGAGATTTTTGATCGTGCCGCAGGTTTCGTATACGAAAATAAAACTCGAAAGCGCAAGCTTCTTTCACCGGACAAGCGGATTTCCAAACGTTTCAAAGAAGAATCTGCTTGCGGACCTGAAATGCCCGAAAAATTGCCCATATTTAACAATTCTAAAAGTTTTTACGATTGTACTGGGGGAAGAATCGAAACATGTCCCCCGCAGACATTTTTCAATGGTTCCGCTTGCATTCCGGAACCGGTCGACGCCTTTAAATTAAACGACTTACCACTTTTCAAATTCGACTCTTTGAATCTCGAATCTTGGATCAAACCGTTTGATTATTCAAAAACTCCCTTAATTTCTTGCCAAGAACCCGAATCTACTTTAATCGAACTGTACAACATTTGCTCTCATCCTGACTGTTCGAAATACGCATTCGTGTCTCAGATTCCAGACATGGCCATTCTGTTACCTCGCGAGCAACAAGCCAAATGCAAATTTTATGAAAACGAGCGACTCTTAAAGAAGGAATCTGTGGATTTCGACTACCATTTTTGGAGTCAAAAAATATCGAATGACGAAAAAGAAAAGCCTTGTCAAGTGGGTCAAAAGCTTCAAACGGGGAATTTTATTTGGGACAGTACAGTATATGCCACTTGTAACCTGGATCAGCCATTTGTTTTTTGTCCCTCCACGCACAGCCAGCGTATCCTTTCTGTACCTGGTGGTTACTTTGCCTGCGAGCCCCCGAGTACAAAATCATATGTTTTTAATATAGCGGATTGGACCCTTTTCGAAACCAACGAAATCAAACACATTTGGCCAGCATATTGGAACATCAACGATACCAAATTCCAATACATTCGAAGATCCAAAGCCAAAAAACAGGAAATTTTAACCTTGGCTGGTTTGGACATCAAGTTGGGTGAAAGGCTCAATTTGCTCGCTAGTCAACCAGTCAGGTTAGAACCGAGGTACAGGGTCACGTATCCGCCCAACGTGGCATTCGAATATGACGATCGAAACAGTAAGAATGTGCAAACATCAACGCCGAATCACGGATTTATGGTCAAATTGAAAAATTTCACGAGCAAACCGTTGAATTTTGCTACGCATAGACCCATTGTTTTTGTTGAATCGTTTGATCATTTACTGTACGTTTAAGCAAGTGTTTTGTAAAAAGAATATGGACGACCGTTCTTTGGCTAATGGAGTTTTATTTTATTCTTCTTTGTACGTAAACTGTGTTCTTTTAGCGATCGGCGTAATGACTGGTCGTTGGATTTTCATGCTTTTGATCTTGTTGACGATTGGATTAACAACTTATATGATGTACGTTGCCTCACATAACGCAGATCATTTAAAAAATATCGGTAGCTGGGCGGAAAACAATTTTTCTAAATATCTTAATCAGTTGAAGCAATTGTTTTAACAAGAAAAGCTCGAACTTTTCTTTCTACCACATAAATATTGAATCGACCTATTGAAAAAAAAAAAAAAAAAAAAAAAAAAAAAATTTTTTTTTTTTTTTTGTTAAGAAATATATTTAAGGATTTAAATTTCTTAAAGGTACATTATAAAATACTTTGCTCTATAAATATGTATAAAAATATTTGAAAAAAAAAAAAAAAAATTTTTTTTTTTTTTTTTTTTTTTTTTTTTTACCTATTTGTATACGATCAAAATTTTATTTCTTTCTGATTTCATATTTCTTAAAGTTTTTATTTTAAACTTGTAATTTAGACATAAAATAGATAAATATTCAATATGCATAGCAGAATAGCAACGTTCTCTCAATTTATGTTTCTTTATTGGAACATAATAAGCTTTAAATATTCTATTATATAAATAATCAGATAACAATACTTTATACATGCGTTTTGATAAAACACAACAAGGTACTAAATATAATATTGAAGATTCAGAAGCATATTTAATAAATGTTTTAACAATTCTGATAGATAAATTTCTACAAGCATGTATGCCTATCCATACATTAAATATTGGTGATATTGATTCAAATATTTCATCATATATGTCACATTGTATAAAATCACATATATTCATTTTATTTAGTAGATTTATACCCATATATCTATTTAAATCAAGACAAGTTATTTTACAATTTAAAAGATGTATACCACATGCATTTCCTGAACATATATTAAGTATTTTTTTGTTTTTATTATCTATAATATCAAATACAGATAATGTTTCCGAATACTCTTTTTCTAAAATTTTTTGAGGAAAATGATGTTTAATAAATGTATTTATTAAAAATTTTATAGTAATATTTACAGAATCGTTTAATACAGTTAAACTATGTAATATAAAAGTTCTCAGACAATAATTGTCTAATTTAAATGACTTGTGTTTCAAATCAAAGCCCATATATTCTCTTAAAAAATTTTCAAAAAACATCTTTACATGACATTCTTCATATTCCTTAGACATGTAAAAAAAATTATAAGATTTTTTACTATGGGGTGCATATTATATAGATTTGTTGTACCTACAATAAGATCATAAGTCTGACCTTGAAATATAATTTCTATTTTTGTATCACAATCTAATAAATTTTTTAACAATTTATCATATATAGCTGAAACTAACAAATCTTTAAATCCATTTCTTAATGAATCTATATTTTCTAGCATAGATATATAACTCAATGAACCTTCATTTTCTTGAATAGTTTGAAAAAAATCATAATACTCATTAATATCTCTATATATAATTAAATCCATTTTATACAATTTTAGAAAGAAACATGATTGAAATTTGTACTACATTTATATATATCTATATTAAAAAAAAAAAAAAAAAAAAAAAAAAAAAAAAAATTTTTTTTTTTTTTTTTTTTTTTTTTTTTTTTTTTTTAATATTCAAGGATTCGAATATTTACAATATTCAAATTAAATAAAAATATTTTTACGAAATCCATCCAGGTTTATTTTTAATTTGTTCGTAAATTAAATATTTACGCCATTCTTTCGGTTGAATATTATGATATAAAGTTTTCCATGTTATGTTTGCATACATCCTATATAATCTATGATTCCAACATACAAATAGCATAAACATCCATAAAATTATAACAAACATTATCTTACCTTTCAAGATGCATGTTAAATAAAGTATGTCAACTGGTAAATTGATTTCAACCAATGGAAGCACGAACAGGCGCAGGAAGCGTGAGGCTCCCTCACTTCAGCCGTCAAATAAAAATCCAAAATTAACGAAGCCAAACACTTCAAATCAGGCTAATAGTGAAAATAGAGATATAAATGTTTTACCAGCCAGAATGGAAATGGAGGTAGAGGAAATGAATAAAATTAACGAGCAGCCTATTAACTCGACAGTTGATGAAAATGATGAGAAATTTAATCACATACCCATTTTAAATGCAAAAGATGATAAAAACGCGGAAAATCTGAACAATAACGTTTCCAAGCCTGCAAATGATGATGTTAGCATGTCAACTGATGAATCCAACAAACCCTCAAATACATCTGTCGAACCCACAGATGAATCTAAAGAAATCGGGGACAATTCTGATGAAATTCCAAAGGAATCTAACGAAATAGGGGACAATTCTGATAAAATTCCAAATGAATCTAGTGAAATCGGGGACAATTCTGATAAAACCCCAGATGAATCTAGCGAAATCGGGGACAATTCTGATAAAACCCCAGATGAATCTAGCGAAATCGGGGACAATTCTGATGAAATTCCAGATGAATCCACTGACAATAATGAAATTCCATCCACTTTGGCAGAGAATGAATCCGTTAAAGGTGATGAATCAGACGGATATTTTGAGATGTATCTCAAAAAAGGCTATGCCACTCGAAATAACGGTAAAGAAGAATATTATGCAAAAAACTGCGATAAAGATGAATTTTATTTTACAGGTCCAACTGGAGAAGATATTTATGCAACAAAAATAATAGAAGTTGGTAATTCAAGTCAAACAGTCGAATATCCGGCGAAAAATAAAGATGGGAAATTTGATTACATTTACGAACGCGGAATTCCAAAGTATCCGGAAAATAAAACTACAGGTAATTTAATTTTTCCTAAAGATCCACAAACAAATGAGGAAATTTATCTCCAAAATTCAGATGGAAAAGTAATTGACTATCCCGCAAACAAATTCGGTCGCCAATTTTATCGCAAGGATGCGGATAACAATGACGTTCCTCTACCTAACAAGTCATATGCAGAAGAAGCGGATGGAAGCCAAATTTATCCAAAATTAAATAACGGAAATGAATACCATTTAACAAGAGATGATAATAAAACTGAATATGGAGCCTATAGGATTGTAAATGGAGAAAAAATTCATTACTATGCTAAAAAAATTAATGATGATGAAATTTATCCTCGAATATGGTTGTAAAAAAAAAAAAAAAAAAAAAAAAAAAAAAAATTTTTTTTTTTACATATTTTCCGTATCTTCTGAATCTTCATCTGAAAAATCTACATCCTCATTATCGTTTACTTCCTGATTCTTCTTTTTAAATAACTTTTCTAAATACTTTTCAGTCTTTACCATACATTGAACTAATAATTGATCTTTAGACAATTCTTCGTGAAAGAGTCGTTGTTTTTGCCCAACTATTTTTTCTAAATCATAATACACATATTCTTCAAAAGTATTTAATAATTGGTTCTCACGTATATTGTGTTTTTTATCACTTCTATATTCACTTGTTATTTTCTCCAATATTTCTAATTTTCGTATCATTTCCTGTTGAATTTCTACTATATTTGGTATTTCATTTACTAATTCATTAAATTTTAGTTTAAAATATGCTTTGTATATGGTAAAAAACAAAGTTTGAATTTCCGTAACCGACCAACTTTCACTCAATCTACACTTTTTTTCGAATCCTTCTTCGTCATTACGATTAACAAACACACATTTATGTTTATATTTTAATTCGTTCGTTAAATTTTCTAAAAATTGTTGTTTTGAATTGGATTTTAGTTTTAGTTTTTCTGACCAATCATCGTAAAAGTTATTAAATTGTGATAATTCCTTTTCTAGAGTTTCAATATGTTTCAAAATTTCCGTATAATAAGTCTCAAAATGTTTTTCAAACGTAAAATTTTCCTTTAAAAAGGTGTTTTTATCGGGTATTGGAATGTTTAATTTCGCATTTAGAGCACTAAAAGTAGAATCAATTGTGGATAAAATATCAATAAAGTTTACGTTCTTAATATTGAAATACACTTGTAATTTATTTGAAAGAGTAAAGTTTCCATAACAATTTATAATAAAGTCACTCTTCATTACGTCGTTATCAAATGTTTTATAGTTGAAATTTTTGGATACATTAAAAGTTTTTAACAATTTCTTACATCGCCTTTCTAATACTAAATATTTTTTATTTGCGGTTTTTCTTATCAACTTAGATTTACTACTTTTAATTTCGGTTACATCATCTTCAGGTACGGATAATTCAAGATTGTTTAACATTATAATCTTCCAGTTTTCAAAGTTAGCGTCATATGGATATTTTGTATGCAATTCCATAATAAAATTTATTGTGTCATGAATAAGTAATTTCATCCATTCTGATTTTTGAAAAATTTCGGAACCTACAAGCGTTGCAAAATTTGTCAAAAAATCAGTAACCTCGTTTAAAGAATCGTCAACATAGTTTGGATTTTTAAAGTTTTCAGATTTAAAAGAGAAAAAATTTGAAGCAAATTTAAACAGAATCTTACATCTTTTTCGAAATAAAGTTTTCCACTCATTGTTATTTTCAATCGGTGAATCCAGAAATAGATTCGAAGCCTCTTGCAAAATAGTTTCATGGTCGTTAAGTTTATCGAGTGAATCCTTATCTATTAAAGTATATTTTTCCATCCAGTCATCTTTTAAACTTGTATTAGTTTGAATCATTTCACTATAAACTGATTTAAAAAGTTCAAGAGCTTTTATTAAAAACGGACTCATTTCCTCAAATTTACTAAACCAATTTTCGTTTTTGGAAAATTCGGGGTTGAAATTAATGACAATACTCTTCAAAAATGTAAATACACTTATGATTTTTTCAGGAAAAGTTTCGACGGTTAAATCGCAATTAAATTGCTCGATCACAGTCTTATATTTTGTATAGTTTGTGAAAATTATTTCTAATTGCGGGATTAAGTTATCATCGTTTGTTAATGAAGCCAACTTTGCAATTTTTTCCAATTTGGCTGAATAATTCGGATTATGATTCAATATGTTTATTACTTGATTTGCGAAATTTTCAGGAGTCACGTCAACTAAATCGGCTTCTGTTTTCAATTTTTGACATTGTTCGTCCACCTGCATTATTATTTCATTTTGTTCATCAAATTCTCGAATAAAAGAATCATCTAAATCATCTATATTCTTATATTTTTCTCGTAATTGTTGAAGGATTAAACGGGTTTTTTCGCGATTTTTGTATAATTTGTAACCTTGTCTACGTTGTTTATAATTTTCTGATCGATTTAACGAGCTTTTACATTTGTCGATTTCATTCTTTAATTCCTCTATATAATTCTGGTTCGTTTGTTCACGTGATTTATATGTATTTAATTCAGCTTTAATATTTTGTAATTCAACAGATTTTTCATCCAAATTCCGTTCTAATTCTTTATTTTTTTCATTAGAAATTTCATTTAAAGATTTTTGCTGGCTCAAGTTTTGGTTTAAATCATTTATTTTATTTGATAATGTTTCAATAGTATCCATCAATGTTTTTTCTCTATCGTTTTCATTTTCTTTTTTCAGTTTTTCTACTTGAAGTTTGCAAATTTCAATTTGTTTTTCCAATTCCTCTTTTGATTGAATGCATTTTTCTTTTTCTTTTTCCAGAGTTATTTCTTTAGTTAGATACGTTTTCAACTCATTTTCCAGTGTTTTTTCATTCTCTTCTAAATTATTCACTTTTGAATGTAATTCTTCAATTTCCTTTTTTAATGACTTTTCGCGTTCACTTTCATTTTGAGTTTTTTCATTTTCCAAATTTCGAATTGTTTCCTTGTACTTTCTTTCACTTTCTGTACAGTTTTCTAACTTGCTTTTTATCTCTTTTTGTGTCTGAGTTAATTTATCAATTTCCTCATTTGATTGTTTTTCCAATTTTTTATATTTTTCTTTTTCAATATTCAGCTTTGATTCAAACTCTTCTCGAGATTTTTTATTTAAATTTTTTTCTTTTTCTATTTCTCTCTTTAAATTTTCCACTTCATCTGTTAATGTTTTATTGATATCTTGCAATGACTTCAAATTTTCGTCGTTATTTGGATTTTGTGAATAATTCTGATTCATTTGTAACTGTCCCATTTGGTTATTTTGAGGAATAGCTTGGGAAAATGGAATTGCTGCAGAAGGTGATGAGGTAAAATTACTTTGCGATGCAACAGGTGGAAACATGTTAATAGAGGATGCTGGAAGAAAGGAACTAGATTGCTCCATCATTGGATCTTCTAATGTAAAAGACGATAAAGGGATGGGACGAATTCTTTTTCTAGAGTTACAAGTATAACTGATTTTTTCTCCGCTACTGTCGACTTGTTTCAGATACTGTTCACTTTTTAAAAGTTCATCTTCTTTCTGGTCAAGTTTTTCTTTCAATTGTCTTATTTTGGTGTCAAGGGCATTTATTTTCTTGTTTTTTTCCTGCAATTCATTAAACAACTTGTCTTTTTCTCGATTACATTCATCAATCTTTTGTATCAAATTATCATTTTCTTGCTTCATATTATCCAGTTTAGTAGACAATGATTGGTTGTACTCCTGCAATTTGTTTTCTAAAGCAGTCATATTAACAGAATGTATAGACGTGTTTTCATTTGTTTTGTAATCGTGCGTAGTTGGCAGCTGATTGAGTTTAAGCAAAAAATCCAAAAAACTATTGCTTTCAGTAAAGAGAGTTTTATTTTTATTAATTAGAGGTTGACTCAAGTCATAAGCTTGAATCAAGTCATTTCTCAACTCGCGACTCAGCGTATTAACAACACTTTGAGACAAAGAATCATCTGGATTCCTTTTAGATTTGATGATGGCTTCGACTAAGGCTTTAAAGACCATCTTGTTTCATTTTCCCCGAAAAGTATTTTGGCCACTTCTATTAGATCTGTGTAAATCAATTTGTATTTATCAGACGTTTGTATTTCAAGCCACAAAATAACCTTCATGAGTTGTGTTTTTTTCAAATGTAAATCGTACACGTAAAACGGCAAACCGAAATCTTTCCAAGTTTTTCGATCCTTGTACAATTGCAACCAAGTATCACACATGACAGAACCACTGTCCAAATATGATTCATTGGTTTGTTTTACCACCATGGGAGATACGTATTCCAAGTGACAAAATTTGTCTTTGGAAAACGCGCATAATATTCCCACGGGTTCAGAATCTGTGAAGAAAATTTCGCATTCATAAAAATCCGAATCATTTACCTTTTCGGGAGAATTTTCTGATCGTTTCAAAATTTTAAAAATCTCTCGTCCCGTGTATTCGGAAGGTAGAGCCTTGGTCACGGGGAAAAAAGAGTCATAACACAGGTAAAATGCAAATGGACTCCAACGATTAAATTTGTCCAATTTTCCAGAATGTCTCTTAAAGAACCGAAGATTAGCCGCTTCATCCAATGTCAAAAGACGTTTGTCTTTTTTCGCTTCGACAATGGTAACCAAACATTGAAAAGCCGCTTCCCTTCGACACAATTTTGTAAATTTATAAAAAGGATTCCACGTGGCTACTATATATAGCGTAGAAATTGCAAAATGACTATAAATAATTTTGCTTGGTGGAAATAAGGCGCGTAATAATGTATTTACCGAATCGTCAGTCACTTTTATACTATTTTCGTTATCCGTTCCCAGCGTGAAAAATAAAACGGATTGATTTTTATTAAAGTGAATCGGTGGGCACGGTCCCCGAATAACAATAATTCTGTTATCTGGAGGCTCAATAGGGTTAATGGTAAATCCCATACACTTGTATGATATAATAGGTCTTTTGAAACGCATGGCGATGAAATGTTGTCGTCTAAATTTGTTTCCATAGACATCGATAAACTTGTCGTACTCAATTAAAGACTCCATCGTAAACTTGGTTAAAATTAAAAAAAAAAAAAAAAAAAAAAAAAAAAAAAAATTTTTTTTTTTTTTTTTTAACCTAGTATAGAATTTTATAATGGTAAGACTTAGATCATACATTCTTATTTGAACTCAACAAATGAAAATTTTTATTTGTTGAGAAAAAAAAAAAAAAAAAAAAAAAAAAAATTTTTTTTTTTTTTTTTTTTTTTTTACCTAGTATAGAATTTTATAATGGTAAGACTTAGATCATACATTCTTATTTGAACTCAACAAATAAAGATTTTTATTTGTTGAAAAAAAAAAAAAAAAAAAAATTTTTTTTTTTTTTTTTTTTTTTTTTTTTTTTTTTACCTAGTATAGAATTTTATAATGGTAAGACTTAGATCATACATTCTTATTTGAACTCAACAAATGAAGATTTTTATTTGTTGAAAAAAAAAAAAAAAAAAAATTTTTTTTTTTTTTTTTTTTCACAATTTCAATTTTTCTTCCCCAGCAAACCGGAAGTGAAATTCAAATTTGAAATGAGATGACGTAGTTTTTAAATAATTATACATTTGATAATTTTTTCATTTCAGTTGTTAAAGGTATAAAATCTAAATATACATCTTGAACTGTTTCGTTCAATATTGCATTTAGAGCCATGTCCAATTTCTTTTTCGTATTCCATGATGTAGTAGATTGTTGAACTATTAAAAAAGCCCACCAGATATTAATAAATTTTCTTTTACATACAAATAACCAAATTCTATAAATTAACATGAAAACGTTAAACGAAATTAGGATTTGAATCAATCCATAAAGAGTTAAAAATATTTTACGATACACACTACATAGGGGTAAAAGGCAGTTAAACCAAGCACTTGTGTCTCCGCTACTTTGATAATAATGTATGAAACAAGAACCGTTATCTGGGAAAATTTTGTAAACTGCATTCCATGACCAATTAGAATGGCTCCAAAGGTTGTTGAAAAATAAATCTGTTAAGTACAAAATAATAATTAGGTAAATTATATAAAAAAATTCCAAAGCCCAAATCTTTAAAAATAATAAATTTCCCTTTGAATCTTTAATGACTTGTATTGCCTCGTCGGGCTTGTCGGCAAGATTTTCGAGATGGCGAAGATAATTTCCAAACCATTTTGACCAAATCGAGTATGGAAAATAAAATCCAAACGCTAACAGCATCAAATAAACAGATATCCATTGATAATAATCATGATATATTGTTACATTTCCATCAGTCCCTTTAGTCATGGTTCCGTTAATGTAGCATTTTGTATCAATAAAATTTTGAGTTAGACTTTTTACCGTCGATTGGCATATTATGTTTTCTCCAAACAATAGACGAGCCATGCTGAGACCTGTACAAAACAAAATTAAATTCCGAATATAAATTTGTTGGAAATCAATTAAGATACTATAACTTTGACTCTTTTTAGAATTAAACTTGATCAGTTGCAAAAGAGAATTCATCATAAATCTATATTAAAAAAATCTTCTTTACTTTAAAGGGCTTAGTTTAAAAAAAAAAAAAAAAAAAAAAAAAATTTTTTTTTTTTTTTTTTTTATCTGAATCAGAAAAATATTTTTCGTAGCCCACTTTCTCTTTTGATGCTAACCTTTTACTGCGGCGAAGGATAAAGTTTTCTAAATTTACATGTGGAATTGTTTCTATCGATTCATCTATTTCTATCGCTTCCCAGCCACCATGATCATCAATCCAAGGTAAAAGTTTTTCTTTCATAATGTTGAAAAAAAATAAAAACAGGAGTTCATTAGAAGTATAATGCATCATGAAATTAGAGACAACACACATGAATAACATGATCCGAGACCAACTAATACGATTTGTAAAAATTTGATTGTACAGACCCCGCAACATTGCATCTAATTTGTCTTCTGTTAAGTACCGAAAATAATGATGAGTTTGATAGATTCGAAAAAAGTTTTCTTTATAAAAACTTTTGCAAAATTCCAACACATGTTCGAAAATATTTTTTTCAATTGCATTTAAAGGAGGAATAGATTGTTTCATAGGATAAAAACTTTTTATGATATTAGTAACAACATTCAACAAAATGTAATTTGGTCGTACAAGTTTATTAGCCATAATGTTCTGTATTGAAGAGAAAATGAAAAATCCTTTACTTTATTTCTTCACCTTGTTAAAAAAAAAAAAAAAAAAAAAAAAAAAAAAAAAAAAAAAATTTTTTTTTTTTTTTTTTTTTAATATTAATTGAAACTTTCTTTTTCTTGGATTCTTCGGATTCTTCAGATATTATCTACATTGGCATTATAATATGATTTATCGTGATCTAACAGTTCGTCATACAAATCTCTTTCAAATATATCGCCGTCGCCTTCAAGAATGATATCATTCATGTCATCATCCTCATCAGACGAAACCTCAATCGGTTTATCAAACGAATTATCAGACAAAACATCACTGGGAAAGAGACTGGTATCACAGCGAGCGTAAAGGGGTAAATGGTAACTAAATACACTTTCATAAACACCACAACATAATAATGGCCTCGATGAAAATATGGCATCTATTGTTGTCCTACCATTAGTTGTAAATTCTTTGGGATCGTTTCGCATTTGCAAGTAAAATACATCATCCAATGTATCTCTGAGATATAATCCTTCTTCAGAATTCATTTCAATATTAAAATCGCCAAATAATATTGTAAATATTTCTTCAGTTTTTAATAAGGTTTTACTTATTGCTTTTAAAATATTCTCTGCGGAGGTTTGAGGTTTCGCGTACAAAACAGCAATTTGGCATCGCTTCAATTTTACTACGATAATGTGAACCCCGGTTTCATAATTTGCATATTTTTTATAGTCTTCATCTTCGCTAAAACTGTTTCTCTTGAGATAAATGGACACGCCAGAAGGTTTTGGCTGGGAAAAGTGACTATGAATTTCATAGGGCCTATTAAAACCCTCGAAAAGAAATTTATCACTAGGGATAGTCCAAGTTTCGGCGAAAAGTAAGATGTCGCTATTCATAAAACAGGGGTCGCTTTTAATATCGTCGTAATGTTTGCGGAGCGATTGTACGTTGTGATACATCATTTGAAGACCGTAAGGCTCACCACATTCCCGTAAAAATTTATATCTCGGAATGACGGGATTTTTCCTTAATCGCTCAAATGCTTTTGAGATAGGATTATCTTCTTTGGGTGATTTTGGAAGATGAAAATTTGGGAAAAGGTGTAATGTATTTAATTTTTTACCGCGAGAGCAAGCCACATTATAGAGTTGAGTTGACTATTTCGGTGTTAAAACAACCGCGCACTCCTCGAATGTTGCTCCTTGAGATTTGTGAATGGTCATGGCTTCCGCTACTATAAGTGGAAATTGATTTCTAAAAAAAAAAAAAAAAAAAAAAAAAAAAAAAAAAAAAAAAAAAAATTTTTTTTTTTTTTTTTTTTTTTTTTTTTTTTTTAAATTTGCTTTTGATACTCGATAGGTGGACCAAACCATCCATGAGTAAGCACACTTTCGAGTTGTTTAGCAGTATTTCCTTTAAATCGATCAATTCTTTTTCGAATGACTCGCCCGTCAGCTGTGGAGACTTCGTATACGCGTCCATCTTCCAAATTGTCTTCTAAACATTTTACTCGGCCGTTTGGTAATTGAAAATATCCTTTAAAATACACTAAATCAACGGAATGGTTAGTTTTATATTTAAATACAACATCCTGTTGAATGTCATGAATAATAACCCCATCAACTTTGAAAAGCGATGAGCCGAGATTATTTTTGTTGGAAACGTACGTTTGTACGTAATATCCTTTGACTAATTTCAATTGCGGTAAAAAATTTAGCAAAATACCACGTCTACACCAACTTGCTGTGTCGAATCCTCGAACTTGATAAACGTCCAACAAAACAATTTCACCATTTTCCATCTTTTCTGCAGCAAACACATATCCGTCTCCCAAAGTCTGGTCGCGACGAATCACACATTCGTATCCTTCCATTTTTCTTTCACTCGGTCTGGATAACTGTACACGGATCCAAAAATTCCATCCATTTTATGTGCATATAAGTACTGGTTTCCGTCGGGAATTTCTTGCACATAAGTCACAGGTTTTCGAAAGACATTTTCATTTAGCTTGTATGAGGGCGTAGAAAAATGACTCATGGCTTCGTAAATGCGTTTGTATTTACTTAAAGATTCCAGCAATTCAAACGGTTTAAAATTTTCGAGTTCTTTCTTGAACGTTCCGTATTCCCATTCAAACACCAACTTGTAGTCTAAACCACTTTGAAAAGCGTACAACTGTGCTTGCGAATCGATTTCGACGTAATCTCGAATTTCTTCTGTGAAAGGATTTTGGAAATTTCCCGTTTCGTGCAAAAATAATTTATTCAAAGATTCCTTCCATTTCGCGTAAGGTATTTCTACCGAGTGAACCCATTTAAACCATATGTTGTCGTGGTAAACGGAATGGGTAGATTCGATGCGTTTTATCTCCCACGTGCCGTTTTTGAATCGGAAAAGTGGTTTAGCGTAGTATACAACTTTTTTCCGCGTCGAATAACCCAAATTTTGGAAAAACGGAGCAAAAGACGAAGAATGTTGAACTACAAGCCTAAATTCGTATTCGTGCATTATAGCGGTTATAAATTTCTTGTAGTTGGGAACTCGTCCACACAATCCACGAAAATTTGAAACGAACAACTAGTAGGAAAATACTTAAAACGGATAATAATAAAAACATGAGTTTGAAAATACTTCGGCGTACTGTCACATAAAGAATGGGTATAAGTAGAATGGGTATGGCCATGCATAAAATAATAGCATAACTGATATTTTTTTCAAGCGAACCAAACGAACCCGGGTTAAGTTCATCTAATAGTAACAATTCTTCAACCTGGTCCATAAGCTTTATTTAACACTTGATTAAAAAAAAAAAAAAAAAAAAAAAAAAAAAAAAAATTTTTTTTTTTTTTTTTTTTTTTTGAGAATACAATTTGAAATTTATTTAATATTTAAAATTTCGTATTTGTAATCTGACTATTTTTAGACTATCTCTAAAAAAAGATAAATCTAAAATTCAGTTTCATTGAGGTATTGAAATTACAAGTACATGGCTAAGGAAAAGTGGATCCATTTAACATTTGCGCCAAATGTGTTAAAAGGTGATAAACTCTACGAATTAGTAATATATGTGGACCAACACAATACGTTTTACTTTTTTGGAAACTCTGTATTTTGGTGTCTGGGTTTCGAAGAACCTCATATATCCTTGCAACAGCTGGTTCCATCAACGGAACAACATAAACTTTCTTTTGGGAGCGGAATATTTTTGAAAGAAAACACTGTACGCAAATTGATAAATGATAGATTAATATCTGGTAATTTAAAATTTAAAATATTTCAAACTGTTAAGAGATTTCAAGCATGGTTTAACAACTACCTCGTCATATGTAAGAGTGGTCATGGAAAAACTTGCCCTTACTAAATACAACAGTAAAATTTTTTATTCCAAGAAACGAATTTCAATTTTTTAATTTTATTTTCTGTAATTGACAAAACACTGCTTAAAATCTCACGATCACGATTATTCATCAAAATTTTATATGGCCTTGGACCAATCATTTCCTTTCCGGTCAATAGTCTGAGGTAAGCTTCATTTGCCGTTTTTGAATTTCGAACATCCAAGAAAATGGGACCATCCGGTAAGGAACCTCTCGTTTCATCGTGAAAAATTGGAGGTTTAAATTCCACACCTTCTAAAAGGTCGTTGTATGGCGGAACATGATTTCTTTTACTGGCCAAGTGAAGATAATAATATCTCCTGTCACGATCGATAGCGAACAAATTTAAATGACTAGTTAAAATAACCAAATGTTTAACGCGTGGAGATTTCTTAATCGTAAACCCAAAAGGAGGCTCGACGACAAATAAAAAATCAATATCTTTTTCGACGGTTGTTTCGACTTGATAATGAGACTGGAATTTCCATTGACATTTTAAATTTACCTCTTCTTGATAAGAAAAACACATGTCCAAGTAATAGTTTAACAAGTACGGCTGACGTCCCAAATTACCAAAAACAATACAAGCATCATGTTTTCTCCAAGATGCAACTATTCGTTGAAATCGACCTAGTTCAGTATAAGGTTTTCTAAATACGGATTGCTCCATGCGTTTTCGATGTGAGGATTCGTGTATCCAATCTGAATCGAATGTATCCATACCTTCGTAATAATATTTTTCCACCGTTTCATTAGCGGGTATAAAAACTGATTTCTTTTTTTCCATACTTGCTGTAAAAAAATGTTGAAATTCTAATTTATAAATATATTGTGTATTTAAAAGATGTGTATTTAATGTGTAATGTGTAATTAGATGTGTATTGTGTATTTAAACAAAGATGATGAACGATAATGTTTGAAAAAAAAAAAAAAAAAAAAAAATTTTTTTTTTTTTTTTTTTTTTTTTTTTTTTTCAAACTTTATCGTTCATCATCTTTGTTTTCCGTTTCGATATCAGATTCTCTTTTTTTATTGACAGCCTTTTTTTCAACTCGAGATTTAAACAGTTTCTTTTCAAATGTGACATTTTCATCTTCACTTATTTCCGTTTCAGGAACTATTCTTTTATCTCCTCGAAGTCTCAAACTCTTTACGAGTTCAGCCATTTTTTCCCTTCCCATGCTATTCATGTACATGATGGCAATTTTTCCTTCCAACTCGCCATTCATGAGCTCTTCTTCACTAAATTCAATTTCGGGAAGAATGGCTCCAATAGTTTGGTAAAAACATTTTCGCAAAATGTCATAAATATGTTTTGTAGGGTTGGGTGTATCTGCCATCATTCTATACATTTCTCGAACCGTTTGGACATGGAGTCGTTTAAATTCACTTTCTTCATCAAAGTTGGATTTGGGTTCACCCTTGTTGGCAAAACGAAGATTACCGATGTAATATTTGCATTCAAAGTTGGGTCCGTTACTGATGTTTCCCGCAAGACCGTCCACTGCCAAAATTTCTTTCATTTTGATTTCGCGCTGTGCGAGCTGTTTGACTATGCGTATGAGTTTATCGTTTCGAACAAAACCCTGGCACAAAATACAGGCCATTTCATCGTCGCCGTACTTTAACAGTTCCTGCGCAATTTTGGGATGAACTGGCGTGTGGGTTTTGAAAAGCTTGAGAACAAAATTCCAACCCCCGAGTTGAAGCTTTTCAAGAATCATTCCAACCATATGTAATTTCATAGTTTTCATGGTTACAGAGTCCTCACCGTTCGTGTGGAAAGTCTCGACAGTGGAATTTAACAGCTCGCGAATTTGAGCGTCAAGTGTTTTAGGTTGATTGGTTTCCATCTTGTTTATTATAGATTAGCATTTTCATGAGATTTTTAATTTCCTCTTCGTAATTCGGATCGCTCGCCAAAAACAGTTTGAACGTGTCCATGGTCCAAAGTAACTGGGTATTTTGATGTTGTCCTGGCATCGTTTCGAAATCATTAATCTTACGGACAAACTTTTGGACTGTCCCATGAAGGCTCTTGGCCGTCTGAAAAATCCCTTTCACAACCCTGCCATTATTTCTGTTCAGAGTTTGAACTAGATAGTTGTAACCGATCGTGAAACCCAGTTGGTCCGCATGGTCTTGAAAGCAAACGGCCGGAAACATTTGGAAAAAAGCCATTTCTTTCACTCGATTGTTTTTACCCCTGCAAAATATACCTTTCAAGAACATTTGCAACTCGTAAAACGGTACTAGAAACGTGGAATAGTGTTCGATTGATTCACCTGATCTAATATTTCTTAAAATGTTGAAATGATCGGATTTTTTGACATGGTGGCGGATGATTCGATTCATAATTTTCACAAAGTGGCAATCGGGATATGATTTCCAAAAGAATTGACCTCGACAGACCCTTGCCATGAAATCCATAACCCAGTTTCCGACCACGTCCATGTCAACCGAGCAAGCAAAACAACAAACCATGACATGAATCATGTCAAAGGAAATTGAGAATTTTCCAAATGTTTTACGAATAGCGGAAGATATTTGTAATTGTGTGAGTAATTCTACGGCTAAATTGGGAAGAGAATCGTTTACATGTACAGGTTGCCACTTGGGTTCGCATTGTTGAACGAAAGGAACCAGATCATTAAAGTACGTATCAAAAAAGTCGATTGAGTTTTTGGAGGAGTTCAAAATCTGATACATGGTTTCCAGAATATTGTCTAACATTTGTCTCGCCTCGCTCGATTCGGAATCAGGATGTTCGTGTATAATTTTCAAAAAATCAGCTAGAAATTCGTTCATGTCCTCGAAACGATCTACATGTGATTGAGTGGTGAACGGGGCGTTGAGAGCTTTTAAAAATCTCAGACTTTTTACCACGCGGTTTAAAGATTGTCCGACGATTGTTTTCGAAAATATTCCTTCCACATCGATAATCGTGAAATTCATGGGCACGTTTTCATCTCCCGTCCATTCGTAAAATGCTTGTGCCAATTGACTAGAACGAAAATAATCATTAGAAATTCTTGTGATGTATTCGTAAATGTTAAAACCCTTTTGACATTCGTTGCAAAACAGCGCGGGTCCTGAAACTAAAGAAACTTTTTCTGGATGGCAAATGTCAGTTTGGATGAGATTCAAAAAATGCATCCTCTTGATTGTTTTTATTCATTGATGTAAAAGTAATTTTTTTAGTCTTGCACACCGCACAGTCGCCTCTCAACATCGGTCTACCATTTTTTGACATGGTTTTTGACACTTTAACAGTGTTTGTTTTTCTTAGACACTTTGGACAATGTACGAAAATGGTGGAATCCATTATAGTTTTATTCTTTACTTTTTTTTCCTTTAAAGTTTTTACACACAAGGATGGAACACAGGTACGAAATTGTCAGATTGCATGAAGAGGAACATTTATCCGAGAGGCAAATTGCGAGGAGACTTGGAATCGCTCCTTCGACGGTTCATTATTGGTTGATCAAAGAAACTTTGGGCCCGCCTTCCGTTCCCAAAAAGCGTGGAAGACCTCGCGTAACGGACGAAGCTTTAGACTTGTACATCTTGAATGCATCCACAACAAATCCTTTCATGTCAGCTGTGGAAATTCGAGACGAGCTGGCTCCCAGAGTCAGTGTGGACACAATTCGCAAACGTTTGAAAGAAAAAGGAATGAGATGTCGAATTCCAGCACGCAAGCCTTATTTGAAACCCGTACACATTCAAAAACGATTCCAATTTGCAGTCAATCACATTGGATGGGGCATGAACGAATGGAATAATGTGGTGTTTTCGGACGAAAAAATATTTCGAGCTTCATCAAGAGGTCCTCTGCGTGTTTACCGACCGCGAGTCAGTGATCGATTTGATCAAAATTATATTGTGTCAAGTAGTAATCCGAGAGGAAGATTTACTATTTGCGTTTGGATGGCGTTTGGAAACAATTTCAAATACATACACAGAATTAGACAGAGAACGTTAAATGCCGATTACTATGTGAATGAAATCCTTCCAATTATCGAAGACGACGTCCTAGACAATAATTTAACTTTTATGTATGATCTTTCTCCGATTCACACGAGTCGACTCGCTAAACACTGGTTGGAAACACATAACATAACTGTAATGAACGATTGGCCTCAAAAAGGTCCAGATATTAATCCAGTTGAAAATGTGTGGGCCGAACTCGTAAGGCGAACGCGTCCAGATTCGGCCAATAAAGACCAATTGTGGGAAAATATATTGTTTGCCTTTAATGAATTAAACGATGATTATTTTAATAATCTCATTCAATCCATGCCCCGGAGAATAGCGGCTGTTTTACAAAAACGTGGAGGTTGGACGAAATATTAACAAAATAATTTGATAGAATAGGTATCTAAATAATATTCGAATAGAGTCTTTTGATCATCTTGCGTCACATATCTCCAGTTGCAAGGTTTTATTCTAGCATTTCTCAAGCACATTGGCTTAATATGTGGCCATTTTTCAACGCGCATAAAATACAAGTCGCGTTCCGAATCGTAATTTACTTGCTCGATATCGGGAATGATGGATTTGAGATCCTCGACTGCATCTCTGCCTTTGAGAATAAATGTATTTGAATTGTAAAAGTTTTCAATTTGAACCCTTTCTTCAGGTGTAATAATTTCATTTGCAACAGCTGCGTCCAAGGATGTTATGCTAAACCTTCCGTAATACATGACAAAGTTTTGTTTGAAAGAAAAAAAAAATTTGAATTCTAGAACATTAAATAGATCTCAATTCCTCTTAAAAAAAAAAAAAAAAAAAAAAAAAAAAAAAAAAATTTTTTTTTTTTTTTTTTTTTTCGTAGGATGGAAGTTTACATTTTAAGCTCATTAAATATTCAAAAAATCAAATATGTAAATGAAGTAAAATCATGATTTCTAAAAATAGTTACAACTATTCATTTGAGCGAGCTAGTGAAATTAACAACTGGGCTGAGTACCAAGATTGTGGATCGTATAATCTTAATTGTTTTTTCACCTCTTGTAATTTCAATAGTTTACATTTCTCAATTTTTACTTTAGCAGACAAACATTTAGAAAATAAACTACGTTTAAAAGAAGTAGAGCTCGTATTATTCCATACAGTGTTATAGGGTTGGGTGTCAGGAGCTTCTGACTCATTCAAATTATTTTTTTCACAAAGAATAGATTCTAAAGATGGTAAAATTTCAATACTTGAAAGACTTTTGAAAAACGTGTCGTTTTTATCATAATCAAACGAAGCTATTGATTTTTCTTTTATTATATCACAAGTAGAATGTAACAATAATTCATCCCATGAAAAGGAATCAGGCATATTTAAGAACTGGGGAAATTTTAAATCTTTTTTTTCAATCTATGTTTCTTTGTCTCAAATTTTTAATAATTAATCCTTCATAATACTCCTGCATCGAATTCATATCGAAGTGGTACAAATGCTTAAATTCTTCTTTAAAGAAAATCAAAATATCCACTTCACGAAACGAAAAAATGTTATTAGCTTTTAAAAATTGTCTAATTGCAGATTTCACATCATTTATCGTTGTCTTGGTTCCAGCCATTAAATTCACATCCATAAATAATTTAAACTGAACGTAAATATCCATGTCAAAGATTTAGAATATTTAAGGCTTTAAAAAGATAACATGTGAAAGATGGTGCAATACAACTAAAATGTGCATGGTGAAGACGCTGTCCTTCAAACACCACGAAAAAAAAAAAAAAAAAAAAAAAAATTTTTTTTTTTTTTTTTTTTTTTTTTTTTTTTTTTTTTTTTAAATTCAAGTTTACGAAATGCTACTGAAATGACGTAATTATTTCTATTAACAGATAATGCAATAGATAAACGTACATTTTTCTAGAATCAAATAAACCTATATTTAAGAACCATACATTATATTTAGCATCATAATAGCAATCAATATCTATGGCCTCAAAAGTTCCATATTTATATCGTTTACTTGATTGAATTAATTTTCTTTTGTAATTGATATTATTTTGTTCAATTCCATAAACATTTTTCACATCGTCAGGCACATGGAATCTTTCCTGATTCCGTTTACAGGAAAACATTTCTTAAGAGTTGTGATTACTTTGCTTTAAACAAAAAATGGATGGATAAAATTTGAAAACATCATATATAACTATCAACTTTTATTATTAAAAAAAAAAAAAAAAAAAAAAAAAAAAAAAAAAAATTATTATTATTATTATTATTATTTTTTTTTTTTTTAATAATAAACATTGATAGTTATATATGATGTTTTCAAATTTTATCCATCCAAATTCAAATTTTATCCATTTTATCCAAAAAAAAAATTTTTTTTTTTTTTTTTTTTTTTTTACATTGATTCATAACCTGAATCATCATCAAAAGTGTCGTTAATTAAAGTAATTCTTCCTCGATCTGCTTCATTAAAATATTTACGATCAACTTCTGAAAGTGTTTCCCCACATACAGGACATTTGAATAAACGATTTTGAAAAAAGTTTAAAAAACATCGTGTGTGAAAAACATGTTCACAATCCAAATAATAAGTTGTTCTTGTATCGAAAATGAACCTACAACATAACAAGCATGTATCCATAATTTTGTAACAGAAAAATTGTTTTATTCTTTTTATAAATTAAACTAACACTTTTATTATATATTAAAAAAAAAAAAAAAAAAAAAAAAAAAAAAAAAAATTTTTTTTTTTTTTTTTTTTTATATATTAATGATACCATCTAAAAACTTTACGAATTCCTTTGCAAACAATTGGAGAAATTAAATTTATTAGTTCTTCTGAATCTATTTCACAATCAGATAAAGTTTCGTCATTTGAATCTAAATCTGATTCATTTAATCTTCTCAAATCCTTTTTCTCATATATTTCAGAGCGCAATATTTCTCTATTCAATCTTTTCCGACAATATGGACATTGTAATTGATTCTTTGATTTTTCAATCAATAATTGAATACATTTTTTGTGAAAAGAATGTTTGCATTCCAAAAGAGTAAACAAATCTTGGGATTCCTGAGATTCTAAACAAATGCCGCATTCACCCATGATTAAAATTTATAAGTGAAATATGAAATGTAAAATTTTAAAAGTGATTTTATATTAATAATCTAAAAAAAAAAAAAAAAAAAAAAAAAAAAATTTTTTTTTTTTTTTTTTTTTTTTTAAACAAGATAACTGACATGTATTGCAGTGTATACAATTTACTTTTGCGATTGAAAAATCAACAAACCAAACTGAAATTTTTAAAATACCTGGAAACCATAAATGCCGTTGATCCATCCTTCGGTTTAGCCCATCATCGAGGGGGTTTTATAATCGTTCGCATTTACTAAAGCATGTTGATTGCCTTTTGGCTCCTTTTGTTTTTATACGTAGGCTTAACGCTTCTTTACGCAGCAACAAAAACAAAAACTACACAAATATACCCATGGCCAATTCTAACAGTTACACCGAAACCAGAAAAGATGAAATCAGAATGTAAAACCAACAGCGATTGTCCATCGAGTCACGTTTGCCTCGGAAATCAATGTATTCCAAAACTTATACGTTACGGCCGATGCAATCAAGCCACTGGTCAATGGATTTCATACGTCCATCAAGGTGTTACATTTGCCATTTGCGTTTGCTCAAATCCACATCTCGTGACCCAAAAATATTTCGGAGGAAACTGTGATGTAAACGTGGGTTGCGGAGTTCACGGTCGATACATTTTAGATAAAAACATTTGCGAATGTGATCCGGGATACAAAGCGGTCAATTTCAGCTGTAAAAAATTACCAGCGGTTGATTACATGAATTCCATCCCTTGTGAACCCGATGAAATCAATGTTTCACAGTTAAATTCTTCCCACGGATTTCATACAGATTACATAAAAAGTTTATCAAAGTTTAAATGCGTGAAACGACCGTGTTCTTTTGATGCTTTGAGTGGAAGGCCACTCAAACGCGCAAAGTATGTGGATGGATGGGGGTGTGTTTGTGATCCTAGATACGGGCTTTTCGGAGTCGTGCTCGAAGGTGCAAATAAAAAATATTTAAACTCTCCCGGTTTCGATGCTTGTGCAAGCATTTTTACCCAAGATCCTCAAAATGAAATTGACGTAAAATTAATTACATATTTTTACTTGGGAAATCGCGAACCCTTTTCCATGGTTTTTTTCGATAAACTGAGCGAGGAGGATTTAATTGCACCCTTGAAAGGATCGATGCAAATTATGATAAGTCAAAAAGATTGGCGATACGATTACGCTCAGTACTTTTTCAAAACGAATCCGACTTTTCGAGCGAGAACGCGAAAAATTGATTCGTCTTACATTTTTCACATTGAATCGGTAAATGAGTGGTTGTACGTCGACAAATTTCGTCCGGCAAAATGTAATCAAATTCCAGATTTTTGGCAAGACCGATTCAATCCTCGCGTGGACGTGTACGACATTTTATACAAAAGTCCAGTGTGTGAAATGACTCCAGACGATCCCAATTACCGCATGTTTTGGGACAAGGTCATAGTCAATCCTCAACAGCTAACTTTTAAAGAAAAAACTCATTTGCATCGTTTCAACGCATTTGTCTTACATTACGACGCGAGCGTGGGCAATGAAAAATGGACTTTGGATTTGGATTACCCGTATAAAATAGACCAATATTTATCCATGCAAACAAATGTACCAAAATACAATATTCAAAAGAAAACAAAACCAAACTCGCCTATAGGCGGCCCACCGGGGATGATGCTTCCATAATGTTTCAACATTTCAAATGTATAAAGAAAGACATAGTTTAAAAATCAAGAATGAAACGTTCGCTAGATGAAGAGGATTTGGAAAACGTACCAACCACATCAAAACAACCCAAGTTGGAACCTGAAAAAGTTGAAGAAGTAGAAGAAGAAAAAACAGTCGAAGAACACGATGATTCTCCTAAAGAGACATCAATTTTAAAAAACATACAAGCAAATTTACTGAAAGGTGATTTGAATAACCATATAGAAAAACGTTTATTTGAGACTCAAAAACAATACTTTACCGTTTACATGGAAAGACTCATGAATAAAATGCCATTAGGGAAAGATTTGGTCAACATTATCTCGAGCAGGGAGGGGCCCAATGAATTTGAATACATGTTCACCGCGGCTAAAAGTTTAATTCAGTCTCAGATGCGCGTCAAACAAATTAAAGCTTTTCATGCCGTGTTTGACATGGTTTACGGATTAGTCTTACGTTACGTTCATGAAAAAGTTGTTTCTCCGGCCTTGCTCAAAATTTTATCACAAAAACAATTACAATTGGCTTACGAAAAATATCAGAATTGTTCAGAGGCTGAGGAAGATGGAACTGAAACAGAGTTTCAATGTCTTTTGTACTGCATACAAGAAATGTTGGAAAATAAAGAAACTGTTAAAATTCCAAATCCATTATATAGCCGATTTACTCAACAAATGAAAGCCATGAGCGAATATATTATAGCATTATTGGTATCAATGTCTAAACCAGAGGTAGCTACAAACATAGACACATTTAATATTGGTCCAGAATTAATCACGAAATAATTAATCACAAAAAAAAAAAAAAAAAAAAAAAAAAAAAAAAAAATTTTTTTTTTTTTTTTTTGAAGATTGTTTTTTAATTAAATTTATCGTTTGGATTTCTATATTGCCAACAGGGTGGTTGTTTTTCTTTTGTTTTCAAAACTATTCCCTTTTTCAGCATGTCATATAAACATCTATTTGCTGTTCTTTTGTCACAACCAGTATATTTGTAAATAGTTTGAATGCTATGAGACCTATCATTATGTGCAAGTAAAAATCGATAAATTTTATCATAAACCACTACGTCATTCATGATTATATATCTTGAAAAAAAATGTTCAAATAACTTTATATACGTTTTAAATAAAGATGAATATTCTGAAACGTTTAAACTTTTATAATAATTATCAGTTGCAATTTTTTTTAAGTTGTTTAATCGGTGTTGGGATTGCCTCTGCGATTCGACAGTTGTTAATTTTGTCAGGAATGAAAATATTTGAAAGAGGAATAATACTAGAGCTATATGATTCATATAAATACAAAGGTATCTAAAAAAAAAAAAAAAAAAAAAAAAAAAAAAAAAAAAAATTTTTTTTTTTTTTTTTTTTTTTTTTTTTTACAAGGTCCAAATTTTTTTCACACACGTTTTCATGGTGCCTTTCAATCGGGTTCCAAACTGATGATATCGGTTTCCATTTGCTATGTAATCTAAAGTGATCCAATTAGTGTGTGGATTTGCCAATAAAGCGTAAAAATATATCAGATATAGGCAAGTAACATCAAATTCCATCGTGTTTGCTTCTGAAAATTGTTCAGCCATTTTTCGGATTTTATTCAACACGCATTGCTTTTTGATTATTAAAGGAAACTGTTGGTAATCAAAATACGGAGCATTGTACCAATGATTTTTATTTTCTGCCACAAAATATAAATAACCATAAAGGTTTAAATTCTCTTTTATAGATTTAATGTGATCGAGCCCTTGCCGGTAAAAAGTATCGACTAATTGAGGTGTAACATCGTAGAACATGCTCCATATTCTGCTCTGTGATCGTGTTTTACTAATCTCGCTCAGATTCTTTGACGTGACTTGATCTATCAGGCAATCTATAGGTAAATTACCCTGTATCAACAGTTTCAAGTCATAGTAATCGTCAAAATGTTGCTTTTCGAGTTTACAAGACATTTTATCTTGGTTAAATTTCAGTGTTTGTTCGCCTCAAATTTTTTATAACCACCCCCTCGTAATACACCAACATTGAATCATTCATTTTTGCCAATTTTTGAGGAGGTTCTTCTTGTTGATCTACAATGCTTACATAACTGAATGGTTCGGACTTGAAATTCATGTCGGAGCGACGCAAATGGCTAAATTCTTTTTGGAAGCAAATGAAAAGATCTGTTTCGTGAAACGAAGTGTTTTTGGTCGTTTTCAAAAATTGTCTTACAGCAGATTTGACATCATTTATAGTCGTCATTGTTCCAGTCATCAATTGTACGTCCATAAGCAGTTTAAACTGAACGTAAATGTCCGTGTGAACCAAATAATCATTCGTGTATTCGACCACATATTCAGGTTCGGTTCGGTAATGGAGCAACCCGTCGTCTAAACTCATAAATTTTCTCAAATGATAATACAACATGAAAAAGCAACCTTTATATGATTGTTCCACAATGTACACGTCCTTCATATAAGTATTTTTGGCAACTTGTTCCGAAGTCAATTGTGGAGCATTGTCGGTAAATTCAGCGTCAAAAGGTATAGCCACAACACGATCCTTGAACGCTTCCGAAGCTTTACATTCCGGATAATTATTTGTTGTAACAAACAATTTTGCCGTTGGAATTCCACCAGAATTTTGCTCGTACATATTCCTGAAAGCCACGAAAGAATTACCTGTAATTTGTTTCACGCGGTTCTCATTGATTTTCTTGTCCAGTTCTTCGCTCGTGACCATTCGACACGAAAACAACGTCGAAGCCAACTCTGGAGTGGCGTTGCTTGTCGAATGTCCCGGAGCCAAATTTTCGGATTGAATCGAATGATAATATCCGCCGAGCACTTTTCCCATCAACTCAAACAGTTTGCTTTTTCCGTTTCTCGTCAAACCTTTCCACACGAAAAATTTTCTCTCGTAATTTGTTCCCACATACACGCTCGCCAAAATATCTAACATGTACATAAATATATCGTATTCAAATGATGTACATTTGCAAATATTTATGTAAAAATGCATCATGGACTTTGATAATTCGTCATCCACGCCGTCGATCAAATCACGAAGGGTGTTGAATAAATTATCCGTTACATCTAAAAACAAATTTTGCAAGTATTTGAAGAAAAAACTCTTATCCGTGAGCTTTTCGTACAATTGAACGTGTTTCGGAGACTCGTTACAAAAAAACATCATCTCCTTCGATGTCAATTTGATATCTATTTTTCGATCAGAAAGGAAAAATTCAGGAACAACTCCAGCAATGTGGCCCGTTAACAAATCCAAAACTCCATCGTTTAGTCGTAGGAGCCATTTGTGATTATCCATTTGAATGTCTATTCGTTCCATACTCGTGTCACTCATAATGGAAGAAACGACCGAATTGATACTAAATCTACTTATAAGATCATCATCTGGTCCACCTTTACCACCGGACGCATGATATTCGTTGAGAAACTGTTTGATATTATTCCATAAATTATTAATGTGATCCGAGACTTCTCCCGAATTTGAAAGGTCTTGCCAGCTATCCTGAAGGGCGTTCCATACATATCGACTAGGTTTTTTCAGAGTATTTCTTAGTTTGAGAACTCGAATGGGAAAATGTCGATCTTGTATGTTTCGAATCAAATCGGCAATTTGATCGTGAGTGGTCACTGATAAGATTGCCCTTTTGTTATTTTCTACGATAGATTTGAGTAACAATTTGTAGCTCTTTGGCCTTTCCAAATACAAATTGTTTGCGCAAAAGTGCAAAGTGTTGATAGTGATATTCGTTATCTCGTATTGTATGATTTTGGAATTGATCGATTCAATTTTTTTCAACAGCGGATGAAACTCCTCGTCTAAAAGCAAATGCAAATTTTTGGCCATTGAAACAGAATCCAACTGGTAATGTCGACAGAGGGCGTAAAATACAGGTAAAAAATAATATCCATTTTTGAACTGCATCACAGTTTTTATGGGATTTGTATTTTCTGACAGGGACGGGTGTTCGAATCGAAGCGACTCGTGCAAGTCCAAAAACAACTCTGGAATGTGAGAGTTGGGGAAACTGAGAGTGTCATTTTCACAAATGCGGTTATACCACATTTTTAAAGCATGATTGTTTGTCTCAAAATCTTTTATCATTTTCGCGTTGAATTGCAAATATTGAAAAACTTGATGCATTTTATGTTTATTAATACTGGGAGTTTTACTTTTACGGATGAAACCTTGCTGGTTTGTTTTTTTAAAGACGTAATTTGCCACATCTTGAAATTCTGATGATTCGCTTATATTTTTTCCTATAACCGTTGGGTATGCCAAAGTGTCAGTAGGAGTTTTGACAACTACTGGCATCATGTACTGTACAAGTTTAATAATCATCATTTGCGGTGTACAAGTTAAAATTTCACGAAAGATGGATTTCTCGTTATCCTTTCGCTTCGGAAAAGTTTTTTTCAAATTATTCACTTCCTGCTGAAAACTTGGTTCTCCCAATTTACTCATTTTAAGAGAAAATTGTTTTTGTTCGTCTACATAAATTAATTGAAAAGGAAGATATGGATTTTGATTGGGTTTGGCGGCTCCGGGTAACATGGCATTAGTTAAAATGTCCAATTTGTAAGATTTATCTGACATCATAGCCTCTTTAAAAGTATATTGAAGAGATTCACAAAAAAGAATATAATCGTCACTTCCAATTTTAAATTCGGGTAAATGAATATGTATACCTTTTCCACCTTCTCTCAGAGCTACGAGATATGTGAAATTTTTCACGTTAGGTAAAAAAGCTGATTTCAGTACATACTCAATTGCGTTTAAAACTTTTACTGGATAAAATGGATGTGGAGATTGGTAATCAAAATCTAAAATGATTGAATGGACAAGAGCTGATGACAAATCCATCGTTAAAGGAGGTCGTTTCGATGCTCCTATCCATTGTAAAAGAAATTCTTGATAATCTTTAAATTTTACCCAAAATATACCTCCATTAAGATTATATAAAATGTAACTATCTGGAGGCACTTCCGAAGTCTGGTTAACTGCTTTCAAAAAAGGTGAATGAAAACTCATAACTTTATTTTTCTCCAAAGTATAAAAGAGATTTTTTTTTAAATTTCGTCATTTTTTTCAGTTAAAAATTCAAATATCAAATGTATGAAAATTGTAACATACAAAAAAATACTTGCCAAATAAAATAATTGAAAAAATACAATTGTTTTTATGCTTTTAGTTAAAAAAAAAAAAAAAAAAAAAAAAAAAAAATTTTTTTTTTTTTTTTTTTTTTTTTTTTTTTTTTCAAAAAATTTGCAACATTAAAATGTAATAACGTCAGCATTTCTAAAAATTAGATATTGTAAAATTTGAATTTTACGTTTCCATGTTACTTTCACCGTTTAATTTTGCATCACGCTTAGATTTATTATCATTAATCTTCTGTATATACATATATTTAAACAACAATTTTTTTATTGTTTCTGGTACGTTTGAATCATAATATAAATGATTAATTTTTTTATTTGTTTCATTAAAATATGTGTGTTCTTCATCCGCTCCATGGTAAAAATAAACTAAACCTTTAAATCGTCGCAATGCTCGTAAATATGATCTCATTTGAAGGTAACTCAATACTTTGTCTTCTGCATGTTCATCATCTTCGTCAATTACACGCAATTTCATCTGAATTATTTTGTTATTTACTTTGTCCCTGTTCAGACTCATGTTCTTATTTATAAAGCCTGGTTCAGAATTTTCATCTTTATTACTTTTCATTGCATTGTTTTTTTGTTGATTTTGTTGATTTTGTTTCTTTTTTCTGCGTCTTTTTCTGGGTTTCAACGCATTTTTTTGATTTTCATCCACCTCTTGTTTTTTTGAAATTTCATTAACAGGCTCATCCCCTTTCCTTTTAAGAACATTATCTGTTGACATCCTTTCTTATATATTGCTAATAATCAATCGTTATGCATCGGGTCGGAGTAAAATCTTTAACCGAGCTAACACCTTCGACAATTTTTTCACACACATCTAATAAAGCTCGATCTTTATTTTCAGGTTTATTGTACGGCCTTACGTATATCCTGATGTCATATGCGTGGTCCATATTTTCAGTCACCTTGTCATCCACCCCGATTAAAAATATAGGCTCATCGTACATTTCTCGAATGCGTTCTGATGCTTTCGAATATCCGTACAAGTCCATCGAAATTTTTGCTTCGCTCCGTGCAAATATTTTATGCGCAAACTTATAAATGGACGGTAAAAAACCATTCACAACTCTCTTGACATAATTGTCATCCCCTAAACTCCACAATATAATTTCGATATCCATGGCTCGCATCATTTTTATCATAAAATCCAATTTTGGACGAGGATGGAAAACATTATTGTAGTAAACTCCCAAAGTTTCATCCATATCTAAAACCGCCACAATCATTGCTTGCCTTGGAAGAAAAAATGGGGTATTAAAAAAGACATGAGTCGTAAAGAAAAACGTTCAAGTGGTAGCAACTCGGATAGAGTTAAAAGCCTTATTCGGCATATTCAAAAACAAAATCCTCATTTTTCTGCGTCTTTATGCGTTTTTCATTTCAACAAACCCTGTCTCATGCTACTCAATAATTTCAACTGTGAGAGATTTCATTGTCTGTTTTCAAACCAGGCCATTCGGTGGATGTCATATTCTATCACAAAATCTTGTGACATTCCCGAACACTTTAACGACCTGATGATTTTAAATCAAATTTTAGGAAATCGGTTTGTTTTACCGTTTGCGGGCCATTTTCGAGAAGAAACCGGATATACCATCGGCATGTTTCGACAAACCGTCGGATTGTATCCGCCGCACATAATTAGCCAATCCGACTTTGCCAAGACTATTTTCACAATGATTGTGTTTTTCGTAGCCGTTTGCCATCGACTAGGTGGAAGTCCTCCTAACATGAAGTATTTTTCAGTTTTGTACACCAAAGAACATCCAGTTTTATGTGACATTGGTAATCATAACGTAGAAAACAGAGAAAGACGGGGAGATCGTAGTGAGCATTTTAACATTAAAAAATGGAAGAAATTTATGCAACGTAGAACACATAAACATGTGATTCAGTATTTAAAAGCTTATTTTCCGAAATTTTTCCAGAAGAAAAAAACGGGAAAAGTGTGCATTTTAAACGAAGAGGAGAGTCCATTTCCAGACGAAGCGCATCGACTTGTTTGCAAAAGTGATAAAAAAAGCCTATTAAATATCATTCAAGAGTTTAGAAACTTGATGACAGATGAAAAAATATCAAATTTATTAATAGATTGGATCGCTTCTGTAGAAGAAACAATTTGTTAAAAAAAAAAAAAAAAAAAAAAAAAATTTTTTTTTTTTTTTTTTTTTTTTTTTTAAATATTGAGGAAGAGATTAATGAGACCGATTAGCGGTAAAACATCTTCTATTAGAGTATGTAATTCAAAGTTATTTCCTGTTGGGTCTTCTTGTAAGGAACCACTAACAATTGTTTCTGTATTTATTTCATTATTTCCTATAGGTGGTTCCTCATCTTGTAACTTTAGCTCCAAAAGCTCATTTACTTTTGGATAACACATGTTTCTTTTCTTTGTTTGAAAAAAAGGTAAAATAAAACAAAAGAAGTAATCGAGAATGAATTATGTGAAACTAATTCTTGTTTTCGGGATCCTGATTGCGATCCTAACTTTAGTTTATCAGCAAAGATACCTAATAACTTCCACAATTGCAAGCTTTGGTATCTTTTCCTTTGTACTCTACAATAAACAATATCTTAAGAAAATATTTTCGTCTTCTGATTCAAAGACAAATAAATAAGTTCTATATCTAAAAAAAAAAAAAAAAAAAAAAAAAAAATTTTTTTTTTTTTTTTTTTTTTTTTTGTAATATGGGTCAAGTTAAATTTTTATAATAACGTCATTGCGCTTGTGCTAGTAAGTTTTAACTTTCAATCTGTTGTTAAAAAAAAAAAAAAAAAAATTTTTTTTTTTTTTTTTTTTTTTTTAACAACAGATTGAAAGTTAAAATTTATTTATTTCACACGACTTCAAATTTAAAACTGACGTCATCATTTCTAAAAATAGAAATAGATTCTTCTTAAAAATCAGCATCTTTTGTAAAGATTCGATCACTTGACAAAACACCTGCTTTTTGATATTCACTGACTCTTTTTTCAAAAAAGTTTGTTTTACCTTCCAAACTAATAAATTCCATAAAATCGAAAGGATTTTCTACATGATAAATTTTTTTGCAATTTAATTCTTGTAAAAGTCTATCAGCTACAAATTCTATATATTGTTTCATTAAACGATTGTTCATTCCGATAAGGGCGACAGGTAATGCTTCTGTTAAAAATTCTTGCTCAATTTTTACAGCATCCGATATAATTTGAACAATTTTTTGTTCCAAAGGTTTATTTTTCAAATGCTTCATCATCATACAAGCGAAATCGCAATGTAAACCCTCGTCTCTACTAATGAGTTCATTGCTAAATGTCAAGCCTGGCATTAAACCTCTCTTCTTTAACCAAAAAATTGCAGCAAATGAACCAGAGAAAAAAATACCTTCAACTGCTGCAAAAGCAACAAGTCGTTCGCCAAAAGTGGCTTGCCTTGATGTAATCCAGGTAATAGCCCAATTATATTTCTTTTTTACGCAAGGTAATGTTTCAATCGCATTGAAAAGTTTTTCTTTTTCCAAAAGATCCGTGATATACGTATCGATTAGCAAACTGTACATTTCCGAATGGATATTTTCCATCGTTATTTGAAAACCATAAAAGCATCGGGCTTCAGAAATTTGCACTTCCTGATAAAATCTTTCAGCTAAATTTTCATTCACGATACCGTCACTTGCGGCAAAAAAAGCTAAGACGTGCGAAATGAAATGCTTTTCTTCAGATTTTAACTTTTGCCAGTCATTTAAATCTTTAGACAAATCCACTTCTTCAGCAGTCCAAAAAGATGCCTCAGCTTTTTTGTACATTTCCCATAAATCATGATATTGAATAGGAAAAATAACAAACCGTTTTATATTTTTTTCCAATAAAGGCTCATTACTTTCCTGTTGATTTAATTCCATACTGAAATTTTTTATAAAAAATAAGTCCAAGAAAATTTGTAAAAAATTAGGATAAGAAAAATGTGAATAATTTTGAAATCCAACGACAAATTTATTCTTTATATAGTTAAAAAAAAAAAAAAAAAAAAAAAAATTTTTTTTTTTTTTTTTTTTTTTTTTTTTTTTTAGAATGAATTAAAGAATCGTGTATAATGTATCCTATTTCTAGTCAATAATCTTGTACTACGACGAATAGATATATACGGAATTGTTTTTGTTTCATCGATATTTATAGCTGCCCACCCACCATGGTTGTAAATCCAACACAAAAGATATTCATCCACAAACCGTGATAGGTGTGATATCAGGTGGTCATGTGAAGTGAAAGGTTCAATGAATTTAGAAACGATACAGATAAATAACATGATTCGAGACCAACTAGCTTTCTGCGAAAATATTTTTTCATACAAAATTGGCAAAAATTCATTAAATTTCTCTGCCTCAACATACGGAAGACCTTCGGTGGTTTGCCTTATCCTCCAACTATAAGTTTGATAAAAACTGTTGAAGATTTTTAACACATGTTTTAAAACATTTTCTTCATTTGTAGTCAAAGCGTTTATACTGGATATTTTTATAGGAAAATAAGAATCTTTAGTCAAATCTATTAAAACATTTTTAAGAATGTATTCCGTCCGAACCAATTGAGTATTCATCCTTTACTTTAATACTTTCTATCACGTCAACCAGTTTTACAGCAATTTTACTTGTCAAGAAATTACTGAAAAGATTGAGAAAATTTTTCGCAATTGATAGGAGAAATCTTTGAAAGATTTCGGGTCCCAAGATTATTTCAAAAAGAAACAAAAGTATAATAATGGTTAAAAAGATGAGATTGAATATAACATAAATTGGAAGTGCAACTAAAAGAAATGTAACAAAATGTAACATTCTCTTAAACATTTTGCTTATGAAAAAAATCTAGCAAAATTTGAACTATAAATTACCACCCTCCCCTCAAAAAAAAAAAAAAAAAAAAAAAAAAAAACTTTTTTTTTTTTTTTCTTTAATAATCTATTTTTGCCAAATCGAAATTTTTCTTAACAAGAACTTCATTAAAAATATGATTAAAAGTTTCTTCTGACATAACATCTGTATAATGAATGGAATATAATACATCCTGTTCTACAACTCGACTTTTACCATCAATTAATCGTCCCAAATAATCCACTTTTAAACCTTGAACATTAAATATTATTTTATTATGTCCGTATCCTGGCTGCCAAATTTTCGATGTTTGCCAGAGGGCCAAATGCGAGGCTTTTGCATGGGCCACTGATTCAAGCTGCGTCAAACCGGACCAAAACGAGTTTTTCACGAAAACATTTCCTTGCATTCCGATTTCTCCAAACATTTGATGTAAATGTTCAAAAGTACCTTTGGCTTTTGCCAAGACTTGAACCACTAAACAGCCGCGACCTTGCCTTATATCCCCGCCTTTGGCAATTGTTTCCACTAACCAATTCATCTCTTCGAGAGTCAAAGCAAAACAGTAATCATTTTCAAATTTTTCGAGTTGAAATTTTCGCATGTCGTCGAAAGCTTTGAATGCCGTTTTTGATCCGTAAATTTCGAAAATGACTCTGAGTGTTTTTTTCAAATCAGGATATTTATAGGGTAAAAAATCAATTTCGTCGTAAAATAAATAGTAAGCCACCAACATGTCTTGACTCGGGCTCAATTTCATTCCCACGACAAAACTACCCATTTCCCATTCTGGATTTAATAAGGTGGCGCATTCAGCCTGAGAAAAAATGCTGAAAAACAGATAAATATTCACCTCGTCTCCATCGAAATCGCCGTTGATGCTCGGCAAAATTTCCAAAGGTACACCGAAACAATCGTACGGCCAAGCAGGTCCATCTAACGGTACTTGCAAAGCCACAAAATTTTCGGGTTGTAGAGACGGCATCCTGTTCAAAACGACCCATTTACCTTTCAATTCAAATTTTTTGACTATGGAATCAGGTAATCGAATTTCGTTGGCCTTGAGAGTTGCGTCGGGTACAATCATACCTCTCATCGAGTAACAGCAACGTTTTCCAAATGCCGCTTGACGAATAAAAGTGGCTTTTCCGCACGAACGAGAATCCAAGCTACCATAGTTTAGAGGTGCTTCTTGAATTTGCTTATAAAATACTGGGGTTTTTGAAGGAGGTTGAACTGTTATTGTCCGACAAGTCATGGGTTTACCCGACACAAATTTCAAAATCTTTTCGTAAATGAGAGTAGTTGCCATTTGCCAGTAAATAGGATCTGGAATAATCAAAAAATCCTGATTGGTTTCGATACCGGCTTTTTCAATCATGCGTTTGAGTTGTGGTAAAAGAAACGTGTATCCGGGAGTGGGTACTGCGATAGACATGAGAGAATAAAACGGACATTGGTCGTTGAAATAAAATCGGTCACAGCACAAACCAAAATTGGCCAAACCAAATTGGATTTTCTTTTTGCATTCTGAACAAGCGTTTGCAAATTCGTTGCTTTTCCGCCACGCTTTCAAAACTTCGAGTAATTGATCCGGGGTTAATTGTAAAGGACAGTCCTTAAGCTCGAGCAATGTAATGCGGTATTGGTTAACGGCCATTATATAACCAAGCTATGGCATATCAGAGAAGATGGAACGGAGATGAGTATTATCCTCGTGATAAATTCAACACAGACAAATACGGCAAGGAAGTCTATGCCCGTGACAGAAAAAACAACGAGTTTTATCCCAAAAGTAAAAAAAATGTTTTTGCACGAGACAATTCAGGTATGTTTTACTATGCCAAAGACAATATGGGAAACGAGTTTTATCCAGTGCGAAAAAATAAATCAATTTTTATCCAAAATTCTTTGAACCCAAATATTAAACTGGCTCTTTATGCTGATGGAACCCAGCGGTATCCAGTCGATTCTAAAGGAAATGAATATTATTTAACAGAAAATGGAAAACCTTATTTAATGCGAAGAGACAACGGAGAAATTTATTTCGCCAAAAATCGCAAAGATTGTTCGTTAATTCCTTGGAATCACATACAATACTTGTGCGAAAACGAACCTTTGATATATTTGAGGGATTCAGCTGGTAATTTAGTATATGTAAGAGAATCTTCCATTTATTTACGATGTCAAGGCTATTTAAAGTGTCCAATTTGCGACAGATGGATCACTAGTTGTCTTTAAAAAAAAAAAAAAAAAAAAAAAAAAAAAAAAAAAAAAAAAAAAAAGGTAATTTTTTTTTTTTTTTTTTTTTTTTCACTACTAGTTTAATATTCAAATAATCGAGTTGAATTTGTAACATGCAAATGAGGTAATCTCATTGTTTCTAAAAATAGACCAACAGTTTAAGGATCATTTGAATTAAATTCCCTCTTTGGAATGTGCCAATTGGAATCACCCCCAAATCCTCTTTCTCCACGTTCCGTTTCTGACAAATCGGATTGTTCTACGGCAACCATAACCGGCCGTATTGCTAACTGAAACAACATCTGTGCAATGGGTTCCTCTCTCTCAATTATAATTCTTTTCAAAGAATTATTTTTCAAAATGATGCCGACGGATCCTCTATAGCATGGATCCACAACGCCACCACCAACACTAAGATTTTTGTGCAAAGCTTTAGACGATTTTTCCCAGATGAACATACCCAAGTATAATGGACATTCCAAAATGATTCCGGTATCAATGACCAAAGTTTCATTAGGTTTTAATTCAGTTTTTATCGGTGAATAAAAATCATAGCCTAAAGATCCATCGTTTCGACATGTTGGATCTATGACCCATGAAAATTTTTTTGAATATTTGATCTTTGGTTGAAATCGACTAAAAATGAAATCGACAAACCAGTCAATCAAAGATTGTAGAACCATTGTGAAATAAAAAAGAATGTGAAAAAATATAAGGAACTAAAAACAGCTCGACTTTTTATAATACAGAAACCTCAAAAAAAAAAAAAAAAAAAAAATTTTTTTTTTTTTTTTTTTTTTTTATAATTTTTCTCGATTCAATTTTGGTAACAATTCGCATCCTATCACTTTCCAAGATTTATCGCTATTTTTAAATTCTTCGCCGTAAATTTTCCCAAACATATCCAACAAGTTTTCATTTACATTTCTCACGTCATGATAATATTCTCTATGTTGTTGCAAATGTCCCTCCGCCCATGATTTTGCTTGTTTCACTTGAAAAATTATCTGATCATCCTTCATCAAATCATTTTCCATTTGATTCTCGTACCAACGCAACAGGGCTAAGAAAATCACGCACGCCGAATCTGTTCCTGTCAAACTCGACACTTTTTCATTTTTATCGAAAAAAGTATACATGTTTCTTATTCCGCGGACGTGAGATTTATATTCTTCTCGCAACGGAAGCAAAATCTCAGGAAGATATAATGTTAAATGCTTTGGTTTGAACCCTTTAAACCCGTCCACAGCTAGAATTCGATATATAGACCGATTTAAAAGAACGGCTCCAGACGTGTTAGCTTTCAGCCATTTGTTTAAAAGTTTTGTCCATTCGGATTGGTCAGATGGAACGTCGATGAAATATTTTTTCGAAGCCGTAACAAGCAAATTCATCAGTTCGTGCCGATAATGAACATTTTCGTCCTTTGAGGAAGTAAAATCATCCTCATCAAAAAAACCAACCCAATCAGCCAATTGTTTGACCAATTGACGCCGATGGAATCGCAATGACTCATAAGGTCTTCCTAGAACCACTTGACGCACAAGTTTTTCGTGCAATAATTTTTTAATTTCCTCGTCCAAGGAATTTGTCGACCAATGTTTCTGGATGGATTGATTTGAAAGGTAATTGTTTGGCGTATCTGGGTGGGCAAACGAGAGTGACAGTGGATGGATACTTTGATCGTAAATATTGTTTGACGATTCCTTGCGATGTTGTTTGGGCAATGGGGCCAAAGTGTCTAATGTCCTTTTCGCAGAAAATTGTACCGTATTCAATTTGGACGCCATGGGCTCTAAATTTCTCGACAAACCAAAAGAGAGGTCTTTTAGTGATGCGTAATTCGGATTTCAAATGCTTTTCCGGTTCAAACGACTTTGTTTTGGTAAGCAATAAAACGTAATTACAAATAGGAATTGCAATAAATTGATTTAACTGTTCAACCGACTTCCACTGCTGGAAATTGACAGACATGACACTGAGTTGAAAAAAATAATGAATGGTCTTAAATTGAATGTAAAGTATATGTAAAAAAAAAAAAAAAAAAAAAAAAAAAAAAAAAAAAAAAAATTTTTTTTTTTTTTTTTTTCAACAATTACTGAGGAATTTTTTGTACTCGAGCAGGTTTACCTATTTCTTTTATATCTTTTTCATAACCTGGGCGAATAACCGTTATTTTTTCACAATTGATAATATTATAGCCTTCAGGATTTCCTTCACAATCTTTTCTGGTACAGTCGCAAGTAAATATGCATACATCTATTTCATCATAGGCTTTGTCTGGATCCAGTTTGTCCATGGCGGCATTCAAGTCAAACAGTATATTATATTCTGCGACATCCGGAAGATTAGTTTCATGCCTATCGTAATCCAACTTATAAAGATACATTTTTTTAAAATTCAATAAACACACTTTTAAATACCAGACATTCCATCCAATTTCATAACAGCAATAAATAGGGATAGGCTTAAAAATACCATTCTTTCTTTTGTAGGTAAGAGATATATTTCCCTGACAATTGCCAATCTTTTTTTGAATACCGCCTACTCTTAATTCACTTTTCAGAAACCGAGATAGAATGGAAGATGGTACCTTTTGTTCGCAGAAAAACAGGTTTTGGGAATTGGGATCCTCATGTTCTACTCTATCATCATTTAAAATATCTTTGGTATTCATGGTATAGTTTTTGAAGAATGATGATTACAAATAAATGTATAAAACTTTTATAATTCTAATTGTAAAGTTTTATAACAATTTTTGTTTCTCAAACTGAAAAAAAAAAAAAAAAAAAAAAAAATTTTTTTTTTTTTTTTTTTTTTTTTTTTTTTTTTTAAACAAATCTGAAAGTGAAAATGTGAAACTCATTTAATATTCAATTTTTGAATTTAAAACATGCAAATGAAATGGTTGCTAAGGTACCATCCATTCTAACTGTGGAATGTAATAAGCTCCGCACCCAATTCGGTTTTGGATTTGATGAGAAATTTTCAGGAACAACGTTTTTTATACCCTCCCAACCGTCATGTTTTTCCACCCATGATTCTAATTTTTCTTTTACTAATCTTGAAAAACATTCATATATTACATCTATAATACTTTTAGGTAATTTATCTTGGATACATTTTACAGCCAATTCCCCGACGAAAGCGAAAAATGCAATTATTCGACTCCAAGTAATACCTTCGTCAAACATTTCACTACATATACCTTCTAAAATACTACCAATGTTATTTTCATCAATAATTTTTATTTCTTTGCATAGTTCTTTTAATGCATTACCATGCATTTCTTGAAAGACATTAAGAATTTCACATGTTTTTTTAATAAGATCTTTTTCTTTTTCACTCTTCGCACTGATTGCATCAAAATTTTCATAATGACCCAACAGGAAAGAAAATGTGTTTTCAAGAAAACAATCTGTTCTTATTTCATCTTTTTTGATATAATTTCTTTCATATTGATCAATTTCTCCACTCACAAAAACTGCTTTAAATCGTGAATTTTTTGACATTATGTGATGAGAGTTACTTTATATGAAATATAACAAACAGTATATGAAAGTGTAAAAAGTACAAGTGAAGCAACGGTTTTTTTTTTTTTTTTTTTTTTTTTTTTTTTTTTTTTTTTTTTAATTACTTTTTTTCAACAATTGTTGTCGTTTCTTCATTATTTTCTTCATTAGGAAACTCGATAGCAAAATTTGGTAAATATTGAATTTGAGCAATATTTTTTAAATTTAAAAATGCCTTTTGAAAAAGTATCATTTCTTCAATACATCCAGATATTTTAAAAGAATTATCACCAAATGTTATTCGATGAAAAATTTTCATGTGGAAAATAGCCATAAAGTCTTTCTGCATCATTAAGGCAGGTTGTACTATTGCTGCTGAAGAATGGCTAATTTCTTTACCGTCGAAAATTTTAAGGCTTAAAACACACCAATTTTTTCGTGCGAATGGAAGATTGTTTTCCTTGTGATGTTCTGTACAAAAAGTACAAAATAATGGATGACACATCTTTACCCAAAATCGGCCACCTGTATGCAGCTTTTCTTCATCGTTTTCTTTCATAGCCTCTCCGATAAAGTCGAGAGGTTCGCAAATATTCGAAATGATAGAAATTTCATTCTTTAAAGATTTTTGAAAATTAAATTCTCCTGCTACAATAACATTGAATACATGATCTCGTGTTATAATTCTTCGAATATATGCTTGTTGCTCCGCGCCACAAGTATGTCCCCTGGAATATTTTACTTTTCTTTTCTTGTGATTCTGATATTCTGAAGAAAATTCTAATTTATCTCGCCAAGAGGGAGTGACAAGGTTGAGGGCACATGTATGTTTTTCCATGTTTTTAATTTCTTCATTAAGAACAGGTGAGTTTAAAATACCTTCGATGAAGACATTGTATTCCGAGTTTTCCATTGTCTTGGTTATAAAACAAAATACATATGTCACAAAAATATATGTCGCAATATTTAAATAGTATAATCTTAAAAAAAAAAAAAAAAAAAAAAAAAAAAAATTTTTTTTTTTTTTTTTTTTTTTAATCAATTTTTATTATTTGCTTCACAATTTTTTTTGCTTGTAAAGAATGTATTCAAAAAAGGCAGTTACCAAACATGGTAAGTGAAATAACTCCATTGAATTTTCACTTTTTAAAGAAAGTATCAATTTGTCTATAGTCGGTATTGAAAAGTTCATGTTTACGAAATATTGAAAAACGTATTCAGATATTTCTAAAAATAATTTACGAAATTTTTCTGCTCTTTCCTTATTAAAACGCGCCTTCATTTCTGACAAGAGAAAAAAAGGTGTTTTACACTTTTGAAATCTAGGGTATTGAAAAACAATCTCAGTCAAGTCAGAAATTTGTTTTAAAAAATAATCATTACACAATAAATTTCTTTTGATAAACTCGATTTCATCTGTAACGTTTTTCGCATTTAATTCTTTTTTATGAAGGGGTAACAATATGGAATCAGATGTTAAATCTTTCTTGTACAAATTATAAAGTTCCTTCAAACGAGTGTGGATAATATCTTTAAGTTCTCTGATAAAATAAACATGTCCAAAAACATTATATCTTTTTAAAAGGGCTTTTTCATTCCATAAATCTGCAGACATTTTAGTGAAAAATATAACTGTATTTAACTTGCATTATAAATGATATTTATAATACAAAAAATATATACATAAAAAAAAAAAAAAAAAAAATTTTTTTTTTTTTTTTTTTTTTTTATACAAAAATTCGAATTTTATATTACGTCATTATTTCTAAAAATAATCATGGGTTTTTAGTTTAAACAAAATAGCAATTTTTTCTTTTCTACGTTTCCAACTGGCTCTTCTTCCATCCAAGTAAATTTTCTTTCGGGAGACATGAGTAAATGAACGTGTTGTCTCAAACTGTTAATCATGTATTCAATGGCCAGCCAAGTCAATTTCGGGTTCACGAGCTTGATAAAAAAGTAATAAATTTCTACCATAGTAATTTCGTGCATCAAACTCCCTCTGCATGCAAATTCGCTTGCTAATTCGTCAATGGCTTTTACTATCCTATCTCTGTCTTCAGTCTCAGTAAAAACTTCAATTCCTTGAAACTTGACGGTAAGCGGTATTAACATATTTTGACTACTCAAATAATAAACATATCCGTATTGTTCCTTATCTTCCAATAGTTTCGAGATGTATTTACGAGCCACGTCCCTGATTTTTGGGTGCATAACCAAATCCATCGAAATGTAAAACTCTACGGGCCATTTACCGTATTGTAGATTTAAAGATTTAATGATGGGCTCCAAGGATTCTCCTCCGTAAAATTCTGACAATAAGTTGTCAACAGGTAAATGGCAAGTTGCTAATCTTTCATACATCTTTCTTTTTTATAATCCAAAAAGCAGATCGAATATAATACATGATCGAAAGCACGAATATAGTTGCCAACCCGTACAAAACATATGATATCCATGGAAAAATTGTTCCAATACCTGACCAAACAGTAGAACCAACTTGGCTCGCAAAATGATTTAAAGCTTCGGCAACTGTTGGTCTTTGGCATTTCATAGTCTCACCTGGTAAACAGTTGACATATTTACAATCGCAAAGTCGACAACAAGAATTTTCGTCGTCTTCGTTAAAATCTTTGCAAACATTTACTAACTTTTCCATTCCATCACAAAACGAAATGTTGTCAAGTTTGCCTTTTTGGCAGCAACTTAATTCATTGTACTTACACACCGTGCCATCCGGTCTTTTCTTAAAACATCCAGAATTAGATTCTATGTAATTCCAAATGCTCGCTACGCCTGTGCCGATGACTGCCCCTGCAGCAACCACTTTTAAGCCTTTTTTGCTGAAGACGGTTTTGATTGAGCCACTCAATTTTTTGTTACTTTTTACGAGCTTTTGCAAAGCCTTTTGAGATTTTGTTAAAACTTTGAAATTGTTGAAACGTTTGGAAATGGGTTTAGTATTAAAATTGAATTTGCGTTTTAACATCACGTTTAACTTGATTCGTTACAATAAAGGAAAACATGTCAAACACCGAATCTACCGCGTGCCTGTTTAATGCTACAAAAGCAGATTGTAGAGCACCGAAAAGAACCAATTTAAGCATGGTCATGTGCCAAAAACATCTTAAAGATTATTTTGGTTTGGAAATGGGTTATCATCAAGACGATCATCCCACCAACGTTGCATGGGTTGGACCTTTCTTAAGACCAGTCAAAAACATGTCTTATTTTAAACGAAATACGGTCATTTTTCCAACAAAAAATTTTTTTGATATGACATTACGGCCAGAAGAATTTAAAACAGATAACTCGTTTAGAAAATATCAAATGAATCCTTTTATTTTAGACTATATTCGAAAATATGGATTATATCCCAATAAAAATATAGAAAATCGACTAGTTATCGAAATGTATCGAAACTTGATGACTGACAAATATGATCCGGGACCCAATCAGGAAACTTTGTTCCCAAATTTAAGTTCTCTTGTTCGCAGTAAAAAAACAATTTCCGAATCTAACATAATGGATCAATCCATCTATAAAGTTCTCAAAGACGTTGGTTTTTATAAAAATGATATATTGATTACTCTTCCACAGTCAGAATTATCTCTTTGTATGCAATATATATTATTCAACTGTCTGTATTCAGAAATGAAAATTACATTCGATACCGATAATTTTACCGACTATCTTCCATACAATTGCGAATTTGTAGAAAATGTTGGTTTAGTTGCAACAGAATTGATTAATCATCCCCATCCACTAATTATAAATGGTGTGAGTTCTGGAAGTCAAATTTTCTATAATGCATTTGTATCAACGGTGCAAAAGGAAGTTTTACACAAAAATTATTCACTGAAGGATATTCCGTCACAATATGCTTTAACAAATGCTTTAAAGAGTGGATCAGTTTGTTAAAAAAAAAAAAAAAAAAAAAAAAAAAAAAAAAAAAAAATTTTTTTTTTTTTTTTTTTTTTTTTTTTTAACAGATCTATTTTTTATCCACAAACTGGATCCACTTTTTAAAGCATTTGTTTATTTTTAGATTTATTATGTTTAATAGACATCTTCAAACTCAATCAGCGACCCCAAATTGACTTTTTTAGTCGGTCTCAATTTGTTTTCACGAAATCCGATAAAGTCTAAAATTTTTCCACTGATGCGGTAAACATTATGTTGCTTCAAAAGATATCTAATGTTGATATTTAATCGCAAAATGGCCAAAAATTTATCGGTATAAATGTTTTCTATTTGATAATAAAACCGATTAACTACGTGCTCTCCATGAAATATTTGTGTATTTCTAATACATGGTTGGATAATTCGATCGCTATAGTATCCGGCTTTTAGAAATTTTATTTCAAACTCCCAACATTCTCCACATTCCATTAAATAGCACATTTCAAATGAAAATTTGAAATTATTCGAAATGGTAACATCTGGTCCTAAATCGGATGTCATTACACGAGCAATTTTATTCAGTGGTTCTGAATCCATGACAATCAAGTTTGCTTTACGATTATTTGATTGGAAAATTTCGTTTTTGGATGGTTTTGGTATTGCACAAGTAGCGACTAAAATAACCTGGAAATTGGGATAGTTAGATTTTTCACAATAGCAAATATCCGTTGCGAAGGATTTTTTCCAAAATTTTTTGGAGTGATAGAAATAATTTTGATACACAATATTATTTTGCAATCGGCTTGACCAATCTTCCGTCACAAGATTAAGAATTAAAGGGTAACATTTAACCAAATTATTAGTAGCCTGGGCCAAAGTTTCGTTGCCTAACACCTTTGACACGAGATCATTATAGCTAGCCATACTTTCCTTATTAAAAAAAAAAAAAAAAAAAAAAAAAAAAAAAAAAAAAAAATTTTTTTTTTTTTTTTTTTTTTTAGTTAAAATTGAAAACTCATTCAATAATCAAATAATCGAAATTTTAAAATATAAAACTTTTAAGTTCATGTTCATATTCACATTCATCTGTATCGTCTATCAAATTTGGTTTTTTAATTTCCCTTTCTACTTCATTTTCTATATCTGGAGACACTTCTTTCCGCTTCCTATTGCTATTATTTTCTTCTTTATCTTCTATAGAAAGTAGTTTTTCACTTCCAAATAAATTTTCAAACTCAGCATCAAAGCTAGTAGAGTTGTTAGTTTTTGTCTCTAAACACAAAGGTTTATTTTTAGATTTATTTTGTTTAATAGACAATGTTTCGGTTTTATCTTCAAATTCAATCAGTGATCCTAAATTGACTTTTTTAGTCGGTCTCAATTTATTTTCACGAAATCCGATAAAGTCTAAAATGTTTCCACTGATGCGGTAAACATTATCTTGCTTCAAAAGATATCTAATGTTGATTTTTAACCGCAAAATGGCCAAAAATGTATCGGTATAAATGTTTTCTATTTGAGAATAAAACCGATTAACTACGTGCTCTCCATCAAATATTTGTGTGTCAGAAATACATGGTTGGGTAATTCGATTGATAGTGTATCCAGCTTTTCGAAATTTCATTGCAAACACACTACAGTTTTTACATTCCATTAAACTGCACATTTCAAATGAAAATTTGAAATCATTCGAAATGGTAACATCTGGTCCTAAATCGGATGTCATTACACGAGCAATTTTATTCAGTGGTTCTGAATCCATGACAATCAAGTTTGCGTTACGATTATTTGATTGGCTAGTTTTGTTTTTATATGGTTTTGGTATGGTACAATTAGCGACTAAAACAACACAGAAATCGGGATTTTTAGATTCCTCACAATCGCAATGATCAGTTGAGAATGATGGTTTCCAAAACTTTTCAGAGTGATATGAATAATTTTGATACGCAATATTATTTTGCAATCGACTTGACCAGTCTTCAGCCACAAGATTTAAACAGTAATCATCGACCAAATTATTAGTAGCTTTGACCAATGTTTCGTTGCTCAACACCTTTGACACGAGATCACTATAGCTAGCCATAATTTCCTTGTTATAAGAAAATGAAAAATAAATCAGTTGTATTGAGATTTGGTAGCTGAGCATTTATAAATACTTTGATACAATTTCAAAAAAAAAAAAAAAAAATTTTTTTTTTTTTTTTTTTTTTTTTTTTTTTTTTTTTTAGTAAATTATTATTCAAAATATTTCTCATATTTTATCTTTCCTTTAGCGGCCAACCTTTTACTACGGCGATAAATAAAGTCATCGAAATTTATATGTGGAATTGCGGTCAACGACTCGTCGATTTCGATAGCTACCCAACCTCCATGACTATTGATCCAATGTAAAAGTTTTTCTTGTACGATATTAAAAAATGTTATAAACAGATCATCATTAAAATTATAAGGGACCGTAAGTGTAGAGACGATGTTCATAAAAATTATGATTCGAGACCAACTAATACGATTTATAAATAATATATTGTACAGGCCCTGTAAAAATTCTTCCAATCTGTCTTTTTCATCGTAATGAAAGAGACAAATTGGAGGAATTTGAAAATCATAAGTATCGTAAATAATCTCACAAAGTCTCAAAACATGGTTTAAAACAATTTCTTCATATTCAGTTAAAGCGCTTATACTTGATATTATCTTAGGGTTAAAATTACTTCCTAGATGTTTAAGCACGTTAAATAAAATGTAACTTGTTCGTGCTTGCTTAAAATCCATCTTTATTTTAGTTGTGTAAATCTTTAAAAAATTGTTTTATTATATGTACTATAGATAAGACTGTATATGTAAAAAAAAAAAAAAAAAAAAAAAAAAAAATTTTTTTTTTTTTTTTTTTTTTTTTTTTAAATTATGTATGGGTTGTTGATACTACCAAATGATGAATCGGAAAAAACATGTTTACTGTCAACTTTAACACCGTTATTAAAATAATCCCTTTTTATAATCGGATATGAAAATAATCGGAAATCAAAATAATCGATTATATTATATGGATACAAATATTGAAATTCGGAATAAGATAATAATTGAAAAAGGGGTACTTGTTGACATGCTCGACATCAGTTCATGGGATCTAGAATAAACTTACATATATTAATGTTTAATCTTAATATATATCTTCTTTGGTAATATTCATTTTCATTTTCAAAATTCATACATTTTAAACACATTTTAACGCAATTATTATCAACAGTTATAAAATCAAAGTTCACGATAATAAAACGTGAAATATAATTCTCGAAATCATAATCGAAAATAAGATCATTTTGGAACCAAACCACCAGGTTTTTAGGCCAGATAAAATCTTGTTTTCTAAAATACGGAATAATTTCGATGTAGTTTACCATAACATTCTGGTTGTGAAATTCTGATAAACGAAAACGAGATTTACTTTGCCAAAAAATATCTCTTACAAGGCGTTTGGGAAGTTTCAATTTTTCTATGTCATGCAAATAATTCAAATTTCTTAACAATGATTTTATACACAGATATTGCAATGTTTCAACATTAAATGTAACATCGCAATAAAAATCATGCTCTTCCTGTACGAAATGTCTATAAACCTGAATTGATTTTTTTAAATCTATAATTTCTTCTGATCTAATCCACATATTATTTTCAATTGGTTTGGCTGAATAAGCGGTTAAATGTATATGATCCTCTCTAAACCAATCAGAAAAATGCTTCATTGATAGTTTTGACAACAGATTCTTATGAAAAGCTGATTTATGAATAACAAAATGATAATAAGTCATCATTTTTCAAACTTGTGGAAATCAACTATCTTGAATGAAATGAATCTCATGAAATAAGTCTTTATAAAATCAATAAATGAATAATTTCCCATTTGTTTGAAAAAAAAAAAAAAAAAAAAAAAAAAATATTTTTTTTTTTTTTTTTTTTTTTTTTTTTTTTTTTTTGACTAACCGGAATTAAAAAATTGAAACTCATTTAACATTCAAAAAATTCAAGTCATTGCTTTTAAAAATAGACGTAGATTTTTTTTCAAACGATCGAATCAAGTCACCGTTGCTATAAAAATTTACAATTTTTTCAATCAAGATGTTGACGATATACATTTTACTATTTTTCATTTTGTATCTTTGTCATTGTTACATGGCACGTAATTTGTTATCATATTACATGGCCAAGCCTTACCAATTTCATTTAAATCTTTTCCGTTGGAACAAAGATGTCGAACTCGCATTTACTTGAATGGTTTGCTCAACTGTTATTTGGTACTTCCAGTCCTAGTGCGCCTCCGTTAGAGCTGAGAAAAATAGTATTGCGTATGGAATCTGAAAAGATTCCTTGGTTGCATTTGATTCATAACGGTGGCCTCACGGCGTTTCCGTATCAAATACACGGAGATTTGAATTCTTTAACTGACTACTTGGAAAAACAATGGGTCGAGAAACAACCCTACTCTGATCCTCCAACTTTTAAAACTCGCGCTGTATCGAAATTTTGGGATGAGTTGCAATTACTGTTGGCGAAGCGATTCGAAATAGAGGAACCTTTACCTCTTCCATCTAAAGGAGACGACGAAATTTTAAAAGAATTTTTAGAACCGACCAAACAAATTCAAACTGATCGATTCAATTTCGAATCCGCTGAGTTTTGGGGAAACGCGGCTCGCAGATTCATCAACATCAACAGACCCGGAGAAGCGTCGCCTTTACCGGATGCCTCTTCCGATTCATTCAAAAAAGTTTTACAATTATACGATGTGACATGCAAGGCCCGTGGACAATATTTTGACCCTTTCAACATGTATCTGGTGCCACAATCTGAATACGTGAATGCGGTTCACTGGCAAACCAGTTTGAATTTGGAAGCGTTCTTGCATGATAGACCCACGCATCCGTTGTCAATTTCAGTCAAAACCCTTTTGAAAAAGAATTTAAACAATCTGCTTCGTGGTGAAAAGCCTATTTTGGAATCCTCGGAATTTGACGCTCTTTTGCACAACATCAGAGTTGTACACGAAGCGATCCCGCAAATCCCACACGAAGACGCACCGCCAAAATTGATCGATATATTTCAAAGGCTTTTGGCTCTTTGTCAGCGAGACCAGTTATGGGAAAATGAGGTTCCAAAAATCAAACCTGAACCCGTTTCCCCGAGTCTTTTACATCTTACGGAACGAGTTCGAATACTGGAACGAGAAAAGAGAATTTTGTTGAAACATTTTAACGAAAGTGACTCAAGATTTGATCAAGAGCCACTACGGCGCACTTATTCGGATTACCTTTATGTAAAGGACAAAAAGATTCGATCCTAAGATTCCGTCGTAGCGGGGGTACGCCAAACATTTCCACGTTGACAATGTTTGTTATACCAGCGTCAATTAAAATTTTTCGTTGATTGCTTTCACCTTTGTATCCAAAAACAATGGTCGAGTTAGGATACAGTTTTTGTAAAAAATCATATCGGTTCTTCAAAAATTTTAAAGTATCTGAATAAGAAGTTCCGCCTCGGGTTGTAACTTCTACGTCTGGGCGACAATTGGGATACCATCTTCGCATTTTGGAAAAATTCATTGGACTCATAATTTGGCAATGGCAAAACAATCCGGCCACGTCTTGGTAAGCCAGTTCTAGAGGTATATATGTGTCACCCAAAACCACACCTTTCGTATGAATAATGGCTTGCATTTTAATAAAGATGAAAGGTTTCGGATTTTCAACAATTATCCTTGGTTTCGTACTCGTTACTTTAATCGTGAGTGTGGGTTTGATTGCGTTTACAATGTATAAAATGTCTAGCGCACCGGATTATGTTTTGGACTCCTCCAGCAAAACGGTAACGACTGAAGGAATTTCTGCAAAAGTATTTTGGGATGCTAACAAACTGATGCTTCTGATCCCTACCGTCTCAAATATCCTATCAATAATCCTTTTGGGCGTGTTAACAGTAACTAGTTAAGTAAAGTAAAGAAAATACCCATCATGAATTTACGAATGATATTGTCTGCTGCGTTACTCGTATTGATAATCATCAATTTGATAATGTATGGCTATCTAGTTTGGACTGTTAAAACTGATAATACCGCAGGCGTAATCGTAACTAGTAAACCAATGCTATTCTATAGCCCGATAATTGTACATCTATTACAATTTATCACCTCTGGTCTGTTGGTATACCAAAGGTTAAAAAAAAAAAAAAAAAAAAAAAAAAAATTTTTTTTTTTTTTTTTTTTTTTTTTAAACTTTAGTAAAAATATTTTTACTTTATAATCTTTATCAATTTTTTGTAAATAAATTTACGCCAATTATTTCTAGATTGTTTTTTTGCAAACATTTTCCAATTACCGTTCTCTTCGATCCAAGACCTTAAATTGTTCTCAAATATTTCATTTACACTTTTCCATGCAATATAAAATGTTTCCCTCGATTTTTCACTCTTTAAACATCTTGTAGTAATTTCACCGACAAATGCCAAGTAAGCTATAATTTTATCCCAAGTTATATCTTCGGTTAAATTCTCATTAAAAACTAATTTGAAAATGTCAGGTATCGTGTTTCTTGTAACATTTTGAAATTTGTTACAAATTATTTTGTTGTCATTTTCAAAATCTGTCAAATAATGTTCGAGCTTGGTACAAAAGGCTTTAATAACTTGTTTTTCGAGTGGTTGCTCTAAAGAAGGTACATTTATATTAATTTCCTGGCGAGCAACTAAATACTGTAAAACCTTTAACAAAATGCGCTTGTATTTCAAATTGAAGCTTGATTTGTCGAGAGACATTATAGCATTTGTAAAAAGCTTAGCTGAATAATACTTTGATTAAGTCTGTAGCCTCTTTATATAATTGAATAAAATTTTGAAAACTTTGAAAAAAAAAAAAAAAAAAAAATTATTTTTTTTTTTTTTTTTTCAACTAATAAAGTAGAATGGATCCTGAAAATATTATGAAAAAGGTATACAAAGACGTGATTCATTTTTTACAATCGATGCTTGGTGTTGACAAAATGGCTATTGTTAATCAGAAATTAAATGAAGCCTATCCGACCTGGACTGATTTATGGAAAACAATTCAAAATTGGCTCGTAACCGAACATCCTTTGACAAACATGCAACACAGTATTAAAAGTTTTGCGCAATTATTTCCCAATTATGAATCTTTTGCTAAGAACTTGGAGAATTCGTTGTCCCTTCACGACGATTTTTGGAATAAAGTGTATATGTATCTTTGCGCAGCTCAACAAGGTTTAAAATGTTAAAAGTGGGACAATTGGAACCTTTTGCATTATTGACATTAGCCAGCGGTTTATTGTACTCGATCGGCGTTTTGACAATTGAGTCCAAAGCAAATAGCTGTTATCGAATACATTTCATCATTCTCACTCTTGTGATTTTTATGGCTCTTCTTACCATATGCATATTTAAATATCTTAAATATCGTTTCGCTTGTCGCCAGATGGATGAGTTTTTGATGGCGATGAAAAAGAAATAGACAAACTATGATTTCTTTGGTCTCGAAAAAGAATAGCGTCATTTGCGCGAAATCCAAGCAGTTGCCAATAACCAACTGGAGACGAAATACAATGTTCCGTATTTCCCGAAATAATTTCATATTCCAGGTGTTGAACCGTACATAAAAATTCTCGAAGACCGACATCATCTTTTTTACAAATTTTAACACCGTCTTCGAATTCAATGCAATATGTGAATTTCGGTAACGAAATGTATGCGGATTTTATAGGTCTGAAAGCTTTTCTTTTTATAATTTCCAAGTAATCCATACTTTTAAAAATGTATATTAAAGAATGTCTAACGATAGCGTTACAATTGACTCAATGGCCAATGCTCTTCTCAAAAAGGATAAAAATGTTTTTGGTCAATTTTTCACAAATGGTTCATGTATTGGTAATGTCGACTCACAGACGAAGGAAAGAGCTGAAAGAATTTTCAAAGAATTATTTTCTGATTGTAGTGATACTAGTTTTAATAGTTTTGACGATTTTTTGAAAGAGTGGAAAAAAAATAATATTAATAGTGTCTACGAAGAATATGATTCAATTCCCCAGAGTGTTATATGTAATAAATTCAGTTTCGACCCGTCGAAACGTGAGATGGTTAGCGTTCTGGGTCCGCGCCGCAAGAAAAATAATGCGACTGAATTTGATGTTTATGATTTTTTAAAAACGAGACACGAAAGTGGATGTCCTATTAGGTTTCCGTCAGATATGGAATTGGAAGCCGATTTAGAAGTTTTGATGGAACCGCAAAAGCATGCGATAGTCGATGCCGGGCTTAGAAAAATTGCTCGTGCATTAACTGTGTTGAATTCATCTTGCAGTTATCGTTTACTGGATGTGCATAGTGAACGCGTTGTCCGTTAAAAACACCTCTCTCTCTCAAAAAAAAAAAAAAAAAAAAAAAAAAAAAAAAAAAAAATTTTTTTTTTTTTTTTTTTTTTTTTTTTTTTTACAAAATGAGGCTTTACGTAAACCTACATGCATCTCAAGACAAATATTTTTAATCAAGAGTTATAATGCAATCTCTTCAAGACCTTGTAAATTTTGTATTGCAACAAGATCGTTGCATTATTTATGGTGACTTGGGAAGATACCCCCAACATTTAGTAGAAGCTTTTAAATCCGTTCCAATGTTAAAAGTTGTCATCGTTTCTCGAAAAAATGACTTACATTCGACAGATAATCGAATTCGAATAGTACGTACAGCGGAGCTTGTAGAAAAATGCGATTTATTAGTCTATTTGGAACCCGCGTCCATGCAAATGGTTGAAAAGCATCCTCTTGCATTCCGCGTTGCCGTTTTTGCATCCCATTACAGGTTTAAAACTTCGAACGAACATCGGTGGACCGATGTTTGTTTCTTCCTAAAAACTGATTCGGAAGGGACGCAAGAATTACGGGAAAAAGAAGATTTTTCAATCCAAACTCGAAACATCGGACTAGTAAAAATAGATTATACTAATGTTTTAACGATATCGGGGAAAGATTCCTCTCCCCCAAACACGCAGGATACGTACGTCATTGTAGACCTGACAAAATTTACCAAGGACTCGTTAAGCATGTATTTGGCATTTTGGGATGCGTTCGATTACATGTTGGAAAACAAACATTTAATTAGTAGGTGGGTCGTGTGCTTTTCCGAAAATGGACGGCAGGCTTTTCAAAGCTTTACGCAAAAAGTTTTAGATGCCCTTTTATGCAAGAAATTTGAATATGGTAATGTGAAAGACCTCCAAACTCTTGTAACTCTACTTCCTTTTTATAAATCTGGTACCATTGATAAAAAGTTTAATGTGAAATTATTGTCTTTTGGTGGAATAAAATTTGCGGTTCCTAAAACAATAGAAGATGCGTGTAAAGTCGCTATAATGTACGACACTTATCAATTAGCGAAAAATGTTCTTTTGATTCGAGAATAAAAGAAAAAAAAATGTATGGGGAAAAGAAATAAGACAATGTCGACATTAAACAATCTGGATACAATTGTTGCGTCTCATAGCTCACCTCAGCAGATTGTTCAGAAAAAGGGACGTGGGCGATCACCAAGAAGTCTATCACCCCTTTTTTCGATTGACAGTAATAGTAGTAGCTGTTCAAACTCAAGTCGGTGTAGTCGAAAGAAAAAAAAGAGCAATAAAAGAAGTCCTAGTCCTAGCCCTACCCGAAGTTCTAGCCCCAGTAAGAATTCTAGCCCCAGTCCCAGTCGAAGTCCTAGCCCAAGCCCCAGTCGAGGTCGAACCAAAAAACGCAGCAAGAGTAAAAGCAAAAGTAGAAGTAGGAGTAATAGTAGTAACAGGAGTACCAGCCTCGATCGAGCTATAAAAAATCCATATTTAAGACAAATTTCCGATAACGAATTGCGATACGATTATCCCCCACATAGCCTTTCCTTTAAATTGAAAAAGGGAAAATTCAAAACCAATCAAGTACCAAATAAAGTTTGTAGACTTTTAACGAGCCATTGTACCAAGCGACACCCACTTTTGCGAGATCAGAAGCCACGACATACGCAAATACAACTCAGTAAGTTGTAAAAAAAAAAAAAAAAAAAAAAAAAAAAAAAAAAAAAAAAAAAATTTTTTTTTTTTTTTTTTTTTTTTTTTTTTTTTTTTTTTTTTTTTTTTTTTACAATTCTATAGCCAATATTTGTTTCATTTGCCTTACGCGGCTTAAAGCTGTATAGACTAAATTTGGATTTCTACTTTCGTTAAAATTAATTACAATTTTCAATTCATCAATGGTATCACCTTGATATTTATGAATTGTACCAGCAAATCCCAATTCCAAAGGAAAATTTCCACTGTAGTAATCTCTCTGTACTTCTATTTCTAAATTAGTTTTTGGATTTGTACATATTACTACATCTTTATCAGAAATGTAATTTTCAAAAATTAATTGCGTTCCGTTATTGACCTCCGAGCAACCGTTTTTTGTTACGAAAACCAAACAGCCTGACTTTAAGACGAGGTTTGGATAAATTTGAATTTTTATTCCACTGACCTTTTTTTTTCAAGTAAAATTTATTGTATATTTTAACAGTTTCCTTCTTGCAAGCCATAGCCCTGTCTGCTTGCATCAGTAAAAGATTATTAATTTCTTCCACTACAGGAAAATTTTTCTGTACGAAATCAAACATACCCGTTTCATCATTTTTGTCGACAAATTTACGTAAAGCATTTATCAAGATTTCGTATTCGGGTTCGAATCTTTTGCTTTCGGTCAGATGAATTTTACAAATTTTGTATTGGGTCTCCGATAAAGTGATGGAAAATAAATTGTGAATGGATTTTATTGGAGTAAGTTGATGCGGATCCCCCATACAAACGAAAAATAGAGGGTAATTGGCTCTATCCATGAAATAATAAATCAACCAATATATGAACCAGCCTTTAATCATAGATATTTCGTCGATAACAATTATGTAAGGATAAACGTTACATTTAAAACTCTTTACAATTTCGCGACTTTTTTCTATAGATTTCAATATATTTGTTTCATTTTCCAATGACTTTTCCAAATCCGCTAAAGGACCATCCAATTCTAAGCCGAGTGTTGAATGAATGGTTCGACCCCCTATGGCTACTGCGCTTCGAGCCGTAAAACTCATGCGCAGTTGTTTTGTTTGGATATAATCGAGAGTGTTTTTGACTACATATGATTTTCCGGTTCCAGGACCACCAGAAACCACGACCAGCAATTTGCGGGGCTTCTTTATCCAATTGACCAAGAGTCCAATGAAAGCGCGTTGGCATTTCGTCAAAGTCAAGTAATGTTTACGGAGCCCCACCTTGTCAATTTTAATTTCGGAGGACATAGCATGCGTGGATGCCATTATTGCCCGATGAAGATTGTCACCCTAATTCTAGTTGAACCTGACGGATCGAGCGCGGAATTTATCCTCTTGATTTGCTCCAGAGTCGCCAAATCTTATCTAGTCGATTTATACTCTTTATACATGGGACATGCGCAACAAACAGAAAACGCAGAATATGTTGATTCTATTATTACTTTGACTGTCGATAAAATAATAAATCCAGGTAAATGGATGTATTGTATTGTTTGGTCACGATATCGACAAGAAGAAAAAAAGGCAAGTTTAGAAATCTTTGTTAAGCGACCCGCAAAATCTGAATTTTATTACGCGGTTGGAACTAATGGTACGCTTTTAATTAGCCGGAAAAATGCAAACGAATCCATCGTAATTCATGAAAATACAGTCGACGTATTGTGTGGAAAATCTAGATTGTATTGTAATGATCCAACAATTGTTTGGATTGATAAAGGTGGTTAAAAATGTTTTATTAAAAAAAAAAAAAAAAAAAAAAAAAAAAATTTTTTTTTTTTTTTTTTTTTTTTATACAACAAATAAAAATCTTGAGTTCAAATAAGAGTGTATGTTCTAAGTCTTACCGTTATAAAATTCTGTAAAAAAAAAAAAAAAAAAAAAAAAAAAAAAAATTTTTTTTTTTTTTTTTTTTTATACAACAAATAAAAATCTTGAGTTCAAATAAGAATGTATGTTCTAAGTCTTACCGTTATAAAATTCTGTAAAAAAAAAAAAAAAAAAAAAAAAAAAAAAATTTTTTTTTTTTTTTTTTTTTTTTTTTTTTTTCAATTTTCTCTCTCTAAAAATGAAAATTTGAAACTTAATAGAATTAAGTTTTGCAATATGCAAATGAAAAAAAATAGAAGAGTTCAAATTTCTTGATAGTCATCTTCGTAACATTTTTTTGGTCGTACAGCGTAATCGAAACCTACGCCTTCTGTATTTTGTTGACCAAAAAACATACGTTCAGCTGAAGTCGGCAAACCATCAGACCATTCATTTCTTAATTCACTCGTACAGAATTTCGCCATATTTCTTTTCATGGCTTCAAAACTCACCACTTCAATCTTAGTTCTGTCGGGATTTTTTGCCAATCCATCGCGAGTTAATGGTAATGGTTTTCCGCTTCGGCATTGATATTTCATCAAAGTTAAAACGTCTTTTTCATACGCAGATTCATCATTTGTAAATAATTGTCTTTCCACGATTCTGACCATGTTGAAAAAATGACTGACGATTCCACATTTTTGAAAGAGATTACGAACGTCTGAAAACGCTACAATATTTTCCGGAGAAATTCTTCGTAACAAAGTATACAAATCTTTAAGCGATTGATAAAGAACTTTGATAGATCCTCGATCTTCTACTAAAATATATTTAAAATGACTCAAATATTCAAATTTACCAACCAAATCCCTTCCTTTGTTGTGTTCAGCATAAGGTATCAGGTGACCAGCTCCAGGTAACAAATTCAACAGTTCTTGAATGGCGCATGTTGTATAAACGGTCGCGTATTTACGTCTGTTTGAAAATTCAAATACCTGTTTTTGAGTAGAAAATAACGCCAATTCGTATAAAATATTCTTTTCTACATTAAATTCTGACCTAGATTCTGAAGACGACGGATTATGTTTACTATCCAAAGCGGCTTGAGTGTCAGATTTCGATGTACGACAAGCGCAATTAATTCCTTGTGCTGTTCCAGGTGGTGGAAATCGCATATGTTTAATTACTGCCCACACAAATTGTGGTACGGCTTCGATATTTTTGTTGAAAACTTCTAAATTATTGTAGCGACGCAAATGACCTTCCATTAAACATAACACCGCATCCAGTTTATGCGGTGTTATTTTTCTCATGATGGCTTCAAAAATATCAGGCCTTTTTTCCCGCGTATATTCCATCAAGCGTTTTGCTACAAAAACCATGTCGGAAATAGAACACAAGGATGCAATTTTCCATTAAAGATTTAAAAATAATATATGATAAAGTCCGTTTTCGTAAAACGACTGAAGAATTGAGTATGCTGATATATATAATGATGTTTACGAATTTAAAAGTATCGGATCTCTTGGGATGGTTTAATGAGGACTTGGGTAAAAGACGACAATATTTAAAAAAATTAAATATTCTAGAAGATTACGAATCATCAAGAAAATTGTTTACTAAAAAGCATCAAACGTACTTGATCAATTGGAAGAGGGCCGTTGAATTATGGATTGGTAAAAAGAATGCTACTTTTGAAGCCTTTCGACAATCATGTAAAAATGCAAAATTGAAAAATATTATGCGTATAGAATCTGATGCTATATTATTTAAAATTGTGTAAAAAAAAAAAAAAAAAAAAAAAAAAAAAAAAAAAAAATTTTTTTTTTTTTTTTTTTTTTTTTTTTTTTTTTTTTTTTTAGTTTGAAGATTTTATCATTTCCAACACGTGCTTATACTAAATCATGTAAACAATTTTGAAATGTATCATATACGTATTCTGACATTTCAAATAAGGTGTCATCATATAAATCTTCAGAGTTATTAGAGTTTGACATGTTTGATAAATTTTCTTCATTTGAGTTCAATGTATTAAACTGGTCAGATGAATTTATATCAGATTGGTCTTCCGACACTTTTTTTCGACATATTGGACACATGTTTTGCTCTTGAAACCATTTTCTTATACAATCTTGATGATAAGCATGATTGCAAGATAAAAGCAAAACACTTTCATTCAAGGAGAAATTTTCTGTACATATAACACAAGATTCATTTAAATCAATTAACTTTTTGTCTATTTTTACAATAGGTAGTAATTTGAAAACGTTATCTGGAACGGATTTTTTTGGCGGAGGTTCGTTAAAAGAAGCATCCATGACATCTGTGTAAATTGCGTTTAAAAACGGAGATTGGGTTATAAAATCTGTTAATCTATCTCTCTGTTCTCGAATATTTTGTTCCAATAAAGGATCGCTTCCGACATGCATAAAATGTACAAATGAATTAATGAAATCTGGAATATCGTTCATAAAATAGGAATCAAATAATATTTCAGTGTTTATGTCAGGTAAAGTCTGGGAATTTGATGAGTGTAGCAAGTCTAACATGTAATGCCTAAATAAATGGAAAACATCAGGCGGATTAATATCAAAATTATCAATCGATTCTTCCTCTACTTCAACGCGAATTTCATCTAATACATTGTCAAATTGATTATCCATTTCAAAGTCGAATCGTCTAGGATGGTTTGAATAATCCATCACGTACTGAAAATGTACTTTTCGTATATTAAACTTATTTAAGTAAGCGTTGTATTATAAAAAAAAAAAAAAAAAAAAAAAAATATTTTTTTTTTTTTTTTTTTTTTTTTTTTACATATTCGTATATCACTTGTCATATTTCAAACAAAGTATCTTCCTGTAATTAGATACCTTTCCCGTTCGCATTTAAGCATTAAAGTTCCGTTTCCACAACATAGATAATGCGCGTACCTGGCTTCAGCAAGTTGTCTTTTCAACAAATTATTTTCTCTTTCCAATAAGCTTATTTTCTTTCTCAAATCGAATAGTTCCGTTTCCAAAGGAGACAGTTCTTTTTTTAAAACCATATTTTCCTTTTCACTCTCTATTTTTGATCCTTTCATGATGCATATTGAAACAATAGAATTACTGGCAGTAAGAATGAAAAGGTATAATATAGTATATTCACAAAAAAAAAAAAAAAAAAAAAAAAAAAAAAAAAATTTTTTTTTTTGTCAAGTTAAATTTTTATAATAACATGATTGCGTTTCTGCTAGTAAGTTTTAAATTTTCAAACTATGAAAAAAAAAAAAAAAAAAAAATTTTTTTTTTTTTTTTTTTTTTTTTTTTTTTTTTTTTTTTTTTTTACAATTTCAATTTTTCTCTTTCACCAGACCGGAAGTGAGAATTCAAAATCTGACTTTGCAATATGTAAATGAGATGACGTTCTAAAAGATTTATTTCAGTTACAACACTACTCGTAAATTAAGTATATCAAAGAGATATGGATTATCGAACATTAGTTTTAAGTCTTTTAAAGGATAGAAAATATCCAAAATTGGAAAATTATGTTGTCATAGATGTTTACTATAAAATGATTCCTGTGGATTATCCCTCCATATCCATTTTACGTTATGATCGACGCTTTGACAATCCCAAAGATGTGTATATACGAGATTCGAAACCTTTTACCATCAATTTTATGGTATGTGTGGGAGATTACGCTTTTTATTTACATGAAGTCAACACGCTCAATGTGGAATCGTTTCCCACAAAATGTATTTCGATCAAAATTAATCGATCTTATTTAGACGAAAATATTTTGCACCAAAAAAGTGATACTTTTGAAGAAGAAATTTATAAATTCTTGACGCTTTTAAATTACGATGTTCCACAAGTTGCTAGTATATTAAACATGGAATTTTTCGCCAGTACGCGATTTTTACCACAAAGAATTAACCTTTTTGTTTACAAATACAGCGAACGAGATGTCAATTTCATTCCCCTTACTGAAAAAGAAAAATCGTGTTTTGGTCCATCCTCAGAAATTTTTCCAGCTCGAACAATTTTGGGCCGTTTATCCGAATGTAAGTCCATGTCCACTCTGCTATCTCTCAACAATAACATTGATTTTCCAGATTTAAAGTTTACACAATATTTTTCCACTCAATGGCGTACTCTTATTCCTCTCGCATTTAATCCGTTGGAAAATCCAATCATTGTTTAAGATTGACTATTGGCGTAAGAAACTTCCACTAAATATTGTTTATCCTCGCTAGAATCCCGTTTCAAAGGTAGGTACCGGCGGTTTGAACCGTACCGTTTGCAAACGCGTCTGAGACCCGCACATGATGGCAAAGGCATGTTTACATCCGTTGAATCGCATTCGTCATTTGAAGGAGCAATGGATATAATGGATGAATCAGAATCATTGCTGGAAATTTCATCTTCCGAAAAAGAACCTAACCTGGACCGGTACTTTTTCTTTTGACTTTTCGTGGGTGGCCTTCCTCTCGGTTTGGGAACATTTGTCATGAATCGTTTTGCATATTTTCTAATGTCCGGGGAAATTTTTATAGCCATCTTCCAAATCTTGTCGGGAACAGATATATTTTCTTTAAACTCTTTAAAGGCTGGAGTGTTTTTAAAAAAATTTCTCATTTTTGATACAGGTACCAAATTACCATCATTAACTGCAATTTCTTCCAACTCGTTAGCTTCGACTCTTTCCGGATTGTATTCCCATCCTCGTTTTGAATCATTCAGTATATACGCAGCGTATTGAATTGGTATTTTTGTTGGTCTAGGCATGCTTTATTTACGGTAGATGACCTGTCCGTAAAAATGAAATTTGAAAAAGGGCGAATCTCTCACGTTCAAATGCGTGTCATAATGAGCGTGCTCGTATTTGTCGTATGAGTCCCAGTGAGCTAAAGCGTGGAGCGTGTAAATGAATAAAAGGTGCCAACAAGTCATGGTCTGAAAATATTCCGCTGGATTCAAATTACTCTGCTCATTTTCTATCATCGAGGCCAAGTTGACGGTTCCTCGAGCTTCATTGTACAACATTTGGTTGGATTTTGTATAGTCGAGACAATATCGCCTTTGAATAATTGTAAACTCGTAAACGTTAAAAATAATGTAAACTACAATATGTTCGTCAATCACATTTTCGTCCATGTACAATTTAATAATTTCTTTCGGACCGTTGGGTTGGTAACAATAGAAAAAAATGGGCTCGTATCGATTCAAATGATGAATGGGTCGGTCAAAAATCCAGTTAAGAATGGGAACCCAACGTTCGAATATAGTGTGAAACTGTTTGAGATCTACAACGGTAAATTCTTCAACAATTCTATAGCATGCAGACCATGCGTCTCGCCATTTATTGACCCTGCTCATGGACCGAATATTGGTCGGATTGCGTCTGGATTCGTGTCGATCGATTGGTCTTTCTTCGTCTACCATCTTGACTCTTGACATGCGACACAAAAAAAAGCATGCACAATACATGGATCGTGTTTTTCTTAATGTGGTTGGCATATGTATGGATTTGGAAAACTATGAAATTGTCACCTGACAATTCGATAACAATTCGAACTGAAGCTCCGACTTTTCGCCAAAATTGTACAACTAAAGAAGTTCCTTGCATCGACGACTGTTCTTTTCTCTGTGTGGAAAACAATACCAAATGTATAGGTGGAATTTGTCAAGTTCAAGACGAGCTGATACCGGTTCCTTGCAAAGAGGAAACGGGAGGAATTTTGATGATTGTGAATGATCCAGTGCCTCATTGGTCCTGTATTTGTACAAATTCGACATTTTATAGGGGTCCGGACTGCTCAGAATTGAATGAAGACGTGTGCGAGCACGGCGTATTTTTATATAAAAATCGAAGAAATTTTGTATGTTTATGTCTACCACCATACAATTTGAAAATAATTGATAACAAACCGCATTGCGTGGAAAGAGCAAAGATGAATTTTTTTCAATGAAAAAAAAAAAAAAAAAAAAAAATTTTTTTTTTTTTTTTTTTTTTTTTTTTTTTTTTTAATATTGTTTCTCAGCAAACCGGAAGTAAGAATTGAAAACTTATTAAATATTCAAAAATTTGAGATAAAACCAAATGACGTCATCATTTATAAAAATAGAAATAAAATTTACACATTGTGATTTTCACAGTTTAAAAAAAATTAATTCAATAGCAAAATTTACAGTTAAAATCAGTTTTTTTTATTCATTTTCAAGAATTTATATATATTTATTTTTTTCGTAAAATTTCAAATACTTTTTTTCATCATTTTACTCTGCTTTATACATTTTTCATGTTTGTGTCAACTTGCTTCAGATATTATGCAGGTGCTTTACAAATTTACATTTTTGCTTTAAACATTTTTCATGTCTGAGTCAACTTGCTTCAGATATTATGCATCTGCTTTACAAATTTACATTTTTACTTTACAGATTTTTCATGTCTGAGTCAACCTGCTTCAGATATTATGCATCTGCTTTACAAATTTACATTTTTACTTTACAGATATTTCATGTCTGAGTCAACCTGCTTCAAATATTATGCATCTGCTTTAAAATTTTGCATTTTTGCTTTACGGATTTTACACGCCTACTTTAAATTGCTTCAAATATTATGCATCTGCTTTAAAATTTTGCATTTTTGCTTTACGGATTTTACACGCCTACTTTAAATTGCTTCAAATATTATACATCTGCTTTAAAATTTTGCATTTTTGCTTTACAGATTTTACACGCCTACTTTAAATTGCTTCAAATATTTTGCATCTGCTTTAAAATTTTGCATTTTTGCTTTACAGATTTTACACGCCTACTTTAAATTGCTTCAAATATTATGCATCTGCTTTAAAATTTTGCATTTTTGCTTTACAGATTTTGCACGCCTGTGTCAAATTGCTTTATGGATTTTGCATCTGCTTTAGTATTTTGCATTTTTGCTTTACAGATTTTGCACGTGTATGTCAAACTGCTTTATAGATTTTGCACGCGTATGTCAAATTGCTTTATGGATTTTGCATTTCTAAGACAAATGCTTCAAGATTTTTGCACGAATTCTGCAACCTCAGCGCTCGAAATATTTTTCACGTATTCGACATCCTATGTTTTACCGTAAGAAATATAGATTATTCAACTGGAACAAAAATTTAATTAACCAAATCTTCGTTTTTACACCTAAATATTTTTTCTAATGAAAATGACTAAAAAATGAATTTTTTCTAATCCCAGAGTACATTTTAAAAATGTACGCTGGGATTAGAAAAAGTGACATTTTTAAGCCTTTTCATTAGAAAAAATGCACTTGTTCAAAATTGAGGCTAAAAGGGCCAAAATACCAGTTATCAATCGTTTACCTACTGTAAACTTTTATAAAAATTTGAAAAAAAAATTTATTTATTGAAAATTTGCCTGTTTTTAATATGTTGATTCAAAATTCATCTATTTACGTTTTAAAAGTAATTTTTTTAAACACAAATTATAGTTATTTCATACAAAAAAAAGAGATTTGTTTTTAAAAATTTAATTTTGGGTTTATCGTATTGCAATTTGATTATTCTTTTTACGCTTCTTGTTTTTATTCTCTTCTATCAGTTGTACTGATGGAGTACATTTAAATTCTATATTAAATTTATGACATTTTGCATCTTCAATAACCACATTAACAGATTTTGGTATCGCTACGGTAGGTACAAAATGTATCAGATCCGAATGTTCAAAAAATTTTTCTAGTAAAATAAATCCAGCTCCATGAGCACGCAAGGCGTTATTTTCCATAGTTCCTATCTTCATTCCACCTCCCCTGCTTCGACCTTTTAAAGGCTGATTCGTAACTCTATCGGTAGAACACCCGGCAGCTGCGTATAAATGTTCACCCGCCAAATAAACAACGACAAAGTAAAAGGTTCTCCCGTAAAAAGCTTTGGCATTTTTTATCAAAATGCCGCAGGAATTTCTAACGATTCTAGTATCCTTTCCGCCACCCAATTTTACAGCTTCCAGTATTTGTCCAACAGTTTGCCTAAACATGCCATACGGGTTAACAATAATGTCAGGTTCAATTCTAGATGCGCCCAACTTTGGCATTTCATCCATGACTCGCATTACTCCCTTTTGGCCGTGCAAACTGCACAGTTTATCACCAGTGTTTGAAACGTGTTTTTGTTCGACGCTTATGGAAAGCTTGTCACCTGAAATGAAATGTTGGATCACTCGAAATGGCACTTTGGAAAAATGGATGCGGTACTCGCAAGAGGATATTTTTTCTAAACTCGTGTGAATGGAAAATGGTTCGACTTCCAGAGGCTTTCCGCTAATTAACGTACCCAACAAGTCCGATTCCGGGTCTTCGTCTCCAGAAACAGGATAGAAAACCGTCCAAGTTTTCGGATCCATGTTTATTTTCATTCTCACCGTGTAAAACCGATGAAAATCGAACGAACGAAAATTTTTTCTTTTCACAATGCAATCTTCTTGCGTACATCCTTTGAAACTCATGTAAGTCACGATGGGTTGAGGCATCATCAAAACAAAATTTTTTGAAAACCCGTCGTCTACGGGTTGAATCAAAACTTTATGATCTGGGGTCGGTGTCTGAAAATATGCGGACACTGTATCCATGAAATAGTGCGCGTATTTGGGGTTCGTAGCCAAAACAGCATTTTTCATATGATTGAATGCCAAAATGACTTTTGGAAAAGCCGTATGACGGAAAAAAGGGTTGAAATCCACAAAGTAGCTGATGGTGGATGTATACAAATGAAATTTATTTTCCACTCCGAAAATGCGTCTCATCCAATACATTTCGTCGTAAGGCGATACCCATATTGATATTTCTGGTAACTTTTTCATGATGATGCCAGACTTGAAACGGATGACTATAAACTTTCCTCGCTCGAAACACTCAATTGTCCCAAATTGTTTCTTCAATTTCAACAAATCAACATTGTCAAAGGATTTTTTAGAAACGGGTATACAAGCTTCATTCACTACCACGTAGTAAGGACTGTTTGTTTTCGGCTCGAGATTTAACGCATTCCAAAAATTTTGGTTGGGCTTGTCGTGATAAACTGAATCCAAATCATCGCAAGTAGATACAATTGTATCTCTCACCATCATGGTCGTGCGACCCACATTTTTCGTTTCAAAAATGCCTAGTATGCACAAAAAATACAAATAACTCGGATGAAAAGACTCGACAGATGAATGGTTAACTTTTTTAGACATTTGTCGTACAATGACATACAACAAATAGGGATTTAGCGGATACGTCTGAGTCAATACCTCTCTGTAACAACCAACGTTTTTTTCCATAAACACTTTACCATTTGTTCCAATTTCCCGATGGGACTCTTGCGGTTCATTGGTCATTTTACCTGCCGATTTACCCTCTTTAAAATAAACAGTTTTTCGAGACAAAACGTGCAACAAATATCCATTTTCAATGGAATTACATATCAAAGCCGTTCTCGATTTGACTAGTTTCCAATCTTGCTCCCTCAAAGGCCCGTACAAATATTTTATAAACAGTTTCGTAAACATGTGGCCTGGGCTAACAACCATTTTATTGCCCAAATGATCAATGTCAAAATGGTCGTCTCGATAAAGTTGATTCATGTAAGCCGTTAAATGAACGGGATAAGGGCAATGATCGAAAAAATGGGGATCATCGTCAGTTTCCGATCCATCATTGTGAACGACAACCACGTCCCCACACTTTTTTTTGTTCTTGTCAGCTACATAATAATTTAGTTCTTTTCCTCGATCCTGGGCGTTGTACGAATAAACACGAACAATTTTTCTCTGAATAACGTGCGTATTGGTCGGGTCGTTTGTGTAAAAATACGGAAGATGGCGCACTAAACCGCCAATAAGGAAAAATCCAGTCGCAATGTCCAATTCTTGAAAAGGTAACTTGGGCGGAACCTGAGAAAGGTCGAAAGGTTCTCGAAAATTTTGAACGCCTTTGCTGCGAATGGCCAAATCCAAACGGGATCCAATCATAATGGGAAAAACATTTTTTAGAGTCTTTTTGGAATTGCAATAAACTGAACATGCGTACATTGTTTTTTGTAAAATGTGTTGGCGAATGTCTTTCGGACCTTCGTATATCAAGTAAATTTGAAGCTTGTTGCGTAAAAATCGAATAAAATTATTCACGTGCATGTCATAATTATGTAAAATCGGTCTAGTCATAGTCGGGACGTCGAGTTGTGGCATATTTGACTCGGAGGTCGTGGACTCGTTGCTTAAAAGTTTTGTCGCAGACATATTGGTGTTGCTGAAGGGTGTAAACGCAAAGCGAAATTGTTAAAGTGATGACAAAGAGACAATATAAATTCAACCCATGAAGGTATGGGCTATGAACAGAATATTGATTACCAAAGACTGATTTGAGAAAAGACTTGTAAGTCATTTTTAAACTTTATATATCAAACTATCATATTAAAAAAAAAAAAAAAAAAAAAAAAAAAAAATTTTTTTTTTTTTTTTTTTTTTTTTTTTCATATTCAAGAATTCCACTTCACAACAAGCAAATAATATAACATCATTTGTTTATTGCCAAAAGTAACATTTTTTTCTATTTCCAACTATTTGTACATTAAATTTATAATAAGCCATGGTAGTTACTTCGACAGCGGGGCAAGGATATCTGATTAATCTTGATCGACTGTGATCATGACAAACTTTTGTAATTTTTCTACCAGTTGACAATTTTACTCTTTTTACGTATGGATAACCACAAACATACTTGAAAAATCTATACTGGGATAGGCCCCGAACGTACAAGACTGTTTCCAAAGGAATAATTTTCTGTAACTGGAATCTCCATTTGCTGGCTTTTAGTTTCAGTTGTCGTACATTTACATTCAAATTCAACTTTTCACAATCCGAATTATAAAATCGATCCTTGTTGTGCGCTCTAGATTTGTTGTTGGCCCAATCTCTAAAAGTCAACCAGTAATAAATGGGTAACGGAGCCACTTTAAGTAAAGTCACTTCTGTTGGACACGATGTAAAAGCAATCTCTAATGGCATGTACAAGCCATCACAACAATTTGCCCAAACAGCCTCGACAAACAACATGACTGACAACTTGATCTAGTAGAAAAGTAGATAGTAGTAGCAGTAGTAGATTAGTAGAAAAGTAAAATAAATGCTTAACTGTTGTGAATTGGATTTTTATACACAAATTGTACTCTCATTTAACATAAAAAAAAAAAAAAATTTTTTTTTTTTTTTTTTTTTTTTTTTTTAATTAAATATTTTTTCTACCAACTTATTTTCTTGTTCGTTATGTTGACAAATTAAATAACATTTGGGTAATGAATTTTCCAAAAGTAAATGCTTGTAATCAATCTTAAGTTCTTGCTGTTTTTTTAGAATCATGTACGCTTCCGACAGTGATAACAATTCACTTTTAAATATGAGGCGATCATCATCCCACCTTTTTACTCTAACTGTCGATAGCAGAGAATTTTCATAGGAATCGAAATATCTGTACCTTCGAAGTTCATTTACATTTTCAATAATAAAATAAAATTGCTTATAATGTCTTTGATTACAGCCTGTAAACTCAACTTTAACAATCGGATAATTTTTTATATCTGTTTTTCTAAAAGAAAATCTATATCCAGTTTCTTCACGAAATTCTCTATAAGAATCCATAAAACATTGACCTAAAGTTTGCGGACGTTTATGAGACAATTGTCCATGTGGAAAATCATAAAGGTCTTCAAACATTTCTCCTTTTATGAATCGCATGTAATCCAATTGATCGCTTACTTCCAGTGTCGGTAACCATTTCTGTTCAAAAATTTCTCTCACGTAATTGAACGGATCATGTGTTGTTAATTCGTACGGGATATTATTTTTATACAAATAAATATAAAAATTTTGCACGCAGTATGGCACTTTACGTTTTATTAAAACAACTCGATTATTATTAGTTTTAACAATCAAACCGTACGAAGTGGTGAAATTATCGTAGCGTTTCATCTCTTTTTACTACTTTGCTATAATCTATTTGCTATAAGATATAACAAGTGAGCACTTGATATATATGTGCAACAGAAAAACTTATTAAAAAAAAAAAAAAATTTTTTTTTTTTTTTTTTTTTTTTTTTTTTTTTTTTTTGAGATTGATAAAAAATTATTTTTCAAAGTTAATTTTTTTAAATAAATAAGTTAATAAGTCATTTTAATATTTTGAGAAAATAATATGCGATTATTTGAAAAGGCACTCGCTTCTAAACGTTCGACAATTATTCATGGATATTATGGTCGTTATCCGTCATCGGTACAACATTATTTAGATTCTATTTCTGAATTAGAACCTGCATCGGATTACGAATTAATATTTGGTATCGTCCAAATTTATACGAATGTCGAATTTTACACATTTTAATCGAACCTCCATTCGACACAGTCATTCCTTCCAATATTTGGACAATCGTCTTGTCGAGCCATCTACAACTTTTTTGGAATCCTTTGATGACGCAAGTTTTGAAATGTGAAAAATTCTTAAACATTTCGAAACCCGTTGAACCGGATCCCGATCACATAATTGTGGTTCCCTCAACTTGTCACGTTTATCCAATTCATCCAACACTCGATGAAACAGAAAAATTTCGAATTGACATGTCTTCTGTAAATAACTGCCACGAAGGATATTTAAAACTTTTAACAGTGTTTGACCTTCTCCGTCCATCGACGGTATGGTCGTTATCGATCCCTGAAGGATTACGCCTAAAACTGTTGAAAAAAATAAAACCCAGCGATTCCAATTATGATAAACAACTTTACGAAATTTTGAATCATTCACGAGACTATTGGTAAATTTCATTAAAAAAAAAAAAAAAAAAATTTTTTTTTTTTTTTTTTTTTTTTTTTACCATTTAAAAATTTTCAAAATGTAAATTATGTCTTTTTTTAATAGTTAAATAATTTTTCAAGAGCAATTAACATAAACAACTTTTTTTATAGATTTTGAGGTGAATCGACCGGTGAAATTGGTTGTGGATCGACTGGTGATATTGGTTGTGGATCGACCGGTGAAATTTCCTGAGTTTGATTTTTTCTTTTACGTTTGTTGGGTTGTTGTTGAGCTAGCAACTTTGACAATCTGTCTGACGTTATACGCTCCATTTCTTTTTTTCCGACCATTTCAACATAAAGTCCTACGCATCTATCCATATCTGCATCGAATTCAAACGGATTTTCTTGCTGGATTTCAAGCGCTGTTCCCACTATTTGTTTTATTTGTTCCGGATTGTTATAGTAACTGTACAACGCCCTCACTGCGGTGTTGTGCTTTTCAAAATTTGTCGAAAAAGCATCATGCACATAGACTTTGGGATGTGTACCTATGATTCCGTCCACCGCAAACCATTTACAAGCAATCGTAGGATCGTGTTTGTACCAGCAACAAGCAAATTTACTCAATTCGGTCGGATGAGGGCAATCTTTGGACAAGACACGTTCAACGCTGGCTCTCTCCTCGTGAGACATGTTAGACTTGAGAAGTTCGTAAGCATTTAATATTTCATCGTGCCATTGGGAAAACAAAATAGTTTTGTCGAATTGATAATAGGCAACTCGAGTATATTCGAAAATTTTTCTATAGACTCGTAAAATGATAGTTTCCAGAGTCAAATATTGATTTTTATTTTGTAAGACTTCGTGTTGAATAGCTCCGTCAATCAACATTGAAATAGGATCAGACTCCATTATCACTATAAAGCGAAAAGTTTATACAGTGAGAATAAGGCAACTGAATTTGGAAAAAATCAATGTACGAATGTTTTTATAAGCTACTTCAAACTTGGCTTAAAAAAAAAAAAAAAAAAAAAAAAAAAAATTTTTTTTTTTTTTTTTTTTTTTTTTTAAACATTGTCACAAATTATACATTTTTTTGGTTTTTTTACTCTTTTAATTTTATTTACGTTTTCATTACTTTTTTTTATTTCTTCCAATTTCCTTTTAATTCCTTTAGTTTCCTTTTCCAACTTTTTTATATCTCGCTCAATACCGATTTTTAAATTCTTGTAACGCCGGTTAAGAGTTGCTATTGAAATTGATGCTTCTGCACAAACAGTAAAGTGTCTTTTTCTTAATGAAGCAATTTCCGTAAACATTAATTTATTAAACAAGGAAAGAAAATCATTAATTTCTCTTAACTGATCATTTTGTCTTTGAAGTTGACTTTTGTCATTTTCAAGTTGACTTTTGTCATTTTCAAGTTGACTTTTGTCATTTTCAAGTTGATTAATATATTCTTTTAATTTTTCAATTTCTTCAGTATGCGAGGAATTTGTAAGAATTTGATCCATGTCCTTTTCCACACGTTCATCATCAAACAAAACATAGTTTAGTAGAGAACTCAAATCTATGTCATTCAATATATCCTCCGTAGAGCTTGACTCAATATCTTCTGAAGTTTCAGATGCCATCATGAAAAATACAGAAATGATTGAGAGGAAAGACTCACACTGGGTCTTATACTTGTTACATAAAAAAAAAAAAAAAAAAAAAAAAAAAAATTTTTTTTTTTTTCATAAAATTCCATTTTCATAATGTTGCCGATAAACGGCGGCAAAAGTTTTACTTTCCCCGACAAAGTTTAAATTTAGTAACATAATAGAATCAATTACATTTATTAAGTACGTATAACTAGGTTCATCTACAGCCGCCAATTGAGTTATCCAAACATCCTTCCAGTATTTGTCCATATATATATTATAAAGATCCGACTTAAAATTTTCCAAGTTTATTTCATGATCCAATTTGATTGAACTATATCTAGGAAAGTCATCTGTCATTTTTAAATTGTATTTTATATCATCATGATTCCATGTCACATTATTTGTCGACAAGCCAATTCTAAAAGTGTTAAATGGTGGTTCATTAGCTGTTAAAGTAATATGCCAGGGAACCAAATTCCCTTGAAGACGAACGAATGAAACATGAACTGCATACAAAAATGAAGACATTTTTCTATTTGAAATTACACACACAACGCGGTAGAAATCAATGGTACAATGTTAATCAGCCGATCAAGTCAAGTCAAGATTACCTAAAAAATACTAGTTGTCCATTTGAAACGCTTAAGTAACCTTTACAATTCAAACATGAAAAAAAAAAAAAAAAAAAAAAAAAAAAAATTTTTTTTTTTTTTTTTTTTTTTTTAATGGTAGTTTGGTAAAAAATATCCATTTATTTTTTTTCGTAAACATGCATTTGTCCACGTGAAAACAGATAAATTTCATCTGGTAAAATTTTGAAATTTTCGTATTTTATTTCGAAAACAGTATGATCTGAAGCAAATCCGAAGCTCTGGTTTTGCGTATTTTCTTCTTTAATAGGATTCAAACATGGATTAGGTACATTTTCTTCTTTAATAGGATTCAAACATGGATTAGGTACATTTTCTTCTTTAAGAGGTTTCAAACACGAATTACGTACATTTTCTTCTTTAATAGCATTCAAACATGGATTAGGCACATTTTCTTCTTTAATAGGTTTCAAACATGGATTAGGTACATTTTCTTCTTTAATAGCATTCAAACATGGATTAGGTACATTTTCTTCTTTAATAGCATTCAAACATGGATTAGGTACATTTTCGTTGACAGAAATCAAAGATTGTGAGTGATTCATTTCATCATTGATCGGATTCAATAACGGAATCGATTTGTTTTCCGCGATCAAAGATTGTGATGGATCATTTTCATCTTCCATATTATTTGGTGAAGAAAAGTTTTCATTTAAAGGCAATTTGGGAAGATCACATGGCATGGAACAATTTTCTTTACAAGAAGATTGCGAAAGCTGATCTGCGACTATGGATGGTGTTAAACATACTACCTGGAAATCAGAAGACTGTTTTTTGACTTTAGATGGGGATGGAAAGACACAACTAGGATCCAAACAGCGTTTCATTGAAATTTTTTTTTCATGTTCATAATTTTTCCATTCAATCGACTGCGCATCGAAAAATTTTTGAATCCAATCTTGAAGGCGCAATTTTTCCCAGCCTGAGGGACGCACATACAAAGGAAATGCAAATTGCGGATTAAGTAACAAATTATGAGGAATAATTTCTGTAACGGTTCCAAAATACCACAACGCAATCATCTGCTGAATTTTATTCTTATCCAGTCGGCCAGTTTTCTGAATAATTGAGATCATTTCTGGAAAATCGACCACGAGTAACACAGATTTTTTCCAAAATGACGGTATGCAATCACTTGGAATTATTTTAGTCAAGTCGTTTGTAGCATATTTATCTGCGAAAGAGTAAATGTGTACATAACCTAAGAATTTTCCCAAGTCCGCTGCTTTAAAGTATACTTTTCCATCCAACGCAACAACGGCGAGCAGACTCGGCTTTTCAGAAAAAAAGAAAATTTTGAACCACATGGTTATCTTTTAGTTGCGAAAACCTCTGATAAAAAGTAATTCTTTTTTGAACGCATGCTTCGATCGTAAATTTAAATGCTCCGGTATTGTAACTTGTCAAAAAAAAAAAAAATTTTTTTTTTTTTTTTTTTTTTTTTTTATAATAATTTAATTCTGTTTCAATTTATTGGAATTGTCGAAATCTTTTAAAAGATCCTGTAAAGTGTCTTCCATATCTTGGACAGTAAGATCGTACTCATCTATAATATTACCTACTAAATCTTGATCTATGTCGTAACTGTCGTCGTCAACCTTATTGATGAAAGTGTCCCATTCTTTTTTAAATTTTTGAAAAACTTTTTGAAAATCTTTTACACTGGTCTCTAAATTCTTTAATAGAGTTTTTTGATCTACTTGTTCTACACTCGTCATTTTTCTTTGTTCCATTATCCTTATTTTATTGAGTTTCCAAAATTACTCAAGTTTCATGCCCTACTATTTGAAAATCGTTGTGGCTTAAATCTTTACTTTCGTGTCGTTATGCCACTCAACCCTCCCATAAATAAATGAAAAAATTTAAACTCTAGGTCTTTCATATCAATCGATAGATTTTGAAAAAAAAAAAAAAAAATTTTTTTTTTTTTTTTTTTTTCTACTCTAGCCAGTTTTTATCATTTTCAGCTCTTCTGTACGCTGCTGCAAGAGCAAGATCTTCGCTTTGCGGTTTAGAATCTAGTAGAACAACATTTACAATTGATTCTTTCAAATAATTAAAAGTTGCAACATCTACCGCTCCGATAACGGGATCCCAACCACCTGTTGTTTGCTGCATATTTTTATAGACATCTTGAATAGTTTTTCGCATTTCTGATACGTCGACAGTATAAGTTTGTCCAGTTTCACGAGTTTTAGGAAAGTTATTTACTGTATAATTATAACTGAGATCATTATGATGTAATAGAAGATTTTCTGTATTCAAGCCGATCGAAATTGTTTCAAAAGGTGGAATAATAGACGTAAACGCAACATGCCAAGGGATCCAAAATCCTTTTTGTAAAATAAAAGTTATATGAGCAGTGTAATTATAATTTAACATGTTGACGAATTTTACTGAGTAAAGTTTGCTCTATAGTTTAATGCGCTTCTAGTATGATACTTTTATACCATAACGGTATTGAAAAAAAAAAAAATATATATATATATATACATATTTTTTTTTTTTTTTTTTTTTTTTTTTTTTTTTTTAATCACTCAGTCGGAAGTGAAAATGTAAAACAAATTACTAATCAAAAATTTCCAATTATGACGTCAAAAGATTCTGTCCAATTACAAAAACACTTTTATTTTATTCAATACGGGTTTTCGACAGAGGGGGCAAATGTCATCGATTTTAACCGAACATTTCTCGCAGCACACAAGATGTCTACATTGTAGAAACAAAATTTCTCTAAAATTCTCAAAACACACCACGCAGTTCATCAAATCTTGCTGTTTTTCCGGATCAACTTTACATTTTAAACTTTCATCCGAACTTTTCGCTTGAATCAGTTTCTCAAATTCTGATTTAGAGAGCATGCATTTTTTACTTTCTAAACCTTTTCGTGCTAGCGCGATTTTTTCATTCAAATTGATTGCGTTCAGGGCCACCCGACAACGAGGACTCTTTTGAAAATGCTCGAAACGAGGCACGTCTTCAATCTGCCAGCGCCCTAGCGTAACATTACACCAATAGCAAGTCACCAAGTCCGCTGCGTACGTAAAAAAGAACCCGCACTCTGCTAGATCACTTTTCCGAATCTGCGGTTCATGAGGCCATTCGGAAGAAAAGCTTTTGTAGCGTTTCCAGATGCATTCCATTTCAGGATGTTTCGGATCGCATAGAACGTCCGTTTGAGCTATGGGAACATTTTCGTATTTCCGAGTTATCTGTGACTGGAGAAAAAAATCCTGGTCTTGAGAATTATTTTTTTCCAAAAAGGGACAACCAGCGTGCTTTTCATCCTGGCCAGGTATTTGAAATGAACAAAAAGCGCAACGGATCGCTCGACTATTGTAATATAAACCTTCCCGAGCCGCTTGCTCTCGAACCCGAGCTTGATCGAACCTCGAACCGGTCATCTTATAAAAACTCTGAAGGCGAACCAGTTCTAATCGAAAATCATCATGAACGAGTTTGTGTAACCGATGTCGATAAAGAGGTACGTTGTAATACGGGTCACTTTCGGAAATGCCTCGCATATGTGGACATTTAGGATTATTTTTAATGTGCACGTAACTCGGTCTGTCGAAAAATTGTTTCAAATCTGAATATTGATTCAACGAGAAATAAAACCTACAAAAAGCGCATCGGATGGCGAACGAGGAGTCGTAGTAGAGACCATTTTCAGCAAACTCTAACGGGGATCCAATAAATTGTAAATTGCTGATTATATTCCAAGAGTCGTAAAAACTCTTTAAACGTTTATATTCAGAGTTCATGGTGACTTTTTCACTGAAACAGAATGTTGAGTTTAGAGTATGAGAACAAACTTGTAACTTGAACTGTAAAAAAAAAAAAAAAAAAAAAATTTTTTTTTTTTTTTTTTTTTTTAAGTAAATTGGCAATTTAATCTGTTTTGTACATTTGTTTGTTTTTCTCTTATACAACCAGGTACTGTAAAACGAGCAACGACCTTGAGTTGGTGCAACTTGGACAGTCTTTTTACAATCAACAGCAAAATTATTCGAGCACCTGCATTCTGTTTTTAACTACTTTTTTAATTTTTCCTTTTCTAAAAATTTTTTATAAAGAATATTTCTTTTGAACGTACACATGTTTTATCCCACGAATATTTATATGAATTTCTTCTGGTAAATTATTTTCAAAACCATCATATTCTAGTCCAAAAACAGGGTAAAATGACTGCGATGATTGAAAATTTTGAGGTTCTGTGTCCACATAGGAGGTGGAACATGATGGTGGTGGCGAAGAATAATAACACTCATTATTTACAGATGGAGGAGGCGTATCGTAGCAATCACTTATTAATTTGTTTGATTTGGCCAACATCGAACTGCCATTTTGTTGTTGTTCTTCCATTGGCGAAAATCTTTTTTCTTCTCGACTATGAAGAAAATTACTTACATCCTCAAACATTTTTTAACGCGGTTCGAAAATTCTCTGATCCATTCCTGGAAATTAACCACATCATCATCTACATTTTGTCGTCCCATGCGTACCTCCAGTAGAAATGGATTCCTATAAGATGTGTGATTTATCGGATCGGGCATTTGATCAACGCCCTTTTTAACGGACACGAGTCCAAAACTCCACAATTTTCTGAGTTCTTCGATCCGTTTCTCATCGCAAATTATTCTGTGATTCGGTAAAGTTTTCTGTATAGTCAAAATCATTTCCTCAAAATCAAAAACTCTAGTAGTATTTGCAGGAGAATCACCACCTTTTCCATGAGGGCGAGGCTGTAAATAGGTCCACGGAATCATTTTCCTAAAGTCCCTCGTTGCATATCTTTTTGCAAAAGAATATTTATTCGTATAGCCTAAAAATTTTGCCACATCCGAGGCTTTGAAATATACATTTCCATCTGACATGACAACGGCCAACAGAGATTCTCTGTCGGAAAAAAAAGATAGATTCAGCCACATGAGTCCTGACTAAAAGTCAAACTAAACAAAAAGGAAAGCAGTAGAATAAAAGTGAGATGAGGGAAGGAAATTTATATGTAGCTTATGTAGCTCCAAAAAAAAAAAAAAAAACCAAAAAAAAAAAAAAAATTGTAATTTAAGGAATTACACCAACCATTTGAAAAATGTTTTTTTTTTTTTTTTTTTTTTTTTTTTAACAATTTTAATTTTTCTTTTTCACCAGACCGGAAGTGAGAATTTGGCCTTTACGAATGTAAAAATAACACGTTTTGCAAAACGATCCAACATTATGAACATTTTCCGAAAATAATGGGTCCATCAGACATTAAATCAAAAGAGTTTTTTTCCAGTTTTTCTCAAGCCGATTGCTTTTTATTAGTTTTCTTTTTAGGTGGTGGAGAATCAAGAGTAATAGCTATAACAATTTTCCAGCTTGTTAGAATCATTTAAACCCACTTTTTCCTGGTTAGAATCGACCGATTGTAAAACACCATGGCTAGTGGTTTGGTCGCCCTCGAGACATGATGTTTTACGATTATTCGATTCGAATTTAGATTGCTTCCTTTTTCGTGATCGTCGCTCCTTTTGTAATTGATTTTCACGGGCTAGATAATCTTTTGAAGACCTCGCTTTCTGCTTTACGAGGCGTTTTTTCATTCGACGTTTTTCTTTGGTTTTGGCTTTTTCTGTATCAGTTAATTTCCATCGACCCATTTTTAAATTTGTTAGTTTTCTCCTTCATTAAAATGATTTTAAGCATTTTAATTTACTAATCAAATAAAAGTTTTTCTAAAAATAAAGAATTTAATTTAAATTCAAAAGTGGTCTCGTCAAGGGGTCCATTCTCCCCAAAACAACAACCATTTTTCAAATGGTTAAAAAAAAAAAAAAAAAGAAAAAAAAAAAAGAAAAAAAAAATTTTTTTTTTTTTTTTTTTTTTGTGTGTGTAAAAATTATATTATAGATAAATTATATTATATGAATAAATAATTATATTGTATATACATAAATTATATTCTTAATGTAATTTATTTATGTCTCTCTTTTTTTCATAATGTATGACTAAAACGGTGACAAAGGTCATCTACTGTAGGTGTAATTTCTTGTTGGCAAGCATAGCCTACCGATCCAAACGGATGCATAACCCTACTAGTGTGGAGAATCCACGATGTAATATTGGTTTCCTCAAAACATCTCAGTAACACATTTAGCGCCATTTGATAAATTACATCTGCTTGGTCTTGAAATTTTTGCATACAGAGTACTGTAAATTTTCCTGCAACAATGAGGCATTCTAAAACAATGCATTGATAGGGCATTGGTAATATTCCGGCTAACGAGAATTCTTGCCGAATTATGTTCAACTCTCCTAGTTCTATTGTATTTTTAACAATTTCTTTTAATTTTCTTTCTAAGATGGGACAAATATCAAATAATTCATTCACTTCTTCAATACTAACATTGAGTTTGGTGGGATGTTTTTGAAAAAAACGTCCTTGAATTCTTAAAATTGTAGCATACATCACCCCTTCAATTGCATTCAATTTTGAAAAATCCACCGGCTTGTATTGGTCCAGATGAGAACAAATGGTCCCATTTGCAAGATATATTGATTCTGCAAACAGATCTGGAAAAATGTAATTCATTCTCATTACTGACCTATCCAAACAACAAACGCCAGAATAGCAAAAGTAGCAGGGAAAATCGGGTAAACTTGCCATTGCTGCTAGAATGTGGTTCCTGAGGACATTCGCATGTATAAATACAAATTTGTTAAAAAAAAAAAAAAAAAAAAAAAAAAAAAAAATTTTTTTTTTTTTTTTTTTTTTAAATTATCGTCGGATCATTTTCTTTTACATTTTTTTTAATCATCGTTAGATCTTTTTCTTTTACAAGCACTTTCTAACGTCGGGCCCTGGCCATGTCTGGATAAAACAATTGATTTCAACATAAAGACTGGTTCTTTTTGAAGCGTATAGCGTTCACAGCAACCAACACTAGTCACATTAAACAAGTTGTTGTTTTGCATTACGGGTCCCAATGTTCTTTTTAACGTTTGTTTATTTTCATAATCTTTGGTATAAGGACCACCTTCCACAATGCTAATTTGAAACGTTTTCAATTTATGACGAAGAAGCCACGTGACAATCACTTTAGTTTCTTCGATCGTGCAATCAGGTGGCAAACCGTACAAAGGATAACCTTTTACATCATGTTTGTCGTTGGAAGCCAAAATACATGTGCCTTGAATAGCCAAACCATGATTAGTGAAACAAGCACAATAATCGGTTCGTTCGAAAAGTGCGTAAGGCTCGACGAGCTTGGGCGCTAGTAAAATGAGTTGCGAGGCGGCAGCGTTGTTTAAAAAATCTCTGGGTACGCTGTCTGGAGCATAAATTACGACGTGCGTCATGACTGAATATAAAGAAAAAATTGTTGTACAGAAAATGTAACGAATAAGTTTTAAATGAAACTAAATAGAGAATAATGTTAAAAAAAAAAAAAATTTTTTTTTTTTTTTTTTTTTTTTTTTTTTTTTTTTTTAACATTATTCTCTATTTAGTTTCATTTAAAACTTATACGTCGTAAGTGAGTAAGGGAAGAAAAAACTAGCAATTGTTGCACATTCTGTATGCCTGTTTGGCATACCTATTTGTTTTTTTCCTTCAACATCGGTCCAGTCTTTTGAGTTTTTCCAGATTTCAAAATCCCATTTTCCATTTTCCGAATGAGGAAACACTACATCAAATTCCTTTAAAAAATTTTCCATACTGAAAAAAGTGCTATCGAGTGAAGAATAGGCAAAATCGTTCACTAAACACCTAGTACACACATGTTTAGCCTTTTCTATAAAATCGGAAACGCGCGGCGCAAAATCAGGTCTTTCCACGTTCAGCCTATCCATTGCTTCAAAAAATGATTTTTCGCATTGACGAGCAGATTGAAAATTATCTTTGTCGATGATTTTGTCATTTAAATCCGTAATTTTGAGCACCGAGCGTACACTAAAACCGAGATAGTTATGTAGGATTCTGCGGAGAACGTCCAAAAAAACATAGGTTCTAGCGTGACCAAGATGGGGTTTATCGTAAACAGTCGGTCCGCAGCAATAAATTTTAACGTCGTAAGGTTCATTAGGCACAAAATCTTCCAAACGTTGAGTACGAGCGTTGAAAAGTTTAAGAACTTTCATCCTAATTTTGAAATATGTTTTAATTGTAAAACTAATATTCTTAAAATAATAAATGATTTTTTTCTCACTATATACAACTGGTTATGTACTTGACTTTTTAAGATGAAAAAAAAAAAAAAATTTTTTTTTTTTTTTTTTTTTTTTTTTTTTTTTTTTTTATAGCAAATTTTCTTTAATGCAATTGGTTTCCGAGCCATACTGTTTTTGAAAATCTTGTAAACTTAAAATTTGAAATACGGGAACTTGTTTGCATTTTTCACACCAGTATTTGCGTCTGTTTTCAATGGAATTAAGGAATGTAATATCAGTAATTTTATTAAATCTTGCGAAATAATTATTGATTTTTTGACCTGCATGCATTTGAAGTTCATCTCTGATACATTCCAAACATTCCTTAAAACTTTCGTGTAGCGATCGAAATTCCATTAAAATTAATCTATGCGAATTTTTGAATTGGTTGAAAGAAATTGAAACATCGTTTTGAAACCATACAACAAAATCTTTCGAAAACGTTCTGTCCTTTTCCTTGAAAAAATCAATTACATTACGTACGTTCCATTTTCTTTTCTCAAAGCTTTCGAGATTTGTTTGTTTAGCAGTCTTTATGTACAACTCTAATAAACTGGAAGGTACGTCGATCGATGCGACGCAAATACAATTTTGACGAAATTTTTCCAACATTTTATGATGAAAAATGAATCGTTCTTCATCAACATTTAAAGTCATGTCTCCAGAGTCAAAATTAATCGGCTTTTTAATAGTGCAGAATTCGAAAGGGTAAAGGATATATGCTAAATCTATACACGAATGTTTTAAAATTTCTGCTTTATAAAAGGACCATAATATATAAGGTACATGTAATTTATCGCAAATTTGTCGTTGTTGGTCGTTAGGTGGATATTTTTCAATCATTTTTAGGGCCATTTCTGAGGTCTCGTTAAACTTGTACAAAATAACATATTTTGTTAAAGGCGTATCATTCTTCGATTCTGCCATAATGTGTTGAAAAGGGTGGTTTTGCGAAATGATAAAAAATGTACTATATATACATTACACACACACAAAAAAAAAAAAAAAAAAAAAAAATTTTTTTTTTTTTTTTTTTTTTTTTTTTTTTTTTTTAACCGAGTATGAGAATTTCAAATTCATTTTACAATATGTGAATAACATGACATCAACATTTCTAAATATATAGGTACAGAATTCAATTCAATCTATTTCCCAATGTCAATTGAAGATTAATCCATTCATCATCATTCAAACTCAATAAACTATTGTCTTTTTCAAAGTATAACAGAGATCCATCTTTCAAATACAAAAAATATTCTGTTGGACCTTCTTTAGTTGGTTTAAAATCCTTTCGCACTGGAAAACAAAAAGGTTGTGATGGCGATTCTTCATTCTCAAAACTAAACAGCGTTCGTAATCCTTCTTTCCATAGACTCGCCAAAACCCATTGGCTGTGAGGTGGTAACGAATAGCTGACAGAGGGTAATTTGCTCAAGTTGATGAGGATGCGAACCAATTCGATAGGTTCTTGGATTAAACTGGCACGCTTGTCGAACATGTCTAGTTTATTCCATACATTTTTCTCGAAATAATTTCCACTTTTTGGACACATTATGATGAAATGGTAACGTTTCTTTTCATCTTGGCCACAAATTCGTAAAATGCAATCAAAATTTGCAAGTTCGCCAAGAATGAGATAAAACCAGTCAAAAGAACCGTTTAAAAATATTCGCACGCATTTAGAGATGGAATTTAACTGGTTATCGGAAAAGGATAGTCTGGAAATCTTTGGTCTACGTGTTTTGTTCATCGCAGAAGAAGCTCTAGAACATGACTGGGTTAACATTTGATTGTGCGAGAGCGGTTCCATCACAAACTCAATACAAGAAAAATATAATGTAATGACAAGCAAGAGCAATATAGACAAGTCTTTTACTCTTATTATTAAAAAAAAAAAAAAAAATTTTTTTTTTTTTTTTTTTTTTTGTCCTTGTTATTTCTAAAAATAGATATAGGAACTTTATGTTATTGAGAAACCCCCGGGTACATTATTTTTAAAATAAAACCACCAAATGATAAAGCTTTTTACTATCAAAACAACGACTAACAATGCCCAAAAGCACCATCTACGATAAAATGGTATAGCAGTGTTTATAATACCTACAATACCAACAGTTGTTGGAGGAGGTTTAGGAATAACTAATGTTAATTCATTTGATATTAAAGTTCTGTATTTATAAGGTTTAACGTATGTAGAATTTATTGGATTAAACGAAGGATCTAAAACATTTGTAAGAAAATCTGAAACTTCATAATCTTCTCGAATCAGTCTTCCGATTACGTTTGCTGTTTCTATTTGTGGTTTGATATTTGGATTTATATAATAAATATTATTTATAGTTGGTAAAATAATTTTTCCATCGTTTGTTTGAGCATATCTTTCCAATAAAATTTGTTTTAACGTTCCTGTGCGACTGAGTTTGTTGAGGTCTACAGATGTAATTTTCCGATAATATTCGTTTTTGTAACCGTCTTTTGGATAATAAGGTTTTCCGTTTTGGTCAACCGCATATTTATTTTTAATTAGGTATTGTTCTTCATTATCATCGCTTGTTTTCCGTAAAGGATAAATTTCTTTGTTCTTAATGGATACCGCATATCTGTTTGGAATTGTTTGTGGTTTGTTTAAATCTACAAAGGTCAAATAAAATTCATTTCCAAACATGTCAATAGGAAAAATATGTTGTCCATCATGTGCAGAAGCGTAATATGGGGTACCATCTGCCAATAAGGCTGGAGTATTGTCATCCGGGTAAAATTCATCACCATGTTTGTCTACAGCATAATATTGTTTACCATCGAGTCCAGTACCAATTATTTGTTTGCCAGCCACAATTTCATAAACTTGTGATCCATTAACAATGGAGTACCGAGGTTTACCATTTGCAGTCATAGGATAATTATATTTTCCGTTTTTTTCAATCAAATTTAATCCGTTAATTCTATATTCGTTTCCAAATTCGTCTCTCGGATAGTAATCGGTTCCGCTCTTACAAGCATAGCGATTTCCTAAAATTAATTCCCTGAACTTGCATTGGTTCCTTAAAGGAGTTTCATCTTCATTAGTCATTTCTTGATAAGTACTTTCTTATAATAAGAAAAAAAAATTTTGCCGCTTCGAACCATTAAAAAGAAAATTTTGAATATTAAATGAGTTTTCAATTCCTGCTTGGGAAATAATTGGTACTGGACTCGATGGTAAACAATATTATGCTGTTGACAAATATCGTGATGAATTTTACCCAGATAAATTCCCTTCAAAAAAAAAAAAAAAAAAAAAAATTTTTTTTTTTTTTTTTTTTTTTTTTTTTTAAAGCAATATACATTTTTTTAAATTTTCATTTTAAAGTTTACTGGAATTTTTTCGTTTCGTATATTTTCTATAATTTTCTCGTGGTCTACGAAATTATACACATTTTTCAAATATTCCCACGGGTTCCTCATGGCCGATTGACAATGACATGTATCAGGTCCGCTTTCCCATTCAATACTCCTAATACAATCTGTAAGATGCCACTCTCCACTGTCTCTGTTGTAAACTGCGTCAATGAGATCTTGCTTTTTCAAATCTCCAACTTTTACACGAAAACAAAGTACGTTCGTTCTAGCTTCGTACATTTCGTACCATTTCGATACGTTTTCGGTATCCAAAACACGAAACTGGTAAAAATCTTCCAAACTTTCATCGCCTTCTTCAAAATTCAGCGGTTTATAACACACCGCATTTGATTTTCTCGGTCGATGTAGGATTGAAACAAATTTGCAGTGAGTCATCATTCTTTTTTCTAAAAACGAATCTGGAAAATTGAAAGCCCAGGAACAGGAACAATCTGGAGAACCACGAGGAGAATTTTTTAATGACCATAAACATTCATTCAAGTGAAACTCTCTGTTTTTATTCAACAAGATTCGAAGCCGACTGTTGAGACGAACAGCTTGTGATTGAAAACGTAAAATTTTGGTTCGGTATTTAAAAATTTCCAGTTGTCTTCGCAAATGAAACAATTCACGCTCTGACATGATTGGTAAAAGGTCAAAAAAATGTAATAGAGTAAACAAAACGCTACAAGGTTTTTAATAAAAATCTGAAGCTCGATTAAAAAAAAAAAAAAAAAAAAAAAAAAAAAATTTTTTTTTTTTTTTTTTTTTTTTTCAAACTAAAGTTTTTCATTTTTCATTTTTAAAGTTTTTCATTTTTAAATTTTCATCTTTAAATTTTACGCCAGATAAATTTTTTCAAATGTTTGTCGTGCTCGTCTGCCTCTACAATTTTCCTCATGGTTTGAACGTGTGGGTGTTTATGATGATATATTCTAAACCCTTCGAGGTATTGTTCATCTTCCAATCTGTAATCTGAACAAAGCATCAAAGGAATCCGGTCGCCTCCGTCCCAAGTCAGATACTGATAATCATTTGAAATTTCAAAGGAGATTGGGATCAGTTCCTGGACATGGTTTACACATTGACATTTTTGAAGGTCGACGCATTGGATGATGAGTTTTTTGTTTCGAGTCAGTGTCGCTTGGAAATTACACATGCGATAGGATGACACGTAGCGGGTCAAGACAATCGGTTTGTCGATCCTCATCATATATTTTCTCAGATTGGACAAGTAAATTACTTGCCAAGGCGAATCAGACCTATAATGCACAATGATGAAACCCTTACCCCTTAAGTGATAAGTTAGCAAATCATCCGAGAAATGTACCAAATCAGGAAAACCGAAATCTTTTTTCGCGCTCTCGATGGACTTGCGATAAAAACTGACATGAGAGTTGGGCCGGTGAAAATCTTGATAGTTCCACAAATCGAAATGGAACTTGCTGAAATGTAACGTGGTTTCGTTTATCTGCAAATACATGCGATGAAACCCATTTTTTCGATTAAAATACCATCCAGGTCGCAGTTGACGCAGAAAGTCGATGTATTTTAACGAAAACGGAGCAGAAGAAGAAAGATACGAAGCACGGTGTTTTAAAAATGGGTGAAATTCCGGCATTTTTGAAAGTGTATGTAATTTATCTTCCAGTGGAACTTTTTTAAGAATGAGGAATAGAATATCCACGGGCAAGTCTAATAACTGGAGAGTGGCCATTTTCCAACGAATGCAACAACGAGAACGAATACAATAATTTTATTGACTAAATACAGGTTGAAAAAAAATGGTTTAATGGGTAACAGCAAATAGTATCATTAAATATATTTGAGCACACTTTGACTGCACTATGTCGTATTTTTTAACATTGAATTATATTGCTAGGTACCGCAAAATGAAACAGGAATTCTAGATAGCGGTACATGACACGCATTTTAACAGTTGGTCGCAAAATTATTCGAGCACAGTATCCCCGCTCAAAATTTATATTTATGATTATTGAAAAAAAAAAAAAAAAAAAATTTTTTTTTTTTTTTTTTTTTTTTTTTTTTTTTTAACAAATTTATATTTGGTATTCATATTTTGTTATTTGAATACTCTAAATGTAATACTGATTCTAGGTTCCTTCACTTTTCTTTCAACTGGTATTTCATGCGTCCATTTTTCATTTGTAGGATACTTCATAACATATAGCGATTCGTTTTCCGGCTTAAATTCAAAGTAACCTTTTCCTTCCTTTTCTCTGAATACAAGTCTCCTACTGGCTCCGAAATTCAGACAAGCGATCGGTTTAGTCGGATCCATGCATCTTTCATCATCTGAATGTTTTCCTATCCCGGATCTACCATTCGGATAATAGTTGACGAGGGCAAAGTTAAATTTTACATCCAAATAATTTTCCAAGTCGCGTTTCATTTCCGCAATTAGAGGAGGCCAAGTTACGGCTTCCGCAAATTGCCCAGCGTAATAATAACGCTTTCCAGGAATATTGGAAAATGCGCAAACTTTTCTAAGGGGTTTTCGATAAAAAGTCGGTCTGTAGCAATATGTTACACTTTTAAGGGGTAGTACATTGTACACTTGGTCGAAAGAATACGAAGAAAATTTTGGAAGATATTCCAAGTGAAGTCCATCAGGTCGGTTAATGTAAAATTCCTCCATGACAATCTGAATCTTCATAAAAGTGTGAGAATATAAAAGCCTACAGTTTCAAAAAAAAAAAAAAAAAAAAAAATTTTTTTTTTTTTTTTTTTTTTTTTTAAATATATATTAAAAGAAAGTCTGGCCATCGTTTTCTTTTACTACCAATCTGACACATTTTCTTGTTGCTAAAACTTTTGCATCATGCCAGCAAATGCTAATGCTAAAGATTATACGTCTTTAAGAAGTTATACGAGGAGCCTCTTTGAAAATCAAAAAACTTTCCCCTGTCCTAAATGCAAAACCATTCTTTTGCCCAAACAATTCGAAAAGCATTGTTCCAAAAACCACAATTTAAATCCTCGACTCTGTTGCGTTTGGTGTCTGGGTAAGGTTTCTTGGAAAAGCGGACAGAAAAATCATCGAGTCGATCACCTTCTGCCGTGTTTTCGGAAATTTATGAAGCTTGTCAAACTTCAACTTAAACCACAACCGCCAGCACCCGAAAACTCCACTCCATCTGTCAAACCCGCTCCCACACCTTTCAATATGACACCCATGGCCGATAAAAGGTGTTTGTTTGGTCATATTTTTGATCCTCCTCCGCGAGCTTTTGATCTCATTTGGCCAATGCCTCTAGATCCTACTCCACTAACTTTTGAAGACGAGTTTTTGAACAGGGCCGTTTCTTGCGTCCGAAAATATTTGGAACTGGGAGAGGAAGCAGAATGGTTTCACGCCATGGTTCGAACTATTGCTTTTCCAGGTTTTCTTGAAGCCATGGACAGGGACGAGGGGCGGACTCGCACCTTAACATTTTCCTGCTGGTGCGATGGAGGCCAACCCGAAGATCCCAGGCTCAGGCAACACAGGCACATAATTATAGTTTCATCGCCTCCAGGGCATTTTTTGCGAAACGTTTGGGAAAAAATTGTGGTAAGAGACAGACCTCGTAAAAATTTCAGATGTATGTTTTATAAACGCCTCACATCACCCATGCATTTAGCCAACACGATCGGATACTTGTGCAAGCGCGAATCCCACTGCGATTTCTCGAACGAAAAATCTCCCGAGAGCCACTTTTACCTGTTTGAGAACCTTCCGAAGGATTATATGTTACCATTGGTCCTGCAATGGGAAGGTGGTCTAATCAAACTTCTCGACCAAAATTTTAGAAACTTGAATCGAGTGGAACTGGTCCGAAGCAACGTGATTTTTTTCGAACGCAAGTGGCGCTTCAAAATTAAAAACATTCCCGGAATCGTGCTAGGCATGGTCCTTCCACTCGCAAAAGATTTCCAACCCTGCCAAGGTCCCACGGACATTTTTCTACATCTCACAGGGAAACGTAAAATCTTTTTCGAACGCAACCCGAATTTGAAAAACTTGACTCGGGAAGCCTGGCTGGAAAAGCAAGCCCAGATGGGCAATCTTTTTTACTTTGTAGTGGGAGAAGACCACTGGACCCCTTGCCCTTACCACCAGGGCTTAATCAACGATTTCAAACCCATTGTCGATCGAAACAGGGAACTCGAATCCGAAATTGCGGTGCTGAAAAACGAAACGACCCACTCGAAACAGAGGCACGCAGTTTCGGAGCAGCAGGTAAAAAAAACTGAAAACAACGTAAACTTTATTTCGACTCAGCGAGTTGGCATTTATATTTAATTCTTAAAAATGATGTAGTTATCTACAAACCCAATACTTGAATGGTTTCAAATTTTATCTCAGATTCAAATGGTAAAAAAAAAAAAAAAAAAAAAAAAAAAAAAAAAAAAAAAAATATATATATATATTATTATTATTATTATTATTATTATTATTTTTTTTTTTTTTTTTTTAACCATTTGAAAATTTATATTAACAGAAAACTGCTGGACCGAGCATAGTTTTCTTTTACCTATTGCATCATGCCAGCAAATGCTAAAGATTTTACATTTTTAAAAAATTACACGAGGAGCGTCTTTGGAAACAACAAATCTTTCCCCTGCCCTCAATGCAAAACCATTCTTTTACCCAAACAATTCGAAAAGCATTGTTCTCAAAACCACAATTTAAATCCTCGACTCTGTTGCGTTTGGTGTCTGGGTAAGGTTTCTTGGAAAAGCGGACAGAAAAATAATAGAGTCGATCACCTTCTTCCGTGTTTTCGGAAATTTATGAAGCTTGTCAAACCTAAACCACAACCGCCCGAAAACTCCACTCCATCAGCCAAACCCGGTCCCACGCCTTTCGACATGAAACCTATGGCCGAGAAAAGGTGTTTGTTTAATCACATTTTCAAATTCCCCCCTGCGCGTGCTTACAATCTCATCTGGCCCATGCCTCTGGATCCTAACCCTCTGACTTTTGAAGACGAGTCTTTGAACAGGGCCGTTTCCTGCGTCAGAAAATATTTGGAACTGGGAGAGGAAGCAGAATGGTTTCACGCCATGGTTCGAATTCCCGCATTTCCAGGTTTTTTGGAAGCCATGGATAGGGACGAAGGGCGGACTCGCACCTTGACATTTTCCTGCTGGTGCGATGGGGGACAGCCCGAAGATTCCAGGCTTAGGCAACACAGGCACATGATTATAGTTTCGTCGCCCCCTGGCCACTTTTTGCGAAACGTTTGGGAAAAAATTGTGGTAGGAGACAGACCTCGTAAAAATTTCAGATGCATGTATTACAAATGCCTCACATCGGCCATGCATTTAGCCAATACCATCGGCTATCTGTGCAAGCGTGAATCTCGATGCACTTTCACAGGCGAAGACAAAAAATCCCCCGAGAAACAAAATCACTTTTACCTGTTCGAGAGCCTCCCGAGAGATTACATGTTGCCACTCGTTTTGCAATGGGAAGGCGGTCTGATCAAACTCCTCGACCAAAATTTTAGAAACTTGCATCGAGAGAAACTGGTGCGAACCAACATGAGTTTGTTCGATCGCAAGTGGCGCTTCAAAATCAAAGACATTCCCGGAATCACGCTAAATACCGTTCTTCCTGTCGCAAAAGAATTTCTACCTTGCCAAAATCCCACGGATTCTTTTCTACATCTCACGGGCAAACGTAAACTTTATTTCGAACACAACCCGTATTTGAAAAACTTGACTCGGGAAGCCTGGCTGAAAGAACAAGCCGACATGGATAATCTTTTCTATTTCGTCGTGGGAGAAGAACAATGGACTCCTCGCCCCTACCACCAAGGCTTGATCAACGAATTCAAACCCATTGTCGATAGAAACACTCGGCTCGAATCGGAAAACTCGGGGTTAAAAAACGAAATGGCTCACATGAAACAGACGCACGCCGCGTTGAAAGATCAATGTTCACAGTTGAGAGTCAAAAATTACGAGTTGAACGATAAATGTTCAAAGTTGAAAGTCAAAATTTCCGAGTGGAAGGATAAATGTTCAAAGTTGAAAGCCAAGAATTGCCAGTCGAAAGAAAAAAATAACAAGTTGAGCGACAAAATTTGCGAGTTGAACGATAAAATTCACCTGCTAAATGACAAAATTAATCAGTTGCACGAAGGGGAAATTGCGAGACTCAAAAAGGAAAATGAAGGGCTTCGGAAGGAGCTTCTTGAAGTGAAAAGGGAAAATGAACAACTGAAGAAGCTGGGAAAAGTGAAAAGACACAGGCTTTCAATTTAATTTTTTAAAAAAGAATGTCATATTATTATTATTATTATTATTATTATTATTATTATTATTATTATTATTATTATTATTATTATTATTATTATTTTTTTTTTTTTTTTTTTTTTTTTTTTTTTTTTTGTCCAAGAAAAATTAAAAAAGTAATTTAATTGTTCACAAAAAACATTACAGTCATATAATGTTAATGTCCGAAAATAAGCATTAAAATTCAATTTCCCAGTGTTCTTTGCAATTGGTGTAATAATTATTGTAAGAAAACCATTACAGTGTTAATTTTTTTAACGTGTATTTTACCAAAAATAACTTAAAATAAATATTAAAATCACATTTACATCCGAAAATGTGTTCTTTGCAATTGGTGTAATAATTATTGTTAGAAAACCATTACAGTCATAATGTTAATTTTTAACGTTTTTTTTTCGTGTATTTTACCGAAAATAACTTAAAATAAACATTAAAATTTCATTTTCGGATACAAAACAGAGGTGAAAACGGGTTTTTTAAAAATGTTGCAAGAATTATTGTAAGAAAAGCGTTGTTTACGTGTACAAAGAGTTAAGGTCCAAATTTGACCTAGGTCCAAGGTCAAACCAAGGTCAAAAGAGAAAATTGTATCTCTAGAAAATGGTTTCAAAATTTGCTTGACCAAAAAATGAAAAAAAATGACATTTTCCATATGAGGTCATTGACCTTTTACAAAGAGTTAAGGTCCAAATTTGACCTAGGTCCAAGGTCAAACCAAGGTCAAAAGAGAAAATTGTATCTCTAGAAAATGGTTTCAAAATTTGCTTGACCAAAAAATGAAAAAAAATGACATTTTCCATATGAGGTCATTGACCTTTTACAAAGAGTTAAGGTCCAAGGTCAAACCAAGGTCAAAAGAGAAAATTGTATCTCTAGAAAATGGTTTCAAAATTTGCTCGACCAAAAAATGAAAAAAAATGACATTTTCCATATGAGGTCATTGACCTTTTTTTTTTTTTTTTTTTTTTTTTTTTACAATTTTAATTTTTGTCGCCCACCGAACCGGAAGTAACAATTTGAAACTCATTAAGTATTCAAAAATTCGGGTTATCAATTCTAAAAATAGATTTTGCAGGGTTCGAACTTTAAAAAAAATAATTTTAAATATTCATAAACTCTAAACTGTGACTTTTTCTGTGACTTTTTCTGTGACTTGTGACTTTTCCTGTGACTTGTGACTCCCTTTTCGCGTTTAAAAGTTTTCGCCATTTATTTCATCAATAATATTTTATGAATCTTGATCCATAACACACTTTTCCTTCCACACCCTCCTCCGGCCATGTTCTTGAACTAGTGATTAAAATTTTGTGAAACATGTGAAAAAAATGGTGGGAGCAAGACTCCGCTTGCCTGTTTCGGAAAACTAGGTCCATTCAAACTTTTTTTAAAAAAACGATGCCTGTGTGTAAAAATTTCATGCCACATTAAACAAGGTTTAATTGACAGGTACCGCAAAATCAACACCTGATCGAAGATTACGGTAACAAAGCCTCTTTTTAACAGTCGGCTGCAAAATTCTTCGAGCACTCTAACCCCTCTGGATTTTTTTTCAAAATGAAAAAAATATGCAAAAATTGGAACGGGGGGGGTTAAGGGGAACATGTACTGTGTAAAAATTTCATGCTACATTAAACAAGGTTTAATTGACAGGTACCGCAAAATTAACACCTTATCTAAAATTACGGTAACAAAGCCTCTTTTTAACAGTCGGCTGCAAAATTCTTCGAGTACTCTAATCCCTCTGGATTTTTTTCAAAACGAAAAAAATATGCAAAAATTGGAACATGTATAAAATAAATTTTTTTAACGTCGTTAAAAATATATATAAAATTCTACTGTTTGCGTTTATTTACACAATGGTACAAGCGAAAAACAACGTGAATAAAGCGAACCCAAGTTCCAAAAGAGCACAAATTCCACAAAATGTGTCTTTCCACTTCATTTCTTTACTTGATTTTTTTTCAAAAACCTGCCCAGCCAAAGGGTAATATTGTAATGTTCTGTAATTTATTAAAAAATATAAAAAAAAGATGTTTTTTTCCCCCCCAACCTGATGCGTTATTAGTATCGGATCTCTGATAACCTAACTTAATTTTTTCAGAACTGGGTTTTATTTGTGAACTAATTTAAATATTGCAGTGAAACCTGCAGCTTAGTGTGTGAGCCGGCGGAAGTCAGGAGGTTAAAAGAAATTATATCTACCAACATTGGAGTATTTATATGGATTGGAAAAGAAAGTCCTGTGTTGAAATTTAGGCGTGACCTTGCGCAACAATCGGGTTGCACGTGGCGGATTAAAAATAAACAAGGCCGGCTTCTCGGAAAACAGGATGCTGGTAAATTTATCTACGTCAAAGAAATACAAAAACAGGTCGAGACTCTTATGTAACCAGTTTTTCCTTGACACATGATTATTTTAGTTTGTTTGTTTTCTACGACCTATTTTAACGGAATTCTGGTGAAGCAGGAAGTTCTAGAAAGATCTTTCGAGGTCGAATGCGAGTATAAATACGGGTCTGCCTGGCCGAGCAAGCTATCATTTGCTTGAGCTCCTGCTGTTGTTCCTCATCTCCAGTCAAAATGTTCTTCTATTTAGTCAACGATCTGCTTTCTTTTTCGATTCTGGTAGTGTTGTCATCCGATGGCTTGCCCTTTGTCCGGGCAACAGATATTGCTCGAATATTTGAATACAAAAATTTACATCAGTATGCATCTGCACACGCCCATCTGAGGGTGAAAGATATCATTTATAAGAGAATGGACTTGCCCGTGGATCTCTGAAAATTCGAATTTTTTCAATTGGAGAGGCCGTGAAAATTTTGAGAGCATGCAAGAGGCGAGCAGCTGAGTATTTGGTTTGCACCTTTCAAAACCCAGAGGTGGCCAGGATCCTACCGCTCGAACCTATGAGAATCACGACTGAATATAAGAAAGCGATTCGAGTAAAAACAATGGCTGATGATTATTCAAATTCACAGACTTTCAGTCAATTTCTAAGCGACTTTAGACGCAAAACTTTTGATCTATAAATCCAATATTGGAAAACTTGAAAAGCAAAACTTGCATTTTTTTCGAAAAAATAAATTACACATAATCATTGTTGGGGCCCATTTTTTTTGGGGGGGTTAAATCCAATATTGTAAAATTTAAAATGATAGAAAGACTTGCCCATATTGTAAAATTTAAAATGATAGAAAGACTTGCCCATATTGTAAAATTTAAAAAAGCAAAACTTGCATTTTTTCGAAAAATAAATTACACATAATCATTTTGGGCTTTTTTAATCATAATGTAAGGGAAATCTTTTGAGATGTATTTAAAAAAACAGACCCCATTAACCATAATGTAAGGGTGTGCTGTATTTAAAAAACAGTTTTTTTTTCGCCATTGATTATAATGTAAGGGAAATCTTTTGAGCTGTATTTAAAAACTAGTTTTTTCGCCATTGACTATAATGTAAGGGGGAAATTCAGTAAAAAGCTATTGATGTATTTAAAAATAGTGACCATAATGTAAGGGAAATCTTTTCCTATAAAATATTAATGCATTTTAAAATTTACTTGTCGCAAGTTAGAACTTGTTAAATATTGAAATATTCGAGGTATGAAAAAAAATGATATCAAGTAAAGATTTTACAAGGAACTTGTAATGACCGTAATATATTTTCCAAAAATTCTAAAAATAAACTGAATGTTCTAGAAAATAATTATATAACTATTTTTTCTCGTGATCAGATAAAAAAATGGAATTGCATCATTTCCTTTCCGAGAATTTAATCTCATGACCTCCGAAAATAAAATGTTCTAGAAAATAATTATATAACAATTTTCTCGTGATACGCATCTGTTCAAACAGATAAAAAAAGGAATTGCATCATTTCCTTTCCGCTTCCGAAAATAAAAAATGTTCTAGAAGTTTCTTTCAGAATTGGTTCTGATATTTTTTTTTACACTGTGGCTTCCTGTTAACCGCGATAAAATAGCTACATCCTTTCTGATAATTCTATTTCAGTCCGATTGTTTTGACAAGTCTTTTATATAAAAAGGAGATCGCATTGTGACCAAAGCATCATTCTACTCCTGTCAGAAAGCCTTGCTACCACTTTTTATCGACTAGTTGGAAATTTTCTTTATCTGAGAACTTTGTCTTTGAACCATGAGCCTTTCAAACATTTGCATGGTCGTTGATTTCGACGGATTCCGCATCGGGGGAAAATTTTACTGCCGAGAACTGGGATTTGCCTCACTGACGAAAGGCGATAGCGGCATGTACACCTTCAGATTGAACCACCTGGCTAATCAAGCGACTTGGAAAGATTGGAAAACAATCAACTATTGTACAAACAACCTGCACGGCCTAACTCTTGAACCCCTGATTAACGAAAGACATCTTTTTGATTTCGAATTTTTTGAAACCATTGTAAAGGCCGAGTATGAGTGCCAAAAAACTGATAAAAAATATATAGTAGCCTATAAAGGTGGCCACGTTGAAAGGGACGTGCTGCAAGACCTAGGGATTCCATATCTAAACTTGGAAGATTTTGGATGCCCAAAATTTGATGCAATATCCCACCCATTGAAATACATCCTGGTAAACGGCTGTGGAATTCATAGAAGACTGCTTAATGATAAAATGCCACATTGTTCGAGAATTGAATGTTTTGTTTTCGCCGATTGGATTCGAGATAAACTTTAAAAAAAGAGACTTGTTGATTTAAAAAAAAAGAAAAAACGGGTCGAACAGAAACATGTTTATAAGGTAAAAGACAATAGTCTTTTATCCATACATGTTTCTGTTCGGCCCGTTTTTTCGCGTCAGATAGGAAACCAATATTGGTTTATTTTTTTTTTCTAAAAAAAAAAGAAACAAAGTTTATAAAGTGATGAAAAAATGAATCGTGTTATCAGATATATTGGAATAATTTTTTTTTTTTAAAAACTTGTTAAATTCTAAAGAAACATTTTTTTTACGATCAAAATAAAAAAAAATTTCAAATCTTAAATTGCAATCTTTTAGCGCCAAAACACTACTTTTTTCCCCCAGTACACTCACGATTCATTTTTTCCCCCCAAAAGACTAAAAGTCTTTACATTAAATTAATAATCAATAATTTGACCAAGATTTCAAAATCACTTCTTCGCGAAAAAGATCCTCGATAGGCACCTCTGGTGTACACAAGAGGATTAGAAAAATCTTTTTATATGAACACCATTTCTTAAATATTTACACAACTTAATAAATTTGGTTCCACCCAAGTAAGAGATTAGCAGCTCACATAGCTATGAATGTATTCCAAAATATCTATCACAGAAAGTTCACACAATAAGGCGGAAAATATTTTGTTATTTTTTTTCAAAAGTCACCAGATATCTATACTTATTCATTTTCAATTAATACAGAGTTGAAAGAAACATGTCTCACTGAAAAAAGTAAGATTTTCAAATTTATTAACATTTATTTTTTTCGAAAATTTCCGAGTCGCGCCTTAATTGAATGGATCTGCTGCAATCGTTTCTGTCTCACCCGACCCCCCATAATTGGATATCTTGGGTTAACCCTCAGAGCAAGTTTCATATTCATCGAACAATTAAAACGGGAGATATTAAAGTTTAAAAGTAACCCGAAAAGCATTTCATGGGGTGAAAACCGAAAAAAACGCGATAACTTTTTAAATAAAATAGATATCGAATCAGTTTAAAGTTTATATTACTTCTCAAAAAATGAGCTGCATGACAGATTTTTGGTAAAGTTAAAAATGGGGGGGGTGAAAAAAACATGGAGAAAAAAAAATCACAACTTTGTCAATTCTCAAGATATCAAATCCAACTAAATTTTTTATATAAATGTACTCAACATTATCTGAAACTTTTGTATATATGGGTTTTTTGACAGAATCAACTTTTACCGACGAAAAGAAAAAAGAAAAAAAAATTCATAACTTACTCAATTCTTAAGGGTGTTCTTAAAATCAAAAAGGGTAACTTTGTGACACATGCATTAATTTATTTTTGTTTGGAAATGCATAAAAATAGCAGGTGTTGTTATTCAGAAACTCTTTAATTGCACTCATTCTTTTGTTTTTTAAAAAAAAAAACACAATAGATTTTTCATAACAAGCCTTCAAAGTTGACACTTTTGAGCATATTTCCCGACGAAAGCAGAAAAACCGGTCGAAAAGGAGGAGAAAAACGGGTGATTGCGTCATCGAAATAGCTTATAACTCGATAAGTAATTTAATTATCATAAAATGGAAAAATAAGTTCAATTCGAAATCGCTTTCATAGTCAGGCATTAAAATTTTATAACTTTTTGTTGAAAAATGAATTTGTAAATGTGTCAAAACGTTTTTCGCTTGTTGAGCGGATCAGTTGAGAACACCCTTAAGTAATCAAATATAATTACATTTATTTTACATCTTCTCAATAATATCTACAATTTTTATATTAACAAGTTTATCATAGGACTAATTTTTCTAGCAAAAATAAATTAAACAAAAAATAGGAGTTGGAGAAAAAAAAAAACTCAAATCCAAACTGCTTATTTTTCAGACTCAATTTTAAATTCAATTTTGCTCGCATCCAAATGACAAATTCTCTTATTTAGCAACTATGGCGAATTGGTCGAGTTTTCAATAAAGTCAGAATATATTTTAAAAAAGGCAGCCAAAAAAGGTATTTTGAACAGAAATTTCTGACTTTATGGTGATTGAAAGATTGAGAAAATATAACAAATTGCGTTTTTTCAGACTCATTTTTAAATTCATTTTTTGCACTCAAACGCATCTAGGGTCGACTTATTTAGACTCTGCATTAGTTCTTGAGATATAGCTATCGCAAAAATCGTGCAAAATGTAGCATAGCAGCGCCACCTGCTGGCCAATTTACACCAAAACTTAATCAGCGTCTATTTATATCAAGGGGTCGCAGAATCTGAAGTTTGGTGAAATTCTGTGCATTAGTTCTTGAGATATACCAATCTTGAAAATCATGAAAAACGTAGTATAGCAGCGCCACCTGCAGGCCAATTTTCACCAAAACTTAATCAGCGTCTATTTATATCAAGGGGTCACAGAATCTGAAGTTTGGTGAAATTCTGTGCATTAGTTCTTGAGATATAGCAATCTTGAAAATCATGAAAAACGTAGTATAACAGCGCCACCTGCAGGCCAATTTACACCAAAAACCAATAGGCACTAATCCATATCAAGGTCTAACTGAATATAAAATTTTATTAAATTTCAAGCATTAGTTCTTGAGATAGAGCGCCCACAAATTTTTTGTCACATACAGACAGACGTATAAGTCCGTCGAAAACCGGAAGTCGAAAATTTTCATGAATCCAATACTTTCTTCTTGTAAAGATAGAAGAAAGTAAAAAGGCTGCTAAAAAAGGTATTTTGAACAGAATTTAGCTTAAGATGATTTTGATAAAACTCGTTTCTACAAAAAAAATTAGATTAAATTAATGCAAGTTGCTCATTTTTATTATAAAATGTAACATTATTGTGTGTCATTATTATATAAAAATAGAATCAATGCATGAATAAAACAAAAAAAAAAATCTTTTCCTGCTCGCTCATGTTGAACGAAAACCAACTTTTCTAAAAAAAGAGTCACAGTTAAATGACCTTGAGTTGAGTTTTAGTTTGGAAATTATTTTTAGCGAAAAAACGATGATGTAAAAATATTCCTTTTACGCAGTTGGATGACCTTGAACTCAGTTCAAGTTAGATGTTTCACTTTTAGTTAAATATTTCAGTTTAGATTTGAAAATTGACGTCATCCTAGCATATAAATACAGCCACCGATTTTGTGCGAATTAGTTTGGATTCGGCGCCGAAACCAGTGGCTACTAAACCTGCAGATTGTGTTTCAATAAGTTTTGGGGTAAGTCAATTCAATTAATTAATTATTTCATTTAACAAATAAAAAATAATGTGACTCTGTTGTATTGAAAATAATGATTTATTAATATTTTACTTTGTAATTTTCTCAGAAACGTACAGTTTTTTTTTAACACGTATAAAATTTTGTAAATTTAATAACAAAAATGTCAATAGTGGGGACCCCCTGGTCGATCCATAAAAAATAATGTTTTATTAATATTTTACTTTGTAATTGTTTCAGAAACGTACAGTTTTTTTTTAACACGTATAAAATTTTGTAAATTTAATAACAAAAATGTCAATAGTGGGGACCCCCTGGTCGATCCATAAAAAATAATGTTTTATTAATATTTTACTTTGTAATTGTTTCAGAAACGTACAGTTTTTTTTAACACGTATAAAATTTTGTAAATTTAATAACAAAAATGTCAATAGTGGGGACCCCCTGGTCGATCCATAAAAAATAATGTTTTATTAATATTTTACTTTGTAATTGTTTCAGAAACGTACAGTTTTTTTTTAACACGTATAAAATTTTGTAAATTTAATAACAAAAATGTCAATAGTGGGGACCCCCTGGTCGATCCATAAAAAATAATGTTTTATTAATATTTTACTTTGTAATTGTTTCAGAAACGTACAGTTTTTTTTTAACACGTATAAAATTTTGTAAATTTAATAACAAAAATGTCAATAGTGGGGACCCCCTGGTCGATCCATAAAAAATAATGTTTTATTAATATTTTACTTTGTAATTGTTTCAGAAACGTACAGTTTTTTTTTAACACGTATAAAATTTTGTAAATTTAATAACAAAAATGTCAATAGTGGGGACCCCCTGGTCGATCCATAAAAAATAATGTTTTATTAATATTTTACTTTGTAATTGTTTCAGAAACGTACAGTTTTTTTTTAACACGTATAAAATTTTGTAAATTTAATAACAAAAATGTCAATAGTGGGGACCCCCTGGTCCATCCATAAAAAATAATGTTTTATTAATATTTTACTTTGTAATTGTTTCAGAAACGTACAGTTTTTTTTTAACACGTATAAAATTTTGTAAATTTAATAACAAAAATGTCAATAGTGGGGACCCCCTGGTCGATCCATAAAAATTTGTCACATAATTTTGCGTGCCTAATAGATGTCGATGATAGACCCCCCCTCATGGGATGACCTTGAAAATTTTAACTTTTATATCTCTGGACCTAATTATCCGAAGCAGTTCAAATTTTGTACGCAGTACTATGTTTAATCAAAGTTTGCCCCCCCATGGTGTAGTATTAAAAATCACGTTTGCTCATAGTTTATGATCCAATCGACTTGATTTTTTTAACATTTGTTGAGAATTGTACACAACAAAACTATTGATGTGGGCCCGATAAAATTTTGTCGCTTGACTTCAAGCCTGGAAAATGGAACCCATGAATGACATTGGGATGACCTTGAAATTAAAAACTTTTATATCTTTGACTGTAATTGTATGGCGCTTACATGTAATATCCTATTATGAAAAAAAAAAAAAAAAAATTTTTTTTTTTTTTTTTAACTTACTAGAAGAAACGCAATCACTTTTAAAAGCCATGGCTTTTTAAAAGCCATGACAAAAAGACTTTTTAAAGCCATGGCATGGGTAGCCCGCGGCATCACAAAAAGGCACCGTGTCATTCACCTTCACGCTCAATCCTCTTTTTGGAATAGGCGTCATGTTGCTTAACAACAGAGGATTCTTAAAACACCCCATAAAAGAAGATACATCTCAAAGTTTTCGGTCAATTTGAAAAAAAACTTTGGTGAATCAGAAGGTGTACTTTCGAGATTTCATTAGATTAGGACTGAAAATAAGCAAAGAGTGTGTAAGGAACATGAGATTCGTATATATATAAATGTAGTAAAAAAAAAAAAAAAAAAAAAAAAAAAAAAAAAATTTTTTTTTTTTTTTTTTTTTTTTTTTTATGTTGTAAGATTATAAAGCTTGTGGCTTCACTTGTAATTTTTACATTCTCCGCTTGTTGAAACAAAGTATCTTTTCTTCGCAAAATGTCTAACAATTTGCTACTTAAAGCAGTTTTTTTGCGTGGGGAAATTGATGAGTGTGAAAAGAGAATTTATAGCAAAAAAGATATAATAAGAACAGATTGTTTTCTTGAAAATGTATTTTCTTTTCTACTGAATCATTATGAAAATTTTCATGCAGACAGTCCGATGAATGAAAAAGAAACCAATCTCATTGAAAAAACTTGCGAAATTCTTAGTGTATTTCTCGACAAGTATGGTAATGAAATAAAAAATCTATGCTGTGAAATAAAAAATATTGATGAAGATAATATAAATAGTCTTTTAACAGGTGTATTTAATGAATTGTTTATCGAAGGTATCACTTGGAGTCGAATAATTGCATTTTTCGCTTTCATCGGGGAATTGGCTGTAAAATGCATCCAAGATAAATTACCTAAAAGCATTATAGATGTAATGTATGAATGTTTTTCAAGATTGGTACAGGAAAACTTATTATCATGGGTGGAAGATCATGACGGTTGGGAGGGTATAAAAAAAGTTGTTCCTGAAACTTTCTCATCAAATCCAAAACCGAATTGGGCGAGGAGCTTATTACATTCCACAGTTAGAATGGTTGGTACCTTAGCATCTATAGCAAATGCTATGGAAGAAATTTGCCGCTAAAATGTTTTTAAAAATACTCTGGGGAAAATCATATCACTTTAGCTATTATAATTTATCATAACTTATCTTGGTCTTTTTGTAATTATTTTTAATCTAAAGTTAAAGTGGGAGATTTTTAAAAGTATTTATTCACTAAATAAAGGTTTTTTTTAGTTTGGAGAATCAAAAGATGCACTTTCGAGATTTCATTCGATTAGGACTGAAAATAAGCAGAGAGTGTCTAAGGGACATGAGATTCAATTATAAAAAAAAAAAAAAAAAAAAAAAATTTTTTTTTTTTTTTTTTTTTTTTTTTTTTTCTGATTTGACAGTATAAGTTTCGGATGAAACCAAGACTTTAGCTTTCCGCTCTATCGCTTCGCTATTGTTCGGAGCAACTGGAACCTTGCGGTGTTAACGTAACGTTGCTTCGATCCCTTTTCCTCGCTGCCTTTTTGCATTTTTTTTTACATCTTTTAAATGTTTGCTTTTAATGTTTGTTTTTTTTTACATGTTGTGTTTGTATTGTCCGGGGAGGGGGGTTAAACTTTGCTTTTAATGTTTGTATTTTTACATGTTGTGTTTGTGGGGGGGGGAGAAAAACTTTGCTTTTGATGTTTGTTTTTTTTCATGTTGTGTTTGTGTGGGGGGGGGGGAATCCGCGGTAACATTTGTTTGTTTTTTTGTCATTTTCGCTTTAAAAGGAATCCGTGGTGGTAAAAAAATTTTTTTTTCAGCACAAGGGAAAATAATGGTAAGTATAATTTCTTTTTCAGCACCCTTCGAGTTCAAATTTCTTTTTAAATAGAGCGCGTTCAAAAAAAATTTTTTTGTTAAATTTCACAACACACAATCCAATTGCGAGGTGTAGGCAAGTCCACATTATCTTGGGTTTGTGGTGAAGATAGTTTTGTCAGAGCGCGTTCAAATTGTTATTTTTTTAAAAAAAAACGGACACAAAAAAAATCCCAGAAGTTGGAGAAAAAAAAAGTCCTTCCTCGATCCTGGGCTTGGAAGGCAAAATATTTATTTCAGGCTAGTTTTTAACAAAAAGAAATTTGTACTCGAAGGTCATCGAAGAAGCCAACCTGTTTTTTTTCTCCACTTTCTCTTTTTTTTTCGGAAGCGGGCTTCCCGGCTTTGAGAAATTGATGGACGAGGAGTTATCCGAATCCAAGCCACGAATTCCGAAGGATCCTCTTGTCTCTCGGCGAAGGTTTAGGGAAGCACCTCGAAATAACGCCCCTTGCGGGGTGTTTCGCAAAGCCTCTGGAATGGGAATTGGGGGCCTTCCGATCCCTGTTGCAGCTGCGATGGTCTGACGTGGTACGCATCGTAGACAGGCCAGCGGTTAGAGACTTTCAGCTCGGTTTAAAACTGACGGCCTCGTGGGGAGACAAGGGGCGAACTCCCTTTTTTTTGTTTAAAAAAAAAAAATTGGAGTTTCGAACTGGTTCGTGAGCGAGCATCTTTTCCACTTTTTTTACTCCGTGCTGATCCAGAGAGAAATTTTTTTCACCATGTCGACTTTTTTTGTCGTCCGTGCATAAAAATCTATTTCTGTTTATTATGGCTCGGAGTGGAAGTGAAAGATGTCTACACCTGTTTGGTAAAGATCGGGCTCCTTCGGCAACTATTCTACTTTTAAAACAAAAGCTCCTAAAAAAAGCTTGAAATGAAAAAAAAAGTGTCTAGTTGTCGAATTGCGATGGACCGGTCGTAAACTCGCAAAGCGGGTGCCCCATTCAGGAGTAGTGCTGCGTTGGGCGGATCGGAAACTCGCCGGATGAAGCAAAAGTATCACCGGGTCACCCAAAACCGTTGAAAAAAGAGAGGTGGAGGAAAAGGAAACGAAGGAGTTGAGAGAAAAATTAGGTGAGTATGAATAACTAATAAAATATTTTTCTTTTTCAGAAATTGTCTCATTTATTGGAGTCTTTGTCTCATCTTATTTCACAGGCACGCAAACAATTGCAACCCGTCGGGCAGGAGCAGAGCAAGAAAAAAAAATTTTTGGATAATAAAAAATGCTGGCTCTTCCTCGGTGGGTTGTTTTTTTCCACACATCTTTACACAAAAATGAAGGATTCCTTTTAAAAAGCGAAACTTTGTCGGAGCAAAAAAAAATTTTTTTTTTTGTTGAATAATAAAACATGCTGGCTCTGTTTGTTGTTTTTCTTTTCACAGGGGGGCTTCCTTGAAAGCAAAGTGGTATAATTTTTTTCTGTTTATATTATTCTTGTGCTGCGAAATAATTTTCTTTGATTGGGCGTTTTGTTGCGATTTCTTTGATTGGGGGGTTGCGATTTCTGGGTGATATTTTTTTCTTTCGTTTGGGAACTGTTTTGTGTACATTTTTTCTGGGTTGCGATTTCTTTGATTGGGCTCTACGCTTTGTTACCTGCGAAATGTTTTGCGTACATTTTTTTCTTTCGTTGGGGGGGATTTTTGTTGCAATTTCTTTGATGCGAAATGTTTTGCGTACATTTTTTTTCTTTTGTTGTGCAACATTTTTTCTTTGATCGAGCGAAATGAGAAAGTTGTACGAACATGAATCATGGGGGTGACATTTTTCCCGAGGGTCCGTCGGCCTAACCGTTCGAAGTTTTCTGTGGTTTCCTTCGAACCTAGCGTGAATACGGGTTAGGTTTTCTTTTAAAAGTCCCGCCACAGAGGGCAACCCAACTCAAATTTCCAAAATCATGTTCCACATAAAAATTTCATAATCATTATTTCATCATCATTTCACCATCATTTCACCATCATTTCATTACCATCATTTCATTATCATGATTCCATAACCATCATTTCATTATCATGATTTCATAACCATCATTTCATTATCATCTCACAAAAAATTCATCTCATAAAAAAAATTCATCATCACACAACATTTTTTGGAAATTTGAGTTTTAGTTGTAAATATCTATTTTTAGAAATAATGACGTCATTATATAACTTTGAATTTTTTAATATTAAACAGGTATGAAATTAAAACTTCCAATTTGAAAAAAAAAAAAAAAAAAAAAAAAATAATAATAATAATAATAATAATAATAATAACATTGTTTGAACATTTAAAACTGACTAGCAGAAACGCAATCATGTTATTATAAAAATTTAACTTGACCAATATTGAAAAAATTACGAAAAGGCACCGTGTCGTTCACCTTCACACTCAATCTTCTTTTTGGAATAGGCGTCATGTTGCTCAACAACAGAGGATTCCTAAAACACCCCATAAAAGAGGATATACCTCAAAGTTTTCGGTCAATTTGAAAAAAAACTTTGGTGAATCAGAAGGTGTACTTTCGAGATTTCATTAGATTAGGACTGAAAATAAGCAAAGAGTGTGTAAGGAACATGAGATTCGAATATCTATCAATGTTAAAAAAAAAAAAAAAAAAAAAAAATTTTTTTTTTTTTTTTTTTAACATTGTTTGAACATTGCTTAAACATTTAAAACTTACTAGCAGAAACGCAATCATGTTATTATAAAAATTTAACTTGACCAATATTGTAAAAAAAAAAAAAAAAAAAAAAAAAAAAAAAAAAAAATTTTTTTTTTTTTTTTTTTTTTTTTTTTAACATTGTTTGAACATTGCTTAAACATTTAAAACTTACTAGCAGAAACGCAATCATGTTATTATAAAAATTTAACTTGACCAATATTGTAAAAAAAAAAAAAAAAAAAAAAAAAAAAAAAAAAAAAAAATTTTTTTTTTTTTTTTTTTTTTTTAACATTGTTTGAACATTGCTTAAACATTTAAAACTTACTAGCAGAAACGCAATCATGTTATAAAAATTTAACTTGACCAATATTGTAAATTTTTTTTTTTTTTTTTTTTTTTTAACATTGTTTGAACATTTAAAACTTACTAACAGAAACGCACTCATGTTATTATAAAAATTTAACTTGACCAATATTGTAAAAAAAAAAAAAAAAAAAAAAAAAAAATTTTTTTTTTTTTTTTTTTTTTAACTTTGTTTGAACATTGCTTAAACATTTAAAACTTACTAGCAGAAACGCAATCATGTTATTATAAAAATTTAACTTGACCATTGTTAATCATCCAACTAGTTCGTTTCTAAAAAATAAGATACAAGTGTAAAATAAAATTTATTGTAGTATGGATTACATAAAATCTCCGAAATCGAAACACCTTGAAAATTTCGATCTACTAGAAAAAGAAAATCCGGAACCAGAATGTTTTAAAAAATTACCTCGGAAAAAAGCAGAAAGAAAACAATATCCAGGTAACCCGTGTTCCGATTGCGAGGAATATTTTAATACTCTAGGTTTAAATGAAGAAGAAATGAAAAAAAGAATAAATGATGTATCAAGACACAGAGGAAAACCACGGCCAAAAACGCCTGATTTTTATTACGAACTAGAATTTCCTGATGAACAGGAGTGTTTAAGACGTGGCTATATAGAACCTCCACAACCGTATTCTTTCAAAACTGATACTTTAAAAAAATACGGTTGAAAAAAAAATAAAATGCTGTCAAGTTTTATTGTAAGTCTTTTCTGTTATCAAAATTATTTAACTTGACCAATATTGTAAAAAAAAAAAAAAAAAAAAAAAAAAAAAAAAAAATAATAATAATAACAATAATAATAATAATAATAATTTTTTTTTTTTCTTTTCTTTTTTTTTTTTTCTTTTACAATTTCAATTTTTGTTCTCCAGCAAACAGGAAGTTAAAAATCTGAAAACTAATTAATATTCAAAAATTCGAGTTTGTAACTAACGTCATGATTCTAAAAATAGATTTTACAATTTCAATTATTGTTCCCCTAATTAATATTCAAAGATCCAAGTCCTAGTTTTCCGGACTCAAATTATTATTTAAAAAAAAAATACATATTATCCTATTGGTCATTGTGATCATAAAATATTTCAAAAATTTCTGAAAGCAACGAAACCGCTATCCATCTGTGACAGCGTTTAGAATGGCAATAAACGCATTCCATATCCAATTTTTTCAAACTTCTCACCACGATCACATTTTCCAACAGATGCGAATAGGATTTCCGGAGGTCTTCGATTTTTTCCAAAGTTTTTTTGTCGTAAACGTGTAATTTTCTCACACCACTTTTTACAATTTCACGAACCAACTTGGCATTGTCCACGCTGCATCCTTCGTAGACCACGCTAACTCTTCCGTCAAACAGAGTAAATCCGTTGGTACCGACTGCCAGAGAGGCTACGCACCTGGAATGTTTGTGTTCGGACCGGATGGCCGACTTGACTTTGTAAGAAGAAGAGGAAATGAACAGATCCATTTTGTGAGCGAGCAAATGGAAAACTGCGTGAAAAATATTGTTGGAGCGATTAAGTTGAACTATATATGTAAGTTGAACATAATCTTTAAAAAAAAAAAAAAAAAAAAAAAAAATAATAATAATAATAATAATAATAATTTTTTTTTTTTTTTTTTTTTTTTTTTTTTAATCTCATGTCCCTTAGACACTCTCTGCTTATTTTCATTCCTAATCGAAAGAAATCTCGAATGTACACCTTCTGATTCACTAAACTTTTTTTCAAATTGAACAAAAACGATAAAGTGTATCTTCTTTTATGGGGCATTTTAGGAATCCTCTGTTGTTAAGCAACATGATACCTATTCCAAAAAGAAGATTGAGTGTGAAGGTGAATGACACGGTGCCTTTTCGTGATGCCTATGTTAAATATCTATGTTTCTTTTTTTTAAAAAACCTATATTGGTTTTCAAAGTGTTATAAAAATATTAGGAGCGGAAAACCCGCTCCTTTTTTTTTTTTTTTTTTTTTTTTTTTTTTTTTTTTTTTTTCAACAATTAATTATTTTTTGACAATACATATTCAAACGCTTGGCTTCCAAAATAAACTATTATATCTTTTGGAGCTCCTGACACTTTAGAATTTTCCAAACTCTCGTGGAAAAAAATAATTTTAAGCAATTTCATTTTGTAGTCGTTGATCATGGTATTGTACATTTCCAGAGTTTTCATTTTGAATTTGTCTAGAAACTCCTTGAAGCTTATCGCGTTTTCTAGACTAATGGTATCCATTTCCATAGTGGATACTTTCAAGTTCCACCTGTTTTCATCATTTTTATGAATTATTTGTATTTTCAAAGCTTTTTTCGGGTTGCTACAAGCCCTAATTCCGTCAGAACCAAATGTTAATATTTTTGTTTCGTCGACATTTCTGAACCAGCGTTTAATAAGTGAGAGGCTTATTTTCGCTTTGCAATTTTTCAACATATCCAAAGTTTCTTCAATTGTAAAGATCCTCGTTGACAAAATTTGAGGAGACAAATGAATGTTTTCGGGTACTACATCTTTCACTATCAATTTGGCATATTTTCTTGCAAATTGATAAACATTTTTATAATGACAGATGCGGCCAATATCAAGCGCCCGTAAATAAGGCAACCCGTCTTTTGAAACAATAACTAAAATTGGAATAGCAAGAGGATCTGTCGCAATCCAGAACAGCATGTTGAAATGATTCCTTCAATCGACAAACGGAACCATATATATATGCATCCGAATCTAAAAATTTCGTCTCCCCACGTGATTTTCAAGGAAAAAAAACAATTGCACAACATCCTGTCCTTCTAGATAAGAGTCCTAAAAATGGCATTGCAAAACATCCTGTGACCTCGATATGATTTTGAAGGGGAAAAAAACCAATTGCATAACATCCTGTCCTCGTTAAAATTAGCACGGATTGCACAACATCCTGTGACCAGAATTTTGTATAAAAGCCCGAGTGTTTGAGATTGAAAAATCATTCTCATTCGTTTGCTAAACGAGTTTTACTCTGTTTGAAAAAAAAATTTCTTTTCAATTTTTGTTGTTGGAAATGGACTATAAAAGATCAGTCAGGGCAATTGATGTTTTCCCTAATTTTATTTCCAAGTCTGTCCAAAAACTAACTTATCCCGAAAAAAATTTCAAGTTTTGGGCTTCCAACGAAAATGTTAAATGTTTTGTTTTGTTCATGGATGAATATCATAAAATATATTTTTGCAAACATCCCATGGACCAGAAAACCATGGATACAACAAAGAAGATGGGGCGGGAGTGTCAGATTTTCGAAAAATTTCACCCAGAACTCATCGATTGGAGTCGAATGATCACTAGGTATTCGAGAAACCCACAACCTGCGTTCAAAAAAAATTCAGACGTGAGGATGAGTTTTAAACTCAAAAACATGTTTCTTGTAAAAGCATGGTTTACCTTTGGTTTGAAAACCGTGAAAAAAAATACGATCCATTTTATTCAGACTCTAAATGTACCCCTGTTATTTTATTTGCTTCCAAAAACCATGCACAAAAGACTGAGTGTTGAAGATAAAATTTTCCACTACGAAAACATTCATTTATTCGACAGGCGGATCTTGTTGCCCAATGGCGCGTACAAGATCCCAGAGGGTACAACTTACATGTTATATACCACTCAAAAAGTTTTTTTCAGCTTAGATGTATTACCGAAAAACTTTGAATTTCCCTTTCCCGTGGACGATCCGGTAGCCCATAGAATTACTAAACTACAAAATGCGTTTGATGTTCCTCCTGAAACGCCATATATTGATGATGAAAAAGATGAGGATGATTTTAATAAAATGCCACCCCCTCCGCCACCAAAAAAAGCAAGAACGGAAGAGGAAAAAGATTTCGCAGATTTTTTTAATTTAGATTCCTCGACCGTTGCATGTCCAAATACTTTTTCTGACAGTCAACAGCAACAGGAGCAACAACAACAAATTACATATTGGTTAATTCCGAATCCACCGATATTAGAAAGAAATGTAGTAACAACACCTGTCGATTTTGTAAAACATTTTCAAATTCTAACTTCTAAAATAATGAATAATCCAAAAGAGGGATATTTTCCGAACGTCAACTCGGAGGATCCGGAACCTCTAGATTTAACTTTTCATCATGAAAAAACAACAAACTTGCCAAATGCAGCAAAGTCAAATTTTGAAATGTCCAACCCGATAAATACAGAAATGTGTTTAAATTTTGGAAATGATATCAACTCGATAAGTACAGATATGTCTTCAAATTCTGGAAATGATATCAACTCGATAAATACAGAATTGTCTCCAAATTTTGAAATGACCAGCTCGATAAATACAGAAATGTCTCCAAATTTTGAAATGATCAGCTCGATAAATACAGAAATGTCTTCAAATTTTGAAATGACCAGCTCAATAGATACAGGAATGTCTTCAAATTTTGAAAAAAATGTAGATGTAATGGAAAATTCTTATTCCGAAAGCACAAATTTCAATTTAAATTTAGAGGAAATATTAAACACGCCTTATGACCCAACAGAAAATATTGATATTGAGAGCTTAATTTCCGATTTATTAACTCCAACAGTTTGAAAAAAAAAACAGTTTTATTTCTAATTTTTTTCAATTAGAATGACAAAAAAAAAAAAAAAAAAAAAATAGGAGCGCGTTTTCCGCTCCTAATTTTTTTATGACACTTTGAAAACCAATATAGGTTTTTTTTAAAAAAACATAGATATTTAACATAGGCATCACGAAAAGGCACCGTGTCGTTCACCTTCACACTCAATCCTCTTTTTGGGATAGGCGTCATGTTGCTCAACAACGGAGGATTCTTAAAACACCCCATAAAAGAAAATACAACTGAACGTTTTCGGTCAATTTGAAAAAAAAATTTGGTGAATCAGAAGGTGCACTTTCGAGATTTCATTAGATTAGGACTGAAAATAAGCAGAGAGTGTCTAATGGACATGAGATTCGAATATATATGAATGAAAAAAAAATTTATTGTAATTATAAATCGTAATTAAGGTTCGTAATTATATAAATACGTAGCACTCAACCGAATCGTTTGAAATTTAAAATACATAATTATTACATAATTTTGTCAAGTCATTTCAAATTTTATGAAAATCGGAGGCAATCAAAAGTATTCAATTACATTATGGAGGGATCAAATGTATTTTATAAGTTTTAAATTTAAAACGCATAATTATTACATAATTTTGTCGAATTATTTCAATTTTTTGATAATTGGGTCAATCAAAAGTATTCATTGTAATAAACATTTTACATAATTTGTAGAAACATTTGTAATTGATTCCACACAAAAGTATTCCATTACATAATGGGGGGAGCGTGTTTTAATTGTAATTTACTATTTACAATTTTATGAGATTGATATATGAGAGTAATATTTTTAAAATTTTGTTATCGCGCACCTCACGTACAACTCATTTTTTTTTAAAAAAAAGAAAAACATTGTTACATTATCATTGATTTATAAGTTTCAATATCAGTCAAACTTTTAAATGGAGCTCTCAGATAAATGAATGTATAAACTTGTGTGTTTTGTTTTCAAAATATCCATTATTCCAAGTCAAAAAATACATTTAGTATATCAATTATTCCAAGTAAAACTAGTTTGTTGGGGGCCCATCTTGGTTAGGTATATGAAAATAAAACATGTGAAAACTATTTATACAATGCATTGCAATTCCAAAACAAAATTTATATATTGTTATTATGCATAGTAATGCTCTATTAATGAATTGCTGATGCAACAAATTATATAAAACGCCAAACTACTCAAGTAATACCAAACTGTGTAAATTGTGTATCAGCTTTGTTTTCAAAATATCAATTATAGAGATGCAAATGTTTCGAATTTTGTAACTACATGGATGAGATTCTAAAATGAATTATATAAAAAAAAATCTGTGTCATGGTTTACTGAAAAGTTCAATTTTTGGCATCAGTCAAACTTTTAAATGATCCTAATATTGTGGTTAAAAACAAATTGATACAGTCTGCACATATTTTACGGACAGTTCAAATGTAGTTTTATATCATACATTTTTTTTTGATTTGTAATTTTTGTTAAGGAAATTCATGTTTTTTCATGAAGAAAGAATAATTTATTTCATGAAGAAAATCAAGATATTGCTGATATCATTGGCCAAATATATTTATGTCAAGCTTTTTAGGTGCGTTCGTAATTATGTAAATACGTCGCTCCGACCCAACCGAATCGTTTGATATTTAAAAACTTATAATTATTACATAATCTTGTCGAGTCATTTCAAATTTTATGAAAATCGGATGTCAATTACAGGGACAATCAAAAGTATTCCGTTACATTACGGGGATCAAATGCATTTTAATGGCTCATTTTAAAATAATAGAATTGGTCTTTGAAGTATGCACAAAATTATACATTCTGTACAATCTGTGATGCAAAAAATATTTATTATTAAATTACAGGATCTTTTGTTATACGCATTGCTTGGCTTAAATTATTGTTACTTTTATTATTAAAAAAATTTTCAGAAAAAAATATATACAAATTTCATTAAAAGATTGACTCTGTGGCTAATTTTATTCCAGACCTTTTCCGCTGTTCCGCGAATTGAGTTACATAACTTCCTGACTGTGATTTCTAAAAACGGATTGCGCAAAACATCCCGTGACACGATTCCTTTTATTCTATAATGAACTTTGTTACGTAATATCCTTTCTCAATAACTTTGATATACGATTATTTTTATCTTAAATTTCCTGTTTTTATCTTTCAAATGACCTCGGTGATTCGTATAAAAAGGCGGTAATCGACGCCATTCGCACATTTTGGACGCTGATCGCTTTTTGTTGCTGGTGGATTTTTTTAAAAATGGCTACTTTAACTGAAAAAGATCTTGAAGATTTGCTTAATTTTATAGATGCGAATGTTTCGCATCTAATAGAAGATCCATATCAGAAAGTTTTAAATACGCCTCTCATAACTTATAATGATAGCTTTCCACGACCTCCGACTCCGATGGAAGAAGATATGATAACAGATTTTGCCTTGCCGCCGCTGCTAGAAACGAAGAAATCTGCAGAGAAGACAAGTAGATTTAAAATGCCCTCATCACCAGTCGTGACTAATAAGTTAAACTTTCCTGTAACAACTCTTGCCTCACAAGTGAAAACAACTCCAGCCAAGCCCGTGACAACACCCTCTCCTGCCAAGAAACAGCAAAATTTTATAGACTTTCTTCAATCTTCAAATACGAAAATGAGAGAACAGTTAAAATTATTTAAAATTCCGAAGAAAACTCCTAGTAACGAGAAGAACTTTCCTGTTGCGAAATCTCATTTAAAGAAAAAATCAAAAACTTCAAAGGGAAATCATTTGAAACTTGATGGGGAAAAGAAAAAAGCTATGGACAAAAAAATCAAAGTGAAGAAATTGGACGAAAAAAAGGATAAGGAAATGGATTCAGATTCAGTATTGATTCTGTCACCTGATCTTGAAGATTATGAATATATATTTCAACTAAAAGGTGACAAATTTTTGAAATTTAAAAAACAATACGAACTAAAATTCGCTAAACTTTAAATTTCACCTCATGTTTTTCTTTCAAGAAAAATTATTTAAAGGTGAAAGTGAAAAAATGGGTCAGAGGCGGTTGTCCAAACCGCCTCTGACCCATTTTTTTGCGAAACGTTACATACCAATATTGGTCAATTTTAAAACTTTAACTTGTCATTTTTTTCACCAGAAAAATTATTAATGGTGGCCCATTTTTGACGAAACGACCAATATTGGTTAATTTCAAAAATTTGTACTTTTCAAAATTTCCATAAACTGAATTTTCTTCCGACAATGTTTTTGATATTTATATACTCGTTTCTTTAATTGTGTTATATCAATCATTCATTGATTTCTCGTTTTTAACGATGGTCAAAGTTAAAAGTCAGTTAAATATAGATTTTGAAAAATACTGACTGTAACAAATCACCTACGTCACAAAATTTAACTGAAAATTCTAAACTTCTTCCACCAAATTTTGTGGTCAATAGCGGACCGTGCGAATCAAAATTCAAACTACCAGCCACAGTTATTCGAAAAAATTTTGACAAGAAAAGCTCAGAAATCTGATAGTAGCGTCAACCAACCAATCTCTCTACCATCTTCAACCACATCATCAACCACATCTGAACCATCCAGATTAATAATTAGAAGCAAAAAGTAACTGTCCAGCTAATGAAAAAATGTTGCTTGACGCTTGCTTTGAACATTTAGAATACGATATAATAATTGTATATTTTTCTGCTGTTTTAAACACTTTCCAACATAGTTGAAAAAGCTTTATGAATTGTGTTTTTCTATCCATGCTCTAACTAGTGTAAATATATTCGGATTCTTCAACCACATCATCAACCACATCTGAACCATACAGATTAATAATTAGAAGCAAAAAGTAACTGTCCAGCTAATGAAAAAATGTTGCTTGTTCGCTTGCTTTGAACATTTAGAATACGATATAATAATTGTATATTTTTCTGCTGTTTTAAACACTTTCCAACATAGTTGAAAAAGCTTTATGAATTGTGTTTTTCTATCCATGCTCTAACTAGTGTAAATATATTCGGATTCTTCAACCACATCATCAACCACATCTGAACCATACAGATTAATAATTAGAAGCAAAAAGTAACTGTCCAGCTAATGAAAAAAAATGTTGCTTTGAACATTTAGAATACGATATAATAATTGTATATTTTTATGCTAACACTTTTCAACATAGTTGAAAAAGCTTTATGAATTGTGTTTTTTCTATCCGTGCTCTAACTAGTGTAAATATATTCGGATGCATTTGACGTATGTTAATGCAATTTACTACTTTGTATTCGGCATTGAAAATGAAGTTTGTAGTTTTATAGTTTATTTACAAGAACATTCAAAAGAATTGACATTTATGGTCAATAGGGAAAAACTGTTTGCAATGTATTTCAATGACCAATTTCAAATATAATGAAACTGATAAGAATGACAAAGATCAAACATTTTACAGAGATTAGAGTAAGTTATAGTTCGTCAGAGGTACATAAAAGAAATCCATAATTTTATTGTCTAATATGGGGGAAAAATTCGTTTGTTGTGTATTTTAATGATGTTACACTATTTCAAACATATTAAAATTGGTCACTGAAATGCACTAGAAGAGATTTGCTAGTACAATGAGCTTAGCATTCATCATTTATTTACGGGCAATGATTCACTTGCCGTACTATCCAAGAATAATAGTTGCAGGAAGTATGTTTTCGGTTTTGGGAAAAAAACCAAAGGGTTTAAGGTGCTCGAATAATTTTACTGCCGACTGTACGCTGATAAAAATTTGATCCATTTGCTGTAGCGTCACTCCACAGCTTTTATAGAATATCTCTTTTATGACCAATGAGAATGTTCCATAAAACAATAAAGTAACCGTTTTCTATACAAGCGGCGGAGTGACGCTACAGCAAATAATTAAAAAAAAACATACTCCCACATCAGCCATATTTAAAAACCATTTACTGGATAAAATAAAAATCCAAATAGAAAACTAAATTAATATATTTCAATGAATTTTTGTAGAGAAAAACTTATAAAAACCCTATACACTGTAAAAAATTTAACTCATTTCCTACAGCGTCACTCCACCGCTTTTATAGAAAACGGTTACTTTACTGTATTAAAGAGAATTCTCAATGGTCATAAGAGAGATATTCTATAAAAGCTGTGGCGTGACGCTACAACAATTGGGTCAAATTTTTAAAAGTGTAGCATTATCAAAGTAATCGCCAAGGGTGATTTTCAAGGAACCACTATTCCTGCAAAAGACAAGGAATTCTACGTCAAAATTCTGGCCAATCAGGCAAAACCTGGCTGGGAAAACCGAAATATGTATCGATTTAATATGCTCAATTACACCATGATAAACGACGATTCTAAATAAACATCAAATACAAAAGTTACGTATTTTTGTCCGTAGAATCCGAATCTGCAATACAAAATGGGGGTTATTATTTAAGATTTCGAAGTTGGACCCCCTCTGACCTCCAGGGGGTCGGTTGCGAAGTTCAAATTTGGTATCACTGAGTAGCTTATTTAAAAATAACTGAGTAGCTTATTTAAAAAACTGTCCCCTCTCCTGCCGGGGGCAGAGGATGTTAAGTCTTCAGAAAATGACACGTATATTGTCGTTTTTCAATCTCTTATGTATTTCTCGAGTTATTCGACCGTTTCCAGACTTTTCGGACACTCTGTATATCGGAACGTTATATTTTTAGGAAACACTATAGGGGAGACCAGGGTTAGTTGTGCCCAGTTAGTTGTGTCATCAAGCTTCCTGACTGAGCCAATAGGTTGCAGAACTTGTCGCGTCATGTGAGTAAAGAGGTTGATTGTCACAATGAGCTGGTATTTTTTGTAGTATAGTGTTGCGTTGTTTTCGAGATAACAAGTGTCAATCTGCAAGAAGGAGGCATGGTGATAATTTATGACCGATCCCTGCCCATGAGATGGAAAATGGGCCGTATTCTGCAAACTTTCCCAGGACAGGACAACCGTGTTCGTGTCGTTTTGATTAAAACAGCCAACGATGACATCAAACATCCCATTACAAAACTGTCCCCTCTCCTGCTGGGAGCGGAGGATGTTAAGTCTTCAGAAAATGACACTAGTTATTATTTTTGAAAGAAGATACTAGATGGTAGCATTAAACATTTGATCCTGACAAAACGAGACTATTATTGACTTTAATTCATTGTTATTTCTTACTATTTTCTAATTCATCTGTAATTTTAAAATTTCTAATATGTTTTTTCATAAATATATTTTGCATTTACTCATCTGTAATTTATTTTTTTAAATTGTATTTTTTTCAGCAGATTTGACTGCGTGACTGTTTTAGAACAAATGTTAAGATTCGAAAGTATGTTTTCAAAATCTCAAATCTAATTATGCTATTAAATCTCTTTTAAAATCCCAATCAATAATCTTTATTTATCTGAATAACCTTAAGTAAAAAGGTTTATAATCATCAAACAAAATTATAAAATAGTTATTTCAAGAAATCAATACTTCATAAAATCGAAGATTGCCACTGAAGTAACGAAAAGGATACTTGTGAATGCCGTCAACGACGAATGTTCCACAGGTAAAACTTCTCTTCTGATTAAGATAAATAAAATCTCTATTAATTCATTTATAAATGTCAACAGCATGTGAAAATGGTTTCAAGATAATAACATCTGATAGCTGAAATGGCTCGAGCATTAGTATGGATCTTAATTCAATCCAAATTCAGTGCAGACAGCTAAAGAAACTTTTTTATTGTAAACAAATCTCAATTAATCTAATTAATAGAAAGCGAAACAGAAATTTGGGGCTATTTAAAATGAGTCACAAAATTAAAAATTTCATTTCACTTCGTGGGAAGATGCATTAAGATTGCTATTTATGCCAAAATGCATAGAAATAAAAATTAACTCACTTGGTAAAACGATTTGAATAGCTAATTTTCTCCAAATGTTTCCCTTTTTACTTTACATTTGCTGTTCTATTAGAAATACTTTTTTAAGCCTATATTATTATATTATGGGTTATATTAGTTTTCCCGTGATATGTAGTTCTATTGCTACATAAATTTAATTATCTTTATGAACTATCAAATTTAGAACATCAAATTTTTACAAACGTTAATCTCAATTATTTCCACTGCTATCAATTAATATTTTCATTTTTGCATACAATGTGCTACTCTTATATAATACAGGGTAGTTACCAAAACGTATTTCAGATAAAATGTCCAGTTTTCAGATACTTTTTCATCACAATTTTCTATTTTGAATTTAAATATTAAACTATTCTGAAATTTCCTTAGCTTTTATTTTATATCAACAGGTTTCGTCTATCACATAAAACATATTTCGAAATTATTTATTGTGAATGTCTAAAACAAGCAAATTATACACCAAAAACGTTCCCAAATCCGAACGTATTGTAGCGTCTGAAAACTCCACTATGTTTTACATTTTAGGTTTTATCTTTTACATAAAATATATTTCTAAATTATTTGGTGCGAATGTCTAAAACAAGCAAACTATACACCAAAAACATTCCCCAAACCGAAGGTACTGCAGCGCCTGAAAATTGTGCTAGGTAAAATGCAGAAAATTTTACAGACGACTATCTTTTTAGTGTCTTTACTATTCTTGAATTTTCAAAGTTATGTTTTTCATCTGGAGATATTACTTTACTATAAAAAATCTTACAAAATAGTTCTGTGTTTCAAACCATTTCCTGTGTTACACGAGCAGAAAAACCCAAGCACTACAAAACTGAACATATCAGTGGGAATGTGGAAGCAAACATGTTATATAATGAAAAATGTATAGAATTATTTTATTGGGTTTATCCTTATTTTCAAAGAAATTTTCTTATTTTTTATTTTATGTAATGTAAAAAAGTTTTTTCTTTTACATAAAGTCGAATTTATTTGGTGTAAATGCCTAAAACAAGCAAACTATAAACAAAAAGCATCCCCAAAACCAAAGGTATTGTAGCACCTGAAAACTCCACTGAGACCCATGCAGAAAATGTTATAAGCGACATTCTTTTCGTATCTTTAGAATTCTTGAATTTTGAAAGTTATGTTTTTCGTATGGGGATATTACTTTACTTTGTAAAATCTTACAAAATAATTCTTTGTTTCTTACCAATTCCTGTGTTACACGAGCAGAAAAAGCAGGTATTACAATACTGGACATACCAATAGGAATGTACAAGCAAGAATGCTGTATCATAAAAAAATGGTCGGAATTCTTTTTTTGGGTTAATCACTATTTTCTTTGAAAATTTCTTAATTTTTATTTTATGTAATATAAATCTTTTACATAACGTATACTTCGAATGTTTTTGGTCTTAATGCCTAAAACGACAAACTATACACCGAAAACGTTCCCAAAACCGAAGGTATTGTAAGCGATTGAAAACGTCCCATGCAGGAAATGTTAAAGCGACATTATTGTTTAGTGTCTTTAGTATTCTTGAATTTTGAAAGTTATATTTTTCGTCTGGGAATATTACTTTACTGTGTGAAATCTTACGCAAAATTTCTTTGTTTCTCACCATTTACTATGTTACATGCGCAGGAAAAGCAGGTAGTACAGAACTGAACGCACCCATGGGAATGTGTAAACGCAAGCATATTGAATCATAAAAAATGGGTGGAATTCTTTTATTGGGTTTATCATTATTTTTAATAAAAATACAAAATCTTTCAGAAAACAAATCATTAAAATGAAAAGAGATGGCAGTGATAGCGTGGAGTGAATTTCATAAATAATTCGATATAATTCAAAACTCAAAGCTAACTTTTTTAGCGAATAACAATGTATTGAGCTATTTATTGTCTTCTTAATAAAGTTTTTCTGAAATGTTTCAATAAAAAAGAGCATTGGTAATACAGAACACAACAGAAAAGTGATATTAAGTTAGGGAATGATGGTAACAAAATTTTAAGTGATAAGGATACTAGAAATATGTACATTTGTTGAAAGAATGTTTGCTTACAACTTTTCCAAAAGTTTAAAGAATATACCACTCAAGTATGTTCTATTTCTTTAAAACCCACTTTGTATATTAAGGTAGATACAACCGTTAGAGCAATATTAATTAATAATAATAATTTGACAATTATAAATGATGGATTGTTACTTGTCTTCCAATTTTCTAATATTTTATTCAGTCTTTGATAAATACTTTCTTTTGCCATACAATGCGTGCCATAAATTAATAGGCAACAAGAGTATAAATAAATGTGCTATGTTAGTTTTAACAGTGTCTGTTGTTTGATATACGTGAGGTGAGTTGCAACTATTAGTATCATAATTAAAATACTTCCATTGATATAAAAGGGAAAGATTAGTTTAAAAATTTAGAAGCAAAAGAACCAAACTCTATAGAATAATACAGTTAAATGTCTAAATAACTTATACTGAGGGAAAATTTTATACTTTCCATGGTATTTTTCTATTCCGCATTTGATTTTTGTTAATAAATCAAGATCAAATATGTTTAAAAATTGCTTTCACTGGTCATATACATTTTGATCTGTTGTAATATTTCTTTAATCTTCAGTATATATTCATTGTTTTTCTTACAGCTTTTGATATTATAGTTTTCATTCAAAAAATTTTGTTCTATGTTAATTATAAATTTTACAGAAATTATCACTTTATTTTCAAATAGACAATCCAATCTTTAATATCCTATATATTTTCAATGCTTTAATCTTTTTGCAATAACATTCGTGCTTTAAATTTACGAATGTTTAATACACTTACATATTTTCTATTATAACAGATATATTTAACATTTCATTTATGGAGAAAAATGGCAATTTTGAATCTTTGTATCGCTTTGACGCCATACCTTTAATATCATAGTACAACTCAATAAAAAGCTCATATTATTTTTTATCTCAATATAATAAATATCATAATGATCATTATATTTAACTGTTTATGCAATTCAAAAAATTACATTAGCTTTAAAAAGGGATGTCGTGCAATGATACCGATCTATTATACAAACATAAGCTATAAGTTACATATGCAGTGATTTAGAACGTTTCTAATTCACAAAGGAAAAAAATATTACAAAAGGAACGATATTATGAGAGTAATGCACAATCCTATTGTACATATTTAAAACTTACCAGGGATTTATTTGCTTAATACATGTTTTATAATGAAAATAATGTTAAAAAAAATTATAATCAAAATGAAATGAAAATGAAAGATTTCTTTTTTTTACATATTATATTCCAATGTTATTCCAATGTTATTTCAATTTTATATTACAAATATATTCAATAGCATATATTATTTATTTTATCTTCACGAATATTTATAAAATGTTCATGTTCTGAAGATAAAATAAATCAGTGACATATAAACATTTTAATTTGTGTTACATTTCAGTTTCATCGCCATTTTTTAAATGAACCATATGCATATATTTATTACGCAAAATATCAAAGGATTTGTCTAGAATTTTTTTTGAAAACGCAAGAACGAATAATCAACATAATATATTTCTATATAATGTGAGCATTGAACGCTTCAAACCTTTTTTTAAATTCACGTAATGCAGGAGAAATTCTTAATCTTTCTTTTTGTTTAGGTTTTCAAAAATGATAATCCCTGTATTATATATATATATATATATATATATACAGAGTGTTTCGCTACTGTAGTGACGAAATTGTCACGACATTGCTTAAGTAAATATGTATAAAAAGAAAATGAACAGCACAATCAAAAAAATATAAATAGATATATAAAAATTGAAAAAAATTTTGAATTTATTTTAGCAATAACCAAGGAATAATAATTATAATATTTTTAATTATTAGGTAAAGTTGAAAGCTAATTGCAGTAAAAACTGCAAGATTTTATTTATAATAATAATAATAATAATGCACGTGTGTAGTCTTGGAGGGATTATCACCACGAATTCCCAGACAGACAATATGGGGCAATGAAACTGTAAACTATAGTTTGTTGCCAGCCTTTGACATAAAAAATCGAAGGAACAAGCGCAGAATTTATGGGGCTTTCAACGATTATTTACAATCAGGGGACAAGCATTGCGTGTGGTCGACAGTCATACACAAAAGCGGCAGCATCACGAGGGGTTGAACGGGAGGAAGAAGCCAAATAAACAAAAAAAAAGAAAGGGGTGGAAAAAATAAAAAGACATACCTCCCCGATGGTCAAGGTACCAATGACCTGCTTGGGATTACAAGGGACGATTAAAATTTTTTTTTGAGTAACCAATGAGGAAGAGTTATCCGGACAGAGAGATGGAGAGGAAAGGAAAAAATTTTCTTTACTCTCAGATGTTGTTTTCCGTCATCTGGAGATCAGTGGAAGAAAAAAAAATGTGTTTAATTTTTCTTTAAAAAGGGACTTTGGAACGAGGTGCAAATTATAGAAGAAATATGAATAGACATTCTCCAAGATTATTTTTTATGCCTCTCCGCAGCCTACCAGTGCCGAATGGACTTGGTGTGATGATTTTCAATTGATATGCGATAGTCCATTTATAAACTGACTCTGCATGTTTCTCATCAGGCCCGATATGATTCCTCATTTAGACATTCTCCAAGATTATTTTTTATGCCTCTCCGCAGCCTACCAGTGCCGAATGGACTTGGTGTGATGATTTTCAATTGATATGCGATAGTCCATTTAAACTGACTCTGCATGATTCTCATCAGGCCCGATATGATTCCTCATTTAGACATTCTCCAAGATTATTATTTATGCCTCTCTGCAACTTTCCATTATTAAACGGACTTGGTGTGATTTTCAACAAGATACAACTCTATGAACACTAATGAATAATATTTACATGGATGAGTGGTGCGCTTATTGCAAGAGACATTTCAATAATCATACAGACTATCTAAGACGATTATCAAGTCTGCCGGATGCCGTGGTTATGGTGAGAATTTTTTTTATAATCCTTCCAAGTGATAAGGCCATTTAAAAAAAATATTTTGTTTTATGTGAATAATAAAAAATAATTCAATATTTAAGTTTTAATTGATAAAATTAATTAAAATAATAATAAAATAAAACTAATGAATATTTTTTGGGTGAATAGCCCTGAAGATTGTGCTGTGAGCATTTAACAATATCCAGTATTTAAGTTGAATTTAAAACAAAAAAATTAAGTGTAGTAAGTAAATAGATCTTTATTGGTGAATCTTACTATTTGTTATTTGCATTTACCATTTGTATATTTTGAGAATAAGTGTTTGAGTGTATATATGTATTTGTGTTTTTTCAATGATTTCTTTTACTCTATTTATTTTCAGTGAATTAATAGATTAATAACATTTAATAAAAACGATCAGAATTCTTTTATTTTGTTAATTTTATGTAACCCAATAGAATCCTGATTTGAAAATTTAAACGTTAAATAAGTTTGAGTCTGAGCTATTGCGATTTTCCTTTATTTAAATTATTGATAAATTTAAAAGAAAACAATTTTTTTTATAATATCCAGTACAATCTTTCACAACGCGGATTGGGATATTATCTTAATATTACTTTATTAACACTAACCACTATCTTTCGCGTACCTTGTAATTTGGTGTAATTTTCCTCACTACAGCTACCAGACCGACAAACTTTGAGGGATGATAGTAGACACGGAGACAAACATTATTAAATAGGAAACCATGGGGCGCGAACGTCTTCTGTAGGAGCTAGGCGCTTTAAAAATTTAAGGTCCAAAATTTCATACGATGATAATAAACGGAAAAAAGGGTCGATTTGTCTGCGGTTTTCACTAAAATTATTCTTTATATCACGATTTTTTTAGAAAAAAAATTTAAAGGTTATGTTCAAAAATTGTTTATGGAGGGCGCTTTAGACTTTAGAGTAACGAACAACTACTTTTTACCGTTATTTTGTGCATGGGGTTTAAATTATTCTAAAGTTTAGACATTAACTTAAATTTTAAGCCCATAATCGGAAACATTGGGATCGGGTAACTAGCGAAAATTGAGCTGTGAACAGAGGGGGAGATTTAAACGCTCATAAATATTGGACAAACAAATCGATTTTGTTGCGGTTTGCGTATAAGTCATTCCCTTGGTAATTATTTTATTCAAAATGACGTACAGCTTTAGTGTCCTCAATTTTTGATAGAGGGCGCTTCCGACACTTCTCTGACATTTCAATGGCGTTACTCCTGGTTGTTTTACTACCACACTAACATACTTCCAGGAAGTGAGAGGGATACAAAGACGACTCTAAATCACATAAGAATGTAACTTTGGACATGCCTTTTTCCGAGTTACGGTTAAAGGAAGCAGAGAAAAAAGTAACAGAAACAGCAGAGAAAGAGCGACTCATTAATGTGACATAATGCAGTTTATTTAAAGGTTTTACTAGAAATTTCGACCAGAAGTAGTCCGGCAAGTTTAACAGCGAAGGTAGATGGCGCTGCGATTTCCTTGTGGTAGATGCCGCTAAACGGTAATGCGCCTGAGCAGCGATCACTTTGAAGTGATCATTCGCGAACCGGTTCCAAAGGTAGCAGAATGAAGTATTTGAACAGTGAACAGCACGATAGGGCTCCTCCACATTTTACCAATGATGTTTGCCGACACTTCAAAGTAACATATGGACAGTGGGGGATAGGTCGTAGTGGCCCGGTTCATTGGTCTGCCAGATCGCCGGACCTATCATGTATGGACTTATTCTGGTGGGATCAAATGAAAAATTGGGTGTATGGGACTCCCGTACCATCAGTTGAAGACCTCGCAGCTGGTATTTCTGTATCTGCTAGAAAACAATCAGAGATGCCAGGAATCTTTCAAAGCTTGAGGAATTCTACGCGATGCCGCTGTCAAACATGCCGGACTACTTCTGGTCGTAATTTCGAACACTTTTTTTAGTGAAACATTTAAATAAGCTGTTTTCTGTCAGATTGACGTGTTGCTCTTTCTCTGCTGTTTCTGTTTTCTTTTTTGCTGTTTCTATTTTCTTTTCTCTGCTTCCTTTAACCGTAACTCGCAAAAAAGGCATTTCGACGTTACATTCCTATATGATTTCGAGTCGTCTTTGCATCGCTAACACTTCCTGCAGGTATGTTGGTCTGGTAGTAAAACACCCAGGAGTAACGCCACTAATATAAGAGACGTGTGGGAAGCGCCCTCTATCAAAAAAATGAGGACACCAAAACTGTGCGTCATTTTGAATAACGTAATTACCAAGGGAATGACTTAAAAGCAAACCGCAACGAAATCGATTTGTTTGTCCAATATTTATTTCTCGCGTTTAAAATCTCCCCCTCTGTTCACAGTTCAATTTTCGCTAGTTACCGAATCCCAATGTTTCCGATTTTGGGCTTAAAATTTAAGTTAAAGTTTAAACTTTAGAATAATTTAAACCCCATGCACAAAATAACGGTAAAAAGTAGTTGTTCGTTACTCTAAAATCTATAGCGCCCTCTATCGACAATTTTTGAACGTAACCTTTAAATTTTTTTTCTAAAAACATCGTGATATAAAGAATGATTTAAAAAAACCGTAAACGAGTCGACCCTTTTTTCCGTTTTTTATCATCGTTTGAAATGTTGGACCTTAAACTTAAATGGCCCCCAGCTCCTACAGAAGACGCTTGCGCCCCATGGTTTCCTATTTAATAATGTTTGTTTTCATGTCTACTATCATCCCTCAAAAACACCCTGTATATATATAAATATTGTTACGAATTTTGTAAATAGTTAGTGTTTGTACTGTAAAATAATGTAAATAATCTTATTAAGCTCCATTTCTTTACTGATATTAGTTTTAGTTACATTGCCTCTGTTATCAAGCAAACTTGTCTATTATTTTCAGTGAATGTCTATGGCAGCTTTGCGAAATATTAGAGATATCGCCAAGTTGGCGTCACTTTTGGCGACTAATTTTGGTCGCCAAATTTGGCGATATATCGCCAAGTTGGCGACAAACTTGGCGAGTGTTGGCGATGGTAGCCCTTCCCTCTCCATGGTACCCCCCCTTAGGTCTACTGATACATTGAATGATGTTCCGTGGTTTTCCGGATTTTTCTAGAAGGTTGTAGAAATTTCCACCGTATCCGGCGAGACTATATATAGGAGAGCAATACGAGCTGTCGTTGTTATTATTTACCCGTCAGCCATTGAGTGAACTTCTAGGGTATTGTTTAAGCAAGTTTGCTTGAGTCTTATTTACGTTATTTTGAATGTGATTTTAGTGTTTAGAATATCCCTATATACGCAATTTTTTGGTGTCAGGAGTGGGGTCTTATGGCGAAAATAAGAACAATGGACGGACAACTGAGAGAACTGTTAGAAGCTATTAACGGATTAAGTCACAGAGCTGACCAATAAAATCGACAAAGGCCAAGAAGAGTTATCAAAAGGCCAAGAAGAGTTGGCGGAAAAAATAAATAAAGGCCAAGAAGAGTTGGCGGAAAAAATGAATAAAGGCCAAGAAGAGTTGACTGAAGAAATGAGAAGAAGCCAAGAGAGAATGGAAGAATTAAAGGAGGAAGTTAATAAAAGCCAAGAAGATATGAAGAAAACTTTGGAAGATAAGTTCTCGTCGGTAGAGAGAAGAATAGATTCGGTAGAAGAGAAAATTCAGAATGAAGTTTGTAACGTTGAAGAAAAAATCAGTAACGTTAAAGAGAAAATAGGTGAAGTAGATGAAAAGCTAAATAAAAAAGTACAAGATCTTGAGAAGAAGCTTTCAGCGTCCCGTGGTAATTATGAAGAATTTAGGAATCCGACTGCTTCTCCCGTACACATCAAGCTGTCGACATACGACGGAAAGAGTTCCTGGCAAGTTTACAAGACCCAATTCACCATTGTAGCCGAAGCGAACGAATGGAGTGACGAGGTGAAAGCTTGCCAACTGGCAGCATCTTTGAGAGGAGAAGCCGCCGACGTGCTGCAAACATTGCCCGATATGACGCAACTCAATTTTGAGACTCTATGTTGTGCACTTGAAATGAGATTCGGAGAAAAATTTTTTAAAGACTATACGAGAATACAAATGAAGAGCCGCCATCAAAAATCGAGTGAAACCCTTCAAGAGTTTGCCTCAGAAATAGAACGGCTGGCAAATTTAGCCTTCATCGACTGCCCAACAAATGTACGGGAAATGCTCTCACTTTGTAGACGGAATAAAAGATCCCGAAGTGCAGAGAGCGGTACGAATGGCAGATATACAGGATTTAAAGGCTGCATTACTATATGCCTTAAAGTTGGAAGCAGCTACACAAGCCAGCCAAAGAGATCGTCATTCAGTCCGAGGGGCAACGGTGAACAAAAGCTCAGACACTGAGATCGACTTCTTGAAAGAAATTAGGAAAATAAATCAAGAGCTCGAAGCTTTAAAATACGGAAGAACAAGTTCAAGAAGACATAATCTCACGTGCTGGGGATGCGGTGATACAGGACATCTCCGAAGAAATTGCCCCAAAATCCACGAACGTGAGATAAATTCAAACAGTCAGCAGGGAAACTAAATTTTGGCCATCTCGCGGGGAGGAGGTTGCCAGAGAATGAAAAGCCCCACCTGAAGATCCTCCAGATATCAAAAATGAGTGGCGGTGATAATGAATTATATGTGATAGGCTTTATTAACGGAATTCAGTGCCGTATGATTGTCGATACAGGAGCCAATGTGACAATAATAAGAGAAGATTTGGCTCGAAAATTGAAATCTAAACTCATCTGGACTCCATCCTACGTTACCCTGCAAACTGTGACGGGCGACAAGATAGTCATATATGGAAAGGCCAATTTAACCATCAACTTTGGAGGAAAGAAATATTATCATACGGCATATGTGGCTGACATAACAGATCCTTGCTTAATCGGGCTAGATTTTCTGAAGAAGTTTGGCTTCAAACTTGATTTTAAAAAAAACAAAATGCTCTCAAAATTTGAAGAAATCAGTCTTTTTGGATTAAATAACGAAACTGAATGTAAACAAGCAGTAATAGCCAAAGAAGACATCAATCTAGATCCAAGAACAGAATTTTTAGTTCCAGCTATAATTAAAAATGAAACTAATTACCGATTTGGCCATATAGATTATCCAGAAGACAATAGTACACAAGTAGGAGTATTGGTGGCTTCTTCTGTGGTAGACCTCTCGAAAAAGACTATTCCAGTAAAAATTGCTAACATCAGTGATAAGACGAGGACTATCAAGAAAGGAGAGGTGATAGCATCATGTGCTCCTGTGACGTGCATAAGTCAAAATTCCAATCACCCCCAGAAATCTTCAGATAATTTAGTCAAGGATTTGCTACAAAATACAGACTTAGATCCAAATCAAAGAGATGCTGCGGAAAGTTTAATTAGAGAATTCCAAAGTTCATTTTCCCAAACATCTGAAGACTTTGGACGAACTAAAATGGCACAACACCGAATTGACACGGGAGATCACTCTCCTATTAAACAACACCCTAGACGATTACCTTTTGCCAAGCAAGAAGAGCTGCAAAATTTAATTAAGGATATGGAAGAAAATGATGTCATCGAACCATCGACAAGTCCATGGGCGTCTACCATTGTGTTAGTAAGAAAGAAGGATGGTTCTACAAGATTTTGTGTAGACTACCGCCGACTGAATGACGTCACCAAAAAGGATAGTTACCCTCTACCAAGGATTGACGACACTCTCGACACACTTGCGGGCAACACTTGGTTCTCGACTCTGGATCTGAAGAGTGGTTACTGGCAGGTAGAGATCCATCCCGACAACCGCGAGAAGACTGCCTTCACAACGGGACAAGGATTATGGCAATTCAAGGTAATGCCTTTCGGCCTATGTAATGCACCTGCAACTTTTGAACGCCTTATGGAAACGGTTCTCCGGGGGCTGTCATATGAAGCATGTCTTGTTTATTTAGATGATATCATAATCATAGGAAAATCTTTTGATGAACATCTAAACAACCTCAGGCGGGTGCTACAAAAATTAAAGGAAGCTAATTTGAAGTTAAGCCTTTCGAAGTGCAGTTTGTTTCGAAATGAGTCGCCTACCTTGGACACATCATTTCAGCAGAAGGAGTTAGGATTGATCCAGAGAAGATATCGGCTGTGAAAAATTGGAATCGTCCAGCAGATGTTCACCAGCTTCGGAGCTTTCTATGATTATGCATCTATTACAGAAAATTTGTCAAAGGCTTCTCGATGATTGCAAGACCACTTCATAAATTAACAGAAGTCAATCAAAAATTTATGTGGACACAGGAATGTGACGCTGCTTTCGAAAAGCTTAAGGAGGCCTGAACATCCACTCCAATTCTGTCATATCCTCAAATCGATAAACAGTTTATACTTGATACGGATGCAAGTAACGAAAGCATTGGCGCTGTACTGTCCCAGTAAGTCGACGGCCAGGAGCGTGTTATCGCCTATTTCAGCAAATGCTTATCAAAGGCAGAGCGAAACTACTGCGTAACAAGAAAAGAGCTTCTTGCTGTAGTGAAAGCCATAGACCATTTTCATCACTAACTTTACGGTCGAAAGTTCCTGATCCGAACTGATCATGCTTCTCTAACTTGGCTATTGAATTTTAAGAACCCTGAAGGCCAGATAGCCAGGTGGATACAAAAGCTTCAAGAGTACGATATGGAGATACGACATCGAAAAGGCTCATCACATGGAAATGCAGATGCTCTCTCAAGAAGACCCTGCTCAGAGAATTGTAGATACTGCGACCGGGTTGAGAAGAAATTTAATGTCAAAGGTCCTATAGTAAGTGTTGCGAAATCTCCTCCGATGAAAATGACGTTTGTTTCTCGTCTGCGAGCGAGCGATGTATTTATAATGTATTTATATGATGCTAAGTGGCAACTAGTTTCGTTGTCTTGACGACCAGTGTTTTGGAATGTTTTTAGTTTTAGTTTATTATGAGAGTAATGGAATTTAATGGATCTTTGGAATGTTATGTTAGATGAAAAATAGTGGAAATACCAGAATGTCTGGTATTGTACATATTTGTAAATATTTCAACATATAGAATAAACTTATTATGAAACAAGAAAACCTTCTGAGATTGGAATAATTTTCTCTTCATGGTGCCCCAAGACCTGATCGTTTATGCTAGAATATAGCTGTTTATGAAACGCCATTTCACGCATTAAGGAATATGAAAAAAAAATTTTTTCTCTGGAAATAATGAGAGCAGATACAGCTTTTAAAGAATTTATCTGGCGAATCTGACGGGTTTGAAATTCGCGGCCACGAGAGATTGAGGTAAGACCAATTTGATTATTAATTTATAAATTTGCATGGAATATTGTTTGAAAATAAATAAATAGAATGTTTTGGTTTCTTTATGAAATTTATTGTTTTAGTTTCGAAACTGATAAATTATTTTAATCTCGGATTGAAAATAGATGATTATTGAAATTTAGTTTCGTTTGGAAATATTTAACGATATTATACTAGGAAATATTTTATTATATCGTTTTGAATATGGATCTGGAAAAAATAAAAAAGAAACGTACTTCCGTTCGAGGGAGTACAACGAAACTAATTTCTAAAATTGAATCTATTTTGAAGAATAATGATATGGAAATTTCTTTGAAAATAGAAGAAATTAAAGATTGTTAGGAACAAATAAATGAAAAATTTTCGGAACTAAAAGAGCAAGATAAAGAAATTTTTGAGCTCACGGATATTAAAGAGGTTGAAAATGAAGTTTCGTGTTGTGAAGAATATGTAGAAAAAATTGTTAAATATCGAGGTAGAATGACGCGTTTTATAAAAGAAAACGACATTAATGATACTGCCTCTAAGGATAAGCCAGTGATATATAACAGTGACCTTTCACACGCGATCTTGCATAACGAAACCAGAACACTTAAATTGCCAAAACTGAATATAGTTAAGTTTTATGGGGACTGTAGTCAGTGGCTAGATTTTTGGAACTCATATGAAGTTGCTGTTCATAACAACGACTTATTGAGTAAAATCGAGAAATTCACTTATTTAAAGACGTATTTAGGGGGATTAGCATTAAGTGCTGTTTCTGGTTTTTCGCTAACGAATGAGAATTATGATTCATCAATTCAATTATTGAAAAGTAGATTTGGGAGATCGGATTTAATAATTAGTTCCCATATGAACAAGCTTTTGCTTACGGAACCTGTAAGGAATTCTTCAAATGTAGTAGGGTTAAGAAAAATGTATGACGCGATTGAAGTACAGATCCGATCACTGCAATCGCTTGATGTTGCAACTGAAACATACAGTAACTTGTTATGTCCGGTAATTTTACAGAAAATTCCCGAAGATTTAAGTTTGAGTTATAATAGGAATCGGGAAACGAGTGAATTATTTGATATTAAGAATTTAATGGAATTTTTGAGGAAGGAGGTAGAATGTCGGGAAACATCGTTATTGTTAGCTAATTCTAAGGGTGGGAATGCAAATGAATCAACATTCCGTAATAAGGAAATAATTCAAAACAGTAAAAATAAATATTATTTGGATCAGAAAAGAAATGATAACTCAAGGCTTTCTTCAGCCGCTGTCTTAACAACTGCTACGAATGAAACTTGCATTTTTTGTCTTGATAAGAATCACGCAAGTATGAACTGTCCTCTGACAATAAATGAAAGAAAAAATTCTCTTAAAAATAATGGTCGTTGTTTTATTTGCCTTAAACGAAAACACATCGCTAAATTTTGTTTTAAAAGGAATCAGTTATGCAAAGTTTGTAAATTGCGTCACAATGAATTAATTTGCGACAAATCGCTGACCTCCGTTAAAAATAATTCGGATGATCAAAACTCTGACTCGACGCCAGATATTGTGACGTCATTAGCTTCCACCAGATGTTTCAAAAGTGAAAGGGAAAGAAAAAAATGTTCTCCTGTTTTGTTGCAGACACTCAGTGCAGTAGCAAAGGGAAACAAAAAATCTAAAATTGTTCGTGTTTTGTTAGATGGGGGATCGAATCGGACTTTTGTTGAAAAACGGATTGTGGATTCGTTAGGTTTAAAGATCATAAAAAGAGAAACATTTCGAATTCATTCCTTTGCGGACAAACAAACAAAATCAAGTGAGTGTTATGATATAGTGGAAATTGAATTGGAAAATACAACAGACACTCATAAATGCATCAAAATACAAGCCGTGGTGATTGATAAAATTACGCATGGAAAAATTGAAATTCCTTCTCAATGGGTTAAGAATCTTGCACTACGTCAAGGAATTGAAATATCTGATAATGCAACTAGTAAAGATATACACATTTTGATCGGTTCAGACTATATATGGGATGTTTTGTGTGATAAAATTGTTAGATTTAGTAGATGTTTGGTTGCAACAGAGAGTTTGTTCGGATTTGTAGTTCAAGGTAGGGAAGGAAATTCGGAATCTAGAGATATTTTGGTAAATCATGCGATTGTTATGAGGGAAGAGTTAGAATATGAGAGAGTTAAAAATTTATGGGAATTGGAGGCAATAGGAATAAAACCAGATAAGGAAATGTCGCGATCAGATTTAGACATTATCAATAAATTTGAACAAAATACCTTATATAAAAATAACAGATATGAAACTAGGCTGTTCTGGAAGGGAAATTTTAAGGAGCTTAAAAGTAATTATGAGATTGCAGAACGGCGTTTGATGAGCCTATGCAATAAATTTCGTCGCGATCCTGATTTGTACATTAAATATAAAGATATTATTGAGGAACAGCTAAAAGAGGGTATAATTGAACAAGTTGAATGTCAATCCGAACTTGATAAAGATAAGGGATATTTTATGCCTCACCATGCAGTAGTGCGCGAATCTAAAGAAAGTACTAAAGTTGGGATTGTATACGATGCGTCTTCCAAGGATAAACATGAACAATCTCTTAACGATTGTTTAGATAGTGGTCCCAATCTTAATCCAGATTTACTTAAAATTATTTTAAAATTTCGCTATCATCGAATTGCTTTTTGCGCGGACATACAAAGAGCCTTTCTTGAGGTCGGTATTGTAGAGGAAGATAGGAAATTTTTACAGTTTTTATGGTATAAGGGTGGGGCAGATCTAGATTTCTGTGGCCGTGATGTCAGAATTCTAAGATTCGCCAGAGCAGCCTTCGGTGTTAAATGTAGTCCATTCCTTTTGAGTGGTACTATTAGACTGCATTTGAAGAAATATAAAACTTCGAATCCAAAGGCATATAATATTCTGAAAGAACTATATGTCGACGACCTAATTAATGGAACGGACACTGTAGAAGAAGCCATTACGGTAACTAAAGATGCCGTATCTATTTTAAAGGAAGCCAACATGAATTTAAGGCGATGGACTTCTAATTCGCCAAATTTAACTGAACAATGGAAGAATAATAACCTAGAATGTCGTGAAGATCCTGTTGATTCTAATGTGTCCTTAAAGATTTTGGGTTTAATTTGGAATAATAATTCTGACACTCTTAAAATTGAATTGAGTCCATTATTGAAGATAATGAATACGACAGCAACAAAACGCCAGGTATTGAGCGTATGTGGTATGCTATTTGACCCTATAGGTCTGATAAATCCTTTCACAATACGAATTAAACTATTAATGCAAACGTTGTGGCAAAAGGGTATAAAATGGGACGAAAATATTTCATTAGATTTGGAAGTACAATTCAAGGAATACCTACATGAAATACCGGATTTGAGGCCACTTGAAATACCTAGGCCATATTTCGATGAATTAGAAATAGAAAAAATCGAAATCCACATATTTTCGGACGCAAGTCCTAAAGCCTACGGTTCTGTTGCATATTTTAAATGCCATTGTCAAGGGAAAACACTGACTAGTTTTATCATTTCTAAATCTCGAATCGCACCGCTCAAGAAAATAACGTTGCCTAGACTCGAATTATTGGGAACTTTGATTTCGGCAAGACTATCATCATATCTACGATCTACCTTTCCGACAGTACCTGAAAATAACATCTTTTTTTGGACTGATTCAGAAATATGTTTGTACTGGATCAAAGGTAAAGCCGATGACTACAAACAATTCATATGCAATCCAATTATAGAAATTCAAGAAAAAACAAATCCCTTGAATTGGAATTTTTGTGATGGAAAGTCAAATCCAGCGGATAAATTGACTCGTGGTGTAAGTGCTCGATCTTTAATTAATGACGAGATTTGGTGGAAGGGTCCTCCTTGGCTTCATGAAATTGATATGAATAGTTTTGATGGCAACTACATTGACAAGGACATTCCAGATTTTGAAAAGGAAAAGAGAAAAGGTTATCTTGTGCTGCAGGCGTTCGTAGAATTGACTGAACCGTTATTGAATCTGAACAGATATAGTAACTTAAATAAGATTTTAAGAATTACAGCATACATTTTTCGATTTGTCCATAATTGCAAAAGGAAAAATGAAAATTTCACAGGAGTATTAACAACAACGGAACTGTTTAATGCTGAAGAATATTGGGTGCGATATATTCAACAGACCGAGTTTAAACATGAATATTGTCTTCTTAAGGCAGGGAGATCCATCACAACCGACTCAAGACTGCATTCTTTAAATCCTTTTTTGACTGAAAGTGGAATAATCTGCCTGGGTGGTAGACTGCAGCAATCAAATTTTCAATTTTACGAAAAACATCCTAAATTATTACCCGGCAAAGGAAGATTTACCGAACTTTTAATTATAAGAGAACATGAAAATCTGTTGCACTCTGGAGTGTCAGACACACTGACTCAGATACGTGAAAATTATTGGATCCTTAGAGGTCGCCAAACGGTGAAATCTTGTCTAAATAAGTGCCTAATTTGTAAAAAATTTAAAGCTAAACCTGGCAGTCAAGTGATAGCTCCATTACCACTTAATAGAATCCATGAATCTAAACCGTTTGAAGTTACTGGTATCGACTTCGCAGGGCCTTTATATGTTAAAGACAAAGACAAGGTGTACATTGCACTTTTCACATGTGCTGTTACTCGCGCCATCCATTTGGAAATCGTTAGTAGTCTCCACACTGAACAATTCTTGATGGCGTTCAGAAGATTTGTCTCTCGAAGAGGGATATGCAGAACTGTTAACTGCGACAATGCCAAAACCTTCAAGGCAGCTGAAAAGGAACTAAAAACACTCTACGCGAACGTTGCAGATCCAAATGTCCAAAATGACTTTGGAAAAAAGGGCATAAAATTTACATATATTGCTGAAAGAGCAGCTTGGTGGGGTGGTTATTGGGAGAGGATGGTTAAGATGACTAAAATTATATTAAGGAAAATATTAGGGAGGGCTTTATTATCATTTGAAGAATTACAAACTATTCTGACCGAAATTGAGGCAATTTTGAATTCTCGGCCCATTACGTATGTGTATAACGATGCTTCAGAACCATCACCTCTCACCCCATCACATTTTTTAATCGGGGAAAGGATAACATCCTTACCTCACCACCAGGCTGGTCGTAACAATGAGCAGATCTTCTCCAGCTCAAAAAGATTTTTATTGAAAAGATATTTGTATAGAGAAAAATTGTTGAACCAATTTTGGAAACGTTGGAAGGGAGAATATCTGCTCCAACTAAAAGGTATACATAATGTACATCCCATAAGTAAAAATTGTGAATTTAATGTAAATGATGTAGTTTTAGTAGGTGACGACAAAGTTCCGAGACATTTGTGGAAATTAGCTAAAATCACCGAACTTTTCAAGGGACGAGATGAAAAGTTCAGAAGTGTAATGTTGAAGACAGCATCAGGGTTTATAAAACGACCCATACAACTCATTTATAAGTTGGAACTTGATTAATATTTTATGATTTCTCTAAGTAAGTAAAATAATTGTATTTCTTATATATATTTACCTTATTATTGTTCATTATTGTTTGCATTTAATTTTGATGAATGTATTCATCGGGGGGGAGGATGTTGCGAAATCTCCTCCGATGAAAATGACGTTTGTTTCTCGTCTGCGAGCGAGCGATGTATTTATAATGTATTTATATGATGCTAAGTGGCAACTAGTTTCGTTGTTTTGACGACCAGTGTTTTGGAATGTTTTTAGTTTTAGTTTATTATGAGAGTAATGGAATTTAATGGATCTTTGGAATGTTATGTTAGTTGAAAAATAGTGGAAATACCAGAATGTCTGGTATTGTACATATTTGTAAATATTTCAACATATAGAATAAACTTATTATGAAACAAGAAAACCTTCTGAGATTGGAATAATTTTCTCTTCAGTAAGACAAGTTACAACTGGTTCTACATCATCGCAATATCAGTGGTGTGATGAGAGCCTGCGTAAAGATCAACTTGCTGATCCTGAAATTAAGCCAATTCTAGAGCTGAAAAAGGAGTCCAACAGGATGCCCAGCTGGCAAGACATGGCCCATTACCATCCTACGACTAAACGGTATTGGGCTCTTTGGGATTCCCTACATGTGAAGAACGGTATCTTGTACCAAAAATGGGAGTCTGATGATGGAAAGACATGTAGATGGCAACTACTACTCCCTAAGTCGAGAATTTCTATGGTCCTTCAAGAACTGCATGGTAGTCCCACAGGAGGCCATTTTGGTGTAATGAAGACCCTGCAGAAGGTTCTGGAGCGTTTCTACTGGAATAATGTTCGCAGTGATGTGGAGAAGTGGTGTCGAACTTGTGACACCAGTGTAGCACGAAAAGGTCCAAAGAGCCGCACCCGTGGACGATTGCAGCGTTATAATGTAGAAGCTCCTTTCGAACGAATTGCTCTATACATCCTGGGTCCGCTTCCTAGAACATCTGATGGCAATAAGTACATCCTCGTTGTCATGGACTACTTCACTAAGTGGCCTGAAGCTTACGCCATTCCTAATCAAGAGGCGGTAACCGTAGCAGTCATAGTGGTTTAACACTGGGTTTCCAGATGCGGAGTTCCATTTCAAATCCATTCTGATCAAGGAAGAAACTTCGATTCGACTGTGTTTAAGGAAATGTGTGTACTACTCGGCATGGAGAAAACTCAAACTACACCTCTACATCCTCAATCGGACGGCATGGTGGAGCGTTTCTATCGTACCATCCTAAATAGCCTCTCCCTCCTGGTGTCTAAAGATCAACAGGACTGGGACAAGAAATTACCTCTGTTCCTGCTTGCCTACAGGAGTGCTGCTCATGAGGCCACTGGTTATTCCCCTTCTCAAATGCTCTTTGGTCGTGATCTTCGTCTACCTGCGGATCTTTTGTTTGGCCGTCCTCCTGATGCTCCTTTATCGCCCGAAGAGTACGTGGATGAACTCCAGGCACGGATTGAGGAGATTCATCGTCTAGCGAGGAACCGAATCGGACTGGCATCGGAAAAGATGAAGACACGGTACGACGCAAAGGCAACTGGACATGAGTTCAACGAAGATGACAAAGTTTGGTTGATGAATCCCATACGTCGTAAGGGATTGTCGCCAAAACTACAAAGAAACTGGGACGGTCCTTACACAGTCGTCAACAGGATGAATGACGTCGTTGTAAGCATACAAAAAACGCCACACGCCAAACCCAAGGTCGTACACTATAACCAGCTAGCCCCTTATTTTGGCCAAAGTGAATAGAAATTTAAAACTGGAATTTCATACCATGGTCATAAAAGTCACTTTTTGTAAATATGTAAATATTAATTAGTTCTTATTTATGTAAATCTTATTATTATTTTTTTTTTTTATTTGTTTATTTATTTTAAGTGTTTTCCTCTAACTCAAGGATTGCACTGCCCGGGACGTGCAGTCTTTGATGAGGGGGTAGTGTTACGAATTTTGTAAATAGTTAGTATTTGTACTGTAAAATAATGTAAATAATCTTATTAAGCTCCATTTCTTTACTAATATTAGTTTTAGTTACATTGCCTCTGTTATCAAGCAAACTTGTCTATTATTTTCAGTGAATGTCTATGGCAGCTTTGCGAAATATTAGAGATATCGCCAAGTTGGCGTCACTTTTGGCGACTAATTTTGGTCGCCAAATTTGGCGATATATCGCCAAGTTGGCGACAAACTGGGCGATTGTTGGCGATGGTAGCCCTTCCCTCTCCATGGTAACCCCCCCTTTAGGTCTACTGATACATTGAATGTTGTTCCGTGGTTTTCCGGATTTTTCTAGAAGGTTGTAGGAATTTCCAACGCATGCGGCGAGACTATATATAGGAGAGCAATACGAGCTGTCGTTGTTATTATTTACCAGTCAGTCATTGAGTGAACTTCTAGGGTATTGTTTAAGCAAGTTTGCTTGAGTCTTATTTACGTTATTTTGAATGCGATTTTAGTGTTGAGACGTTGTATAAAGAGTCTCTAGGACCTATATCTGCACTTGTACGATAGATTTGAACAGTTATTTTTGAATACCTAGTAATATTTGTGAGTTTCGAAGACCGTTGTTCTGAAAATCTGTAAATAAATTATCTTCTACTTTTCTAAGAGAAAAGAGTTGGAAGTTGTCTAACCATAAGATCGAAAGAACCCTATATACGCAACAATATATATCTATATATATGTGTGTGTGTGGATAATTGCATAGTTATATCAATTAATTCTATTAATATAATTTAATTAATTTACATGATTAAATTGTAACTAGCTTTTAATAAATTGGAGACCTATAATACTTTTTCTAAGTGTATAGGGTAATTATATTAATTAGCTGTTTTTAAATCTTAAATCATCTTAGATTAAGATATTGAGTTTAGATTAGCATAGTCAAATTAAATGATTTTGTTTTAAATCTTAATATGGTAAACTGTGATGTATGGTTTATTTTTTCTGTTACCACATTACTCCGTTTTTAATTAATTTATTTATTATTATCATGTTGACATTAATTATTAATTTTTTTTCCTTTTTATTTTGCTGTTCAATTTATTAATTTTGATGTTTTTTCTTCATTTAATTTTGTTTTTATGTGTGTAGGTAGCCCCAAATTCGTAGTTTTTGCTTTTTCATGGCAAATGCGAAGATGAAACCACACACTGCATTTGTAGTTCCAAAATATTTGGGGCCTGAAGATTCTGATTTTGTTCTACAAATTCCGTTTGTATTCATTTTAATTGTTTATTTTTCCCTTCATGTTCAATGTGGTATAAGTTAGTAAATTCAATGGCTCATATATTGCAATACAATTAATGGTTATATATATATATATATATATATGAATATAAAGTTGTCACCGCCGCAGTAAATGATTTTTTCAGGATTGGGAATTCTTTCTTCTGTAATATTATGAAAACTAATGCGTACAAAAATATCAAAATAAAAAGTATTATAAATGTTTGATAAATTATCTTACGCGGACAGTTTTTAATTCGAAATATTATACTAAGAAATATTTTATGTTAAAGTGTGTCAGAAATATATTATTGAAAAAGTTTTATGGGGGCAGAAACAAAGCATATAAATTGAATCTTTTTTCTAAGAATTACATTAGCAAATACTGGTGTCCAGGTTGCATTTATTTTACAATTTAACAAATATTTTGTTAGTTTATTTTCCTTTTTAATTCAAATTTTCAGCATTTCAAGAATATTTTTCACATATTTTAGAAAAGATTGTTATTTTGAATTATTACCAATATTAAAATTCATTAATATGCGCAAAAGTATTAAAGTACGTCCCATTTAAAATGGCCAAATTATAATATTGACAAGCAGTTTAAATTTAAAAATATATTTACACGCCACATTTACTTCCCATCAGGATTCGTACTCACTAAAGGATTCCAGGGAATTTAGGCGTTTTAGCACCAGAAATTTTATGTAGTACTGGTCTCTATATTTGAAGACTTCATCATATAAAGCAAATATTACTTTACATAAATTCTTATAAAAGGTGCTTGAAATTTCATAAAGTGTACGAACTATGTCTAATTACTAGATCACCTTTTAAACTATTGTTGCCAATCCTCAAACAGAGCAAATATAAATACAACAGAAGCTCTTTAATCAGGTACCAAACACGAGCCGAATTAGCCGGATTACTGAACTTCAGTGGAAATTTTTTGTGTTCATCTACATTATAAGCCTGTGCAAGTTGTATAAATATCTGAAAAATACTGTTTTGTATTTCGCAATTCTAACAACTGTAAGAATTAAAGAAAAACATACAATACAAATTTAAATTCCCGTTACTGAAACATCCTAGTACCATGGGGTCATCTGTGACCTGAAAACAACGTTATGGAACAACTGTATGAAATATCGAAGCTTTAAAATTATATAAAAAATTTAATTTTTTCATATAATGCTTAATATTTCACTCATATACTGGAAATAAATAAAATAAGTAAATTTTATTTGTTATCTGTTATTCATCCACTTAGTAACCACTGGAGTCACTATGATCCAAATACAAATTTTTATGTAAGATTAAGATTTTGAACACAAAATTTTATACAATATATTAATAAACATTATACATTTGTAATTGCATTCTAAATTGTTCATACTCTTATTTCAAGTTTACTGCAATATTTATAATAGTAATTTTAAAAAAAAAATTAAACATATGCTTTTTATTAGGTGCGTTCGTAATTATGTAAATACGTAGCACCTATTGTTGTCGCTCAGTCCGTCCGTCCGTCTGTCTGTCTGTCCGTCTGTCTGTCCGTCTGTCCGCATATAACAACGCAAAAACTACCCAACCGAATCGTTTGAAATTTAAAATACATAATTATAGCATAATTTTGTCGAGTATTTTCAAATTTTATGAAAATCGGATGGATAGATCAATTACAGCGACAATCAAAAGGATTCCGTTACATTACGGTCAATAGGTAAAAAAGTTTCAAATGCATTTTAATCGTTTGAAATTTAAAACATATAACTATCGCGTAATTTTGTTGAATCATTTCAAATGTTATAAAAATCAGATGCATAGATCAATTACAGGGACAATCAAAAGGATTCCGTTACATTGTGGTCAATGGGAAAAAAATTTCAAATGCATTTTAATTGTTTGAAATTTAAAAATATAATTATTACGTAATTTTGTCGAGTCATTTCAAATGTTATGATAGTCGGATGCATAAATCATTTACAGGGACAATCAAAGTATTCCATTACATTACGGTCATTTGGAAAAAAGTTTCAAATGCATTTTAATGATGTTACATTCATTCGAACATAATAGAATTGGCATGAATCTATGAAATATATAATAAAATATTCATTTTGTACTATTTGTGATGCAAAGAATTTTTGTTATTAAATTACAGGGCCACACAAAAGTATTCCACTACATAATGCTATACTGGGAAACATTGTTTGGGACGTGTTTTAATTATATTCAACTATTTCACATTTTATGAATAAGATATACGTTTCTGAGGTGTAATAAAAATTACTTCCTGCATATTTACAGAAACGTAAAGATTTCGACTACTATACTGCATCCGGAGTACGCTCTACTATATCAGCAAGATCTGAATATTTTTAAAACTTCGTTATCGTAAGAACGCACCTCATTTGCTACGTTCCCTTGCAATTTCCAACTTGTTTATATAAAATGTCGTCCTTAGCATCCACTAAAGCATGTCGCTTTTACGATCCAGTCTTCATCAATATTTATGATTTCATTATCGCGTAATAATAGACAAATCAAAGAAAAAGCAATGTCGTCGTTCAAGATACTCATAAAACAAATCGGGTATCTAATAATTCATATGCTTACATTTGTTTGTTTATATTAGCTCCATGTTTTATAAGAAATTACTCATTTATGTTTTTCAAAAAGCAATGTCGTCATTCAAGATACTCATAAAACAAATGATGTATCTAATAATTCATGATTACATTTCTTTGTTTATAATAGCTCCATGTTTTATTAAAAATTACTCATTTATGTTTTTCAAAATTCTTAGAATATTATTATACACGATTAATTACAAATTCTTTCAACTTTTTCATAAGAATTAAATAATAAGTCACACAAATATCCTTCAAAATACATTTTTGTAAAAAGAAAATTTTGCATCGCTTGTAAAGTAAATTTCAATAAATTAAAAATTATTTAATTAATAAATAAAAACGAAATTAACCAGATTTTATAGTAGATGATGTGTTCAGAAAATTACAAGGGATTTTCACAATTGCGATATATGATAATTTTGACCAAAATCCGAGCAGGGATCCCCACACTGTAAAAAAAAAGGTCGATCTACTAAAAAAACTTTAGTGATCCTTGTAATTACTAAAAAATTTTTAGTAATCTTAGTCGGTTACTAGAAAATCTGTAAGAATTACTAGAAAAAAGTTAGCAACGAATAGAGTTAATAGTTTTATATTTTTAATAGCTCTTACTAAAACTCAGTTGGTGTGGCCTTGATAGCATAGTGGTTATAGTAACGGACTCCAGGCTAAAAGGTCCCGGGTTCGAAACTTGCCACCGCCAAATACACCCCGAATGTCTGTAGTGTCTCGTTAATAAAGGGATTATGAAAATTTTGTCGGAGCAGTTAAGAATGTTTAGTGCTGCCATCTCTTGCGGTTTTGCCGAAAATCTTCCGCTTCAGAAGTCTGAATGCAGCTCGAAGGAAGCTTCTCCGCTTCGGTTGCACGTAATGGTTATTAAAAGTAATTTTGGAGCTATTACTAAAATTTGCTTTGTGGCTCATACTAAAAAATTTTAAGTTAGTTATACAAAAAATTCTTTTGTTCAGTTTACGAAAGAAATGCTTGTTTCACTTGCAAAAAAAAAAGTTTGTAATGGTTACTAAAAAAGTTTGTAATGGTTACGATCCCCTATGGACTTTCGGGAAAAAAATCTTCACGAAAATGTATGACCTGTACTTTATATATGACCCTGATATTTAACCAAATGTCTAAATTTGCAAGTGGCAGGTCACGTTTGCCGTATAGTATTCATGCTTTCTTGCTAGTGCTAGTTTCAGTAAAAAATTTCTTCATGTTAAAGAAGAATCGAAAAAAACTGAACATGACGAGATAAAATTGAAATTAATTAGGCCAATTTTGACTTTGTTATAATGACTATATGACTTTGTATAGTGTCTTTCTAAACGTCCAGCAACACAAATTTTACAGACATTTGTAATTACAATTCTAATAGTAACAAAATAAATCTTTAAAAATGAAGCTATTTTTCAATTTAGAAATATTAGCAAAAAATTTTTTTTCTCGTTGAAAAAATGCTGTGTAATATTAATTTCTTAAGAAACTTATAACATGGGGAATTTTTTTATATTTTAATTTTTAGTGAGTGCGTCAAGTCTTTACTCAAAACTTCAAATAAACGCGAAGACGGAATATTATATACATACAATGGTGAAACAACAAACATGACATTAAACGTTTTTGGATAAGCTCTCACTTAAAAACATCAGTAAAAATAATAAGGCTTATAGATACACGAAATATATTTAGTGTATTTACTACAACTGTATGTAATGTAACTTGTGAAAATTTTCAAGAAACATTTTAAAATTTTCAGTACTAATATGAAACTTTATTAAAATGTTTAAGTTTTACCACAACATCGAAATACTTAGCACCTTTAAAATTAGTTATTCTTAATTATTTAATTATACATCATGAACTACATAAAAGATAAATGATCCGTTTTACTATTTAAACATTTGTACTACTCTTGAATTACGAACTCTCATTACTTTTAATGACTTAACTACAGTTTCAAATCATTTGTTTGAGAAATAACTTAGATTAAAAGTATAAATATTAAGAATTCACAAATGAAGTAATTCTGTTAATGGAATTTGTGGAATTTTATGGCTTTTCACTTTTAACTTGTTGCAGCCAAATTTTAAATTAATGATGTTATTTTAAAAACTTATTTTTAAGAAAATTAAATGCATTGAAAATAACTTTTTTAAAAAAAGACATAAATATATATATATATATTTCTATTACGACAGAAAAAAAAAATAAAAGTGTATTTTCTATTTGTATCTAGATGTTATTTTATTATGTCTATTTAATTAAATGTACCTGTTAGTCTTTGGCAAAACAATAATAATATATTTTAAGCAATTTTATTTTTCTTTATTGGAAATCGGACAATTTGTATTTACAGATTTTATCCAAATAAACATTCAGAAGCTCATTGACTATATCTTCCACACTCAGTATAATCTACATCATGATAACCTAAATCATAACCGGTAATAATATGTTAAACTGAAATACAATCTCTATGATTATTATCGTGGACTATTTACAAAATCACCGTCAGATATATACAAGGTGTCTTTATAAAAGTTTCAATACTGGTCTCAGAATAGAAAACTTATTAAATATTTTATACGTTGAACAAAAATTATTTTAAATATGATCTTTAATCAGCAACACATTGCTGCAAGCATTTTTTTCCATTAATTATAATTTCCGTGGAACTCTTCACGAGCATGAATGTTAAGAAACCTCGTGGAAGCTGTCTTTATAACTTGAGTTGTGTCAACTCACTTCCCTTTCGGGTCTTTCTTGACACGGGGGAACAAAAAGTCTCTGGTAGCGGGATCGAGGCTGTTGGAGGACTTGCGGCAGTATTGCCACTTTAAACTTACAAGGAAGGTCTCCATACGGGCATACTCAGAAAAATCTGAAAAAATTACAGAATGTTCTTCTCATATCGTTATATATGTTTATAAAAAAAATTTCGGCGGAACCTCCTTATAACGTCCGTAAAAAAATAATGAAAATTTCGTTTATTTGGCGATTTATCTCCGGTTGGCGAAAAAATGAAATTTTGAAAAATACGCTTTTACGCTTCGAATACTTTTTAAAGAAAAAACTTTCTATGTTCAATTTATTTAAATAAGTTTAGTTTAAGTAATTTTAGTTTTGCATTTTTACTTTACTTTAAGTGTAATTTTGTCATATACGTTTATATGTACTTACAACAAAATGAAATTAATATATTTTATCGTTTAAAACACAATTTAAATTGATTAAAATTGTTCCAAATTGAAAAATACGCTGTTAAAAATCTGCTGCATTTTGTTGTGACGCACTTCCTTGCTTGTATAGAAAACGGTTACTTGGCCGTGAAATGGAGCTTTCTCATTGGTTGGAATAGAGATTTTATATACAAGCGGTGAAGTGCGTTGCAACAAAATGCAGCAAATTTTTAACAGTATATGACACGGTCAATTCACCGTGCTATGGAGCATTCTCATTGGTCAGAAGAGAGATATTCTATAAAAGTAGTGGAGTGACGTTGCAGTAAATGCTGCAGATTTTTAACAGTGAAGTCAATTAAAATCAATTTTCAGATTCGTTAAAATCGTCTGCTTTTGGCGAGGAAATGCACTGCTCGCCAAATCCCGCGTCGCTTTCAGCTTTTCACGCCAATTATTCCAAACTATTTTATTTTTTTACATATCTAATAATGTAACTCCGCCGCTAATTTTCACTGATCCTTTATTACCTACATGAGTAGTTTAATTCGTATTTTTTTCAAAAAATTCTGAGTATGCCCCCAATGGAGACCTTCCTTGTTAGCCAAACCTTCGGTGCCAGCAAGTGGCTTTGTGAGAGGGCACATTGTCGTGGTGAACAATCCAAGGGAATGCGCCTCTTCGCACTTTAACATTTCGTTTCAGGAGTGCATTGGTAGACTGAGGTCTCATCGCTGTTAACAAATTTATCTAACAAATTGGAATCGTCTTGGAAGTTATTCAACCAGTTTTCGACGAATGTCAATGACACACACTCACTCCAAAGGCGGTCTACTCACTGCAGCGTCCCAAAATCAACTAAGCATGTGCTCGATCAGCTGACACCGAACACTATCTCGCTATATAGGTGGAACGTGTATGCGCGCGCATCTCTACTCTAGAAACAATCAATCTTGAAACTTTGTGATCACACCTTGTATTTTGGAATTGAATAGTAATCAAATTCATTATAATATATCTTATGTATCTCATAGCAAATATTTTCTATCGCTTACAAATTTGTCTTTAAAATTTAGATTGAATTATTAAAAATGCTTTAAAATTATACATAATTATAATAATACCTTATATTTAGTGCTTTAAAAAATGTAGTATTTTCATAGAAAATATTCAATTCCATAGAAGTATTTACGTTTACACTTTAAATTATATATTTGTTACAGAGATTTTAGTTATTTTTTTTCACTTTAGTAATACTCGCTTTAACTACAAAATATTTTTGCAATATTTTATATTTTCAGAAATTAGATAAAAACATAAACTGAAAAATCACACTACACTGCTAATGTATTTTCTCTTTTAAAAAGAAAAACAAAAGATATAAATTATTTTATATTTTTAAAATGAGATAAAATGCTGGTAAATCATAAATTTAATGATATTTAGTAGTTTTAGAAGGAAAAAATATTCAATTCATAATTTTAATTTTATTGAGTTTTCTGATAATGAAAAATTAATAATATTTCAATAGTAAAAAAAAAAAAAATGTAGAAAAAAATTAGATGAAAAGAATTAGAAGGTCTTTTGATAGATTGGTATTTTTAAAAGATTATGAATAACAAAATGTAAACATATTCTTTTCATGTACTATTTATGATTCATTTGGTTTTTCTGGATAGCGCAGAAACACTTTTAAAAATATCCGTTAAATTTACTGGAAAAACTGATGGGTGCTTTGCTGCCAGTAGTTTTTTCCATAAATTTAATGGGTTTTATTTTACAGTGAATATGCTGAAACTTGAAATTCAGTTATGACAGTTACTTAAAAAATTGCTATAAATTTATTTTGTATTTTTCTGGGGTAAATTTATGATATACTTTTTACATAATAGGGAAAAAACGTGAGGTCAGCAGAAATTCTAAGTTACTATTAATTAAAAATTTCGCGATAAATTATATGTGAATTATAAGTAAAAGATTCATATGTTACACTTATTTATTTACTTTCTTCCATATGTACAAGAAGAAAGTATTGGATTCGTGAAAATTTTGAAATTCCGGTTTTCGATGGATTTACATGTTTTAGTTGTCGGATAGCCCGAAAAACATGTTTTCAGGAAATTTCTGTCTGTGACTCTGTTTGTCTGTATGTGACGAAAATGTTTTGACCGCTATATCGCAAGAACTATTGAATGGAATTTAATAACACTTCAGATTTAGTTAGTCCCTAATGTAAATTAGGGATGATTACTTTTTGGTACAAATCACTTATCAAATGGTGCTGCTGTGCAGCCTTTTTCATAATTTCTGCAATTGTTGTATCTGAAGAACTAATGCAGGGACTTTCCTAAATCTTCGTATCCAGTTAGTTTTTCATATATTTTGATGCGATTAATTTTTTGTGTATGTGGTGGGGCAACAGGTGGGGCTGCTATACAGTATCGTTTGATTATCGCAATAGGCTCTGTGTCAAGAACTAATGCACGAATTTTCACCAAACGTGTATGATTTTTGATCAAAATCCAGATTTAGGATTCCAAATAGAAATAGGTCCTGGTGAGATTTAGAAGTAAATTGCTAAGCAGATCACGCTGCTATGCCGAAATTTTCATGATTTCCACATTAGTTCCGTTTCAAAAACTAATGCACGAATTTTCATCAAACTTCAGATTCAGTTGGAAGCTCATATACGTTGTTGCTGATTAGATTTTTGTATAAATCACCTAATCGGGGGTGCTGCTATGCTGCATTTTTCAGGCAATATTGACGTATATCTGACAAAAGAAAATTTTAAAATTACGCCATCCTACATTTTTTTAAACATTATTTTAAATGTCCGCATTACTAATGACAAACGCATATGTGTATAACTCTGAGGTCATTTTGAAGATAGCAACAGTAGACGATTAAATTTAAATTTTATTATCTTTTATTACTAATTTTAAAACTTCTAAATACTACAGACTTTATTTTTTTAAACCATCAAAATAAAAACAATGTACTTTCAAATACAATTTTCCTAAAACTTAAATTACAATTTTTTCGAGAACTGTATTACGATTTACTCATTTTTCTATTGTTTTTAAATTAATTTACAAGATGATATTTTTTTTATAAATAATCGCGTAATAGTTGAAATATGCCAAGTGATGTCTTAATGTCTATGACAAATTTTAATGTTATAATAAAGTTATAATTTTTTAATAGAAGAAATTATAAGTTTATTAATGATTCAATAATTTCCATTTAATCCACAGTTTGAAAAACTTCATTACTACACTGCATTAGATATAAATTAGGATTAAATTAATAAGAAGAAATAAAGCTGGATTCTAAATAAATGATAATTTAGAAAATATTTTGAAACCTTTATACTCTATTCATATGATCATTTCAGTATTTATTAATTACATTTTAATTCTTTAGAAACCTTTCTTCTTAATGTGCATTTATATCTTAAAATAAACCATCATGTCAAATTCCAAGTTTCTTGTGTAAGAGCCTACAATCTCTACAGAAACTAATGTCGCCAACATAAAGCGCCTATGTTGGAACACGGGCTGTCTCCATTAATTTGCCAACATTAATTTTGTAATCGATTTGATTTTTCCTAATATTCCATAGAAACTAATTTAGTAAGTTTTTAAAGGTTTTTGAACGTTTGTTATTTCTGTTAAATCCCAAGTGATAGTTTCACTGGTTTAAAACATAGCCTATGTAGGATCAGAGATTGTCACCATTGATTCGCAATCGTTGCTTTTATAATTGGTTTAATATTTCCAGAGCTTGCACGAAAATTGTAATTAAGAAATTTTTTGAAACGCTTTTCGATAATTCTCTTTGCATCACAACTTTTAAATTTCGAACTTACTTTCTATTTTTCTTATAGGAGATTTGTATTTTAACAGTAATTACCATGGTATTTTTAAAGTTTGTAGCCAATTTAGCATTAAAGCAATCGCAATTTAGAATATTTTTTGCTCCTGTAATGCTTCTGGAATTAGTGGCACTGACATAAATTATAGCTTATGTTTAAACAGGTTCTATCACTACCAATTTTTAACCATTATTTTTAAAATTCGTTTGTTATTTCATAAGACTGCTTAAAAATTCGTAATTTATGACGTTTTAAAACGCTTTTCGCTCTCTTCATATTTTTAAATTTGAAGTTTTGTTTCGACGGTTCTTTGATATTATTTGCATCAATTAAGTTTATAGCATGCCGAATTAAAAAAAATTTAAGCCCCTCAGTTTAAAAAAAAACGCAATTTAGAACATCTTTTGCTCTTGCAACATCCGGGTGATGGTCACAGCAACATAAAATATAGCCTATATTGGAGAGGGGATTGTCACCATCTATCTGCAACTAATACATTCGAAATCGGTTTTATATTTTCTGAGATTGTGTAAAAATCGTAATTAAGAACGCTTTTATTACATTTTCACCCCATTTAAATTTAAATTTTTTTCGAAACTTTTTTGGGAGAGTATATATATTTTATAAGTAATGATCATGCCAAATTTCAAGTTGCTAATCCCAGTAGTATCACAAAAATAACAATTTTTACGTTTTTTGCTCTGGTAACTCCCAAGTAGTAGTGACGCCGACATTAAATAGAGCCTACATTAGAGCAAGGGCTGTCACCATCAATTACCAAATATTACTCTTGAAATGGTTTCGTAGTCCATGATATTGCGTAGAAATCGCAATTTAGAATGTTTTCAGAACGCTTTCTGTCGATTTTAATCAGGGTTTGAAAAAACCCGGGTTTTTTTTAAAAGGCCCAACCCACTGGGCCCAGTAGTCTAAAATCCGGGTTTTTTCGGGGTTTTTTGAAAAAACCCGGGTTTTTTCGGGTTTTATCAAAATTTTTTAGAGAACTCTTCACATTTCTAATTTTCACATGCATAGTACCTAAATTTTTCATTTATCAGTGAAACAATGGTATAATTTTGCATTAAGTATAGATTAACAATAAAAATAAATATATAAAAAGAAAATAAATATATTTAAAAAGATTATTTTGTATCTCATAGAACTAGATTACTGGAAGAATGATATTTTAAATCAAGTGCAACTGAATTTCTTTATATAAATCTCAAGTTAAACCGACTAATTTATGCAATTTCTTTCATTTACTTCAATAGAAATCAGTTTAAAGCAGCAACATTTATGTAAATATTTTTATTTTTGTGAAGAAAAAATAGAATTCACACATATATATGCATATATACATATATATATATATATATATATATATGTATATATATATATATACTACAATTTAAGCAACATTTATATTGCAATAGTATTAAACGGGATTATCTAAAAGCCAATGTCAGTCATATCTATAAAGTTAGATCGTAAATGGCAATACACTTTCACTAGTTTAGTTTTGTATGCCATCTGTAAGCAATCTTTTAAAGTATCTGGATACATTTTAGATTAGATTTTATTAGGGTTTTTTGGATATTATCAAGGTTATTTATGTTAAAGAAACATGCTCCAGAATGTTTGAAAACAAGGTACTTATACTACTAAATACAATTTAAAATAACTAATTGATTACAAAAAGTTTATGAGATTAAAGGTTAAAAGGTTATGACAATAATGAACATTATAATTTGCTTTTACAAAAATTAATTATTAGTAATAATTTTAACAATAAAATTATTAAAGTACTATACTAAAACTTTTTCACTTTTTTTTTTGTCATAACAGGATTCCCAGCAAAAAATGACTGGCATATTCCTTGACTTTCCATGACCAAATCTCAAAAAATTCCCTGACTTTCCCAAACCAAATCTAGAAAAATTCTCTGACCAAACGAGCATACAGCAAAATTTGATACTTATTTTTTTTATTTTTCGCCAACTGTTTAATGAATTTTGTGTCATTTTTCATTTTTTCACTCAAATGTTTTCCATGACTTTTTCAGAAATTATTTGTAAATTCCCTGACTTTTCCTGTATATTTTGAGATTTTCCTGACTTTCCATGATGCTGGGAACTCTGTATAATCTGTCACCATTTTTGTGTTGAAAATTACTGTATAAACTTTCATTGAACATTGAAGTAGGATAATAATGTGCTTAAAAGCTATAACAATACAAGCAATCAGGATGGGGATCACATTTCAAGTGCCATCATTAGGTATACATTAAGATTTAAAGCACTTGGATGTATTTTAAAATATATAGCCATGAAAATCTTCCTTATTTACAAATTAATTTATTTTATGGTCATTTTATCAATACTTAGAAATTCTTTTAAATATGGTTAGTTTGAAATACATGTAAATTGGCATTTATCTTTCCATTCTCATATCTTAGATTAAATAATGATACAGTTGTGAAAACACGAGAAAATTTGAAAAAACCCACAAATGGGTTTTTGATGGGTTCTTTCAAGTGGGCCCGCCCGAAAATACCCGGGCGGGTTTTTTCGGGCTGGGCCCATTTCGGCGAACCCTGATTTTAATCCATTTTAATTTTCAAATTTGTTTAAGAAATGTACCTAAAGATAATTTATATCTTATAAGTAACCACCATGCCTAATTTCAAATTGATATCCCCTGTAGCATCACAAAAATCGCTATAAAAAACGTTCTTGCTCCTACAACTCTCAGGTGGTACACTCTCAGGTAAAACACAGCGTTATGTTAGGTCAAGGACTGCCTGCATCAATTTCGAACCATTTCATTTGGAATCGGTTCGAATTGCTTAAGATTGCTCAGCAGTCGGTATTGTCAATGTTTTTAGAACGCTTTTCCCGTATTTTCACCCTTTTTAAATTTCGAATTTTTTAAGAAATGTTTTAAAAAATCACTTATACCTAATAATTATAACTACCATGCCAAATCTCCTGAATCTAGATACTTCAATAACACAAAACTCGCATTTTTAAAATGCTTATTGCTCCTACACCCCTTGGCGTAGTGGGAACTGACGTAAACTGTATCCTACCTGAAAACAAGAACTATCACCATCGTTTTCACATTATTGAGATTGTACAAAAATGGCAATTTCGAACGTTTTTACAAAAAGCTTTTTAAGCATTTTCCGCCCCTTTAAATTTTGATTTTTTAAGGAAATATTCTTGGTGATCCTTTATATTTTATAGGTAACTACCATGCAAAACTTCATATTTCTAGGCCCTTTCGTAATAAAAATACCTCCACAATTTTGAATAATTTTTATTTTTCAACCCCCAGGTAACAGTGAAACCGACATAAAATGGAACCTACATTAGAGCAAGGATTTTCACCATTAACTTATAACCACTACTTCTGAAATCGATTTGATACTTCATAAAAGTGCGTAGAAATCTCCAATTAGAACGATTTTTTGAACAGTTTTCGCTTATTATCACTTTATTTATTTATTTTTTTTATTTATTTTTTTAAAGAAATGTCTCTTATACATTGTTTATACCTAATAAGTAACAAAGTAACTAGCATGTAAATTTTCATGTTTCTAGATCCTCCAGTAACACAAAGATTGCATTTTTAGTACGAGTTTTGCTTCGTCACCCGCTTTGGGTTTTTAGCTCCGACTCTTATCTATGTTGGAGCAAGGGCTGCATTCATCATTTTGACATCATTGTTTTTGAAAACGGTTCGGTACCTCGTGAGACTGCGTAGAAATCGTCGTTTAGAATGTTTTTAGAATGCTTTCAGCGTATTTTCACCCCTTTTAAATTTTCCTTTTTTTTAATAAATGTTTTAAAAATCATTTAAATCTAATAAGTAATCCCCATGTAAAATTTCATGGTTCTAGGTTCTTCACTTATACAAAAATCGCATTTTTAGAAAGGTTTTTGCTCATGCATCTCTTTCGCAGCTGACTCACTGAAATAAAACATATTTAGTATTTGAGCAGGAACTAAGAACTTCAATTTCCTACCATTACTTTTGAACGCGGTTAAGTAGTTTCAGAGACAACATATTACAAAGAAACAATCAGTACTCCTTTATAATATTAGTAATAGATAAAGAAACTGAAGCATTTATCTGTCAATAAATAAAATCTAACACAAACTTAATACTTGAATTTCGCACTTAATCTACTGAAATTAATGTAATAAAAAATCGGATTATAAATAGAAATCTTCGAAGATTTATTTCGCTGTTACTTCTGAAATGAGGCTAGCATGAAAATATCGCTTTTAAAAAGTTTATGGAAAGAAGGGACCTTAAAAATCTTTTTCATGATTTAATTAATCGAAGAAACCCTATTCGTCATTGTCCTCTGTCTGTCCGTCACAGCGTTCATAGACAAAATGAAATATATAAACTTTAAATTTTATGTACTTACGACTATATACCGCATGTCACAGGATAAATCATAAAAGTTTGAAAATACTCTATTTTTTAATTAAATTAGTTTTTTCAATGTCTTTTTTAGCTCTGTTTAATTTTGCAACTTAAATTTTAAAAGAGAACTTTAATTTCAACGCTTTGCATGCAGTAATTATGCTTGGACATAATGCACCTCGCTAGTAAAAAGAAAGTTCTTAGAATGAACCCTGGAGCTGGAAGTTGAAATTTCCATATTAAGATGGATTTAAATGAATGACGTTTCAGATTTTTTGCCAATTTAAGGGTTTATATGATTAAGATTTCGTTCATCTGACATTTATAATATTTAGAATTCAATTTTATTTCTGTTTTAAAAAACTGTTGTGATTTATTAATAATTCAGCAATTTAAATTTCGTAAAACATTTTTTTTTTGTTTTTACAAATTTAAAATTTTATTTATATCTCCCATAAAAAATTTTACTTTAGGATTTACTTTTGGAACTTTGGGATTTTTTAAAGAACTTGAATTAAACACATTTAATTTGATTAAAAGAAATAATTTCCTTTTATAATTATTTTTAAATTGGATCTATTGGTGTACCATCTAAGTAAAATATAATTATTATAAATTAACAATTTGGATTTCTTAATTAAAAAATAAGTTGTTTTAAAAGAAATATTAGATGAATCTCAGTGTGTGATTTCGCTCATACTTACCAACTTGTTTTAAATCGGACTCTAAATGCCATTCAAGGGGACAACATGTGAGTTGTGGCATATATTTATCACACAAGAAATTAAAAAAAACATTGTGGGGGATAAAAAACTAACGGATTTTCCTGAATATTTTATGAGTTATGAAGAACTTTAAAAATTTCCTTTGCTAATTTTATAGAAATTAAAATCCACAATATTCCTTATGGAGTTTGAATTACATAAGGTGTTCTGGTGTAATAACGCCAAGTGCTAATATTTTGCATAACTATGAAATAATCGGGTAAATGACAGCAATGTGCTCTGCGCAGAAGGGATTTGAGTCATATAAATCTCAAAAAACAGCTTCAAGTTAATTTGTTTCATTTGTCGGTCTTATTGCTTTTACAAGCAACTAAAATTAACGCTTGATCTAAAATTTGCGAGATAAGTTTTTTGATGTGAAGACTATATTTTTTATCCTGAAATACTTTGTTTATAACATAAATTTGTAGTGTATTTCATGTACTTTCAGAATGTTGTGGAAGATTTTGGATATCTTCTCGAGATAATTTGTAGTTTAAAATTTACTGCGCAATAAGTATACCGGGGTAATAACGCCAAGAATTGGCGTTATTACCCCGGTTGATTCCCAACAGTAGCCGAACTATATCCAAAGGGGATTTATATATTAATATGGGACAGCATTGTCATCATTGTTGAAATGGGAAAATTAAGGGGGGGGGTCCAATACCTAAAACTAATCTCTCTGTTTTATTTTTTATTATATTTTTATTATTTTTTTTGTTTTACTAATGTAAAAAATAATTTAAACTCTTATAAATAAAACTATATCAAAATTTTTTCGATATTCAAATTCAAACATCTTCAAAATCAGGTATCTATTAAATTTCCACTGGGTTATTCAATTGAGTTCGAAATTTTAACTGTCCGCTGTCTCAGCGTTCGGTTTTTCAAAACTTTATAAATTTAACCTTTAACCGATATGACAGAAATTGTAACGTAATTAATGTGCAGCGATTTGTGTGACCGCAAGATTGAAAGATGAATAAAAGACGGTAATAACTCATGGGATTGTGTTTTTGTTCTAAACTTTTTATACCAGACTATCATACTGAATATTCACCTATTTAAAAGTCTCTGGTGATAGTACTAAAATTCCAAATGAAACAAAATTTCGGTAGTGTTTGTAGTTAAACTAAAAAAATTAAAAGAAAAATAGTGGTCTATGAGACCGGTAACATTAGTTAAAGGTTAAAAGGCAACCAATGATTAAAAATCATAGAATACTGTTATGCTCTATACTTTTAATACAGAATTAATTCTGATTAAATTTAATCTATTCAAGTATTTCTAATAATAGTACGAGAACTCCAAACGATAGAGAATTTCAGTTATAGCTATAGTTAAACTGAAAAATACAAGTTAAACACTATTTTTCTTTTTTCTTTTTTTGGGGGGGAAGTGTTCAGTCAGATTTTTTACTGCAGTTAAAGGTTAATTTTGTTGCTAATATAGAAATGATGATGTATAACTATATGAATCATGCATAAAATTTGGATAATATTTTTGATCACGCATCTTATTTAATTCATTAAAAATTTATTAAAAGCATGTTCTTTATAACGCCGACAATTTAACTTTAGGTTTGGAGAATCCGCATTAGTGTGGGGTTATGGGTTAAAACTATTTACAAGACTACTATAATAGTATTAACCCTTAACTGACGTGACAAAATTTGTCGCATAACTACTGTGAGCGGCCTGTCAGACCGCTTAATCTAAAGATGAATAAAATGTTAAATTAACTCTTAGAATATTATTTTTGTATTGAACTTTATATATAGGACTATTATAAATGAAATTCAGCTACACTGTTAAAAATCTGCTGCATTTTTTTGCAACGCACTCCCCTGCTTGAACAGAAAATGGTTACTTGGCCATGAAATGGAGCTTTCTCATTGGTTGGAATAGAGATTATATACAAGCGGAGGAGTGCGTTGCAACAAAATACAGCAGATTTTTAACAGTGTATTCAAAAGTCTCTGGAGATAGTAATAGAACTCCAAATGAAACAAAATGCGCCCGGTATCTATAGTTAAACTAAATATTGCAAGTTAAACTCTTAAATTTGAAAAACTCAGCGGTCTGTAAGACCGCTAACAGCAATTAAGGTTTAACAAAAATAATTATTACATATAACTCTAGTTATTATAAAACTTCACATAATTAAAATATTACATTATAAATGATTAAAACCATGCAATGCTTCTTATAATCATACTTAAGCGGGACTTTTTAAGCAAAGAGAGACACAGGGTGTTATATTCTGTTGAAGCTCCCCGTCATATCTTTTTCTTTCACTTTCACAAAAAATTGAATGTTTTCTATCGCATAGAATGCATACATGGGAATATAAATACTGATTGAAATAAACAGAATTGTAAACCGTGCAATGTTTCTAATAATTCTATTTAATTGGTCCTTCTTAATCAAAACGTAGCTTAGAATCTGATATTCTTTCTACCTCCCCCACCAAAACCACCACACCTTTCTTTTTCTTACACAGTCACAAAAATTGAACATTTTCAATAGCTTAGAATGCAATTTGTCAATTTCTAGAGCTGTAGAGTTTGCATTTTTAGAATTGGGCAACCTACACGCCATTATTCCATCTTATTTTATAGTTTTGCTTGCATGGCGTTATTACCCATATAGGTTGGTAATAACGCCAAATAGCATTGGTCAAGAAAAAAACGCCATTACATTTTATGAATACATGTCTGTTAAATTATTTTATTTTATATAGATAGTCAATGAGTTGCTGTATCAAATTCTATATTTGTTTGAAAAATACAATCTAAAAATAAGCCGTGAAAATTGGTTGAACCTTAACGTGGCGTTATTACCCCAGGTTACCTTATACAGAGAAAACTGCGTATTGTTTTTGGAAACAAAATATAATTGTAAAGTTGAAGGCAGACAAATGAAGAAATAAAATGCAAAAAAGATTAAAATTTCTTAAAATTTAGAGAATATTTTTTGAATAGCATTAACAGTGCATTTTTAAAAGTTTAAAAGTCTCATGTCTACAATAAAAATTTTATTTATGTGCATTATTGCAATTTTTACATAAATATGATTCTTACTATATTCTTAGGGAGAATTCTAAAAAATATATTAAATGCAAAAAACATATTAGAGTTACCCATAAATAAAGAAAACAGTAGATAACAGAAATTCTGCTTTTTCAGAATTTAGTGTCGACATAGATGAAAACAAACATATAGAAATATAAATAGTAAAAAAATATTTTAGGTTTAAGACTTAAAACACAAACTTTTATAACATATAATATGACGTCATTTGCATCCGTTGAAGAATTTCAGTTATGATACAATATTGAAGCAAAGTCTACAGAAAAGTATGCATATCATGTCTCTATCGCAGAGTACTGCACAAATGAGACAAAAAGTGTTAATAATAAGAAATTTAATTAAAACAAAAGGCTACCAAATCATTCATATGCCTTCGTTTGTTTGTAACATTAACATAAATAATTAAATAAAATTTAAAACAGCTCAATTTTTCAAGAAAAAATATACATTTATATATTTTTTAAAAATAGCAGGAATTTTGTTTATATATTTTTCAGTTATTATGGAAAAAGGAAAATCTAAAATATAATAATCTACTATTTTCCAAATATATTTTATTTATTTCCTACAGAAATGGAGTATTTTGTTAGCCATTTTCAAAGAAAGAATGCTAAAAACTACCAAAAAAATTAATATCTTCAAGACAAATTGAGATACACTTTTCAAACAAATTGCATTTAAAAGTACTATTTTTTTTCCAATTCGACGGCATAAAAATTTGAAATCTGCAGAGTTTAGAAGTTTAAAAAATTGCAGTGAAATTATCCCTTATTTAACCGTTGTTTTACGTTCGGCTTTCTTAAAGGAATGTTATTTTTGAGAGACGATACTTTAATTGATGGGAAATTGAAATAGTACACAAGAAGCTAAAAAAACAAGTCGACCCATATGAAACTTTCCCACTGCAATCATCAGGATCATTTGCTTAATATTTTTCAATAATATTTAATTAGCTGTATTTTTTTTTATTTTAAAACATATTGAACGATACATAAGAATATCATATCAAAAGTCGCTTGCAGAACCTTATGAAAGTACCTCGCCCATCACTGTTCTTCTAGTATATGAAGTTAAAAAAAAAGACGTTAACATAAGAAATAATCTCAATTAAATCATGCATCAATAATATTTATTTCAGAATATATATAAAGATAATATTAGAATGATCTGAAAAAGTTGTTAAACGTTACATTTTGTTTTGATTCATTGACACATATTTAGTATATCATAAATCGTAAGATAAATTGGTTATAAAATTTATCAATAAAAATGTATACTTTTAAATGTAATAAATAGTTTATCAGAAATTGTACATACTTATTTTCCAACAATTTAACTTTCTGAAATACAATAAGTACGTGATAGAAAGATTAATTTACTATACAAGTGCATTAATTAAAGTTTCATACCTTAAAATTCATATCAAAGAAATAATTATAAATTTCTAACCTATATATTCTTGCATAAAATTTTTTCGCATATCTCCATAATATTATTAATATTTATAGAACATTTCCTACGTTCGAAATTGAATATCTAAATTCTAGAAGAAAATTGTGTTAATGAAAGAAAATAACAGTTTATTTTCTTTTATACATTTTGAATATCACTTTTTTAATTCAATGAAAATAAGTAATTAATCTTTTGGAAAATAAATAAAAATGATATGTTGCAACAATAAACATGTAAGTTTTAAAATTTTATTAATTATTTTACAACATGATTACTTTTTAACAATTGACACAATTTGATAATTGCACAAATTGAAAATATACAGGAAATTTGTCTTACAGAAAATTTTACCGAATTATTTTCCATGAACAAATCAGCTTGTATTGTGCACTAAAAAATAAAAAAGCTATAAAACAATGTAAGTAACTACATTCCGAGATGATTTTACTGCGTTTTTCTTACAGTACACATTTCACTGATAAGATGTGGAGTAATTGTTTCAGCAGGGTTTGTCACTTTAGTTACTGTTTGTTTAAAGAAAAAAAAAGTTCGACTAATCCATCAACGTTTTATAAATTAGAAGAAATGCATGAGAACCATCCAGAATATAATAGCGATATGTGAATGAAAAATATTTTTTTTTCGATTTTATTATTTAAATAGTTTTCTATTTCGAAATATCAGCAGTTTCGAAGATTCACCAGTAACCAAAAGGTTCTGCCTTCGAAACTAGCAGGAGTTGGGTTCAAACCCAATCGTGGTTGTCGGCCTAACCGTTCGGTGATTTCCGTGGTTTTCTTCGAACCTTGGATTTCCTTACGTAAATACAGGTTAGGCTCCCTTAGAAAGGTCTCCAATAAGGGCACTACTCCTCTTAGTGCCCATATCCCACGAGTTGATAGTTGGCCATTATAAACACAATCAACTTATTTCAGAATATGTAAAATTCCCAGAAATTTTAAAAATGGTAATGTATATATTCTAAAATCGAAATAACTGGAACAAGACTCTTATGTTACAGCAGGAATTAAATATTCAAATTTAAAATTAATAATCCGTAGGTTAGAAAATTTCCGATTATAACTGGCAGTGTGGAACCGTCAAACTCTACCATATTCCATGCAGTGAGCGTAACAGGCGGCCTATTTTTTAACAATTTCATGATAAGAATATGTCTTTTATTTACCAAGTTTTCTGGATGCAATAATAAGCTTTCATAAATTTTGTTAAACAATACATTGTTTTTTTCCATTTCATTTTTCACCTGAGCAGCGCAAACGGGAATCAAAAAAGTAAAAACACCTGTTGGTAAATGTAAACATATATGTTCCACCATGAAGAAATATGTGAATTCTCTTCTGGAATTTACCATGAATCTTGCCAATGAAACAAAGGCTTGCATGAAAGAAATCATTAAAAGTAGCAATGATGGCAGAGAAAACGCATATTCAATGTTCTCTATGAGTTTTATAACACTGAAGTATTCTTGAACCATTTCAACTTCTAAAGTATTGTAGCTTTTTAAGAGCACTGCTTTTCTGAAATGGTATTTATACTTACTTAGTAATAAGCTACAGCGATAACAGAGAATGCAATATAAGAAGGCTATTACATTAATGAAAGTAGAAGCCATGAAATGCATAACAATTACATTAATGAAAACGTACAGTTTGTTTAAGAAACCATCTTTGCATTTCACCCATATATGATAAGAAAACACCTGACAAAAATAATCGGCTTCACTTAGTCCAATCACGTGCATTGATGCACACGTAATAATTAATATGAAATTCAGCAGCAAAAGAATTTTGATTATATAATGTTTTGGCATGTTAGATATTGAATTGTAATAGGATGCCTTTCTTATTTGTTGGTAAATGCATCTTAATGAGTTCTTTTTCTTATATAGAGCATGCCACAAAATCACTGAAAAAATATTTATAATATCATAAGCTACATTGGTTTTCGCGTTGGCCGTACTGTTCAACATATGAGAAGTGAACATTGTGATTATTATAATAAGACTTATATAAGCATACAACGGATATATATACATGGAAAGTTTCGTTATTAAAGGATAATGTTTGGAACTTTTAACTATATGTATACCAAAACATTTTAAAAACTTAAATATCACTTCTATACTGTCTGAAGGAGAATCTTTGTTGATACTTGCATCGGCTAATTTAGTGTTTTCGTGAATTTCCATGTTTTTTTTTATGTATGAAACTTCCAAACACAAGTGATGCGTTCTACATCTAGCAAGTGTATTTTATAATAACGTATAACGAGTTTTTCCAAAACTGTTTACTTATAATTTCAGTTTTTTTCGATTTCCAGTTTAGATTCATCTTTAAAGTAATAAACATTGATTTTATTCATACTGTACTTTTACTTTCTCAAAAATAATTTATAAACGTTATCAATAACGAATGATGTTTATTTCAAAACATGACAAAGGAGAGAAAGTAACATTTTTTTCTGTATGGCTTCAAAGTTATACATAAACGAGTTTTAAAACATTTTCGCAGATGCGTGATAAGTTCTTTGCGTGCAGCGATAATTATCTGTCCGAACGTAAGCTTTTCTAAAAAAAATTATACCGATTAAAAGCGTTTAATCCTTCAATGATAATAAAAGTTGAAAATATTTCACAATCAAGACATACTGCAAATAGTAATGCACATAGTTATTGATAATACATTACTTAAAGCCTTACTTTCATTTTTTTAAAAAAAGTAAAGAATAATCTACATAAATTAGTATTTATCGAATTGCCTGATTTGGATAACCTTAAGAATTTGTAGCCCAACAACTTTGAATTTGAAAAACATTGGCTCAGACGTTAGAATGAATCATTTTAAGCAGGTAAAAAATAATTAAATTTAAAATGAAAAACAAAAATAATTAATGACTAAAAAGTACTTTTTTCATATCTGAAATAACAGAAACTTACATACTTCATATAAATATTGTCTATTTACTAATGCATAATTTTAAAGCACGCAAATTAAAAAAAAAACCCTACTTTCATATTTCTCCAGCTTTTTTTAATAGCAAAATTTATTACGCTAATTTTTGCAATATCGGCGTGAAGCTCATCAAATGATACTAAAAATTTTGATATGAGAAATTAACTAAATATCATTGTCTGTTGAGAATTTCAACGATGGTTTGTTTGTTTGTATATGTGTCGGTCGATTACCTACGCTATGGGATATAGGCCCTATTGGGTGGGATGCCCTCCGTGGGGGTCTTTCTAAGGGAACCTAACCTGTATTTACGCACTGCTCGAAGAAAACCACGGAAAACTCCGAACGGTTAGGCCGACGGTCGCTGAGTGCTAGGTTCGAACCCAGCAACTACCGTCTACCAGTTTGAGGTCAGAACCTCTCGGCCACTGGTGGAGCAGGTGTATTTGAAAATATAATGAATTAAACGATAAATAAAATCGTAATTTAAACCTTACTGTGTAAGTACTATTGACTATTGTGTATGTTTCAGGTCTGCAACAGCACGCTGATTGAAAGGGTTAAAACGTCAACAAAATGTCCGTCTACACAAAATTTTACTTGAATTTGCTTAATAGATCATCCTGTTACTTTTATTATTGTCAGACCTTTATAGCGATTATTAAAAATACAAAGTTATTAAATAATATTAATATAAAGGTATTAAATAAGAATTCATGTTAAATAATTTAATGAAGGCTGTTTTACTAGCTAAACAGAAAGCCACAAAAGAATCCAAGTATGTATATATAAAATGTTAACTTGATGTAAAGTATATAAAATTATAGGTACAGTAGAACCCCGCTAATTCGGACCCCTTTAATCCGGATCGGTTTCGTCATTTTTTTTTTTTTTTTTCAAGTTTAAAAAAGGATTTGGCTAATTTCCATAACATTAATTTGATTCATCGTCGTATTAAAAAAAAAAAAACTTTTTTCTGATTTTTTAATTTTTTTTTTGAACAATATATTTTTTTTTAATTTAAACTCTTATTTAAACTACACCCAACGAACTACTTATGCTCAAGCGGATGCGTGACCGTACGGTTCGCAAAAGGTATAGAAAACTGGCACAGCAAAAAATTACAAACTTTTTTTTTTATGCCAAAGTAAACATTTTTACTGTCTGTAAATATTCAATAAGTTTAACGTAAAGGTGATTTTCTGTAAGTATGTTTTATTTTATTTCATTTTTTTTCTAATTCTCCGGATAATCCGGATTGGGTCTGGTCCCAATTAATCCGAATTATCGGAGTTTTACTGTATGTTAAAAAAATCAACTAATTATTTTGAAACCAATGTGTAACAGCTGGAAAATTTAGAAGTTAATCGTTTTAGTGTAATATGAACGAGTATAGGTTCCAACCACTACTGAGAATTTCAAGAATTATATTTTAAAGAAAATAAAGATTATACATATTTAAATTTAAAAATGTGTTTTGTCATACTTTTCATCTACATTTTAATAAAATTAATAATATTTATATAATTTATGTATTTAATAAATTATATTTGAGTGTATACAATTAATTTTTAGAATCGCATTGCTGATACATTAAACCTGTAGAAAAAGAAAAACAACTGCAGTTTTAGCTTCTTTTTGTAAATGATTTTAAATCGAAAAACATAAATAACATAAAAAATAAAAAGTCATATATATATCAGGAAAAGTAAAATTATTCAATTGGCAATCTGCAAGACAGTAAATACAAAATATTCTTTTACTTAAAAAAAGTGTAACAAACAGTTTAGGCATGTAAAATTAAAATATGTTTATGGCTTTAAATTAAAAACCAAGACAGAAAAAATCATGCGTCAAGCATAGATTATGAAGCATTTTCTAACAAATTCAGAATAATGGAATAAAACAGCACTGTTTAAGAAATTAAAATATTGCGTCCCATTTCATCATATCGAAATGTGGAACGCATTTCAAAATCAAATTGCAGCTGTTCCCATCTACAGTCGGAAAACTATCCAAATTTTTAGCGGCCCTATATATGATTTAGAGATTTATATCTATTAGCAACATGCATTCCAAAATTTTGTTCCTTTAAAAGATACATATATTTCAGTTGAAAATTTCCTTTCAGAAATTTCCTCTAATAAAAAGAATGGTATGCAAATATTTTTGTGCAGCCTGTATATGATGTATAGTATTTATGTATAGAGAGTGATATGTTAAATTAGTAAATTAGTAAAAAATAATTAGTTTTAAAAGCGCATACCGAATTTTAAAAAGTACCCTCCAGCAGTTACTATACAAAGACAGAACTGTAACCGATATATTTTGTGTGTCCCTGTAAATTAATAAAAAATGCTATGAATTCTCTGTTTAAACGTAGTGAAATTCTGTGATTTATATCAGTTATAATAGCGTAATGTTATTAAAATACCCTCCAAACTATTTTTCCGCATATACCATAATGTAACCGAATACTTTCGAGTACCCTGTAAATGAATTATTAATCGTACATACTTTATATGCAATGTCAAACATGCTTTGATGACCCTAAATAAGATTTATCGATTTCATAAAAGTACGAGTATATTTTTGGGAGTTATAATGTGAACAGACGAACAGAAAAACCGAGTGTATAAACAATTTTTAACTTTGTTGAATAGTGCTAAAAAGAAAATAATTATTAAATTATTAAATAAAATCATATGGTTCATATATGCTTCAATATATTTAAAACATTTGTAAATTAACTCTTCTTAATTTTAATTTAAAAGTATTATTTAATAATTTACTGCTTTGTAAACGAAATTTTTTTATTAATAACAATGCCAAGCAAAAATTATTACAAGTGAATAATATTTTTAAATATGTGTTTCGGACATAAGAAAAATATCTTTTGTATGCTTTGAAAGAAAAATATAGTTATCCTTTACAAAACATCGCATTTTTACAGCGGATTATTCATCTTACATCGACAATGAGCATTTTTAAAACATCTTTTTTTTATTAGAAAAAAAAAATATTGTCTATAATAAGTTCGCCAATATCCATTTTACTAGACTTAAAAGTTTTTTATTGATTGTTCTTATTTTCAATTTATTTACTTATATTAATAAACAAAAATTTTAAGATTCTTAGAATTATATTTTTAAGCATTACCTGTTAATCTTTTACTTTTCATAATAAACATTCTTTGTACATAAACAGAAACATAATAACAAGCGAGAATTAACAAAATTTAATTCAATATTTGGTTCAAGCAGAAAAGAAAAATCTTATTTTAATACTTCCAAATAAATAAATCTTTTTTTCATTATTATTAATGAACAATAGGTTTTTCTTCATAAACAAAGTATCATAGCATTGTCGTACCATTATCCAAGCATGTTATTTTAAATCGTTATTTATTTCGAGGAAAAAAATATTTTCACTAATATTTTTAAAATGAAATTTTCGATTGATTTCCTTTCATTATTTTTTCTTTATATTTTAAATGATAACATTCGTAATTTTTTTTTTACAAAAATGAGTTTTAAATAATTACAGAATCATTTTATCATGTTATTTTCTTTATTATTTTCAGAGTATTTTAATTTTTAATTGATTCGCAAAAATATTTTTTGACATTCAATTTCTGAAAAATCGTTCACTGATTTATGTATACCGTCACATTTTTTGGATTCTTCATATTTTAATAAATGTGCATATTTTTTTCCTATTTATAATATAAAAACCGCAAAAAATTATTATCTATAACTGCGTCGACTGTTTGCAAAACCCCTACTCCTCAAATTGGAAAAATGTGTTATTCTGTTTTTTAAGCTCTAAGTAAACGTTTCTACCTCTTGGAAACAATATCCTATTCCAAAGCATATTAAGTCAGTATTTTATATGTGTTTGAAAATCACGGTGTGCTGCAACCCCCCCTCCCCCCCCCCAAATCCTTCAGCCGACGAATTTCAAAACCAACCATCGCCATATCTGCTAGATGTTGCTTCTGCTCTTCCCAACAATAACCTCTGACACGTTGATTAGATTTCCGTTATCGTGTTTTCTCTCGTCTGTGATTGCACTCTATTGGTGCTTGCAAATTTTCTAATAATTTTTCGGTTTTTTCCAACAATGGTAAAGTTTCTTGAAGAAGTGTCGCCTAATCAGTCAGGAAACAGCTAAAGTTACTGTATGACGAGCAAAAGAAAAAAGGCCAAAGTTCAAAGGTGTCTTCCGCCTTATGATAACTAGGGACGAATTAACATGTTATGACGCACTGGGCTAAAATAATTTTCTATGCCCTCCTCCCCCCTTTCATTAAATTGCATGTACTTTTTTTTCTAATAAATTACAGATGCGCGAGACTAGTGGAGCTTAAGTTGTAAGATAGGTCACACCACCTGGACATAATGCTGATAAATTTAAAAATATTTTAATATATTTGCATATTATTCAATTCATATTCAAATGACAGTAGGTTAAGTAAAAGTTTTTGGAGAAGTTTAGAAAACATTTCTATTACAAAAAGATTTAAAAATATATTACAAATTTCCAATACATTTTGCGCTTTATTAAACATTATCCTTTTAGGAGAGTAAATTTTATTTTAATTCTAAAGAGTGGAATATACTCAGTAAAAATTGAAGACCCAAATTGGGTTGAAAGATTTCTGGGTATAGTAATTTTCCTGAAATGATACAGTAAGGATTGCAAAATGGTAGAGTATTGTTCCCAAAATAGATAACCCAAAATGGTTCAAAACAGAGCAGATCTTTATTAACATTAAATTAATCAAAATTTCTGTGGTATAATGTATATACTATCTAAGATATTTTAATTGTTTTAATGTCATTAAAAATCAGACTTATTTAAAACGATTTTGTGCTACAAACTGAACTTTCCAAATTGGAACAATGCGGTACCCAAAAATCTTTCAACCCAATTTGGGTATTTTGTTTTTACAGTGTATGTTTAAAATAAAATAATCAAAAATGATACAAAGACAATTAAGCAAATATTCATTATTATCATTATTACCAAATGATTAAACGATAAAGAAATCATATAGTAAATGCATAAACACATACATAAGTTTAATATATGCAAGCAACAACAAAAGTATTTTTAAAACAAAATAATACTTAATTAAAGAACTCAAATAAAAGTACCAGACCTTTAAAATAGATGTTTTTTAAAACACCAATGGTATATCAGATAGCAAAATTGACAGCAATATCTCACAATCTACAATATTCATTGAAATTCATATTTAATAAGATGATAATGTTGCAGATTTAATTATCTATTTTAAAACTTCAGTTTTTAAATTCTACTATAGCTGTCATACAAATACATCACACAAAAACAAGTAAAGTAGAATAAAATATTTATTAATTTTTATTTTGGTGATTTTTATTAAAAATGCTTTTGTCTCTACAGACGTTTTCTTTATTTTGAAAATCAGTTTACTTTATGATTCTATTTCGTATTTTCAAAGAGCAAAACTGTGTTGAAGGAATTATTTTATTTTGTAAACAATTATATTTGTTTTCTAATTTCAAAATTCGAATTATTCGAAAAGATTCATTAAATAATTTTTAAATAATTTAAAAAACAGTTTATAATTTCAAAAGACTAATGTATGAAATTTCATTTTTTTTATTTAGAGAAAGTGAAAATGTACAAAATGAATGATGTTTTCAAAGTTATTTTTATTTAAATAATAATAAATAATATTCTTTAATAATTTGATTTATTGTGCATCTTTATAGCATTCAAAATAAATGTCACCTCTATCATTTCAAACCTTTTTTACAAATTCAGAATTGTTCAGTATGATACCCATTATGTTTGAAACAATAGTAAAATAAATATTTGTAGATAAGAATTTTTAAGAGAGGTTGGATATGTTTTAATCATTATTAAGTCTGTGTTTTTATTATCCTAATTGCATTTTCTCCATATAGATGCAGCTTACTTATTATGAATTCTTGCATGAATATCTTTGTGTATATCATTTTGAAGTTTAGGTTTCTGTAAAATAATAATAATAATAATAGTAATAAAAATAATAAATTAAATATCATATTTTTGTTTGGAATATTAATTTAAAAATGTATAATTTTTAAATCTCATTTTTTAGCACACATCTTTATTTATGAAGTAAGTAATATTGTTGTTTTTATTATCCTGATTGCATTTTCTCTATATAGATACAGCTTACTTATTATGAATTCTTGCATGAATATCTTTGTGTATATCATTTTGAAGTTTAGGTTTCTGTAAAATAATAATAATAATAATAGTAATAATAATAATAAATTAAACATCATATTTTTGTTTGGAATATTAATTTAAAAATGTATATTTTTTTAATCTCATTTTTTAGCACACATCTTTATTTATGAAGTAAGTAATATTGTAAGTTTTTAAGCTGATATTTGTGTTCAATGGGTAATTTTATATATAGATTTGCATATTTATCCTTCAGAAAGCGTGAATGTTGCACAGTGTTGATTGATACAAATTAGTAGTTTACATACATAGTAAATGTTGATTTATTTTTACACAATTTTGAAGACTGAAGAACAAATATGCATACTAAGGATGTTAAATGACGATTTTATACTAGATTTATAAAACTAGAAATAATAACTGGAATAGATGAAGCTTATTTTTTTATTGATGATGAATCTAAAAATTAATACAATTTTCGTTCATCATGTTAGATCATCATTTATTACAGGCTCACTAATTAAACATGTTAGAGCCTAGTTTTTTATTAATGCATATGAAGCTATTTTCCTAAAAATACCACCAACCTGATTAAATGTAAGCAACAAGCAGGTTCTTCGAATCACATCTATAGCTAACTTGTACTGTCAAACAGGAGAAATAGTTAATTGTAAAAATCTTGTTTTTCCCTTCAATATATCTGGAATTCCCTTTTCTGGAGGATGAGATTTGCAATAGACAATTATTCCTTTAATAATGCCTAAAGTAAGACATAAAGCAGTTTTAATGGAATTTTAAATATTTTAAATGTTAGGCGGGAGGAGCTGGTAACACAATGTGTACTGTTAAAAATATTCCTGTAAAATTACGGGCAGAGAGCGGTAGCAGCGATTCCAATCATACCCCGTAAAAAATCTATGCCCATCATTTTGAACAACCCGTAAAACAGGCTATAATGTATTTTAAAACACAATAACACTTTACTTATTGTTCCATAGTATGTAATACGTTATATAGTCCAAGCAATATTCCTTTTTTAACGGATTCAAAAAATATGTTACAGTTAAGTCACATTATTTTTCGAAACACGATTAAATGAAGGGTTACAACCCAGAGGTGGAAAATGTACGGGATCGGACTGTAATTTTATTTACAGATGGGCTAGAACTGTAAGAATATGTGGGTTGCCCTTAATTTTCTAAATGTCTAAGGAATAAGACCGCTTATTTACAGGCTGGCCAAAATGATGGGCATAGATTTTATGACTGGAATCTCTGCTGCCGGCCTCTACCCGTAACTTTACAGGAATATTTTTACGAGGTATGTTATCTTTTATATTTTATTTTTTCTTGCCAATATGACCATTTGATACTCTTAATATGTTTTATTTATTGCCATCCCAAATGCTTAAATAATATATGATCAGACCGTTTTTAATCTAATAAGACTGTAGCGCGTGAAAATTGAAGACCAAACACTAAAATTACAGTTTTTGTGATTCTCAAATAGCAGTAAATTTACAGCTTTTTAGAGTGTGGAAAGTAATACAGTGAGGATGTTTAAAGATGTGTAACAAGAAAATGTGACGTCATTTCATTTTTGTTGCACTATTTAAAATAATTTATAAAGAAAAATTGACTTAGCTGTTCATAAAATCCTATAGAACAGTGTAGTTAGAGAATTAATACATTATTCATTTCTATATCATAAATTAAAGAGTATGATTTTTTGTTACTTTTTTTAAATCTGGATGTTTATGTTTTTTAAATGATTAAAATTGTATTTTGTTAGAGCCTATTATTATGACAAAAATTTAAGTAAAAATCTTTGCTACAAACTGAATACTGCGTCAAACGAATTTGCCTCGTTTCTCTAAGAAAATCTAAAAAATGGGAATGAAAATCATTATACGAGTAATATTTTTAAATTATTTAAATCTCACGATTTTCAGAAGTGCTCTTTCAATTGCATGTCGATAAACTCTTTGTTAAAACCCGACTTTGAATGGATGAAAATGTAATCTCAAAGATTTTGCCAGTTGAAACTATACTGCCAAAAATCTTTGAAAGAAAACTATTGCATAATTTTAGAGGTTTAGTGTTGGATTTTGGATGGTTAGACATTACTGGAAATAAAATTCAATAGACCATTCGACTACACATCATACAATACCTCTAAATCAATAACAATTCTCACAGGCATTATTATCTTGAAAAATAAGAAACTGGTGTATGTCTGTGTCTACTATTGTTCGTCGTTGTAGTTATTTGCTTAAGAAACAAAATAGAAATGTTTTCCGTAAAGCAATACTAAATGTATTTTTAAAGTCGGGATTCGAAACGGTTTTAGAACTATATTACGACTTTTCACAATGATCAATATATCAGACACAGAAATCCACGATTTTCTTATCTTTTGTTTCTAAAAATCCTTGATGCAAATTTGTATGCTTTAGGTGCATTATGTAATGCATGTCACCTAGCCTTAGGATCGTTTATAAAGATTTTCATTTAAATATGGTTCCCCCGGGTAATAACATTTAAATGAAAATCTTTATAAACGATCCTAAGGCTAGATGACCTACTGTACTATCGAATTTGTATCATTTTATATTTTAAACAAAGAATCTGAAAATATACAAAATCTAAAGATATCAATGGAAATAGTTTTTAATGAGTTTAGTACCTGAATTGAATGAAACAAGACAAAAAACAGAATGGAAAATCTTGAAAATAAGTTTAGAAATTGACATCCAAATAACTGATAATTTAATAAATGAGTATTTAAAAAAAACAATAAACTTGTTTAAAAAAAATCGTTCAGCATTCGTATTAATACGAAAAAATGAAACTAAAATAACAGACTGTAAACATCAAAAACAGCTAAAATACATTAATAAGAGAAACAATGCTTTATTTCAGTGCTTCTCAACTTTTCTTTCATATACTCTTTTATTAGGCTTTTCATTTCGGAGTGCACACATTTCTTATACATACCTCTTACAGTCAACCAGATAACGCAAACATGCTTTTGTTCCTAAAAAAAAATATTCTTATCACAACAATATAATAAACCGATGCAAATTACTTCAACATTCCTATTTTTTTTTCTAACCATTCACGTGATTTCCGACATTACTGATATTACCCTCCCGTAAGGCATGGTGACGTCACTGCGACGTCAATGTGAAGTCACATTGTGACTTTGTTACCATCGATTGTCGATGTGACGTCACGTGACGCCGATGTAAAGTCACAGTGACTAAAATGTGAAGTCGTTATGGACGTTTTAGAGCTCGTTTGTGACGTCACATTGTGACCACTTTGTGAAGTCACGGTGTGACAAGTTTATGAAAAGTGTGTCATTTGTGACTACTTTGACATTAACATTGTGACGAAACTGTGACAAAAGCGACGATATTTAAATTGCCAGAAGCATGTTTTTAAAAGTAAATAACATGTTTTGAGGAATATTTGTAATTTTCTAAAAAAATTAAGAAAGTCACATTTCAGTCACATGTAGTATAACCTGTCACCTAGTCACCTAGCCTGTATCTTCTATCAGGCATTCTAAATCTTAACTGGTGCTTAAATACCAGATCTTTTCTGCATAACGCATAAGACTTACTACATACTGCTAGCCTTTGATGTGAATGTTGTGTTCAGGCAAGCACAACAGAGATACGTGACAAAAGATGCTATCGTATGCTTCGTTGTAAAACTTAAATTATTTCTAAAAAAGAGTCATCCTAAAAGTTGGCATTCTGAGTCTTCAGCATTTTCTGTGTATCCTAATATGATTAAAATATTAACTTTGGATGCATTATGGCTAACCAATGAAATACTAATTTCAAAAAGCTAATGCTATTTACTCTGCAACAGGAGTAATTTGAAATTGAAAGCTATTGATGAAATATTTTGCTTAAAAGTATAATTTTGTGTGTATGTAAATTATTTAAATTGTTATCCTAACTAAAGAATATTCTATATTTTTTCTCTTTTTAATTTCCTTATTTTTCTCTCCAAAATTGCTACCATTTTTTTCTCTTTTCAATGAGATACAAATATTTATTTTCATTTTCATGTTGTGCTAATACCGAATTCTTTCTTAAGAGTCTCTTTCAAAATTCTTCCCTTTTCATTTTCCATCAAATATTTTGCTAGAAGCCTGATTCTGGAGCATTCTTCCCTGCCGAAAGCAAAACTAAAATCTAAAGATTTTCTCAATCCGCGCTTTCCATTTTTGTCATTGGTTAGTTGCATTATTATAATACAGGTATTTGTATTCCTACGCTCTCACTATACATGTATTCTGTTCTGGATCGGATGAATTTTTTCAGTGTGTTTGACTGCTGAAACGTAATTGCTGCATCTAAAGATGAGCAAATTAACAAATCAAATTGTCAATTTTTTCAAATTAACACCATTTTAGTAGTGTTCCATCATCAGTACGATGATCATATAAATAAAAAAGTTGGATTACCACCCACCATATGCTATATTCTGTCAGGGAAACGGAAAGTTTCTGCTGTTGCTGGTATTATTTATTTTTCACTCGGTACACGAATAGAATGGTACTAGCTTTGATTCACAGATAATTTTTTTAACTACGAATGGATTATTTATCTGATTATGTGATTTTATAGATTCACTCTTAACCAGAGGATGTCTAATTGATGAGGTGTGTCAAGGCTGTTTCGATTAAATAGTCATATACCTTTCACTAAAATGGAAACTTTTACACCTAGATTATTACAAAAATGTTATATATTTTAAATATATATATATATATATGTATATAAAGTATATATGGAACAACTCGAAACAAATGGAACAGCCCTAAACAATTGAACATGTCAACAACATGTTTTATTCTTTTCTAATATTAAATCTATGCAAATAAATAGCTTCTTTTTCTCTCCAGTTTATTTTCTCCCATGTTATCTTATTAAAAAATACATTTTTAAAGCCTTTCCCCCTGGAAAAATTTCCACATCTATAAAATTCTAAAAGAAGAAAAAAATGAAGTTCTTGTAATACGATGGATTTTTACTGTTTTTAGTTTAATGTTCTTGCTCATTTTAAAATATTCACATAGCAAAAACTGATACTGATCTACACAGGTATACATTCAGAATTTTGATAATGAAATCGTTCTAAAAACTACAACAGCTATTTTTTTAATAATAAAAAAATCCTAGCATCGCAATGAAATCGAACTTAAAAATTAGTAAAAGAGGATAGCCGATGAATACGTGTGTGAATCAAATGTAAACCAGAATTTCTGCGTGGAGTCCTGAATCTCATCACGAGAGCGCTGAAACCTCTACGCATGACAGATGGGGATGTCACACGACTATCTATTCAATGCTATGTGCTTTTTCCGCTAACAGTCGGCATCTCGATGATTAAGCAAGAGCCCCCCCCCCCCTAACTTTGCGCAATGCATTACAATTAAATTTCTGAAAATTGAAGGCTTGAGATAGGATGGAATCTTACGAAGACTTGAAAGGGAACGTGCCTGAAGAAAACCCAAATACAGAAGCTGAAAACGCACACCACGCTCGCCATTCTACAACATGTTCTTTTAAAGAAAACATTGGCATCATTTGGAACATTCTCGGGAGCCTATTATTGTCAACTACTGGGAGGAACAAAACGTGCATATAGTTGGAAAAGACATGAATTTCCTATTGATTTTGAATGCTCGTTCACATACAGACAACTTGAGTCACAAAAATTTTCAAGGAATGCATTAGAAAGTTCTGAAGCAACCTCCCTATAGTCCTGAGTTATTTTCCTGTGATTATCACATGTTTTGGCCTTTGTAAGAAGCATTAGGCTGTGAACGACTCAGTGGTAATACTGTTGTTGAAGCTATCGTGTGCAATCGGCTGAAAACACGCCTTTCTTCTTTCTATGATGGCGGCATCAAAAAACTGCGTTTTGAAAGCAAGAGATTATATAGAAAAAATAATATCTAAATCTCTGCTTTGTATTTTATATAAAATGTGTTTTCAGTTGCAAAACAAAATAAGTTAATTTTATGCTCGGTAAATCGTTTGTATTTTTAATGGTTGAGTAAGATTTTATCCAAACTCTTTGCATTTCTTCCATTTGGAACAATACCGAAGACCTTTATTTTTAAATGTACCGAATCTGGAAGAGAAGCGAAATATTTTATTTCAACGCAATGTTAACCAATTAAAAAATAAATAACATTTAGAAACATTGAAAAATATTTTTTTCCTTAGAGAAAGATTTTTTACACTTTGTGTTTAAATTATTAAATCATTGAATGGTTAAACTGTAAATTATAAAAAAAAACTAAGCTTAATTTAACTTTGAGTCATTCTTTAATTAAGTACCTCTATAATCCGCTTACTATTTTGTAATTTATTTTTTAAACAAAATAGTTCTTAGCATTATTATAGATTTAATCCACAAAACAAAATCACAGTGAGCTTATATCCTCATTATTTCATCATTTTTTTGATAAATAATAAATTGTTTTTCCATAATAAAAAAAAGCAAACATTAATTTCTAATAGGAAGTAAGTGCTTTTAATAAATTTTATGATTTTTATAATGCTTTTAATAAAAATCCATTTATGCATTTAATAGACGCATTTTAGCATGCAAAACTATGTCATTAGAGAAACAAATTTCCCTTTTTGTTTATTTTAACAAAAGAATTTATTAATTCATTTTTAATATACAATTTTATATTACATGATTTTTTTGTATAGCTGTTTGTACTCTGTGGTTTTATATATACATTCGAGTTTCTTTATAACGAAACTCCATCCAACGAATTTTTTGTAGGAACGGTCAATTTTTATTATTATTACATTAAAAATAGTCTCCATACAGCGAAATACATATCTCCATATAACGAATTGTTTCAGAAAATTTCCTTCATTTATTTAGAAAACGCTTTAAATCGCTTTAAACGCTTTAAGCTTTTAGAACCGCTTTTTATTCGTTGATTACTGTTTATATTTCATAGCTGTATATTTCTACTTTATTGTTTATGTTAATAAAAGAAAGTATTTACGCCCCTCCCCTATCACCACCACTACCACACAAACACACACATACGCTATCCCCCCCTCCCCCCCCAGAAAAAAACTTTACATTAATTTTTGAAAGGAGAATACGAAATTTTTTCAATTCAATTTCTTAGCGATTTAATGTCATTGAAAGAAAGATTTAGAATCACTTTAAAAAGTCACGCTTTTCAGTAAATTCTGAAACTGACGACAGTAGACTAAAAAAAGAAATTGAGAAAAATTAAGATTCGTGGAAGTATCGAAAAAAAATTAGTTATCTTTCACTTGTCGGAGATGCATACCAATATTATTGTTACGTAGCGTTCCACTGATAGTAAAATTATAAGCAACATCGTGAACAATGTTCATGAAAGAGACAATGAATATGAAAATGAAAACTTAATGCAAAACCAGGAAGAGAAATGATTATTGTCTTTGAGGTTACATGGGGAGGACGTCCAATCGAAAAAAAAATTGTTTTCTACTCACATTTGCATTCCTTGTTAAAATTTGAAAGTTTTTAAAAGTGTAATGAAAAAAATCGAAAATTACAGATTTCTACAACATATTTTTGCATGGTTTTACTGTCCCTTCAAATAATTTTTTTCTTGTTTTCAAATTGTTTAAATAAATAAAAAATAAAATACAAAATTAAGTTTTATTGTTAAACATTTCAATCTTAATTAAATAACCCCAAAAAAATTTTAATCGAAAATTTCACATTAAATAAAAAATTTTACGGTTTTCTCAATTCAACGAATTTTTCTATGTAACGAATTTTTTGACGGAACGATCAAGTTCGTTATATAGAGACTCGACTGTATTTTAAAATTGCTCATATATGAGTTTCTGACTTGCTATGCAAAATGTATAATTAAGTTGTGAGGGAGTGACCTTTGTCATAAAGGCACTTTAGTATTTCTTAGATCGTGACGTCAATAATTTAACATGTGTAAGCATGAAAGTGACATCTATCCTCTCTTTTACTTTAATTTTCTAGAGCGTGTGTGTCTCTTTCGGATTCTGCAGTTAGGCTCGCGGTTAGTAGTAATATGTAGATTTGAAGTATCTCAGTTTGCAGCATATAAAAGCTTGGAGTTTGAGTGTGTGTAGAGTGTCTCTGGCATTAGCCAGCCAGGTGTAAGAGTCTCTGGCAGTGTGCCTCTGGCGATAGCCAGCAGAGCGTGTCTAGTGATATTAGCCAACGAAGTATGTTTCTAGCGGCGAGTTCCCGCTGGTGTTTAGCAGATTGTGTCTAGCGGCGTTGATTGATTTAGAGAGAGTATTATCAAGTAGCATCGAGCTTCCACTGAATTGATAAGGTAGGTGGGGCTTGTTGAGCTCAAGCCATATGGTAGGCCTCCCCACCTAACTGAATCTAACTGAATCTGAATTGATAAGGAGTTTGAGAATTTGACTAGAGAAGATGGCCGGTGGTAAGAAACTTAATAGTAATTGTGTTGATTATCTCGACGTTAATAAAGAAATAAACACAGCCACGGGCTGTCTAATTAGATTTTATCTAGCAGCTTAGCCGAAAGATAGCTGAGAAGTAATCAGAGGTGCCCCGATTGATCTAGTTCCGGAGCTGTGAGTATGAGTTTAATCTTTTAGTAGTATTTTCAGTTGTGAAATTTACAGACTTGCTCCACTTTCCTTGAGCCCTTATAGTTTTTAATAAACTGTGTTTTTATCTTAATTCCTGAGTATGTCTGCATTTAACTCCCAGCACGAGCACCCAACCGTTACAAATGGCGCCTAACGAAATGTCGGACATTGTGAGATTGTGCCACGTGTTTATTTTACCGGTGAAGGTGACATTAATGAATTTTTAGTCAAACTAGATGATTATATCCTGTTTAATAATATACCTGAGAAAAACAGATACGTAGTGCTTAAGTGCTCATTGAAGGGCGAAGCACTTTTGTGGTTAGAGAATATAGGAAAATTTCTGATTAATGATGAAAATAAAAGATTTGAGCAGACTGTGATTGAGTTAAAGAAGGCATTTCCTCCCGTTAAAGATAAAAGTATTTTAAGAAAAGAATTCTACTGCAATAAGCAGAATATTTATAAATCAGCATCAAAGTTTTACCAACGTAAGCTTGAACTGAAAAATAAATTGGATTTAGACATCACATTTGAGGAATTGTTGGACATTGCTCTTCCTCTTTTTAATCCGAATATACAGGACTATATTGAGATTAGAGCACCTAAGAATTTTTCAGAAATTCACCAAACATTATCGAAGTATGAGACTCGGCATAGCTCGAATCAACGGGATTCGCGTAGCCCTCGTCAGAGACCGGTCACGGTTAGTAATTTGAGAAATGAGAGGGAACTTAATTTTTTGAGAGGGGGACAGCGATTTCCGGATAATAATTTGCGTAATAGAAATGATGATTTGGTCCTAATATATCAAATACTGCTAATGGCAATAGGAATTGTGGTGGTGCTAATAATTTTAGACGTGGTGATAGATATATGCATGGAAATAGGCAGAATAGTGGTTATGATCGGAGAGGAGGAGTACGGGACAAGAATGTTTCTTCGCAAGTAAGGAGGTTAACTTCGGATGAGAATTTTGAAGGTAGATCAAAGCAAAGGAGATGTGTTAAGAGGTCGGGTCAGTTAAACTGGTAGGTGACTGTATTTTGGAAGGTATGCAGTCACAGGTTAAGTCGGAAAAGCCTTCTGTGAGTTTGAATAAAGTTATTATTAATCCGGTTGAGTTACCTGAAGTGTTAATTGTGTTAGATGGTATTGTCGTTAAAAGTGTCTTCCATACAGGGGCAGATAAGTCGTTCATTTCTTTTGATTGTTATCGGAAATATTTTTCGTATAAGAAGTTGAAGAGGTCAAGTCTGGTGGTTCAGTCGGCACAGAGAGTAGCTTGTGATAATTGTGACAACTCCGACTACCTAAATTAGATAATCACAGCCAGAGCTGCCACAAAAAGAATTATCAACATTATACGTTGATTCTATAAAAAATCATATCATGAAAATTAGGTAAGACATAAAAATTCTTACCTCCAAAATTCCAATTTTTCGAGAAAGTCGGGGTATCGGGTGTCCAAATGCGCTAGGCCTTCTTCTGAAGCATAAATATTGAAGATTATTTTCACTCAAAAAACACTAGTCTATCTTCATTTTCATATTTTAATAAGGACGAACACGATTCACAAAAAGGCACACACAACATTAATATTTACAAATGGCCGTGACATCTTGGTTCTAAAACTTCTAACCGAACTACAAAACAGAAAAAAAGAGAATGAAATTAATAAACAAAAAATGTTCTTAGTCTAATAAAAAAGTTCGACGCATGCGCCGCACCTTTACGTAAGGGAGTAAAACAGAGTTTTAATGTCCATATTGCGCAATAGTTTTTTCCCTGACAGGTGGCTTGGATGAAAGGAATATGAAATAAGTTCCAAATCCCGACATCCTCCCTCCTTTCAGTTTCAGGGGTTCAGCTGGAACTCAAATTTTCCATTCAACTATCGGTTTGATGATGCGTCCATATCTTGAACGATGAACTAAAGAGTGGGAATCTCGGTTCATGACCGAACCACTGGAAGGATCATTGGATTGTTCGTCCGAAGAGCGTGAATTTTTCATGTCGTTGAAATGACTTCTCATGCTATCATTATTTTCTGATACCTCTAAAGGTATTATGCTACTTGTTGTTCTGATGAATTCGCCACTTTTCATCTTTACCTTGACAAGTCGTACTTGTCCATCCTTAGATGGGAAAATTTCAGTTATTTTGGCCAGAGGCCAATCGATTCTTTTGTTATTGTCACTAGTTACAATCACGACGTCGCCTATTGCAAAAGGTTTCTCTTTTTTGTTATTTTTATTTGGTTGACGCAATTGACCTAAATATTCTGATCGAAATCTTTTACGAAGGTCTTCTCTTAGTTTTTTTTGGTAGGCATGCCTTTTATTCAACGATTCAGCATCCAAAATATCTATATCAGGTGTTCCACTACCTTTTACTTCTTGCAGAAACATGGATGGAGTGAGGGGTACAAGATCGTTGTTGTCTTCGGAAATGTATGTAAGGGGGCGGCTGTTGATTATACTTTCGATGTCACACATTACGGTTTGCATCTCTTCATAATTTAGCGAACTTTTTCCTAAAACTTTTCTGACAAGGAAGGTCTCCATTGAGGGCATACTCAGAATTTTTTGAAAAAAATACGAATTAAACTACTCATGTAGGTAATAAAGGATCAGTGAAAATTAGCGGCGGAATTACATTATTAGATATGTAAAAAAATAAAATAGTTTGGAATAATTGGCGTGAAAAGCTGAAAGCGACGCGGGATTCGGCAAGCAGTGCATTTCCTCGCCAAAAGCAGACGATTTTAACGAATCTGAAAATTGATTTTAATTGACTTCACTGTTAAAAATCTGCAGCATTTACTCCAACGTCAATCCACTACTTTTATAGAATATCTCTCTTCTGACCAATGAGAATGCTGAATGAGAATTACTGCAACGTCACTCCACTACTTTTATAGAATATCTCTCTTCTGACCAATGAGAATGCTGAATGAGAATTACTGCAACGTCACTCCACCGCTTGTATATAATATCTCTATCCCAACCAATGAGAAAGCTCCATTTCACGGCCAAGTAACCGTTTTCTATACAAGCAAGGGAGTGCGTTGCGGCAAAATGCAACAGATTTTTATCTGTGTATTTTTCAATTTGGAACAACTTTAATCAATTTAAATTGTGTTTTAAATGATAAAATATATTAATTTCATTTTGTTATAAGTACATATAAACGTATATGACAAAATTACACTTAAAGTAAAGTAAAAATGCAAAACTAAAATTATTTAAACTAAACTTATTTAAATAAATTGAACATAGAAAGTTTTTTCTTTAAAAGGTATTCACTGATAAAAATCTGTTGCATTTTGCTGCAACGCATTCCCTTGCTTGTATAGAAAACGGTTACTTGGCCATGAAATGAAGCTTTCTCATTGGTTGGGATAGAGATATTATATACAAGCGGTGGAGTGCGTTGCAACAAAATGCAGCAGATTTTTAACAGTGTTCGAAGCGTAAAAGCGTATTTTTCAAAATTTCGTTTTTTCGCCAACCGGAGATAAATCGCCAAATAAACGAAATTTTCATTAATTTTTTACGGACACTGCAATGAAGTTCCGCCGAAATTTTTTTTATAAACATATATAACTATATGAGAAGAACATTCTGTAATTTTTTCAGATTTTTCTGAGTATGCCCGTATGGAGACCTTCCTTGTGAGTATTCTTTTTGTCATTCCTATTAGTCGCTCCCACCACCCTCCCCACCATGGAGCTGAAGGTGGAATGAATTTCCAAGTAATTTTTCTGGATATACTATGGTTTTGTACTGAATTCCAATCTATTTCTTTCAACAAATTTTCGGCCCATACGAAATTTGACCCATTGTCGGTGTAGATAATAGAAGGCCTACCTCTACGGGCAATAAATCTTCTCAAAGTTAATAGAAAGTTTTCGGTTGATAAAGAGGTGGCTAACTCAAAATGAACTGCTCTGAAAATTGCACACGTGTAAATTACTAGCCATATTTTCCTATTTTCTTTAAGAATAAGCGGGCCGGCATAATCCAGACCAACGATTTCAAAAATGGCAGCTTCTCGAACTCTATCTACAGGTAAGGGAGGAGTGGATATTTCTTGTGGCTTAAAATCGTATCTTCTGCATATTACACAGTTTCTAATAATTTTTCTTACAGTTTTTCGAAATTTTAAGATCCAAAAATCTTCCCTCAAATTAGACATTAAAGTTTGTACCCAGGCATGTCCTAGTTTTAGGTGTCTAGATCTAATTATTTTTTCAACTACGGGATGGTCATGGGGAAGTATGACAGGGTATCGAAAATTCATCGTATCTTCTCTCAATATTATATGTGATTTTAGCCTTAGAACTCCAGCGGAATCGGTGATAATCTGGAACGATTTTAATCGATTATCTAGGGGGCCACTAAACGATTGTTCTTGAACTAATTTCAATAATTTATTTTCAGCTTCATTCTTTTCTTTTACAGTTAAAATACTATATTCTCTATCTTCTTTAGCTTTCCTGCAGTTTTGGTAAAATCTGTATATCCAACTAACTATGTTAACTAATTTTTCATACGATGAAAATTTTGTAAAAATTTGTTCATTGGGAATATCTAAATTTTTGGCGCTAATTATTGTTTTTCTTCTTTCGGCATCTATAATTTCAAAATCTGAAAATATTTCTGCTTGTGGCCACTCGTTAATTGGTTTCTTTAGCCACTGTGGTCCCTCCCACCATTTGTCTCAGGCTAAAACGTCAGCGGTACAACCCCTTGAAGGCAGGTCCGCAGGATTTAAATGGCCGGGAATAAAATGCCATTTTGAAGAATCACTTAAAGACCGGATTTCCGATACACGGTTATAAACAAAAGGCGCCCAATTTTCATTTATTTTTATCCAATAAAGTGCATTGGCCGAATCAGTCCAATAAAAAATGTCAATATCATCTAATTTTAAATCCGTTTTGACATTATTTGCTAATCTAGCCCCAATATTGCAAGCCAACAATTCCAATCTCGGAATGGAAATTGTTTTCATAGGAGCAACTCGGCTTCTTGCTTGAACCAATTGACAGAAATTGTCATTCTCACCTTCAAACCGTATAAATATACACGTAGCATACGCTATTTTGCTAGCGTCACAAAAAACGTGCAAATGCAGTTTATCTGCATCCCGAGAAAAACACCTAGGTATTTCAATAGTCCCTAATTTTTCTAATTGTTTTTTCCATTTTTCAAATTTTCTCTTAATAGAAATAGGTAATTTCGTATCCCATGTCACCTAAGCTTTCCAACACTCTTGTAATAATATTTTAGGTTCTAATGTTACAGGACACGTGTATCCAATAGGGTCAAATATTTTGTGCACAGCCGATAAAATGTTTCTTTTAGTTACTTTGCGTTCGTCTTCGGAAATTTCCTTTAAATCAACTGCTAAGGTGTCCCTACTAAAATCCCATATTAGGCCCAAAACAGGGACTTTTTCCACAGTGAAAACTTCCCGAAAACTATGCTCCCACCCGCGAAACTCGAATTTTGCATCGCTAAGAAGGGTTTTTGACTCTTCGATAAATCTGTTCAGTTGTTCCTTACTATTAACACTCGTAACACAGTTGTCTACATAAAATGATTCTAACAATTTAAGCGCAGTGTTTTTAAATTGTTCCGGTGCGTTTTTTAAATGATATTCTAACGTGGCACCTAAAAGATAGGGGCTACAAGAAATGTCAAATACTACTCTTCTATGTTGAAGCGTTATCATTTTTTGAGGGTCCCCTTCTTCATACCACAGGAATTTCAAGAATAAGCGATCGTTTTCTGTAATGCTAATTTGCAAAAAAACCTTTTTTATGTCAGCAATTACCCCAATTTTTCCTAACCTAAATCTATTTAATAAAGAAGGAATCAGTTCTACGAGGTTAGGCCCCTTTTCAATACAGTCATTTATAGACGGCGAATCCTTTTCCTGAGCTGAAACATCGAAAATTGGCTGCACCTTTGTAGTGGAGTTTTCTTTAAACACCGCTCTATGAGGAAGGAAATGCTCACTACCTAATGTTTTTCTCTGATCAACTTTTTCTATTATTTTCTCGTCTAACCAGTCATCGAATACTTGATTATAATCGCTTAATTTTCCTACCCTTTTTAATGAATCGACGCATGTTTTTAATCTACGTCGAGCGATATTTTCGTAACTGGGTAAACGAGGGTGGCCCTGTATCCATGGAAGACTAACCTCATACCTACCATCGTCATCTACTCTAATGTTAATGAGAAAATGTTCTTTAGTGGCTAATTCTATTTCCTCTCTACTCTTTTTCTCCCCAGGATCGCGAATTCCTAAAGAGTCAAGATGCCATAACTCGGTAATTTTTGCCTCTTTGACATGCAGCGAAAAAATTAAATTATTCATATTCTTATTTTCATAACCTTCAGTTTTCCCAAGAATTGTTCAACGTAAACGAGTATCCATGCAAGCCAATCCTCCCTGTAATTGTTTTAAATGTCCGGTAAATAATTTCCCGGCGACATCTGCACCAATTAACACATGTATCTCATCAGGAGAAAATTCATATAATAAATCATTAACTTTAGTGACTCTATCAGTCAAAACTATTCCGTACCGCTTTATTTCCTTAATAAAGGGTCCTTCCGGTATAGGTGAAATTTCAGAGCAAATTTTTTGTTAATCTAATACCTCAAATTTACATCGGAAACTATTATCCATATTTCCTAAATTAATCAAATATCTATCGTGTAGTTCTTCACATTGCCGCCCCCCAAATAAGCAATGCACTATTCTCTCTTGACTTATGCTACTATATCCTAACATTTTAGCAGCAAATTTCGATATGTACGATCGCTGCGAACCCGTATCATATAAAATTCTAACATTTCGTACGATATCCCCAATATATATACGTACAACCAATGTTTGGAGCAAAACTCGTTTGCTAGAAGTTGTATTCGCAAGCATACAATCTTTATTAGCAGTTGAATCCTGTTTAGAATTTTCGCCTAAATTAATTTTACTCTTTTCTATGCACATGAACTGGTGGTGATTTTTCCCGCAATGAGAACAGTTAATTTTAGTTTTACAAACTTTTGCTAAGTGGTTGACATTGAAGCAACGAAAGCATGCTCCTTTTTTTAATAAAGCATCTTTTCTTTTCGCCAGTGTCATTTTCCATACCGCTCTACAATTTTGACTACGGTGTTTGTTTTCGCAAAAAACGCACTGTTCTTCCGACTTTTTATCATCCGCATTATACAGTTCGGCCGCCGTAGGAAGAGAAAAATGTTTATCTTTTCAATCGAATTTTGTTTCTCTGTTTACTGAAACATCTTTATCGAAAGAAAACCCACTCTTAGCTAATTTAACCTTTTGCTCCATCTCAACTTCAATCTGTAAAAATTGCATTAAAACATCTAATTTATTAATTCCCTGATTTTTATCTTTATCCTTAACAGTTAAAGTACCAAGATGTCTTTCCCATAACTTAAGGATATCTGAAGGCAATGCCGATTCGACCAATGGATATAAAATCGACGAGTAATTTTCGCTCGATACTCCTAACATTTTCAATGACCGAAGATAAGTTTCGATTTTATCGTATAATTTAACAAGACACAGTTTTTGCCCTTGTCCCAAGGAATTATTAATAACTAATCCTAAGACTTCGCGTATATATACTTCAATTAAAACAGCTGTCCTACCAAACCGTGCCTTCAACGATTGTATTGCTTCTGGATAGCTCTCGGCTGTGGAGGGAAAAGAATCCACTATTTCTCTGGCTCGCGATCCTTTCTGTGTAGCCATTATAAGATACTGAATTTTATCTTCATTTGCTATATTATTATCTTCATGAATTTTCTCAAATTGCCCCCAAAAAGTTAACACGTTTTTAATTTCACCGTTGAAAGGCTGGAGCTCTAATTTAGGTAACTTAAATTTTCTTCTTGTTGCCATGCTATCTAATGTTACGGAATTATCTGGATTAAGACCTTTTTCTAATTTTTGTATATAACGCGATAATTTGTTTTTCGTTTCGTAAAAAATCGTATTATATTTATCGATAGAATCATATTCAGTATCAAAAGCATCTTGCTTACAGGTTGGGTCTTCAGACAAATTATCAAGAATTTGTTTATCTAAATTTTCAAGTTCCTTTTGTTTTGCTTCTAGTCTAATTAGAATTAAAAACAGGCTATCTAAATCATCACAATTAGCCTGCATAAGGTCTTAAATTTCTTTAGTTAATTTCGTGAAATTTGAACGCACTGGCGTTCTTAACTTTCGTAATTTTTCCATAATTCTAAATCAAAATTTTTTCTAATTTTTTATTCACTAAACTACGGAGCACCCGATCCCAGCAGGGGATGCCACTTTTATGTGACAACTCCGACTACCAAAATTAGATAATCACAGCCAGAGCTGACACAAAAAGAATTATCAACATTATACGTTGATTCTATAAAAAATCATATCATGAAAATTAGGTAAGACATAAAAATTCTTACCTCCAAAATTCCAATTTTTCGAGAAAGTCGGGGTATCGGGTGTCCAAATGTGCTAGGCCTTCTTCTGAAGCATAAATATTGAAGATTATTTTCACTCATAAAACACTAGTCTATCTTCATTTTCATATTTTAATAAGGACGAACACGATTCACAAAAAGGCACACACAACATTAATATTTACAAATGGCCGTGACAATTTCAATGTTACATCTTGGTTCTAAAACTTCTAACCGAACTACAAAACAGAAAAAAAGAGAATGAAATTAATAAACAAAAAATGTTCTTAGTCTAATAAAAAAGTTCGACGCATGCGCCGCACCTTTACGTAAGGGAGTAAAACAGAGTTTTAATGTCCATATTGCGCAATAGTTTTTTCCCTGACAGGTGGCTTGGATGAAAGGAATATGAAATAAGTTCAAAATCCCGACAATAATAAAGGTTCAGTAGAGTTGGAAGTTGAAATTCGTTCGGTTAAGACGTGTTGGAAGTTTTGTGTGTTAGATGGATTAACAGTGCATTGTATAGTTGGTGTGGATTATATGAAGGATAGAGGAATTAGTCTGTATTTCTTTAAAAAGTCGTTGATCGTGAATAATGATGAGAATGTGAGTAAGAAAGAGCCTGTATCAGTGTCAGTTGATTTGGGAGAGTCGGGGTTAAGTGAGATCGAGAAGGAGGAATTTAATAAGTTTTTGAATGAGTTTGGAGAGGTTTTTTCTGATAAACCGGGTTTAACGCATGTTGCGTGGCACGAGATTGATACTGGTTTGAAAGCACCTGTTGCTAGTAAACCATATCGTTATGACAAAGTTAAACAAGGTATAATTGATTATCATATTCAGAAAATGCTAGCGGACGATATTATAATGCCAATTGAATCTCCTTTTGCATCTTCAGTAGTGTTATGTCGTAAGAAAAATGGGAAAAGTTTAGATGATCCAGAGGCATATAGATTTGCAGTAGATTATAGAAAGTTAAATGCAATAACGCAATACCCTCAGTATCCTATTCCAATAATTGATGTCATTTTGGCTAATATAACGTGGACGAATTATATGTCAACGTTAGATCTTACGTCAGGTTATTTTCAGATTGCAATGAAGCCTGAGGACATACCTAAAACTGCGTTTATTACTCGGGACGGTTGTTTCGCTTTTAAGAGAATCAGTTTTGGTTTATCGGGGGCACCGGCAACGTTCCAGAAGGCCATGAATAATATCCTTAAACCTTTGCTTGGTAAGGGTGTCCTGGTCTACCTGGACGATATAATTATAATGGCAGCTACTTTTGAAGAGCATTTGAGATTATTGAGGGAAGTGTTTACGTTGTTAAGAGATGCTGGGTTAACAGTTAAGTTGGAAAAATGTAAATTTTTGAGAAAAGATATAAAGTGTTTAGGAGTTAAAATTACGCGTGAAGGTATTAATATAGATAATGAGAAAATTGAGGCAATTACGTCAATGAATCCCCCCAAAAATAGTAAGGGAGTGGCGACATTTTTAGGGATGGTGGCTTGGTTCGCCAAGTTCATTCCACGTTTTTCGAAGTTATGTGAACCATTGTATAATTTAAAAAGGAAAAGGGTGAAGTTTGTATGGTCGTCAGCGGCTCAGAGGTCGTTTGAGTTATTAAAAGAGGCAGTAGTTTCCCCTCCTGTTTTGGCTCACCCCGATTATTCGCCTCAGTTTGAAGTGTATTGCGATGCGAGTGCAGTGGGTGTTGGAGCTATGTTAGCACTGAAAGGTCGACCTATAGCGTTTGCGTCGAGAATTTTAAATGCAGCTGAAAAGAATTATTCGATTACGGAAAGGGAGTGTCTTGCAGTAATTTGGGCTTTGAATAAATTTCGTTGTTTTTTCACTAATATACCGGTTAAAGTCATTACGAATCATTCAGCTTTGACAAAGTTAACTAATGGAAAGGGTTTGTCGTCTCGTATGGTCAGATGGTGTTTGAAGTTAGCAGAGTATAATGTTATTATAGAACATAGGGCTGGCAAGGAAAATGCGGTAGCGGACGCTTTGTCTCGGATGTCCGAGCGCAAATGTGCCTATGTTTGAGAAATGGTCCCAATCTTTTAAGCTTATCGGTGGTCTTCTTTTTTATTCTAAAAATGTAAACTCACGTGGTGAATTAAGAGTTTTTATTCCTGCTAGTCTTCGTAAGGCCATCTTGAAGGAGTTTCATGATAATCCATTAGCAGGTCACTTAGGAATCAGGAAAACTTATGCTCGAATTTGTGAATCCTGCTACTTACAGTGCGCGCTTATGTCTCCAGCTGTAGCACATGCCATTGTTATAATTATAAAAATGTAAGTCCAGCTGGCAAATTAATAAATATATTATTATAATTATTACATATTTCTTATAATAATATAATAATATTATTATAATTATTATAACTAATAAATGTAACCATCACCATAAACCGTCCTTGTAATGTGTTCGTGAAATACGAATCATTTACTGTCTATCAAAGGCAAATAGTTAGTAATGGAGGCCATCCGTGAAACGAATCATTTACTTAATTAAAAGGAATCTTGTTTTTACAATGTAGATATTACTTTTATTTCACATGATATCTATTTTTGTTTACTTTTGCTTCTTTTATTAGCAACAATTTGTATAAAAATGACGACATCTCTACAGACTTATTCAAAACTATTCGAAGTTTATGCACAAAATAAATACTTTCAAATAATGTCATTTTCTCGGTGAATCATAACACTCATAATGACATCAAAAATAAAAAGTTGAATTTTTTAAATTCATTTTTTTGAACTATGGGTAGTAATTCCCTTGCAATTCAAACAACAGGATGTATAATTAATTCACAAGCGAAACAAATTATGCTCAACGATAAGCAAATACTACAGAAATGATGGCATGCGAAGCAAAGTTTATTGCCACTATGTAGCAATTAGGCGGTCGTCAACATTTTTAACAAACAACCCCTCCAAGCGTCTAGCAAATGGGTAAAATTGTAATGCTATTTTCTCTAAATTTTGTTTTAAATGCTAATAAAATATGATTATTTCAATATTACATAAAAAAATCTTATTTAGGAATATTAATGTAATCCTTGAGAGTCTTAATCATTCTTCAATACTTTGTAAATTCATTAAATTTATAGAATTATAATATCTTAAACATTGCTTATATTGCAGTGAAACCTGGAGCTTAGTGTACGGAAAATTACGGGATAAACGCTTAGAGGGTTAACAAACTTAACAATATAACACTTAACAATAACAAACAACATTTTTTTAAACGTCAAATGAATTTTTTTGACTGACGACTTTTGCACTTTAAAATAAACTGATTCTTGGCGATTACACTTGTAAAAAAAAAAAAAAAAAAGTTTTTACTTTTGCGAATTTTTTTTAAATGTTATTTAATCACAATATTATGTTTAGTACCTATTCTAACAAAAAAAAACGTTTTTTAATCTTATTTAGAAATTCGCATCAATAGAAATATAATAATTTCTTCTTTCATCGACAAATAAGGGTAAATTGTTTGCCAGCATTACAAAAGTGTCATCAAAATATGCAAAAAAAAATTATTATGACAAAAATGAATTCCAATTTTAAAGTTCTGAGAGCAAACTTCTCGGATTAATGCGGATATTTGCTGATCTGCTGTAGATTTCATCGCGTTCTGCTTCATATTAATTGAAAAGATGTCATGAAATACCATATTGTTTTATGCAAACGCATAAAACACTTTTGAAACACTAACTGAACATAAAAATCAACACTTCTAACTAAAATCGTTTTCGATTGTGTTGTGAATGTGTTTCGAATGTGTTGTACGAAATTTTTATTTCTACAACGCATTCGCAACAAAGTGTTGTTAAAAATTACAAGAGGAGGAAATGTGTTTTCAAAACATATTTTAAAACATTTACTTTTATAATTAAGTAATTTTATAGGCACAATGTAGAAAATATTTTGAAAGTGTTTTACATGTGTTGTTTTATAGTGTTCTAAGTTGTGTAGTGTTTACAATGTGTTGTTAATTTGGGGACAAAGTGCTTTACAACACAACACTTTTTTAAGAAGCTATTTTCATCAACACTATTTCAATACAATTAACAACACTATTTTTAGAACATTTCTAGATAGCAATACTTTAAACTACATTAAAAACACGTTTCTAGAGATCAATACTTTTGCAACATATTAAGAACACAATCACAACACAAAAAACTCTTCACAACACATTGATGTGTTGTGAATTTGGGGACAAAACGTGTTACGAAATGTGTTTGTTTTTATGTTTGCAGTGAGTCATATTTTAATGTAACAGATTTATTCAATCAAACTGCATTTTTAACACAAGATTATTTACCAAGATAATATTAATTTTCATCATGCCCCACATGTACTTTCTTAGTATTTTTAAGATTACTTTACGTAATTTGTAACACTGGAATATGCTGAAATTAAAAAAAAAAAAACTTAAAAGATTAAGAGCATCTACTACGTACAGGCTGACTGATCTATTAATTTCTTGTTCAGTAAGCAATTTTTACAATTTCATTTGTAATGCTTTAAAGAGTTATTTTAAATTCAAACTCGTATATATTGCAGCTTCAAATAATAAATTTCTGATTATTCTTCATTTTTTTTACCGACAGAAAAAAAGTAATAAAAGAAGATCAATGTTTAAACAAAGATCTACGTTTAATTAAAAAATAATACTTCGGAGATTCGCAAGCAATATTTTTTTTTTACTCATGATCCTTTCAAAATCATTTGGACTTTTTTTATTGCAATGGGGAAACTGGGAGAGATAAGATATTCATTTCAAAGTCAGGTAATGGTGCACCATAAAAAGTATCTAAATTCTTTTCAAATGTCTTTGTAAGTGTCGATATTTTCTTCATGATGTATAAAATAATCTCTATTAGCACGGAAAAAATAGTAATATACCTAATCATTTCTTTAAATAACGAAAAGAATCTAAATAATAGTCTTTTTTCATATTCATCTCACTTGTTTTTTCATCTTTATAGCTTACAAGAAATGTTAACCGGCGTTGCTTGTATTTCTTGTACAAAGATAAAATACAGAAAAAAATAAGAAAAACATTCATTTCCATATAGTTTAATCTGAGATTTCGAGTTATTCTAAAGCGTTCCTCTGTGTGTTTTAAACAGAAGATGAAAGAGAAAAAAGAAAAAAATGAAGAATGAAAACCATTTCTTTAATTTCATTCATACCAAGTTACAAAACATACTGCCCAGCGTTAGAATGGGAAAAAGGGAGATATTCTTATAACGTTAAATTATGGAAGGTGGTAGAAAAAAAGAATAAAGTATGACCTTTGACAAGGACTTTTTCTAGGTTATAAAACTTATTTAAAGCAGGTATCACTCAAATCTGTCAAAAATTGAAGATTTGTAATAAGGATTATATAATTAAAGAATAGTTTATACCGGGTGTCCCAAAAATGACTGATGGATTTTAAAATTCAATAACTTGCAAACGGTGACAGCTATATGAAAAAATTTTGCAGGAGAGTTATGTATGATGTCAAGAGTTTTTTTACCGTAAATTTTTATTTTAGTTTGAATTTCAAACAGTAGATGACGCTGACGGCGATTGAAGGCCAGGTGATCAGTGCTGGGTGAAGCGTCGACCTGTCCTTCAATCGACGTCAGCGCCACCTATTGTTTGAAATTCGAACTAAAATAAAAAATTACGGTAAAATAACTCCTGACTTTATATATAGCCCTCCTGCAAAAATTTTTTAAATAGCTGTCAACGTTTGCAAGTTATTGAGTTTTAAAATCCATCAGTCATTTTTGAAACACCCGGTATATATACAATGGGTCCCACCGAAATAAAGCCACCGTGATTTTGTACTGTAACTGGACACGAAACAAATACATGAGAACGAAATAAATATATTTAAAAAGTCGATATAGAAATGCATTTTTACAAGGAGTAACCCACTTCCTGCCCTAATTGGTCAAGAAAAAAAAATAACTGTATAAAAAAGTGGGTGAAAAAAGTGACCCACCGAAATAAAGCCACTAATGTTAATAGGCAATGTATTCACGATGCTTACATGTGTCTGTGAATATACGGTTGTGAGGGAGTGACCTTTGCATAAAGGCACTCTAGTATTTCTGAGATCGTGACGTCAATAATTTAACATGTGTAAGCGTAAAAGCGACATCTATCCTCTCTTTTACTTTAACTTTCTAGAGTGTGTGTGTCTCTTTCGGATTCTGCAGTTAGCTCGCGGGTATTAGTAATATGTTAATGTGAAGTATCTCAGTTTGTAACATATAAAAGCTTGGATTTGAGTGAATGGATAGTGTCTCTGGCATTAGCCAGCGAGTGTCTCTGGCATTAGCCAGCGAGAGAGCATCTGTGGCGTTAGCCAGTGTGTGAGTATCTGTGGCGTTAGATAGCGAAGTGAGATATTGTTCAGCGAAGTGCTAGCCGATTGAAAGTAGCAGCGGGCCTCCAGTGAAGTGTAAAGGAGTTTCGATAGTTGACTTGAGAGTTGGCCGGGGTAAGAAACTTCATAGTAGTTTCATTTTGATTATTTGTGAATAAAGAATTACACACAGCCACGGGCTGTCTAATTAAGCTTTATCTAGTAGCTCAGCCAAGAGATTGTGAGAAGTGTTAGAAGGTGCCACGATTGAGCTAGGCCGGAGCCTGTGAGTATGCGTTTAGTTTTTTCATAGTATTCTCAGTTGTGTAAAATTAAGACTTGCTCCACTTCCCTTCAGCCCTCATCATTTTAATAAACTTTGTTGTTTTATCTTAACTACTGAGTATGTCTGCATTTAACCTCCACCACGACCAACCAATCGTTACAAATGACACTCAACGTGCATATAACGTTACAAATGGCGCCCAACGAAACATCGGACATTGTGAGATTGTGCCACGTGTGTATTTCACCGGTGAGGGTGATATTAGTGAATTTTTAGTTAAATTAGATGATTATATTTTGTTCAATAATATACCTGAGAAAAGTAGATACGTAGTGCTTAAATGCTCATTGAAGGGCGAAGCACTTTTGTGGTTGGAAAATATAGGAAAGTTTTTGATTACTGATGAAGCGAAAAGATTTGAACAAACTGTGATTGAGTTAAAGAAGGCATTTCCTCCCATTAAATATAAGAGTATTTTGAGAAAAGAGTTCTATTGTAATAAGCAGAATATTTATGAGTCGGCGTCAAAATTTTATCTACGTAAGCTTGAACTAAAAAATAAATTAGATTTAGATATCACATTTGAGGAATTGTTGGACATTGTTTTTCCTCTTTTTAATCCGAATATACAGGACTTTATTGAAGTTAGAGCACCGAAGAATTTTGCAGAAATGCATCAGATATTATCGAAGTATGAGACTCGGCATAGCTCGGATCAACGGGATTTGCGTAGCCCTCGTCAGAGACCTGTCGCGGATAGTAATTTGAGAAATGAGGGGGAACGTAATTTTGTGAGAGGGGGACAGCGATTTTCGGATAATGATTTGCGTAATAGAAATGATGGATTTGGTCGTAATATGTCGAATACTGGTAATAGGAATGGTGGTGGTGCTAATAATTTTAGAAGTGGTGAGAGAAATATGTATGGAAATAGACAGAATAGTGGTTATGATCAGAGAGGTGGATTACGGGACAGGAATGTTTCTTCTCAAGATTAACTTCGGATGAGAATTTTGAAGGTAGATCAGTGCAAAGGAGAGGTGTGAGGAGGTCGGGTCAGTTAAACTGGTAAGTGACTGTATTTCGGAAGGTATGCAGTCACAGATTAAATCGGAAAAGCCTTTTGTGAGTTTGAATAAAATTACTATTAATCCGGTTGAGTTACCTGAGGTGTTAATTGTGTTGGATGGTATTGTCGTTAAAAGTATCTTCGATACAGGGGCAGATAAGTCGTTCATTTCTTTTGATTGTTATCGGAAATATTTTTCGTATAAGAAGTTGAAGAGGTCAAGTCTGGTGGTTCAGTCGGCACAGGGAGTAGCTTGTGATAATAAAGGTTCAGTAGAATTGGAAGTTGAAATTCGTTCAGTTAAGACATGTTGGGAGTTTTGTGTGTTAGATGGATTAACAGTGCATTGTATAGTTGGTGTGGATTATATGAAGGATAGAGGAATTAGTTTGGATTTCTTTAAAAAGTCGTTAATAGTGAATAATGATGAGAATGTGAGTAAGAAAGAGCCTGTTTCAGTGTCAGTTAATTTGGAGGAGTCGGGGTTAAGTGAAATCGAGAAGGAGGAATTTAATAAGTTTTTGAATGAATTTGGAGAGGTTTTTTCTGATAAACCGGGTTTAACGCATGTTGCGTGGCATGAGATTGATCATTGGTTTAAAAGCACCTGTTGCTAGTAAACCATATCGTTATGATAAAGTTAAACAAGGTATAATTGATTATCATGTTCAAAAAATGCTATCGGACGATATTATAATGCCAATTGAGTCTCCTTTTGCATCGCCAGTAGTGTTATGTCGTAAAAATAATGGGAAAAGTTTAGATAATCCAGAGGCATATAGGTTTGCAGTAGATTGTAGAAAGTTAAATGCGATAACGCAATTCCCTCAGTATCCTATTCCAGTTATTGATGACATTTTGGCTAATATAACGAGTACAAATTATATGTCAACGTTGGATCTTACGTCGGGTTATTTTCAGATTGCAATGAAGCCGGAGGACATACCGAAGACTGCGTTCATTACTCGGGACGGTTGTTTTGCTTTTAAAAGAATGAGTTTTGGTTTATCGGGAGCGCCGGCAACGTTCCAGAAGGCCATGAATAATATCCTTAAACCTTTGATTGGTAAGGGTGTCCTGGTGTACCTGGACGACATAATTATAATGGCAGCTACTTTTGAAGAGCATTTGAGATTATTGAGGGAAGTGTTTACGTTGTTAAGAGATGCTGGGTTAACAGTTAAGTTGGAAAAATGTAAATTTTTGAGGAAAGATATAAAGTGTTTAGGAGTTAAAATTACGCGTGAAGGTATTAATATAGATAATGAGAAAATTGAGGCAATTACGTCAATGAATCCCCCCAAAAATAGTAAGGAAGTGGCGACATTTTTAGGGATGGTGGCTTGGTTCGCCAAGTTCATTCCACGTTTTTCGAAGTTATGTGAACCATTGTATAATTTAAAAAGGAAAAGGGTGAAGTTTGTATGGTCGTCAGCGGCTCAGAAGTCGTTTGAGTTATTAAAAGAGGCAGTAGTTTCCCCTCCAGTTTTGGCTCACCCCGATTATTCGCCTCAGTTTGAAGTGTATTGCGATGCGAGTGCAGTGGGTGTTGGAGCTATGTTAGCACTGAAAGGTCGACCTATAGCGTTTGCGTCGAGAATTTTAAATGCAGCGGAAAGGAATTATTCGATTACGGAAAGGGAGTGTCTTGCAGTAATTTGGGCTTTGAATAAATTTCGTTGTTTTTTCACTAATAAACCGGTTAAAGTCATTACGGATCATTCAGCTTTGACAAAGTTAACTAATGGAAAGGGTTTGTCGTCTCGTATGGTCAGATGGTGTTTGAAGTTAGCAGAGTATAATGTGGTTATAGAACATAGGACTGGCAAGGAGAATGCGGTAGCGGACGCTTTGTCACGAAACCCGCATGGTGGTTTAGAGGTCGCGGAGGAAGATAAGTGTTGTGCATTGTCGTCGTTGGTGTTAAGGTCACGAGAGCAGTTAATAAGGGAACAGAAACAAGAAGAGGAGTTTGGTAGTTTGTATCGTTATTTGGAAAATCCTGATGATGTCCCGAGCGCAGATGTGCCTATGTTTGAGAAAAGGTCCCAATCTTTTAAGCTTATCGATGGTCTTCTTTTTTATTCTAAAATTGTAAATTCACGTGGTGAATTAAGAGTTTTTATTCCGGCTAGTCTTCATAAGGCCATCTTGAAAGAATTTCATGATAATCCATTAGCAGGTCACTTAGGAATCAGGAAAACTTATGCTCGAATTTGTGAATCCTGCTACTTCCCTAAAATGCGGGAAGCAGTGCGCGCTTATGTCTCCAGCTGTAGCACATGCCAACGTTATAATTATAAAAATGTAAGTCCAGCTGGCAAATTAATTCCTATTAAAATAAATTTTCCTAATGAATGTGTAGGTGTAGATTTAATCGGTCCTTATCCATTGTCTAATCCTAAAAGATATAGATTTGTACTAGTTATAGTTGATTATTTTAGTAAATGGGTAGAGTTAGTCCCCCTCAGGAAGGCTTCTGCACCTGCAGTTGCCGATGCATTTTTCGATAATTATATTTCTAAATATGGTGCACCAATTAGGGTAGTGAGCGATCATGGCCCTTGTTTTATTTCTGATATATTTAAGGCCCTGTGTGAGAAGCTGGAGATCGATCATTCTTTTACTGTTCCGTACACTGTCAGAAAAATTCGTCAATATACACTAAGTTATCGTTATTTTTTCACAAATAATTACCGTATTCCCAGAAAACGTATTTGATCTGTGAATTCATTCCAAGCGTCGAAAAATGAGGAAGAGATTCTGTTTATTTCTAGCACGCATGCGTATTGGGTCTGTTAGTAATAAATTCGAATTTATTTTTAACATGAAAAGCAAAATATTCTATAGATTAAAATGTCTAATTTAGTTTAAAAAGACACATATGTTTTCATATTTATAAATAAATAACAATTACTTTCGTCATTCATTCAAAAATTCTCAAAATTTGTTATTCATATTCAAAGTTGGATAAGTTGAATAAAGTTGAATTTACTAAGTTATTTATATAATAAATATTCCCATTTAAAATGTACTTTAAGTGAACACATTTAAACGATATTTTAATTAAAAAAGAAAATGCAAAAAGAAAAAAAAAATGATATTATTAAAAAAAATCTTGTCGTAGAACATCCATGTTTTTCTTCTAGCAATCTACGCAAATATAATTAAAATTCACATTTTTATACTATATTAATATAAACGTATAAAAACCACAGCCACAGTTTCATTAAAGATGAAATCTTCCCGAAATTAACTTCAAAATTAAAAGCTCTTTAACGAAATAAACCAAATCACACTCATAAGAAATAAACGGTTCTTCTTCTAAGCACTTTTCTGCTGAGCAATCTTGGCGCTGAGGATGAGCATTGGCCTGGTAATGCTGGGGTCGTGAGTTCGACCCTCACCGCCGGCGTATTTATCTTTTCCAGACTTTTTTCAAAAGACGGATATTTTTCCTCTTTTGACGGAGAAAAAAATAAACAGATAGTCGTCAATATACAGACAATTTCTGGCAGCAGTGCTGCCAGTAATTTTTCTGTGAAAAGACGAAAGTTTTTTTGAGAGTGTATCGTCCTCAGTCTAATATGGCTGAACATGTAAATCGTAAATTAATTCAAATGATTTCTTCTTATGTTGGTTCTTATCATGCAAATTGGGAGCAGTTTCTTCAGCATTTTGCGTACGCGCTTCGTACAGCAGTTCACGAGTCCACGGGGAAAACGCCGGCTGAATTGCTTTTGGGTAGAAAAGTCATTACTCCATTCCAAAGGCTAGTTATGGTGTCGGATGCGGAAAGTCAGTTTATGTGCCAGGATATTGAGAGGTTGGTTAAGGAGGCTCAAGTTCAGATGGGAAAAGCGCAGGAGAAGCAATCATAGTATTATGCGTAGGAGGGAGTTAGAAGTGAAAGTTGGAGATTTTGTGTTAGTAGAAAAGCATTGGTTAAGTTCAAGTCGTCAAAAGAGAGTAGCTAAGTTTGGTCCGAAGTTTGTAGGTCCGTTTGATGTTTTGGAAGTTCGGAATAATAATTTGATTGTAAATGTCAATGGTGAAAGAATGATGGTTAATCTGGATCAGGTTAGAGTTTATAAGTTTAGAGAAAATGGTAGTGAAGGTTCTTATGTGTCGAGTGGTGTTTCGCAAAATTCCCGATCCAATGAGTGTCCCGAGTCCAGCACTTCTTCATCTTATTATTTTCATTAGTATGCAAAAAGAAAATTTGGTCAAACAGCTCCAAAAACTGTTATTGAAAGTAGAAAGCCTATCAATCCGAGAGCAAAGTATGATAATAAAAATAAGAGAGCAGTGTCAAATACATCAGACTCAGGGTACCATAAAAGGCAAAAGATTATAAACTGTCCCGTTCCTCCACTTATTAGACAGCAACCTCAAAAACACAAGTTAGCAAATAGTTCAACATCTTCAGTAATTAATCCTCGAAAAAAACTTCATATGGACACTTGCCAAACTGTTAAAAGAACTTTAAAATCTGATTTTTTGCCCAATAAGAGACAGCATAGATCCGGAAAGAAACGTGGTCTAGGATCTTCAGTAACTTTGGGTGCGTCTAGAAAGAGGAGACAACATTCAGAGTACCGGCATCAGCAGTTCGAATCTCGCCATGGAGTGACCCCGGCGAACCGTTCAGAGCAGAGTCGTCGAGTGGAATCTACAAGTATCCCACGGCATCCATTCAGGACCAGGCTGCAGGCACGACAGTCAACTGTGGCGTCACCGTACAGTTCTGATGACGAAAGATCCTTCGTGCAAGGTTTTTGGGACAAGAGGGGAAAGCCATCCTGTAGTATGAAGCCGGCTAGCAGCGAATCATCTCTATGATTGGTTGATCATGTTCTTTATTAAATTTCTATTAGAGAGCATATATGTGGTAGCAACGTGAAGGAATAAAAAGAGAGAGACTGTTTTGTATTTTTGGCCATTTTTGGAATTTTTTGACGGACTCACGATTAGTGGTTAATTGTGTTCAAAATTTGTTTGCAAAATTGTTAGTTTTATGTATGTTTGAAATTTTGGTCTGAACTGCTTTTAAAAATTCTGGATCTATTGTTAAATTGTTATGTTAATTGTTAAAATGTTATTATATTGTTATACTGTTCAGGTGTTATAAAATGTATGTTAAAGTGTGTTTAATTTTCAGAAAGTATAGATAGTAATTTGGGTTATTTTGTACACGCGCCGCGAGTCAAGCGGGCACGTGTTGTGCGGTCAAGAAATCCTTGACACGCGTTTCTATCTCTTATACTAACATTTAATGAATTAACTTTCTTCTTATCGTTCGTGGTTCATGTGTTGCGTTTGTACTTTAGTTGGGAATGGTTTCCGCAAGTTGCGAAGTTTTATGTTGCATTTCAATATGAAATTGTACTGTATTAAAATTGAATGTTAATGTGATTTTCTTGCAGGGAAGTATAGCTGTGTTAAATATTGATACTGCTATTTTTTTTTTTTTTTTTTATCCTCTTCAGTCCTGATGTCGCCTGGAGGCGACACTAAAAATTACCCTTTAAATTGATTTAATTTCTTTTAGAATTGGTAAAATTATATCCAGACTTTTTTAATAGATGTGCGCATGTTAGAAGCTTCGATATACAAACAAATGCATGTTTGGAGATGTTTTATAATAATTTTAAACTGGTTTTTTTAGTGCCACGTAAAATTTGTCTCAGGACTGAGGAGGTTAAACAGATGAAGAGTATTCGATGACGTCATTTTGTAAATTTAATATTTTAGATTGTTGCATAAGCACAGCTATGTGAAGCTGTACGTATATACCCCAAATATTGTTAAAGTGGAGCTAGTTCTGAAGAATTTTTAGGAGTTAGTTCATTGGCTAAAGGGTATGTAGGTATTACGTAGTAGCTGAGTTATTGTAGTATGAGGTAAATTTAATTTTAGATGAGTTCGGAATTTTGTTGAGGAAAATTTTTGCGCATTGGGTTTTTTGGACTTGGTGCAAATTCTAGTGTTAGGAAAGTTTTATGGAGAAATTTTTGGTAAAGATACAATTGTATTTCAGTATTGAGGAAAATTTAGAAAGCTTAGTGTTTTGATGAATTTTAGCACTTCCAGTGGAGTGGGTTGTTTTGAAAGAGGAAGTAATTAGTTTTGAAAGTTTTAAGAGTTTTGAAAGTTTTTCGGAGGCTATTTTTAAGATAGAAGGATGATTGGGTTGAATATGTGAATATTTGTTGCAAGCTGATGTTTTTGTTGTGATGGGTTAAAGTGTAATATTTTAAAAGTTATGTTTCGGTTCCAAATTTAACCCATCACTTTGTTTTTTTTTACGGTTTGAATTTTATAACAAGAAAAAGTCCTGGGCATGCATTTGGCCCAGCCCTTTTTCTCTGTAAAATACGAGGGGGAGGGGTGTGAGGGAGTGACCTTTGTCATAAAGGCACTCTAGTATTTCTGAGATCGTGACGTCAATAATTTAACATGTGTAAACGTGAAAATGACATCTATCCTCTCTTTTACTTTAATTTTCTAGAGCGTGTGTGTCTCTTTCGAATTCTGCAGTTAGGCTCGCGGTTTGTATGTAGATTTGAAGTATCTCAGTTTGCAACATATAAAAGCTTGGAGTTTGAGTGTGTGTAGAGTGTCTCTGGCATTAGCCAGCCAGGTGTAAGAGTCTCTGGCAGTGTGCCTCTGGCGATAGCCAGCAGAGCGTGTCTAGTGATATTAGCCAACGAAGTGTGTTTCTAGCGGCGAGTTCCCGCTGGTGTTTAGCAGATTGTGTCTAGCGGCGTTGATTGATTTAGAGAGAGTATTATCAAGTGGCATCGAGCCTCCAGTGAATTGATAAGGAGTTTGAGAATTTGACTAGAGAAGAAGGCCGGTGGTAAGAAATTTAATAGTAATTGTGTTGATTATCTCGACGTTAATAAAGAAATAAACACAGCCACGGGCTGTCTAATTAGATTTTATCTAGCAGCTTAGCCGAAAGATAGCTGAGAAGTAATTAGAGGTGCCCCGATTGAGCTAGTTCCGGAGCTGTGAGTATGATTTTAATCTTTTTGTAGTATTCTCAGTTGTGAAATTTACAGACTTGCTCCACTCCCCTTGAGCCCTTATAGTTTTTAATAATCTGTGTTTTTATCATTATTCCTGAGTATGTCTGCATTTAACTACCAGCACGAGCACCCAACCGTTACAAAGTGCTTTATATATATATTTCGAAACTTATATTTTAGAAACAAGTAAAATATTTTTATTTGCTAAAAAGGTGCAAGATTAAAATTTTGAAAACAGCAAGATAGTTTAATTTGACTGTTGAGACGTTTCAGCTCTTCCCGAGTGGTTTTCAAAACAAATAATTTGCTAAAACGGGAGGCATACTCTTTTAACCATCGGGCTTTGAAAGCCTACAACAACTTTTAATGATAAATGTAGGTAATGCAATGTGTTAATTCTTTCTATACACTGTATGAGCAAAGGTGACCGGCCACTTGCGATTTTCAACGTTTTGTCAAATATTTAGAAAAATAGATGACGAATTTCCTGAAACTGGAGATGTATAAACAAAATAGTACAGGTCATACATTACCGCAAAAGATTTTTCCTCGAACCACCATAGTGGACCGTCAACAAATTGAAAAAAAAATCTTTTGGATAACCCTGTCAAATCTAATGTACAGCAGCGTTCAAACTGTAGATTATGATTAAATGGCTTATTGTGATAAATTGCGTTCATTTTTATGAGGATAGCATGCAAACTTTAAGGTTTTCATAAAAAGAGTTTCAATTTTGCCAAGGGTTTCGTTTTCGTAATTTTTCAGAATTCTTAGCATTAAAAAAATGTTCTTTTCAGAAAATATGACAAACAACCTTATACGTAATACCCTGTAATTAGAATTAAAAAATTCTATGAGTAATGAGCAGGTTTATTACATAATTTTACATTGCACATGCGTGATAGCAATCAAGATATAATTCGCATAATGTGTTAGCTAAATGTATCGAGCAATTTTGTGAAAGCCTCGAAAACATAGCTCGAAAATTCTGAAAATGATCTTTGATAGCAAAATCTCAAAATCCGCTGATCCCAAAAGAAAGCAAAAATCTGAGGGGCTGCATCCAAATTTAGTAATACATGCAATATTATTTATGCTGTATCGACACTAATCAATGAGTATTTAGATACATTCGTTCATCTTTTGCTTTCTCTTGGGAACAATGGATTTCAAGCTTATTCATTAAGATTTGATGTATTCAAAAAGAATTAGGAAATTATTTAATGTGTTATTTTGTCACTAGAACATTATGATAATTAAACGTACATATACAGTCTGTAACATCTTATTGTTGTTTTAAACAAATTCCTAAAGCGTTGACTTTTGAGCAATAGTTTCAGCTTCAGAAACGTTTCAAATGTTATTATTTTTCAAATAAAAATGACGCAACTTACGCGATTATACTGTCTGCGGGTCCAATACAAACTGAAAACAAAAAAATTTTCTACGCTCTATATTAAGAAACAACAAAAAAATTTTCTACGCTCTATATTAAGAAACAATAAAAAATTCTGGGAATTTGCCGAGTTTTCGTACTTTGGATTTTATGAATTTTCGCAGTTTTGAAACATTTTTAAAAAAGGCATTTTTAGAGCCGATAAAAGTTGAAAAATAATATTTTAATAACTAACAAGCTTGGAACTTCAACAAAATTAAAATTGAATTAAAACTGTTTTTAGGGATTGTACTAAGATGCAATGCGACGTAACATTCTTGTATTGTTATACTGATTTGTTCGATAAAAAGTTTCAAAAAGTTTCTTATATTATTAGTTATTTATTTTTTTATTATTTTAATTTTAATATAATAGTATTTATTTATTATATGCAAATTTTATATATATTTGCTCAAGATGTATTTTCTGACTTATGTTATTTATTGAAATTTTAGTAGTATATTCTTCATATTTTTTTTAGATAAGAGCACGAATTTGGGAATTTGCCATTAGATTGGACATTGCATTACCCCATTTCATGTAACCTTATTACTATAAGTAAATAGTAAGTATCTAACTCAATTCACAAACTCTTTTAGGCAAAAGATACATATGTGTATTTGTCCCACATATTTCTGAGCACGTATTCTGAGTAAAAGTTACCTTTTATATAGAAGTAGGCAATTAGTACTTATCCACTGTTTCCAATAATATAAATAAAAACACCATCCAGATCCTGACTAATGTTACACTTTGATTACGGAGTTTTAATGTTTGGGATGTCTTCTGGAATTCTTAGATTAAAAATGCAAAGGTCTATCATAACATGGATTTGTAAAAGAAAAGAATTATCTATTTTTTCAAATATTTTATGATAATGAAAACACTATCCTATTGTATACTTTACTTTTGTGTATGGCAGTCCTTCTGAATTTTCTTATGTGTTCGAGGGCGTCCGAGATATAAACCAGTATCTTATACACTTCTTTCTCACTTAATAATTGCCGGTGTCAATTAATATCATCGTTTCATCTTAAAATATAATTTATTGCTTTTAGAAAATCAATATCACTAAAATATAGACATCATTTCTTTTTATACCAGGATACAAAATAATAATTTTGAAAAGTAAATTTAAAGACACTATCGTCTACTCTGTGTTGACTGCATCTAATTATCCCATATAAAATGAAACAAAGCGCTAATTTTTTCATAAACACGATTTTCTTCAAAGAGTCGAAATTTTATCATATTTAATTAAGATTCGAGAATCGATAAATAACTATAAAATCTTATTATGATACACTCAAATATTTATAATAGTGTAGTTTTGTTTCCGCTTTACAAGATTAAACTTTCCAGAAATTAGCTACTTCTCTGGTAGTTTCAGCTTTTCACATCTGTATTAATTTAAACGCTCTGCGTTTCACCTCGTGCTCCAAAATAATTAACGAGAAGTTTATCTAAGGGTGATAACAATGTCGAGTAACCGGAAATTAAATAACGTACTCTAATAACGGATCACGAATCTTAGCCAGAAAATTATAAATTAACTTCTTGAATCGCGAACACTAGCAAATCACAAATCATAATAATTTCCACAATTTATAATGTAAATAAATGTCTTATATGTCTTTCAATAGTATAAAAATATTTGGATTATTAATTAATACCAAGTTGAGTTATACTGAAAGATTTTTACTTTAAATTATTGAAATCATAGAAAAGGTTTTATTATATTTTATTTCATGAAATGATATTTAACATTTAGCAAGAATTATAGCTAAATTATTTATTAGACATTTTATACATAGTTTTAAATGTTTCTTTGAAATGTATTGTATAAGAAATAACTTTTCATTCAATAATTTGACGTATAACGTGCGCTTTTTAAACAAGATATCTCATTAAAATTTACAGGTTACCGTTACATAAGGATTATAACAGTAAAGATTAAAAATTTAGAAAATAAAAACACAATAACTGCTATTTCTATATTAATATGTAAATAAATAACTCACTAAAAATAAACTAAAACACTTTGTAAAATCACCATAAAATGAAAATTTTGAGTAGGACGCGTTTCGAGCTACAACAATAACAGCTCGTCATCAGCAAAACCAAAACGTGTCCGTAAGGGCACAGATTCGAGGTAAAGTGAAAGAAAGATGGAGGAGATTATAAAGAGTGCGACAGATGACGCTAGCTGAAAGAGGCTTTGATAACCTGTGAGCTAAAAAAACTACAGGAGTAATTTCCACGCAGGAGAAAAGGAGGTGGATGATGAGAGATCATTTCAAGAGTATTAGAATTTTTACAAATAAAATAAACTTCTTGAATATCTAACTGAGAAGCAGAGGCAGGATTAGAAATAATTCTGGCCATGGAAAAATTGAAATAATAACCGGAAGACCAACAGAGAAAAGCAATCGAAAACTTGGATAATTCCTGATTTTTAATATATCTCTGATGCTCGTCCAATCTTTTCTCCAATGCTCAGGTCTAACCAATATAATCCAAATTGCAAGAACAAGGAATAAAATAAATACCTCACCGGTTCTCTATAGGAATAGAATCTTTCAAAGACAAGAATTTAATTTTATTCATAGGTTTGAAGATAACTTTAAAATTGAAACGAGAAACGATTTTAGCAATTTTGAAACAGAGAGAAGAATAAAAAGGTAGAAAAATAAAGTTAATATTAGAAGAATTATTAGAATCAGTAAGAAAACGTTTAGGCTTATTAAATTTATACAGAGTTATGTCAATCAAAGAGGGATTATAACCACGAGCAAGGATAAGAGATTTGAGGTAACTAATTTCATTATTTAGAGCAGAAAAATCAGAAAAAATGCGAAGTGCTCTGTAAACAATAGTATAAAAAAGCCACTTTTGAAGAGAATTGTTTTCTTCGATTTCCAGAGTAAATTGGATGCAAGGATCAACAGGATTGACAAGAGAAAGGAGATTTTGGAGATCAAGCTCAAAATTCCTCAAAGCTCTCTTCCTTTCCTTGATGTCTTGGTTACTAAACACCCTGATCGGTTTTCTACCTCTATTTATAGAAAACCTTTCGCTGTATCCCTTCCTCCTCAAGCTTTTGCTAACCATCCTCCACAGCATAATGTGGCTTCCTTTTATACTTTTGTTTACATAGCACTTCGCATTTGTTCTGATACTTCTGCTCTACATAATGAAATTAGTTACCTCAAATCTCTTGCCCTTGCTCGTGGTTATAAACCCTCTTTGACTGACAAAGCTCTGTATAAATTTAATAAGCCTAAACGTTTTCTTACTGATCCTAATAATTATTCTAATATTAACTCTATAGTTCTACCTTTATATTCTTCTCTCTGTTTCAAATTCGCTGAAATCCTTTCTCGTTTCAATTTTAAAGTTACCTTCAAACCTATGAATAAAATTAAATTCTCGTCTTTGAAAGATCCTATTCCAACAGAGAACCGGTGGGGTATTTATTTTATTCCTTGTTCTTGCAATTTGTGTTATATTGGTCAGACCAGAAGAGCGTTGAAGAAAAGATTGGACGAGCATCAGAGATGTATTAAAAATCAGGAATTATCCAGGTCTTATCTCATAACAACATGTATGTGGTTTTCTATCTAATCCATTTATGAGACCCCAGTAGTTTGTATAGAACGTCGATTATGCGGTCTATGCAATTAACCGGACTGAGCAAGGATAATTCATCTTTTACGAGGCCATCTTGTCTTCTCCATAATTTTTGAAGTAAAACTTCTGTAGGCACGGTATGATTGAATTTCGTAGGCTGTCACAAATGTTAACCATTAAATAATCCTTTCCTAATCCCGAAATAATATAACTGCCCACAAATGCAAAAAGAGTAATGCACAAAGTTAATTATTTCTAGAGATTCTGAGAAGTTTTACTTCTAACACTCGAGAGTCCCACGATTACTTTTTTCCACGAAAATCCGTCATTTTCTTCGGATTCTTTGTGAGGGAGGGGGTCGAAAAATTACTTCTTTTGTCCCTTGCTCTCCTCTGAAAGAGGATCTCCCTTCCCACTCTTCTCTTCCGTTGGTTCGTCGAATTTTGTAGAAAATACTTTTTTTTTTTTTTTTAATCTGATCATGCCATTTGTATTATGCTAAAATGTGCACTACTACAGTTACTAGTCCTAAGCCTGGAAAAAGTGTGCAGCCAAGTTACCTAAAAAACTAATCCTAGTTGTCCAGTTATCCGGATTTTTCATTGACAGGATCGGCTTCGATTCTGACCAATCCGGATAATCAGCGCTCTATTGTATTCCCAAAATTGAAAATGAAACGTAAAGGACAACTTTTTGTAACTGTGTTCAAACATTCTATGAGAATCGCAGACAGTCCTTAAGAGCTTTCAAGAGAATGACTTCAGAAGTGTTATCGAGAAATAATAAGTGCGATGGAATCGATTTACATATTCGCAAGGGGACTATTTTTAAATAGAAGGCAGCCAAAATTAGGTACATTCAAGAGAAACTGAATTTTTAATCAAGTCCGGGAACATTCCGATAACATTTTTTACTGCTATATGTGTAAGAACAAAATAATATGCAGGATTGTGTGTAAAAATATTATGCATAACAAAATATTGGATAGAAATATGTATAATTATTGACATTTAATGACTATCAATACTTGTAAATTTGGCTTATGTCATAATAATTGATTTACCAATGTGCTATTCTGGAAAGTTGCAGTTCCTAGGTCTGTATCCCGTTTCTTCAAGTATTGCTTGTTTACTGTATATTGAATTAAATACAGAATTTCTCATTTTGATATAGGTGTATCTTTGAAAACGTATGACTAAAATTGATTTAAAAAATTAAAAAAATATCCGACAAGATACGAGAATTGTACTGGTATCACAATTTCCGTAATTTTGCAGGGGAATTATTGAAATTATACAGGTTGTGTGCAGCAATTGCATGAATGATTTTAGGATTTCGAAACAACTTTAACAGAGATATGACATGAAGTAAATATAATTTCATATGATCTTCTTTCTTGTAAATTAAAAGTATACTCTTTTATGGTCTTGAAACTAACCAACTGAAAACAAAAACATATAGCACATTTTTTTCTTTATGCAAATTTGTTTTGCGATTTTAAAAATATTCACGTGAAAATTTATATCCAAAATCAGTAAGTTATGTACTTTATACACAAAAGTCCATCGTTTTTGTTTATTATGCCGATACACATGTATTCGTGTGTAACTTGCGCGTTTAAAGCTGTGTATTTTAAAGCTATTTAATAGCTATTTAAACACTTAATCAGCTTAAAGTGTTATCATCAAAATGCACAAAACAATGGCTATTTTGAAATTGATAAACCGGGTACGTAATTGTCATTTTACATGCTACTTGTACGCACATACAATTATTTTTGTATATCTGTATACCTGTTTAAAAATGTAAATTTACTTTTTTTTAAGCATGATAGTCTAGTAATGAACCAATATGAGTTAAACTATTTTGACCTTTTTTATACATTATGTAACAAAGAATTGTATGTCGATTTCAAATAAAAATATTCGATGAAAGAATAAGAATAAGAAACTGCAATAAATAGCCATTGATATTTTTTTTTAATGTATTGACTTCATTTGATTTCTAGTTCATATTTCTTCATATTATTTATATTTATGAGAATTTGGGGTCATTTCAAAATTTAAAGAAATTAACATGTTTCTAAAAATTCCATTTTTGAATGTAAAATCATTTTTATTTTTCGCATGTTTGACACAATTTGAATGTTTAACTAATAATAGATGTCTATACATTTTCTCCAGTGATAGTACAGTCATTTTATTATATGAATAGATTAGATTGAGATTTACGACAAATACGAAATTTTTTTAATGAAATTTAATAATACGATTTTTTCCAGTTTCTTTTTTTTTTGGGGGGGGGGGAGGGGTTGAATTGACAAGTACCGATATACATATCTATGTCTAAATTTATAGCGAAAATGCTTTTAAACTATATATTATGTATTACAATTAGTATTTTTATGAACAACTAAAAAAATATATTTATTTCTTTACAGAGAGTATCAATATTTATAAACATTATCAATAATTTAAAAAAATTCGTATTTAAGACTTAAAACATTTTTTTTCTTAACCCCTTCACGACGAGAGCCTTTCACGAAATTTTTAATGTTTTGCCACCGGTTTTATAAAAACAGAAATTTGGGCCTCTTTAAATCGAGAAAATGCACCGATTAAATAATTCAAATTTTTCACTAACATTTTACTGGTGGGGATAAACAAGGATTCTTAAGCCTTTTTGCGGCACATATACGTGTCGCTCGTCCCCAAGGAGTTAATCATCTTGAAAAGCACTTTACATAAGTAATTGTCTCTTAAATGTCCAGTAAAAAATATGTATCCGTTCGTGTCTAGCGCCCTATAACGTACGTTACAAAAATAATGCACTCTATATATATATATACATATAAATAAAAAAAATAGGCTTGAGCACATTATTCCACAATGTTTTGTTAGAAAAACAATTTCAATCTACATGGACCTGTTGGTTTTGTATATTACTGGCAAGATTTTAGGGAAAAAAAACAGGGGTACTTTTATGAAAGAAACTTTGCAGGATATAGCTAAATGGTATGAGGAGTATTCACTGGGCACAGATGCCATATACACGCCACGTTGGCGCGATTTTTTTCCGATGCAATTTTATTGAAAACTCGTTTTCAAATACCAGTTACATATAAATATTTATATTATTTTCGAGTGTTTTAAAAAGGAAATAATAAATAAATATAAAAAGTTTAATTATTACTGAAAAACATAACAGTTTGCATCATTTCTAAAATGAAAATAAAAGTAAATAACCAATTTATTGATAAATAAACAATAGTCGTAATCCGACTATATCAGGCATAAAATCGCCATTTTGTGTTAATCGCACCAATATGATGCGTATATGACATTTGTTACCAATCACCATACGTGGCAAGTTTCAGCTGGCATAAAAAACATAAAAAATGGATATTATTTAGTTACAACTGTTATTTCAAAACTTTCTTATTCCGTATCATCGACGATTGTGAAAACTTTTCAGCAAGACAATACCTCAATATGTAGTGTTTTAGTACGTGTAATTGTTTGAATTAACAAAAAGATAATGTTTTCATTTGTCTAACTTATTTCCCAGATTGTAATTCTATGCATAACCTGTGGGAATTTTAAGTTTCAAAACTTAAGCACACACCGAACAATATAAAAACAAATACAAGCTCTGTCAATCAATGTTTAAAGTCTACGATGAAATTAACAAATCTACGTTCATAAATCTATTTAAAACATACCATCTGAATTTATGACATTATTTGGCATCACAGACATACTTGTAATTATTAGTATTTTTTGGTACCAAAAAAAAAAAAACTTTAATCCAGATTACTACACTGGGAAAGTATTTTTTTAATTTGCAAGAAACACATTCTCTGAATTTATTTCTATGCTATTAATTATTTATGCATTTTTTCTATTGTATTATTTCAAGTATAATTTCATTTCATCTAATTTCTCTCTCTTTTATAAAAATGAAATTGTTTGCATAAGTATAAAATTCTAAGGGGTATGTATACACAAATTACTTGTCCATGATACGTAGCATAGGGTAAGTCTTGCAATCGTTTTGAAAAAAAATAACGGATTTACACGTTTCAGACGCTGAAGATTCCAAAAAACATAATTTTTAAAAAAAGCTTGTTATTCGTCTGCCTGTGTGTCTGTCTGTCTTTCCATCTGTCTGTAATCGCTTTATCTCCAAAAATTATTAAGATAAAGACTTAAAATTTGTTGTGTATTTAGTATGTAATAAAGAAAAGATGCCTGTGGAATACCAGTAACCTCAATCATCCAGAACTCTGTGAAAGGTATGATGAAACGTATACAAAAATTTTCGACTTTTTTTAAGGTGGAGTTAAAAGACAATAAAAAACATAAATTTTCCATAAAAAGGAAATCGATCGGATAAGTAACGGTTTAGATGTTTATAATCCTATTTTCCACACTCTTCGATTTTTGATGATCCTGCATTTCATTCAAATTTCAATTCAATTTTAATTGGAAAGGAGGCGCTTCATCCGAGTCAGTAAACTGTTAGTTAATAGGTTTATCATTTTTGGAGTTATAAGGATGCTTCTTTTAGAACTTGATTATTACATCGATCAAAAAACTATCGCCAAACTATAAGATTAAATGATAATAATGACTTTTCGTAAATGTCACCATGCACTGGGCATTAAATACGTTACAAGTGTTTGTTAATCATAACTGATTTTTAATTCCACGTTTTATTTGTATTTTTATAATTTTTGCTACTTCTACGCTATCCCGCCGATTAATTTCGCCAAATTATACAAATCACCAAACTAATAGCCAAATTATACATGTTAACATAATTTTTATTTTAAATAACGAAAAAACAAATAATTAGTAGAATATTAATAAAAATATTAATAAAAAGTCGAAATAAAAATCACTTAATGACATTTTAAACACGTGAATCGCATTTAATGTCATTGAATGTGACATTCTCGATTATCCATTATTGGCATTTAATCTTATAGTTTGGCGATAATTTTTTGGCCGACGGGATAACCTAGAAGTACCTAATTTTTTTACTAATTTATTTGTGTTTTCGTTATTTAAAATAAAAATTATGCTAATTAATATAATTTACGAATAGTTTGGAAATTTATATAATTTTTCGAAATGGATCAATGGGATAATCAAGTAATATTCGCAGTTCCGTAATAGAGCATTATTATGTATTAAAAATACTTAAATACAGGGTGTGCGACAAATAACACCCCGATTTCAAAACTAAATTTCTCAAAAACAAAGAGCGATAGAATTATACGATAAACGTTTTATTTAGATTGTCCCAGTGGTGTGGTCAGTTGCGGCAGCTACTTCCCCACCGAGGGGTCCGGATTCAAATCCATGGTAAGACATGGATGGTGTGTTGCACGTTTGTAGTGTATTAAATATGTAATGAATATTAAAATATTCTGTATTGTCGTTGTCTCTGTGTAATGGATCATTCGAGGCGAAAGCCTTAGCTGCTATTGACCTCAAATCAAACCAAACGATTTCTTTATGAGGTAAGCTGTAAAAATCTCATACAGAAGTTCCGAACGGTGAATATTTTGAAAAGATTGTGTTCTTATTGTAAAGAATATTTGACTTGACATTTCTTTGGTTTTATATTGCTTGCAGAGAACGAGCTTTTCGGATTACAGCGCCATTTTTTAAAGATTTTTGGAGTTAAAATTTTGAAATTTCGGAGCTGCAAGAGTTCAGTTCGAAAAATTATTAAAATTAGGCACTGTACGCCAAAAAACTCGTTCTCGGCAAGAAATCTGGCAAGAAAAATTTCATGTTTCACATCGTTCGAAACTTCTGTATAGTACTATTACAGCTTGCTTAATAAACAAACCGTTTACCGATATTTCTATCGATCTTCGGTTTCAAGAAATTTAATTTTGAAATTGGGGTCTTATAATTTTATTTTGACATTGCAATGCATTTTATAAATAGTTTACACATGGTTTATTTTCATATTTTATAGTATGCATATCTATGATGGATAAATATTACTGGGCCCCTAACGACTAGATTTTAGTTGTTGTTGAAGGATACAATATGAATTTAAATAAATCATTGTGATGATTATTTTTATGTTGAGATATTTTGAATTTTTTTGTCTTCTTTTAGAATGTTTACGAATTTCGCAATGATTTTTTATTATAATAAAGTAAAATTTTAGTAATTAAAATTTGAACTATGAAGCATAAAATTTCTTTCTCTGAAACATTTTTGTCTCTTTCATACAAATTATATGTACATATATATATTTTTTAAGAAAATGTACTCAATGCCTGGTATAATTAATTGAAAAGATTAAAGTAGATTTCAAATATTCTGTTTATTTCATTTGGACATAAAAATTCTTAAATATCAGAGATGTTTAGAAATAAAATGTTTGAAGTTTCATTGCTTACAAAACATGCTTAAACACTTTTGTTTATATTCAATAAACTTCAAGAAATAAATTGTATTGCATTAATTAAATTTTGAAAATATTTAATGTGATACCTTTTTTAAGTAGTTTGTTCACAGCGAACTGAAATGAATAACGGTATCTTTATCTATATCGAAACTTTAATGAACTGCGTATTCATCTAGTCAAATTAATTTACATTCTAGTAAATAAAAATGAATGTAACGAGCTTTGAAGATAAATTAAATTACTGAATCTATGACCAGTATGCTACTAAATACAATTAATAATAACATCCCTTAGCAAAAAATGGCATAGGATTTTTTATGGAAACACATGGTTTTGTATGGAAAATCATAAAAAAATTATGTCATTATATGTAAACATATTGTATTCATATGGTAAACATTCATCGCTCTATGGTGTTGCAGAACAATGTCTATGGTAAAGTTATAGGATAATGATATATACCATACATTTTATGGTATCCAGAGAAATGTGTATGGTAAAGTTATAGGATAATGATATACACCATACATGATATGGTATTCCATAACCAGATGTATGGTAAAACTATAGGGAAATGAAATTTACCATATATTCAATGGTGTTCCATAGCGTGATGTATAGTAAAATAATACACAATTGTTTGCACCATAAATTGTATAGTATTTCAAAGCATGGTGTATGGTAAAATCTTAATGCCTTTTGAAAGTTTATAATATATTAGATTTTGTGTAACTATAATGTAAAATTACTCGGTTGTGGTCATGTCAAAACTTTCTACTATCTTTATGTATGTCTTATGCACTTCTAAAAAATAGAATCATAGCAACGCCACTGGTTAGATAGTTTAAACCAAAATCTATTTAGGAACAACTTATGTTAACTTATAACCAGTCTAATGAAAATCCCTTGATCTCAAATTAATATGACATAAAATAACATATTTTATTATATAATTCATATATATGAGTGTGTAAATGCGTTAAAAATAAAAAAAATCTTGAGAAAAATAAATTATTCAATAAAAATATATAATTGACATATTTCCTATAAAATTCTAACAGCGATTAAAGTAGTCAGGGACGCACATAAAAAATACTGCATTAAAAATTTATCTGATTTTTTATGCTTATAATGACATTTTTTTAAAATCATATTTAGAAAAAGAAATATTATGTTTTTTTTTTTTTTTTTTTTTTTTTTTTTTTTTTTTTTAGCATCTAGTTTTTAAGCATTGATTGTCATGGATAAGACTTCTTGTATGCGTTTTTCTTCATGATGGCTTTTCACAATTTCTCACATTTAAATTGTTATAACTCAAGAACCGTTAAACTTAAATGCTTTAAAATTAGAACATGCCTTTTTTTAATTGCTTTACTTTAATTTTGATTCAGCAAATTTGAAAAAAATATTTATTTTTGAAAGTATTATTTTTTTCAAACTTTTACTTTAAATAAATTTTTTATTAATATTTTTAAAAAGGCTGAATCAAAATTAAAATGTAGGTGTTTCTGTTTATTTAACTGCTAAAAAACTAAAATTCTACAATTATTACATTGAGTTACAATTATTTTTAATTTCCCTCCGCTTTTTTTAATAAATTTTAAATTTAAAAAAAATATAGAGAAATTTTATCATGTGATTTTGTTTTAAAATGGTATGTTTAATATCACAAAAAATTGCGAAATTTTAATTCAATAAAAGATTTTTTAATGTGTCCCGGACACCCTCAAAATAAACAAATTGTCAAAAATAGCCTATAATTATTTAAAGAAAATCTTTTTGAATTTATTTTAAAAAGGACCTACAAATATTTGAATCACCAAAAGAATTTTTGAAATATCTTTTAAAAATATTAACAACAAATTATTAATACATATATATTAATATAATACATTATACTATGCTAATTAATAAAGCTTATTAATAAACTTAATAGTAAAAAAAAAAAGCGGTTTATAATTAATTCACGTTATTTGATAATTTTAAAGACATTTTATATGGAACAACAAGGATTTTTATTTTATTTAAAAGTTAAAAATTATTAAAAAGATTAAAAATTATTTTACGATCTGTAAAAATATCAAAAAATCTACCGATATTTTTATCGACTTCAAATTATGATAATATATGAAATAATAGTGTTATTATTTTGTTCTTATGTATTTCATATATGTGAACAGAGTCTATGCGTTATAAATAAAAAATCATATGGGAGAAATAAAATGATTTAACAAAAATATATATTTGATGACATATTTCCTATAAAATTCTAACAGCGATTAAAGAAGTTTGTAATTACAAACTTCAAAAATTCAAAATTTCCGTGAAAATTATCTAAAAAATAATAATATATTTTTTTTACTTTAAAATTAAAAAATGCTCGTAAGTAAGGAATTAATATAAAAATATATTATATACTAAGTTATCAAATGATTTCTTATTCTTATTAAATATTATTTCTTATCGACTTTCTATTTTTTTAAATTAATCTTAATGAACAGAAAATAGTTTCTCCTTTAATTAATTGGATTTTATAACTAAATAATATTTGCTAAGATATTTACTCCATTCATTAAAATAATAAATTAACTTATAAATGCATGTCTATAAAACAATTTATATAAAAAAAACCTTTAAAACTGCCTTCTTTTGTCAACCATTAACTTAGAACCACAAATAATGATGATTTACCGAAACGCTTTATTCATATAACGTTGTATAAGCACAGCTCATCACCCCGCATGGCCGAATGGTTAGGACGCTCGTCTCCCATCCCTACCGTCTGTGGATCAAATCCCACTGCTTCCCAAGGTCGAAGTGCATTAGTAAGCTTAGTTCCCAGTATTCCTAAAAGATGGCGCCACCAAAGTTGATATCGTTATTATTTTTTAATATATAGTACCATAAAGAATTACCATACACTTAACGTTTATATGGTTTTTCATAAGAATTACCATACACTTAACGATTATATGGTTTTCCATAGAATCACTTTTACCATAGGCAAAAATCCATATGATTGCACTTATGGTGTTTTTTTTATGGTAATTCTATGCCTTTTTTTGCTAAGGGATTCTCTGAAAACTCATTATCAACATAATTTAATTATAAATAGTAGATCGTTTTGTTGTTAATATCTGATTATTTTTTTGTACGGTTACAACAAATTTTACCACTATGTTTTCTTAATTGTCTTCATTTTCTATATATAAGTAAATATTAAATTAAAACATATTTTCAATTAACGGTACTTATTATATAATGCTTTTCAGATTTTTTTAACTAAAAAAATTTTTGAAATAAAAATTGTTATTTTTTATTATATGTGTTGAAAACTAATTAATTCGTGATTATTTTAATGTATTTACCAGATATGTATTATTCTTTCATAAGAAATTTTTTAAAATTACTTAACATAGTTATAAAACTTTTTTTAATTTGAATTCAGTTGCGTTATTTAAAATAAAAAATACAAATTCATTTTTTATTGAATTTTTCTTTTAATCAAATTAATCTGATTGAGAATTCTATTATATGCTGACCTGATATTAATTTCAAAATGTTTTCTGAAAGAATTGTATTCGCCAGTGTGCTTCGGACTTCTCACTACGGTGAAAGTTAACAAATTAATCCAAATATACTGCGCTCGACACTCGACCTGAACAACTCACATAGAAGGAACAATTCTATTCATATTGAATATTTTTGCACAATTTTAAAGTTATATAAAAAAATCGTTCTAAATAAAAATTAAGTCATAATTAAAAATATTCGTAAAAAAATTGTAATTTCAAGAACAGTAAATGCACATATCTAAAACTAATCACGAGTAAGTAAACTTGTTTAATATTTTCCTTTCAACATTTCTTAATTGAAAAAATAAAATAATAAAGATAAATCATTAATCAAACATGGGTTGAGAAACACTTTCCATCTCTTCAAATACTTTAACTAGCTATACTTTGCTATTTAATAATGTAAACAGTGTACTCAAACAATCGTTTTATAAAACGCATAACTTATTTATGAACCACAACAATTACTGTTCATAGCAATAAAATCTTTTCGATAATTTTTTTTATAGAAAAATACTTGAACTACTTTCAATAGTTCTGTATATTATCTGCAGAACACGTTCTAAGTTGGAGTACAATTTTGACAAAAAACTTTTTTAAAATATCTGAAATCGCATTTTGAAAAATTATCATCCATAAGCGGTATTCTATCCATTTCTTTCCAATGTCCTGCATATGCTTTTTTTGTATTCTACAATCTTCAGAAGAGCTTAAATAGTGTGCTTCTTCACAATGAAAATTTATTTGAAGCAATCCCAATAAGACATATATAAGCATAAGTTTAAATAAGCATAAGTTTATTCGCGCGATGAATATGAGGCTATAAAGACAGCCATTGATCTTTTACAATATCACGTACAAGAATGGGTCATTTGCATTGATTTTAAAATCGTCTACTTCCTTCTTGACCTGTAACTTGCCTATGTCAAATATTCCTGTTTTTTCTGTACGTGGGACAATAGAACTCGTAAGAAGCATTGTTTCAATCGAATTGTTCTCCAACATCTGACTTCAAACCTGGTGATCCACATATTTTGCATCAGTCGTATGTCGTCAGAAAGAACATGAAATTTCTACATTTGCATATAAAACTTGGTAAAATAAAACAATTCGTGAAAGCTTTGTCAAATGAGGAAGACTGCTTCAAGTATCTCATTTCGAAATTTCCAAACTTGTCCTTTGAAAAGACAAAAGGCAGTTGTATTTGACAGTCCACATATTTTGCAGCTAATAAGAAGTAATATTTCATCAGAACAATGACAGAATTCCAAAAGAATACATATGTGGCATTCAAAAACATTTTCAAAGATTTTCTTGAAAATGAAAATACGCTAGTAGAAAATTACACTGAAATTATGCAGCACTTTTTAGAGAGCTTCAAATCGTTTAGTTGCAAAATGAGCTTCAAACTTCATTTTTTGCATAGTCACCTTGATGACTTCCCGGGAAATCTTGGTGCAGTCAGTGATGAACAGGGCGAGCGATTGATTCCACCGAGATTTGAAACTCGTGGAAGAATGGTATCAAGGTAGATGAAATGAACATGACGCTTACTATTGTTGGAGCATCGAGCAAGATGATTCACAAATTGAACACTCCAGGAAAAGACACAAGTGAAAATTTTTATCTTAATATGTACTTTTTTTTTCATTTTGTAACAGAATTTTATGACTTGTATAAACACAATGTATCTTATAGTAAGTACATAGAGGGATTCATAAATAATGAGCCTCATTTCAATTCACGCTATGTACATCGGCGGGCGCACCTGTTACTATAAACAATGGTGGGACAATGGCGTTGACTTATATATTGACATATAAAGGCTGAAAAAAGCGTCGCCCACAATCGAAGGGACATGAAGGATGCTTGGAAGATTCACCACGATAATGCGCCCAACCACACCTCCTTCATCGTGAGCGCTTACCTGGCTCGGCTGAACGGTCCAATTGTCCCACATCCTCCCTGTAATCCTGCCTCCTGACTTCTTGTTTCAGCGCTTAAAATCATCGCCGATAGGTAAATGCTTCAACTCGATCAACGACATCCAAGAAAATGGTCAAGGCAGACCTTGAAGCCATCCCAGAACAGGCCTACGTGGACGCTTTTGAGTCCTGGAAATGCCGCCTACAAAAGTGTATTAATGCAGGAGGTACCTATAACGAAGAATACTATGCAATTGTACCAATTAACCCAATAGATCTGTCCCTTTGAACAAAGGCTCTTATTTATGAATCCGACAATGCATATACAGTCGTTGTATAAATAATATATTTGGAAAAGAAATTCTGTATTTTCCCACATTATGTATAATTTTGGACTAACCTGTAACTTATAAAGTTAATTTGGTAGGAAAAACTGGGAACCTTTTCAGAATCAGATGTCAATAATTAGCCAAAAGCAACTGCTAGATCTAATTCAACAAAATGTGTGTTCTCCCGCGTTATTTTTTCTTTTACTGATACTGGGATTCAGACGTAAATATATTAAGTGGAATGCTTCAACTTATCAAAATTATTTTCTGTTAAAAGCAATATTTGAAGTTTATAAAAAGTTTCAGATGAATCTGAACTTTCTGATCTTCCCTTAAAATTAAGTTGCACAAATCTTCTTTTCATCAATGCAGCCTCAAGTACAGTAAATATATCATCTATTTGTAACAGAAACAGACAAAGACATTATCTGACTAATATTTCGAAAACGAATGTAATTCTTATATAACATTATGAAAGTAACTAACGTTTCATTTCTGATTTTAAAATGTAAGTATCATAAAGAAAGGAATTCTAAGACTGAAATTTTATACCGAGTAAGTCAAAAATGTTAAGAGTGTAAGAAAATTAGCATATATATTACAAAAAATGTTTCAATTTCCAATTTAGCTTAGCATTAAGTGATTTACGTCTACATGTTTTCATTTTAAGATTTATGAGATTTTTAAGAAATTGAAAATCAGAGTTCTTATTAAATTGAATCGCTTTTACAAACAAGCTGCAAATTGCACAGCAAGCGTAGAAAATGAGGTTGTTATAACTAAGTTTTAAAAATACTCAGATCTTGGTTTAATAGTGTACAGTACTTCGGACACAGAATAGTAGCCTAAATCTTTTGTGTGTCCCTGTAAATACTATTTGCTTTCTACTATATAGGAAGTAGCTTGTAGTAAACCTCAATCACGTCAATTTCATAAAATATGAAATAGTATAACATAATTTAAACACCCCCCCCCAAACAATTTCTCTCCTACACCATTATATATTGGGATTTTTTTGTGTGGACCTGTAAATTAATAACAAATATGCATTTTATCACAGGTTGTACAAATTTTTAATATATACTTAATTGATTCATATCAATTTTATTAAGGTCGGAAAAGCGTGGCATCATTAAAATTCACTAAGAACTATTTTTTCTCATTGTTCATAATGTAATGAAATACTTTTGATTGTCCCTGTAATTCAACTATACATCTGCTTTCGTAAAATTTGAAATAACTTTTCAAACTTATTCAACAATTATATATTTTAAACTTCAAGCTATTCTGTTGGATAGTTTTTGCTCTGTTATATGCGGACAGACAAACTGAATGATGACTATAGTTGCTAAGATTTACATATTTAGGAACGCATCTAAAAAGCCAAAATAGTTGTTTAGTCTTGGAAATCCTTACTGATGATAGAGGTGGTCAAAATGTTTTGAACCCCAGGATTAATTTATTAGAGGAATTTCCACGCCTGATATTAGAGCATTTATTTCTGGAAATCAACTGAAATGACTAAACTACAACCTGATAGTTTGACGCGAAATAAAAATAAAAAGTTTATTAATTATTTTACACACACACACAAAAGAAAATAATATGCTTTTATGTACCTTAGTGGCAAACATCATTACTTTGGTACCATTAATTTTGAAATCTGTTCAGTAGTTCCAGAGATCGCCTCCAACAAAGAAACAAAATTTACCTTTTTATATTATAGCCAAAGACTAAAAGTAAACATTTAATTACTCCCAGAATTTAATAAGGTATTTTTAACATTTGTGTAATAGGAGCAATTTAAAAAAAGTGATAATAGACCAAATTGATAAATATAACTGACATATTCCAAAACAGACTATTGACATTTAGTTAAGGGGCGTGATAAAATGTTTATAATGAATTTAACTGAGGTTAGATTAAAATAGTTTAGTTTAATAAGGTTTTGTCGAATTTTAACTTAATAGACCGGAATACGGTAGCACATTTAAGCATTTCATGGAGCTCACGAGTGAAATTTCAAAAGTATTTAAAATTAAATTTGCATACTAAAATGCAATCGGTCTGCTAACAAGGAAGGTCTCCATTGGGGGCATACTTAGAATTTTTTGAAAAAAATACGAATTAAACTACTCATGTAGGTAATAAAGGATCAGTGAAAATTAGCAGCGGAATTACATCATTAGATATGTAAAAAAATAAAATAGTTTGGAATAATTGGCGTGAAAAGCTGAAAGCGACGCGGGATTTGGCGAGCAGTGCATTTCCTCGCCAAAAGCAGGAATCTGAAAATAGATTTTAATTGACTTCACTGTTAAAAATCTGCAGCATTTACTGCAACGTCACTCCACTACTTTTATAGAATATCTCTCTTCTGACCAATGAGAATGCTCCATAGCACGGTGAATTGACCGTTTTCTATAAAAGCGGTGGAGTGACGCTGCAGAAAATGGTACAGATTTTTAGCGGTGTTGTAGCTTGTGCAACACTGTTAAAAATCTGCTGCATTTTGCTGCAACGCACTCCACCGCTTGTGTATAATATCTCTATTCCAACCAATGAGAAAGCTCCATTTCACGGACAAGTAACCGTTTTCTATACAATATAGGGAGTGAGTGCGTTGCAACAAAATGCAGCAGATTTTTAACTGTGTATTTTTCAATTTGGAACAATTTTAATCAATTTAAATTGTGTTTTAAATGATAAAATATATTAATTTCATTTTGTTATAAGTACATATAAACGTATATGACAAAATTACACTTAAAGTAAAGTAAAAATGCAAAACTAAAATTACTTAAACTAAACGTATTTAAATAAATTGAACATAGAAAGTTTTTTGTTTAAAAAGTATTCGAAGCGTAAAAGCGTATTTTTCAAAATTTCGTTTTTTCGCCAACCGGAGATAAATCGCCAAATAAACGAAATTTTTATTATTTTTTTACGCACGTTATAAGGAAGTTCCGCCGAAATTTTTTTTATAAACATATATAACTATATGAGAAGAACATTCTGTATTTTTTCAGATTTTTTTGAGTATCCCGTATGGAGACCTTCCTTGTAAGTCATATCTTGGTTTTAAACACCGGAAAATTCTATATTAGCGATTCACTTGCACGTTTATCTTTGTGTTTTCCTGGTTTCAGTCCTCCATCTTTTCATAATTTTGAGCGCAAAAATACACAATTGCAATCCTACGAATAAACCGCTAAAATTGGGTTTTCATGTGTTTTCCATTAAGATATTATTTGGCAAGCCGATTGTGTTTAAATATGCGAATCGAGTTTTAACTTACACCAGAATTGCAGCTGTGAACTCGATGAGGTGATTGTCTGTCTGTCGCCTTCCAGTCTATAAGAACAAAACTTTAAAAAAATGGAACTACAGGTCAGTGTACTTAAATTCAAAAGCATAATTCTACAGTTTCCTTAAAAAAATAAAAAGCTAAGAGGAAGGGGGTGGGAGATGAAATTAATAAAAAAATATGCCATATTCCTGATTTTGACGACTGTTTTTTCACCTTCAAATATTTATTTTTTTTTCCATTTATATGTAATTTTTTTTTCCTTTACTGTTAAAACTGGTCTGTAATCGATTTTTTCTAATAGATAAATTATTATAATCTATCTAAATCAAATCCTATTAATATTTTTCTAGATTTCATTTTTTTTTTTTTTTTTTTTTTTTTTTTTTTTTTTTTTTTAGTTTGCATGGTGACAATCTCATCAAAAGTCGCATTATTTCCATTTTAGATTTATTATTACAGATTTCCCACATTCTCTCTTTTACTGTTCGTATCGAACAAATGATTATACTTATGTTATTTATATGAATATATTCTTTCAATAATATATTTTATTTTTGTTTAGCTAACTATTATTTGCAGCACCTGCGGAAGACAGATGAATAATTATTTACAAAACTATTCTTGATGAATATATTATTGTTTTTAGAAGTAATATTTTGTTTATAAACTTTTAACATTTACAATAAGGCTAAAGATTTTTTTTTTAAAGTAAAATTTGAATATGCGACCATAAATTGAAATCCTTGTTTTTCCAGTTTTATTATTATTTCAGATTAAAAGAATATATAATTAGATTTTTTTTAATGAAGCACACTTTGTTCCAAACGAAAACAAAGTATTGCAACTTTCCTAAGAAATGAACATAAAATCTATAAAAATAAGCAAAAAATTTAGTAATGATTCATTTTAGATTTGATTGCATATCTTTTACTCATATTCTGGCAATTATCTTCTATTTGATGTCTAATATTACTTTTAAACTAGAACAGAAAACTGTTCATAATTGTAAAACAAGGAATGAATGATAAATGTTATAATGTAATAAATAATAAAAAAATATTCCGTTGTAAAATATTATTGATATGGATAATATTAACGTATGGAAATATATGTTATATTTTTAAAAGTGATAGGTTTCTGTCGCTAACGAGCAAGTAACTAAATAAAATTATTATTATCTGAGGCTGTTTTATTTATTTATTGTAACGATATCAATTTCTCCGTACATAGGTTTAAAGCAATATTTTTTCTTATCTTGAAGTTAATCAGCGCTATTATATATAGGTCTCATTGTATGAAAATCTGCATTGCAGCAATTAATTCAAGCTTCCCTTTCGATTCAAGTAGCAGGCCACAGAAAAACAAGTTAAGTCAAAGAAAGAAATTTCGGGGAGACTAACGGGAGAGTTCTGGCTAAAACGTCGAGAAGCAAAGGTTATAACATGTTTGGTTGCATTTCGGGTCTCAAGTGTAGTGGATTCCAGGAAAGAACTAGAATGATGTGCTGTGAAATACTCTCCGAATGCAGCCGTACGTGAAAACTTCAAAAACTTAGCCTGTCTAAAAGAGGAGAAATAACCAGCAATGTGTGGGTGTAAAGGATTTCACTCGTAGCTCCGGAAAAGATATTGGCAGTAGGATGAAAACCAATGCAAAGATAATTTTAACTAGCGAAAAATTCATATACCTGCCTATCAATTTATTTATTTATTTATTCACACTTCAAGTGCTGATATCTCGAAAACGATTGTATTCGGACGAATTGCACTTTTTAAAGCACATGGCAAGATTTTTCTTTTTGTACCACACTCTTCCAAATCCACATTTTGCCCCTGGGAACGTTCCCTAATGAGTGAAATACTGTATAGTAAGAAGGAAATGGTTTAATATGTTGACCCAGTACGTAGAGAGTATTTAATAAATAGCTTAATATCGGGCCGGATCTTTTATATACAAGTCCTTAAATGTAAAAAACAGTTTATCTCAATGTGAATAAATTGTAAATAGATTATTCTTTAATATTAATTTGAAAAGTTTAATATTTTTTTATATATAATCCTTCTCACATCATGTCTGATATCACATACTAATATCGGTGGGGCAGCCTATTAAATAAAATAATATTTATCAATGTCTGTGTCAGTGTTGATCGTAAACCTGAGAAATATCATCATCATGTGGACTAAGGGAGAGTACAACAATGGATATTATGGAATTCCATTTCAGAGTATCGCTCAAATATCAAAATAAATAATTTTAAACATCTATGTATATTTAATTCTGGTAATATTTTCAAAATACCTATATAAATTCTTCTCGACGTTCATGTATATTTAAATTTGAAAGCAGATTTAGAATTATGCATTTTTTGAATCTATATTCATGATGTTTTTATATTAGTTTAGTTTTATATAGAAAATTTAACTCCGTGGAATAACTGTGCGACGGCAATATGTTAAACTGAGATGAAAAATTTTAAACATAAGCAACTTGTATCTTTCTTTTTAAGTAAACTATAGTCAATTATATCCTTCTTTTTAAATAAACTATAGTCTTCCCGGAATACCACAATAACGGCAATAATAAATAGAGATGAAAATCGCGGCTTAAATTAAGATTAAAATCGCAAAACCCAGGCAAATCACATCACTCTTTTTATTTACATAAAATATAGTCTAACCGGAATACCGTACTAATAGCATTATCTTAAATTGACATGATAATCACTAAACATAGGCAAATCATATCTCTCGTTTTAAATAAACTATAGTCTTTGCGGAATACCATTAATAATAGGGATATAATCCGAAATACCATAATTATTGTGTATCGCTTTTTTACTTTGAAATAAAATGTTAAGTGTCGCCCATTTTGAAAATACTCGGCGAATGAAGCTGGCTAACGAACTCTGTCGAAACCTTGGTATTTTATTTGAACATGCTTTGTCAGATCCATATCAGTTGATAAATTAGCATGATCAAAAATATCAGCCATACCAAAAATTAAAACTACTGTATTTCATTCATTTTCTAAGAAAGAAAAAAAAAATTGGTTCCTTGTACTGTGGTCAAACATTTAAGAAAAAAGTCCTTTTTTTCAATTTCTATTTATTTTATACCACTTTAGAAATGTTCAAAATTTAATTTTTTTAAACTGCTGTCATTTTGAAACAAGATGGAGAATGGAACAACATGGTCAAGATTATGTGCTATGTATTATGTATCTGCCTAATCACATCTTAATCTGTTATAAATACGCATGACTGTAGAGTGACCAGTGTTAGATTGTTTCAGAATGTCAGCCACACTAGAAATTCGACGTGGTATATCTCAGCAATTTTGTAAAATAAAAACAAAATAAAAAATGTTTCGGAATCCTTGTATGAAGTTCAAACATTTAGAAAAGTATTTTACAATCTCCTAATTTTTTAAATCTCATTTTTAAATTTTAATTTTCTTAAAAAAATTAAAATTTCTATCCTCTATTTTTTACAGTCACGCCACAAACTCGTAGGCTAAGCGACGTCAGCACAGACATTTAACTTATCGAGTTCACGGACGAAAATCTAGGATTAGGGACCTTCCATAAATGGTGTCACGCATGAAGGGGGGGGGGGAGGGGGTTCGTGAAATTCTGACAGTTTGTGACAAGGAGGTGGGAGGGGGTAAGAAGAAATGTGATATCACACATTTTGGTTAAAATAAAAGCAGTAAAAATCAGCAGATTGATTTTTGAAGTTACTTTGAAATTAAAATATTTTGTGTTGCTGAAATAAAAATAAAATTTAAAATCAAGTAATGTTAAATTCCATTTCAAATTCCAAAATACTATTACTTTCAATTGCTCTTTCATATTAAATTTTATTATTATTGTATATCAGTTATTTTTTTGCTGTAAACCTCAATCTTATTTCATACAAAATAAGTTCACGAATCATTTTTACTGTTATGCTCACAAATGCGATTAAAACACATAGTTACAGTTTAAAAATAAAATTGAAAGTGGGGTTTAGTGGAGAGTGACACTTTGTGACAAAGGGGGGGGGGGAGAGGTGTCAAAAATATTGAAAAAAGTGTTACAATATTTATGGATGACCCCTTAGTTAAATCTCGATTTGCACTTAAAAGCGCAATCGATCTTCCAAGTCATATCTTGGCGAAAAACGCTTAAAAAACCCTATTTTAACAGTTGACTCGTAGGTTTATCATTGTGCTTTCCAGCACCCAAATAATATGCGAATCAAGATTTAAATAATCATAGATTTTCACCCGTGAACTCGATAAATTAAATGTCTGTACTCCCCCACACGTTCTGTTGCCATTTAACGTGCACACAAGCCACGAAGCGAGGTTTTTCTTTGGTGAGTTAAAGTATCTGGTCATGTACCACCCGTTTGCGTAGTATTATACTTTTCTATACACAGTGCTTTGAAACCCGATGAATGACTTACGTTAATCGGTGTTTTAAACGATAGAGTCAGAGAGAATCATACCGATTGCAACTCTCAGTGTAAGTAGTCTACCGCTTCGGTTCTTCAATGGTATTTATTCCTAAAAAAGTTGTAACTATATATGGGTGATTCTACGATAAGAGGTAATTTGTACGACAATCCGTTTAAAACTGATTTTTTATTCTATATGTCGCTATTTTTTGCAATGAATCGCATCATCTTAATATACTTTATTAAATAACATCACGATTGAATGCCTAATTAAAACACATTTTTCTGAAATTTCTTACAAAGTCTAAAAAATTCTGTCCCCTGGCATGTCCCCTTGCCGGTTTCAATTTAACTTTCAAACAATACATATATTTTTTTCGTCAGATGCTTAGCTAAAATATGTTTAATTGGAATTTAAGTAATTATACTTACGTATTATAAAATAAAAAATAAAATAATTTTGTTAATTTCAAATAATTTTTAAAATTAACTTTTGTCCCGCTTTTTTGTGTATCTACCCTGTCAAATTTCGTTCCGCTGAAACAAATAAATATTCAAGGATAGCTATATCGGAAGTAGCGCTTAAGGACATCTATTGACTTGAAGTTAGCAATACTAAACGCGCAAGCCATTTAAGCGTCGCCATTTTAGTTGTTGCGACGCGACCGTGCGCTGTGATTGTGTATCTTCCCTGGTAAATCATAAAACTTACAATATTCATTTAATTCAATTGCATTTACTGCCCTAATTAAACAATACGGTAATAATTAAAGTGAAATACACAATTAACCCAAAAACTAATTCAGTCAGTTAAAAAATTTAAATTTACATGAAAATGTCTCTCCCCTGCCGTATTTCCCCTGGCAAGATAACTGCCAGGGGAGCGAGTCACTGACCAGAAAAAGTTATAAAATGTATAAAGTGACTTGTTCTTATACGAAAAGGTAAATAAACGGGACAAAATGCATAATTTAAAGGTTTTTGATCAAACTCAAACTTTTCTTTTTGGCCGAATTCTCTATGTTTTTGAACCTCTTATCGTAGAATCACCCATATATGAATTTTAACACTTTACATATAAAAACATAAATAACATAAACACAAATATACTATATGTTATTATTCCTGTATTACGCAATAAAACGGTTTTATTGAAATTTTAAGCTTTTTATATTAAAAAAGCCTTTCCTGGACAAACGATACTTAATTTTCAAAGTTCAAATAATATTTCATGTCAATACGAATCATTAAAGTCAATAGAAATATCATTCGTTCAATAATGTGTTTTGCAACTAAGGATAAAATTTTAAGGAAATTATTAAAGTAAATACAAAATCCATACTGCTAATAAACGCTTCAATATAATATTTAATGTGTACAAGTATGTAGTAAAACATATTCCCAGCATTTTCATTAAGGGATGGTTATTTTCCCTCGTCAGAGACAGAGGGCAAGCGCATCGTTCAGATTTTAATGAGTGTGTTTAGGAAATATGTCATGTTAGTTTAGGAAGTTAATTTACTTGTAATATGTTTAAATGAATAATTATAATAATTATGCACAAGGGACACACAACTCTAACAATCATAGTTTAATGTGCTTATAATGGTGATGAATTACTCAAGTATTAATATCATATAATTAAAATAAAATTTTCAATTTAGACAGCTTAACTGAATTAGCGGTGTAATAATTTATTGTTGTTACTAGATCTGGTTTATTACAATCGCTAACAGCAATTAAGAGAAAATGAATTAATCAGAGAAGCAATTTAGTTTTCGAAATATATTGTGAAATGATAAATAATAAACACATCTTACCTCATCTAGAGTGTAAAAATATTCTGCTGAATGATAAAAATATTTTTTATTTAAATTCGAATTTAAATGTAAGGATGAATTAATATAATATCATTAAACTAATATTACCATATTTAACCCTAAATCGTGAATTCAAACGGTTTAGGGTTAAGTATGATGGCTTTCAGGACATACACCTCCCAGTGGACTATTGTTTGCTCGATTTGTACCACTTTTCGAAAAATAATTTATGCCATATACAGGGTGAACCAAAAGTTTTGTCCTGATTATAATAATTCTTTACAAATTTCTGTTGGTATAATAATGTAACTTGCTGTATCAATGAATAAGCCAGTTTCAGTATTTTTAGCTCCTACTGGGATTTCTTAGCACATCAGTTCCTGAACGAAACATTTGCGGATTGGTCGATCCAAAAAGATGGACAAACACCGTGGCTTCTGCTCTCTCCAGATACACTATATGGTCATAAGTGACCGGCCACTTGCGATTTTAGACATTTTGTTAAACATCTAAAAAAGTACATGGAGAATTATTCTGAAACTCCTAGTGTGTAAACATAATAGTACAGGCCCGCGAAGATTTTTCCTCGAAATTCTAAAGGAGACCGTCAATTTGAAAAAGAATGAATATCTTTTGGTTAACCCTGTCAAAATTAATGTACCAAAAGTGTTCAAACTGTATGTTATGATTAGGTGGCTTATTATAATAAACTGTATTCATTTTTATAGGGATAGCATGTATACTAGTAGAAAAATTAAGGTTTTTTTAAAAACAGTCTCAAATTTTCCCAAATGTTTTGCTTGTAATTTGCAGAGTTCTTATTATAAAATAATGTTCCTTTCCAAAAATATGACAAATAACCTTGTACATAATACCCTGTAATCAGAAAGCCTGTAGCATAAAATGTATGGAAAATAAGCAAGTTTACTAAATAATTTTTTCCTGGGCATGCGTGATTGCTATCAAAATTTCATTTGCATATTGTGTTAATCAACTGTATAAAAAAACTTCTGTGAAAGGCTCAAAAGCATAGCTTGAAAATTCTAAAAGTGATCGTCGATAAAATAAGCTCAAAATCCGTTTTTCCCAAAATGAAACAAAAAGATGAGGGGCTGTATCCAAATATCCATTGATTAGTGTCAATATAGAATACACAATATTGCATGTACTACCGTATTTAAATACGCCTTATTTTTTTAGGGGGGGGATAACGGATTTTTAGCTTATTCTATAGACGATCACTATCAGAATTTTCATGCTGTGTTTTTGAGACTTTCACAAAAGTTGATCTATACATTTAGCTATCACAATAAGCAAATGAAATTTTGATAGATTTCACACATGTGCAGTGAAAAATTATTTAGTAAACTTGGTCATTTTTTATACAAATTTTATTATTTTTGAATTTTGATAACAGGGTATTATGTACAATGTTGTTTGTTATATTTTCTGAAAAAAAACTTTTCTTTATATTAAGGATCTGGAAATTATAAGCAAAAGGAAAGTGTCAAAATTTAGGACTTTTTCACAAAAACCTAAATTTCTCTTTAAGTATACATGCTATTCACACAAAAGTGAGCACACTTTATTACAAAAAACCACTTAATCATAATCTACAGTTTAAATGACTTTGCTACATTATTTTTGACAGGGTTATACAAAACATATTCTTTCTTTTTTAATTTATTGGCGGTCTCATATTGGAGTTTCAGGGGAAAATATTCACGGTAATATATGGCCTGTAACATTATTTTCATACACTTTGAGTTTCAAGATAATTCCTCATGTATTTTTCTACATATTTAACAAAATGTCTAAAATTACAAATGGCCGGTCACCATTGTCCTTATAGTGTGTTACTCCTCTGGATTGCTTTTTTGTTTGGTCTGGGGACTATATGAAGAACAGCAGAACTGCCAAGTCTACGACTTTTTAGATATCGATATCTTAAACAGAAAATGTTGTTTTATATAATTTGAACATTTATTCGATTTAAAAGAACAACATTTTCCCTAAAATTTTAGTGGTGTACAATAAGCCGTAGACTTGGCAACTGTGAGAATAGTGTCTTCGCCACACCTATCGCTGATGTCGAATAACTGAAGTCTGCTATGTGTGCTGTAACAGAGGACATGTTAAAGAATACATGGCGGGAACTAGAATACTGCTTAGACATTCTTCTGAGCTACCAAGGGGGCACATGCTGAAATTTACCCAGGTACGTGGTCTTATAAAAAATATACATAACAATGCTTATAATACATCCAAACAACCATCCAATGTCATCCATTTTTAATAGTTTGAGGCAATACATATTTATGCTCAAGCAAAGACTATTTGTTCACATATACTTATCTTCGGTTATTTTTAACAGAAACATACGACTTTTTTTGTAATTTTTTTAATGTTTGATTATAAAAAAAGGTAATTCGGTCCCATAATTGAAATATTGACTGCATTTTGTAATGTATACGATACATACTACTATGGGCTAGATATTAGATCGGTTAGATAAAGAAGAGTGGTTTCTATTATCCTACTTTACAACAAGAAATTTTCTATGCCTTTTAAATTATGTACTACAATGTTGTACATTGTATTGAAAACTAAATTTTTATCAACCTATTTAGGGTTGTAATTTTCCTTTATCTCCTTTTACTGGAAATGTTACGACCGGACAAAGTAAACAAACAATTCAACAAAATTTTTTTGCGTGAATACAAAATTTGGCAAATGATAATAATAATAATAAAATACATAAATAAATAAAAGAGCGGAATATTGCTCGCGCATTTTGTTTACGGGTAACTAGTGAAATTGTAGTTGAACGTCGGTTTTCAGAAGTTGTATTCCGAAAACAAGAGACTTTGTGGTGCAAAAGGTCTAAGAATATGTCATTGTCACCGAGAAATAGGAAGTATTTTTTCGATATAACTCACGTATCATTCACCTGTTCACGTCACCGATAGCTTGCTGCTGACTTTGGAAAGTTGAATAGGAATTGGTAGAAAACATACATAACATAAATGTTCATTATTTTTCACGCAACCTAATATTTCAATGTGCAAAATGCGCTATTATATCGTGATCATTGTTTCACATCTGGAAAAAACAAATGTGTGTCCTAAAAATTAAAAAAAATTTAAAAAAAAGTAATTTCTGAATACAGAAATTTTTGCTAAAAAAAATGCATATACTAACCTTTATTTTCTACTACAGCTCAGAATAACTGTTGAAAAAATTAACCGATAATATTCATAGTTCATTTTTAATACTTTCCAAAATAGTTGAGAAGTAATTATAAATTCGGTTTGTCTGGCCGTATGTAACACTCGAGTTTTCGTGTAATTGATACATATTAATGATATTTATCAAGACGTGTTTGTTATTGAATATAAATAGTGTAGCATTGATAAATCTATTTATATAGCCATTACTCAATAGAATTCTATTACATTATGGTCAACAGGAAAATATTGTTTGCAGAATATTTTAATGACATAATACTAAATGTATTGAAACTGTTATAAATGTCTGTATTTCAGAGCATGGTAATTTCTGTAGAATAGGGCGTTCAAAGGCTATTCTACAGCAAATGTAATAGTTTATTTGCAGGCACACAGAAAAAAACGATTACAGTATTGTCTTTGAGCAAAAGTTGCTGGAAGAGTATTAACATTTTCTATATGCGATTTTAAATTAAACTAACATTTTGCATGTTATTTATTGTGAAAAAATCCTATACCTCGTATACAAGGATGAACAAAATAACCGATGTGCAATTCTCCCTATCAGCAGAAATTTTTGAAAGATAATTTTTAACTGTGGTATGCATTGTCTAACTACACTAAATTTTAGCCATTCTTGTAGTAAAATTCTGATTCAGAAGTAATATTATTTAGGAGTAAATTTGTAACGTGTGTGGGGGTGTGCTGGTTAAATGCCGACATAATTCTAAATATAAGATAAAATCAACAGTTTATTTAAACCTCTGGAACTTGGGAAAAGTGGAGCGATAGTTCAAGATTTCGGTCGCAAAGCACAAAACTAAGAGATTAAATTGAAACTATACTCACGACCTCTGTTTAGAGCTCAGTTCGAGGCACTTCACACCAGCTTCACGTTCAGACTTCGGATAAACGCTAGATTAAATCTTTAAATAAGACAGCCCGTGGCTGCAAACACTCTTTATTACTCAAAATACTCAACGTATTAAATCGATTTCTTACCCACTGGCAGTCTTCTTGGGTAACTCCGCTCACGATAAACTAATTCGGCTCACGCTGCTGGATATCTCACTTTAGAACACAATCTAATTCACTGCAGGATAATCCCTTCACAACGCTATCTGTTTCACAACTCCAATCTACTCGCTTTACGGCACAATCTAATTCTCCTGGCTGGCTTTCGCTGCTTCACCACACTCCTAGCTGGCTTTCGCCTTCTCACCACACCACAACACACTCCAACTCAAAGCTTTTATACGTTGCAAACTGAAGACGGCGCTATAAATTTTCATATTACTCCTAACCGCAACTAACTGTAGAACCGAGGGCGACACACACACTCGGGAAAGTTAAAGTTCATTAAAGGATAGATGTCGATTCCACGCCACACATGTTAGAATATTGACGTCACGATCTCACTAAAATGCTAGAGTTCCTTTATCACAAAAGACACTCCCTCACAAATTAATCCGCTTGAAAGAAAATTCCTTACAATAATGATCTGACAAAAAGTGAAAAACAGTGACTAAAGTGATTTTTTTTTCATTTAAATATCAATATTTTAGCAAGAAATTACACACAAGCTTTGGAAACATTATATTTGTAACACAAATTTTTCTTAAAGAATCGATACATTGTAAAATTAATTTAGTAGAAAAAAGTGAGAAGAGTAACACTTTTTACGTGCGGTTTTTACCACTAAATATCAATATTATAACACCGATTTTTTACATAATAATGGTATACATATCAAAATTAATTTTAGATATATAGGAGACTGGGGATAGTTGACTCATTTTTGGAAAAATGACTCTTTATTTTTTAAATGTTTAACTTAGAATGAACTTCCATATATCATCTTATTCGTTATACAATTATTTAAGATTTTTTTACTTAAGTGTAATATATAAGAAACTAAATAAACTATTGATTTTATTCAAGCGAAAATAATGCGTCACCCCTCCCCCCATCTCCTATATATGGGTGGCTTGACCCACTTTATTTTACATTTGAAAAATTGTTAAGTGAAATAAAAGTAGTTTTTAAAAAGGCAGAATAACATTATGTTATATCATTTAAATATTATTAAAAAGCATTTTTAAAAATGTGATGTGCAAGCAAACTTACTTAGATGGAATTTAATACATAGAGAAAAACTTTGTTTTAAACACCTCTTTTTGTGTCACCTCGATCTGGCAATACTAGTTGCCACATAGTGTGGCTTAATCCCATTGCATTCATCTGCCTGAAATTTGTCTCATATTTACCTAACGGGCTTTGTTCTCTCGCAGACTCTTGAAAACTTAACATTTCTTAAATTTGCTGTTTTCATCCTTTCTAGGCTTTTTCATTATTCTATTTACCTACTATGGATACTATTTAAATGAAATAATATAGATTCCTATATCAACTTTCCAATTTTATTACATTTTTTTCTTGCTTCTATAGCAATTTTAACGTCTTTCTTTAATCAATTTAAGACATTTCGCTTGCTCCCACTAAAAATAATCTTAAGATTACCTGAAGTAATATCTACTTTCTTCATAAATTCTAGAGAAATGGGAAGAAATTCTGAAGATATAATTTTACCTACAATTTATCTGTAGATTTTTTAAAGTATTCTTACAAATATCTATATATCTTTTTTAAAATGGGGCCAATTCCCAACAGATTTTCCGAAATATATTCTTAACATTTTCTTCAGATTTTTTTTAGTGGGTATCATCCTAATTTACAGAAGCTTTATGAAATGTGTTTATATTGTTTTAGAAATATAACTATTAATCCTTTATTATGTACAGTGTATTATAAAAGGATTTCCAAAAATACTTATGTGAGGGAGCTTTGACCATTCGGTCAACTTTGTCACACTGATTGGATCAAGACATCCCACAAAGCTACTTTTTTATATATAACACATGATTATATTAAGCCTAATTTACTGTACATTTTTTATGTCTGAAATATTGGCTCAATATTTCTGTACCATTTAAAACCTTCTTAGATTTCTGTAATATATTTTATTTGAGAACATCTTATAAAATGTTTCGAAAAATTACACTTTTTAGGCTGAAAGCTCTTCATAATTAATTTTTTCACGCCTGTTTCAGGTTTTTAAAAGAAACAAAGACTATTGTTTAAATATCACAGTAACTTTGGGTGCCATCTATTGACAAAACTTTTAAATATAAAAACCGAATGGAAGGGTAAAGTCTCCCTTATAGTCAATTCTCTTCCAGTCTCCTCTATTTAAGGCTGCTGGGTACTCGTTTTTCGAATTCCCCTTCGTAATATTAAGTCTATCGGCGTTTGATGCATTCTTGTATTCAAAATATCTCCGCAGGAAATTAATATTTTTAATTTTTTTCTTTCGTTATTCTCTTCTCTAAGTATGTCAACTTTTTTCTTACGCTGTAAAAAAAAAAAAAATAAATAAATAAATAAATAACTGTATTTTTACAACATAAGTTGCTGAAAAATTTACAAGCTGCTACGTTTAAGAACTCTGTAAATTTTTGAACACTGTTATTGTTTTTTTTTTTTTTTGTTGTTGTTGTTGTTGTTGTTTTCTACGTTTAAGAACGCTGTAAATTTTCAATTTTTGTAAATTTGATAAAAAAAAAATAGCACCCTTATTCGCTGTGTTTGATTTTTACTTAATTTGTTGCTTGAATTTTCTTTCACAGCATGAGTGATTAATTGAATTTCACAACATTTAAGCTTAAAAAATTACAACATAAAGTGCAAGAAAAATCACTGCATTTTACAACAAAGGGTTTTGACACACAGGCTGCCAACACAATTGCTGCAAAATTTACAACTTGCAGTTTATTAAGAGTGCAGTGTATTTTCTCAATGTCTGGTAAAAGTAGCTTTGCAATTCGCGGGGGGGCGACTTTTATTTAACTTGTTGCTTGATTTCGAATGAGATTTCTCAGCAATTGTGCTTGCATATTAAAAACATAAAGTGTAGGAGAAATCACACTTTTTTACAGTGTAGTTTTCAAAATATCTCTAAAAGCTGCGCTTAATTTTATATGAAGTGTTAAAATTTTTTTCCCACTTTGTCAATTTTTAAAACATAAAATATTAAATTGAGCAAGGATTTTTGGAGCATTTTGAAAAGTAAAGAAAAAAAGAAAACAGAAGTTAAAAATACTAATTTAAAGTGGAGATGTTTTGAATATAAAAATGCCCTCCAAACGCCCATAAATTTAATATTATGGAGGAGAATTCGGAAAATGAGAGACCAGCAGTCTTAAATTTATTATCACTCCATTTTTCAGTTTAAGTAATAAAATAATAATGCATAACATAAATTACGTTCTTTATTTTAAAAAAAAGTTTAGTAATTTTTCATTATATTTATTGAATTATTCACTAACAAGCGAACAAAAGAAATAAAGTTACTTTTATTTAAGTCGCATTCTGATTATGTAGACTCTAGAGACTAACTGTTAGATACTTCATGGGGGAATTTTCCAAAGTATTTCTTATTTAATTATCATTTTCCTGTTTAGTCTCATTGAAAATAATTAACAATTAGAGATATAGTTAAAAATGTTTTACCAATTACACATTGGAGAAAAGTAATAAAAAGATTTTAAGAAATATATGTCATTGTTGGTCTTTAGTGGATTCAAAAATATAGTTCTGACAGGGAAACTAATTTTAAATATGCATTGGTTAATTATATTTGGAAATAATATTTCAGTATATGAATGATATTTTCTTCTTATTGCAAGTGGCACTTTTTAAAATTACTTAGAGATTTGTTTTGAAATTTCAATTTAAAAAAAGATTTTTTAAGGCTATTAAATCTTTATTTCTATCCCACATCTCACCTTTAAATACTCAGGGAAAATATTAAGAAATTATTTATTTGATTTTTAAATCTGCAGAAATATAATAAATTGTAAACATTTAGGACACACTTATATAACACACATATACAGAGTGAGTCATAAATATCGAAACAATAGGCTATCTCCATAAATATTGCCCCTAGACCCATACTTCCAATTGCACATTTTCATCAAAAAAGGTAAATTTTTTGATAAGATACGTTGCAACTCCATGGGGGGGGGGGGGGGTTCATTTTAAAAAATACGAAAATTAAATTTTTATACGGGCCCCAGAAGATAAAACTTCCAATTAGAAAAAATTTTCCTTATCCATTCCTGAATGGAACAAAAAAAATTTCATCTTGATATCTTTAAAACTCAGAAAGTTATGACAATTTTAATAAATCGTGAGGTTTCAAGGGATCAGACACAAATTGAAATGCGTGTAATTGAAGAAACAATGTTGTTGTAAATTGTACAGGAAACATTTATTTTATTTATTTAGAGTTAGAATTTGGAATGTTTTGTGATGGTTAACCACATAATTTCTAAGCATTATCACATCATAAGCTTTCTTAATAAAATATTTTTTTTTCAAAAAATTTAGAGTAAATTAAAATTGTCATAACTCAAAATATTTTCTGTCGCGATGAATTTTTTTCTTTTGATTAAATGAAAATTTCTAATTTTCACTTTAGATTCAGTATTTTAAATAATATAAAAAAAAAAATTAAAGTATTTAAAATAGCAATCTAAAAAAATGCAATTTTTTGTAAACAAATCATATTTCTAAAAGTTAATTTTCTGAGGTGAAAACTTCTTTCGGCGCGTTGGGCTTTTTTTTTTTGAGGTGTTAAAAAACTATTGAATTCGCAGTACTATTACCGTAACCGAAGGTTATTGACTTACGTCAGTTTAAAAATGAGAAATACTGAAATAAAAACATCTGATGCAGAAAAGTGCATTTAGTTTTAAACTAAGATGGGCTCCTAACGTTTAAATGCTATTTAAAAGTTTCTAGGTGATTAACTCCGTCTTGTATAGTTTCGATTTCAGATTTTGTTTAAGTTTTGCCATTCTCGCCTTCTTTAAATGCGTCAGTTGATTTAAACCTCATTTTTTTTCATTGTTTTATCGCTGTCAACTTCATATTTTTCTTGTTAAAATTGCAAATACACGATGCGTAAAAGGTACCTCTAATTACGGGCCTCCAAACTGGTAGACGGTAGGTGCTGGGTTGGAACCCAATCGCGACCGTCGGCCTTGTTAAAAACATTATAGTGTAAACTCTAAATGAAGGATTCAGAAAACAATAAACAAAGCCTTTAAATTGATTTCATCCATCATCATATAATTTAAACAGCAATCAGGAAATGACTTTTTGCAAGAACAATTTTCTTTTATTATCGAAAGTGAAAGTAATAACACCATACGCAAAATAAACCTTCGGATGTTTATAAAAAGTGTAATCTGCAAATCATCAACCTGATTTATTATACATAAGTGATGAAAAACTGTCAAGAACATTATTATGAAGAACATATTTGTTTTAATAAACATTAAATTAACTTTTACATTATATAAACTATTATATCATAAATTTTCATTTTCGATGTAAAATAATATTTTTTCTTGTATATTTCACAGATAAAAATATGTAACAGCAGAGAAAGGAGCTTTTATGAGAGCTCCGTAAATATTTAATCTAGTTTAATACAATATTCCTTTTATCTAAATGGTCCTGTGTTTTTTGTGTCTTCATAACTTTACGTGATCGCAAGCGGATACACCATACGGTTACAACAATGCCAATCTAGCGACGGCCTGCCCTGAGATGAAAACAAAATGAAGGTAAGTCAATCTTACCTGACTTTTCTGTTATATTATTGTTTTTAGTAGAACTAGTGAGGACGTACACATGCAATTTTAAATGTTAAGCAAATTATCGCTAACAGGCCTAACCGTTCGAAGTTTTCCGTGGTTTTCTTCGAACTCTGGATTACTTTGCGTAAATACGGTTTAAGTTCCCTTAAAAAGACCCTCACGTTGGGCACACTTCCCGTCACGGCCTATATCCCTATTGTAGATAATTGACCGGCATAAAAAAAAATCCCAAGGTGTTAACCGCTGTAAGCGGGCTCAAAGGCCGCTGCTTTTTTTTCCTTTTTTAGAGTTTTACATACAGTTTTCAGTTCAACTACAAATACATTTTAAATTTTATTTAACTTGCGAATCAATTATCCACTTTACAGATGTTTAATGAATCTTTGGCATATTCAATTTAAACATTTTAAGTTGAAATTATTCAATTAAATTTCTTAAAAGATGTTTGGTTCGGGTGCATTAAACCTTGATCAATTAAATACACTTATAACGAAATATTAGTGGGAGTTTAGCATAAAAAAAATACAAAACAGAAACGTTATACTTCTAGACTTTAACATTCGAATAAATATTTTTGTTTTTTTAAATGCCGTTTGGAATAAATAAACTACACGGATGTAGCAATCGGAGGACTTATCCGAGCACTTATACTTGATATCACTGAAATCGTGTAAATTATACAAAATTCATTATAACAGCGCCACCTGAAAGATGATTGATACAAAAACGTAAACAAACCAATTCATGTCAAGATGTAACTGAATCTGACTTTTTATGAATTCCTACATTAGTTCGTAAGGTAGAGGTATTGCAGAAATCGTAACGAATTCAGTGTTGCAGCGACACACGTGGAGCTATATACAACAAAATATAAACAACATCAATTCATGTCAAGGACTAACTGAATCTGAAGATTGATGATATTCCTTGCATTAATTCTGAAGATACAGCCATCGCGGAAAACGCACAAAAGCCTGTACAGTAGGGTCGTCTGTTAAGCGATTCACACCAAAAACTAATCAGCACCAATTTATATCAAGGACTAAGTAAATATAATTTTTTATTAAATTCCGTCGATTAGTTCTTGAGATAGCGCGCTCACAAAATTTATGTCGTATACAGAGATACAGGAGCAGTGACTCACAGACAGACATTTTGTAAAAACATGTTTTTCGATATCTCTGAGCCCTAAAACGTGTGAATCCGTTGAAACCGGAACTCAAAATTTTCATGAATCCAATACTTTTCTCTTGTAAAGATAGAAAAAAAGTAAAAATACGTTTAAAACCATATAAATTTTGAAGCTGAATAGCAAAAACTAGATTCTTAAAAATATTTCTGTGTAATTTATTAAAATATATTTCCATTAACATTAAAATATATATTAACATTAAAATATATTCCATACAACTCAGTTAATAGAAGTATCATTATCACTATTAATATTTTTACTCAACTTATTGCCTGCGGCAATATGTTTTAAAGACACGTTTAATGAGAGTTTAATTAATATCACTTAATTTAATAACACTTTTAATAAGTGTTTAATAAGGCGGTCCGGCCAATGGGTCGTGCTAGTTACGAGCCTGGCGCCAAGCTCGAGTTATTGCAGACATCTAGCATATTTCAAGGAAGTTTAAAGCAAAAACCTATACGCTTTTACTTTATATCTAAAAGTTAAAGTATCGTCTTGGATCGACATTTAAAAATGCGTAAATTAATGGTCGATCCCTAAATTGTATTTTAAATGAACTGATATCGCTGTACTCAGAGGTATGCTTAAGTGGTGTAAGTCACGAATTTTGGAAAATTTTGGATTTTAATATCTTTCAGGGATTTGCAGATATCAAGATGAATTTGTTTTTGTCCGATTCAGGAATGGATAAGGAAAAATTTTCTAATTGGAAGTTTTATTCTCTGGGGGCCGCATAAAAATTAAATTTTCGTATTTTTTAAAATAGACCCCCCGTGGAGTTGCAATTTATCTTATCAAAAAATTTACCTTTTTTGATGAAACTTTGCAATTGGAAGTATGGGTCTAGGGACAATATTTAAGGAGATAGCCTACTGTTTCGATATTTATGACTCACCCTGTATATAACACACATATTATATAACACACTTCTGCTTTTAGGTGAGTTTTTTATCTTCCTTTTTGATAAAACATTATAATCATATCATTCCATTATGTTTTTATTAATTAAGTTTTCCTTTCAATACAATTATGTTTAACAATGATTGGTGAATTAAGATAGCTTTATAGCTCTCTTCCACATCCGCAGCCTGTCTGTGTTGCCTTTCAAAACCTATAAATACATGTTATATATATATATTTTAATTTCAGTTAATTTAGCTCTTGTAAATATGTAATTCAATATAATTAATTGGATGCAACCTCGCAGTTTTGTCTCTTTATTTTTGACACTTTTAAAACTTCCACGTATCCAAATGTCAGTAAAAATTTTTAAGAATCTTAATTCGCAAAATAATGAAGAAAAAAGTATTCTTTCCCCAAAAAGCATAGAAATAAAACGACTATTTTAGTACAAAAAATACGTATTTAAGTTTCACAGTTAAGTTTTTATACTCGACAAATATATGATACAAAAATTCAGTCACATGTACATGATCAGATTCATAAGTAAAGAACCTTAGTTTAAAAGGGCAGATTTATTGAACGAATTGTTACAATTGCCCAGTATTCTTCAAAATATGTGCCTCCTGCATTAATACACTTTTGTAGGCGGCAGTTCCATGAATCGAAGGCGTCCACGTAGGCCTGTTCCAGGATGGTTTCAAGGGCTATATTGGATGTCCTCGATCGAGTTGAAGCGTTTACCTTTCAGCGCTGATTTTAAGCGTGGAAACAAGAAGTCAGGGAAAGACAAGTCCGGACTATAGGGAGGATAAAGGAAAATTGGAACGTTTAGCCGAGTCAGGTAAGAGTTCACGATGAAGGAGGTGTGGCTGGACGCGTTATCGTTGTGAATCTTCCAGACATCCTTGCTGTTTCTTCGTTGCACGCGACGCTTTTTTCAGTCTTTAAATGTCAATATATAAGTTATCGCCTCCCACCATTGTCCCTAGTAACAGGTGCGCACGCCGATGTACGCTACCGTCAAAATAAAGTGAGGCTCTTTACTTATGAATCCGATCATGTATGTAACATCATCGCTAACTAAAAGACACAGTAAGGTCCATGTGCAAGAAGCGCAGTAATCCGCCCAATCTCTGACGTCGAGTCACCAGCACCATAACATATCTTCTAATTAGAAGACCGGTACAGGCATAACAAGTCGGAAATTTTACATCAAAAGTAGCAAATAAGATCCAATCGCACTATTGAAGTTTTACATATATTCGGATCTTGATGTAAAAGTATGCAGTACTTCGAATATAGTATAGTAAAATTATATTCTTTTGTGTGATTTGTAAATACTTTCTGCTTACTGTTATGCAGGAAGTAATTTGTTGTAAACTTCAGCAATATATACCAGTTTCATAAATAATTTTCATTTTCCGGTGTTAGCATGTACACATGACAAAAAAATCAAAGACATGGGTGTTACAATTTCGGCGTTATCAGCGGTCAGGTAGGCAGGCAGAGATACATCTCTTATTTTATTTACAGTGGCGGTCAAAAGTTTCCGGCCAGCAAAATTATTTTAGTTTATTTCTAAGTATACTCATATGAAGAGGAATTTTAAAGTAATATTTATACATTTTATTGACGTAATAGTTAGGAACATATTTATAGAATAACATATAACTATCGATAAATTTAATTGAAAAATTTAAGTACAAAGGAAAACGCATGTTCTCAGAAGTTTCCGGCCACCTTCAGAGGTTTGGAAAAAAATGGTATTGTAATAGAAAATTACAATGATCAACAACTTTTACAATTCGTATGTCATCACCATACCTTTTGTAATAAGGACTGCCGCGCAGCAACAGGAGATTCATATAATAAACATTTAAAGATCATCTATGGTGCTTTCTTTCACTTTTCTTGCAATTTTATGGAAATTTCGGCTTATTTGGAATATTAATAGTTCTGCACATGCTTGTCAAGTTATTTCAAAAGATTTTCTATTAGATTCATGTCAGGCGTTTGGGTTGGCCATTTCAAAAGCGATTGTTTTGTGCGAAAGCCATAGCTTGTAGAGGTTTGCATTCATTCTTTAAGTCGTTATCACGTTAAAACCAATAGTTGTGACTATAATTTTCCCTCTAATAAGACAGCAATTTATCTTGTAAGATATCCTCATACATTGCATCATTCATTTTACCGTGAATTTCAAATTACGGACCGACAATTTTTGATAAAATTACTCCCCACAACATAATGTGTCTTCCGCCATGCTTCATTACAGGAATAACATAGGTCGAATAATATATTTTGTTGTTTGGTCATCGGACGTAATGTCTGCCATCACTCCCAAAAAAGTTTGAAATTCGATTGGTTCAAAAATAGTAATTTTGTCCAGTTTCCACTTGATGAGACTGTGTTTTTTAGAAAACGCCAGACGGGTACGTTGAATTTTTTACGTATGAAAAACTTTTGAATAGCATCACTTATGATTTCATAAAGTTCTGCATCACTTCAGCATCTTGACATTGTAGACCGATTTACTTCAGCAATCTTTTCATTTGGTAAATCGCGGGATATTGTAACGGAATTTTTATGCGGGTCATCAATTGTTTTTCTCCTTTAAAATATGTACACAAGAATAGTCATTTTTCGAGATCTTCAGGACCTCATAAAGTCTTGAAGGCCATGACCATCTTAATTTAATTTTTTAATTTTTTTTTTTCACAGTCGATTTAACCGATCGAAAACTTTGCCACAATATTTCGAGAAGATTGGCCTTTTAGCAACAAACTAATCACCCATTTACGAACAATAATTGTTGAACTTTTTCATTTTGACTTTAAACTATGTTATTCAAGTTGATTTATTCACAAACACGGACAAAATCATTTTACCGATAGAAGAAAACAAAGAAATAATAAGTGGCCGGAAACTTTTGCACACGCGAACTTCGAATTCAACCCCTTTGCATGAAGCGTCTTCAGTATCCAATCAAAATTATCACGTAGCTTGAGGTCATTCACATTTTCCTGACTTTTGAAGGAATTGTGCTTCTTCGCGGAAACCTTCTAGTAAATAAATTAAATGAACTAATTGGCCGGAAACTTTTGATCTCCACTGTATATAGATAGGGTAAATTAGAAACGAAACCGTAATTTCTGATTTAATTGTTTCTTAAATCGCCTGTTAATTTTAAATGTTATTCGTTGATTTTTTGTTAAAGTTTTCACTCTTATGTATGATTTAACACATATTTCATTTTACATATATTCAGAAAGCATCGAAAATTTTGTTCGGTATCTTACCCAACAATATGGGTAGAATGGTCGACAAAAAACCCCCATTTTCCCCACTGAAGTGAAGAAGCGAGAACCAGCTGTTTTTTAAGCTTTGCAGAAAAGGCAGGTACCCGTACACTATAAAATCATCAAATTTATTTCTCTAGTATTTAAATTAAGACCTGTATAAGCAAATAGATAAGCAACGTAAAAGATTTTGCACTTTTACCTGAAGTGTTAAGATGAAATAACAATAAAAAGAATTAATAATAAATTTTTAAAAAGAACGCAAACAGATATTAAAATATCAATGGGGAACCTTTTTGCTTACAGTTTTGAGTTTCTCTACAGAGTCTACGCATATGGATACGGCGTCTTTTACAACACGGTATCTGACCTCAAGTTACCCTGCATATAATAAATATGTACAAATATTTGGCAAATTTAATTTTACTAGCCGCCCTTGTTTGGCCAACCAGTTTGGCCTCCCTTGAATGTACACTAAGCGTTAAATCATATTGCTTTTATTCATAATTGATTTTGCTCCTTTTTTTGCCAAATTAGAAGATTCTGTTAGAAAAATAGAGACATATGTCATATACGCACCACATTGGCGCGACTGGAACATAATCGCAATTATATGTACCTCACATGGTAACCCGGCTTCTGTTATTTACTATTAATAAACTGTTTACTTTTATTTTTTTTAAATGATATAAATTGTTTTATTCTATAATTATTAACAAAACTTTATTTATTTATTATTATTTTCCTTTTAAAATAATAGAAATTAGTTAAACAATATTTATGTAATTGGTATTTGAAAACGAAATTTTTGCTAAATTGGCGTCAGAAAAATAACATGCCAATGTGGTGAATATGTGACATCTGTGCTGATAAATCAAGAACGCAGCATTTTTATGCTAGCCTGGTGCAAATAATAAATCGCTAAATATTGTACCCGTGACATTTTTTTCGTATTTCATTAATTATATAAAATATAATATTATAATCCTTTCACTCATTTCGTTTATAATGCATAACTTTAATTTGAAACTGAAAAGTTTAAAATTTATGACTTTTTTTTAAGTATAGAAAGAACAGAAAAAAATAAAAATAACATTTTGAAGCTCCTTAATTGCAGCGAAGGAACAAAACATAAATAAATTTAATTTACCACAGCCTAAATCTTACTAAAGGACTTTTACACAGTAACCAATAAGATGCGATTCATTTGGACGTTGCCATTAAATAATTAACAAATACGAATTATATACTTCCAACTGAGCGAAAAATTACTTAGGCCGGGAATAGAATCCAGATACTTGGTTTACAAGGCCAATGCTTTAAAGTTTAAGCTAAGTGGGCACCACAACAGGTGAGCATTTTTCACTCAGATAACCTTGTAGGTCATAACATCTGGTGTGTCATTTAGACCGCTGAACAGAATAAACCGCAGGTAAAGGAATCCATAGTACGATGAGTACATAGATAAATTATATTTTTTAACACAATCAAATTGATTGGTAAGGTTATCATGCGAATTAATTATTTCCAACTGAGCGAAAAACTGCCCAGGCCCTGCAAGTTTTGGAGTAAAACTTGGCTTGTAAGCCAAGTATCTCGGTTCGATTCCCGGCCTGGGCAGTTTTTCGCTCAGTTGGAAATATTTTTGTGCCACACACGATAGCGTAATATACAGGGTGATTCCAAATTTTTTTACAATAACAGAGGGGTGATAGTACATATCAAGACAAACAATATTAAATAGGAGACCAAGGGTCCCAAACGTTTTCCAAACGAGACAGCCGTCATTAAAGTTTAGGGACCAAAATTTCAAATAAACATAAAAAAACGGAAAAATCGATCGATTCATTTGCGGTTTTCACAAAAATTATTCTTTATGTCGGCATTTTCTTGAAATTAAATAATAAAGATAAATTTCAAAAAATGCCGATAGAGGGCGCTTTAGACTTTGGAGTAACGAACAACTATTTTTTGCCGGTATTTTTTGCATCTCATTAAATGTTTTCGTAAGCTTACACTCAAACTTAAATTTTGAGCTTAAAATTTGAAAATGGGAGTGGTTAAGTAGAAAAAACTGAACTGCGTTCTGAGGATTCAAATTTCAAATGATTATAAAAAACGGAAAAATTGGTTCATTGATTAGCGGTTTTCACTAAAACTATTCTTTATATCGGTATTTTCTTAAACATAAATTATAAAGATAATTTTCAAAAAATGCCGATAGAGGGCGCTTTAGACTTTGGAGTAACGAACAACTCTTTTTTGGTGTTATTTTTTGCATCCTATTAAATGCTTTCGAAAGCTTAGACTTAAATTTTGAGCTCAAAATCTGAATAGTTGGGAGCGGTTAAGTAGACAAACTAAACTGTGTTCAGAGGGTTCAAATTTCAAATGATTATAAGAAACGGAAAAATTTGCCGATTCGTTTCCGGTTTTCGCTAAAACTAATTTTTAAATGAGCATTTTCTTGAAAATAAATTTTAAAGATAATTTTCACAAAATGCCGATAGAGGGCGCCTTAGACTTTGGAGTAGCGTACAACTATTTTTAACTGTTATTTTTTAAATCTCATTAAATGCTTTCAAATGTATAAACTTAAATTTTAGGCTCAAATTCTGAATCGTTGGGAGTGTATAAGTAGCGAAAAAATTGAATTGTGTTCGAGGAGGGGGGAGGGTTAAATTTCGACTCCTGAAGACAGTTCAATTTGCGCTACTTAACTACTCCTAATTATTCAGATTTTGAGCTCAAAATTTAAGTTTAAGCTTCCGAAAACATTTAATAAGATTTTGCAAGCATTTAATTAGAACAAAAAAATAATGGCTAAAATTATTTGTTGGTTACTCTGAAGTTTAAGGCGCCCTCTAATGAAATTTTTTGAAATTTATCTTTAAAATTTATTTTCAAGAAGATACTGACTTAAAGAATAGTTTTATTTTAAACCGCGAACGAATCAACAAATTTTTCCATGTTCTATAATTATTTTAAATTTGATTCCCCCCCCCCTTAAACACAGTTCAGTTTGTGCTACTTAACTACTCCCTACTATTCAGATTTTGAGCTCAAAAATTAAGTTTAAGTCTAAGCTTCCGAAAACATTTAATGAGAAGCAAAAATAACGGCAAAAATAGGTTGTTTGTTACTCCAAAGTCTAAAGCGCACTCTATCGACATTTTTTTAAATTTATCTTTATAATTTATTTTTAAGAAAATACCGACATAAAGAATAATTTTAGTGAAAACCGCAAATCAATGAATCAATTTTTCCGTTTTTTTATAATCATTTGAAACTTGAATCCTCTGAACACAATTCAGTTTGTGCTACTTAACCACTCCCACTTTCAGATTTTGAGCTCAAAATTTAAGTTTGAGTCTAAGCTTACGAAAACATTTAATGAGATGCAAAAAATACTGACAAAAAATAGTTGTTCGTTACTCCAAAGTCTAAAGCGCCATCTATCGGCATTTTTTGAAATTTATCTTTATAATTTAATTTCAAGAAAACGCCGACATAAAGAATAATTTTAGTGAAAACCGCAACTCAACCGACCGATTTTTCCGTTTTTTATGTTTATTTGAAATTTTGGTTCCTAAACTTTAATGGCGGCTATCTCGTTTGGAAAACGATTGGGACCCTTGGTCTCCTATTTAATATTGTTTGTCTTGATGTGTACTATCACCCTCCTCTTTTATTGTAAAAAAATTTTGGAATCACCCTGTATATACAGATTGTTATGAAAAGCATTATTCAACTAAAGAAAACACTTAATTTTGCTTAATAATTGCAAATCTCGCATTCTTTGCAAAGCATAATTAGCAAAGTAACAAATAATTATGTATAAATAATTAATTGTATATAGTTTAAACCGTATTCTAGGAAAATAATATTCCAAGTAATTCCCGTTTCTCTAAAATTTTTCATTTACTGACTTTATTAATAACTGCTAATAAATACTTATAAAATGCCTCATATATAAACCCGCATTGATGCAATTATTAAACTTTTATGAAGAATACATTTTTGAAAAGATTTAAAATTGAACCAATTTTTATTTAAATTCTTCGTCTAAAAAAAAATACATATCAACGAAACGAATACAATGCATCATCCTATAAGCCTGTTTAAGTCGGAATATTTTAAGAGTGAAGCATAATATAACGACCCTCAAACTCAGTTAGAAACTATTAGCAGATATTGTGAGTTTGCTAAGAAACGAATCTATAATCCACAACTCTTTGAAAAAAAAAAACAAAAAATAAAAAAATAAAACTTTAAATCCCTTTGAAATGGAATTTTTTCCAAAGTACATCTCAATTTACTCATTTTCTATGGTTTTGAAAACGATTTTCAAATATGAAATATTTTTAGATTTATCTATCGCGTGCAGCTGGATTACGAATGATTAATCATTTTACTCTTAAAATAAAGGGTTCTTTTTTTACAACTAATATTCCATTAAAAATGTAATTTAACAAATTACAACGACTATTTGGAAAATATTTTCAAGGACTATAATTTTAGACTTATAAATGATTTTTATATTAAAAAAAACAATAATAACATCATTTTTATAATGACCAAAACTTATCTTTTGTAATAACAGAGTCATATTTAATGTGTCTGGACATTTAGAGTCATGTTAATTTTCCTGGCTCATTCATAAACAAATATTAAATGAAATTTCAATTTACAGTTTTCGGTACTCTAAATTTTTAAATTTTAAACATCGTACATTTTCAATGTTTACGCCGTCGTATAAAGAAGAATATTTATTTTTAAATGCAATTTGTTTGAATTCTGTATCTAAATTTGTTTTTTGTAATTTTTAATACTGTTTTTGTCATCGTGGCAACAAAAGAATTCCATTTCTAATGGAGTTATGAATAAAAAAGGAGATATTTAGTGCATTATCTATCAGTTGCGAGTGAAGTAACTGACGTGGTTGTCATGAGATCGCTGATGTTTTTTTAATCGGATCCAAAGTTTTTGATTACCACACATGAAAACTTCCACAAGAAAGCTTAAATAGAAAATTTAATCTCATTTTGTTCCTTCGTGTATAAAATTTCATTCACAAATGTGATAAAAAAATTCTATTTATTTTTACTGATATCAGTTTGTGTAAGTGTTATAATTTTTTTTTTACTTACACTGACAGGAAATAGAATCCCTTGGTTGTCACAATGAAATGCAACTATTACAGCAAAAATAAATAAAGGTTTTGAACTTATTATGGCTTGAAAACTTTCCATTAATGAGACGTTTAAATAAAAAAAATCTGCACAAATTTACTGGTGGAAGTTTGCTACCGTGGTAATAAATTCCCGTGAAAACTGTTACAGTTGAAGCTTGACTATTTTAACCCTTTGAGGGGCAAAGTACTTCTATTCATTAAATGCTGAAATGATCAAATGACACCAGAATTTAAAAGCAGATTTATTTCCAAATATATAAATGCTTATCTTCGCGTACTTGATAAAATTAAAATTTTCATTTCAAAATTCTGGCGTCAATGTGAAATTTTTCAATTAAAATTAAGTGGCATACATTTTATACCACCGCCTTTCAATGTGGTTAAGGCTATGTCAGTTCTTCTTTCTTAATAGTTCCATGCCATTTCTGGACATTGAGCATGGACCAATCAGAAAAAGAATAAGTTGCGGAATTCAACCAATAAAAAGATTCAGGTATATTTCAGATTTCTCAATCCTCTATTGAGTACAAAAACTATTTTGCAAATAGTTAATAAAGAGATTAAAAAGAAAAACTATAAGGATTACAAAGTTGAAAATATGCAGCTTTTCTCGGGGGTGTAGAAAAACGAGATTCCAGATAATTAGTAGGAAGAAACAGAGCCGGCCTAGAGGTGTGCTTTGGGTGCAGCCGAGAAGCTCTATCTAATGCATTTAACTGAGATTAGTGAAAATCGATAGAAAATCTCTGTTTTTAGGCGCAACAAAGTTGAACAAACAAAGGTTCCAACAAAGTTAAAAAGTGCTTATGCATCCGGATTCTCTGTTCATCTGTCCGCCAGTCCACGCTCTAACTGCCATAAATATACTCGGATTTTCATATAGTTGATAATGCTTACCGTCACTAAAGCATGTTTTCTATTGCATATGAAGTCTGTCTGTTTAATGATTCATTTACAAAGATATTCAAATGAATTCAACTTTATTAAGGCACATGAGGAAAAATCATTTGGAGAGAAATGTAATGATATTACGCTATTTCAAATACTGAAACTGATATAAATCACTGAATTTCACAACGGTCAAGTTAATATAGAGCCTTCATAGCATTTTTTATTGATTTATAGAGACACATTAAATAAATTGAATACAGTACTATTTTTGCATTAATTTCTGGTGAATAAGTTTTAAAATTCGTTATGCGCTATTAAACTTAATTAATTTTTTTTTCATATTTCTCTTTGTACATAAATTATATACTCAATATACAAGGCTGCACAAAAGTATTCGCATATCATTCCCCTTATTAGAGGAAATTGCTGAAGGGGAATTTTCAGCTCAAATATACACTGGTGTCCGAAAGTTAAGCATAATTGGTAATTAAGTAAGTAATGAAAGAAATGTAAATCGGAATGTGGTGAAACGTTGTATGCGAGTGTGAAACGGTTATAAAGTAAGGAAACAATTCAAAAGAACGATGATATTTACTTTTATTATCCAAAGTATCAGTTTGAAAGAAAACTGAGCATAGTAAGGTTTCACATTTTAAAGGAAAACTAAGAAAACATTAAATAAAATAGTGAGGCTGCAATTTAATAAGGCGTGTGGTCAATTCTGACAGCCAGACACGCTGCGCAGCGATTTCCCATACCTGCTATGAGATTATGAATGAGTTAGGGCTCAAACAGTTCCAAGCTTCTTTCAGAGCTCCTTTTAGTTCTGGAACGGAACGTGGTGGGTACGAAAGGGCAGCAAGTTGTCTCCCGTGAATATCCTATACATGCTCGATAGGATTTAAATCCGGGGCCATGGCATGCGCTGGATGTTTTCCATTTCAAGGTAGTCGTCAACCAGTAACGCACGGTGACAAGGCGCATTATCATCCATGAATATGAAGTCAGGACTGACAGCACCTCGAAACAAGTGAACATAAGGCTCAAGAACTTCGTCTCTGTATCTTTTACCAATCACAGACCCCGTGTCAAAGATATGGAGGTCTGTGCGGCCGTCCAACATGATGCCTGCTCATACCATTATTCCCCCTGATGGAAAAAGATGTCTTTCCATTATATTTCTTGATTCAAAACATGTTCCACGTTCTCTCCACATCGTTACCCGACAAGAATCACTACTCAGACTAAATCGGGACTCATCACTGAACATCACATTGGCCCAATCTATCTCACTGGAATGATGATGCTTCAAACTCCAGTTTAAACAAGCGCATTTATGCGCAGGCGTGATGGAAATGGAAACTGCTGGCCGTCTGGCATAGAGGCCCATATGATTGAGTCTCCTGTAAACAGTTTGTCTCGAAATTCGTATTCCTGTGGCGACTGTGCGCGCCGAACCCAGTTCTCTAGTAGTACTGCCCTCCCCCCCTGATATTGCGCATTTATTACCATATATCGGTCTTGGTGAAAGGTTGTGACTCTTGATCGACCTGGTACTGGTCGTCGGGTAACATCTTTGTACTTTCAAACATCTGCCACAGTCTTGATATCGCAAACTGGTCCACATTCAGAATACGAAACACTTCGGTTTGTGATCGTCCGGATTCCAACATTTCAACGATTCTTCCTTTCGCAAACATATCTAGTTGGCGTCTTTGTGCCATCATTGATTCTGTTTGATCGTAAAAATGTTTCTTGGCACACCAGTTCTATGAAATTCGTCTCAACTGCCTATACCGCGTTAACCGATTTATAAGTGTTCCGACATGATCAGGTATTTCGCGCATGACGTAGTCGACAGAAAAGTTTTGCATAAACTCAATGTTTCTTCTTCAACCAATTAATCTCTGCAAGTAATTTTGAATAATTTTACGAATATTTACTCCATGTTTTGAGCATTTTACGAATTATGCTTAACTTTTGGACGCCAGTGTACGTACCTCTTAAATGAACTAAATATTGGAATTTATGTTAATACATACAAATCTCTATATCATACACAGGGCTGCTAAAAAATTGGATAATTTTCTTATTGCAGATGGGAACAACGGAAATTCGGTTTTGAAACACGTTATACATTTTCATATGATAAAATTAAAACTAAAATTTTAATTTTTAAACGATGCAATTGTATTACATTACTCTGATTATGTTGGAAAGTACTTCACAATTTATGCTTGACACATGATTTTTTTCTTTTTGTTTATTGTTATTGTTCTTTACATGTTTGTTTTAAGGGAAAGGGTTGTTATTTGTGTTTTTACAGAAATTTTTAACAACGCAGAAAGAAAATTAGAAGATTATTTTATTAATCGATAGGTCATATCTGCACAACACGTTGCAAATATATTATTTTTTCAGATAATATTCTTTAGCAAAGCATATTACAAACAACGTTACTTAAAACTTGAAAATCGTAATTATCAGAAAAAAAATTAGCTCATTATAAATATGTCTTTCATTACATTTTCCTTGAAGTAATAATTAAAGCAATCAACGCGATCATTAAAACTTTTAACTGAACCCCATTACCTTATTTCGTGTTTATTTTGTTTTTCAGAAATCTCTCCTGTTATTTAATGTTATAACCTGTTAATGAGAAATCCCGAATTGTATTTCAGGAAAAGAATTAAAACAACAGAAAATTATAAGCTTTTCATTTTCAAAAAAGGTTCATACTCTTCAATAAATAGAAGTAATTGTCATGGGGTGAAACATGCAATTACTTATTTTGGAAAATCGTTTCGAGTCAATTAAAGTTTTAAAAATAGAATTGAAAGTTTTTTATTTGTAATACAGACTGATCTAAAAATTGTATAATTCTGAAAGATGTGGAGTTACACTGCATGTAAAATTAAACGATGATGGTATTAATCAAAAGTTGAATATTAAATGAGCTTACATAAAAGTATTAATTACAATAAATTACCATGTTTACTTATTGGTAAACATGGTAATTAACTGTAATTACTGATCTTACAATGTTAAATTTACAAACTGAATGTTAAAAAAGATCGAAAATTTGATCTAATCTTTCTTTCGAACTTATTCATTTTTATACGCTGTTTCGTCACTTTTTACTAAATAATAAAAAGAAAGTACCTAGTTAAACTGATGGCATTGACCTCATGCTCTATTCACTTTATTATACTCTTATTTTAAAGAATAATGCCCCTAGTAAAATGAATTAAGGGAGGGGGAGATTTGCACTCATTGTTTCCCCATTTACACTTTACTAATAAACTTCCAAATCTATACTCCTTTTCACTAACAATGGCGCATTCCTTTCCCTGACAAAATGACAAATAGAGACTATGTTTCTGCGATAATGCAAGGTAAACGAATAATTGTGACGTCACAAGAATACTACTTATTGAACTTACCGCATACAGACGATTACACTAGTTTACAGTACATCTGTTGCCGAAGAAATTTTAGCTGTTACTGACTATATATGATATGCTATTTTCAAAAATATAATTAGAATATTTTAATCAGCTCTAGTTTCTGAGTTTCAGCTATATTGGTATTAAACAGAAAAAACATGTATTTACTAAGAAAAACTTTACTAAAAAAATAATTAATCACTGAGTTCTAAAAAACTTCGTTGTAAAGCTCTTCTCCGATGTGTAGACTTTAGAAAATGACGTATCAGAGACCAACAATAGTCAGACATCATATTCGTATCCCAGAAACCCTGATAGAAATCTTCCATGACATGTAAGACCTGATGCATACGCTCTCCCTGCTCTTCGTTCATATCTCCTAAATTTTCCGGAAACCTGTCCAGGTGTTTACTGATGAAGTGGAGTTTTATGCTCATATTGTACCCCATACTAAATTGTAGCAGAAAGTCTTCTACAAGTTCAATATAATTTTCAGATTTTTTATTTCGGTAAAACTTATTTTAGTATCTAAAGGAAAGCAATTTTTTTCTTTTAGTCTTGATGCTAACAATTCTGAAACTTGTTTAGAATGATTTAAATCTCTTACAAAATCATCTAACTCATTTTGGGAAAAGCATTTTGGCTCATTTGACATACCTTCAAAATTCGCAATATTTTGTGATGAGCTTGTCCTTCATTGTCTTGTTCTAATGGTTCAGATATATTTTTAGACTCTGAAGAGTCCGGTAAACGCTGCACTGAACGTTGAATACAACTAGTACTTGGGTACTGCCATTTAGCTCGATTTTTACTGTTAAAACCGTTTACGTTCACGCTACAAAAATAACAATCTTCGAGATGACTTCGTGGTTCTCGCCAAATAGTTGGTGTTGCAAATTTAAAGGCACTACTTTTACCACTTTTCCATAATCTTAAATATTTCATACACTATTTACAAACACAATTTTGAGCCCAAGACTTCTCATTTTTGTCTAAGAGTATCCCAAAATACTCAAAATAGGTATTTTTCACCAACAATGATACAATTTTTCTACGATTGTTAAACACATATTCGCCGCATATGTAGCAAAAATAATCTGGATTGCTTAAACAACGTCTCCTTGAACTACTCATGACGCAAAAAAAATATGTATGATATCGATTAATATATATGCTTAAATGATAAAAATAAAAAACAAAGTAACTCGAGCTGCTCAAAAGATTTTTCGGTTAGATTTGACAAAAACAAGTCATAAGTGAACATTATCAGCCACAGAATTCGCGCAATAGACAAAAAGTTTAATTTTGTAAACTAGTGTTATAGAAAATTTCGTTTACGCTTACAGGAATATCAATTGTTACAGGAATACTATGTATTATTATTTCATATATCCATTTCCCACATTCGCTTTTATAAATTTGTTTCATCAGAATAGCACTTTTGCCAGATCAAAAATGCATAGAATACAAAAGAGTAGTTTCACGTGACGTCACAATCCGCGGTAGATTGTTTTTCTACCTTATTGTGGGTGTCCGAGTGTTAGTTTTTTTTTTTAATGAAAAACTGATATCGATAAGTAAAAATACCTATTAGTAGTTTACTTTTTCTCTTTTCTTTAGCTTTTTTTTTATAAAAGACGTCATTAGGAAGATGATTCAAAATACTTCCAGCATAGGAGAAAAAAAATAAATGCTTAGAAAATTGTAGTATATTTTATCTTTATACCATTTCACGTTTATGCGTTATTATCAACAGAAAAAAACCCGGAATTATTATTTTTAACCATAGAGAAAAGAGATGAAGTGTGATGGCGCTGGGGTGACGCCAAACAAGCAACCCTAAAATTCACTACACACGGCCCCAACAAGAACACGTGCTTTTGCAAAAAGAAGAAAATTTTTAATAATACTATTTTTAATTCTTATACAATGGAATACTATTTTAGAATTTCATAAATATAAACAGATCATTTTCATTTAGAGAAAACAAATCAAGGATAATATGACACAGAATTCTGCCCCTTTTTTGTTTGGGCCGAATGAGAGCATTTCAATTTGAGTGATAACGCGCTTCATACTACAAACAATTTTTCGGCATACTGCATTTCTATCTATCGCTTTCCTTGATGATTTTTAATTTAAATGAATTTATTTTAACATTTTTGTTTTCTGGCTAAAATTTGTTCCTAAAGATGAAATAATAATTTTTTTTTTTTTTTTTTTTTTTTTTTTGCATAATTTAATCATAAGATTGTCTTCATTATTAATTGAAATAAAAGTTATTTTGGACTTAAATTTGAAAATGACAGAACAAAAATAAAATTAATAATCCATATCGTTACCTGTTTTCTACTTTTTTTCACAAAAGTAGTATAATTTGACTGTCATAAATTTAAATTAGAATATCTTGAAAACTAATTCAAATTTTAATAAAAAGCTAATATTAGTTATAACATCTGCGGATCAATATGGATTTTTAGTGTTAATTTTACCGCATAATATTCAATACTTTGGGAGAAATCGCCATAAAACAAAATCAGTCGTTTAATCAGTCGTTTCATAAAATCATTTCATAAATTGGTTTCATTATAATTTTACATATATAGGGTAGATATATACATTATATATTTGTACATTGCTTTTTAATGAAATTTTGTAGATTTTTTTCTAGTAATTTGGCCTTTATTTTCAAATAACACATTTATTCTATGTTTACATATATTATTTTCGGTTTTAACTGAACAATGATTTTTCCAGATACTTCAGCGTTTGCAATTATTGATTTCGTTTTCGATTAATTTCGAAATCCATTTTCACCGAAGTTCTTGCTAGGAACTATTTAAAACGTTAAATTAATTAGCAAATAAATATATTTATTCAGCCTTTAGCAAAATATAAGTAGAAGAGCAGTTCTGTTTATCATTGAATGAACATGAAATTTTTAATCAAGAAATTTTAATGAAAATTCTGAAAATAATTTACGAGAAATTAATTAAATATTGAGAATTTCCACATAAATTAAATTATCACAGATTAATTAATTCTATTAAACTGCACAGGGTTTAAGCCAATAATGTAATGTTTCAAATTATTTCTTATTAATTTTCGAATTGCTATTTAGGTAAAGTTTAATTATTTTAAGCGTCATATTTATTAGAACAAGTTGGAAATTATGCGTCAATCGTAGCACATGAGGTGCGTTCGTACTATAATGATGTTTTTAAAATATTCAGATCTTGGTAGAATAGTACACAGTACTTTGGATACAGTATAGCAGACGAAATCTTTTGTGTTTCCTTGTAAGTACTATCTGCTCTCTGTTATATGGGAAAGAACTTGTAGTTAACCGCAGCAACGTATATCAATTTCATAAAATGAGAAATAGCTTAATATAATTAAAAAGCGCTTCAAACAATGTTTCTCCCTATACTAACATGTAATGGAATACTGTGTGTGACCCTGTAAATTAATAACAAAATTTCTTTGCACCACAGATTGTACAGAATGTGTATTTTAATACGCACTGCATACGTGCATATCAATTCTATTATGTTCGAAAGAGTGTGCCATAATTAAAATGCACTTGGAAAATTTTTTCTCATTATGTAACGGAATGTTCCATAATGGGATTTTAATGTTTTATTATTAACCCATTATGTATCCATCAACTATATATCTCATTTACATAAAATTTTTAATAAATTGATAAAAATATGAAAAAAATTATATATTTTAATTTTCAAACGGTTTGGTTAGGTAGTTTTTGCTCTATTATTTCCATACAGCAATATTTTGTATATTATGGTGACAGCAACTCTTGCTGTATCGATTTTTTTTCTTTGCTATGTCTGTGTCACATAGATATCCGAACTAGATGATACGATGTAGTTAGGCCTAGCCTAGCGGGGCTTGAGCGAATTTTCTTTCATTAGATTGGCACTGCACTAGTGCTACTCTCAAATAGTCGTTTTTATTCTGTATCTGATTACTTTATTTTTACATACCGGGTATGATCCAAAAGTCAGGACGAACTTTAAAAATGAATAATTCGAAAACGAATCAAGATTTAAAAAAAAAAAAAAAAGTGTGTGGCACCCGGGGACTGCCGCGGTAAAGCTATTGCATAGCATTTTCTTTCAACTTATGCAAAAATACCGCGTCAATGTCTGCCGAAGTCTCTCGAAGAATACCGTGCCGAAGTCTGTAGAACTGACAGTCGTTAGCCGGAGTGTTAGGAATTTTTCTCGTTACGGGATACCTAGATTCGGTGGCCGCGCTCAAAGCCCGCGATAAAAGCTATGCAATAGCTTAATAAATAACCAAACAAAATTTGGTCGCGCTACGAAAATTAGATCGCGAGTTATAAGCATTTTAAATTTTTCGACCCTCACCGTGGGGGGGGGGGTCTCCTGTCACCAAAAATTAACGCTGTATCACAATAAATTACCAAACAAAATTTGGCCGCGCTACGAAAATTAGATCGCGAGTTATAAGCATTTGAAATTTTTCGACCCTCACCGTGGGGGGTCTCCTGTTACCAAAAATTAGCAATGTCTCATAATAAATTATCAAACAAAATTTGGCCGCGCTACGGAAATTAGATCGCGAGTTATAAGCATTTTAAATTTTTCGACCCTCACCGTGGGGGATGTCCTGTCACCAAAAATTAACAGTCTCATAATAAATTACAAAACAAAATTTGGCCGCGATACGAAAATTAGATCGTGAGTTATAAGCATTTTAAATTTTTCGACCCTCACCGTGGGGGGGGGGGGTCTCCTGTCCCCAAAAATTAACACTGCCTCATAATAAATTACGAAACAAAATTTGGCCGCGCTACAAAAATTAGATCGCGAGTTATAAGCATTTTAAATTTTTCGACCCTCACCTTGGGGGGGGGTCTCCTGTCCCCAAAAATGAACACTGCCTCATAATAAATTACCAAACAAAATTTGGCCACGCTACAAAAATTAGATCGCGAGTTATAAGCATTTTAAATTTTTCGACCCTCACCGTGGGGGGTCTCCTGTCACCAAAAATTAATACTGTCTCATAATAAATTAGCAAACAAAATTTGGACGCGCTACGAAAATTAGATCGCGAGTTATAAGCATTTTAAATTGTTCGACCCTCACCGTGGGGGGTCTCCTGTCACCAAAAATTAACAATGTCTCATAGTAAATCAGCAAACAAAATTTGGCCACGCTACGAAAATTAGATCGCGAGTTATAAGAATTTTAAATTTTCCGACCCTCACCTTGGGGGTCTCCTGTCACCAAAAAATAACACTGTCTCATAATAAATTACCAAACAATATTTTGCCAAGCTACCAAAATTAGATCGCGAGTTATAAGCATTTTTAATTTTTCGACCCTCACCGTGGGGTGTCTTCTGTCACCAAAAATTAACAATGTCTCATAATAAATTATCAAATAAAATTTGGCCGCGCTACGAAAATTAGATCGCGAGTTATGAGCATTTTAAATTTTTCGATCCTCATCGTGGGGGGTTTCCTGTCACCAAAAATTAACACTGCCTCATAATAAATTACCAAACAAAATTTGGCCGCGCTACGAAAATTAGATCGCGAGTTATAAGCATTTTAAATTTTTCGATCCTTACCGTGGAGTGTCTCCTGTCATTAAAAATTAACAATGTCTGATAATAAATTGCCAAACAAAATTTGGCCGCGCTACGAAAGTTAGATCGCGAGTTATAAGCATTTTAAATTTTTCAACCCTCGCGGTGGGGGGGTCTCCAGTCACCAAAAATTAACACTGTCTCATAATAAATTACCAAACAAAATTTGGCCGCGCTATGAAAATTAGATCATAAGAAACATAAGTTTGAGACTCTATATTCTAATGTCTGCAAAATACCGCGTCAATGTCTGCCGAAGTCTACCGAAGGATACCGTGCCGAAGTTTGCCGAACTGAAACGACGTTATCCGAAGTGTTAGGTTTTTTTTCGTTACGGAAGTGTTAATTTTTCTCGTTACGGAATTTCTAGATTCGGTCGCTTCGCTCAAAGCCCGCGATAAAAGCTATGCAATAGCTTAAAAAGATACGGTTTGCACTAAACGGATGCAAAAGAAATCGGGTTTTGTGTGGCAATGAAAAAAAAAATAGTTCAGTTGGCTATCAACGGATGGCGCTATAGTGTTTTACTGCACCAAAGGATGATTTACAAATGAAAAACTTTTGACAACTTACAAGTCAGTTTAGTTACAGTTAATTAGTACTGCAGTAAATGTTCAATGTGATGTCCATCAGTCAGAATTACTACTGTAAGAAGATGCATCACACCGTTTACAGCATTTAGTAGCATTCCTTGCATTATGGCAGACATATTTTGGCGGATGACATCTTTCAGTGCTGTTGGTGATACCGGTTGCTTGCGTACATTTTTGACTTCAAGAATCTCCACAACCAAAAGTCACAAAGTGTGAAACCCGTCTATGTGACTTCCTCGAAAAAAAGGAGATAATTTGAAGTCAGTAGCGAAGTCACATTAGACTGTCACTTTTTGCTGTTGCAAGGGTACCCAACGAATTCCAACATGACCATTTTTTTCGTTACCATATAGAACCTGGCTTTTTTTGCATCCGTTTGGTGCCAACTGTATCTTTCTATCTTGATTCGTTTTCGAATTATTCATTTTTAAAATTCGTCCGTACTTTTGGATCAATCGGTACTTTAAATCCATCCATATTGTAAAATAAGTGGGTAAATGTGATCGCAGATCGCACAAGGATTTCGTTTAACATTTTTTTCTCAATACAACTTATCCTTTAATTAATAAATCCAAATTATTAATTTATAATTATTAAATTCTTATATAGATTGTAGCACCAATAAATTTTATTTTAAAATAATTATAAATGGAAGTTACTTATTCTAATCAAATTAAAAATGTTCAAATCAAATTATTTAAATAAAATCCAAACTTATTAAAAAATAAAAAATAGCGGAAATAGAAATAAATTTTAAATTAATAAAAACTAAAAAAAAATATTTAAACGAAATTTAGCCTTCCATGTCTTTAACAGTTCGTTTAAAACTAATATGGAAAAACGCGGCACGCTCCGAAGCGGCGTTGCAATTTTGCAATCTCCTTTCGAAGCGGCTTAACACAATGCCAAGTTTAAATTTTGAACAAGGCTTTTGTTTTTGTTGCACTTCAAAAAGAAAAGATTATTATGCTGAATTAAGTTTATGGTATGCCAAATAAAGTTTAAATTTGCGTTGCTTGTATTGTAGGTGCCAAATTAAGTTCGTAAAAAAATTAGGATAAGATTTAAAAAGTTATACAGAATAACAATATTTGATATTAATTAGGCTGAATATATCTTTGAATTTTTACATTTTATCCATTTATATTTTTTTCGTACATACACAAAGAAAAAGTGTGTAATTTGTTTATACACAACAATACGTTGTATTTTTTTTTTTACAATGTCTTTTTATTTTTTAGCAATATTTATTTTAATTATGCAGTTAATAAACTCATAATTGTACTACGTACGGAATCCTCTGAGTGCAAGTGATACTCGTACTTGACAGTTTATACTTCAAACAACTGTAAAAACAAACTGTAACAGACAACTGATTTTTAAATGAAATTTACTCTAAAGAAATTAAAATAATAATAATTTTATCTCAGTTTTTTTACATCTCATTTTCAATGCATCATTTTCTGAGCTCATTAACTTAGGCTAATAAGAAACTTGCTATCTGATTCATCCAATAAGGACTTTCAATTTTCACAGTGCATTCATAAAGAAGAAAAAATATCATGTCAAAATCACTTAATCCTGCTTATTTCTTTGTGAAAAAACTTGTTATTTGAGAGAATCCGAATGAAATTAAATAATTTCACGTCTGAATTTCTTTATTTTACATCGTAAGAGGCAATTTAAAATAGATTTGGTTATTCTTAATATTCCCTAATATGAGCTCTAATGCAATTCCAGTAAAAGATTATATAAAATAAATTGAGAAAGAAGATAAGGAAACTGAATTGTATTTTTATACTAGGAAAACTGGATTAAATCAGAAATATTCCTTTTGAAAAATTTATTTATTTTCGCTATATTCATTTACGGTGTCTAAATTGGACCAAACATTTCTTAAAAACACTAACAAGTAAGTGATGACAGCTACTGAAATTTATCTTACAGAAAATTGATGAGTCAAACTGAGAAATTCTTTAGTACGCTTTCTTCTTTTAGTTCTTGTCGGATTCCCCTCTGAGCCCAGAAAACTTTGAAATATAATCCTTTACTATATTTCTATATTTATATTTTTTCGTATGCTGATACCACCGATATAATTACGTGGGGACACTCATGAGAGGTACATAGTGATGAAGACTATTTATTTTAATTAAACTTAATGAATAATTTATTTACACAATATTTACAAATAAGTCAATATTTACAACTAAGAACTCGGATATAAGTGATCCGGTTCAACATTAAATTAAATACAGAACACACATTCTGTGCATTGTTAAGCTACTCCATATCTCTCTTAAGCACGTAAATTAACTCAGAGATCGCTCTTAATCTCTCAACTCACACAGGCTCAGTTTTCTTAGAGCCTCGCACAACACAAGCTTTCCTTTGGACCAGAACTTTTCTCTTAACCACCTCACTCTTCCCTCGACAGATCCAGACTAAAATCTCAGCTCTCCCTCTCCAACAAGCCATCATCAAACCAATCATTTGTATTCCCCCACTGACTCTGTCCTCTAAAAGGAAGTCATTCTTTCAAGATATATATTTCTCTTCACTCCCTCTTCGTCTGTCTTACCTACGAACTTTGATTGACAAGCGAAAGGCCACATATTGTATGCTACATTCTTTCGATAAGAATTATGTCCCCTCGCTACTCGGATTAAGACCCCAGATAAGGAAGGAATGCTAGTTTAGAGCTTACAGTACACAGAATACATAACCAAATAAAATAATAGTATCACATAAGAATAGTTTTAGATAATAATCGCTTATCCAAACCTGACAGTTCCGGATATGACCAATATATGACACTCAAATGGTTAAGACATTCCAACTAACATATAAAAATTATCAATGTTCACTCATGTTTTCAACTATTTTCTCTAAACGGGTTCAAAGGCTAAAACTGTTTTTTGTCTCAAAATTGAAGGACGATTTTTAGTTATTTTTGCATTAATATTCTGTACTGCAGCGATGTTTATCAGTGGCATTTAGAAAAAAATAAGCAAGCTGTAAATTAAGAAATTCTCTTTTGCACATATTATATATCACTCAATTTCTGTCACATATGCCATATTTGTCAATACCTATTTCCTTTTTATTGAAAAAAAATGTTCTAATCACCCACAAAACGTGCACGTTAGTAGGGAGTTTGATTTTTTTCTTGTTATAATTTTGCCATGAAAATTTTGCATAGAAAAATTCGCTGTGAATCTCCCGCATGGTAGACCATTACCCACTTGAATGAGTAATTTGTTATGAAATTGATAAGAGACTGTCTTTAATTCACAAATTAACGAAAGCAAACAAATTCCTCTGCTGAGAAAATGGACAACATTCGGGATTGCATACGGTACACAAAATTTATTCGATTGGCACTGTTTTCTTTAAACGCTTTACGTATCAAATACTAACAAGGAAGATCTCCATACGGGCATACTTCGAAATATCTGAAAAAATACAGAATGTTCTTCTCATAAAGATATAAACGTTTATAAAAATATTTTTTTTTTTGCGGAACCTCTATGTAGCGTCAATAATAGAACCTTTTTATTATATTCCTGATACATCAGCACCACCAATAACTTATCAAGAGCTAAAACAAGCTATTTATTCATTTAATCAAAATAAAGCTCCAGGACCAGATGAAATCGATCATATTATACTTCGCAATATTTATAAATCTAATCCATATATTCTTCATAGTTTGTACAACTTATTATTAAAATTAAACTATTTCCCCGAGGACTGGAAAGTTGGAGAAGCGGTATATTTTTTAAAACCAGGTAAGTCTCCTCTTGAGACCTCTTCATACCGTCCAATTTCTCTTCTCTCAGTATTTGGAAAAGTGTTCGAAAAAATACTGCTTAAAAGAATAAACTTTCATTTGAATGAACAAAATAAAACATTTCCATCTCAATATGGTTTCCAAGAAAACATGTCAACAGAAACAGCAATTCAAGATCTGATTTCACAAATAGAATTATTAAAGCAAGAAGATGTCTATATCTCACTAGTATCAGTTAATATAAAACAAGCTTTTGATAGATTACCCTGGAAAATAACCCTGAATTTACTAGAAGACATAAATATAGAAACAGCATACTTAAATACAATTAAATCCTATCTCTCAAAAAGAGGAATTTATCCGAATTGGTTGCTAAATAACATTCATTGGAAAAGCAGAGACTGCCCACAGGGTTCTTGCCTTGGATTTTTTCTATGGCGTGTATTCATACAAAAACTTTTAAATGATTTGAGAAGAAGAGGATTTAAAGTAGTAGCATTTGCAGACGACATATTGTTAATTCTGTACGGTAGAACAAGAAAACTCTTAGAAGAAACAGCACGAGAAGCTTTACAGATTATTAGCAATTGGGCAATCACAAATCAAATGATCATTTCATACAAAAAATGTCAAACATTGCATCTTAAGAAACCAAAATTTTTAAAAAAACCACCAACCTTTAAAATAGATAATAACTCAATAAAATTTGGAAAAACCCTGCCCTATCTTGGAATCATATTGGACCAAACAATGTCTTTTCTTCCTCATTTAAAGAACAAAAAATTAGAATTAAATTTCCTCATTCAAAACTTACTCAAATTTACATCTAAAAAAGGAGGACTCTCAAAAAGTATTTTAAAGATCTGGTACAATGCCATACTAGAAAAGAAAATTACCTAGGGAGCAGCAGTTTGGTTTAATCTACTTCAAAAATTTCATGGACTAAGATTAATTTCCTCAATACAAGCTCAATGTCTTTTGTTAATCTCTGGTGCTTACAAAAAACTGCAACATTGGCATTGTGTACATTGACAGGAATTTCACCGTTGTCATTAAAACTATCACAGATTTCTACATCAGGAAAAGTCCTCAGATTGGGAATACCAATAGATGAATTCTAACCAGAAATGTATCAAACGAAATCTAAGTCGGCCTCTATTTGTTCATATAACCCTTATCTTATGTGGGACAAAGAAAACGCAAAATAAACTGAGATAAACTTATTTACAGACGGGTCTAAAAATGATGAGGGAACAGGACTTGCTCTTTGTTGTTACCAAAATAAATCTCTAATGCATACTTTCCAACTCAAGTTAAGACAACAGAATTCTATATTTCAAGCGGAGTTAACGGCAATATTTAAAGCACTAAACTGGTTCCTTCAAACTGATTATAATACTGCAAAAATACGTACTGATAGCCTCTCTAATCTTTATGCCTTAGAAGATTTAACATCAAAATTAGCAATAGCTCAAGAAATCATTAAGCTACTTTAGAACACAACAAAAATAGTTTATTTTTCCTGGTTAAAAGGTCATTCTGGCAATTATGGAAACGAAAAAGCAGATGAACTTGCGAAAGCAGCAATATCAGATTTAGACACAAAGCAAGAATTTATTCCCTTTCCACCATCATATTTAAAGCGCCAATTAAAATTAAAGCTTATACGTGACTGGCAAGATATATGGAACACAGATGACAGAGGCAGATTCACTTTTCAATTAATACATACAATTTCTGAAAATCTGTTGTTATCACATAGAAATTTATATTTATTAGCGTCAAACCATGGACCTTTCCCACAGTACCTTTTTAAAATCGGAAAGACATACTCCCCAAGATGTACCTGTAAAAATAGGTTCCTCTTTGCATTATATAACTGAATGCTCTTTAACTTCAACTTATCATATTAGACGATCTCAAAATATATCCCTTTCATCATGGTTTCAACTGATATTAAAACAACCTGCACTAGTTCAAAAAATTATAGACTGTATAACATTATTGGAACGAAATCAAGGGTTTTTTCAAATGCCACCATTGGATTTAATAGGTGATGAGGACATTTAGAATATCATAAGAACATTTTTAAATAGAACTCTAACCTACTAAAGTATCATTAGCAAAATTAACAAGTTTAACATCAGCATCTTTTTGTTCTTATTTTATTACTCTTACTTATATTATTCTGTTTATTTTATTTATTCCATTCAACTATCTCTAAATTGTCTTAACCTATTACTATTTTTTTTAGAGCTAAGAAAATTTATCATCATTAAGTATTATTTAAGTTAGAAATATGATTATTGCAACTTCTGGTTATGAATATGCTCATAGGTTTATCTTAATTATTTATATTGTACATATAATTTTGTATTTATCACTGTGAAGAATTCTTCAATTATGTTTACTTTTTGAGCACGCACTAAATAGCTAGGGCTACGCGTTGTCATTGTGTTTAAATTACATTCTTTCATTTGTTATCTAATATATTTTTGACGGCGGTCTGGGGCCATTCAATAGTGCCCCTGGTCTCTCCTGACTCCGTATACTACGGAGATTTTCCTTTCCTTTTGGCATATCTGTCTTAGTCCATGTTGGGCTTTTAGTATAGTTGTTTTACCCTGTTAGGTGGGGCTTATTGAGCTTAAGCCCTTTGGTAGGCCTCCCCACCTAGCTGAAACTGAAACTGAAACTGTAGCGTCCATAAAAAATAATGAAATTTTCGTTATTTGGCGTTTTTCATCGGTTGGCGATGGAATTCTGTTTCAAAAAATACTTATTAAAGTCAAATACGCTTTAAGAAAAAAAAGGTTTCATGCTGAACTTGTTTTGGTAAATTTAATTTAAATAACTTTAGTTTTCTCAATTTTAGTTTGTTTTAAACATAATTTTGTTACATAGATATTCATATGAATTTATATCCAAATTTAACCATAGAATTTGCGATTTAAAATAAAATTCATAATTTAAGTTAATTAAAATTGTTTTAAACTTAAATTCTAATTGAACATTGTTGATTCGATTTCGTTGCTATGGAAACATCTGGCTTTTATTTTTGAATAAGCTTAAATGTATGAAAAAAATATTTCACAATATGAATATTTTATGTATAAAAATACTTTTTCCAGTGATAAATTTAATAACTACAGCATCTATCAAAATATTTAAGCAATACAATATATATTTGTGTGTGTGTGACATTTTAAATTGAGAAACTCGAAACATCTTCACCAGTTTCCCCTTTTTTAAAATACAGAATCGTAGCAAGCTAGGGGAAAAATAAAATACATGTTAATTTTGCCGAAGAAAAAAAATTAAATTTGTAATATATATAAAATTATACTCTTTCATTACTTATGCTTAAATTCAGTAAATAATATTTACGTTTGCTATTAATTATTATTATTATAATTATTATTATATTTATATTATTATATTTATTATTATATTTATAATTATTATTATTAATTAACCTTCCGTCTACCAGACAAAACACCCATTTATCTACGGCAACACCTAATTTTAATTCCAAACTTGCAAACGGCACCAGTAATATTTTAATATAATTTTGCTTTTACAATGAAAGCTTAAATTAAGGAATTCGTAATATCTAGACAAGTCCTTTATAAATTCCGGTGTCAATCGACAATTTCTCATTTTACCATTGACACCAGAAATATTGCTGTCGGGTCCAATGGACCCTTCTGGTAGACGGAAGGTTAATACTGTTTTCAGTTGCATTAAATCATTTGCTTTTGGAGATCATTCATAGGCGTCCATGTATTCAGTTCTTTGCGTAGCCCTGTATATCATTTTATCTATATTCTGCAAAGATTTCTTAATAAATTGAACGCAGTTTTTCGTAAAAATGCATAACTTATTTAAAAACCAACTTTAAGCAATTTAAGCTCATATTCAGTTAACGTTTGCGACTTCTTTTGGGTAGTCCTGAATATCAACTATAGTATTTATACACACCTTAGAATATGCATATGTTTAGTGAAACTTAAATGCCCATATCATAATTGAAATGCATTTCATTCATCCATCAGCCATCATCGGATACATGTAAAGTACTTCGGAAAGAATATACTATTTGAAATATTTTGTGTGCCCCGTAAATGCTATGTACTTCATATTATGCATGACTCTGTCGTATAATTTATACAAAGCTTCTGTCGCGTCGGATGGTTCAGTGGATTTCGAACACAAAATTAATTTAGGCGATTCATATTCAATAACTTCAAACGGGTATCTTCTTACTTCTTTTTAATTGGAAGAAAATATACATCTTATATACACATTATACATCTTCTGTACATCTTCTTATTTACACATATGTTACAATAATTTACATGAAATTCGATATATTTTAGAATTATTCTTCTATCAAGACTGTCATAACACCATCGCGTATTAATTCTTTTCTCTCTCTGTAAACATAAACAAAACAAAAATATCTTGAGCCCAGGGGAGGGGTTGCCACGCGTAACTAAGATCAGGATTCATCGCCCTTTTGGCGTTAAAACATGATTCCCCACACACTCCCCACCTGGACTCATGAGAGTACATAATGATAAATCAATAAAACTAAATTCTTACAATAAACATTAATTTAAATCATAACTCAAATAATAAAACAGAAAAAAATTTCAATCTTCAGGTGCTGACATGTGCTGACATATAAAGTATTAAACAATAAAATAATATCATGAATAATATAAATAAAAAATGACACTTCAATAACATGTAGCTACATGAACCTATCTGGCCAGATATTTACCTGAATAAAATAAACTAAATATATATATGTAATACAAACAAATTAAATACTATTATTAATATCTCAATAATCCTTTCAATTTGAAATAAAGCATAATTATACAAAATGAAACCTTTTTTCTAAATGGATAAATTAACAATTGCAAATTACACATAAAAAAAACATATTTCAACTATGAATTTATAATAAGAAATAAATCACATTTATATTCAAACAATAGTAGAAAGAAAATTAATTTAAAACTGAAATACTGAAATCAATTAACATTCAATAATCTAATTCAAAAGGATACAACAGTTGAACTGGTTTTCTTAGCAGTCCATGAGCAGTCTTTACCATGCAAGCTCGAATGAGCTGATCTCTACCAAGGATCACTTCTTTAACTACTCCTAAGTCCCACAACAGTTTAGATTTAGCACTACCGTCCACTAAAACAACATCTCCAATCTTTATATTTTTGTGTCTCTCAGGAGTTTTAAATTGATGGATCGATCTTAAGTTCAGCAAGTATTGTTCCTTCCATTTAGTCCACAGTTGTTTCAACAAGGTGGTTTGATATCTTTTTCTTCTTAATAATGTCTCTCGGGTAGAGATTTTATTCTCTAATTCGGCAAAATGTAGTGGAAAACTAATATTTTCTCTTCCGAGTTGAAGAAAGTGAGCTGGTGTAAGTGGCTCTGGCTCGCCGAAATCACTTGTTGTTATACGTAAGCGGTCTCATGTTTATTACGGCTTCTATTTCTGTCAAAATTGTAGCCAATTCTTCAAATGTGATGTGAGCTCTTCCCAAAATTTTTCTTAGGGGTTCTTTTACACTTTTTACGAGTCGTTCGTAAAATCCTCCCCACCATGGGGCACGCTCGATGATAAATTTCCATATAATGCCTTTGTTTGATATGAAGTCTTGAAGTTCTTGATCTTTAATGATTTTTTCAAATTGTTGTAGTTCTTTGTCGGCAGCTTTAAAACTTAATGCATTATCAGAAAAAATTATTTTACAGTTTCCACGTCTTGAAATAAATCTACGAAAACTCAATATAAAGGACTTTGTAGTCATATCCCTGACTGCTTCCAAATGTATTGCTCTTGTTGCGGCACAGGTGAACAGTACAATGTAGGATTTTGACGTCTCTTTACTATCTGTTTTGATGATTATTGGGCCGGCAAAATCCAATCCTATAACGGTAAACGCAGGGGATTGTGAGATCCTTTCTTTCGGAAGTTGCCCAGTTAGCTGGTCAGCTGCCCTTGCATTGTATCTTCTACAAATTAGACATTTTCTTAGATTCTTTCTGATAGATTGTCTTCCTTGTGGAATCCAAAATTTCTTCCGGATTTGTGCAAGCGTTAAAGAAACTCCACTATGCAGCAAATTTCTATGTTCTTGCATAATTAGCAATTCTGTTAATTTTTCATTCTTCGGCAATATGATTGGGTTGGTCTCATTCGAATCAAAGGAGCCTTCGTTAAGTCTGGTTTTTATTCGCAAAATTTTATTTTCATCTAAATATGGACACAGGGAATAAATTCGTGATGTTTTCTTATTAGAGTTTCCTTTTTCTAATGACTCAATTTCTTCCTTATAATTCTTCATTTGTACTTCTTTGATTAATAATTCTTCAGCTTCTTTCAATTCTTCAGCAGATAATGTATCTTTACGCTTGATTGAATTTCTTAAATTGAAAATAAATCTTCTAACTCTTGCCAATGTTCTAACTGCCTTCAAGAAGGAACTGAAGCGCTCAATTTCTATAAGTGGCTTCTGATGTTCTGATGAACAAACATTTTGGAAAATCACATTTCTTTTAGCTTCTAGTTGTTTCATATCTACATCTATTTCTCTGTCTTCTTTGGGCCATAATTTTGAATCTTTAACTAACCATGGAGGCCCTGACCACCACAGATCATCCTTTTCGAGGTCGAAAAGTGAGAGTCCCCTTGTGAGTCGATCAGCAGGATTTGAGCTACCAGGACAATGTCGCCAGTTCTTCGGATCTGTTAAACTTTGTATTTCTGATGTTCGGTTACTTACGAATGGCTTCCAAGTACTTGACGAACTTTTGATCCAGTGAAGCACGATATTTGAATCGCTCCAATAATGTACTTTGTCTTCACTTATTTTGAGAACAGACATTACCCGCTTTCCAAGTCTAGCTCCAATCAGAGCACCCATCAATTCGAGGCGGGGCAAGGTTAACTTCTTTATGGGAGCTAGCCTGCTTTTTGATGTAACAAAACTTGTCTTTATACTATTATTGTTGTTATATCTCAGATATATAACACTTCCATAGGCCTTAATACTTGCATCACTAAAACAGTGAATTTCTACATTGTCGTAAATGTCTATTTCCTGAAAATAATATCTTGGAATTTTTATTTTACTAATGTATGGGATCTGTGCACACCAGTTATCCCATTTTTTCTCTAAATGTTCTGGCAAATTCTGATCCCAATCGATACCATGTTCCCATAATGATTGAAAAATCATTTTAATTAAAATCGTAAATGGTGATAAAAACCCAACAGGGTCAAAAATTCTTCCAGCTGCTCGAATTATAGTTCTTTTGGTCTTATCTTGACAATGAACAAATTCTAACAGACTTTGATTATCTAATCTAAAAATGTCTTCTTCAGTGTCCCATATTAACCCTAAAATTTTAAATGGGGTTGTGTCAGTTGATGTATCAGCGCAAACATTCATATCTAAAGATTTTAAATTTTCCTTTAAAATGGTAGAATTACTTTGCCATTTACGTAAAAACATATTTGCTTGCTGAAAAATAGATAAAGATTCCTTTGAAATTTTTAAAGCTTCATTAACCGTATGTGCTCCTAACAATAAATCGTCCACATACATGGAAGAGTCAATTTTAGAGCAAGTTTCCGGATATAAAGTTGCATACCTCTTCAAATGATGTTTAATTACAGCTCCTAACAGAAATGGACTCGAAGTGACGCCAAATAATACACGACACATTTTCATAATTATAAAATTAATTGGGGAATTTTTATCTTGAGGGAGTTCTTCGATCCACAGGAAACGCGTTATATCTCTGTCACTTTCAGCAAGACTTATCTGTAAGAAAGCCTTTTCAATGTCTGCCACTACGGCAATTTTATTGCTTCGAAATTGCAAAATTAAATCAAATAAATCTGAGTTCAAATTGGGACCTGGGAAGAGTACATCATTTAGAGAAGGTTCAGAAGGAGCGTGAGACGAGGCATCAAAAACAATGCGTAGTTTGGTTGTTTGTTTATCCCTTCGAATTACAGGGTGGTGGGGTAAATAATAGGTCAAATTACCATTCGGTGAATTTATTTCTTGCGGTTCAACAATTTCTACTATTCCTAAAGCCTTATATTCATCAATAATTTCTTTATATTCCTTAAATAATGCAGGATTATTTACAAATCGTTTAATTAGACTATTAAATCTCTTTTTGGCAACATTATAATTATTCGGAAGATCAACATTGTCATATTTCATAGGTAGTTTAACTTCGTACCTATTGTTCTTAAACTGAATAGAATTTTCAAATTGTTCTAATATTTGATTATTACACAAATCTATATTTGTATTATCTTCCTGAATCCCTAACCCTTCTATAGTCCAAACTTTTTCAAGTTGAATTGACATTTTATCATTTTCATTATTATCCCAAATAGATATATACATTGCACCCACTAAATTATTTTCATTAACTTCATCTGAAAACTTCCCATGAAGTGTCCAACCTAGTTTAGTTTCATTCAAAACAAGAGTTGGTGAAATACGTTTATATTTTCCTGTCATAATTGACCAATAGTAGTCGCTACCAATCAACAAATCTATTTTATTCTCCCCATCACTTAATTCATTTGAAACATCTGACAACTGTATACCCATTTCTTTTATTTTTTCATTTAACTCTGAACTTGGGGCACGTATTATATCTGAACAAATTTTCTCTGTTTCTAATGCTTCCAGAGAAATTACATTGTCAGAAAATTTATCCTTTAAGAAAATCTTAACTCTGTTATGATTATTAACAATAGGTTTCGTACCAGCAAATGTATGGATTTTTAATGATTCCTGTCCTGTCACCTCTAAATTTAAATGCCTTGACAAATTCTTTCCGACAAACGTACGCTGCGACGCACTGTCTAGCAAGATACGAACATTAATATTTTTATCTTTCCCAATCATTATTCCCTTTAAAGTTTGAAAATAAACATATTCATCTGGCTTACAACTAAGTGAAGAAACAGTTATTTTTTCATACTGCGTATTTTGCTTTCCCCCTATTTCATCCCCTTCAGTTGAAACAAGGTCAATTTTATTTTCCTTTGATGATCTTTCTTTTACCTTTTTATTACAAAGAGAATTTTGATGAGCTTTAGAATTACAAAGAGTGCAACGAATATTAGAAATTTTACAAAATTTACTCTTATGAAATCGTTTGTAGCATCGAAAGCATTTCGCTTGTTTCGATAAAGATTGTTTTCTTTCTTCCAAATTTAAGTTACACAAATTTGCTTCATGTTTCTCAGAACAAAAAGGACAAAGGTTTTCTGTAATTGTATTTAATGTAAATGCTGAAGGATTTCTATTTTTTGCTTGAAGAAAATGTTTAGAAGGATTTTGTTTAAATTTATTTTCATGAGATTTAATCTCAAAACTGACAGATGTAACATTAACAACCTTTTCACGCGCTTCGATTTCGCGCTTAAGGAACAACAATAAATCATTTACGCAAACATCTTTTTTCTCGCACTGTTCTCTATGAAATAGCAATAAAAGGTCATTAGGTATACATTTATAAATAATAGGTAACAATAAACAACCATATTGGTCTGATTTCACATCCAATGATTCTAAACTTCTTATTTGTATCGCTATTTCATCATACAATTTTCTTAATGAATAAATATCATTTGATCTTCGCACTGCTTCTAAATTTAATAATTTATTTGTGTGCGCAGATATTAAAACTTCTCTTTTTCCAAAACGATCCTTTAATATATTTATTGCCGTTGCGTAATTTTCACCAGTTAATGGAAGCCCGTTAATAGCAGCAGCTGCTGATCCCGAAATCAAAGATTTCAAATAAGTAAATTTTTCTATCGCTTGAAGGGCTTCATTTTCGTGAACAGCGACTTTAAATTGCGGCCAAAATTCTTGGAATTCGCAAATGTCGCCGGTGAATTTGTTTAAAGAAATTCGCGGCAATTTAGTGTTACACTTTAACTGAGTATCTGATATGGGGGGCGTAACTACTTTTGGTTCACTTGTAATATCAGAAGTTTTCTTTAAATTATGCAAAAATCTATTTGCTCTCGATTTACATGTAATAATAGACTCTTTATATTCTAAACAAGCTTCAATTTCGGTTTCTAAATTAGAAGTTTCAATTTCAGATTGTATTAAATCGTCTAGGTTTTCTAGAGAAATCTTATGTTCCAGCAATGTTGCTAAACAATCCTCCACAATTTCCGGTTTCAAATCACTTTCTTTCAAAATTTCATTATCAATTTTTTTAATTAATTTAGTTATTGTGGATCTAATTGATCCGCGTTTAGTAATATTTCTTTTCAAATTTTCACCGGTACTCATTTTTTATAGTACTGTTTCTTCCAAATCATAAATTCAAAGAAATAACAATAAAAACTTACCCGTTTAATATATGCAATCGTCCTACTCTTATTCTCATTCTATTATTTCCCGGCTAACTTGCACCATTGTCGCGTCGGATGGCTCAGTGGATTTCGAACACAAAATTAATTTAGGCGATTCATATTCAATAATTTCAAACGGGTATCTTCTTACTTCTTTTTAATTGGAAGAAAATATACATCTTATATACACATTATACATCTTCTGTACATCTTCTTATTTACACATATGTTACAATTATTTACATGAAATTCGATATATTTTAGAATTATTCTTCTATCAAGACTGTCATAACACCATCGCGTATTAATTCTTTTCTCTCTCTGAAAACATAAACAAAACAAAAATATCTTGAGCCCAGGGGAGGGGTTGCCACGCGTAACTAAGATCAGGATTCATCGCCCTTTTGGCGTTAAAACATGATTCCCCACAGCTTCAGCTATATATATCAATTTTATTATATATGAAATAGTTTAAAATAACTAAAATATGTCGCATAAAATTCCACTCTTTACCATTATGTAATTGTATTCGTTTTATGTGCGCTTGTAAATGTATAATAGCTATTTTTCCACCGAATTTTTTACAGAATGCTTATTTTAGTACATCTCGTAACTGCATATGAATTTTAATATGTTTGACAGTGTGTAACATCTTTAAAATTCATTTGAAAACGGTTTTTTCCCATAGGTCGTAATGTAACGGTAAACTTTTGACTATCACTGTAAATAAAATAATCATGGTAGAAACTTCATTTTCAATGCGATTCGTGCTAGGGTGAATGTCAATAACATCCAAAAATTTCATGGTGATCCAAGTATATTTACGAGAGTTAGAGCACTTACAGAAGGACAGACGAACAGACTAACCGAATGCTTTTCAACTAAGCAAACAAATTGCAAAAAGAATACTCGTTTTAAATACAATCACCTGAATTTAAGCAATGATTCCACAAGTTATGAATTTGTGATAATTAAAAGAGAATTAATGTGAAATACTCTAATATTTTGAACAACTTGAATAAATATTCTGATATTTTGAGTTTTCAATTAATCTTTTCAAAAGTGATATTAATTTTAAGATAATATATAAGGTTAATGAACAATAAGTTATTTATAAAAATATCACTTTCATATTTGTATTAAAAGACATTAAATTACCAAACTATATTTTCAATTTCTAAAAAAAAGTAATTATTCTAATATTTTTAATATAAGCTGTATGTGTCGAAATCCTATTAACATTCAGTCAATTAAACTATGATTATAATGTCAGTCAGAGTTTAATTCATATTTATATTTATTCATTTTATCAAAAGAGGGATAATAAATACAATAATTAAAACAAGCGTAGCGGAAGACAAAAATAACATTTATCAGAAAACTACGCTGTTGCTTTTTCTACTGAAGATTTAATCGATATTAACTTTCTCTAACACTGTCATTTATATTGATTCAATAAGCAGATAAATCAATATCTATTCATTGAAAATTCACGACAAATACCTCATTCCTATGAATATGAATTATTGATCACATCATATCAATAGGAATATCAATAAAAAATAAATTTTGTTCAAGTTACATAACATTTTAGAACATATTATTAAAGTCCCATATTTTTCTCTTTTTTGCATGTGTAGCTTGTAATTAGATAAGTACTGTAAATCAATAAATTGATTTGAATCATCACAACTTCTTTATTTTCATAAAATGTAGAGAAAATGTTGTACCTATATTATTAGACATTTACAGTCCAATAAAAGTATAATGTTTTTTTTCCCTGCAATTGGTTCATGTCGATGTTTATTTAAACGAAATATTTTAACATTGAAAATGGATTTTGTAAATTGTAACATGCTTAAAAATATTGGAAGAAAACCAAAATATAAATAGAGAGATATTACTAAAAATCAATTCTGATTTGAGTGTTACATGTAATAGGAGTCATGTCACACCAGGGGAAATCGTATAAAGCATATGTAAAATTCTAGAATAATGGTGGTATAATTATAGCGAGCCAAAAGTGGGAGGAAAATAATAATTTTTAGGATAAAATGTTGTTTCTTCTTCTAACTATAGATTTAAGGGATACTAAATTGCTTGAACTATATCATTTATATAAATCAATATAAATGATATAGTTATATCAGTATTTATTCATTAAATACACAATTTCTTCATATTACTTTATATCAGCTTAAATATAAATGACATTTTGTCGATATGAATATGAATAGAAAATAAATTAAATTTCAATTTCATAATATTTTGGTACATATTATTACAGTCTACTTGTTTTTGTGTAGGATATAATTAGATAAAAAATGTGAATCAATAAATTGATTTCATGATCCACTCGTCCCTATTTAAATATTTATTAACTTTGAAAAACACAAAGGTTTTTTTATGTACTATTTGGTTCATGTTAATGTTCATTCAAACTGATTATTTTAGTGCTGATAATGGATTTTGAGAAAATAAAATTACTTACAAAAATGTCGGAAAATAATTAGATTTTACGAAAAAAATAATGTGCTTTCCGTAAGTGTTTTTATCTAATACATAAAGAGATTATTTCTTTTCTTCAATCTATTTATTTTTATTTCTCCCAATTTTCTGCAATTATTATTATTATTATTATTTTTTTTTTTTTTGCTTACTTATAAAAATTGTTTTGTTATTTCCTGTTCATGTACAGCTTCGTAAAGCAAAAGTTACCACTCCCTATTGTTTTTGCTGAAAACACTTCGTAACCTGAGAATAATAAGGTTCTAGCTCTGTTTTTGAAAAAAAAATGACTTACCGATGTAGAAAGGCTCTATTTGTATTTATAAAGCCATTTCTGGATTAAAATAATGTAATATTATGATTGTAAGGCCATATATAAATTATATATAACATCATTTTGATGCAAAAATGCCTCCATAGGTACAAATAGAACCTTTCTATATCGATAAGTCACTTTTTTTTTCAAAAACACAGGTAGAACCTTATTATTCTCACGTGACGACTTGTATAAAAACATATATGTTGTGTCAGTTGATTGGAAATTATCTCAGTTTTCGAAAAAAATATATTTATTTAAAAATTATTGCAAAACAATAAAAAGAAAAAAATAGATAATACCAAAAAATAATAAGCTTTCAGTTATTCTTTTTCATACAACTAGGGGGCTCCAAGCCCTACAAGCTAGGCTCGTCAGCCCCCGTTCAGACACAAAAGACTCTAAAAACATGCTAATTTGATCTGCATTATAATTAAAAACCAATGGCTGTCTTCTTCTAAACGGGTTTTTATACACTCCTCTTTGATTGGGAAATTTAAAATTCGAATCAGTGTCTGTTTAAGAAATGCAATGGCTGTTTACCTCTTTGATTAAACAAGATCACTTAAACATGTGCAAATAAGCCAATGTAGAATAAATTATGCAAATACTCTTTGTGTCTAGGTATTTTTGAACAATAAAAAAACTATTTTAACAAGACTTTTAAATGTATCTTTTTAAATCTGACGTAAATGTCTCCAAAGTTTACTTTCATTTTTAAATATCACGTAAAAGTACTTTTCTTGGCAAAAAAGAAATATTATTTGGGCTAGCTTAGATCTCACAATAATTGTTAAAACGACTATTTCAAAATAAGGTATAGCTTCATAATTTTACCTATCTATTTCATAAAAATTCTAAGTTAAGTTTATTCAATTGAATCACTGGGCATTCTTCTCCAAGAACAAGTTTTATAAGCCATTCGAATTTCGACCTTTTAATGGCTGTATTTTGCTTTCTCAAACTGGAGATTTAATATTTGATTACATAGTTTTCAATAAAATTATTTTGGCCATAGAAGTTGCTCAAGCAGCTACCACTTCTCTGTTTCCACCTTGAGGACCTACAATCCAATATTTTTAGATAAAGTTCTGATGAAAAGCAAGCATAATTGGCTATAAATTGCAAACTTCACATTCTTTAACTTCATTCAATAAGTTTAAAGAGCATATAAACTTTCCCTAAAACAATATCCCTCATACAATATATCAGTTCATCAAATGTCAATACATACCTTATATATTAGCGTGTAAATCGACCCTCTTACTTTTGAATGTAAATTCTGAAAAAAAAAATCAAAGATCTGCGTATAAGTTGATCCCCTAAAATTTTACTTTAATTTTGCACAAAATCAAACCGAATATTTAATTTATCAATCTGAAAAGGTAGTAAGAAAACATAAACAAATAATTGAAAATTTTTTATTAATAAATTACAATTATATTTCATATTTTATATATTAATTTATTATTCATACAAGTAGAATTTCTCAGTATTCGAAGTTTTCGTTTTTTCTTTTTTAATTGACTCGTATGTAAGTCGATTCCACCCCTCCTCTCCAATCTGAGAATTCGCGTGCCAAAAATTACCAAATATTCCTTGACTTATATGTGAGTATATATGACAATTCATTTAAAAGCAACTAAATTAAAACTTTAAAAAAATTTCTAATGAAACACTCAAGTTTTACCGTCAACACTTCATTAGTACCAACTAGTAATCTATAAAACATATGCTCTAGTACATCTTCCTGAAACTTTTTATATTATTTGAAGTATCATAACATTGTTAAAATTCACGGCAATAACTTTTTTAGTATATATTATAATGTAATGAAAATTGCTGCGCACGATTCTTTGCAGGGCACGAAAACTTCTGTGCCCTGTAAACGATTTATAAATATTACTTATTCTAGACTACTGAGGAATCTAGTTCCTGACAAAACAGATTAGATAATATCATTCTATTATGTTCGAAATATAATAATATCAATAAAATGCATCCCAAGTCCTAAGAGAGAATGGAATGGAGAGCTTTCGTGTGCCCCTTTAAATAAATTATAATTGCAATACATTGAAATTTCAATACCGAACATTCTATCGTATATATCGATAATATATAAAAATTACAATCCAGTATACCCTAATATATATAAATTACAATCCAATTATATTTATGAGTCAGATGGAAAGAAAAAAAGCCCAAAAACAAATATCATAAACTATTTTCCACTATTTCAGAAGTTTTTAGTCAAATTATATAAACAAAATCGCATTAAGTCAACAAATCAATTTTAATAAATTCATTTTAATATTTTCCGCCTTAAAAAGTCACAAATTATAAGAGAATTAAGAGATTACATAAAAACAAAATGAGGAGAACTTTCAACATGTATAATTATTGTTATTCATAAAGAAAAATAAGTACTTCAAAGCAATAATTATTTTTATAGTCGAGTAATTATTTCTTCATGAATGATGTTCTTAAATGCATTTGAAAGAAAATATTCCTTATTTTTATAAAAGGAAACATAAGTTAATGGGATTATATAAAACTTTGAGATGATAAAATAATTGGAAAAAATATTGGAATGTTTTTTGTTCTTTGTCTTCTGTAAATGTTTTATAATTTGATAAAGTTTTCCGTTAAAGCACTTACAAAAGAAAGTATGTTGTAAACCTTATTTTCATTAATTTATTTTGGTTTTTAATATTTTTTATAAATTTGTTTATTTAAGAATATTATTCAATTTTTAAATTGAAATCTGTGAATTTTATTTTATTAATTACGATTTCTTTAATATTTTAAATATTTATTAAGACAATGCCATGCATTTTGAAGTTGTTTAAATTTATACTTTTTAATTTTATTTTACAAATCTTAATTAGAAGTAGATAAATTTATGGTATTAAAAGGAAAAAAAAACACTATTTTTTCGAAAATAGTTAATCCTTTAAAGCAGAGGTTCCCAAAGTATGCTCCCCGCAGCCCTTGAGGCTCCGCCTGAACTTTCCAAGGGCTCCACGGCGTTCCAGGAAAATAAACAAAATACGAAAAGAAAGTAGCATATTGCAAGTGAAAGTTTTTCAAAAGTATGTAGGAATTTTTGTCCGTGTGTGAAAAAAATAAATATATCTATAACTGGGTTGAAAAAATACATTAATACACTTCAGAGCTATTTAAATATTCGCACAATACATGTATCTATTTCTGTATAATACTTTTGGTTTGAATTGTTTTATTTTATGTTTCTGCATTTAATGTGTTTTAAAAATTCGATTTAAAATAAACTTCAAGAAATAGTATTCTGAATCGAATGCACAACGTGAGTCGAAACAAAAAAGGCCCTCCAGTGCTCTTAACTCTGCTTGCCGAACAAAAGGAAGAATAGTTTTGTTCTTTGGAGCTTCTCCTATTCATATGTTAATATTTAATTCTTTTTTGCACAAATATAAAATATAGCAACTGTCTTTTCTTTCACAATTTCAATAACAAAAATTCTGTTATTGTTTTACTTAAGATTTTACTAAATGCTGTATATTTTACTTTCATTTCAGGTTTAAAATTTATTTTTAATGTTAAATTTTACTCTCAATAATTATTTTTTTATATAAGTGACGACTGTTTATATTTCTAGTAAATTTGTAAATGACTCCTATTTCGCAGAAGAAAAGATAATTCAATTTTAAACAGCTATTCCTTGGTCGGTTTTAATCAAAGGCAAGCTTTTTTTTTGGTTTTATTGTAATATAATATTTTTATTAAATATAAGTTATAGGACAAGGAAATCGTATAAAAATTAAATTTCATAATTTAAGAAGTTTTTTTTTCACCCAAATCCCTTTAAAAATACTTCTTTACCTCAATTGAAAGAATTTTGAAAATGAAACAATTTGTCTATACCTAACGCTTTAGGAATTAGCCTTTGGGCGTCTGTGATTAGAAACTCTGTATATAAAAGTTCCCAAATCCAAATGGGCCACTTACTGACAATTTTATACTTAATATTTGTTCGCAAACACATTAAATTTGGAGGTGCTGTTATTAAAGTATTATTTAATTGAAAAGTTTTCCCAGTTTTTTCACAAAGGCTGAAAATTTACCAAAAAATGCTGCCAAAATTAACATATTAAACCCAAATAATACACTCAAAAGCGGTGGCAAAATAAAAACTGTGCTGCTGAGGTGACGATCGCTTATAACTTAAGGTGCAATTCATTGATCACCAAATGAAAACTATTGTTTGATTACAAATCTCTGTTTACATGTGTCATGCTTTTAAATTAAAAAATAAGTCCGTAAATATGTCAAACATAAGAGTCGCCAAAAGGAAAATGGCATTGATCTAATAACTCCTCCATTTGAGGAGAAAAATGACTTGCATGCTCCTACAGAGTGTGCAGAATGCTGAGAATGCATACGATATCATAAGGTCCCGCCAGATGGATGTGTGATAGCGTGGGAGTACGTTCAAGTGCATCATTTGCAATATGGATGCTTCTAAACGACTTCATCGTGCGGTCGTGCAATTTTTAACAGCAGAAAATGTGAGTGCTAGTGAAATCTATCGTCGAATGCAAAATGTGAATGGCACGAACCGTATGTAACGCAGATCAGTATTCCGATTTTGTAGAAAATTTCAAAGAGGAAAAAGACCACATGCACTTGACCTGGTCGTAAACTCTTGTTAGTATTGCTTTTTTCCACTACGGAAATCTCTACAACATCGTAATACCGCTTCACATACACAGTTCGTGCCGTACACATTTTGCATTCGACGCTATATTTCACTAGCACTCATATTTTCCGCTATTAAAAATTGTAGGACCACACTTTGACACCGTTAAGTAGCATCCATGATGCAAACGATGCCTTTTAACGTGCTACCACGCTATCACATTCGCATCTGGCGGGATCTGACAATGTAGCATAAATTCCCAGTCCTCATCGCCGTGTATTGGATCATGCATGATGCTATTTCTCTTCAAATGGCAGAGTTATTATAGCAAGCCACTTTAATTTGAACAATCCTTATATTTTAAATTGTTCAGCAAAGGAAAAATATATATGTGTGTGTATGTGTGTGTGTTTCGGAATGTATCCAAAAATTATATGAAAATAAACACAAACCAATGAACTAATCCAAAATTCAAATGAAAATAAATAACTGAAAACATGACATTTTAACTTAAACATGAACCCCACATCCCTCAACAGCAAAACTGCAAACTCCAAACAATATGAAATAACTTAAAACGTAAAAAACTTAAACCGCTGGAGTCTGATGGCATGGCTCGTGAATTGTAAATTGCTCTATGGAGATGAACTAGTTTTTCTTGCACAACACTCTCTCTAATAGCTGTATCACACGAACCCTTTTCGCAAAACGTTTCTCCCTACACAAGATTACAGTCAGCAAAAGTTGCGTGACCCTGATGAAGGGGAGAATTTTACTCACTATTCTTGATCCCCGAGCGTTTCCGGCATAGCATAGAAAATGTTGGCCATTTATTCAACCACTGGTCAACAGACTGTAATAACTTAGACCTTAGTAGATTATAATGCTAAGTGGTAGGTAGCGTGTGTGCCGCTCGGCGAATAATCCAGGCAAGAATATTTAAAGGAGAATCTATTTATTATTTGTAGAACAAAAAAGATCCTCTGGAGAAATATTTACAGCATTAAAATTATTAAAAAGCATGTAGGCTTTTATACCAATCAGCTTCAACTAATGTTCAGTTTGAGTTCCGTAAATACAAAGTTCGTGATCTACGTAAAGTCTCACTAAATTGCACACATCGTAGAAGTAAAATAATTCACAGATAACTGCGTAATCAAACCACTGAAGACGAGAGTTATCGCTGTCTTTCCTGGCGAGAGTACACTCCGCGATGTTGCGACGGGCTCTGCGATCAGAACACCTTCTGAGATCCGCTGCGGGATCTCTCTTCTTCCAGCTCTCAAATCCGAGCTGCTTCACTTATCCGAGAAAACACTCCGAGCTCACCGCTCTGCTCTCTCTCTCTCTCTACTCTGCGAGAATTTCCTTTGCAAGCCCCTGGCTTCTCCTTTTCTACCGATCCAGGTACTCCTCTAGACCTTCTCTTAGAGGTCACAAACCAATCATGAACCTTAATGATATTTTTCTCATTAAATGACTAGTAAAATCGTGCGATTATTGGCACCTGAGTTTTCACTCCCACGGCGCCAGGCTGTCTGGCCTTCTGGTCATCTCGTACTTTCGCTTCGTGTCGGAGTGTCATCAAAGGCACGACCCTGGCGGTCGTCCCATTCACCCCCCTTTCATCCAACTATCAGTTCCGTTGATCGATAATGATATAGCGATCCTTTAATATCGCCGACAGTCTCACCTTGAGAATAAGGGTCACTTTGTGTTTGCAGTTTCATGGTGAAACTTCTGTCAGAAATAAATGCCTATTTCTACTACTTTGCTTTAAAAACCTGTGATAATTTTGAATTATCACAAGACCAATAGGAGCGGAGCGAGTAATTAAATAACTTCGCGACAAGTTTATAAAACCTGTTTACCGAATACGCAGCAAAATGAACGATCATGTTTCGTAAAATGTTAGCTTTATTATCGTTCCTCGTGTGATACAGCTATTACTTGTCGAGACCAAATAGAAAAACAAACAAAAACAAAGCAACAAATCTACAAATGTTAAGCGATAGATGGCTCTATACTCGTCAAAAGATGTTAATTAAAATACGTGACATGTTGTTGGACACTCTTTTTTTAAAAAAAAGCACTACGACAAAATGGGGCCACAGCAGATAGGGTTTTTACTATCCCTAGGCTAAAAACTGTAGAGAAATCAAAAATAAAAGCGGTTTTAAACTGTCCCTAGTCCAAAAACCGTAGTAAGGGCAAAAACAAAATAGTTTTTTAATCGTCCGTAAGCCAAAAACATTAAAAAAATAATAATTGTTGGAACTATTAAGAAAAAGAAGTCGGCTTCTATTTGCTTGAGAAATATCAGTATTGTGTTCAGCATTTTCTTCTATTAGTCCGCGAGCCAGCAACAGATTTTCAAGACCAAGCTCTTCTCGGCGATAATTTGTAAAATACTTTAGAAAGTTGCATCATGAGCAGTGATAGCATCCCAAACACGTAAAAAAATATACATAATTTCAGTCATTTCATCCCGGTCGAAAATTTGTCAGATTACAGCTAACTCAATATCTTGTAGAAAAAAAAAAGTCAGCTGATGATAAAGTGGTGGGTAATACGCCAGCTGGCCATCATATTGGCTGGCCTGATATTTCAGCCATATGAACATAGAAAAAGTATACAGATATTCAATGATTTCCTCTCGCTTGAAAATTTGTGAGATGACAGTATATATGCTATTTTAAATAAATAAACGTGTCAGCTGGTTATATCTCGGTTGAAAAATTGTCAGCTGATGCCCAGAAAAGTGTAATGCAGGAGACAGGCAGGGGCACCTATCACTTATTTAAATGCATCAGCTGGTGAGTTTTCCCTCCGCATATTGCTAGCTGATTCTTTTTATTATACACAGGATCATATTAACTATCAGCTGCAAGATATTTAACCGGGAGGAAATAACCTATCTTTAATTACTCGACATTATGCTCCTTGTTTTAAAGAAATGAAATAAAACTCCCACTTTAATTTCATTTAAATTTGTATTACTTGTATTTTACTTTTGTGAGGAACTTTTCTGATTTAATTTTGTTTTATATAAAGTGTAAATTTCAAAGGCAATTCCAAATTTTCTTTTGTTGGTCCCGGTTAAATATCTGTTGGTTCCGTTCAATTAAATTTCTGCGTTGTGTTTTGGTAATACGTTTTATCTTCTGCATCCTATTTATGAGATGTGAGATGAATTTGAGTTTTAGCAATTAACACGGAGATGCGGTTTTTGTTATGTTGTGCATAACATGACATTTGATAGTGTATTGAATTACGTTTTATTGATTAAGAGTACGTTTTAAATTGAGTAATTAGAGCCGACCGCACAAAACCTTATGTCATAGAGCACAAGAAAAATCCTTTATTTTACAGACGAGTGGTAATAAAGGACTCTAGCGATCTATGAAGGATCTATGACGGAAGTGCAATGGTGCATAAGCCAAAAATTGATACCACTAGTGGTTGATTCGTAGGTTTACCATTGTGTTTGTCCTACAATCAAAAGTATGAAAACATGGAAAACTGAGTGCAGGAAAACACAATGCTAAGCCTACGAGTCAGCCACTAGTAGTATTAATTTTTGGCTTATGCACCACTTCGCTTCCGGCAGACATGGATGATTAGATTCCCTCATTACTACTCTTCCATAAAATAAAAGTTTTTTTTCTTGTGCTCGATGTCATAGGGTTTTGTGCGCTCGGCTCCTGAACTATTATCAGTTAACAATTATTTTCGATGATCGGGAGACAGTTAACGAATAATTCATGATGATTATTGCATATCTGTTTAATTTCCCAGCATAATGGTATTTGCGATAATTAAAGGTTACCCTTTCTGCACCCATTTACATTACAAGTCTGTTGTTTATCCCCCACTTAAGGCGAGACATAGCCCTAGCGGTTAAGAAACGTATTTGAAAATAATTTTTGAGAAGCATTAGTATTGTGATGTTTGAACAGAAAACAAAAAAAAATGTCTAATGTAACTCCTTATTGCGTCTTTTGTAAAAAATGAACTTCTCAGTCAAAATTATTCATTGAAGAAAATGTGTGCAAGTGCAGTTTAATATTAAATCATCGGAAAAAAAATAATTTAGTGGTACACGACATCGTACTTCCTACACTGAAAAACAATTTTCAGATATAACATAGCGAATGTTATCGCCGTTTTACGGTTTTGCCACCAAAATATACACAATCAACTTCAGCGTCTGTAGAAAACAAGACTTTTCAAATGTGTTGAAAAATATTAATTTCAAAGAAGTACTTGTTGTACAATTTTTCATTGAAAATTCGGAGGAAGAATATATGGCATCGTATATAAATAATAAAATTATGCGGGCACTCGTTTTAAATACACAGTCACTGATTCCAAAGTGGTAAAGATTTTAGACTAAGAACTTTCGTGAACTGCTCACGAAGAAGCCGATACACAAATGATTTTTTACATTTGCCAAATAAATTTTAAAGCAAACGTTGCGATTCGTTTTTCTGACACTGATATATTAATAATTATGTAAGAAAGTATTGTATAATATTTTAGAAAATATTCAAATTTGTATGGTGTCGGATATAAATCAAAGATATATCAATATTAATAAGTTGTATCAAATTCTAGGAACCAATATGAGCATTCCACATTCTCCCAGTATTCAACGGATTCATCGGGTGCGATTTCAATCCAGCTTTTCTTAGAAAAGGAAAATTGGCCTTTTTTTTTAATAATGAGTAATTCTGAAAACTTTACCAAGTGTTTCATACAACTGTCAAAACCATAGGAGAAGAGAGAGGATTTTTTTTGGCAAAATATTAGGGTTTGTTTGTCATATGTATAGCTTAAAACGATTAAAAACATTAATGAGGCATAGGTAGCGTTGTTTCATAAAATGTACAAATTCCTTGACAATGATGAATCGTTCCAGTTACCCAAAAATGAATGGATGATTCATCTCTACCTCCATGCAAATCGGAACTATATGAGCATTTTTTTTCAAGCATGATATATAGTGCAAATTTCGTTACACGCACCTCTAAAAGTTTCAAATACAGATGAATCGTCGGTCTATGGCTGGGTAGAAATAGACAACAAATACGGATTCAGTTGGTTTTCTGGACCTCAGTTACCATCATTGATTGTTCAAATTTCTGTTCAGGCCGACAAGGGTAACAATTAGGTAGATTTCGTATGAAATACTACCTATTGCAGTCGCTCCCATGTTGGTATTTCTGACATATTTTTGCAGATCTAAGCCGATCATGAGTTCTAGACTCCAAAACTACCATCAATAAAAAAGTTTATATATCTATCTATCTATCGGCCTATATCACTTTTTTATGGACACGATAACTTCTTTAATTTTGCTCAAATCTCTTTCAAACTAATACATAAAATCAAGGAGCATAAAATCTAGGTCAAGTTTATTTATTAATGGGCAAAATCGGACGAAATCGTGGAAGGAAATAGGGAGGATTTTTGTGAAAACAGATAAAACGCCATAACTTCTTAAATAAAATAGATATCGAGTCAGTTTAAAGTTTTTTCTACTTCTAAAAAATAGACCAAACGTTTATGCATGACAGATATGCTATAAAATTAAAAATGGGCTCAAGAGGCAAAAAAAGAGGGTTTTGGGGAGAAAAAAACTCATAACAAGGTGAATTCTTAAAATATCAAATCCAACTAAATTTTTTATAAATGGTCTCAAAATTATCTAAAACTTTTGTATTTACAAGTTTTTGATAGGGCCAACTTTTATTGACGAAAAAAATTTAAAACGAAAAAAAAAGGGGGTGGAAAAAGAAAAAAATACATAACTTATTCAATTCTTAATCTATCAAATCTAAATAAATTTATTTTACATCTTCTCAATAATATCTACAACTTTTATATTGACAAGTTTTTCATAGGACCACTTCGTATGTAAAAATAAATTAAACAAAAATAAGAGTTGGAAAAAAACCCCTCAAATCCAAACTGCTTATACTCTGACTCATTTTTAAATTCAGTTTTGATTTTAAACGCATCCAAACGAAAGATCCTCTTATTTAGGAACTATATAATGTGACGTATTATAGTCAGTTTCTCGATAAATGCAGAATATATTTCAAAAAGAGCTTCCAAAAAAGGCACTTTAAACTGAATATCCCTAAGCGATTGTGATTGAAAAATTGAGGAAATACTCAAATAACAAATTGCTAAATTTATGACTCATTTTTAAAACCATTTTTGCTCTCAAACGCATCCAATTGACAGGTTCTCTTATTTAGAAACTGTATAATGTTCCGTAATGGTCAATTTTTCGATAAAGGCAGAATATATTTTTAAAAATGCTGTCAAAATAGCTATTTTGTACAAATTTCCCGAAGCAATCGTGATTGAAGATTTGAAGATGCATTCAAATAACAAATTGCTTATTTTATGACTCACTTTTAAAACCTTTTTTTTTTTTGCTCTCAAATGCATTCAGTTGGCAGTTTTTCTTATTTAGGAAGTATATAATTTACTTTATTCGTTAATTTTTCCTAAGTCAGAATATATTTTTTAAAAATGCTGTTAAAGTGGACATTTGAGCCAAATTTAGTTTAAAATGATTCTGATAAAACCGGCTTTAGCGGAAAAATGAAATTAAAATTTCTTCAGAAGCGGCCAAATAAAATTGTTAAACTGGATTTTTCACTAATTACGTTTTATTACTTACTCATCATACGTAGTATAGGATAAGTCTTGCAATCGTTTTGAAAATCGAAAATTGTTTTTGACCGATTTACACGTTTCAGATAGTAGAAATTCCGAAAACATATTTTTAGAAAAAAAAATTGCCGTCCGTCTGTCTGTCTGTAAACGCCCTATCTCACGAACAAATTCAGATAGAGACTTGAATTTTGTATGTACTTAGTATGTAAGAATGGAACGAAACCTATTAAATATCAGTAACCTCGATTATCCGGAAGTATTTTTTTCGGACTCTCGAAAAATTCGTTCTGGTGAAAGGCATATAAAAATTTTCGAATTTTTTTATTTTAAGGAATGGACGTAAAAGGCAATAAAATAATATAAATTTTGCATAAAAAACAAAGTCGATCGGATTATTAGCTGTCGAGATATTTGTAATCCTGTTTCTTAGATTCTTCGATTTTTCATGACCATGTATTGCATTCAAATTTCAATTCAAAGGTATATTTTAATTGAAAATGAGAGGCTTAATCCGACGCAGAAAACTGTTAGATAATATAATTATTATTTTTGGAGTTATAAGGATGTTTCTTTTAAGCAGTTCGGTACTACTCGAGTAGTTTGGCGTTTTATATAATTTGTTGAAATTGGTACATCCGCAATTCATTAATATACCATTACTATGTATAATAACAATACTTAAATTTTGGTTTGGAATTGCAATGCATTGTATAAATAGTTTTCACATTTTTTATTTTCATTTGTATATCCATGATGGGTAAGTATTACGGTGACCCCCAACGACTAGTTTTTTTGTTCTTGAAATGAGCACTTTAATCTACCTCCGCCTATAGCCCAAGCCAACAGCGATTTTTTTTATTTCATTTTAATTATGTCAATTATGTTACATTAAACATATATATGTATATATATATATATATATATATATATATATATATATATATATATATATACATGAGCGAAAGCGAAAATGAATATGATTAAATTACAAAAATTAAACTAAATAACTCTTTAAAATTAAATATTTTGTACTATATATTAATGTTTCAATAAATTATTAATTACTTTGCTTATCATACTATTTCATCGTTTATTTATTTCTGTTTATCAATGTTAAAGTATTTATAAAAATATATTGATGTAAACAAAACATCACAATAAAATTATTTCTTACAATTAGAGCATGGAGCATAATGTTGAGTAACTAAAGGTAAGTTATTTCCTCTCGGTTGGATATCCGTCAGCTGATAGTTAATATGATCCTATGTGTAATAAAAAAATCAGCTAGCAATATGCGGAGGGAAAACGCACCAGCTGATGCATTTAAATAAGTGATAGGTGCTCCTGCCTGTCTCCTGCATTACACTTTTCTGGGCATCAGCTGACAATTTTTCCACCGAGACATAACCAGCTGATACGTTTATTTATTTGAAATAGCATACATACTATCATCTGACAATTTTTCAAGCCAGAGTAAATCATTGAATATATGTATATTTTTCGATGTTCATATGGCTGAAATACCAGGCTAGCCAATATAGTGGCTAGCTCACGTATTACCCACCACTTTATAATCAGGTGACTTTTTTTTCTTCAAGATATTGAGTTAACTACTGATAAACCATATTAGGAAGGTCCTCAGATGGCAGAATGCCAAGCCGATTCCATTCAGACTTTTGGGGGAATAGCCTAGGAGGTCGAGATTACTTCTATGTATTCATGGAAATGATATTAAATATTGTTTTCTATTTTTTGTTCTGAGTAAAATTTTATTTTAAATTAAATAGATTGTGCACTTTCTATCAGTTCTCGGAATAAGCCTTTCCAAAGTATATATTTTCCCCTACATTTTTGTGAATTTTAATAAAACATGTCTTTTTTTTTTTTACTTTTATATTTATGGGTAAAACGCAGATTTAAAGATTACTTGACAAGTGACTTGGCGGCTATGTGAGAAATTCGCCAATTCTAAGAGTTTAAATATTTAGGGCGCATGTATGTCATACTCACTGGGATTTACTTGGCGCCAAAATGTCGTTATTTTGCCTAATATGGTAACCCTGCTTTTGTTGTTTATTTTTTGATAAACTGTTTATTTACCTTAATTTTTCTTTTTTCAAATTATATAAAATGGTTTTAATTATATAATTGTTAGTTTTTAAAATTTAATATATTTAAAAATGTTTTATTTATTGTTTTTTTTTAAATAATGGAAAATAATTTTAAAATTTATGTAATTAGTATTCGAAAATGAGTTTTTCGCCAAATTGACGTTGGAAAAAAATTGTACCAAACCCAATGCGTATATGATATATGCGCCATATATTTATATCCAATACATGCAAATAATATAAATAAATAATGTACACAATAATGTTAAAAAATAATTCTTAAAAATCGCTCCTTTGGCAATTTTTAAAATTACGCCACGCAGTCGTTAATTCTAAAAAATATTACATACGCTATATTGCGAGGGGCAAAAGTTATTACACTAAGTTTAATAATCATACCTTTAAATCATCTATTCTTATTATATTTAATTTTTATAACTTATTTTAAAATAAGAGAAGTATAAAGTACTATTTAAAAACATATAATTCAATCACAGAGACAAAAAGGTATTCGCCAAAAATATTTGACATATCTAGAATGCTTAATAAACAAACTCATCTCATGATGCTACTGACTTTCCCATTTTCGACATGGACCAGTCCTTTTTGCCCATGCGCAGATCTGTCCAGGTTTCTATCAAACGTGGTACATCAGTATAATCCGACAAATTTTCGACCGTGATGAAATGACTAAAATTATATACATATTCTTTACGTGTTTGGGAGGTTACCACTGCTCAATCTACCGACGGAACAGCAGCTGACGTTCGCAGAGCTTCATGATGAAACTTTCTAAAGCATTTTACAAATTATCGTCCGATATGAAATAATTGACAAAATTTGCACCTGGCTCGCGGACTATATGAGATGAAAGTGCAAAACAGCATGTTCCACAACAGATTGAAATATTTCAGAGGTGATATCGCGAATCTGTTCTGTAATGCCTATTTTCAATTTACCGAAGTTTTTAATTGAATCACCATGCACTCTCCAAAATGTAGCTTCAACAGTTTCTTCTCTGGTGCTGCAATTTGCATAGGTACGCCGTTTTGCATAAAACACTTTGCTATCCACACATTTGCCCCGTTGCAGTACTGGACTGAGCTGGTTGCGTAAAACAGATTCATAACATGGCCCATTGACTGTACAGATGATAGGGCCCAAAGAATCAATCTTTCAAAAAAAGAAAGAGGTAGTAATAAGTACTGCCCTAAACCCGCACCACACAGCGATTTTTGCATAATGGAGAGGCAGTGGCTGCACTTGTACATATTCTCACTTGCCCGTATTCTGGAATTTCGAGTATTGATAGACCTAGTAGATGAATATGGATTTTTGTTATGACTACCTTTTCGAACCCATTGAAGAACACACGAAAGAAGGATTGTATGGTTCCTGCATTTTTCATCACATGTGTAATGTTCGGTGCGCATGTCACGTCTTATAATTAGCATCCTATGACAAGTACAGCGCCATCTATCGATCAACTTTTGAACTTCTTTTCCAAATCTTTTCTTTTGAAACAAATTCCTATTGCTTCACACATACTCGTATGAAATAAAACATCATTATGACAAGCTATTCTTTTTTTCAGCATTTTTTGTAATCCAATTTTATTTATATTCAGATTTTTTTTTCTTTCTAGATTATTCTTTCTTTCCATTAAATTTTACATGAGGGGTAAAACTTAAAACTAGTAAACTAGTTTGACAAAAGCTGAAAAACAACGTAAAGTATATAAAAGAATTCCTAAAATATTCCAATGGAACAATATTTTACTTTATTCGAAATAACAAACAAAATAGTGGAAAAAAGGAAAAGTAATTGATGCTTCGAAATTTAATTTTATAAATCTTTGTGGAATGTCGTTTCATTCTATTCGATTAGGCGTTTTATTTGACTTCACTAAGATCCATATTGATGGAACATAATGAAATTTTCCAGCCCTGTGAAATCAAAGAAACAATTTCTATAGTTTTTATTTCGACATTTCGAGACATTTATTGAGTCTTGTTTTATGAAACAGTCAATAGAAAATCATTTCTCGTAGAAAATATATATTTTATTTTGTAAGTTTAAAGTAAAATTGTTATTTTATACTGAACACAAAATTTTTGTCGATTTAGAAATAAATAATTCCGGATTTTATATTTGCTGTAAAAAGATAAATACAACAAACGTCGATTGTTACAAACGTTTGTCTATTAAAAGTTTATCAAAGGCATTTCATAAAAATGTTGATCTTAAATGTTTAAAAAACTGATAATATGGCATTTTAAATAAGATTTTAAATGTAATAAATACTTTTTTTCTGGATTAAAAGGTTCCACCTTCCTCAATAACTCTTTTGCAAAGAATAAGTTAAAATTGGCTAATTTATTCAAATAATCACTAAAATGATTGTACACATGTAGAACAACCTGCAGGCACTATTACAAAATAAAATTAATACGAACATCTATAAAAAAATGGTATAATAAAATGAATAGACGTAACTATATCTTTAAAATTGACTGCAAAATTAAAAGTAGATGCTCATAGAAACATTTTTTAAAACTACACAGTGTATCTATAAGCGACACTTTATGCCATTTCGCGAATTTTATGTCTGAAATTATAGTGGTTTAACAAGGAAGTGACGTATTATAATGTTGTATTTCGATGTATACACTGTGAATCTAAACTCTTGAGCAAAACTTTAAGGGGCACATGAAGACAAACAATATAAATACACATGAAGACAAACAACATTAAATAGGAACCTAAGTATCCTAAACGTCTTCCAAATGAGATAAGCGCCATTAAAGTTTAGGGTTCAAAATTTCAAACGATTAGAAAGAGCGGTAAAATTGCTCAGTTCTTTTGCGGTTTTCGCTAAAACTATTCTTTATGCCAGTATTTTTTTCTTTTTAAAAAAAAATAAATTTAAAAGATAAAATTCAAAATATGCCGATACAGACAGCGTCCTGCGAAAGAAAGGGGGGGGAGGGAGCGGTCGCCCCGGATGCGGAAATTTAGAGGGCGCCAATTTATACTACAAATGTCATTTTTGGCTTTTCAAAAGAAAAAATTGGTGGAGGGGGCGCCAAATTGAAACTTTGCCTCGGGCACAATTTTCTCTTCGCTAGGACCTTGATAGAGAGCGCTTTACACTTTGGAGCAAATAACAACTATTTTTTACCGTTAATTTTTGCATCTCATTAAATGCTATCAAAAGCATAGACTTAAATTTTGAGTTCAAAATCTGAATCGTTGGGAGTGGTTAAATACCACAAACTGAACTGTATTCAGTAGTTAAAATTTAAAATCTCCCTCCCACTCTTCCTGAACACAGTTCATTTTGCGCTACTATCTAAGCTTTTGAAAGCATATAATGAGGTTAAAAAAAATAACGCAATAGCAGTAAAAAATAGTTATTCATTACTCCAAAACTTAAAGCGCTCTCTATCTTTAGCTCTTTAAAATTTTACTTTGAACTTTATCTTTAAAATTTATTTTCAAGAAAATACTGACATAAAGTTGGAGATCATTTTTTTATTTAATTCAATTAATGTAAAATTATTTGCAAGAAGATTATCATATTTAAATGTTTACTAATTCTAAAAGTTACTTTATTCAATCTTATAATTTGAAATAGGAACTTTATTTCTTATTTTTCATAAAGTATGAATTTGTTAAATTCATACGCGTTTTTGTACGCGTGTAAATAAAACATGAAAATTTCGAGATGTTTCATTTTCTTTTAAAAATTCTCTACAGATGTAAAAAAAAAATAGAAATTAGGCAAAAACGAATTCTTAAAACAACCAAGCGGGCACAATTTTTCCTTTATTTGGAAGAAAGTGCAAATAGAAAAATTTTAGAAGAAGAAAAAGAAAAAAGTATTGATGTTGCGTAAATTAATTTTAAAAAGCTGTGGATTCTCTTAAAGATTTTATCTCTTCTCAATGAGATCCAGATTGATTAAAACAAAATAAAATTCCCTGTTAGTATGTAATCAAAGGAATACTTTTTATCTTTTTTTCTTTGCAGACGTTTATTGGCTTCTGATTAAAGAATGTGTCAGTATAAAATTTCTTTCTGTACAAAACAATTTAAAAAGTTTAAAATATTTATAATCTTTTTAGAAAAGCTTAAAGTATTTAGAAATTAATAATTCTTTATTTTGTGTTTAATGTATACTGAACGATTTTAGAAACATTAAAAGTTACTGTCTAAATGTTTATAAAATCTAAATACAAAAGTAAACAGTAACAAAAATGAAAAATCATACATCCAGCATTGATTATGTAACACTTTTCAAAAGATTCTAAAAAACGGTAACTAAACATCGCAGTTTATTAAGACAAAACATTATGTTTAAACAAACATTTTGAAAACCTCAGAACGTATTTAAAGACTTAATTTTTGCTATAGTTTCCTTTTTTTCTTGTCTTTTTTGTGAATTCTTGTAAACGATGTATAGATTTGTATGCGTACTAAATCGTACACTTTAATTTAGTTCAGTTAAATAAATAAAACAGTTGAAATTTTCTTTTCAACAATTTCCGTGAGCGAACGAAAATGTATGCAAGAATTTTTTTTTGCCTTTTTGTGCATGATTTATAGAATTTATGCACACCAAGTAACATTTTACGATATGTTATTCAGCTTAAAAGTGCATTTTTTTCTGTAGTCAAATTCTTTTATGTGTCCCTGTAAATGAACAATAAATTTCATACACACCTTATTCTACTATTAGCTCCGTGCAATGAAAATCAATGATATATATTAATTTCAGCATGCTTAAAATATTGTAATATCATTCAGATATACCGCAAAGATTTTTTCTCCAAATATAGTAGTGTAACGGAATTATTTTGTGTATCTGTGTGAATGATCGGTAAATACTATATATATCATTTTCAGTACCGAGCATTCCATGGTTATAATCAATACCATCGGTAGCTTTCATGATAATTGGTCTATATTTGTGAGAGTTACACTGACTGATATACAGATGGCAAACTGCCGGGCAGACAAACAAACACACAGACAAATCGAATTCATAAACACTTTTGAACTTAGTTGGAAAGTGTTAAAAACACCTTTAAGCGATTCACGCTCATTCTCAGTAATAGTTACGAATTCGTTTGCCTATCGATATTTTATGACTTTAGAAATTACACGCATCCCGTATTGTGCAAAAATTTGATTCAACCTAAGCGACATACCATAAATAAAAATGTCAGATCGATTTCTTTATGTTTGTAAGCGAGTACCACCATTAAATTATACTGGGAATGCTTTTTTTTTTCATAGACGATAATATAAAGGAATACTTTTGAGTTTCCCTTTACACCTACTGTAAGTATTAAACGTAGCACAATCGATATTAATCCTCCTCTAGTGCATTAAGTGTTTTTCTTAACTATGTTTTAAATTGCGTAACACTTTTAAAATAAACCGAAAATCATTTTCCTCAAAGACCATAATACTTTTGGGTGCCCCTGTAAAAGAGCTATGAATGCTACATACTTCATTTTGAAAACTAATAAATCCAAATAGTAATTATATGTGACGTAATTACAATTAGATATTAATACAAGTATATTTACTCGAGTTAAAGCACGGCCCGACAGACAAGCTAAACTCATAAACACTATTCAACTTTGTTAGAAAAGTTAAAAATACGGTTGTTTATTTCTAAGAAAAAGTAGAGAATTGATACAAATTTTAGGATGAAGAATTAGACTGAATTATGTTTTTCTTTCCTATTTATTCTTATTTCCATTTAATTTGAAACGAAATATGAAACTAAAATTAGTAGAAAAATGTTTAACAAAACATAAAAGATAAATACAAAACATTTATCAAATACATAAAAGAATTTCTACAACCTTAAAGTGGATAATATTTTTCTTTATTCTAAAAAACAAGAAAAATATTAAGAAGCAAAAATATAATGCTATTTTATTTTATAAAGTTTTGCGGGTTGATCATTCATTGTATTTGATGAAGGATTTTATTTGAATTCACTATGATCCAGATTGATAGAACATATTAAAAACCTCCAGTCCTATATAAACAAAGAAAAAATTTTTCTCGTTTCTATGCGAAAACTTACACACATTTTCTTGATACTTTTTTTACGAGGAAATCCAAAAATATTTTTTTCCGTTTTAGAAAAATGTAAAATAAATTAAATGTATTGTATTTTTTTCAAAACCTTTAAGTAGGAAAAGAAATCTCATTAATTTATTCCAAGGATAAAAGTTTCGCTGATTTAGAATAAAATTCATTGTTTTGTATTCAATATAAGAAACATTCAAAGTTACAAAAGTTTCATTTTTTAAGTTAATGAAGTAAATACAAAAATAAGAAAATATACTTTACAAATTATTAAGAAATATTAAATTATCAAAATTAGTTTGGTCTTCATTTTTTACGACAATTTTAGTGTATCCATCAGGGTCACCACATGAATTTGAAACATAATCAAAATTTTTAAAAAAGGCTGTTAGAAGACTGTTTATTTAAATCAAATTAGGAAGTTCTACGATAATGAATTTAAGCTAAAAATGAATTTAAGCATTAGATTATACTCAGTAATATAACAAATTCAATACTGCTAATTTAAAATGCGCACACCTATAAAAAAAATCATGGTTCAAACTAGAGTTACTAATAGCTTAGAGATTAAGTACGCCTATCGCTGCAAATAGCTCACATGGGGAAAACTATACAAATGTCACTAAACTTAGCAACCCGTGGTTTCCAATTATCATTATTAGAATATAATAAATTTTATTCTTACCAAAGCTAGTAACTCATAATCAGCTAAACTCCATAGTTTTTGATTATTAGAGAAAGCTGTAATGTCTTGATGTAATAAAACACAGTATTTCGGATACAGTATAGTAGCCAAAATCTTTTTTGTGTCCCTGTAAATACCATCAGCTTTCTTTTATGCAGGAAATAACTTGTAGTATTCCTCATCAACGTATATCAATCTCATAAAATTTTAAATAGTCAATTACAATTAAAACGTGCACCAAAAAATGTTCTCTCTATACCATTATATAATGGAATACTTTTGTATGGCACTGTAAATCAATAACAAATACTTTTTGGACCACAGATTGTGCAAAATGTATATTATAATATGTACTTCATAGATGCATAAGAATTTTATTATGTTCGAATGTGTGTAACACTATTAAAATGCATTTGAAACTTTTTTCCCCATTGTCCGTAATGTAACGGAATACTTTTGATTGTCCCTGTAATATATCTATGCTTCTGATTTTCAAAAAATTTGAAATGACTCGACAAAATTATGTAGTAATTATATATTTTAAATTTCAAACGGTTAAAATGCATTTGAAACTTTTCCCATTGACCGTAATGTAACGAAATACTTTTGATAGTCTCTGTAATTAATATATGCTTCCGATTTTCATAAAATTTGAAATGACTCGACAAAATTATATAATAATTACATATTTTAAATTTCAAACGACTTGGTAGGGTAGTTTTTGCGTTGTTATATGCGGATAGACAGACATACAGACGGACGGTCAGACAGACGGATGGACGGACGGACGGATTGAACGAGAACTATTGTGCTACGTATTTACATAATTACGAACGCACCTAAAAAGACACCCTGTATATAAATTTACTTAACAATTGCATTGAAGTCATTACTTCTTTTCTGAAAACACAAAGCAAAGTGATGTATCCAAAAAAGTGATGTATTAAGACCGGATATAATGAGGGATTATTGTATTGAAAATGTACTGACGTTGTGAAATTTTTATAAAGCTTTGTAGAATCTTTGATCGAATAAAGATTCTATTAGATCTTACTAAAATCCAGTTTGATTCATTATAATGAAATTTTCCAGTTCTATATAGTCAGACAAATTGTTTCAGTCTTTTTTATTTGAAAATTTCCAGACATGTTATTGACTCTTGATTTATGGAAGAACTAACAGATATTTCTTTTATAGAAAAAAAAATATGAAATAATATATATATAGTTTATTTCAAAAACATAAACCAACAAAACTCATTTTTTCATTTTAAGGAGGAAACTTTTGTTCGTTTACAAATTAATAATTTAACTTAACTTAATAATTTTTAAACTTAACAGACGTTAAAATTTAAAATTTGTTACTTTTTTAAAAGTTTATCAAAAGATAAATACAAAAGTAAATGTTAAAGATGTAGTGATATATCTATAAAAGTATAAAGAAAGAGTAAGAAAGCTAAACAAAGAAACATTAATATATTTCTCAAATTTATTCCCTTTTTTTAATATCAACGAAGTTTGAAGATTAAAATTTGTAAAAGAAAAAAAAAACGTAAAATATGCAGGATGCCTATTAAAGTCCGGTCAGCTTGTACCCAATTTATTTCAGAACGGCGACAGTTATAGTCATGGATGTCGTGTCTCGGTCAGGAAAAATCAGCTGACGGCATTGTGTAATAAATTACCCCCTCCGCCCCCGGAATACTAAGCCTGAATTCTCACACAAAAATTTTAGTTGTTCTAGATGAATTGTTTTAACGTTAGTGTGGTCCTTTGAATTTGAATGCCAATGATTTGTGGGATCTTTTTCCTCTATATTTTTCTGAGTTTAAGTCACAGAAAGCTTTTAGAAAATACTTATTTCCAAATTGAGGGGAATGTGCAATCGATTTAATCCTGTGTCAGTCTTGCGAAAGAGCAAATTTTTATTTTTTTTTCTCTGCATTTTCTTCTAAATGCTAAAAAAAAAAAAATTTTTTTTTCAACATTATATGAAGATATTTTAATACAAATATGAATGAAAACCTCGTTAATATTACTCATTGTTCAGTTTCTTAAAAATCCATTCAATCATTAGATTTATATTACTTTAAATATTCTTGATAGTGCAATGAAAACTGGAGTTGAGGTAACTTATCTACACGGAGTTGTTGGTGAGAGGTTAAAAAGATTACCTACGACACCCGCCATTTTTGTAACAGCGCATAGGGTTTGCATTCAGAGGAAAGTGAATTAATTACTCTGGGGAATCAAGAATTACCTGACCATCTATATAGAGACAGATGCTGCTCTATACGAAAGTTGGGCGATTTGATTTCTCTTCCTTTAATTGGTCTATTGATGGTCATGATTGGAATGATTCGTCTACGGCGCCATGACGATTCCTGCAAAAACCACTAACAAGGAAGGTCTCCATACGGGCATACTCAGAAAAATCTGAAAAAATTACAGAATGTTCTTCTCATATAGTTATATATGTTTATAAAAAAAATTTCGGCGGAACCCCCTTATAACGTCCGTAAAAAATAATAAAAATTTCGTTTATTTGGCGATTTATCTCCGGTTGGCGAAAAAACGAAATTTTGAAAAATACGCTTTTACGCTTCGAATACTTTTTTTAAAGAAAAAACTTTCTATGTTCAATTTATTTAAATAAGTTTAGTTTAAGTAGTTTTAGTTTTGCATTTTTACTTTAAGTGTAATTTTGTCATATACGTTTATATGTACTTATAACAAAATGAAATTAATATATTTTATCATTTAAAACACAATTTAAATTGATTAAAATTGTTCCAAATTGAAAAATACACTGTTAAAAATCTGCTGCATTTTGTTGCAACGCACTCCCTTGCTTGTATAGAAAACGGTTACTTGGGCGTGAAATGGAGCTTTCTCATTGGTTGGAATAGAGATATTATATACAAGCGGTGGAGTGCGTTGCAGCAAAATACAGCAGATTTTTAACAGTGTATGACACGATCAATTCACCGTGCTATGGGGCATTCTCATTGGTCAGAAGAGAGATATTCTATAAAAGTAGTGGAGTGACGTTGCAGTAAATGCTGCAGATTTTTAACAGTGAAGTTAATTAAAATCAATTTTCAGATTCGTTAAAATCATCTGCTTTTGGCGAGGAAATGCATTGCTCGCCAAATCCCGCGTCGCTTTCAGCTTTTCACGCCAATTATTCCAAACTGTTTTATTTTTTTACATATCTAATAATGTAATTCCGCCGCTAATTTTCACTGATCCTTTATTACCTACATGAGTAGTTTAATTCGTATTTTTTCAAAAAATTCTGAGTATGCCCCCAATGGAGATCTTCCTTGTAAGACAAAAATGTAGCAATAGATAAATTGACCGAGGTGTTTGTTTATAAACATACAGCGTGAAATATTTTATCTATAGCCGGTCTTTAATTTCTCAACCGTTAGGTGTAGACATACAGTTCCAGTTAAAACATGTTTCAAATAAAATAAGTATTCATGTTATGGCATTTTTCAAAATTAAAAAACCAATTTAAAAAGAATACGAAATCTAGCATTTTAAACTGTCCCCAGTCACTAGAGTTACATTTAGTAAAATTTCACACATATAACAGATGTAACACAAAAAGTTTGATTTTTGTTCTATAAAAATTGACACTAGTTTATCTCTATCTGGTACCGTAAACGATCTCATCGCTCGGCGCTTAGCCATTTTACTGTATACAAGTGGTAAAAATTTGCAGCAAACTCTAGAGTTATCCAACTGCTTTTGTAAACAAATGGGTAAGTGTGATCACAGACCGTACAGAGGGTTGCGTTTAATATCTCTTTCAAAAAACTTTATAAAATTCTTATAATGTGTTATAAACTATATGTCAAAGTTTAAAGCGATAGATTGTTTAATTTTTCCAAAGTTAACGAAATTTAGAAAATAGCTCCTTCTACAATAACCTTCTACTCCCCCTGAATTTTTCACTTTTTCAAATATTTAATGTTAAGAAATTATATTTACATCAGTGCTCAGTAATAAAAAAACCGCCTTCAAAATGTAATAAGCATCCTATCGAAAGAAAAAAAGACAATATTGCCCCCTCCCCAGCAAAAATTCAATAATCTTAAATTTATGAAATTAGCATTGTGTGTTATAAACTACTTCAAAGTGTAAAAGTGATCATTTAGTTTTCCTAATTTTGATCAATTCCCGTCAATTGTCTGTGCGAAAAAGAAACATTTTTATATGTTTAAAAATTTATTTTTTCATAAATTGGAAATTTATGGTGTGATTTTTTTTATTTAGATTTCGTAAATCAGCGTCTGAAATAACCAAAGATGCGAAAGAGCCAAATTTCTAAAATCAATAGTTAAAAAAATTTATACTGCATTATCAAACCCTAGTATAAAAATTAATCTCTTTTTCTTTCCATGTCACGTGGTTTGCCGTGGAAAAAATAAAATTCTCGAATTAGTTAACAAAATTAAAACAAATAAGCGCGTTATTCATGTTATCTCTTTAATCCACTCATTTATGCTACAAACATAATAATTTTTAAATCAATTTAAACTTGCGTGCAACAATTAGAAAAAAAAAACAAGTAAAAAATAAACTGATGATATAAAAAGAAAATATTTTATTTAAAATAGTAGTCTTTTTCAAAATTTTACGATTTTTGTTTGACAAAAGGTATTCAGCTGTTAGTACACACAATTTTAACTCTCTGGCTTATGTAGTTTTTGTGTACGGACTCTTTGACGGTCAGACAGAGGACAGAGACAAATAGCGTTTCGTAAGATGAACGAAACCCTGAAAATGGTTCAAAACAATAATTTAATGCTATTTTGACCATATTATTGCCAAAATGGAATTAAATTACATTTATTTTCTCCAGAGGTAAAAGAAATATTTAATATATATATATATATATATATATAGGCTCCGCCCCCTGCTCGCTACACTCGCCAACCCCCCGCATAATCGCTTCGCGATTCCAAGTTGTAGGCTACCCCTGCTTGCTGCGCTAGCCAATAACCCATGGTGTGAATAAGCAGTTGCAGACCTTTCAAATGATGTGTCACACGACTGGTGTTGTAAAAAAATTAAAAATGTGCTCCCCCCTGGGGGGAAGAGGGGGTGACACACAAGACATCCATAATATGAATAAGCAGTTGCAGACCTCTCAAATGATGTGTCACACGACTGGTGTTGTAAAGAAACTAAAAATTTGGCGAAATATTACAGTTATCGCCAAGTTGGCGTCACTTTTGACAACTAATTTTGGTCGCCAAATTTGGCGATATACCGCCAGGTTGGCGACAAATTTGGCGATTGTTGGCGATGGTGACCTTTCCTTCTTTATGGTAACCCATACGGCGATGTATAGACGGAGCCCTTTCCTGATTGGTCTATTCGACTCATGGAAGGAGTGGTCCGCCCGGATTCGTTATTTCCGGAAATCTTACACATCAGCATCATTCTAGGAGTCATTCCTTTTAAGGCTAGTTTTTTTTTTTACTATAGAAGGATATATATAATAATATAATAATATATATATATATATAGAGAGAGAGAGAGAGAGAAGGATGTTTGTCTGTGAGCGCTGTTCTGAAGAGACTGCTGAACGTAGAGTAACAAAATTTGGAGGGAAGGTACTTTTTACATGTAGTTTTGCACCTCGAAGCCCGATTTTCGATTTTTTGTTTAGATTTTTTAAATAATTTTAGGCGATTTTTAGCGTTATTTTTGCGGTTTTATCCCATTAGTGAAAGGAATACGGTTTCATTCTTTCAACCCAAAATAGCAATTTTTTTTTCTCTTTTCAACAAAGTTTATTCGGAATTTGAACAGCGATTTTTGAATTTTTAACGAATTTTTAATGCGATTTTTAGGGTTTTTTCTTATTTTGCGGCTATTTTTTGAGATTGATAAGAAGAAAATCGTTTTAAACTTTTAGCCTAATGCCCTAAATTTTGTGTTTGTTACGATTTTTAGATTTTAACGATTTTTAATGCGATTTTTAACGTTTTTTAAAGATTTTTGCGTTAGCATCTATTTTTTTCATAGCTGTTTATCAAAAACTTCATCTGTTGAGAATGCAATAAGTAGTATTTTTTTTTGTGAAATCTACCTAAAATGTCAAAAATTTAGGTACCACTATTTTCGAATAGCAATTTCATAAACTATCTTAAATTCTTGCTTAAGACCGCTACCCCCTCGAGTTATATATCACCTGATAGGTTATTTAACAGAGTATGGTTTTGATAAAGTTTTTGAAGAATAAAGTACTCTACCTGGTAGTGGAAAATGGAACTAACAGAACGCTATTTTTAAAAATCTATAATAATAAAGAGACAAGCTTGTGTGTGTGTCAGCGCTGTTCTGAAGAGTTTGCTGTACGTAGAGTTACAAAATGTGGAGGGAAGGTACTTTTATACATGTAGTTTTGCATCTCGAAGCCCGATTTTCGATTTTTTGATTAGACTTTTTTGATAATTTTTTTAGGCGATTTTTATCTTTCTTTTTGCAGTTTTATCCCATTAGTGAAAGAAATACGGTTTCATTCTTTTAACCCAATATAGCAATATTTTTTCTCTTTTCAGCAAAGTTTATTCGGAATTTGTACAGCGATTTTTGAATTTTTAACGAATTTTTAATGTGATTTTTAGTGTTTTTTCTCATTTTGCGTTTTTTTTTTTTTTCTTTTGAGATTGATAAAAAGAAACCCGTTTCAAACTTTTAGCCATAAATTTTGTGTTTGTTACGAATTTTAGATTTTAACGATTTTTAATACGATTTTCAATGTGATTTTTAACGCTTTTTCAAGATTTTTTGCATTTAGCATCTTTTTTTTCATAGTTGTTCTATCAAAATCTTGAGCTGTTGAGAATGCAATAAGTAGTATTTTTTGCGAAATTTACCTAAAATGTCAAAAATTTAGTTACCACTGTTTTCGAATAGCAATTTCATAAAATATCTTAAATTCTTGCTTAAGACCGCTACCCCCTCGAGTAATATATCACATGATAGGTTGTTTAACAGAGTATCGTTATGATAAAGTTTTTGAAGTATAGAGTGCGCTAGCTGGTGGTGAAAAATGGAACTAACAGAACGCGATTTTGTTAAAATTTGGAAATATAACAATGTGATTTATTTTAAATTTTAAAATGGTTTATAATACATGATAAAAAATGTAAACAAAGAATGATGTGACACATTTCAAGGTGCGTGAAGGGAGGGGCGCGAACAAAATTAGGAAATGTAATAAGGAGATCTGTTTTACACTTTAAAGTAGTTTATAACGCATGTTAAAATTTTTAAAGTACTGGCGATGCTCTGGAGAGACCGCTGAACGAAGTTATGTATGAAATTTTACACCTTGAAGGCCAATTTTCAGTTTTTTAAATTTAATTCATATGCGAATTTTAGTGGGTTTCGAGGCGATTTTTCCACATTAGCGAAAAGGAAAAGTGGTTTCATTCTTTCGACCTAAATTAGTGAATTTTGTTCTCTTTTCAATATAATTTATTTGGATTTCGTGCAACGATGTTTGGATTTTTAGTGAATTATTTAATGTAAATTTTGCCGCTATTATTCGACATTAGTAAAAGGAATTTTGCTTAAAACTTTCAGGCTGATGTATTAAATTTTAGCTGTTAAGATTTATGAATTTCAGCTAATTTTAATGCGATTTTTCGAGATTTTTTGCGTTTGATGTCGGATTTTTGCCATTCATGAGATATTTCCATTACAACGTTTTACCCTATTCGAGTAAATTTTGACCCCTGTGATTTTTTAATATTAGTGATTTTTGATGCACTTTTCAATGCAATTTTTAGAAATTTTTCGAGTTTTATGGTGATTTTTTGATATTCGAAAGTAAAAATCGATTTCAAACTTTTAATCTAATATTATTTTAGAGATTTTTAAAGCGATTTTTCAAGAATTGTTGCGCTCCGTGTCTATTTTTTATTATCTATAAAGGATTTTGTTTTACTACGTGATTATCCTGTCGACCAATTTCGCCAAATTATATCAATCGTGAAACAAGCCAAATTATGCAAATAGATGTAATTTTTATGTTAAATAATGAAAGAAGAGATAATTTAGAAAAACATTAATGCAAACGCATATAAAAATAAGAAGTAAAAACCACTTGATGACGTAACAAACATATATAACATGTTTAATGTCAAGTGAATATGGAATTTACGATCCGCCATTATTGTAGTCTAATCTTATGGTTTGACCCAGATAGTTTCTTGGTCAACCGGATAATCAAATAGTTCAGATTTCCGATTAGAATGTTTTATCCGTGTGATGAAATTCTGATTACTGCGATTTAAAAAATAACTAGCGATATTTAGTGCATTTTTCAATGCGTTTTTAATGAACTTTTTAATGCAATTTAGTATTATTTTTTTCCATCCCCACCACAGCGGTGTTTTAACAATAAAAAAATTATTTTGGTTTCAAATTTTAGCCTAATATAGTAAATTTCACCATTTACCTTTTTTTAATTTTGTCGATTTTCAATGTGATTTTTGATATATTTTGTGTTCTGCGTTGATTTTTTTGTAATTCATGTAAAAAAGAATGGTTGCTACGTTTTACACGACTAGAATATTTTTTTATTCATGGGATGTATTTACATTTAGCGATTTTTAATGAATTTTTCAATGGTTTTGTATTGGTTTTTTTTATCTCACGGCTATTTTTTGAAATTTCGAAAAGGAAAAAAATTTCAAACATTTACACTTCATTTACGAATTTTGAAATTTAGTGATTTTTTAATGCAATTTTTAGCAATGTTTTCATTATTTCTCACGCTTTGCGCCGATTTTTTCATTCGTATTTAAGAAATATTTCAGATTACACTATTTTACTCTATTAATGTAAATGTTGTTCCCCGCTATTTTTAAATTTGAAACGATTTGTAATAAATTTTTGAATACAATTTTTAGATGTTTTCGAGTCCACGGCGATTTTTTCACAATTGAAAAAGAAATTTTTAAATAATTTTTAGCTTAATGTAGTAAATTTTGACATCAATGATTCAGATTTCTTGTGTATTTTCATAAAATGTTTAGTAAGTTTTGTGTCGATATTTTTTAACTAATGAAAGAGTTCAGGTTTCAATGTTTTGTCCCATTATGGTAAATTATGTCCGCAGGAATTTAATATAAATGTTTATCTTACTATGGCAAATTTTGTCCGAATTTTTTAATTTTACTGATTTTTAATCTGTTCTATAGTGATTTTTCAAGTTCTGTGACAGTTGTTGACATTGGTAAAAGAATTTCAATTTCTAACTTAATAACTTAATTAGCATAAATAGTACATTTTGTTCTCCACGCTTTTATGAATTTTGCCAATTTCTAATGCGATATTCAATGTAATTTTTAGTTAGTTTGGGGGATTTTAGGTGTTCCGTGTTGACTTTTCCTTATTCATGAACAATTTCCGATTACAATATTTTCGACTGAATATTAAATTTTTACAGCCATGACTTTTAAATTTTCGGCGATTTTTAATATAGTTTTCGATACGATTTTTAGCCATTTTTTTAAGTTCCTTGGCGATTTTCTGCCATTCAGAAACCAATTTTGATATCAAACATTTTGTTTAATGTAGTTATGTTTCGAATGCAATGTTTTATCTCTTAATATGATTTTGGCGTTCCATGCCTACATTTTGTAATTTATAAATGATTTCGATCATAACCCCCCCCCCCCCCCCGCCCTGCCTTAATATTACTTTTTTAAGCATTGACTTCCAAATATTTAGCTATTTTTAATGCAATTTTCAATGTAATTTTTAGCCATTCTTCAAGTTTCGTGGCGATTTTTTTACATCCGGAAATCGATTTCGATTTCAAACTTTTTGGTTAATATGGTTAATTTCCTGATTACAATATTTTATATTATAACAGTGAATTTTTACCCTAGGGATTTTTTAATGTTTTACGACTTTCATTACAATTTTCAATGCAATTTTTGAGCTTTCTCAATCTTTTTTTTTTTTTAACATTTTTCAAAGGAATTTGATTTTAAATTTCTAGACTAATAAGAGTTTGGTTTCAAACTTTTATCCTTTACGGTAATTGTTTTGCTCTCTTATTTTGATCTACAGCAATTTTTAATGCAGTATGTTTTTTTTTTTTTTTTTTTTTTTTTTTAGTTCACGGCGATTTTTTTCAGGTACGGAAAAGGAATTCGGTTTTTCATTTCTTCGCTAATATGATAAATTTTCTCCTGTGCGATTAAAGATTTTTATTGCGATTTTTTAGCAGCTTTATTAAATTCTGATCTCTTTTCTTTAAAGTTTATTCGAATTTTGAAACACAATTTTTGAATTTTGTGTTATAATTTTATGAGATTTTTAATGCTTTTTGCGATTTGTAAGATTTTTCCACATCTGTAAAAATAATCCAACTTCAATTTTCTAGCCCATCTCTTTTCAACGAAGTTTAGACGAAATTTGCGCAGCATTTTTAAAATTTTTCGAGGTTTTTATTATGATTTTTAAAGTCGCAATTCTTGCCTTTTTTTTTTTTTTTTTTTTTTTTGATAAATCCGGGCAACGCCGGGCAGAACAGCTAGTATATATATATAGAAATTTAAATTCGCTATTATTATTTTTATTTTATCTTGGATTTACTTTTTAAATTATGTCAAATCATTGCATAGGTACTGAAAACTTACCAATGAAAGATAATTATTCCATATAAAGTAACTCTTTAAATTGAAACTGAATGTTTGACAAAAACAAAAATTTTGTTTGAAACAAAATTCAGAAAATATTTCACACAGTTTAATAAATTCTTTTATTTTTTTTAAACGAATTAAGTTGATGCTGAGAAAATAAATCACACAAATATTCTTTAAAACACATTTTTTCAAAGAAAAAAAAATGGTGTATCTTTTGTAAAGTAAGTTTTCAATAAAAAAAATATATAAATAATTTACATATAAAAACTAAGTAAAACCAAAATTCGCCGGGTTTTATTCTTGGCATAGAATGTATTTTAAATGCATTTTTTTAATTGCAATGGTAAAATGGTAATAAAACAAACAGTAATAAGCTAGTTTTACTTTACTTCACACAGAATTGCAATACTCAAGTTGACATTACTAGAGAAATAGAAAGAAAAACTATAAAGAAAATTAATGTCTTAAAAATAAACTGCTCTTCAATTTTCAAACGAATTGCATTTAAAAGAACATATATGTATATTTTAGGTGTACGAAGATTGAAAGTTTAAAAATGTGCGATATCAAGAAGTTAAAAAAATTGCAGCAGATAAAATAGCAAAACCGTAAAAAAGAAATAGTGTAAAATAAATTTAAATCGATGTAACTGAAATACATTAAAATCTTCCAGATATTTAAGGAGCAGTGGCCCCCTACAAGCTATGTTCCCCAGCTCTCATTTAGACATGGCAGAATCTAAAAACATACTAATTTTAGCGGCTTTATGGAAGATTTAAACATAATTAAAAACCAGTTACGATCTCCCAATAATCAGATTTCCATTCTTTTCAATTTGATTGGGAACTTTTAAGACCGACTCAACTGCTGTTAAGCGGTACAATAACTATATTTCACTTTAATTAAAATAGATCAGTTATACATTTTAAAATAAGGTAGCACAAATGGAAACAGAGTCTTTTTTCCGAGCATTTTTTAACAACGCTATAAAAAATTCATTTTAAATAAGAGATTTTAAATGTATCATTTCGAAATCTCAAGTAATTTTCACCCAATGCTTTCTTTCTCCTTTTAATATTCGTGTGAAATTACTTTTGGTGTTAGAAAGGAAATATTATTTACGCTGTCTTAAATTTCACAGTACAATTTAAAAAGAACAATTCAAAATATGAACTAAAAAATTCGTGTAAATTTATTTTCAAATTTAACCTTATACTATATTATTATTTGGCCATTTGAAATATGGTATAATTTCTTCCATTTGTGGCTTTTAACGCATATTAATGAATTTATTATTTATTTATTTTTCTATTTGTTTTATAATTCACATATAAATATACTTTTTTGAATTTTCAAATACCATTATATTAGTCACGTAACAATATTAGTCACGTAAGTAATTTTAATGTGAGGGCTCTTTCAACTGTTTTTACGATTGCCAACAATTTTAAAAACCTAAAAAAATGTAACTTAACAAATTACAATGACTATTTGGAAAATTATATCTTCAAAGACTAAAAGTTTAAAGACTTGTAAATAAATTCTATATTGAAAATTAATAAAAATAATAAACATCATTTTTATAATGATCATAACTAGTCCTATATTACGTACGCCATGCATTAAACATTAATATTTCTAGACCATGATAAAAAAAAGTATTTTATAGATATATAACTTTAACCGTTTAAAATGTGCAGTTCTCATACTGACTGCTGAATGCCTCCCAGTAAGTACGACATGGATTAAACATTAACATTCCTGGATCCTTCATAAAGAAATTTCAAATGAAATTTCAGTTTTACAATTTTCAGAACAGCAATTTTTTTAAACTTCTAAACATCGCATATTTTAAATTTTTACTCCATTGCGTAGAGAAAAAAAAAATGCACTTTTTAATGAAATTTGTTTGAAATCTTTATCAAAATTTGTTTTCAAAGTATTAATATTTTCAAAGTATTATTATTATAAGTTTTATTACTTTTTTTGTCATTGTGGTAACAGAAGTATTCCATTTTTAGATATTAAACATGGACCAATCAGAAAACGAATAAAATAAAATAAGTAACGGAATTCTACCAATAAAAAGATTCAGATATACTTCAGGTTTCCCAATTCTCTACCGAGAACAACAACTATTTTCCAAACAGTTGGTAATATTTTTTTCAAAAATTTGTAAAAAATGTCTCGTTAAAGTATAGTCAAATTAAAAAAATAAATACAATCTATGTACCGAGAATTTTTAGTGCATGTATTCTTACAAAAAAAAAATATATATATATATATATATATGAAATTCCCAAACATGTTTTTGCACCTATAAAACTTTTGTAATGGAACTATTTTGACCAATTTAGCATCAAATTGTTCTTTAAATAATTATTCCATTTAAAAAACTGTGTGCATCAGCCTGTTTATAAAACATTCCTCTGTAATACTATCAATTTTTGTATGCGATACGTTTCTTAACATTAGGGAAGAAAGACCCTCTGTTACAAAATAGTCGTTTACTGCGGCGGTCAAAATAATAGTTACATTTTTAAGAGTAAAAATAATGTATAGTTATGATTACATGTAGAGCTTTTAGGAATCTTGTATTAAAAATTACTAAAATAGTAATAAATGTCGGGCCTTAAATTATATCAAATCAATCCAATTATTTTAGGAAAAATATTTTTTTATTATGTTATAGGGACAAAAGTCAATGCTTAATAAATCATTTCAAAGCAACTTCTTTGCCTGGGTGTTAAAAAACAATAAGTCGATTATGTTTGAAAATAATTAAGAAGAATTCTTCGAAAACTCTAAATAAAAATGTATTCTCTTTCTTCCGGAAGCAGGAATACGAAAAATTAATTACAAAGTTGAGGTAGACACTTGAAACTAAATCAAAATATTTTGGCGACACACAAGGGAAAGACATTTGATTAATGACAATGTTTTATTCTGCTTAGCAGACTCTGGATGTCTTTGGCTAAAAATATTTTGAAGCAGTGGAAACCATGGGATATATTTATGGTTAGTTTGGTCTAACTTTTCTTTACGCGGAATAGTATTTTTTAGATTATAAAAAAATGTACGAGTTTTTTTTTTCATTTTTCATTTTTCATTTCTTTATTGTTTTATCTATTTCTCCTTATTTATCTGCATTAAATAATATATATTTGTAATATGAATATTATTAAAAATTTATCAATTTTAATATTTAAAATAATATACAAAGTAAAGCATAACTGAATACTAGTCAGTTAGCATCAATCTGGTATTGTTTAGGGGCAGTTATCAGAGCTGGATAGAAAAATACCTCGTTAAATTTTTCGATTATTTTGTGTTTGAGTTCATATGAGTACGTATGTCTACGCAAAAGAGCTGCTGATCATAAATATATTATGAATTCCATTATAAAGTATCGTATTCAAAATTAAAATTAGAGATCGACGAATTAATTCAAATGGATCATCCTTGACAATTCATCCTGTGTCGATTCATCCGCTGTTTTTCTGCAGCATTATGCGGTAAATATAGGTTTTGGTTGGTTATATAGGTTTTATGGCGCAAGGTCCCTTTGGGGATAAATATAGATTTTTAAATAAACTGTGCTTTCGACTATAAATATGCATTCACATGTAAAAATGCATTTAACACTCACCATTGACATACATGGGCGGATTTAAATCCATTTATCCACATGCTCATCGACCTCGTTGCCAGAGTTGTCGATCTCTGCAGGGTATTGCGTGATATGACTGTTGTTTTTCAAAAAGTTCTCTAATGCTTTTTTCGCCTACCTACCGCATGCATAGACGCTGGATTCCTGTTTTGAGCATTTTTTTGTAATCCCATCTCATCAAACTTGCCTTTTTCACTTAACCTTTATCTTTGCGTATTTTGCTTCATTTAATAGTTTAACTTTTGGTACCCATTTGTACAAAAGCGTTTTGATTCAATCTTGCATTATTTGATGACAGTTGTTCGATTGTATGTATGCTATCACTTCTTAAAGTTTTTCCATCTTTTATGAAATACCGCCCGCATAGCATGCATGGTCACAGTGAAGTCACAATGACGTCATTGTGAGTCACTTTGGTCACATCACATCTGTGACCAAAATGCCACCACTCAGTGACGTCACATTGTGACTGAGATGTGACTTTCTGAAAAAATCTTTAGAAAATTACTAATGTTCTTCAAAACATGTTATTTACTTTAAAAAACATGTTTCTGGCAATTTAAAATCGTCACTTTTGTCACAGTTTCGTCACAATGTTAATGTCAAAGTAATCACAAATGACACATTTTTCACAAATTTGTCACATTGTGATTTCACGAAGTGGTCACAATGTGACATCATAAAAAAGCTCTAAAACGGCCATAACGACTTCACATTTTAGACACTGTGACTTCACATCGACGTCACGTGACGTCACATCGACGATCGATGGTCACAAAGTGACAATGTGACTTCCCAACGACGTTGCTGTGACGTCACCATGCCTTACCGGCCTATATATGTATAGTCATGTATACCTTATATAGGTTTTCTAATTCAAACAGCATTGCGGACTTTCTTTTTAAAAAAGGGGTTACCAAAGACAAACCGTAATTCTCAAAACCCATCCCAAATCTGATACAATTATTGTAAACAAAACCATCAAATTTCTGTTTTCATTTCTTTGAAATTAATATTACTAATCGGATGGGGTTGATATGAGCAAAATCAAGTCACTCCGTTTAACAATCATGTTTTTTGCTCTGTAGCCGGTGATATGATTTTTTTTAACTTTTATTTAACCACAAAACTATTGAAATGACGGACTTTTAAAAAACCGTTCATTGGTACTTGTGTATTAAACAATATACACAAAATTTGCCATGATTAGTCAAATTATAAAAAATATTATAGCCTATAAATTCAAAGAAATAATGTGAAAACAGCGACAAAAACATCATTTTTAGTTTGTAATGATGTTCAAACGAGACCAGGTAGAGAAAGAGAGAATGTCAACAATAAGAATATGCGTACAAATAAATACCAGGTGTCCCAAAAATGACTGATGGATTTTAAAATTCAATAACTTGCAAACGGTAACAGCTATTTAAAAAAAATTCAGGAGGGTTATGTATAATGTCAGGATTTTTTTTACCATAATTTTTTATTTTAGTTCGCATATCAAACAATTGGTGGCGCAGACGGCGATTGAAGGCCAGGTGATCAATGCTGAGTGAAGCGTCGACCTGGCCTTCAATCGCCTTCAGCGCCACCTATTCTTCGAGATGCGAACTAAAATAAAAAATTACGGTAAAAAAACTCCTGACATTATACATAACCCTCCTGCAAAAATGTTTTTAATAGCTGTCACCGTTTGCAAGTTATTGAATTTTAAAATCCATCAGTCATTTTTGGGACACCTGGTATATATATATATTAATTCACCCTTTGTTCAAAAGACATACTTGAACATACATAAAGAAAAATTACTACTTTTTGTATACCCTTCTCAGTAGGAAAAACAATTTAAAAAATGTATAAAAAAGAGATATTCTTTCAGAAATGACATTCAAGAAACATGAATGAAATTTGAATTTTTTTAATTTTAAATGTTACATAAGAAAATGTTAAAGAATTTTCTTTTGAAAAAAAAAATTACAGAACTTTTGTTTGAAATTCTTTTTTATAAATAATTATACATTTGAGGGGGGGGAAACTGTGCTAAAAATATTTGAGCATAATAGTACATCCTGCCCCATCATAAGAGACTAAAAAGTCACTTTACCCAAAAGAATAAAAAAAGACATGTTTCTCTTAATTTTATGTTTTAAAGGATTGATTTCTTTAAAACGTCCGATTAAATTTCTCTTTTCAATTTTTTTTTTTTTTTTTTTTTTTTTACTTTGTAAAAGAAACGTGATTTTTCAATTAATTTGATTACATACTTTTTCTTGGCAGCTAATTTAATTTATTTGGCAAATGGTAATGTTCCGCTACTGCTTATTGAATCATGTCTTAAAAATTACCATATTTAATGGCGCATTACATTATTAAAAGGTTTAATAGCAAAAATTGAGTAAAATTGCATTTTTCAGATTGCAATATGATAGGTACATATATTGTAACTTCATTTTTAATGTAAATTTATTCATCATAAGCTTTAAAACAGTCTAACTCAGAAATAATACATTTGTGAACTATTTAATATTTTTAATGCAGATGTTACTAACCAGACAATTTTTATTGATATTCATTTGATTAAATTGTTTAATAACTGATTGTGTACATTTCTAATTGAAGGCGATTTTATTCTTCATACATTATAAAAAGAGAAATATAAACTATATGGCCAAAGATGACCGGTCACTTGCGATTTCAGACATTTTGTTAAATATCTAGAAAAAAAAAACACGAGGAATTATTCTGAAACTCTAACTTTGTAAACATAGTAGTACAGGTCATACTTCCGTGTAAATGTTTTCTCGAAACTCCATAGGGGATCATCAACAAACTGAAAAGGAACGAACATCTTTTAGATTACCAAGTCAAAACTAATTTAGCAAAAGAGTTCAAACTGTAGATTATGATTAAGTGGCTTATTGCCATAAATTGTGTTCATTTTATGCGGATAGCATGTAAAACCCGATGAAAAATACAGTTTTTTTTTTTTTTTAAACAGTCCCAAATTTCTCGAAGTTTTTTGGTTATAATTTGCAGATTTCGTAGATTTCTAATTGAAAGCAACTTTATTCTTTAAATATTATAAAAATAGAGATAAAAATAATGTTTCCAATAGTTTAGTTCAAATTTAAATGCCGCTCATTGAATGAGGACATGCTTTGGAAAACTATTAAGATATCGGTTTCATACTGAGGAATGTAGGTATAACATATAGATGTAGGTATCATTTTTAAATTAAAACAAAATTGTTGAATATTAAGATATTTTTATGATTTTAAAATATGAATTTGAATTGTAATTTCAATTAAAAAACTTAATGTTACAGAAGAAAAATACAAATAAACTTTATCATTCTGGAGCTTTTTTAATTTTTATATTTTTTTTTTTTTTTTGTCTGTTAATTGAGTTAAAAGCAGTATTTGTACGCTTCAAAGACTTTTTATCAGAATTTTCATAAAGTATTATTTGCCTTATTGGATGAAAAAAAATTATATCTAAAAAATATATCTATACTGTATCGATATTATATCTAATACAGAGATCAGCATTTTACAATATTTCTGGTATTAACCGTTTGGCGTTTGACGTTTAGCCAGTGTTACCAAATGGGAACATTGCAATAATTATAATACAAAACATATATTTTCCAACGTAATAACGATGCCCTTAATTTTCCGATAAAAATATAAGATTGATTTGAACTTTTGAAAATAAAATATTTTTGTTGAAGCATTTATCACATGTATAAGGAATATGTAAATTCACATAAAATATATTATTGGCTTTTATCGATTTCCCGAAATTACTTACATTTGACCGCTAAGAATCCAAATATTTTTGGAATTCGAGAAAATACTCAAGAATAATATACAATAGCATATAGTAGAAAATAATTTGTTATATTTGCATAGGTTGCCAATCAATAATCATGTCCTAAAATGCTAATATTGATATAAAAACAGCCAAAAAACTGCAGATTTTTTTTTTTTTTTTTTTTTTTTTTTTTTTTTTTTTTTTGTTATTTTTTAAATTTGTATGCAAAAATTTAAAAAAAAATTGAAGCTGTAGTATAGGAAAAACAAAGTTGTAATTGCATTGCTATATTGAATCAGGATATAAACGGTTGAAACCCTTATGTAATTTAACAGTAAAAAATCTGAATTTTGAATCTTTATCATTCAAAAACTTATCATACATAGGAATTGAAATTTCTTTTCTAGTCGTAGTTTGAATTGAAAACAATATATATTGTCAAATTTGGATGCTGCTATTGAAAAAAAAAACAAATTTGCGTATGGTTTATTTGCAGATGGGCCCCAAGCAAATTTTAGAAACATCATTTAAAAAAAGACTTCGCTAATTGCCTGATACCAGTAACTCTCTTCTAGTCTGATTAGTTGCAGAGCTAATAGGAGTGTTTACATATTTTCCAGTACCATTCTGGCTGCACACGAAATTTTCTATTTAACCTTTACAAATGGTTAAGTTCTGTTGCTAATATTGATTCTGCTTATGTTAGAAAACTTTTTTAATCTACGCTTGATCCATGGTTTTTGTTCCTTATAAAAAATTTTATTTAAAACTTAATAATTTAATTTAAAAAAATCTAAATTGTTTTTAATTAAGTCTAAAAAGGATGTTTTGTAAAGGTGTCTTAAATATTTAACGTATCAAAATATTAAATTTTTGAATATTTTGAACTCTTATCTTTTTGATGTAATTATTCCTTAAAATTCTTATTAGAACAGAAGTTGGGACTTTCAGAATTATACCCAGTCATAGGGTTTCCGTAACTTTGAAGTCAATTTTCTCAAAATGGCTTTTTTGAGCATAATGCGCAGCATACTTGAAAAACTTAATATTTTTCATGGAAATTTTCAGAGATATGTTTCATGTTTGTCCTCATAAATTGAAGCTATAATTTATTTTTTATTGTTTAAAAAATGCTTTTATTTGTTTATACGGTTGAAATTTTGTAAATACTGGATTAGCTAAATTCAACTTTGTATTGAAAGTATAAATATATTTTAAATACAAATTTGTTTGGATTTAGTTGTTATTATTATAATCGGAATTATAGTTAGGAACCAAAATTTTTATTCAACACGCAAAATTCATTTTTTAATCCTGAACATTAGGTGTCAAGCCGATTTCGAATTTTACACATGTTTGACAGTTCGAATCTCCTATACAATTTAATTCTGAATCTAGTATTTCTTTAATATGAGATGAAATAAAAGAAAATAGTTATATTTTTCATTCTTTCAAAAATCGTGTTGTAAAATTATGTACGTTTTAAGATATTAAATGTTGAAAAAGATATTTTTTTATCCTTTCTTTACAAATACCAAAGTCCCGAAACCTCTTAAACAATTACTTTTAACGGCAATTGGAAATATTCTTAAAATAATTATTCTTTCTCTTTAATAAAGATTAAAAGTGCACTTTGTTTTATTTAATTTTTTTCTAATGAAATGAAATAATATTTACACCTTTAGCGCCGCGTTAAATATTGGAACGCTGAATTATATAAACGCAGCATAAACTCATAATTGCAGAATAGTTAAATATAAATTAATGAACACATCTAAATATATAATTTAATCTGTTTTTAGTAAGCACAAGATGAAAAAATATAGTAATTTAAGTATTATATAACCATATAAAAATTTTCAACACAACACTAGTAATATAACGGTAGTAATTAACTTATCAAGCGTAAGTTCAAGTCATTTTAAAGTAAATATATTATAACAGTATGGCAAAGGGGAGCTGTAGCAAATTCGCTAATCAACCCCTTTCAATTAAATAAAGTGCCCGATATCACGTAATTATGTCGGTAGTGACAACTTACCAAAAATAACAGAGCATTCGTCGAAATTGTGTGGACTAATAAAGCAATTGAGCTAATAGTTCTTCAGTATCACAAAAATCACATTTTTTAGAACTATTTTTTTCTCTTGTGCTTCATTTAAAATAGTCACACCGACAACAGATATAGCCTATGTTGGATTGTCATTATAATTTTGACACCATTACTTTTGCAATCGTTTTGTTAATTGCTGATATCGTTTAAAAATCGCAATTTAGAATACTTTTAGAACGTTTTTCGTGCATTTCCATACTTGCACTTTAACTTTTGTATTTTTTTAAAAAATGCTCTTAGAGATCATTTATAAGTTATAAATAATTAACATGACAAATTTTATGCTTCTAGATCCTTCATGAACACAAAAGTTGCATTTTTAAGACTTTTTTTTTCTCTTGCACCCCCTTTGGGTTATTGACATCGACATAGGATATAACCAATGTTTGAATCAGGGCGAAGGCCTTCATTTTAGCACCATTACATTTGAAATTTCTTCGGTAATTCCGTTGATTAACCCTACAAATAAGCAAATTTTACCTTTTTTACAATGTAAATATAAAGGTACAGATTAACTGGAAATCTTTTTTAAAAAAAGTTTAAAAGAGAGTTATACCTTCATACGTTATGTTAAAAACATGGCTGATTAAAAAATATATATTTAAAAAAAAAATTAATTTAGAATTTTCAAGAATTTTCGTTTAAAAAATAGCATATAAATAAAAGCACATTTAAAAGTGCGCTTCCCAATCTTTTTTTTTTTTTTTTTAGTACTTTTATCTTCGGTTTTTTTGTTTCGGGATACACACATTTCTCACAAACACAACTTTTCCTTTCGCTCCAATTAACTCGATAACGAAAACAAGCATTTTTACCTACCTATCATGTTTAGTATAGTATAAGTCTTGCAATCGTTTTAAAAATCGAAAAAGGTTTTTGACGGATTTACGCGTTTCAGACACTGGAAATTCCGAAAAGAATATTTTAAGAAAAAATAATTGCCTCCTGCCTGCCTATTTGTCTGTCTGCAAGCAATGTATCTCCCTAAAAAATTGAGATGTAGACTTGAAATTTGGTATGTACTTAGTATGTAAAGAAGCCTACTTAATATCAGTAGCCTCCACTATCTGGAACTATTATTTCAGACTTTCGAAATACTCGTTCGCATGTAAGATACATAAAACTTTTTAATTTTTTAAGACAGTTTGTAAAAAACAATAAAAAACATAAATTTTGCATAAATAATGAAGTCGTTCGGACTATTAATTGCCAAGATATTTGTAATCCTATTTTTCACACTCTTCGATTTCTCAGGTGTTCCCTCTATTTCATTCATATTTCAATTCAAATATATGTTTTAATCGGAAATAAGACTTTCCATTCGACGCAGTAAACTGTTAGTTAACAGGTTTATCATTTTTGGAGTTATAAGAATTTTCTTGTTCTACTTGATTATTCCATCGACCAAAAAACTATCGACAAACTATAAGATTAAGTGCCAGTAATAGCTTATCATAAATATCACAATCATTTGACATTAAACACATTACACATATTTGTATGCCATCAACAGATTTTTAATTTGGCGTTTCATTTGCATTTTTATAAATATTTTACTAATTTTGTTCTTTCGTTATTAAAAAAAACAATCTATTCCAATCTAAAAAATAATTTCTGCCAATTTGTATAATTTTCTAGCAGCTTGGCAGTTTTTATAATTTGTCCAAATGGGTGAACGTGGTAATTAATTAGTACCCATAATTCAGTAATAGAGCATTATTATGTATTAAAAACATTTAAATATACGTTTAAACTTTATTTTGAAATTGCAATGCATTTTATAAAAAGAGTTTACATGTATTTTATTTTCATATATTTTACGATGCATATCCAAGATGGATAAGTATCGCGGTGGCCCGCAACGACTAATTTTCATTACTTATCTTTTTATCGGAATCGTAAAATAAGTCGATACAAATTACACTGATATTTCTAATCTTGATTGTGATTTTACTAACCATGAATGTGATTTCCGCTATTACCGATATTACTTTCACATGCACCTATATCGTCCACCATACACCCCAAGTTGCAACTGTTTATTTAAAAGTATAAACGAAGCTAAAAATACTTATAAATAAATATTTTGTATCCCATTTCCCTATTATTATTATTATTATTATTATTATTATTTTTTTTTTTTTTTTTTTTTTTTTTTTTTTTTTTTTTTTTTTTTTTGAAAATCCTTTTAGATAAAAAGTTCAAAGTGATATAATGTTACCTGTAGATTTTATGTTTCTAAAAGTTGGATTCCTTAAAATATCAGGTCAAATTTTCTTTTCAAAGTTTTATTATTATTATTATTATTATTCTGTTTGGTTACTCCTTAAAGAAAACGTGGTTCTTCTATTACTTTGATTACATACTTATTCTCTGCAGTTAATTAAGTTTCTCCGACGTATAATAATGTTCCGCTCCTGTTTATTAAGTTACGTCCGAAAAATTATCATATTGAACGGCGAATTACATTGCTACTAAATTTAATAAAAAATATTGTATAAAATTGCACTTTCCCAGATTAACATTCATTAAGTGCATAGATTGTAACTTTTTTCTTTAAAAATACTGTTTCTAAGTTTTTATACACATTAAACTGAAAATATTACATGCGCCACCCTGGGTGCCCGGGCACCCCCCCCCCCTCCGCTTGTGCAAATCCCTTCACAATTATTTAAAAAAAAATTGCGCTTGGATCCTTTTTAAAAGAAACATCACACAATTACACACTCTAAGATAAAAACCTGTTTAAAACGGAAATTAAAACTGTTTTATAGGCTTCCGTTTTAGAAGGTTTTACTATGAAAGATATTGTTTGTACTCTGCATGGTTAGGTTAAAAATTCTGGGCACCCACCCGTTCAAAAGGCTGGTTACGCCTATGTATTACATTTATTAAATAAATAAATATAATTATCAATTCATATCTTACATATCAAAACAGTCTTTATAAAAATTCGGTCGGTAAAATCATTTAAGTGATTTGTCTACTTTGTTATTACAAGAAGTTTAAATATTAATTTTAAATTAGAACGCAGTATTAATGTTGCCAATAACTTATTTCAAAAGTGAATTAATCGGATGTTCCAATCCAAAAACTTTCTTTTAACTCATATATGTTAATATTTAAAGATTTACTATCATAGTGACAAAAATAAGTAGCAATCTATGTCTATCACGAATATTCTAAAGCTGTGAAATTCCGTGCATTAGTTCTTGAAATATGACTATCACTAAAATCTTGTAAATCATAAAAAATGCAGCATAGCCGCAGCATCTGTTGGGTCATTTAAACCAAAACCTAATCAAAAACAACTAGATCATCAGTTAACTGTATGTGAACGAGAAAAAAATCCGTATATTATTTTTTGAGATAAGCTATTGCGAAAATCGTCAAAATTCCAGCATAATAGTGAGAGCTATTTGTGACTGACACGGAAACTTAATCAGTACCAGTACTTACCAAGATACACTGTTAATACTTAAAGATTTGCTATCATTAGTGCCAAAAACAAGTAGCAATCTATGCCTATCACGAGGGTTCAAAAGCTGTGAAGTTTGATGAAAACTCGATGGAATAAGCTCAAAATCCATTGTTTCCAAAAGGAAGTAAAAAGAAGAAGGGCTGTATCTAAGTATAGTACGTGCAATATTCTGTATACTACATTGACACTAAATAACACTAGTTTACAGTATATCTGTTGCCGAAAAAATTTTAGCTGTTGCTGACTATATATGATATGCTATTTTCAAAAATATAATTAGAATATTTTAACCAGCTCTAGTTTCTGAGTTTCAGCTATGTAGGTATTAAACAAAAAAAAACATGTATTTATTAAGAAAAACTTTACTAAAAAAATAATTAATCATTGAGTTCTAAAAAACTTCGTTTTAAAGCTCTTCGATGTGTAGACTTTAGAAAATGACGTATCAGAGACCAACAATAGTCAGACATCATATTCGTATCCCAGAAACCCTGATAGAACTCTTCCATGACGTGTAAGTCCTGATGCATACGCTCTCCCTGCTCTTCGTTCATATCTCCTACATTTTCCGGAAACCTGTCCAGGTGTCTACTGAGGAAGTGGAGTTTTATGCTCATATTGTACACCATATTTTTAAATTGTAGCAGAAAGTCTTCTACAAGTTCAATATAATTTTCAGATTTTTTATTTCGGTAAAACTTATTTTAGTATCTGAGGAAAGCATTTTTTTTTCTTTTAGTCTTGATGCTAACAATTCTGAAGCTTGTTTAGAAAGATTTAAATCTCTTACAAAATCATCTAACTCATTTTAGGAAAAGCATTTTGGCTCATTTGACACACCTTGAAAATTCGCAACATTTTGTGATGAGCTTGTCCTTCAATGTCTTGTTCTAATGGTTCAGATATATTTTTAGACTCTGAAGAGTCCGTTAAACGCTGCACTGGACGTTGAACACAACTAGTACTTGGGTATTGCCATTTAGCTCGATTTTTAGTGTTTAAACCGTTTACGTTCACGCTACAAAAATAACAGTCTTCGAGATGATTTCATGGTTCTCGCCAAATAGTTGGTGTTCCAAATTTAAAGGCACTTCTTTTACCACTTTTCCATAATCTTAAATATTTCATACACTATTTACAAACACAATTTTGAGCCCAAGACTTCTCATTTTTATCCAAGAGCATCCCAAAATACTCAAAATAGGTATTTTTCACCAACAATGATATAACTTTTCTACAATTGTTAAACACATATTCGCCGCATATATAGCAAAATGATCTGGATTGTTTAAACAACGTCTCCTTGAACTACTCATGAAGCAAAAACTTCAGAAACTAATCTTAACACAGTAAAATATGTATGATATCGATTAATATATATGCTTAAATGATAAAAAATAAAAAACAAAGTAACTCGAGCTGCTCAAAAGATTTTTCGGTTAGATTTGACAGAAACAAGTAATAAGTGAACATTATCAACCACAAAATTCGCGGCAACAGACAAAATGTTTATTTTTGTAAACTATTGTAATGGGTATTTAGATACAGCAACGGATTCTGAGCTTATTCTATCGATGATAATTTTAAAAATTTGCAAGCTATATTTTGAGACTTTCACAAATGTTGCTCTCTATACTATTATCTAATAAATTATGCCAACTATATTTTAATTGCATTCGCGTATGCGCAATGGGACATTATTTAGTAAAGTTGCTCATTTTTCATGCAATTATTATTATTTTTTTATTCTGATTGCACGGTATTATGTACAATATTGTTTTTCCCATTTTCTAAAAAGATCATTTTTTATATTAAAAACTTCGCAAATTATAAGCAAAAAACGTGACAAAATTTCGGATTGTTTTTATAAAAATCCTTAATTTCTCAACAAGTATACAGGATGTTTCGCTATCAGACCAACAAACTTTGAGGGATGATAGTAGACACGAAGACAAACATTATTAAATAGGAAACCATGGGGCGCAAACGTCTTCTGTAGGAGCTAGGGGCCATTAAAATTTAAGGTCCAAAATTTCAAACGATGATAAAAAACGGAAAAAAGGCGTCGATTCATTTGCAGTTTTCACTAAAATCATTCTTAATATCACGATTTGTTTAGAAAAAAATTTTAAAGGTTACGTTCAAAAATTGTCGATAGAGGGCGCTTTAGACTTTAGAGTAACAAACAACTATTTTTTACCGTTATTTTGTGCATGAGGTTGAAATTATTCTAAAATACAGACTTTAACTTAAAATTTAAGCCCAAAATCGGAAACATTGGGTTTGGGTAACTAGTAAAAATTGAACTGTGAACATAGGGGGAGATTTTAAACGCTCATAAATATTGGACAAACAAATCGATTTTGTTGTGGTTTGCGTGTAAGTAATTCCCTTGGTAATTATTTTATTCAAAATGACGTACTGCTTTCGTATCCTCATTTTTTGATAGAGGGCGCTTCCCACACATCTCTGGCATTTAAATGGCATTACTCCTGGGTGTTTTACTACTAGACCAACATACTTCCATTAAGAGTTAGGGATATAAAGATGACTCGGAATCACATAAGAATGTAACGTTGGAAATGCCTTTTTTGCAAGTTACGGTTAAAGGAAGCAGAAAAAAAGTAACAGAAACAGCAGAGAAAGAGCGACACGTTAATGTAGCAGAAAACAGTTTATTTAAAGGTTTTACTAGAAAAGGTGTTCGAAATTACGAGCAGAAGTGATCCGGCAAGTTTGACAGCGACGGTAGATGGCGCTGCGGTTTTCTTGCTGTAGATGGCGCTAAACGGTAATGCGCCTGAACAGCGATCACTTTGAAGTGATCATTCGCGAACTGGTTCCAAAGATAGCAGAATGAAGTATCTGAACGGTGAACAGCGCGATAGGGCTCCTCCACATTTTACCAATGACGTTTGCCAACACTTCAAAGTAACATATTGACTGTGGTGGATAGGTCGTGGTGGCCCGGTGCATTGGCCTGCCAGATCGCCGGATCATGTATGGACGTCTTCTGCTGGGGTCAAATGAAAAATTGGGTGTATAAGACTCCCGTACCATCAGTTGAAGGCCTCGCAGCTGGTATTTCTGTAGCAGCCAGAAAACTATCAGAGATGCCAGGAATCTTTGAAAACGTGAGAAATTCCACGCAATGCCACTGTCAAGCATGCGGGACTGCTTCTGGTCGTAATTTTAAACACCTTTTGTAGTAAAACATTTAAATAAACTGCTTTCTGTCACATTAACGTGTTGCTCTTTCAATGCTGTTTCTGTTTTCTTTTCTCTGCTTCCTTTAACCGTAACTCGCAAAAAAGGCATTTCTGACGTTACATCCCTGTGTGATTCCGAGTTGTCTTTGTATCCCTAACACTTTCTGGAAGTATGTTGGTCTGGTAGTAAAGCACCCAGGAGTAATGCCATTGAAATGTCAGAAATGTGTCGGAAGCGCCTTCTATCAAAAAATGAGGACACCTAAACTGTACGTCATTTTGTATAAAATAATTAGCAAGGGAATGACTTACACGCAAACCGCAACAAAATCGATTTGTTTGTTCAATATTTATGAGCGTTTAAAATCTCCCCCTCTTTTCACAGTTCAATTTTCGCTAGTTACCCAAACCCAAAGTTTCCGATTTTGGGCTTAAAATTTAAGTTAAAGTCTAAACTTTAGAATAATTCAATCCCATGCTCAAAATAACGGTAAAAAGTAGTTGTTCGTTACTCAAAAGTCTAAAGCGCCCTCTATCTACAATTTTTGAACGTAACCTTTAAAATTTTTTTCTAAAAAAATCATGATATAAAGAATGATTTTAGTGAAAACCGCAAACGAATCGACCCTTTTTTCCGTTTTTATCATCATTTGAAATTTTGGACCTTAAACTTTAATGGCTCCTAGCTCCTATAGAAGACGTTTTCGCCCCATGGTTTCCTATTTAATAATGTTTGTCTTCGTATCTACTATCATCCCTCAAAGTTTGTCGGTCTGGTAGCGAAACACCCTGTATATGTTATCCTCATAAAATTGAACGCTGTTTATTACAATAAGCCACTTAATCCTAATCTATAGTTTGAGTTGTTTTTACTCCATTAGTTATGATAGGATTATCCAAATATGTTTGGTATTTTTCAATTTGCCAGCAGTCCGCCATGAGATTTCGTGAAAAAAACTCTTCGCGGAAACGTATGCCTGTACTATTTTATTCACATATTTAAAGCTTCAGGATAATTCCTCATGTATTTTTCTAGATATTTAGCAAAATGTCTAAAATCGAATGTGATTGATATATGCTTTGGCCATATAGGTTATATATTTTTATCAAAATAAAGCAAAATTGTATTGCATCATATTTTAACAGTATAAACGCGGGAAATTTTACTCAAGTTTTAGCAAAATATTTCGAATCAGAATTTTTATATAATGCTACTTAACTTACTTAGTTAAATTATTTTTGTATTTTTAATATTTCCAACTGAGTGAAAAATTGGGAATCAAAGCCAGATACTTGGCTTCCAAGGTCAATGCTTTACCTGTTAAGCTACCTGGGCGATAGCCAGCTGGGATTTTTTCGTTCAGATAACCTTATTGATCATTGCATCTGGTCTGTCATTTAGACAGCTCAACAGAATAGACTGCAGGTAATGGAACTCCATATGACGGTGGGTACGTAGATATACTATTATTTTCAACACAATCTAACTGATTGGTAAAGTAATCATACGAATTTTTAACATTTCCAACTGAGCGAAAAATTGCCCAAGCCGGGAATCGAACCCAGATACTTGGCTTACAAGGCCAATGCTTTACCTGTTAGCATATAACAGGGATGAGGTTCAAAAGCTTCGTTATATTTCGTTGGATATCAGCAATGTAGTCAAATTTCTTTCAAAGAGAGTTTGAGTCGTGAAAATAAGAAGGAGTCTGGAGGATTGAATTCTGGCGAGTATGGTTTAAGTTCAATTTGCACCACCCCATTATGAATTTTATTCGGTGTCTTCCAAAACTTAAGACCAAACATTAAACTGATCTTTTGTTCTTTCATTTTCCTGTTCTCAGTTAAGAACCAGCACACTGAACAAGCACTTAGTAAAGCACTTCTTACACAGAACATAAACGATGCTCAAATGAACAACTGTGGGAGAAGATGGTCAACATTTGCCTCTATGCAGGTGCAGCGTTTTGTTTCCCCAGTGTTACCAGATCGGTAGTTCTGAATTCATTCACCGAACTTTATTGTCAGAGGTAGTATTATCAAAGTGGATTATTGTTGTGCTCTGCCAAACTAAAAGCTGTCAAGAAACATACACCAGACAGCATGCAAATTATTTACAAAAGAAAACTTCTCTACACTCATTTTACTAAATATGCCAGCCTAAAATGTCAGATATCAAAACATAAATGTATTGCAGAAAATTAAATTCAAAACTGAACAATCTAATCGAGATGCACGTTAATCTTATGCCTAACACAACTTTATAAATGAATTATTAACAGAGATAAAAAAAAAAAGTATATTGCCCAGTTAAATTGACAGCATCGGACTCACAGGCTATTCACACTAATTGTATATTACAGCATTATTTTTTCAAGAAATAATGACCCTCGAATAACAAATTTAGAGGGAATTAGCTCCCCCATTTTGATCCTTTATAATTAAGGATTGAACCGCCGGAACTAATCTGGGATATGACTTATCATAATGAACATACATATAAAATTCAAAGCAAATTGAGTAATTCTGCATAAAAACTATTTATTTAACTTTAGAGTGGAGGCTATGCTCCGTTTACTCCTTTATACTTAACTTTAACACCCCCAAAACTATTCAGGGGTTCGAATTATAAAAAAGAACCTATATTTGAAATTTAAAACAAATTGTATATTTCTGCATAAAAAAACATTTATCTTATTTTAGAGGGGAGGGTAATCGTCCATTTTCCCTTAATACGTAACAAAAGAACACAAAATCTAAAGAAGCGTCTTACATCCAAAAATGAGCTTACATCCGAAAAATAAAAACAAATTGGTTAATAATGCATGAAAAATTCTTTTATCTAAATTAAGAGAGGTAGCCCGCAGATCTCCTCCCCATTCTACTTAACCAATGTATCCCCCCAAAAACCTGGGAAGCGTCTTATCAGAATGAACATATATCTCACGTTTGGAGGGTATCGGTAAATTCTGTGTAAAAAACCTTTTTACCTGTATTAATGGGGGTATCCTTTATTCCCTCCCCTCTTTTTATTTTATCAATGAGCAGCCAAAGCAAATCATTGAGACGCCTCTTCAGAATGATCCTCCATCTGAAATTTGAAGTTCATCGGTAAATTCTACGAAGAAAATCCGTTTACCTACCGGGGGTTAGCCGGGGTTCCCTCATATTCTCCGTTCCCTCCTTATACTTATCCAATGAACTCCGAAAACTAATCAGGAAAGCACCTTATCACAATAAACTTATAACCAAAATTTGAAGCAAATCGGATATTTTTATCGTGAGTTATTGCGTTACATACATTCATACATACGTACGTACAAGTACATGCATACGAAATGGGCGGACACATAAGCTCTCATGCTTTGATAGCCAGAGAGTTAAAAATTTTAAATCTTTCCCGGTATTGGAAATCAATGTTTCTCTTTCTTTGTCGGTTTGATTTTTAAACCAACATAGAAACTTAAATAGTGGCTAGAAGAGAATATGAATGGAATTTTAAGATGGGTAATTAGGGACCGTCCACAAATGATGTCACGCTTGGAGTGGATGAGGAGGCTTCATCAAATTGTAACAGTTTGTAACGAGGGAATGGGAAGAAATGTGACATCAAGCATTTTAATTAGAATAAAAGCATAAAAATCAGCAGATTAATGTTTTAAATTGAAGTATTTCGTGTTCTTATAGTTAAGTTAAGGCATTTAAAGCCAAATATATTAAATTCTATTTTGATTCCAAAATATTACTGTTTTCAACTGCTCTTTCATATTAAAATATTCTATTAGTATTGTTTATTAGTTATGTTTTTGTTCTAAACCTTTACTTTTTTCATGCAAAGTAAGAACAGAAATCATTTTCATTGTTGTGCTCACAAATGTCGTCAAAACTCATAGTTAAAGTTTAAAAATACAATTTGAATTATGATCTGTAACGTAGTGCATTATTTCTGAACAATAAGTGTATGCTTATGTATTACAGCGTGACATGTGACAAAGGGGGCGGGAGAGGGGGCACATTAAAAAAAGTGTGACATCATTTATGAACAGTCAATTATTTAAGCGGTGGTGTATTTATGTCGGCCGATTATCTACGCTATGGGATATAGGCCCTATGGGGTGGGTTGCCCTCCGTGGGGGTCTTTCTAAGGGAACCTAACCCGTATTTACGCAAGGTTCGAAGAAAACCACGGAAAACTTCGAACGGTTAGGCCGACGGTCGCGATTGGGTTCGAACCCAGCACCTACCGTCTACCAGTTTGGAGGTCAGAACCTCGCGGCCACTGGTGGGGCCAATTATTTAAGCAAAGTTGTTTTATAAAGCTGAGATTTTTTTTTCTATCTTTGATTGAAAAACCTGTTATAGTAGAATTAAAAAAAAAAATAAGTCAAAAGAGCAATAAAATCGCTAAAATAACCATTGAATACGAAGATAATTTTGAAATTAAAAAAATCGTTATTTTTTTTTAACTCAATCAATTGCGAATTTCTTTGTGGAATCCCATTTTCTACATCGAGCGATGAATTATTTATAATTTTTTTATTATGCTTAATAACTACACCAGGGGTGAGATTTATTGCATCAATGCAAATACTGATGTTCAAAAACTCGAAAAGTTTATTAGTAGAGACATTATCGTTAAAATATAGAATTATGTTTTATTTGTTATGATTAGATGTGTAGTTCTGTAGATAAATTACAAGAAGCTTTATGTTATTTAAATTGTTAATAAAACCGTAAAACATCCTAAAGTATTGAAACTAAGAATTTAATGTGTGAAGAATTCTTATGTATTAATCTACATACCAATTTAAGTATGAAATTTAACTAACTCTTGACAAGCAAAAGTTCAAGTAATAATGAGAATATAATACGCGTATGTGGTATACGCATGAAAGTAAGAGATGGAAGGGGGGGGGGACAGGGTTCAGTAAATTTAGTAAGAAAGTTTCAATAGTTAAATAGTCGAACGAAATATTCTACAGGTGTTTCAGATAAAGACTTAAAATTAGGTTTTGTAAAACGTTCTGTTAAACAGCAACTGAAAAAAAAATGTAATTCAGTAAATTACAACGACTGGTTGGAAAAAATTATTTTCAACAACTCGAATTTTAAAGACTTAAAAATAAATTCTACATTTAAATTAATAATAATAATAAACACCAATTTTTGGGTTGATTATAAAAAGTCATATATTACGTACGCCGTGCATTAAATATTAATATTTCTAGACCAATGATAAAAAATAGTAATTGATACACATACAAATTTAATTGCTTAAAATATGCATTTTTATTTAATGGAGCTAATGAAAGTGACTTCTGAACGACTAATTTTACGTACAACATGGATTAAACATTAATATTCCTGGACCTATCACAAACGAATTTTAAATGAAATATCAGTTTTACAAGTTTCGAAATTACAAATTTTTCATCTTCAAAATATCGCACATTTTAAATATTTACCCCTTGCGTAAAGAAAAAATGCACTTTTTAATGAAATTCGTTTGAAATCGCTATCACAATTTGTTGTTAAATTATTATTTTTTAAAAAAGTTTTAATTACTTTTTTTGTCATCGTAGCAACAGAAGCATTCCATTTTTGGACATTAAACTTGGACCAATCAGGAAACGAATAAAATAAACCAACTTTATTGCGAACCAATAAAAAGATTCAGATATGCTTTAGATTTCCCAATTCTCTACCGAGTACAAACTATTTCTTTCCGAATGGTTAATAAACATTTACATCGAAGTGATAATTTCAGTCAGGATAGAAAAAAAATGCCCTTTGTTATACATATTAAACAGAATGAAGAGAAATATTTCATTGAAACTCTGAATCCTTTCTAATGTTATAAATCGGAAAGTGAGTTTGTTTGTTTGTTTGTTTGTTTGTTTGTTCCGCTTTCACGCGTAACTACTGAACCGATTGCTTTGAAATTTTGCAGATGTAAAGTTAGAAGTCCGGATTAAATAACAGGGTACTTTTTATCCCGGAAAAAAATTGATATTCCGGAGGGAAAACAAAAATATAGTTTGCTTGATGGATGGATTGGAGATATCGCTGTGTGTCGTTTAAAACAAGACAAAATAATGCGATAGATGGCGCTGGGAGTTTTTAAAACGTGGTAACGATGTGCAATAGCTGTATAATAATTAGGTTAGGTTAGTTTAGTGCTTTTTTTCTAGGTAGATATCTAAAGTAGTTATTGTTTTTTCGATAGGTAATTACGTCGCTTTGTTCGTCGTTTAGATTGTTATAGTTTAGTTTGGGATTTTAGTTTAGTTTAGGTTTATAGTTTACTCATATTTTCACAATGCCTCGCAAACGTAAATCTAATTTGTCGAGCACCTCATCTAAAGCTCGGGCAATGAAATTTGCCCGATCTCAAGAATAATCTCTCCATGCTGAATTAAGAAGGCGCGAACAAGCAGAGCGTCAGGCTGCTTCGAGAGCTGCTGAGCTGCCATCTCAGCGCTAGCAAAGACTTGAGGAGCAAGCCGCTCGCCAAGCTTCTTTAAAGGGCTTCTGAGAATGATATTCGTACTCAAGTCCGTTTATCGCAACAGGCTCAACGTCAGACAGCACTAAGGGCGTTAGAGTCACCTCTTCAAACGAAGCTACGTTTGGAAGAGCAAGCAGAAACACAAGCTGTTTTGAGAGCTAACGAGACGCACTTTGAAACACAGCTTCGTTTAGAGGAGCAAGCAGAAAGACAAGCCGTTTTGAGAGCTAACGAGACGCCCCTTGAAACACAGCTTCGTTTAGGGAAGCAAGCAGAAAGACAAGCTATTTTGAGAGCCAATGAGACGCCTCTTCAAACACAACAACGTTTAGAGGAGCAAGCTGGGCGACAGACAGCTTCTAGAATGGCGGAGACTCCAGAAGAGTCTCTGGCGAGAAGAACCGCGGATGCAGAAATGCAAGCTGAACGGCGTCGAGCTTTTATGAGAAATACTTGGTCTGTGTTTAATAATACTGCATTTGAATACGATCCTTTGATCGATTACAAAAACCGTTCCTTGGTCGTCATCGGGTTAATGAATAAAAAATGTAGGTTTTGTGATGCCCTTAAATGGAAAGACGAAACGGCAGGTCTCTGTTGCGTCAAAGGGAAAGTACGTATTCCTACATTAGATGCACTAGAAGAACCCCTCAAAACTCTTCTTTTATATGACTCCGATGAGTCACGGCGCTTTTTAAATAGAATTCGAAAATATAATTCCTGTTTCCAGATGACATCTTTCGAGGTAGACCGGGAAATAATCATGCCCGGATTTTCACCAACTTTTACTATCCAGGGCCAAGTTTACCACAGGATCGGTTCTCTGCTTCCCGCGGCCAATGAACAGTATAAATTTCTTCAGATATATTTCATGGGAGATGAAGATAATGAAGCAGATCGGCGATGTCAGTACATTCAAGGAGTTGAGAGGGAAATCGTACTAAAAATCCAAAGAATGTTGCATGAGCACAATCGGCTTATTAATAGTTTTAAAACGGCGTTATACCGCATGCCTCACAAACAATACAAATTGGTTATTCACGCAGATCGCACTCCGCACGGAGAACACGAGAGACAATTCAATGCGCCTCTCATCAATGATGTTGCTGCAGTGGTTTGTGGTGACTTTTCTTCATCACTCGACATCGTTCTCCGAGCGCATGATAATACTTTGACACGCGTACCCGATACTCACAAGTTCTATGACGCCCTTCAGTATCCTTTGATTTTCAGCAAAGGCCAAGAAAGTTATCACTTTGAGCTGCCATTAATCAACCCAACTACAGGTCAACCCATGCCTAATAAAAAAGTATCCTGTATGAAGTTTTATGCTTATCACATGATGTTACGTGAGAATGATTTTCACTTGCTGCCCCGTTTCAGGCAAATTTTCCATCAGTTTTTAGTGGACATGTGGGTTAAAACCGAGAGCAAGCGCCTCCGTTATATAACTCTTAACCAAAAAAATTACGAGCTGAACAATGCATTCACCTGCAAGATGCAGTAAGTAACGATGCCAATGTAAATCCCAGTGATTTAGGAAAGATGGTTATTCTCCCATCAACTTTTATCAATAGCCCGCGCTACTTTCACGAATGTACGCAAGATGCTTTTGCATACGTACGTGTTCGCGGCCTTCCCGATCTCTTTGTTATATTCACCTGTAACCCATCTTGGAAGGAGATAACCGATGAGTTAATGCCAGGTCAGAAACCAATGGACAGACACGACTTGATAGCGAGAGTATTCAGATTAAAAGTACAGAAACTTATGGGTGTCATTACCAAAGGTAGAGTATTTGGCGACGTGCAATGTTATATGTACTCCATCGAATGGCAGAAAAGGGGGGTGCCACATGTTCATATTTTGATTTGGCTCAAGGAGAAATTGCGACCTACCCACATTGACAATCTGATTAGCGCTGAAATTCCTGATCCTAGAGAAGATAAGGAGTTGCACGACACTTTGGTTAAAAACATGATGCATTGTCCCTGTGGCATTCGTAACTCTACGTCACCGTGTATGAAGGAGGGGAAATGCACAAAAAAGTACCCGCGATCACTTATAAAAGTCACTATCCACAATGAACAGGGCTATCAGTTATACAGAAGATCACCAGACGAGGGCCGAACGGTTACTATAAAAACCCGCAGCGGAGCTTTTGAAACTATGGACAATAGTTGGATTGTACCGTACTCGCCAATTTTATGTAAAATATTTAATGCCCATATAAATGTGGAGGCCTGCTGTTCCGTTCGCGCTATCAAATATATTTGTAAATATATTAACAAAGGAACCGATCAAGCCGTGTTCAATTTTATACAGGAAGCTGGATCGTCTGTCATAAACAAAGTGCAAGCTTTCCAACAGGGGCGTTATGTGAGCAGCAATGAGGCAGCATGGCGACTTTTAGGATTCCCATTACATGAAAGGCACCCCACTGTTACTCATTTGGTCGTGCATTTAGAAAACGGACAGCGTATGTATTTTAATGAAAGCAATTTTCATGATAGGATGGCGTCTCCGCCAAAGACAACACTGACCGCATTTTTCCATCTTTGCCAAATCGACCCATTTACAAAAACCCTTTTGTATTCAGAGGTTCCCCGATACTATACATGGAATGCCTCTAGAAAAGAGTGGAAACGTCGCATTCAAGGCACCCCAGTAGAAAACTGGCCGGGGTAAAATCAGGGGATGCTCTTGGTCGTGTATATACTGTTCACGTGTGCAATTTTGAGTGTTTTTGTTTAAGAATGCTTCTGCACCATGTTCGTGGACCAACTAGCCACAGGGACCTTAAAATTGTGTACGGTCAAGAGTGCGCAACATACAGAGAGGCATGTGAAGTTCTTGGTCTGTTAAAGAATGAGAATCATTGGGAGGAAACCATGATAGAAGCAATTGAATGCAGATCACCTACAAAAATAAGAGAGTTGTTTGCAACCTTGATCTCAACCTGCGGTGTTTCTAATCCTCAACAGCTATGGGAAAAATATAAAAATGATATGGCAGAAGATATTTTAAAAAGATTGCAGATGACACATCCGGACATCACGTACAATGATTTTATTTACAACGAGGCTCTCACTAAAATAGAAAATAAAACTATGGAAATAATCGGTAAAAAATTGAGTAAATTTGGAATGACTAGCTCACAACGATCAGAAGAAAGCGTAACTGACATCACCAGAGAGCTAGATTATAATGCTACTATACGGCAACAGCAAGTAAATGACATGGTCCCACAATTGTTACCCGAGCAAAAAACTGTATTCGACGAAGTAACACGCTACGTAGAGTCAGGGAATGGCGCACTTTTCTTTCTTGATGCTCCGGGGGGCACTGGAAAAACGTTTTTGCTGAATCTTCTTCTGGCTCATGTCAGAAAGGATAAAAACATTGCAGTAGCCGTTGCTTCCTCTGGAATTGCTGCCACGCTGCTCACTGGAGAACAAACTGCGCACTGCGTTTTGAAACTGCCTCTAAATCTTGCTCAAGAGGAATCCCCAATCTGCAATTTTAGTAAAAATAGTGGTCTGGTTGCGATGCTGCGCCAGTGTAAGCTGTTAGTTTGGGATGAGTGTACCATGTCGCACAAAGGAGCTATTGAAGCTCTCAATAGGACTTTGCAGTATATAAGGGACTGCAAAAGCATAATGGGAGGATTGGTAGTTTTATTAGTAGGTGACTTCCGGCAAACACTGCCAGTCATACAAAGGGGGACTCCAGCAGATGGAATAAAAGCTTACCTAAAATTGTCTAAGTTGTGGGACCATGTCATAAAGTTTCAATTAACCACAAACATGCGAGTGCGATTATTCAACGATATTCAATCGCTTCATTACGCGGAAACATTGTTAAAAATCGGTGATGGGAAAATGACAGTAGGTGCAGAGGGAATGATAACTTTAACGGAAGAGTTTTGTAATGTTGTGGGCAGCGAATTGGAGTTGGTAGCAAAAGTTTATACTTACTTACATGATCATATAAATCATGACCAATGACTCTGCGAACGCGCAATATTAGCACCAAAAAATGAAACGGTCACTAAAATAAATGAAAATATTTTGAATGAATTTATGGGAGAAAATACTGAATATTTATCTGTAGACACAGTGATAGAAACAGAACATAGTACCTCATATCCTGTGGAGTTCTTAAATTCTTTGGAATTATCTGGGGTGCCTTCTCATAAATTAAAACTAAAAGTAGGTGTTCCGGTGATGCTCATGCGTAATCTCGATGCCCCTAGACTGTCTAATGGTACCAGGCTGCGTGTCACTCAGCTTGGGCGGAACATTATTACAGCCACTATTTTAACTGGCGCAGCAAAGGGTGAAAGTGTACTCATTCCTCGTATTCCGATTATTCCAACAGACCTCCCATTTCAATTTAAAAGACTACAATTTCCTATAAGGGTTTCATTTGCAATGACCATTAAAAAAGCACAAAGCCAAACTCTAAGGGTGCTGGAGTACACTTGGAAAAACATTGTTTTTCGCATGGCCAGCTCTATGTAGCGTGCTCCCGGGTTTCCAGTACCTAAAATCTGCATGTTTTTGCCCCACAAGGGAAAACATATAATATAGTGTACCATTCAGTTTTGGTTTAACAACTAATCGTATCCAGCGTTACATCGCGCTTCTTACATTTTTCCGTGGAAATGAGAAGTTTTCTTATAGTTGTGCTTTATACCGCAATATAACCGAATTCCACGCGGGCGAAGCTAGTAATAAATAAATAACGTATTATCTTATATTAATCTGCAAATTAATGTAATTATCAAACATTTATTAGTAAATCTAAATTCAAGTAATATAAGCCTATTATAACTGTTTGGGAAATTAAAGTGCATGAAATTTAGTATAAAAATTTTAAAAGTTTAACTTGTTTAATGAAGTATTTCACAGGTCCAATAATAATAAATTTCTGAAACATTACTTTGTAAGACAGTTATTTCAAAAAGAAACTGAAAATAATCATTCAGATTAAAGTGGTAATGTCGATCTAGATGGCTAAAAAATACACTTTTGCAACAGTTATATCATAAACATTGAAAGATTATTACGATATGTATCAGCACTAACCGACATTCTCAATCTTTCCCGTGATTAAGTGCTGTCATAATTTTAAGTGCATTAGTTCTTGTTTAAAAGACTATATGATGTGACTGAGGAAAGTAAGCGCGTTGCTTTTCTCCGGTGTGAATTTCTTCTACTTTTAACAAGTTCATGCAGAGGCGTACCACCGGTGGCTCACAAAAAGTCTTAAAAATCCCTATTACTTACTGTATAATGAAAAATTCGTATTATTTATCCGGTGCGTTTTCTCTGTTTAATAAAGCACAAATTTCTGTTTTTCAAAACCGGTGACCCAGCATTAAAAATTTCGTAAAAGGCTGCCATCACGAAGGGGTTAATCCATTTGTAAATATCTTCATTTTGCAAATAGTAAAGAGTGAATATCATGAAATGACAGATTTTGATCATTTCAGATATTGAAAGTATCCATTAAAAAAAATTCAAAATTTCAAGAGGTAAATTTATTTTCTACTGTAGAATAAAAGCTTTTGCATGTAAAATTGCTAAATTTTGAACAACTTAAATAATGATTAACTTTTATGTAATTATATGTCATTTCATGTATGCCAGGGTAATGACAATTTCATTATAAATAATTTTTTGCATTCCCTTTTTTTTTTTTTAGGTCTAGTTTTTTAATTTTGTTTAAAAAAGATGTTTTCAACATAGTAGCTCAAATAGTATGCAATGTTCAATTTTATTTGTTAATTAATGGAAGCCGCGAAAATGACATAATTAATGTCTAGTCATTTTATACAGTGACTTTAATCACATTATTTCAAAAAAATACCTAAAAGATCTTGCTGGAAGCTATGATTTTATTACTTCTGATTTAAACTATGTGAAAAGAAAATTGCTCTGTAGCACCTATTTAAGCACGATAAGAACTAAAATGCTGGCCAGAAAAATGACATTCATTTTTAATGACAATCATATTTTAATGATGAAACATTATTTATAAAATACAGAATTTGTTACCTTCCTCATATATTTGTTTTATAAGGTATAACTATGAATTAGAAATTTTAAAAACTGGAAAAAGGGATTTATACAATACAGCAAAAGGTCCTTTACTTTGCACATATCACAGTGTATCATGCCAGGAAAATGACGATCTGAAATTCCAAGTCTTCTAATTGCTTAATTTGTGTTATTAGAAATAAAATAGCTCTTAAGAATACATCTAAGGATATTTTTCATTAAAATATATTAAAAGAAATCGCATTATATAACATTTAATAGGAATTTTACTGTGCCAGAAGTAATTTCACTATTTTTCTATATTCAGCCTTATGTGTCGTGCAGTTCAGAAATAGGTATTTAATATTCTTTTCTAACCAAATATCAGAGTGGTGTTTCATGTTGAGTCAACCAGTCAATTATTTAAATTTATGGTTCTACTTTTCAAAAAAGGAGATCACACCTTATTATTTATATTAATAAGAATGAGAAAAATATTTTAATGAGACCTTGAATTATAAATAAATAAAGTGTTATCTTGAAAAATGCCCCTTAAGTACGAGTATTTTCTCGAAAATAAATTTTAAAGATAAATTTCAAAAAATGCCGATAGAGGGCGCTTTAGACTTTGGAGTTACTAACAACTATTTTTTTGAAAAAATTAATTTGAAAAAAATAAAAAAATCATATTTGAGCTTTTCCGTATAAAATAAATTTGCGTAAAACTTTCCGTCTTTCTTTTTAATAAATTTTTCAATCCTGCTTTACATGTGAACTGCACTTTGACTCTGCAGTGCAACTGCACTACAAATCAGTTTTCTGTGCATTTCTATGCTGCGGGCGTGCTTGGTGGCAATGCACGAGTAAGATACGCTACAGAAACTAAGGTTTCTGGTACTATTTCGCCTTACATTTATGTTTAATTACGCTGCGTTTTTTCTGGCTACGTCTTTGCACTACACATTTTTATCGTAACTCTGACTGATTTCTTTTAAACGGAAATTTCTTTTATAATTTTTTTTTTTTTTTTTTTTTTTTTGCAATTGACAGCGAGCTGCATCCAAGAAGGGACCCTTTGTCCTTTCTCATGCTTTGTTAGAAGCACTTGTCAAACACTTTTTCATACTTAAAAAACATATTAACCTTTTTTGGTACTCACCAAAGCATTTTTTAATACTTATAAATGAAATGAGTGAAAGGATTATATTATTGAATTTTAAATAAAATTAATGAAATCCGAAACAATGCCACGAGTACAATATTTGGCAATTTATTGTCTGCACCAAGATAACATAAAAATACCGAGTTCATGGTTTCTTGGCACAGATGTCATATACGCACCGCAATAGCGCAATTTGTTTTCTGACATCGATTTGGCGAAAGCTTCGTTTTCAAATACCAGTTGCATATATATTTTTGGTACTACTTGGTTACCCCTTTGACCAATTTCGCCAAATTATACAAATCGGCAAACTAATAGCCACATAAACATAAGTATATATATTGACAAAACTTTTATTTTAAAAACCGAAAAAACAAATAATTAGTCGAATATTAATAAAAATACCTTAATGATGTTTTAAACACGTCTATCGTATTTAATGTCATTGAATGTGAAATTCACGATCATCCATTACATGCATTTAATCGTATAGTTTGACGATCACTTATTGGTCGAAGGGAATCTTAATTTTCCATACATCAATCCTTGATTATTACACTAATATGCGATTTCTGTTTAATCTGAAGAATTTCTCTCACCTTTTTACTTTTTAACAGCAAGTGTCATACTTTTGGTATTACAGTTATTAATTAAACTTTTTCTATTTATTGTTACTTTTATTTTTAAAAATGTACTAACTGCATTTGGTAACCAGTTTGGTCTCATTTAAACGCATAATACGCATTAAATTATATTGTTTTTATTCTTAATTTATTTTATTTGCTCATTTTTTTTTTGCTAAATTAGAAGATCCTGCTAAAGAAATAAGCATTGATGTCATATACGCGTATAGAGAAATAAACATTGGCGCGTTTGAAAGGAAAAGACAATTATATGCCTCACATAGTAACTCGGTTATTGTTGTTTATTTACTTTTAATTTCTCTTTTTATAATGATTTAAATTGTTCCTTCCAAAATTATTAACTTCTTTTTATATATTATTATTTCATTTTAAAAATAATAGAATTCCTTCCAAAATTATTAACTTCTTTTTATGTATTATTATTTCATTTTAAAAATAATAGAAAATATTTAAAAAATGTGGTACTACTCACCGGGTGTCCCAAAAATGACTGATAGATTTTAAAATTCAATAACTTGCAAACGATGACAGCTATTAAAAAAATTTGCAGGAGGGTTATGTATAATGTCAGGAGTTTTTTTACCGTAATTTTTTATTTTAGTTCGCATCTCAAACAATAGGTGGCGCTGACGGCGATTGAAGCCCAGGTCGACGCTTCACTCAACACTGATCACGTGGCCTTCAATCGCCTTCAGCGCCACCTATTGTTTCAGATGCGAACTAAAATAAAAAATTACGGTAAAAAAAAAACTCTTGACATTATATATAACCCTCCTGCAAAAATTTTTTAAATAGCTGTCACCGTTTGCAAGTTATTGAATTTTAAAATCTATCAGTCATTTTTGGGACACCCGGTAAGTAGTACCACATTTTTTAAATATTTTCTATTATTTTTAAAATGAAATAATAATATATAAAAAGAAGTTAATAATTTTGGAAGGAACAATTTAAATCATTATAAAAAGAGAAATTAAAAGTAAATAAACAACAATAGCCGAGTTACTATGTGAGGCATATAATTGTCTTTTCCTTTCAAACGCGCCAATGTTTATTTCTCTATACGCGTATATGACATCAATGCTTATTTCTTTAGCAGGATCTTCTAATTTAGCAAAAAAAAATGAGCAAATAAAATAAATTAAGAATAAAAACAATATAATTTAATGCGTATTATGCGTTTAAATGAGACCAAACTGGTTACCAAATGCAGTTAGTACATTTTTAAAAATAAAAGTAACAATAAATAGAAAAAGTTTAATTAATAACTGTAATACCAAAAGTATGACACTTGCTGTTAAAAAGTAAAAAGGTGAGAGAAATTCTTCAGATTAAACAGAAATCGCATATTAGTGTAATAATCAAGGATTGATGTATGGAAAATTAAGATTTTTGAAATGCTAATGTGATACATTTTCGAAAACCTCTTTATAAATACAATTAAATACACTATATTGCCATTGATTATTGGACACTTGCGATTTTAGACATTTTACTAAATATCTAGAAAAATACATGAGGAATCATCTCGAAACTCTTAGTGTATAAATATAAGAGTATACGTCATACACCTCCGTGAAGATTTTTTACCGAAACTCCATAGGGGACCGTCAACAAATTAAAAAAGAATGAATATCTTTTGAATAACCCTGTCAAAACTAATGTAGCAAAAACGCTCAAACTCTAGATTATGATTGAATGCCTTATTGTAATACACTGTGTTCATTTTTATGCAAATAGATTGCATACTCGCAGAGTAATTAAGGGTTTTATAAAAATGGTCACAAATTTTTCCAAGTTTTTTCCTTATAATTTTCAGTGTTCTTAATATAAAATAATATTTTTTTCAGAAAATATGACAAACAACATTGCACACAGTACCCTGTAATCAGAATTAAAAAATAATGAAAATTGTATACAAAATGAGTTGGTTTACTAAATATTTTTTTACTGCGCATGCGTCAACGATATCAAAAATTCATTTGTATATTATGTTAGCTAAATGTATAGAGCAACTTTTGTGAAAGTCACAAAATCATACCTTGAAAATTCTGAAAATAATCGTCAATTGAATAAGTTGAAAATCCGTTGTTCTCAAAATGAAGCAAAAACAAGAGGGGTTGTATCCATATATTCATTGATTAGTGTCAATATAGAATACACAATACGGGATGTTACGACTACTTTTGGATAAAATCCCTCATTTTTTTGCTTCATTTTGGAAACAACGGATTTTGTCCTCTTTCTATAGACGATTACTTTCAGAATTTTCAAGCCATAATTTTGAGACTTTTACAAAAGTTGCTCTATACATTTAGCTAACATAATATGCAAATGAAATTTTGATATCTTTGACGCATGCGCAGTAAACAATTATTTAGTAAACCTACTTATTTTTCATACAATTTTTATTATTTTTTAATTCTGATTACAGGGTTCTGTGTGCAATGTTGTTTGTCATATTTTCTGAAAAAATTATTATTTTATATTAAGAACTCTGAAAATTATAAGGGAAAAACTTAGAAAAATTTGGGGCCATTTTTATAAAAACCTTAATTACTCTGCGAGTATGCATGCTATTTGCATAAAAATGAACACAGTGTACTACAATAAGGCATTCAATCATAATCTAGAGTTTGAGCGCTTTTGCTACATTAGTTTTGACAGGGTTTTTCAAAAGATATTCATTCTTTTTTAATTTGTTGACGGTCCCCTATGGAGTTTCGGTAAAAAATCTTCACGGAGATGTATGATGTATACTATTATATTTATACACTAAGAGTTTCGAGGTGATTCCTTATGCATTTTTCTAGATATTTAGTAAAATGTCTAAAATCGCAAGTGTCCCATAATCAATGGCAATATAGTGTACATCTGCAGTAGGAGAAATGATAGTTATCGAGTCAAAAGATATAACTCGAAAAGACCAACATACAATTGTCCATGACTGAATACAGGCTTTGATAAATCTAAACCCATTTTATCAAAAGTTTGTCCTTGGGATTTATTTATAGTCATTGAAAATGATAAACGAACAGGGAACTGCTTATGCTTGATTATATACGGCATAGTGACGTCAGATGGAGTCATATATATACGGAGAATCAAGAAAGTGTCGTTGTTAATGCAATCAATATTTTTTGCCTCAATAATATTCTTTTGTAAATTAGTAACTATAAGTCATGTACCCTTGAGTAATATTTTAGATGGAACTAAATTTCTGAGTAACATTATTATGGCTTTTAGCTTAATTTTAAGTGCGTGAGGCTCCTTTTTCAATTTCAAGTATACACCGTGATCTTTTACGGGCATTTCTAACGATTTTAGGAAGTTCCATAATTGCAGCGAAAAGGAGAAACTTTTAACTGCGAAACGAAAACAAACCGGATTTGTGTTGCGTTTTGTTTGATCGTTGCCATTAAACAATACGAAATAATCGCGATTTCTGGGCCACATACGTTAGCGCAATATATATGTCAATATTTATGAGCTTACCAGTGAAAGCAAGTACAAGGGGAAATATTGGAATAAAATATCCAAGCTTATTTCTGCCAATATTCTAAAATGATTCATATGCCATTTTAAATAAGTTTTTCCTTAAATATTTTAAAATATGACAAACTATGAATTAAATAAATATTGTCAATAAAGTATTTTATTTGATTATTTTCCACGCTTGTATTTATTTTCATTGTATGCTCTAAAAGATATGATTATTTTAAAATACCCATAAAAGCAACATAAAAAAAAAGAATTCACAGCATAAAAAATGAATATTCTCTCCAAACTCTTAAAAAAAAACTAGTTTATCCCATATTTGCGCCATTATAAAATCATAGTTTACAATTGTAACCAATGGACACAGATATTTTCTCCGATTTCCCAAAATTTGATTTTCTGGATAAGGCGAGCTTTGAAACTATGTCTACGTTCATATTCATACGCTTAAATTATTTCGTATGTTTTATTATTAATGTTGTCACTATTCACTTCCCAAAACACTCAACTGAAGAAAGTCATAGTCATATTAAAAAATAGCCAGAAGCTCATTAACCCCTTAACTATGGTTAATTCTTTTCCGTTCAATAAATTGAAAATAGCGGATTCACACCACTATTATTTAAAAAAATATATTAATAAAATTTAGTCTAAACATTTTCGCATTACAATAGTATGAAAATTTTCTTAAAAATAATAGTGGTGTCAAAAAGCTTTAAATGATGCAATAAGAAAATTCGTCTTGCCCGAACGGCGTTCGGGCAAACCAGTTAAGGGGTTAAAAGATTTTTAGTGCATCAAGAATTGTTGGACTAGAAAATTTCATCGTTGCAAATTAAAGAAAATAATAATAATGTTAGAATATAGTTTCTCGGACTTCTTAATTCGTAAGACACCTTGCTTAAATTGTACGGTCGAACCTAGTTGACATGAACCTCAAGGGAATTCAAAATTTTGTTCATGTTAACAGTGATTCATGTTATCAGTATCATTCTTTGTATTCGTCTTTATAGGGTACTGTGAAAACAGTTCATGTTAAAAGTAATTCACGTTAAGCGTGTTCATGTTAGCGAGGTTTGACTGTATATGTTAAAAAACTTGAGGAGTTTCTCATCAACAACATTTCAATACAAATCATGTTACATTTTCATCACAACTATCAACACGTCACCATTTTAAATGTAGAGTTATATATTGGAGTACTTTCATGTAACTTTTCCTACACTTCTAAATTTTATTTTGTGATTATTATGCTTGAATGCTGAACATTCAAAAGTTCGTGTAAATAAGGGTTTGCAGTTGTTCACATAATGATTATTTGAAGAAAAATAATGTATATTCATGTAATGAGTTGGCAAGCCGTGCCTTCGGAAAGTACTCCGTAGTGTAAAACTTGTTTTATCTGGAAATGGAAACGTCAGAATTTTCGTTGTTTCGATTTTATAGTTACTTGAGAATCACAAGGAACCACAATCGCAAATGTAAAGATTTTTAAATAAAATGCATCAGGAAACAGCACATCATTCGTTAATATTTGCCCATCGAAGCAAAAATCGTTGAACTAAAAATGTCACCATTTCATAGGCAAAAAAAAATGTTATCATAATCATTTTATCTACTTTTCTGATAATTGTACTCCTTAAACTTTATGTAATTGAGGTTTTTAAATCGTATTTCGATGAAAAATTGTCTTGTTTTTGTTCACGCAAACAACTTTTTTAAGGAAAATCATTTAGTATTTAGGTTAAGAATCAGTAAGCCATACGTTAAAAGTGTACCCAATGCAGCTAGAATTGTTGAACCAGAGAATTGTACCATTTCATAGGCAGAAAATGTTATTGGAGTAACTTTATATAGCATTTCCAACACTTCCAAATTTTTAAGGCTTGCTCGGTTATCATGCTTAAAAACTATCGATTCAGAAATTCGATGAAATAACAATTTGTTTTTATTCATTTCTCTAGTTATTTGAGAACCATAAGCCGGTATTAAAAACGTAAAAATTCCAGTAGGAACATGCACACATATATGTTCAAATATGAGAATTGAATTTAGTTCTCGAGGATTCAGCATAATTCTTGCTAAAGAAATAAATGCTTGCATAAATGATATGATTAGTATGAGAAGAGAGGGTAGAGATAACAAAGACTGTACCTTTCTTATAAACTGTACTAACTCGAGGTATTCTCTGCCCAATTTATTCTGCAGTTTGTAATATTCCATTGAATTTTGAATTGATTCCATTCGTTTTCTGAATTGAATCAGTGTTACAGAGCAACGATAGCACAGAAAACAGTACAGAATGGATATTATATTAGTAAAAGACGAAGTCGAGAAATTCAAAAATGATGTTAATATGAAAATGTATAACTTACCATAAAGCCCACATTTTGTCCACTTATGATAAGACAATAGTGCACAAACAAGGTCTGTATATTTAGAATCGAATAAAATTAAGGTTGAATTCACGAAAATTAAACTAAAATTAATTATTAGTAAACTTCTTATAAAACAGGTTTTCGGAAAATTATACATTAGGATTCCTTTTGGAGATTTCAGAAAATCTCCCATTCTTTTACTAATATCTTGTAGTGATTGTTTCCTTCTATACACAACATGCCACAAAAAAAGTGAAAGACAGCATATAACTGAATACGCTACATTTGTTTTGACCATAGACTTATCGATAGATACATGATATAAAAAGATTGAAATAGACAGTAAATTTACAATGCAGGCATATAATGGATAAAAGTATTTAAATGCTTTAAAAACTAGGCAAGGTTGATAAGAACTTCCAAATGCATCGATACCTAAATAGTACAACATTCTTAAAAGTACTTTCATGCTGTCATCTATGAGTATGTTTTCGTTTGATTTCAGTCTTACAAATACTTTTTTCGGGCAGGTATTTGATGATTCCACCTTATTATTACTCAGCATCATGCCCTCTACTTCTATTGTTTGTCCGATATATAAGTTTTCTAAAATGAAATTCCTTCAATTTTTATTTATATTTCAAATCACAACTAGTTTAAAATTTAAGCAAGGACTGTCCGAAATCTAAAACGCATTAACACCTGGCTAGCAAAACACTTTCGAGATTATTTCATACTCACATCGTTGAATGATTTTTCTTAAACTCTGTTCCTATTGTTTGTTCAATATAGAAGTTTTGAAAAAATAAATTCTTTGGATTTTTATTTTTATTTCAAAACACAACTAGTTTAAAATTTAAGCAAGGACGGTCCGAACTCAAAAATGCATTAACACCTAAACAGCAAAACACTTTCAACTGTATTTCATAATATCATCTTTGAATGCGTTTTCGCTTGATGATCTTATATTGTTTCACATAAGCATTTCAGATACATTATACATGAAAATGAAAGTGCTTCTCCTCAATGTTTTATAGAATAGAATATTTATGTCAGCTAAAGTTTTCTTTTCATTGCTGTATTCTATTTCTAAAATTCTCAACGATTACGTATATAAAGCAGTCATTGATTTGTAAAGGATAAAAGCGAATATTTAATAAGTATAATGAATATTTAATAATACGATAAATTTATCATAAGCAATTCATGTTTCGAAATTGACAGTTATATAACTAGAATTCGTAAATAAGGAATTCATTTGTGGAAGATAATTATTATGTTGTATTGATTTTATTATTTTGTTAGTGACTAACACTGCCATGTTGTGTGTTTTATTTTCATTTTTTGCTTATTTTAAGGGATCTCACAGCATGTTGTAACGAATAGATAATCGTCATTGATTTTTATTTTACATTCATTTCTAATAAATACATTTCATTTCTAAATTATTGAAAACATATGCTTATAATACATCTACCGGGAACACTGATGATTTATCATTTATCACAAACTATTAGTTAGAAAATCTTATGTTGATAATCTGTACATTGTACAAAATATGAAAAACAGAAAAAAACATATATTTTCTCAATTCATTTGATGGGACAAGACGAAAAAAAATTTTTGTTTAAAATCATGTCATGAAAGTTTTATTCATAAACTCACGCATAGCAGAAATTATTTTAAGAAACATTTTACATAATAATTCAACATTTGACATGTTAAATATGTTTTTTTTTTCTTCAGCTAAATGAATAAGAATGCACATAAAACGATGTATTCGTTTAGTCAAATCGTATAAGGGGTCCGGGACATAAAAAACTACAAATTTTCTATAAACAATAATTGGATTACAGCTTTTGCTTTCTTTATGCTTAAAATGACCTTTAAATCATGTTTCTATTTTAATTGGAGAGGAAATATTAAATTTTTCATTTTGGTTTGTTTTCAAAATCTAGCTTTCAAAGCAATGGTTGTCATTGCTTATATCTTGTAAAAATACTTTTTTTTTCATGATGAGTTTTTTTACCATTTCTTCAATTTTAATTCTTCTCACTCAAGAACCGTTAAAGTTAAATTCTTGAAACTTGGTACACATATCTTTTTTAATTGTTTTACTTTTAATTTTGATTCAGCAAATAAAATATTTTTTTTTAAAATGTGATAAGTTATATTTTTTTTAAATTTTTACCTTAAATATTTTTAACTTTTTTAAAAATTGATATTTTTAAAATACTGAATCAAAATTAAAACTTACAAGGAGAAGGTCAACTTTAATAATCGCAGTTTTTTTATGGTAGAGGCCCCTTAGTCTCAGATTAATCGTACTTTATACAACGCTCTTTAGTTTTCGAAAAACAGACTGTCTAATATTATGATAAAACTTAAGAACTTACTTTGTAACCCGATTTTTACGTTGAGGTAGCTCAATCAAGTTCAATCAAGGAACGCGCTACGTTTGTTTTATTATATTTTTATTTTATAAATATACTTTTAATTATAAATTACTAAACTCATTCTTAATTAAAAATTTTGTATAAATTACAATCTTCATGTATTTATTTTTAACTGTAGCTATGTCGTCGTATAAATAATCATAAAACTGTTTTTTTTATAACTTTTAAAATATAATTGATACACTATTCTACTTACACTATTCTTCAAATTTTCAATAAAAAAATGCTTGCAAAATGTATTTCATATGTGTTCCTTGTCAATGTAATGATATCTAACAATTGAATTTAACGATGTGAATTTCAAGAAGCACCATTTACATATTGCCTCAATAAGAGAAATAAATATTGTAATAATACTGCTCTCTTTCCAATTTAAAAAGCAAAATTAAAAAGTAGCATAAGAATTAAATTACAACCTCTTTTATGCATATTAAAGATTTTTAATTTTGTAATACGTATACTAGATAGCACCCTTCAAGATTTAACGGTAAATAAGCTATTGTTTCATTAAAACATTTAGTGAACTTTTAATTAGTTGCGTTTAAATTTATTACTGAAATCGTGACAGATTCCTGTATTGTATAAACTGTAAAAATTGTTAAAAAAATAGATGGTATTTTCAGTCTAACCCATTCAATGAAGTGAAAGAATTTTAAGTTTATAATTTAAAACTAAGTATGCTTGCTTTTAATCGGTTGGTTGGTTGGTTGTATAGGTTTTAATGGCACAAAATCGCTTGAGGGACATGCTGCGCCAAACCAAAGACATAATTGTAAAAATGAGGAAAAAAAGACAACGTCAAAATATCCGGATGGGGGGCTTCCCATCCGGATGTGGTCAGGTAAATATAAGAAGGCAAAAACAGTAAAATGCTAAATCATTAGATTATGGTAAGAATAAGATAAGATTAAATTTCAAAACAAAATGTAAAAAGTGAAAGTTGCATTAAAAATCCTTTGTAGATATGAGTTAAGTTGATAAAGGCAATGCGGTGATACATGAAATTAAAAATCAATTAAAAACCGACAAACATATTTAAAATTGTAAAAAAGATAAAATTCTAAAACTAGTTAAAAATTCTAAAACAGTAAGATAGTGACACGATAACCAAATTGGAAAAGTACTACAGAAAACACAAAATACAACTAAAACAAAGACCAATAAAAAAATTAATTTAACCAGGCACATACTCTTCAAACATAGTATTTTCCTCGGAATCCGAGCCACTGAAGTAAGACTCTGATTCCATAGCTTCTTGGACATAATGCTGCAGTTGCCTGGGATCTTTAAAATTTCTTTTGCATGGACTGAGCGATGAATTCTGCAATCTTTTAACGACAGTCTTCCGCCGTGGGGTTGCTGGAGTTGGGGTTTTTATGGTTTCAGTTTGTTTTTTAAGCATATGTGATTTCTGTAATGTTTTTGATTTTGTAGCAGTTTGGATCTCAGCCTTGGTCCCTTCTTTCTGAACACCAGTTTTCACTATTTGACTAGAGTTAGGTTTTTTAGAGTTTAATGCAGATGAGTTCGGGTCATTTTTTTGTGAGGTAACGGCCTTAGTTTCATTTAGAGGTTTGGATAATCCCTTAGATTGAGCTTGAGATTTCTGACTTTTAAATTGAGCAGAAGATTTTTTTGTCTGAGTAGGTGTGTGTAAAATAGTAACAGGTTCTGACGAAGGTAAACAGATATCACGGGATTCTTTGATTGGGGTGTTTATTGATTGTGTTTTGGCTGACTTTTTTGATGACATAGACACGTCAGTCTGGGTGCTAATATGTCTTACAGATTTAGACTGCTGTTTCAATAGGCTTGAATAAGATACGCCGACAGACGGGGTTCTGGCTTCTACAATTTTACGAGCTTCTGAGTAGGAGAGATTTTGCATTATTTTTACAGTTAGAATTTCTTTTTCACGGATCCAGTTTGCGCAAGAGCGAGAGAAAGCTGTATGATTACCCTTGCAATTTATGCAGCGTTCTGATTTTTCACATGAATTGCTGTCGTGGTCAATTTCTGCACAGCGTGCACAGGTAAGGGAACCGCGACAGTTAGTTTTAGTGTGGCCGTATCGCTGACATAAAACAACGGAGAGGGATAGGAATGTACGGTCTGACAGGACAATTCAGGTAAGCAGCTTTAATTCTTGTTGGTAAAGTAGGGCTATTGAAAGTGTGAATGACATGCTTTGTAGGAAGGACTTGGCCATTCCGACGGATCGTGATACGACGTGCATCTATAATATTTTGGTCTTTTAGGTTTTCTAAGAGTTCATTTTTCGTAGAGAATAAAAGATCTGGTTCAGAAATAACGCCTCGGCTTGTATTTAGAGTTTTATGCACCTGAACAGAAACAGAAAAAGGGCCTATTGTAGAGCTATTTGAAAGAATCTGTGATTGTTTAGTTGTAGAAACTCTCACTAGTAAATCCCCAGATTTTAATTTTTTGAGAGTATGACCATCCCCTAAGGCAGACTGGAAAGTTTTTGCTATGACAAATGGTGACGTTTTGCCAAAGGAACTATCAGAGTGGCTATCAGTGCGTTTAACAATAAAAAAAGCGTGTGAAGGAAGAAGTCGGAACAGTTTGGTGCTCTCCACTGGGGAGAGACATAGAAGGAAATGAAGTTTTCCCATCCATGTTAAAAATAATAAAATTCAGACCCCGGCCGCACCACCCACTACCGAGCCCGACAAGGGGATGCACATTCGTGCACCAGTGCTAACCAGGGCCCATACGGTCACAAGACAAACCTATGTCAGTCTCCACCCTTAACGAGATGACTAGTATTTGCTCGCTCACTTGATCCCTAAAGCCAGTGACAAAGTCAGCTGACCAGCCGATTGATGCATACGGGACCAATATGCACCTCCCGTCTACCTGAAGCAGAGGCCAAAGTAGTGTGTTGGTTTCCCTCAACTGCCAGGATCTCCCTTTCCAGGGACACGGGTCGCCACGCACGGCCAACACGTGGGTGGTATACAATTCTCCATGAATCGATATACAGGATGACATCGGCCCATACAGAATTGCCCTCACCTCCGGAGAGGAAACCACATTGAGAGTGAAACAAAGATGAAAGGAAGACAAGAGGAGTAAGAGGAAAAGGAAAGGAGAAAGATCACTCCGGTGCCCCGGGGTTGTGAAGCCCGTGAATACCTAAAGAAGGTATCCCCCTGGGGGGTGCTTTTAATCGGAAATTTACTTAAAAATAATTCGGTCGATCAATTTTTTTTACATACTAAGGCCTTTTTTTCTACAAAATAAAAAATATTTATCTTTTATTTTATTTATTTACTTTTTGACTGCGCAACCATTAAAATACAGCTATTAAAAGTTTCCATAAATTTTATTTTTATCAGTCTCATTCTCGAAAGCTTAAATTCGGAACTTGATGCACCTAACGTATTTATATTTGAAAGGAAAATGCTCCTCGAAAAACAAAGAAATCGACAAAAAAAACCCATTTAGCTAAATAAAAAGGGGGGGATTGTTCCCCAATACACCATATACTAAACCAATGAGCTTTAAATCTAATCATGGAAGTGATTTATCAGTATAAACCGGCATACCAAATTAAAGCAAATCGGATAATTCTGCACGAAATACACATTTTTTCTAAATTAAAACAGAAGTTTAGTCCTCTTTTCCTTCCATCATACTTAATCACTGAATCATCTAAATCATCTAATACTTAATCATCTAAATCTAATGAAGAAAGCGCTTTATGAAAAAAAATCAGGTATACCAATTTGAATGAAATCGGATAATTCTGCATCAAAACTGTTTAAATTTTAAAGAGGAGGGATCTCCTATCTCCTCCCTCATTTAAACCTCCTTTATAACTAATGAAGCCTCAAAATTTATCAGGCAAATGCCTTATCATAATAAATCGATGTTGAAAATTTGAAGGAAATCGGATATTTCTATCAAGAGTTATCGCATTACGAACACCTACAGAACCTACGGACACAATAGCTCACTGGCTTTCATGGCACATGAGCTAAAAAGGTTATTTCCTTTTTTAATATAAATTGCAAAGAAATGTTAGTCCTGCAATTGAAATATTAAAACACTCATCTTTAAATTACAATGATAAGAAGTATCTCTAGTATAATAACTAATCGGGAAAATAAAAATAGCTATCAATTGTTTGTGATAGGTATTCGCACACTGGATTTTTCCTTCTTGCTCTGGGCTTTCTCATGTTAAAATTAATTTCATCTTAACAAAACAATTTTAAATATTAAACTTTTTTAACAAAAATAACTATTTTAATAAAACTTCAACTTTTTTAATAAACTTTTAACTATTTAATAAAAGTATTTTAACAAAATTTATCGCTTAAATTTTGTTTACCCAAATGATAATTTCCATTTTAAAATAAATCGAAATTCTTATTGATATCCTAAGAAAAAGTAGCATTACAACGGTACCCTTCTCAATCTCCTAAAATCAAGTATACATTAAATTTCCATGCATGCACATCTTCAGGACAGTAAAGATTTCATTTATAAATTTTAAATATTACATTTCATAAATTCCTTTATTTTCATTTTTAAGCATCTAAATGTTTGGCACGTAATATTCTATTCACAAAGTTTCAGGTTTCACTGCAATGTAGGCAATATTTAAGATAATATAATTCAATAGATTTAATGAATTTTCAATGCATTGAAGAATGATTAATACTCTCAAAGATTACATTTGTTATTGGTAATTAAGTTTTTTTTTCTATAATGTTGAAAGAATCAGATTTTCTTAGCATTTGAAAGGAAATACAGAGAAAACAACATTGCAATTTTATATTTTTGCAAGAATGTCAGAGGGTTAATGTTTATGTATCACATAGAACTCGTCGAAAATACTCAATTTAATCCTATATTTTCGTCAAATTAATGAACTCTTTCATAATAATCCAAATGTCTTAGTCACGTTCCATGCTCCAATCCCATAATCTTCCATAATCATCTAAATGGATATTTCAAATGCCCATATTAAATAGAAATCACTTGCACTCAAATAATCTAGTGTTTAGTTTATCAAAGGTATTTGTTTTTCATAATTTTACGTTACATAATCTAATGTAACCTATCATAAAACGAAATAAAAACCTAAACAATATATGAATTTTTTTTATCGAAAAATGATATGATATGAACAAAGTATTTTCTACGAACTAGGTCATAAAATAAAGTATTCATTAAAACTGCCATTTAGAAAGATGATGTTAGATTACTATTATTATTTTGTCGCATTATTATGTCTATCAATGTTTGTGTTATTTTATTAACAGAGTAGATTTCAAAGAGTAGTTTTTAGATATAAGAATAAAAAATTTATTTGTGTACTTCTCGCAAAAATATTTTTATGAACTCCACGCAAATGACATTATTTAATATTTAATTTGAATAACAGTTATGAGTTACCAGGCATTAATAACGGTGACTATTTTATACATAAGCACTTTATTAAAATTGAAAATAGAATATACAGGATGAAACATACACTCACAAAAAAAGGAAACATTTTAAGCCCACATTGACAGATATGCATCGCTATTTGCGCTGCCAAGCATATAGCTTCGCTATTCAGTTTTCAAGTTCAATGGTGTCAGATTTCCCCAAACTGGTGCCCTTAGCATGTGAAATATAAAAATGAAATAAAAATATCAATCTGGGCTTAAACAGAAATACGGGACAAATTTAAAATAAATATTTAAACATTTAAATTTTTTACCTACTTGATATTATTCAGTATAAATTACGTTCTAATGAAAAATGCATTCTAAAAAAATAATTAGCTATCATAATATTAATGTTAAAACTAGTCAGATGTGACAATCCCAAATCATCTTATGCATGATAATACTTCCTGAAAAATGCAGCATAGCCGTGCCACGGTTAGGTGGTTTAAGCCAAAATCTAGTCAGCAACAACTTATACCAACTTATAACTGAATCTGAAGTTTGAGGAAAATCCGTGCATCGGTTTTTAAGATAGAGCTATTGCAAAATCTTAAAACAATACTGCATAACAATGACACATGTTGGATAATGTACACCAAAAACTAATCAGGATAATTCTTTTTATCAGGTACTAACTGAATCTGTAGCTTGATGAAAATCCATGCATTTGATCTTGAGATACATTTATTGCGAAATCGTGAAGAATGGAGTATAGCAATGCCATCTGTCGGTTGATTTACACCAGAAAATAAACAACTCTAATCTATATCACAAACTACTGAATCTGAAGTTTTAGAAAATTTTAAGTACTAGTTCTTGAGATAGAGCTATTGCGATAATCACGAATAATATACCAGGGCATCGCCACCTGTTGAACGATTTGCATTAAAATGTACTCATCATCCTGTTATATCAAGTACTAACTAAATATAAAGTTTTATAAAAATCCATTCACTAATTCTTAAGATATGACTATTAAGGAAATCATAAATAATGTAGCATAACAGCGCAATTTGTTGAGGAATATATACCAAAAACTAATCAGATTTAGCTTATATCAAGATCTCACAGAATCTAAAGTTTTGTGAAATTCCGTTCATTAGTTCTTGAAATAGAACTTTGGTGTCAATCACGAATAATGCACCATGACAGCGCCATCTATTGAGCGATTTACACCAAAGCATAATCAGCACCATGTTATATCATGCACTAACTAAATCTAAAGTTTTATAAAAATCCATACGTCAGTTCTTGAGATATGAATATTGTAGAAATTACGAAGAATGAAGCATAGCAGCGCCACCTGTTGAGTGATATTCACCAAAAACTAATCTGATCTAGTTTATATAAAGATCTAACAGAATCTAAAGTTCTGTAAAATTCCTTGCATAAGTTCTTGAAATAGATCGCACACAAAATTTTTGCCACATACAGACAGACATTTTGTAAAAACATGTTTTTCGGATTCCTAAAAAGTGTAAATTCGTCTAAAGCTGGATTTCAAAAATTTTCATAAATCCAATATTTTTTTCTTGTAAAGATAGAAAAAAGTAAATATAATTATTATTATAATAGAAAATAAATAAATGGCTTATTGTATTCTGTAGATAAATTTTCCATTTTACATGGCATTTATTTTTTTCCTTAGTGTATTACTTAATACTTGAGGAAGAAATATACGAATTAAAATTTTATCATTTAAAGTTAAGATCTTTCCTTTAGGTATTTAAAATTTACTTTTTAAAGTAACAATTTACCTAGAATTTGAGATCTTGTGGGCTTAATAAGATTTAGTACATATTTCTACAACATATATATTTCTATTTTTCTGGAAATAATAACTTCGTTTCTGAACAGATAAAACTTTTGAATTTTTAAAAAGTTAATTTATTAAATGATTTTAATAAATTAAATTCTTGGTGAAATTGCTTAACTCTTTGAATTCTTAAAAACTATTCCCTATTATATTGTACGGACTTGAATGATTGTATTATAGAAAATCGTGAAATTTGCTGCTGCACAGGACACTTAAATTCATCAGAAAAAATAGCAAACGGCTAAAAACAATCTGGAAAGCACAAAATTTCCCCATAAAAATCATAAATTAACGGAAAATTCAACGTTTTGCCATAAACATATTTTTAATATGTTTGGATTTTTCAAATTCGTTTTTGTGTAACAAAAGATTTTGAAATGCGCGTGATTTCTTTTACGAAAGAAAAAGATTTAAAATAAAAGGTTTTTAAATTAGTTACAATATATTCCTTTTATGTTTGCTTAAATTGTTTGGTTGGACAAGTAGAAGCTGTTGTAAAATAAAAAAAATTGTAAAACATGCTTAATATCGCAAAGATCATGTGAAATAAGCAAAATATTTATAAAGATTAAATATTTACCATAAAAAATCCTTTTTGTAACAAAAATAATGTGAAAAATATATACTTGAAAATGAGAACTGCTTTTTTTTCCAAGTAATTTTATCTCAAAAACAAGTTAACCCTGTCATCAGACCTTGCTATTTGGCGCAAAAATTTTCCTCCATCAGCGGTACGACTTAGCTTTTCGGCCATTTTCTGTTAATTCCCTCAAAATTTTTCCAACACTCAGCTAAGTTCAGTACCATTGTTTAGGCTCAAAAACATCCAGTCCCATTTCGTCTGGTAAGATGAGTACAAGGTGTGCGGCAACAAATCACAAAGTTAACCCAATGTGCAATAAACCACAAAGATTATCAACAAAGCACTTAACCTAAACAGCCGACCCGGGTACTTGTCTTAGTGGTTCGCCACTTTGCCGGCAAAAATTACATCATGTACGGCAATTCCGCCTGGTGCATGTAAAATCCGTCGTGGGTGCAAAGTCCTCCAAGTTACCTGTGAATTATACCTCTGGAGGTGCCTTGCCAGGTGAAGGTCTCGTCATCTGATCAAGGCTCAAAATTACGAGACCATCTTGCGAAGCCAATTACAGTTCAAACCACAAACAGGCGAAACAAAGTATGCTCAACGACAAGCAAGTACTGCAGAAATGATGGCATGCGTAGCAAAGAAATCAGGTTTATTGCCGCTACGCGGCAATTAGGCGGTCGACCGCCCCGATACCAGGTATCTAACCCGTTAAGCTGAGATAACTCGGCAGGTAGGGGCCTGGCCATCGGTTAGAAAGAAAAAAAAAGTGTTTTTCTTAACCCCTTGGTGGCGAGTGACACGTATACGTGTGTCAAATACGTAAGTTGCTAATTTTAAAGCTTTCGTTTTTAAATGAGAACATTTTCAGTCTTACTTTTTAATTAAACAGGCGATAAATATACATACTTGAGGGTGGGATGTTATGGGACACTTTTTATAAAAATGAGAAAATCAAATCTGATAGATACAAAAACAAAAATTTCACTTTATAGATCAGACTAATTTTAATATTCCTGAAATAAATAGAAACATTACATCCCAAAACAATTTTAGGATTAAGGAAATTGGAAGTTTCAAAATGTGTCCCATACCTCCCTACTAACAAGGAGACATGGGACAGCTATAAAACAAAGTACAATGTGGTACAAATTATCTAGTATTGACTAAATATACTGTCTAACAAAGATTGTAGATTTTTTAAAACTATTTCAAATGCAAATAACAACCAGACTGTTTTTCCAATCATTTGTGGAGCTGGAAATCTTAACATAACTTAAGCCAAGTTGCCAAAGAAAATAAATTCTACAGTTTTTATTCTTTTTTGAAGAATTGTACATTCTAACCAAAACTGTCCTCTACAACTCGAATTATTCTTGTATAATTTGTGTCTGCCTTCTTGGCATAATTCTTAACAAGAACAAAATCATTTACACCTATGCCAACATTATCCTTACACCAATTGATTTCCTACATTAAAAATTTTTGATGATCAGTGGAAATGTGAAAATGTGAATGTGTGTGTCACAATATCAAATTCCAGTATATCCACCATTGAAAGTTTTCGAAAGCTCAACAGTATACCTTTTATGCTTTCTTTCTTTGTTTATCTCATGTCTCTAGCTTAAAATATTTTATGTTCAATCTTTTATTAATTCTTTTTTAATTTAACATTTTTTAAATTTTAGTACTTTTTGTTAAAATATTTGCGTATTGTTACTAATTTACATTTTCTTATTCAATATAAATGATTGAATCTGTCCCATTCCTCCTCACTGCCTTCTTTAATGTTAAATCCTTATATCCTTATATATATTATAAATGTGAAAGTGTGTCCGAAAATTGGAATGAACTTGGCTTCAAAACGGATGGATTAATGTCTTTGAATTTTTGTATATAGGTAAATTATTGGCCTGAAATGAACATAGGCTAATTTTTATTTATTTTATTCAAATATTTTTCTTAATAATTGAATATTTCACTATTTTTCATACAGAATAAATTGAAAAAATTTCCGTAATATTTAATTATCTTGCTTTTTTCGTTGCCAAAAAATAAAAAAACCGGAATAATTGTTTCTCTTCTGTAATTAATTTTCAACTGAAAGATTTTCACGTGATAAAATAAAATGAAATAAATGAACTCTATTCTGTTTTTCGGTTCGAGATTAAAAACCGCAATTTCACCAATTGTGACGTCAGAGGAATACTGTTTTTCTTCTTATATCCCGCAAACGATTATATAAAATTTCTTTTACACTTAGAAGACTTTACAAGAATATAACTTCACACTTTACAAGAATATAAATATTTTAGTAGTTTTTCCAGATATTAATCCGTAATCAAAATGAACCTTTTTCTTTTTTTCGATTCGAGGCTATAAAATTCAACTTTTTACCAATTGTGACGTCAGAGGAATACTTTCCATTAAGAATTTTTAAAATATCAATGTAACGTCATATATAAAACAAAGTATAAGTTTTCAAGTTTTCATTTTTAATAACACAATGTAATTTTGAGTAAGTGCTAAAAAGAGACGACTGTGACGTCACATATTGAAAATAAAATAAATATATCTGATGTTGTAATGAAATGAGATTGAATTATGATATCAAAAGTTATTATTTAAAGAAAATTAAGTTTATCGTCTGAGCGTGGTTAATATTTAATTTTAAAATGAAATAAGTTTTTTTAAAGGTTAAATATTAAACGACTAGAAAATATTAATAATTTATACATATCGTAAATGACGTAATAATCAATGAAAAAACTTTTTATTATTTTTAAAAAGTAAGAAAAGCTCAACTAATCAAAAAAAAATATTTTTGTGTGTTAATTCTGAAAATTGTTCAATTCTGAAAATATAAATAAATATTACTTTAAAAATGCACTTTCGGGCTTAAAATCTAAAGCTTTAATGTAATTGTGAGAAAATACATTCCCTCAGTCAACATCTCAATTTGGCATAATGTGCTCAAAGTATACTGGAAACAAGTTTGTAAATGGATATTAATTGCACATTTTTTTTAGCTCTTAAAAAGTAAAAATATGTTGTGAGTTTTAAGAATGTTTTTTATAATAAATTTCTATAAATTTTTATGGTATGCAGAGCATATATGTACAAATTATACAAAAATGCCACCTAAAACAGTTTTGTAGTATATTTTTTCCTAACACTGTTTTTTTTTTTTTTCGTTTTACGGAAACTACCCGCTTTTTGACACTTTCTAACATGGTCTAAAAGTGTTTACGACTTCAACCTGTCTGTATACCGGATGCCGAGTGCCTGGGGTCTGCCGTCTGTCTGTCCGTTTTTCAACTTGGGTAAATATAGTGGAATTCATACGAAAATAACATACGTTATTGAGATTTACCATAGCATATGCGGCATTGAAAATGGACCAGGTAGCAGTTATAGCTGAATCACAGGAGCACTCAAAAGGAAACTTTACATTATGGTCTAAGGCAAAAAAATCATTTGTGGTGTATTTTGATAATGTTACATAATTTTAAATGTAATGAAATTTACATGCATTTTTAAGGTTCAGACGAACATGGTTACTATCGAATATGTTAAATGTAGTACTTATAGTGTGCGTACAGGGAGCTCAAAAGTATTTCAATATATTATGGTCTGTGAAGAAAAACCATTTGCAACGTATTTTAATAATGTTATTTTATTAATGTTATTTTAATAATATTGAAATTGATATCAGGTTCTGAAGTGCACTAAAATAGGATTTCTGTAGAAAATGGGGTGAAAAAATTTAACATGCACTTACAAGATTACAGAAAAATGTTCGGTAATATAATAGTCTACGGAGAAAAAAATATTCCCAGCGTATTTTAATTGTGTTGCGTTATTTCAAACATGATGAAATTAATATACTGAGATAATCAATACAATGATAAATACTGAAATTTACTACAATAAGCTTGCAGTTAAGTATCATTTGCATCACATTTGTTGTTCATTTACAGAGACGCATAAAAGATTTTGGACCTGTGTCCAAATCTCAGATATTGTAACCAAAGTACGGTCTATTAGAAAAGATTGCTGAAGAGCTTTTTCAATTATCGTATGTATTTGGAAAACTAATGCATCCTGAAGTTCAGCTACAGTTGATATAATAAGAGATGTTTGTAGAATTTAAATAAATCATGTATCGGACTATACAATAAACTGGATTGGTCACCAGTACAGTAGCGATTCCCGGAAATATGAATTCAATAATTTTAATCGGGTTTTTTGCTTGAATAATTTAAGCTAAATATGCGATCGTATACATATTTGCACGTAATATACAGGACTGTAAAAAAGAATTCAAGTAAGTTTCTGTCTATAATTAGAAATTGTTAAAGGTGAATTTTAATATTCGTTATACTTTTTCTCACTAAGCAAAATTTTAGCATTGTATTTAGAATATTTACAAACACATAGATCATATACTAAGCTGCAGAAAAAATATCCCGGTGAAGTTATGCATTATGGAAATGTTGGCTATTTTTTTTATAACCTAGGTTTAACACATGATTTTTCTTTCTTTGATATGGAATTCTGAAATGCACTACAACATGATTTCTGTACAATTGGGGTGCGTTACAGTTGTTCTACATTATAAGTGGTTACAATTTCATTTTCGCGATTGTTCATATTATCTAACACATTTTCCTTTTATTTGACTGAGCTCTTGAAGTCCCCTATAAAAAAACTACTGCATAGCCTTTTATAAGATAAATGTTATATATATTTTAAATTATTGTTAATGAACCGTTTTGTTTAATTAAAGCGTTTATCTTTTTTTTTTAATGCTACGTGAACGACGTCACGGGTAACAGCTAGTATATTATAAATGTGAAAGTGTGTCCGAAAAATTGGAATGAACTTGGCTTCAAAACGGATGGATTAATGTCTTTGAATCTTTGCATATAGATAGATTATAGGAGTGGAATGAACATAGACTAATTTTTATTTATTTTATTCAAATATTTTCCTTAATGATTCAAAATTTAATTATTTTTCATACAAAATCAACAGGCATTTTTCAGATAAAATTTAACCATTTTCCTTTCCTGTTGCCAAGAAAATAAAAAACTGGAACAATAATTTTTCAGCGGCAATGATTTTTTAATAAAAAACTTCCACGCGAAAAATTATAAAAAAATAATTTAAAAGAAAATAAATTTGACGTCATGTTTGAAATAAAAATAAAAGGTGTATTTTTTATAACATATTTAACAAGGATATTTGTTTAGTTAATGTGAATTTTTGTGTAAAATATGACGACATAAATTAAAAGTAAAAAGAATGAAAAAGAATTATATTTTTAATAAAATGGTTCACTTATGAAAATGTGATGTCATAGTTGAAATAAAACAGGTACTTTATAGCAGTCGTTAAAAATACAAGGGGTATGAATATCGGTAGCTAATGGAGCGAGATAAATAATGACGTCATATTTAAAATGAATCAGAAATAGTTTTTACTTATACTAATTAATAAATTATAAGTTACATACAAATGAATATTTTTATTCAAAATTCATAATTATCAAAGGAAGAAATTTTTTGTGGGGAAAAGGCGGAAAATAAAACTACTAAATATATTTTTGGCTCGATTTTTTAACACTTTCGAACAAAGTTAAAAAGTTATTATGCTTTCGGTTTGTCTGTCTGTCTGGTCGCTTTCTAACTTTCGTAAATATACACCGATTTCCATGAAATTTTTGGACGTTATTAACGTTTACCTAGAACGAATACCTATTGAATTTAAAGTTTCTACCATGATTAGTTTATTTACAGGGATAGTCAAAAAATTTCCTTACATTACGGCATTAAGTGGAAAAATAGTTTTAATTAAATTTAAAGATGTTAAACCCTGTGAAACATATTCAAATTTATATGCATTTACAAAGTGCACTAAAATATGCATTTTGTAAAGTATGTAGCGAAAAGTTCACTTATTATTCATTTACAGGGTCACACAGAAGAATTCCATTGCATAAGAATAAAGGGAGGAACAGTTTCCGACATATTTTAATTATGGTAAACGATTTCATGTATAATCAAATTGATATAGGTTGCTGAGGCTTAATGTGAGTTATTTCATGCATAATACGAAGTGCATAGCATTTACAGGGACACACAAAAGATTTCAAATTGTATATATTCTATCCGAAGTATTGTATATGATGGATGATGATTGTTGCATGGATAAAATGCATTTTGAATTATGATATGTGCTTTTAAGTTTCGCTAAATGCATGTATATTAAATGGAGAGTATAAATGGTAATAGATTAAAGAGTTAAATTTAGATATACAGGGTTACACAAAAGATCTTGGAAAGGTTACTGAATATGAGCGTAATTTACTCAAAGGTGGTTTTTAAATAAAATATGCATTTTATTTTGAACTGCATTTAGTAAACTAAGAAATGTTTGTAGTATATATATAAAATGATATACAGGGTCCCGCAAAGAACTGGATACAAGGTTATCTTCGGATGATAATTTCTGAAAATGTAATTTAGGTAGTAATAAGAAATATTTTTGTTTGAACTAAATTTTAGAAAGATACCTTCGTGTATTAACCCTTTCCGGCGCACTACTCTTTAAAGTTGGAATTTAAAGAAAACAAAAATTAGGCAATCTATTTAGGCCTAGAAGAGTACACAGGTATTGTTTTGTAAAGATTACACTAACCACTTTAATTATACAGCTGTTGCCGAAGTGGTAACCTCCCATATGTAAAGCATTGATAAGCGCAGTGAGAAGAGCATTGCTGTGAAGCGCGTATTACAGTAAAACATTTTACCTATTATTTAAAAACAATAGAGTTTGATATCTGTGATGCTGCCATCTAGAACGCATAAAAAAGATTTAAAGTAGCCATTAGAGTAGTTTTTGAAATATTCACGGAGTTTTTGTGTCTCTAAACAGGAGGAACTTTAGGTGTTGCCGACCCGGCAACACTGCGCCGGAAAGGGTTAAAGGCACTTGGAAAACTACAGGGCTGAACAAAAGTATTCAAGAATGTTTCTATCTATTGGTATTAATTGCTGAAAGGAAAATTTTAACCAGCAAAAAAATTAGCAAATAGGGATTATCAGAAGTTTTTTACCATAAATTCGCGATAAAAAGTTAATTACACATGCTTTTCATCATCGAAATTTTTTGCTTGATTGATCAATTATTTCTTCTTTAAATGTTATATGAACGAAGTCACGGGTAACTGCTAGTTGTTTATAAAAATAATAATGCTGCTTTTAAGCTTAGTTTAAATTATGGATAATATACAGTATTATGGGAAGGGTGAGTTCGAATTCGAAGTTAAAATAATAGTTCAATAAAGGTATATAAATTGAGGCCTACCTTGCTAGGCATCTTCTTTGAAGATATTATTTTACTTCTTCACTAAGGCCACTTTGAATATAGCTGGAAGAGCTGAAAGAATAATGAATTATTATTTTATTAGATATCTTCTTTAGAAGGAATAATGTGTTGACTTCTAATTTCGGTTGGCAACCTTTTTAATTCTAGAATTAGAAGAAAATACAGAGGGTGAACACTTTTACATACAAAAAGAAGGAAGAGTAACTTAAATTTTATAGTTTAAAGTTTTAAATAAAGTTTTAAAGTCACGGAGCTAATTGTTTTGCTTCCGCAATGACAGTTTGTGAGAATGTCAACAAAACCCGCGCAGGGAAAAGTTGTGAAGGTAATAAGTCTGCAGAAAATGTGACGTCAGTAGAATGTTTTTATGGAATTCTTTTTCTTCTCAGGACAACACTCTTGTGGTGCTGCCATCTTGCGCGACACTTTGGAAACAAACAAGTTCTCATGAAGAAAATCTTTTTCCAATACCCCACTTTTGTTTTCAAAGTGCTAGCTTCAGTTGCAGTTGAGATCTCAAAGTTTCAAACTGAGGTTTCGCAAGGGGCTTTGTCATGATGTCAGCAATCATTTGCTTTGAAGGGCAATAGTGTAGACACATTGTTTCGTTTTCTATCATAGTCTTTACGTTATAGTACTTGACACTTACATGCTTGCTTCTGGATAAATATTTTTCATTTTTTGAGATTTTTATGCATGGAAGATTATCTTCATAAATCACGATCGGTAAGGTTTGTGGTAGGTCTAAATCTGTCAACAATGCGAGTAACCACTCCATTTCTTGACACGTGTTTGAGAAAGAAATGAATTCTGCCTCAGTAGAGGACAGTGCGACACTGGTCTGTTTTCTACTTGACCAACTTAATAAGTTGTTGCCCAATTTGAAGATATTGCCGGTAGTTGACTTCCGGTCATTTTTATCTCATGCCCAATCAGCATCACAATATGCTGTTAAGACAGGCTCTTTATTTTTGTCAATTATTAGTTTGAGATCTTTAGCTGTTTTTAAATATCGAATAATTTTTTCAACTGCTAACCAATCAACTTCTCTTGGTTTTTCATTTCTTCTACCTAATATGTTTACACAGGCTGATATATCCGGTCTAGTAACGGTGGAAATATATAAGAGTGCCCCCACTGCTTGTCGATAAAGGGTATTATTACTCATTAATTTACTATCAGGATCTAAATTAAAATAATCCGTATTCATGGGAGTATAAGTTGGTTTAGAATTTACTAAGTTAAATTTCCTAACAATTTCGTTAATTTTATTTTCCTGATCTAATATTTGACTTCCATCTTCTGTTTGTTTGATGTTTATCCCCAAATAGTGCGATACCTTACCTAACGATTTTATTTCATATTCCCTTGATAACTCTTTGTATATCTCTTCGGTATCCCGTTTCTTTCCTGCTTCTAAAATGTCGTCGACATATACTATAATACATGACATGTTTCCGTTTTTATTTCGTTTGAACAAGCATAAATCTGATGTGCACTGATTAAATCCCATGTTTTTGAGTGTTTGACTAATTTTTAGGTGCCAGGCTCTAGCAGCCTGTTTTAGCCCGTAAATAGCTTTATTCAGTTTACACACCTTTTCCTTTTGACCTTCTACTATATATCCCTCGGGTTGTGTCATGAATGCCTCCTCGTCTAAGTTTCCGTGCAAAAATGCTGTTTTTACATCTAAATGAATTATATCTAAATTTTTATATACAACAGCATTTAGGAAACTTCTTATTGTGGTGTGTGCCACGACAGGGGCAAAAGTTTCATCATAATCACACCCGAATTTTTGAGAATAACCCTTCGCAACGAGTCTCGCCTTGTAGCGTTCTATCTCTTCGCGTGCATTGCGTTTTGTTTTAAAAGTCCATTTACAACCTATAATATGTTTTCCCTGAGGTGGGTCGACTAATTCCCAAGTTTTATTTTGCATAAGTGAATTGAATTCCTCATCTGTTGCTGCTAGCCAATTATTTTTAATTTTTGGGTCTTTCATATTTTCTATATCTTCCCAAGTTTTGGGCTCCTCAACTTGACACATGTTTGTGCTAATTCCATACCTATCGGGAGGTACTCCCTTGTTTTTTCTTCCCGATCTTCTAAGCTGTATTTGATGTGGAATTGCGTCCGCGTCATGTTTATCACCACCTAATTCAATTTGAACAAATTCAGTTGGGGTCGAAATGTTATTTTGGTCTTGTTTAGTGTCATTTTTCACGTTTTCTAGAAATTTTACTGATCTAGATATCATTACTCTATTATCCCCTATGTATATTCTATATCCCTTGCTCCTTTGGTCATAAATCAAGAAAATGCCTTCGATGGCTTTCTCATCGAATTTAGCCCTTTTAGATTTTTCTACATAGGTGTATGCTTTGCAGCCAAATGTTTTTATGTGTAACAAATTTGGTTTACGATTATTCCAAAGTTCAAATGGGGTTACGTTATTGTTTGCTTTGGTTGGCAGCCTATTTGTTAAATAAGTGGCAGTGAGAATTGCTTCACCCCAAAATTGTCTTGGTAGATTTGCGTCTGACAGCATTGTGCGTGCCATTTCTACAAGGGTGCGTTTTTTCTTTCAGCAATACCATTTTGGGGTGAGCAAAATGGTACACTTAATTGGCGTTCAATACCGTTAAGGGTTAAATAATCTTCAAAATTTTTCCCAAGATATTCCCCTGCATTATCCGATCTAAAGGCTTTCATTTGTTTACCAAATTTATTTTTTACTAGTTGAGAGAAATCTTTAAATTTTTCTAGGCTTCTGATTTGTGTGAAAGTAAATAAACCATAGTAAACCTGCTATAATCATCAATGAACGTAATAAGTACCTTTTACCTGAGAATGTCTCCGTCTTCATAGGACCGCAAATGTCGCTGTGGATTAGTGAAAGGACTTCGTTAGATCTATTTGATGCTACCTTTGGATAAGGTAATTGTGACATTTTCCCTTCGATACATTTAGTGCATGTATTATCATTACACTTACACTTACTTAAAGTTATACCATCCTCTAACTTATGGTTCACAAGATATCTGATTGATTCAAAAATTTTGTGTCCTAGGCGTTTATGCCAAGTTGTAATACAATTTGAATTAGCACAAAACATTTGTGTTTTGACAGCATATCCGTACTCATCTTTAGGACAAATTTCATATAGATTATTATTTAACTCCGCTGTTAAAACTATGTTATTGTCTTTAACAAAGTTACAAGAATCTTTTTCAAAAATGACTTTAAAGTCGTTTTCTGTTGCTCTCTTTACCGATAATAAATTACTTTGTAATTCAGGACTTTAAAGAACATCTAAGTATAATCTGACGAGGTGAATTTGTACAAAGTTTAATATCACCCATACCATGCAGGGCTTGAAATTCAATTTTTCGAAGGAGGGGAGTTTATAAATGGAGGGGAGTTTGGCTGTTTGGAAGGGAGAAAAAATGCTTAAAACCCGCCATTATTTTATGTGCTATTTAAAGGATTACCAGAATACAGACATAAAAAATATCACTGAAGCAATTTTTATCAACAATTCAGAATAATTATGCGAAATGTGTAAAAAAAACTTTTATACTCTCTAGTTTTTACAAGTGGTAAATTCCCTCCTGGTGTTAATTATTTTTGTTACAGGTCTAATTATTGTTTTAATAATAATTAATAAAACTTCTAATTAATTTAATAAATTTATAATTTATAATTAATTGTTATAACCAATGTTATTTTTCTGTATATTAAATGTGCAAGATACACATTTAATCATAAAATAATACTTATTTGAGTGTAGAAAATAAGAAGTATCACTATTGTTTGCATTTCTTTAAAAAAGGGGCAAGTAAAATTCACCGAAAAAGACTTTCTTAAAAAATGAATATTTAGTTGAGTAAAGGCATACTTTTTATTTAATGAATGGCTGCTTTCAAGAATTGCACTCACTCAGAAATATTTGGAGCTGTCAGAAACTGATTTTAGAGCAGCAAAGAAAAAAAATTATTGAAGCAGGAAAATTAGTTTGTTGAACAGAAAAATGAATTTTCGGTAATATAATTATTGGGGGTTGGAATGGGGGAGAGGTTCCCTTTGACAAAAGTTGCACATTTTCGCTATCTTTTGATGAAATCTGTCTTTTTTACGATCTTTTCACGAAATCTGCCGTTTTTTCGGGATTTTTTGACGAAATTTGCCGTTTTTTCGTGAATTTTCTGAAAAAATTTGCCGTTTTTTCGCGATTTTTTGATGAAATCTGATGTTTTATCGCGATTTTTTTACGAAAATTGCCGTTTTTCGCGATATTTTCGACAAGTTTGAATTTTTTGTCGAAATTTGTCGTTTTTTGCTATTTTTGAACGAAATCTGATATTTTTTCGTGAATTTTCTGAGGAAATTTGCCGTTTTTTCGCGATTTTTTTTTTTATGAAATCTGATGTTTTATCGCGTTTTCCCCCGAAAATTGCAGTTTTTCACGATTTTTAGACGAAATCTGACGTTTTTGTGTGAATTTTCTAAGGAAATTAGTCGTTTTTTCGCGATCTTTTGATGAAATCTTATGTTTTATCGCGATTTTTTTAACGAAAATTTCCGTTTTTCGAGATATTTTGAAGAAGTTTGTCGTTTATAGTGAATCTTTTGACGAAATTTGTCGTTTTTCGCGATTTTTGGACGAAATTTGACGTTTTTTCGTGAATTTTCTGAGGAAATTTGCCGTTTTTTCGCGTTTTTTTATGAAATCTGATGTTTTATCGCGATTTTTTTGACGAAAATTGCCGTTTGTCGCGATTTTTGGACGAAATTTGACGTTTTTTTGCGACCTTTTTGACGAAAACTGCCATTCTACAGAATTCTGTGACGAAATTAGGCATTCTTTCGTGAACCTTTTGGCGAAATTTGCCGAAAATTAGTCGTTGTTTCGCGATCTAACAATATTTGCCGTTTTTTAGCAAACTTTTACGAAATCATGCGTCTTGTGAAACGTGTGATAGCTGTTTCTTTTGTATGTCATCTCCGATCTTTTGCGTAATTTACGCGCAATAGCGCGTCCGCGGCATCACTGTTTCATAATTTTTGGAATTGAATGCGTCATTTTTTTGTGGGAGGGGGGGGAGGGGAAATTCCGAACAGAATCACCTCTATTTCCCCGCGGAAAAAAAAACGAAACTCGTCAATCGACTGCAGGAAAAAAATTGCGAAATTTGTCAATCAGTCGCGGAAAAAAATCGTGAATTTCAATGATTTTTCGCTGTAAAAAAACTCGCAAAATGTGTCGATTATTCGAACGAAAATATCATAAAATTCGCAAAACGTTTGTGGGAGTTGATCATAGTTTCAAAATGCAAAATTGTTTGGGCGGGAGCCTCCCGTCCACGTTATTCTTTTGGGCGGGATTTCAAAATTTTGGGCGCGAATCCCGCCATCCCGCCCTGAAATTCAAGCCCTGCCATGTGAATCTAGTTTATTTCCATCCGCTATCATTATGCTACCAAAATTTCCGGTTTTGAAGTTTATGAAATTTTCTTTTGCGAATGCTACATGTCTTGTGCAGCCGGAATCAATAACGAATTTATTTACATTAAGTTTATGTGCGCTATTAGCAGACATTAAATCGCACGCAGGATAATTTTGTTCGGAGAACTTATAAATGTTTTCTTCCGAATTCGTTAAGGTAGAAAAATTATTCGTACCTATTTCTGCGTCAACATTGCCTTTAAAACAGAAGTTGGAAGTATCCCTTACATTACCTTGATTACCTTTGTAATTTCCCGAATTATTTCTGAAAGAGTTTGAATTATTATAAAACTTATTTCGATTCGGATTATTTCTCGGGTTATTATTTTGCATTTTTTTCTTTAAATGATAACATTCTTCGCGTAAATGGTTATCTCGTTTGCAAAACGTGCAAAATTTCTTATTTCTAGCATTTTTATTTAATACCTTATATGCTGAGTCGCGTGAGCTCGAAACAGCTTCACGATTCTCAGATCTATTTATTGCTTTGCAAGCCGAATCTCGCGAATTTCAACTCGCGTCTCTGTTTTCGCATCTATGTTTATATTCATCAATCAATTTATTTTTTACGTAATTTAAAGTTAGATTCGTCTAGCTGGCTTCTAACGCGGTTACCATTGGGTCAAAAGATCTAGGGAGCGAACAAAGCAGTAGGGCACATATATGCGAGTCAGGGATTTCCTCGCCAATAGCAAATAATTTATCTTTAATAGATAAGATGTTATTGATGTGGGAGATCATGTCTCCCCCCTCGCTTAATTTTTGAGAGTATAATTTTCGCAAAAGAAAAAGTTTAGAAGAAAGGATGCTTCTCAAGTGTACATTTTTCAAAGCTTCCCAGATTTCTTTGGCATTTACCAAATGTTTCACATGAAATATTTGTGAATCTTCGATGCATAGATTTATGATCGATTTCGCTTTAATATTATTTTTGTTCCATTCAGCAGTGACAGGATTCGGTGGGGGATTTGTAATTACTGAAAATACGTTTTCTTTTTGCAGCAGATTTTCTAACTTAAAAACCCATTTTGCTATAATTTTGGTCTTTTAACTTTTCAATAAGGGCTATATCTCTAGTAGCCATTTTATTTATTCAAATAACAATCATAATTATATATATTATCAAAAACTGTTCATAGTTTATTTCTTTCAAATAAAATTATAGGCAGATATTTTTTATTTGGATAAAAAAGAACATTTCATTTTCAGCCTTCGTAATCTGAAGGGTGAGTTCGAATTCGAAGTTAAAATAATAGTTCAATAAAAGTATATAAATTGAGGCCTACCTTGCTAGGCATCTTCTTTGAAGATATTATTTTACTTCTTCACTAAGGCTACTTTGAATATAACTGGAAGAATAATGAATTATTATTTTATTAGATATGTTCTTTAGAAGGAATAATGTATTGACTTCTGGTTTCGGTTGACAACCTTTTTAATTCCATGAATTAGAAGAAAATACAGAAGATGAACACTTTTGCACACAAAAAGGAGGAAGAGTAACTTAAATTTTATACTTTAAAGTTTTAAATAAAGTTTTAAAGTCACAGAGCTAATTGTTTTGCTTCCGTAATGACAGTTTGCGAGAATGTCAACAAAACCCGCGCAGGGAAAAAGTTCTGAAGTTAATAAGGTTGCAGAAAATGTGACGTCAGTAGAATGTTTTTAGGGAATTCTTTTTCTTCTCGGGACAACACTCTTGTTGTGCTGCCATCTTGCGCGACACTTTGGAAACAAACAAGTTCTCATGAAGAAAGTCTTTTTCCAATATTATGTTCTATAAATGGGGAAACTGTGACATCTACACATATGCAAATCATTAATGTACAGAGAGCATAAAAAGCGTATGAAGCAAATTTCGATTTTCGAAATAATCTTTTTCTCTATAGAATAGTAAGCATATACAAATCAGCAATTTTTTTTTGTTTGTTTGTTTAGTGTGTGATTGATGAAATGTTTAGAAGTTACGTTAGTTACGTAAGGAGATATATCTGCTTTCGCGTTCCTCCCATTGTCTCATTCTACTCCACTCACCCCCTCCCCCCTATATATAAGAGTGCGAATTGCAAAACTCGCCTTATCCAATATTCAAATGCCGTAAACCACATAAAAATCAGATTATTACACATTTCTGTAGCAATGGCTACAGTTTTTTGGTCTGAACAAGAATTTTAAAAGTGCAAAAGGAAGTACTTTTAAAATCGCATTTACAGAAAATCTATTCGTTAAATTCTTTACTTTATTAGAAGAAAAAGTTAGGGGAGAGGACGCGAAATAGAAACTTTGCCCCGGGCGCAGTTTTCTCTTCGCACGCCCCTGCGTGATATGCACCATTCCATGAACACAAGAATTTTGTCACTATGATAAATGGAACGCAAGATATGGAGGTGTCAGATCCCGTTTTGGTCATTCCGAAAAAGAAACTAGACAGAGAACTAAAATTTTTTGCAAAATCTTGTATTGCCATTTGGCGAAAATTCCTTCATTTATGATTCATTCGATTTTTGTTTTTGTTTTTTTAGCTAGGCGAGAAACAGTATCAAGTTTCTATGATAAATTTTGTGTATTATTACTTTAAATATTGGGTCTCCAATTTATTATATATCCAAGACTCAATTAAAAAAATAACAAATCATTATATCGGACTGCCAGCTTTTTTAAGCTAAAAGAAAAAAATAGTTCAAAAAGTTCTTTAATAACAATGAAATTTCAAAATTGCGTACACATTTAACAGACTGCCATGTTGGAGCACAATTTATACCATAATACATATCATAGCGAAAAGTTTCCGGACGAAAAGTAAAATTTAGTTTTAAGATTTCAAAATCACATATGAATTTAACAAACAGTTCATCAAACTACACTTATCAAATGTCGTCAGGGTTTTGGCGGCAAAAAAAATAATTATATAATTTTATAATTATATTTATATAATTTTTAATTATATAATTAGATTATATAATTAATTTATACAATAATTTTTTATTATAATATAGTTTTTTTTTGAGCAAATACGAAAATGTGGTATTTTTTAATGGATTTTTGAATGATGAACAGACTAACAAAAAACATGCTGTATTATTAGTAAAAAGTTAAGAACTACTGAATTGCATTATAAAATAGTAATTAACAGTTTAGTTCTTCTGATCGAATGGAAAAAATGGATCTTAATTATTCTTCAAGAAAAAAGAATAAACCATCCATAGGTGTACCAAATACAAGACTTTATCACAATGCGAATTTAAATTCCATTGCCAAATATCTGTTCAAAGTATTTGAATAAGCCTCTTATTTTTGTCACCCTAGATACAAGATGCATTATAATAAGCTAAACTGCATCAATTCCACTTATTTATCTTTCACTCATGCATAGCCGGTTTTCAGTTTTCAAAGAATAAATCCAATTAGGGATATCTAAATATAATAAAATTTAAATCTTTTACAAAGACCATTCCTGATTTAATTTGTTTCTCTTGAGATAAAATGCACAATTCAATTTCACTCTAATCTTCTATTACAATTCATTTTTTTAATAGCTAACTGGAATTGCATTAGTATTTGTATAGAAAGACATATCAAGTAGAAATCAAATATATTTTGAATTGTACTTTGAAGAATAAACTTTGAAAAAGAAAAAAAAGATAACATTTGTGTCTTTTTTTTTTTTTTTTACTTAATTTTAATTTTATGAAATATAATTTACGTTCGATAAGAATCTAGTGAGATTAAAAACTTTTAACAAGTTTGTGTTTACTTTTTATAAGTATGATATATCCTGAGAAAGAAATTTAAAGAAATTTTTATGAAATAGCAAATATTTCGAGTTACTCTAATACATTTTCTATTATTCTGACGACGAATTATAAATTTATAGATGAATAAAATGTTAGTATCCAGATCCTCGAGATAAACTATACAGAATACTAAAAAAACTTTATAAAAAAGTGTAACAATTCAATTTCTTTTTTTTTTATAGCTAACAGGATTTGCATTAGTATTTGTACAGCAAGGGAAAAAAAGGTAACACTTGGGATATTTTTTTTAACTTAATTTAAATTTAATGAAGTATAATTTGTCTTTGATAAGAAATCGATGAGATTAAAAGCTTTTGACAAATTTGAATCGTTAACGGATATACGAAACACAAAGCATTATTAACCGATGTAAATTTTTCCAGTGGGTCAAAAACTGTTCCGGCCATGATTCAAATCAGGGATGTATTGGCTGAAGCCGACATTGCTCTTCCAATTGAACCATCCTGGATGAATACGGGAGTACCAATTCACACAACTAACGTTATCCATCACGCAAAATGGTCTTCTTCTTTAGATCAACTCAACAGAATAAATCGAAGGTGAACATATAGAAGTGCGGAAAAAACTGCGTACGAAATTATATAATAGATTAATTTTATAACACGATTATTCAATCGGTAAATGAATGGTAACAGATGTAAATTTTCGAAGTAAGTGAAAAAGGTCCGGGCCAGAATTCGAACCAGGGACGTATTGGCTGAAGTCGCCAATGCTCTTCCAACTGAACTGAGATGATCCAAAATATCAGGCAACATTGTGTGATCTTTAAGGTTAGTTGGGTGAATTTGTCCGCCCCTATTTTTACGGTATAGCTCAGTTGGAAGAGTATTGGTGACTTTAGACAATACATCCTTGGTTCGAATACTCGCCCGGAGTTTTTTCACCCACTTCAAAAGTTTACATTTGTTACAATTCATCTACCGATTGAAAAATCGTGTTATAAAATCAATCTATTATATACATTGTATTATTATTTAAAAATAAGAAGTATTGAATTGCATTATAAGATAATTAATAGTTCAGTTGTTTTGGCCTAATGGGGAAAAAATCTAAATTGTTTGTCAAGAAAAAATAAATAAAACATCCAGAGGTGCACCAAATACAAGACTTTATGACAATGCGAATTTAAATTCCATTGTCCAATATCTGTTCAAAGGATTTGAATAAGCCTCTTACTTTTGTCACCCTAGATATAAGATGCATTATAATAAGCTAAACTGCATCAGTTCTATTTGTTTATTTTTCGCTCATGCATAGCCAGTTTTCATCTGTCAAAGAATAAATCCTATTAGAGATATCTAAATATAAAAAAATTTAAATCTTTTACAAAGAACATTCCTGATTTAATTCGTTTCTCTTGAGATAAAATGTACAATTCAATTTCTCTCCAATCTTCTATTACAATTCATTTTTTTCAATAGCTAACGGGATTTGCATTAGTATTTGTACAGCAAGGGAAAAAAAGGTAACACTTGCGATTTTTTTTTTTACTTAAGTTTTATAATATGCAGTTTGGCTTTGATAAGAAATTGATGAGATTAAAAGCTTTTGAAAAGTTTGAATCTTGAACGGGTTTCTGAAGCACACTACACTATTAACAGGTAAATTTTTCAAGTAGGTAAAAAAATGTCCGGGTTACGATTCGAACCAAGTATGTATTGACGGTAGCCAATAATGCTCTTCCAATTTAACTATCCAGGATAATTACGGGAGCACCAATTTACCCAACTAACCTTAACCATCACACAATCTGGTCTGATTCTTTGGATCAGCTCAATAGAATAAATCGAAAGTCAATATATAGAACTGCAGTAAACACTGCATACGAAGTTATATAATAGATTAATTTTATAACGCGATTATTCAATCCGTAAATAAATTGTAACAGATGTAAATTTTCCAAGTAAGTGAAAAAAGTCCAAGTCAAGATTCGAACCAGGGATGTGTTGGCTGAAGCCGACAATACTTTTCCAACTGAGTCGAGCTGATCCAAAATATCAGACCAGATTGTGTGATTGTTAAGGTTAGTAGGTTGAATTTGTCATCCCCTATTCGTCCAGTATAGTTCACAAGGAAGGTCTTCATACTGGGCATACTCAAAATATTTTGACAAAAAAATATTAATTAAACTATTCATGTATGTAATAAAGGATCAGTCAAATTTAGCGGCGGAATTACAGAAGGAACTCTGTAAAAAAATAAAATTCTTTCGAGTATTTGGCGCGAAAAGACGAAAGCATCACGCGATTAGGCGAGCAGCACTTTCTCTAGCCAAAAGCAAACGATATTAATGAATCTGAAAATTTCTTGTCAACTGATTTTTAGAATATGTGTAAAATAGTATTCAGTGAATTTAAATTTGAACCATGAGAGAGTTTGATACATACAGATATGTTTTATATTACATGTTTCTGTTGCATTTGCTGCAGTTATTTAATTTTATTACTTTAAAAATATTTTCATATATAAAAAATATTTTCTAATTGAAGAACATTTTTTATACATTTAAGCACATGACAAAATAAAGGCCAGATGAAGAATGCTGCAGTAATGCATTTCAATATCAGAGAAGTTTGTGTTTCCATAGCAAAAAAATTGAATCGACAGAATCCAATTAGATTGGAGTTAATTTTGAAATTGAATCAGTTTTAATTAAGTTGAAATTTCTTTTAATTCATAAAATTTCACAATTAATTTTTATTCTAAATATTATGACAAAATTATAGTTAAAACAAACTAAAGCTGACAAAACCAATGTTATATAAATAAAATTTCTTTAAACAAGCTCAACATGAAGCATATTTACCTTTAAAAATATTTGACATAAAAAAGTATTTTTTGAAATTTTATTTTTTAGCCAACCAATGATAAATCGCCAAATAAAAGAAAAGTTTATTATTTTTTTACGAACGTTCTATCGGAGTTCCGCCAAAAAAAAAAATTTACAAACATAAATATCGACATGAGAATAACATTTCTGTAATTTTTTCAGAATTTTCTGAATATACCCGTATGGAGACCTTTCTTGTCAGTTGGAAGAACATTAATGGCTTCAACCATTACATCTCTGGTTCGAATCCTGGCCCAGAGTTTTTTCACCCACTTAGAAAATTTACTTGTATTATAATTCATTTACCGATTGAATAATCGTGTTTTTTAATCTATTATATGCACTGTATTATTATTAAAAAGTTAAGAATTAAGAACTATTAAATTGTATTATAAAATAATTAATAGTTCAGTTCTTTTTATCGAATGAAAAAATATAATTCTAAAGTATTCGTCAAGAAAAAGAAAAGAATAAAGCAGCCAGAGGTATACCAAATGCAAGACTACTTTATCACAATACGGATTTAAATCCTATTGTCCAATATCTGTTCAAAGGATTTGAATAAGCCTCTTATTTTTGTCACCCTAGATACAAGATGCATTATAATAAGCTAAATAGCACCAATTCCATTTATTTATCTTTCGCTCCTGCATAACCGGTTTTCAGCTTTCAAAGAATAATTCCGATTAGGGATATCTAAATATAACAAAATTTAAATCTTTTACAAAGAACATTCCTGATTTAATTTGGTTCTCTTGAGATAAAATGCACAATTCAATTTTGCTCTAATCTTCTATTACAATTCAATTTTTTTTCAATGACGAATAGGAATTGTATTAGTATTTGTATAGCAAGGAATATCAAGTAGACATCAAATCTACTTTGAATTGTACTTTCAAGAATAGCCTTTGAAGAAAAAATATAACACTTGTGATTTTTTTAAAACTTAATATGATTTTATGAAATCTAATTTGCCTCTGATAAGAAATTGATGAGATTAAAAGCTTTTGACAAGTTTCTGTTTATCTTTTATAAGCATGATATATCCTGAGAAAGAAACTTTTATCAAATATAAATATTTCGAGTTACTCTAATGCATTTTCTATTATTCTTAAAACGAGTTATAAATTTACAGATGTAAGAAAATAGAAAAACGTTTTAGTATCGATATCCAAAAGTTATAATTGAACAGAAATTTATTTATTTTTGACATACTGTTATTTCAGTAAAATAATAATAACAATAATAATAAGGAAGGTATCTTTTTGTACAATATGTATTTTTTTACGGAGATAAATCTCCGTTAGCTGAAATATGATATGCAAGAAAATATAAAATCAACACAAAAATTTTAAAATAATTTTTTTCTGAAATTTTAAAATTCCACTCTGTGTTAAAATTATTCCATATTTTTTCGCCACCCAACATAATTTAATAACCGTAGTTTTTCCAATTCTTTCCTTTGTGAAAAATATTCCAATCGTTCATTTTATGTTATATTCATTCCCATCTGATTTCATACATTAATATTTAATTTTTCTTTTCCAAATCTTACTTTTGAAACACTTCACGCATTATTATTTAGGTTTTTATTTTGTTGGAAGAACCACTCATATTTATTTATATCTTAAAAACCGATATGAGCTCTACTGCTGACATTATTTCTTCATTATATCATTCATGTTAACATTTAGAAATTTGCAATCACAATGCCAGAAATTAAATGGCAATCTGTGCCAATCATGAGGATTTTAAAGATATGAAATTTCGTGCATTAGTTCCTTAGATAAGACTACAGCTAAAATCCTGTAATCCTTCAAAATTCAACTTAGCAGCGCCCCTGTATAGGAATTGACACAAAAATGTAAACAAAGTAATTCAAATCAAGAAATAACTGAACTTGAAGTTAGATGGAAATCCATGTTTTATTTCTTGCGATGTAACAAATGCAGTACAGCAGCACAATTTGTGGAACTATTTACAACAAAATATAAAGTGCATCAATTCATGTTAAGGACTAATCTAATATAAAGTTTGATGGAAATTCGTGCATTCGTTCTTGAGATAAAGCTTTGTGGAAATCTTAAAAGAATGCAACATAAAAGAGCCACCTATTGAGCAATTTACATCAAAACATAAAAAGTCAATTTATCTCAAGGACTGACTGAATCTGAAGTATGAGGAAATTCCGTGCATTAATTTTAAAGATAAGGTTATTATGAAAATCGCCAAAATCAAAAATAACAGCGCTACCTGTTGAGCGATTAACACAAAAATATAAAAAACGAGACTTAGAGTCAAAAACTAGCCGAATCTGAAGTTTCATGTAAATTCATGCATTCGTTTTGGAGATTAAGTGATTGCGGAAATCTTAAATAATGCAGCATTTACACTTAAATGTAAATAAACATCAATTCATGTTAATGAATAACTGAATCTGAAGTTTGATGAAATTCTGTGCATTAATTCTGGAGATATAATTATTACGGAAATTGAATAAAAAATAGCATAGAAGCACCACCTGTTGAGCGATCTACTCCAAAATTTATTCTGCACTAGTTTATATTAGAACTACCAGACTATACATTTTTTTTTTAAATTCTGTGTATAATTTTTGAGTCAGAGCTCTCACAGTACTTATGTCACATATAGGCAAGCGGACAGGCAGAGTCACAGACTCACACGCAGACATTTTGAAAAAACATTTTTTTTTTTTTTTTTGTTCTCTGACCCTTAAATATGTAAATTCATCGAAAACCGGAATTCGAAAATTTTCGCGAATCCAATACTTCTTTCTTGTAAAGATTGAAGGAAGTAGTAAATTGAAGAGGATTTCCCAAATTGCCCCCTTTATGTTAAACTAGCGAACATTCAAATCTAATCAGGGATGAGCCTAATCAGAATAAACCTGTATACGGAATTGAAGCAAAGCAGATGATTCTGCATGAAAAAAACATTTGCTATATTTAGGATACCCATTTCCCTCTTTATACTTAACCAATGAACCTCCAAACATAATGAGAGAACCTCTTTAAATTGGTTAATTTTGCATGGAAACTCATTAATAAGGGGGTGGGGTTTTCCAACGTTTCCCACCTTTATATTAAACCAACGAATCTTCTAATCTAATCAGGGGCGATCCTTAATAGAATAAACCTATGTATCAAATTGAAGCAAATCAAATAATTCTACATGAAAAACCCATTTAGTTAAATTAAGGAGATTATTACTTCCTCCCATTTCCTTCTTTATACTTAACCAATGAACCTTCAAATCTAATCAGGAAAGCTCCTTATCAAAATGAACCTAGAAAAACATTCGAAGTAAATTGATTAATTCTTCATGAAAACCCATAAATTAAAAGAAGGGGCTTCCCCCCTTTTCTCAATTTATATTTAATCAATTAACCTAAAAATATAATCAAGGAACTTCCACATCTGAATAAACCAGTGTATTCAATTTGAAGCAAATCAAATAATTCTGCATAATAAATCCATTTATTTAAATTAAGAGACAGGTTGGATCTTTATCTCCCCTTTATACTTAACAAATGAACTTCCAAATATACTTCAGGAAGCTCCTTCAACATAATTAACCGTATATAAAATTTGAAGCAAATTGAATAATTCTGGAAGAAAAACCCTTTTATCTAAATTGGAGGAGGGGTATTAGACCCCTTTTTCTCCCTTTATACTTATCCAATGAACTTTTGAAACTAATCAGGGAAGCACGTTATCAGAATGAACTTTAAAATTTTTTGAAGCAAATCGGATGATTTTATAGAGAGTTATCGCGTTACGTACATACGTACATACATACAAACAGAACCAACGGGCCCATTAGCTCTGAAGCTTTGATAGCCTATGAAGTAAAAAACTATAGAAAATAAATAAACTTAAAAAGAATAATTGTATTATAAATAACCAAATTAAACATAATTTATTGCTTAAAGTTATTATTAAAAGAGATTATTTTAAAATAGAAAAAAACTTTAAGAGCTATATTTATTTCAGCTACTTTCTGAATTATCAATTATTATCAAATATTACTTAGCAATTATTATCAATTTCGGGTCTTTCAAAACGTTAATTTTGTTGCCAATTAATTATTTGAAATTTGTTGACACATTATTATGCCATCAAGGACGAGAATAATTATTCGTCGGAAAACATTCTAAGACATATGAATTAATAATCGGTATTTAATCACCTGTTAAGTAGTAATTATTTCTCAGATTTTAGATTTACGCTCAAATTTTTAATTACTGCAATCAAGTAGTCTTAAAATGCTTCTAAAGTTTAAAACGCATATTTTTAAATAATCTCTTGCTATGGAATTTTATGCCATGCAAAATATCAGTTAAAACTCATCAATCAAAATATTAGGCTTTATGATTCAAAACTTTTATTTAGTTATTCAGGTTAAACTTTTTAAGAAATAGTTTGATTAAACATTTGGTGATTGCAAAACATTCCTGATTAGGGAAAAAAGTTGATATGATTTTATATGGAATATGCAGTTATAATAAACAAGGCAGACAGTTATACAGACATAGATGACAGATGTGTAGATTCATCGCTGCGCCATGACCAGTTCGATCGAGACAGTTCAATTATCAGGTGGATCTGGAGACTTTAAATACTATGATAAATTTAAGTTAGGTATTATATGCTTTGTGCTAATATATATGTACAACTTACACGTGATAGTTTATTAGATCATTTTGGACTTCTACTTAAGTTTATTTAAGAAAATGTGTGCTTTTTAATCGTTACATTTTATATAAAGGAGGTAGGTTGATGAGGGATATTTTCCACCCATCTTACAGGCGTGAGAAAAGAACGTTTCGGATTCCGACAATTGTTCAATGTCCTTGTATACTTAATTCTTCATTGCACATCTGTCACATACCTAAAAATAGTATAATTCCCATTATGTGCCATGAATTTGGTCCATATGATAGCTGTAACTGATCCAGAACAATCCACAGAATGGAATAACACTTATTTTGTCACTGTCAGATGACTTCATTTGTCAAAAAATTAGAAATTGTTCTTCAAAAACAAAACAAAAAAAATAATGAGCTAATAAGGCAAAATTTACTTTTATCTAGATACACGGCAGTGTATCAGCCAAGTTCACAAAGTAAACTAGTCGTTGGGGGCCACCGTAATACTTACCCATCATGTATATGTATATGAAAATAAAACATGTGAAACTATTTATACAATGCATTGCAATTCATAAACAAAATTTAAATATTGTTAATATACATAGTAATGCTATATTAAAGAACTGCTGATGTACCAATTTCGACAAATTATATAAAACGCCAAACTACTCAAGTAGTACCGAACTGCGTAAAAGAAACATCCTTATAACTCCAAAAATAATAATTCTATTAACTAAAAGTTTACTTCGTCGGATTAAGCATTTCATTTCCTATTAAAATATACTTCTGAATTGAAATTGGAATGAAATACAGGGTCATGAAAAATCGAAGAATGTGGAAAACAAGATTACAAATATCTCGGCAACTAATAATCCGATCAACTTTGTTCTATATGCAAAATGTGTGTTATTTTATTGCCTTTTACGTCCATTCCTTAGAACAAAAAAATTCGAAAATTTTTATATACCTTTCATCAGAACGAATTTTTCGAGAGCCCGAAAAAAATAGTTCCGGATAATCGAGGTTGCTGATATTAAATAGGGTTCGTCCCATTCTTACTTACTAACTACATACAAAATTTCAAGTCTCTATCTCAATTTGTTCGGGAGATAGAGCGTTTACAGACAGACAGACAGACAGACAGACGGCAAATTTTTTTTTCTAAAAATATGTTTTTCGGAATCTCCACTATCTAAAACGTGTAAATCCGTCAAAAAATTTTTTTCGATTTTCAAAACGATTGCAAGATTTACCCTATACTACGTATGATGGGCAAGTAATACCCTATACTACGTATGATGGGCAAGTAAAAGGCGTAACATCGGCCGTTGGTTATATTACACGAATCATTTAGGGCCATTTTTGACCCCCCAATAACTTAAATTCTATTTGGCTTAGACACTTGCAATTTTTTGTGTCATGTAAGACTAATTACCGAAACCTGTAAATAAATGATAAAAAATAAATCTCTTTCCGTTCACGAGAATTTGACGCCCGAAAATCACTATTTTTACCACTGACTCACTCATCAAAATGTTCAACTACTTCCAGGTGACTTAGGAAGTTCAAATTTAGTGAAGAGGTAGGTTATTGGATTTATAAATAAAGAAAAATCAGAAATCCCCACATTAAACATTAATGGTTGATTAAAACATAAATTATGGATTACAATGGGAGTTTATGGGAATTACGCAAAATATCGGAAATAGTGCCAAGTTGGCGTCAACTTTGCCAAGTATCCGGGCTGACCTTTGAAACTACCAAACCGATATGAAAAGTAATAGTACCAAAATGATGGTATTCACCCTGGTTCAAACATAGGCTATAGCTTATGTCAGTGCTACTAACCTGAAACGGGGTGCAGAAACAAAAATGTTTAAAAATGTGATTTTTTGTTACTGAAAGGCCTAGAAACATGAAGTTTGGCATGTTAATTATTCATAAGAAATAAATGATCACTAAGAGCATTTGTTAAAAAATACAAAACTTAGAAAGGGTGAAAATCTACGAAAAGTGTTCTAAAAACATTCTAAATAGCGATTTTTAAACAATCTCAGCAAATAATGAACCTATTTTAAAAGTAATGATATTAAAATGAAGGGGACAGTCCTTGCACCAACATATGTTACATCTTATGTCGATGCCACTAACCCAGCAGGGGCAAAAGAAATTCTAAAAATGCGACTTTTGTCTTATTGACAAACCTAGAAATATAAAATTTGGCATGTTAATTATTTATAGGTTATTAATTATGACAGGTTATAAATGATCTCTAAGGACATTTGTTAAAAAATACGGAATTTAAAAAAGGCGAAAATTCACGAAAAGCGTTCTAAAAATGTTCTAAATTACGATCCTTGAACAATCTCAGCAAATAACGAACCAATCTTGAAATTAATGATATCAAAATGATGGTAACACTGACAGTCCTTGCTCCAACACAGACTATATCTTTTGTCAATGATGCTAATCCAAAGAGGGTTCAGGAGCAAAAAACGTTCTAAAAATGTGATGTCTGTGTTACTGAAGGCCCTAGAAACATAAAATTTGGCATTTTAATTACTTATAAGTTATAAATGATCACTAAGAACATATGTTTTACGTTATACATAAGGTCATTATATGTACAAATATTTGTTAATATATACAAAATTTAAAAGGGGTGAAAATGCGCGAAAGGCGTTCTAAAAAATTTCTAAATGGCGATTTTTAAACAATCTTGGAAAGTTAATGAACCGATTTAAAAAATAATGATGTCAAAATAATCGTGACCGTCCTTGCCCCAACAAAATTATTGGATAAATTATGGGATTGCAGTAGGAGTCTATGGAAATCTGGCGAAATACCAGAAATAGCGCAAAATTAGCATCACTTTTAGCAAGTAATTTATGTCGCCAATTTGTTTATATATATACTAGTGACTTCGATTTTTTAAATCGATTTAATCGATACTACGGCCAACTCGATTTAAAAATTTTAATCGATTTCTCTGACGGTAATATAATTTTCATTTTCCTTCAAAAGTCGAAGATAAAATAGTCAAATGTGCCAATTTCAAAATTTCAGTGTATTAGTTTCTAAGATAGAAGAATTAAAGAAACCTCAGACCCCCCCCCCCTGCAAAATAGCGTTTTTTGTTGAGTGATGTACACGAAAAATTGATCAGGATCAATTTTTATCAGGTACCAGCTGAATCTGAATTTTGATGAAAATCCATGAAAGCGCGAGATACAGCTATTGCGAAATCAAAAAAAAAAAAAAAAAAAAAAAAAAATGAAGCATATCAGCGCCACCTGTAGGGCAATTTACACCAAGAACTAAACAACACTAATCTATGTCAGGGATTTACTGAATCTGAATTTTGATGAAAATTCGTTCTTGAGATAGCGCTATTGCGTTAATCATTAATAATGCAGTATAGCAGCGCCTTTTCTTAAGCGATTTCCACCAAAATGTAATTAGCATCAAATAATATCATGGACTAATTGAATCTAAATTTTGATGAAAGTCCGTGCATTAGTTCTTGAGACAGAGCTAAAATGGAAACAGGGGCATGCGAAAAGAGAACTGCGCCCGGTTCAAAGTTCCAATTTAGCCCCCCATCCTATTAACTTTTTCTTGTGATAGGCTATAAGTGATGTTAGTAGTAAAATTTGGCGCACCCTTAATTTCCGCGCTCGGGACGACCGCCTCCTTTCGCCTCCCCCCCCCCTTTCACATGGCTCGGAGTGGAAATTGTGAAAAATTCAGCATAGCAGCGCCATCTGAGAAGCGATAGACATCAAAATACAAAAAAAAAAAAAAACAATTCATGTCAAGGGCTAACTGGATCTGAAATTTGATAAAAATCCGTGTATTCGTTATTCAGATATAGCTATTGTGCAAATCGCAAAAAATGCAGCATAACAGCGCCACCTGTTAGGCTATATACATCAAAAATTAATTGGATTCAGTTTATATTAAGGTTAAATTAAATCTAAAGTTTTGTGGAATTCCGTACATTTGTTCTTGAGATAGAACTGTCAGAAATTTTTGTCATATACAGACTCACAGAGTGACAGACACACACACACACAGATGTTTCTTAAAAAACATGAAGTCATGTTAAAGACCTTCTAAAACATATAGATCCATCAAAAACGGGAAGTCGAAAATTTTCACGAATCTAAACTCTCTTCTTGTAAAGTTACAAAAGAAAGTAAAAATGTAAAATCGATTCTGCCCGTAAGATCGGTCTTTAGATTCGATTTCGATCTTGAGATTCGATGTCGATCTTTAGATTCGATTTCGATCTTTGGAATCGATTTCATCTTGATCTACTAAAATTTACCAATTTTATTGTTTTAAAATTACGTATAAGAATGGATTTTTTTTTCTAGGCTAAATCAGTATTGAATGCAAATATTTTTTCTGCGACTCCGGAGGAAGGCATCATGTTTTACAGCTCTGTAAGAGAGGGGGAATCGCAATTTGTGCATTAAAAAGTATAAAATCTCACCCCCTGCGGGCCACTCCATTAATTCGACATTAGGTTAAATCGTTATATTTTTGTTTAGAAGTCCAGTAATTTGAAGTATTAGTTTATTATGTTTTATTTTTCACACTCGTCTCTTCTAATCCCCCCCCCCTTCTGCATCAGTTTAACTTACAGGGCCGTTCGAAATATGCATACAGTTTTTAAAATGTCCAATTCTTGGTCTATTTTATTTTAGTTCCACAAAATTTAAATCCTTGACAAAAGATAAATAAAGGATCGCCCCTCCGCCCGTTTGGGGTTTATCTGCGCCCCGCCGAGGGCGTATTTTTTTCTTTTTTTTTGTTTCTTCAAAAGAAACAAAAAAAATGTTGAGAGGGGACTTGCACCCTCCCCCAATATACTCCTTAAAATTTCGCTCATTTAATTCTCTACCATTTTTAACTTAAAAGTTTAAGCTATATGGCACCCCAAGAGCTGTGGACCCCTCCCCCCCTGTCTATCACTCACCTAATTTTGCTAATTTCTTCACTTCATTTCAATCTTTAAAATGCTATAAGTTTGCTTCTATAGGTTTATAGTGGGGGAGAAAAATTCTAGTATAGCTAACCATTTCTCGCCGTTCTTTTTGCTATTCCAGTTTCCCGGTTTTCCCTATAGGACCTTTTTTGGGGGGGCAGAGGGGGGTTTTCTCATTTCTTGATACAATATATCTATCGAAAGCTTATGCTTCATACATTACAAATCTAGCTTAAGAAATTTTCTCCCATCATTTTAGGTCACATTACGGACCCATAATGGGTTAAAATTTTAATTTTTCAAACTTCTTCGAAAAAAAATAAAACATTGATACATATCAGCGAAACTGGGGTTCGAACCCGCAATCTTTTGATTGCACACGTAATCCCTAAGCTTATTGGCCACCGAATGCTCAGCAGCACTATTATTCTTTAGATTGTCATCTTTAAATTCGTAATATCTTTTGAATGGAATGTCCAATTTGAATAATTCAAAAAGTAATTTACAGATATTGTAACAGGCATCAATACAAAATGATTTATTTGGATAAGGATTAAGGTATCGATAGTATGGTCTAATTTTGGTTGGTGTATTTATCGCGTTTTAAAATGTAAGAAAGTAGTTATAGTGAGTTAACTACAATAGCTGGACATATGGTATCGCGCGGTTTTTTTTATAGATATTGATATGTTCTTTAATATTAAAGAACCTTTTTTTAATTCATTTAAAAGTATTTCCTGACGATTCAATTATATATCCTAACGATTCAAAAAATACACACGTAATTGTTCAAGGTTTCACTTCTGTTGGCACTCTCGGAATGCCACTATTTTTTTTCCATGTTCGCCCGTCCTAACCCTACCCCCCCTTTCTCACCAATCTTAACTTACAGGATCGTTCAAATTATGACTGCGATTTTAAAAAAGTCTAATCCTTGTTCTATTTTGTTTTAAATCCACACTTTGAAACCTCAACAAAAGATACATTTGGCGGGGTCGCCCTTCTGTCCGTTTGGGATTTACCTTGCCTCCCTAGGTGGGGGGCATATTTTTTTTTCTTCCACACCATCTCATGTAACATATCGTTATAAAGCTTTTTTCTCCTCGTTTTTTTTCTGTTACTACCCCTCTCTTCACCTAGTTACATGCTCTTGCCACTTTTTATAGTTTCAAAGAGTACATGTTCCCTGCGGCCACCCCTTGAATTCAACACTAAGTTAAACACTAAATTTTTGTTTAGAAGCTCAGTTATTTGGGTTATTAGTTTATTATGTTTTTTTTTTCAAGTTCGTCCGTTCTAATCCCTCGCCCTCCCCCCTTCCTCACCAATCTTTACTAAATGGGCCGCTCTAAGTAAATTCAATTTTTAAAATGTCCAATTCTCGTTCTATTTTATTGTAAATCCTCATTTTGAAACTTCGAAAAAAGATACATTTGGGCTGTGGTCGCCTTCCGTCAAGAGTGGGGTTTACCTACTCCCCCTGGATACGGGGTATATTTTTTGTTCTTCCAAACTATCTAGTGTAACATTTGGTTGGCATTAGAAAAAAAAAAGTTTATACTCCTTGTTCCCCATCGCTTCCTCTTGTTACACGCTCTTGGCACTCTTTATCCTCGGTTTAATACCAAGTTATTCAGTGTTGTTATTAGTTGAGTTACGTCTCTCAAATTTGTCAAAGTTTTTGTGTAAGTGACAACCATAAGTGACAATCATTTTAAAATTTAAAATTCTTATTATCCGACTCTAAAATCTGCAATAGCTAAATTCTATGCCTCCCTAAATGAGGATGGGGGGTGGAAGGGGGTAATTACGGCTCTACTTATTGTCTAAGTTTTGGAATTAGTAATTTGGATCTTCTCTGTGTGAATCTGAATATTGAAATATCGATTCTAGCATCGATTCTAGAACTGAGAAATCGATTCTTATTATGATCGATGTTGTTTTATACGATGCCGATTTTAATCGATTCTCAAAATTTCCAGAATCGCCCATCACTAATATATATCCAAGTTGGTGACAAACCTTTTTCGTCGACAGGATAATCAAATAGTACCGAATTTCATAAAAGAAATATCCCTATTAGTGGGATTTAAAGGAACATAAGCAGCCCTAATATTCATATTTTTAAGTATGAATGGAATTTTCTCCGAAATATTCCTGTAATAGGGCTGAATGAGCAATGCACTATAACGTTACAAATGTGCTAGAAGACATAGAAAATGACAGCGAAAAAAAAACATTGCGTAAATTTAGGGAAAGTTATAAGATTAATATTAAATAAAGGTAATTTAATATTAAGCCTATTTATTCAAAAAGGAAACATAAACCTACTTATTTGACAAAAAATAATGATATCCCATCAAAAACATAAATGTGAAAGAATGCCAAGTTCATTAACGGTTTTCAAGTTCTTTTCGCTAATAAAAGAAGTGAGATCTAACTAGAAATCAAGTTCTTTCGAAACTCCTTAAATCATAGCTCCTGTCATGGGTATTATTCTTCGATTGCTTAAAATGATTTGTTATGTTTCTTGCTATTCAGTGGAGCGACTTGGCAAGTTTTCACCACCCACTTTTATCTTTGAGTCTGAGTATAATTTAGTCTAGTATGTCATTGGCAAAGAATTAGTCGATCAAGTATTCGAATAAGTATATCAAAGTTAAGATATTGATAAGTTAAGGAAGCGATTAACTTTAAGTTATGATCGACTAAATAGAGAAATTTTAAAAGAGAAAACTTGCCAAGTAGATCCATTGAATAGCAAGTAACATAAAAAATTATTTTAAGCAATCGAAGAACATTACGCATGAAAGGATCTATAATTTAAGGAGCTTCGAAAGAACTTTGTTTCCAGTTAGATCTCACTTCTTTTATTAGCAAAAAGAACTTGGGAACCGTTAATGAGCTTGGCATTCTTTCACATTTATGTTTTTCATGGGATTGTTTTTACTGGATACTTAAAAATATTAATTTAAAGAAATATGTAGAGCGTTAAACAGATAAAATTAATTATTTTAAGCCCATTTAATTGCAAAATATAGCAATACAATATTTAAAAGCCCTAGTTGTGTATATAGTGTATGTTGGCACCAGCTTGGCATCTATTATCGCTTGGCGAAAATCCTAGTAATCATTGTAACCCCAGTTTTTGCTTTATCGGCTGCTTGCAAAGTCATTATTTTTTTTCTTTTGGAACGGTTGTTCTTATGACGAGCACAGTAAGAATATTTTTGTTGTGAAATAAAAAAAGTTTATAGTATTAATTCGTCGAATTACATTTAAAAAATAGCCACAGTCCATTTATTTGAGCTACTCGATATTTGGTCCGTCGAACCGGAGACGAACTGGCAAAGTATGGATAGCATTTTGCTTGAAACGGAGCTCGGCTCAAAACGTACTCGATTGGTATTCAGTTTTTCTTGTTAAGTCGGGAAAATTTCTAAAAGAGAATGATTTTTCGCTCTCTAGCTTTTTGTTTTTCGTAGTTTCTTTTGAAGACATAGATTGCTCAAATACTTTAAAAAAAATCTCGTCAAAGATACTATAGATTGCATTTGTCCAACATAATTGTAATTAAAAGGTACTACTTAAAAATTAGCTACTCTTTTAGTAATAAACACAATATTATAAGTAATAAACTCAACATTATACTATGTCCTATTAGACAGTTTAAGACAAGGCCTCGAACCGTTTTTTTTTTTTTTTTTTTTTTTTTTTTTTTTTTTTTTTTTCCAATCTAGTTAACCCATTAAGCACCGCTATATATATTAACCGATTTTCTTATGGAATCATTATTTTTTTAATGAATAGGATGTCATTAAAGTACTTCTGAAGAAAAAAAATATTTGATTGTTTATGAGAAACAGAATGTTCCCGAAATGGGAGCAATAGCGCTTAATGGGGGTAAATTTTGGAAAGAATCTTCTTCGTAGTTGTAAAAGTTATTTTTCACTTCTTTAGAAATAAAAAGGACTATATCACACGCCATAAAATATCAAATTTTAGCTTAAAATTTCAAATTTAATTTTTTTACTATTTTTTCTTTATTAGACTGATATATAGATTTCAAATATTTTTTTTTCATAAAAATAGAAAAAATCCATACAACAAACGGTACAAGATATGTATTTTTATTTAATGTAAGACTCACGTGATGAATAAAATAGGCAATCTTAAAAATTATAGCCCGAAAAATAGAGTGATTTGGCTTTTACCTACATTTTTGTCGTTCTTTATACCTTTGAATTATTTATTTTAAACAAGCGTTCCATGAAACAAATTAATTTTGACTTGGAATAATACTACTCTTTATACGCTTTTATATGAGTATCACTTTATTTTGTTTCAATGTGAATGTCTGGAAGTCAGTGGGATTGTTGTAAAACCTGGTGGAAAGCAAATAGTTACTTTAATAGTTGTACTTAAATGACATCTTCGTACCTATTCTAACAGAAAAGTGATATGGATACTTAGAAGTTCTAAAAATTTTTATCTAGGGGTGGCCAAACTTTTCAAAAGAGTGCCACTATCTGAAGAAGAAAATTATGTGTGCTATTTCTAATTTTTCCAACGTAATAAAAAATATAACAAGTAAGAAAAATCATGAGTTAAGCATGTATTATAAAACACTTTCCAACACTTCCTGAAATCTTGAACAAAACATCTTTATTCAAATAAATAAGGTGTTACTGTCCATAGCCAAATATGTATTTCGATTCTTTTGGACAGCCTTGTATTTAATCTGCTTGTTGATATACATACTATATAATGCAGAAGTTTAGTTTAGCAAGAAAACGCCTAACAGGTTGAAATTTCTCTGTCAGAAATAGCCTGTCCAATAACTCTGTCACAATAGAGTACTGAAGTGAAACGTTCACGCGTAAAGAGATAATGATAGCGGAAATGTCTCCTGTCCTGTATATTGGCAATAGCACGTGTCACAAATTATAGTAACCTTATTTATTCTGTTAAAATATAAAAGGGAATTATGATGTCACAAATAAAAGTTTTTATTCAATTATCGATAAATACTAGATGCCCATTACTTTCATAATATAGATAATTCACGCTTTTAAACAACTTAGCTATAAGATATGAAAATAAACGGAAAACGGTAAATAATAAATGATAAATCGTATTAAAAAAACATAACTTACTGAAATAAGTATCCATTTTTTACTTACTCTCTATCATTAAAAGTCATTAACTAAAAGATTTAAGTTGATTCATTCTCTTCGTAAGTGTTAAAATCAAGTCGGAAATTGCTCGTCAACCGCAACAAATGAGATGCGTTCGTATTACAATGAAGTTTTAAAATATTCAGATCTTGGTGTAATAGTGTACAGTACTTCAGACACAGTACAGTAGCCGAAATCTTTTGTGTTGCCTATAAATAATCTGTTTTCAATTATGCAGGAAATAACTTGCAGTAAATCTGAGCAGCGTATATCTATTTCATAAAATGTGACATTGATCAATATAATTAAAACGCCTTCCAAACAATCTATCCCTCTTATACCGATAGTATTTGAATACTTTTGTGTGGACCTGTAAATTAATAGCAAATATTCTTTCCACTTTTTAAAAGTAAACCTTTTAATGTAATAATTTACAAATATATTTAAATTTAATTTATTTGTTCTTAAAAATTTATGCATTTTGTAACACAAGATAATGAATAATTATTACTCTCTGACATCTAAATGAACAAAAATCTTCACAAAGATGACTATGTTAATTAAAATTTTTCAATTTTTATTTCTTTACATTTGTTTATTACAGGTTTTGATGTAGAAAATCTATATTTTTTCGATTAGAATCAAAAACTTTTCTGTGATGTTTAAAAACAAAACTCTATATTAAAATACCAAAATAGGCAAGGAGGATACTTTATGCCATTGGCCATTTAATGGTATATTTTAATGATCTTTTACAATGTAATTTATTATTTCTTTCTTATTTATACATTTTATAATACAAGATAAGGAGGAATTATTGGTATTTATCTTCTTTAATAATGTAACACTATTTCAACAAATTGGATTCAATCATTTATACTTTATCGTTTACACTTTATTTCCCTGTATTTTCTAATACAGGTTTTAGAATAAAAGTCTTTACATTTTCAATTACCAAAAGAAGATTAGAAAAATCTTCAAAAATTTGTTTAAAAGAGACTCAAAATTTTAATTAAAGCTTCGTAAATATTTACAAACGAATACCGATGACAGCATTCCCTCGTGAGAAATGAGAAATTGGGGGAAAAGTATGACTAAGTAATTTAGCAAAGCGTTTTCTAATAATTACTTTTCAATAAATCTATACTGCGTTATTTTTGTAAATAAAGGTAATTGTGTCAAACTATTTTATTTTTTTAGCAATATTCAGAACTTTGTATTTAGTCATTTGAATGGATTATTTAACAACGATCAGATAGAGAAAGACACGTAATTTAATTTTAACTTTGTGTAACCTAATTAAATTGAATGTTTTTTTATTTTAAATTTTATAATTTAATTGATTTATCGATATAATGGTATAATTTACGGTGTTCCTATATTTTGGACGCATTCTGGACATGAGAAAATTATAGCTAAACCTGTGACAGCATTGATTTCGAATTTCTTGTTTGAACTTCTGTATTCTTAACTGATAGTTGTGCATAGAATAACTAACAAGGAAAATCTCCATACTGGGCATACTCAGATTTTTTTGAAAAACAATACTAGTTAAACTACTCATGTATGTAATAAATTATCAGTGAAAATTATTAGCGGAATTGCAGTAGAAATCATGTAAAAAAATAATATACTTTCGAATATTTGGCGTGAAAAGACGAAAGCACCACATGATTTGGCGAGCAGCACTTTTCCCCACCAAAAGCAAACGATTTTAACGTAATTCAAAACTTTTAGATTTTTATAATGCGTGTAAATGGTAGTTTTTAATTTAAACATAAACAATGTGAGAGTTTAATATATTACATACATATATATTTTTTAAATTGCACATGCATACATATTATTTGTTGCTGTAGTTATTTAATTTACCTCTGGAAAAAATATTTTCATAAAATAAAAAATTCTTATTCAGTAAAATTATTTTCATACATTTAAGCGTATTCAAAATTAAAAGCCAGATGTTTCCAAAGCAACAAAATTGATTTCACAATGCTCAACATTACTTTGAATTTGAAATAAAATTATGTAATTTAAATTTGAATTTCGTTTTAAATCTCAAATTTTGATGGTTAAATTTGAATATAAATACATATAGAAATCAATATAACAAAATTATACTTAAAACAAATTAAAGCTGACAAAACCAAAGATATTTAATTTATCTAAATACGTTGAACATGAGACTTTTTTCCTTTGAAATGCATTTGACTTAAATATTTTTTGAAATTGCTTTTCATCACCAACCGATGATAAATCGCCAAATAACGAAATTTTCATTATTTTTTACGTACAGGGTACTGGGGGTCCGCCGAAATTTTTTTATAAATGTATATATTCTCATGAGAAGAACATTCTGTAATTTTTTTCAAATTTTTTCGAAGTATGCCCGTAGGGAGATCTTCCTTGTAAGGTCAACCTCAAACAGACCTTTTTCTACTTTTTTCGATTTTGATTGCAGAGATTTCAAGAAGTCACTTTATATTTCAGAACCGGCTGCAAAATTGAAAGAAATCTCGTTAAAATATCTTAAACAAAACTAAAAGAAGTCCCATTTATAGATCGTCCTCAGATATTCAATGAAAAAATATAATGAACGTCTTTTATACATTAAATAACTTTGTATTTAGACACAAAACAAAGTCTGTTTTTTATTATTCTAAAAAACATTTAAAAAACATATACACTAAGATCTTTACACAATAAAAAATTCTCAATTTAAATATAATTACAAATAAATAGCTTTATATTAAAGCCTAAAAAACATCACTCACTTATTAAGCACGGAATAAACTTAATTTTTTTCCCTTCACTATTATAGCCTGTTTTACATCTAGAAGTACAGAATTTATATCCCATCTTAATTTATTTTATGAAATATCAATATGAAACATAAACGAATAAAATAACTTTTAATTCGAACATATGCATCTTAAGCATACAATCATATTGGAAGTCTGCTAAAAAACCAGCCTACATCGTATCCCATCGTATCCAGCCCCCTCATTATTTACCAAAATTTCACTTTGTATTTTCGAAGAGTCATGCGCATTAAGTTCCCCCTCTTGTTTCTTACTCCGTGGAACAAACACATCAAAGTAAACATAACATTGCAATAGTTGCCAAAAACAAAAGAGAGAAAAATGCAATTAATAAGCAGACAATATTTAGAAAAGTAGATAATTTAGACTGGAAAATGAAATTATCTGAAATTAATTACACGCGGAGACGATATTTACAAAAGTAAAGATATTCAAACCTGAAAAGGAAAGTGTATGAGTAATTCCATCAATAAATTCCATAAGTTCCCAGCTATAAAAAGTTTACACTTTGTTTGCAAAAAAGTTTAGATTGTACACAATTTGTACACAAAAAGTGAATATTTTTGAATACTCCGAAAAGTATGTACTTTTTGTGAAAAATATTTTCATGTTTTATGTATACAAAAAAGTGAACATTATAAGTTATCAAAAACGGTGCACTTTTTTTGTATAAAATAAATAAATATTCCGTGTGTGCAAAAATTTTGCAACTTTTTTTTTTTTTTTTTTTTTTAAATCAAAGATTCCAATTTTGCAAATATTACGTACTATTTTTTATGGATGTGAAAATTAGATTTTTTCATTACAGGGATTATTATATCCATGCGTGGTGCCTTTTCTAAATTTGTGAAAATTTTCCAAGGTAAACTAATGTTGTATTTAACTTGCATTCGATCGGAAGGAATAAATTGGATTATGTCTTAATATGCCAAAATAAAATGAGTTAATTAAATTTCAAAATCGTGAGGTTGTGGGCCCTTTCTCAATAAAAGAAAATTCTCAGTTCGATTTTAATTTTAAGGTAAACAAATGAAATACACTTTAGTATGCTTATCAAATTTGAAGAAAAACAAATTTAATTATTTAAATTTTAAAATCCAGAAATAGGGGTAATGAAACTACCCCCCTCGCTTCATTACCAAAAACTTCCTTGAGATTATCTTATATTCTAAGTTGCTTAACAAAAATAAATTCTATCTTTTAACACATTCGCTGCCGCTTACTTGAAGATGTGATGACCGTTAATGCCGCACTGTAGAAGTGGGGTTTTCCCGGAAGCCGATTTATTTTTTATAAGAAATAATCAGTGAAAGATTTTCCCGTACCAGCGCGTGACTGGCTATTTGACATCACCTCAAATAACGCGCTGGCGCGTGAGCGGCTTTTTAACGTTGGCGCCATATCACGCGCTGGCGTGTGATCGACAGCGAATGTGTTAAAAATAAGAAAAAAATAGAAATTTTGATTAATTATAAATTTTTAAACTTAGGGGAGGGGTAATGTTTTTAGTAAAAAACCCTCTAACTTTACGGAAATATATAATTTCTCTTTTATTTTAAATTTCTCGAAAAGACATAATTTTACTATGTTTTGCAAAATCATTCAAAAATAAAATTCAATTGTATTTTAGACTAAATAATATTTAAATCAAACTTAAGGGAGGGGCAATGACTCTCATATGACCTCTTCCCCATAAAAATCGTTTAATTTTAAATTACTTGAAAAAAAACATATTTTATTGGGCATTTCAAAACGAAAAAAAAATAGTTAATTAAAGTTCAAAATCCTGTTAAGGACAAAATGTGCCTACCCCTAGAAAGAATAAATTTTGCTGTGTTTTTCAAAATCGGAGAAAAACAAAACTTAGTTAAATTTCAAAATCGAGAGAGGGGCAAAAGCCATTCTATGCCCCCTTCCCCCATTGCAAAATTTTTAATTTTTTTTCTTTTTTTTTAAAGTTTCTCGAAAATAATAAATTCGACTACGAATTTCAAAATAAGAGAAAAAAATTTTAATTAATCAAATTTTAAAAAGAAGGGGGGGGGCAATTGCTCTCACATGCTTTCATCCCCCTATCAGAAAATTTCTTACTTCCTCTTTTATTTTAAATTTCTCGAAAAGAATAAATTTTACGAAGTTTTTCAAAATTAAAAAAAATTAAATAATTAAGTTTCAAAATCGGGGGAAGTGAAGTGGACCTCCCCCCCCCCCCCACACACACACACCCATGTTCACAACACGTGCGCAAAAACTCCACTTTTTCAACGAGCTTACAATTTGCCCTTTTCCCTTATCAGGTGTAGCTTCCAATTATTATGAAAATTACTTGCGCTTTCAAAAATCAGACGAATCCTGTTTAATAATTATTAATTAATTTATTATTCTTGCATGTACAGCTATAGCGATCTTTCCAACACCAGGAACCAGAAGCATCAATACTTCTCAACTCAGAGACTTGGAGCTGTTGTGTTTACATGTGACGTCACTCGACCGCGAAGTTAGCTAGAGAAACGAACGCAACGGATACCGCGTGTCCCGTCGTTTTTTATTTTTATTATTTCTAATTTAAATTATAGCGCTTATACCAAAGTTAATTTTTCACAAGTATCTCTGTGAAAGTTTCAAATGACACAGTCATTTGTAAGCACAGGCAAACCCTGTAGAATCGGTCGGGATCGAAAAAAAATTTCGCCTTTTGCTGCAAGTTGATGAATTTGCAGCGACTTGAAAATCTTTTCGAATTAGACAGCTCTATTTTTAGCTTCCGAATTATCAGCGGTTATTGTTTGTAATAACAACCACACATTATTAATTTAATTGTTGATGTTAATTTATTCATTGATATTAATTTAATCATTGATATTAATTTAATTTGCTGATTATTTGACATTTACTACATGCTTAGATTGTTTTTCAAAACAAATGGAAATTCTTATGAAAAATAAAAATTAATTCCCCCTTAAATTATAAGCGTTTTGTGAGCTAAAAGGGACGTGAGATGGGCATCACAGATTTTTTCTTTTTTGCAGATTCTTTATCATTAAACCTTTATTTTGCTTCATGTCATGTTTAGTTTTTATTACTCACTATATCAAAAAGTTAATATTGTTAATAAACATTTAAAAAATTAGGACTAAATACACCACAGGTAAGTGACTGTTTGATTAATAAATGCTTCAATTGTAAAAATATTTCACCTGCAGATTACTTTTTGGCCCTGAAGTATCTGCCGCAGATACTTGGAGAATTTTCTGCTGCTGGGTCGGACAGTAATTTTTAAAAAAGGTTACACTGTTCTCAAAATGGGTTCTTTTATATCTTTTTGTTCATCTTATATGTTTTTCACATGATCGGTAAAATTCGCAATTTTTCCACAGCTGATCAACAAAATTATCGATTTTTTCTTGTTTGAAAACAAAAATAAGATTTTTAGAAAATGAATCGACAAAATGTGCGATTTTTATGAAGCTGATCGATGGAATTTGTGATTTTTCGAGTATGGTCAACAAAATTATCTATTTTTACAAAGCCGATTAAGAAAATTTGCAATTTTTCTGCACCAATCAACAAAATTTGTGATTTTTACAAAGACAGTTGCCAAAATTCACAATTTTTTTGCATCTGATCAATAAAATTTCTGATGTTTATGAAACTGATTGACAAAAATCGCGATGTTTACAAAGCAATCGACAGAATTCGTGATTTTTACAGAGCCAATCGACGGAATTTGCAATTGTTTTTCACATGATTGGTAAAATTCACAATTTTTTCACAGCTGATCAACAAAATTATCGATTTTTTCTTGTTTGACAACAAAAATAAGATTTTTACAAAATGAATCGACAAAATGTGTGATTTTTATGAAGCTGATCGATGGAATTTGTGATTTTTCGAGTATGGTCAACAAAATTATCTATTTTTACAAAGCCGATTAAGAAAATTTGCAATTTTTCTGCACCAATCTACAAAATTCGTGATTTTTACAAAGACAGTTGCCAAAATTCACGATTTTTCTGCGTCTGATCAATAAAATTTCTGATGTTTATGAAACCGATTGACAAAAATCGCGATTTTTACAAAGCAATCGACAGAATTCGTGATTTTTACAGAGCCAATCGACGGAATTTGCAATTGTTTTTCACATGATTGTTAAAATTCGCAATTTTTTCACAGCTGATCAACAAAATTATCAATTTTTTCTTGTTTGACAACAAAAATAAGATTTTTACAAAATGAATCGACAAAATGTGCGATTTTTATGAAGCTGATCGATGGAATTTGTGATTTTTCGAGTCTGGTCAACAAAATTATCAATTTTTACAAAGCCGATTAAAAAAAATTGCAATTTTTCTGCACCAATCTACAAAATTCGTGATTTTTACGAAGACAGTTGCCAAAATTCACAATTTTTCTGCATCTGATCAATAAAATTTCTGATTTTTATGAAACCGATTAACAAAAATCGCGATTTTTACAAAGCAATCGACAAAATTCATGACTTTTAAAAAGCCAATCGATGAAATTTTCATTTTTTTTTTCACATGATCAGTAAAATTCACAACTTTTCCACAGCCGATCAACAAAATTATTGATTTTTTCTTGTTTGACAACAAAAATAAGATTTTTACGAAATAAATCGACAAAATGTGCGATTTTTACGTAGACAATCTATGAAATTTGCAATTTTTCGAGTCTGGTCGACAAAATTATCGATTTTTACAAAGGCGATCGCGAAAATTCACAATTTTTCTGCACTTATCAACAAAATTCGTGATTTTTACAAAGACATTTGCCAAAATTCACAATTTTTCTGCACCTAATCAATAAAATTTATGATTTTTACGAAACCGATTGATGAAAATCTCAAGTTTTACAAAGCTATCGACATAATTCGTGACTTTTACAAAGCCAATTGATGAAATTTGCAATTTTTTTTCACACGACAGGTAAAATTCACAGCTTTTCCACAGCCGATCAACAAAATTATCGATTTTTTTCTTGTTTGACAACAAAAATAAGATTTTTACGAATTGGATCGACAAAATACGTGATTTTTACGAAGCCGATTGACGAAATTTATGATTTTTTGAATCTTGTCGACAAAATTATCGATTTTTACAAAGGCGATCGAGAAAATTCGCAATTTTTACAAAGGCAATCAAGAAAATTCTCAAAATTTTTATAGCGTGGCGGCCATCTTGCGCGGTCAATAAAACGAGCTTCTCGCAGGAAGCGATCGAGCTAGCCTTTTGCTCGGCAGATAAGACGCTCGCTTTCTGGCTGTGGGATCTCCAGTTCGATCACTGCCCGGGCACGTCACCTGCAATAGCTATAAACCAATGCAACCGTGCAAAAAACCTATAAATTTGTCAAACGATCCTGGAAAAAAAGTATTTTCTTCAAAGGAATGCGGGAGGTAACTCTTTCCATCGTACGATTTCAGAAAAGCGTGACTTCGGTCAAAGGATTATGGAAAAAGTCGCGGCTTTTGTTAAAGGATTACGAAAATACTCTAATTTTCTAAGATAATCGTGAAAAATACTCTATTTTTTGTCAAAAATCGTGGTAAAATACTGTACTTTTTGTGGAAAGATCGTGGAAAATACTCTAATTTTCTCAAAAGGTCAAAGAAATGTTCTAATTTTGTCAAAAAAATGAGGAAAATATATAGAGTTTGTCAAAAGATCAAGAGAAATATGCGAATTTTGCCAAAAGATTGCAGAAAATATGTGAATTTTTCCAAAGGATCGCAGTAAATATTCAAATTTTTCCTCAAAATCACAAAAAATATCCAAATTTTTCCGAAAGATCGCAGAAAATATGTAAATTTTGCCAAAAGATCATGAAAAATATGAGAAATTTGTTGTAAGATTGAGGTAAGTAGAAGTATTTTGTAGAAAGGTAGCGGAAAATCGCTAATTTTGATGAAAGATCGGAGGAAAATCGTGAATTTTGTCAAAAGATGGAAGAAAAATCACAATTTTGTTGAAAGATCACAGAAAATGAGAGAATTTTCTAGAAAGATCGTAAAAAATACGAGAGTTTTTTCGAAAGATCGCAGAAAAAAGTGTATTTTGACAAAACGTAGCAGAAAATACAAAAATTTTGAAGAAAGATCGTGGAAAATACACGAGTTTTGACGAAGGATCGCAGTAAATATGCAAATTTTCTCAAAAGATCATGGAAAATATCTGAATTTTGTCAAAAAAGGGCGAGAAAAACTATGAATATCTCTAAAGGATCATGGATAAATGCAAATTTCAATGGAAAGACAGGGGAAAAAAGTGCTAATTTTGTCAAATGTCCTTGAAACTTCAGCTTTTTTTTTTTCTGAGGCTGTACCAAGTCTTAATTTTTGTCAAAAGTAGCAAATTTTGGCTAAAGATCGGGGGGGGGGGGGATTTCATCATAGGGTCGTGGGTAAAAATGCAAGCTATGTGTGTGTGTGTGTGTAAGTGTTCACTCAGGCCCAGTTAGGAGGGGGGAATTCAAAATATTTTCAGTCTTGGCAAAATTTCAAACTTGCACCCATGGTTCTTTATCTTAAAAGTATGGGACCAAAGCATTTTCGATTAACCGGTGTTCCATAGGTTGTTTTGGATAACCGGCGTTCCATAGGATTTTTTTAATAACTGTGAAGCTTATGGTGAAAAGCTTGATAGTTAGTACAGTGCTGTAATAAAAATGTTGTAACATATTACAGATTATGTGCTAGATGTGGAACAGGATTACACACAATGAAGCTACTGAGATCAAAAATGTGTCACTTTGATATATTGAAGTACAAGAAGATGCAACAACAAATGTGTTGTTATTTAAAAGGTGGCGTGATAAATCAGCATTGAAACCATACAAAGTTGAAAATCAAAAGAAAATCGCAACATATTATGTAAAATAATGAAGTATTTTACATATATATATATAATAAAGTGCTCAAAATTATGGAATTGACCAAATGAGTAAGTTAACTCTGTTTATTTTATTAAAAAAAACGTTTTTTTAACACTATTTCTACAAGTGTCCAAAAGCACCTTTCAAAGTTCTGATTTTTGCTTCTAATTTTTAAAGCTAATTAAAACAAATTTCAATGTATTAAAAATGATTCCGAATTGTTTTGGTGCAAAACTTACAACTAAAACAGTAATCATAAATCAAAATATTTTGAAAGGTGTCAATTGACATCGGTAAAAATAGTGTTGATAGTAAAAATTTTTACATTTAAAAAGGACTTGGAATTTTAAGATCTTTTGGTTAAGTCAATTTTCGGATAACCGGAGTGCTACTGTAAATATATGCATATGGGTCATTCTTAAAAAAAAGGTCCCTTTTGGGATTTTTTTTTTTTCATTAAAAGCAAAGTAAAAAAATAATATTTGAGAGGATTGTATGCATCTCCAAGAACAGAAATTGAATATCAGCAACATGCATTAAAAATAATATTTATTACACTTCAGTGCTGTAATCAGTATATACCGTTGTTTTTCATTTTTATATAGGGTTTTCATTCCTTTAACAGTATAAGGAAAATTCAGAAATAGGAGTACTAAAAAATAAGCACTTTTATGCACCCTGTGTATGAACTAGCTCAAGTTCTCACTAAGTCACTGAATGTAGATTAAATATTTTGATAAATTTCTATAAATATACATGTAATAGGTAAAATAAATGAAATAATTGCATGTTTACATTCAACAGTTTTTATTGTGGCCTATGAGCAAATATGATATTACTATCTGATAGCAATAAATAATTTTAAAAAGTTTCCAGTGAGTACTTGTTATGAAAGTGTTATACTAAGTGTTAAACACACAGTTTAACACTTAGATTTTTAAATATTTTTTTACCACAAAAGAAATGTGTGTTTGGTAGGGGGGGGGGCTTATATTTGAGTGTGGAAAATAAAAAATGCTTGAAAGCAGTGTTCTCGCTGACATTTGACCAACATTAGTAATTTGGCGAATTAAAAATAAAATAAATTTGCCAAATGAAAAAAGTATTAGCAAAATAGATTCGTTGTGTAGCTCAAACTGTGACAGCGATTGTTATTAATCTAGTTTCAACTATGCGCTACAAATATGAAAAATATGTATATATATATATATACATACATTCAGTAGACTTCCTGAAATCCACAAACCAGAAATCCGCAACTCTCTAAAATATTTTATGGATGTAAACAATGAAAATTTCAGCTTGGATATTGGGACAAAATGTGATTTTTTCTTAGTTTTGTATCAATTTAATATATTTTTTAATTTGTAATTTTCTTAATACTCTATTCCTGTTTTTTTCATAAAGAAATACATATATATATATATATATATTTTTTTTTTTTTTGAAAAATTCAAGATATTGCTGATATTATACTGGTAATTACAATCTTCTTACCAAGTATATTATGCATTATCAAGATATTTTGGTTATTAAGCTTGGCTAAACTTGAAAAAAAATCGTTATTTTATGATTTTTATGCGAATTAGTAAGTTACTTTTAGAGGCAAGTTTTGTTGAATAATTTTGGAAGAATATTAATCTTTATAATGAATATTTAATCATACACTATTGATTATTAACTTGACCTTTGCTATTAGAACTTTAATCATTTAAAAAATTATCTAAATTTTTATTATTTTTAGTTCATTACTTATTTTAATATTTTATTATATTGTAAGCATTCATTATAGTTGCGAATGTACTATTAATTACATTCAAACTACTGTTTAAAAAATGTAAACAAAGCAATGACCAGAAATCCGAAAAATTCTAAAAGTCGCACAACCCCTGGTCCCAAGCTGTGCGGATTTGAGGGAGTCTACTGTATATGCATGTGTATGAAAAAACGAAAAAGAAAAAGCAAAAATTGAGCACTAGCAATTTGGCGAATCTAATTGCTTGTTTACTCGCCAAATTGAAAATTTAATCGCAATTCGACACATTGGCGAGCAACAGCGAGAAAACTGCTTGAAAGTAAGAAGGGATGCTTACAATCAGGATTTTACAGTAATAATAGATTTGGGGGGGAAAAAATGGAAAATGACCAGATAAAATTGTTAAACTAGGATTATGGCTAATCTTGATTTAGTTTTTGTTGATAAATTTAGTAGTTAGTACCTTCAAAATCTAGATCTACCTGCGGCTGTTAGGGCGGGGATTTTTTGGAATTATCCTGATGAGCCTACAACTAGTTATGTGACAACTCTTAAAATCTAATGTTAAACAATTAGAAGCATCCTTTACAAATTTTTTACTTGCATTTTTTTTTTTTTTTTTTTTTTTTTTTTTTTTTTTTTTTTTTTTGCTATGTTTTGCATTTTAACAAACACAGACAGAATTATCATTCGATAACTAAAGTAAAATCAATTGTCACGTCCTTTTCAAAATTTTCTGCCAAACGATTTTTTTTCCCCTGTAGATTTGAAATAATTATTTGACTGAGCATTTTTTATGATATTTCAGTTTTCATTGCAGGTTTATTTACTTAATGTATGCTGTTGTTCACACTAAAATTTATATGCATTTTTATAGATATAAGTTTAATTTCTGCAGATTTTAATTATTTAGCAGAAAAAAAACCCTGCGTATATTGTTTCTTTGCACCTCTGATTATGTATAAAAAGTGTACAGTGTAAGACTATTTGGTATGTAAAAGGAAAAGCGCACAAAATCAGTGTATTTGGCATTTCCGATTATTCACATAATGTATACAATTTAGGGCTATTCAGTATGCAAAGAAGTGTACAAAAAAATGCGCACAAAATCTGAGCGTATTTGACACCTCTGTGCATAAAAAGTGTACAATTTAGGTATACAAAAAAATATAAAAAAATAAGTGCACAAAAAGTGAGCGTATTTGGCGCCTCTGATTGTGCATAAAAAGTGAGCAATTTAGGTATACAAAAATAGTATAAAAAATAAGTGCACAAAAAGTGAGCGTATTTGGCACCACTGATTGTGCATAAAAAATGAAAAATTTACGTATACACTTTTTGTCCACAATTCGGTTTGTACTTTTTGTGTATAAGCAGAGGTGCCAAATACGCTCACTTTTTGTGCACTTTTTTTTTTACACTTTTTTTACAAACTTTTTCTAGCTGGGTTTGTTTATAGTTTCATTATTTTATGAGTTATTAAACATCAAAATGGGTCCGGGACTTTATAAACACCCTGTATTCTTAAGCAATTTCAGCATTTTAAATTTTTTTTAAGGGAGATGGAAGATCACTTACAGCAGATCGATTTTTCTTGATTTTAAAGCAATATTTAAAATACGTTGGAGCAGTAAATATTTCTTCAAATTAAATAATTTTTTACAATAAATTGTACAAATCTTATTTATGTATTCATTTAAATAATTTTAATGATAAATACCGTATTTTCGGGTGTATAACCCGCACCTCTAAATCGAGCAGTGCAGTAAAAAAAGTTCGTGTATAACCCGCGGAGATGCATCGGTGTATAGTCCGCGGGCTATACACCATTTACGAACATATATTTCGACCAGGGTTCGAAATTAGAAGACATTAGTCATAATTTTTAACACAAATTTACCAAATTTTTTCGCGATGCATAATATCTACAGTAATTGGGCTAAAAAATTAAGATTATCAGTACCGTAATTTTCGGAAGAAACGCTGCGGCGTTTACGCGCATTTTTTTTCAAAGAAATGTGATATTTTTAAAAAAATTTCCGAAAATTAAAAAAAAATCGGTGATAAATTAAAAATTTCGGACATAAAATGTATACGTATCTTAGGTCATTGATTCCCAAAAGGATCGAATCTTCAAAATCGATCCGAAATGCACCAACTCTGAAAAGGAACGATTTCTCGGACTCTGCCTGAAATGAAACGTCTCCGGAAAAGTACGATTCCTAGAATTCGTTCCGAAATGAAACGACTCTGTAAAGGAACGATTCCTCGATCGTTTTGAAAAAGACTGACTGCTCCGAATCGTTCCCAAATGACATAAATCGCGCACTTTTTTTTATTCTTTGCAACAGGGTAAGGTACCAACTCCGAAAAGGAACGATTCCTCGGACTCTATCTGAAATGAAACGACTCCGGAAAAGTTCGATACCTTGAACTCCTTCCGAAATTAAACGACTTTGTAAAGGAACGATTTCTCGTATTCGTTTCGAAAAAGAACGACTGCTCTGAATCGTTCCGCAATGATATAAATCACGCACTTTTTTTATGTTCTTTGCAACAGGGTCGGTAAATTATTTAAAAAAGAAAAAAAAACTAAAAATGATCTTAAATTCAGAATTGTCGAGATTGGAAGGGTTCCGGATTTTGGATTTTGTACTCTTCAAACACAATGGCTATTATACATCTATCAGTGCAATACTTGGCGATAGTTGCGACAGTTCTTCCAAATCCAGAAATAACTGTTTTTAAGCAGTAAAAAAAAGCCTTTACAAACATGGGAGAACTCGCTAAATTTCAAGGCATAGCGAAAAAAATTTACAAATTTCGATGTTTTTTTTCAAATTTTTTAAGGTTTAAAAATTGAAGAAAAATATCACGATTTCCAATTTAAAAAAAAATCTTTGTATAACCCGCACCGTGTATAAGCCGCAGCGGCTTTTTGGGAGGTTTTTTTCTTGTATGAGCAACGGACTATACACCCGAAAATACGGTAAGTAGAATTTAGTTTAATTGAAACAAACTAATAAAGGGTTTTAAATGGCATACATGTGTTGCTCACTGGATTATAAAAGATGTATTCAATATATCCAATTACTAATATTACATGATATTCTTACAATAATGTGCTTTAATTCAACCTAAATTAATAATGAAGTTTAAAATATTTTTTCCAAGCACTTAAACCAAAAAATGTAAAATTCCATGATAATTATGTATGGCAGTAAACATTAATAAATAAATATATTATAGGTACTTACATAAAAATAGGTAGTGGTTAGGAATATTTATCAGATACAAAATATATGATTCACAATTTTAAATTTCTTAGTTACAGTTTTGGAAATAGGATGCGCAGAAAGTAAAAAAATATTTGATATGAGTAAAATGGCTTTAAAGTTAAAATTTACTTTGATTTGTATAGGTACTAACTAAATATATTTAATCATAAAGCTGGTTTTAATTGGAATAGCGTCATATATATAAGGTATCCTGGGGTAATAACGCCACGTTAAGGTTCTACCAATTTTCACGTCTCAGTTTCAGATTGTATTTTTCAAACAAATATATGATTTGATGCAGCAACTCATTGACTATCTATATAAAAAAAAAATAATTTAACAGACATGTATTCATGAAATGTAATGGTGTGATTTCTTGACTAATGCTATTTGGCGTTATTACCCAGCTATATGGGTAATGACGCCATGCAAACAAAACGATGAAATAACATGGAATAATGGCATGTAGATTGCCCAATTCTAAAAATACAAACTCTACAAACTTAGAAATTGACAAATTGCATAATAATCTATTGAAAATGTTCAATTTTTTGTGAAAATTTAAGAAAAATAAAGGTGTGGTGTTTGTGGGGGGGGGGGGGAGGAGGAGGCAAAAGAACATCAGACCGTGAGCTTCTTTTTGCTTAAAAAGAACCGTTTAAATAGAATTATTAGAAACGTTGCACAGTTTTAACTGCGTTTATTTGAATCAATATTTAAGATGTAGCTCCGCCACTTTTGGGAATCAACCGGGGTATTAATGTCAAGGATTAGCTTTATTACCCTGGTATAGTTATTGGTACTATTATACATTTAAATACTATTTTTATACATTTACTTATATCAGGTACTTTTATACATTTTAAATTACAAATTATCTCGAGAAGATATCCAAAATCTTCAACAACATTTTGAAAGTACATGAAATGCACTACAAATTTATGTAATAAAAAAAGTATTTCCAGATAAAAAAAATAGTCTTCATATCACAAATGGTATCTCGCAAATTTTAGTTCAAGCGTTAATTTTAGTTGCTTGTAAAAGCAATAAGACCTACAAATGGAACAAATTAACTTGAAACTGTTTTTTTGCGATTTATATAACTCAAAACCCTTCTTCGCAGAGCACATGGGCGTCATTTACCAGATTATTTCATAATTATGCATAATATTAGCACTTGGCGTTATTACACCAGACCACCTTATATACACACTATCTGCCAATAAGTGTTTGAAAATTTTCGATTTTTGACATTTTCTCAAGTATTTAAAAATATACTTGTCGGATTCTTCTGAAACTTCAGGATTATGAAGATTATGTACGACCTCATATTTATCAATATCCATTTGATAAGCAGGGCAATTAGGGGGCCGACAAGAAATTAAAGAATAACAGAAATACTTGGGATCACCCTGTACATGAAAATGCACGAAACGATTTATCGCTGCAGAATACAAATATGTGGATACTGCACAACATATACACTGATTTTTGTAAGAATAGCATGTATATTCATGGAGAAAGAGTGATTTTTTTTTTTTTCAAAAATTCTGATATGTTTTTTGTTTATATCATGTAGGGTTTTTGATCAAATTTAACGCAAATTTCATAAATATTGGCAAAATCTATTAGAAAAAATACAGCGCAATTGGAATATAAATATATTAAATATTTTGTGAAATATGAGTAGTTTTATGAAATAATTTTTATCTGCGCATGCGCGAACGATAAAAACGATTCTTTTATATCATTTAATAGTCAATTCTATGGAGTAACTTATAAAAAAATCCAATCAAATATCGTAAAAATTCAAAAAGATATCATTATTATAAGTAAGCTGTTTTTACATTGCTCTCTAAAAACGGCTGAATGATAAGGGATTCTCCACAAATTGACTCCCCCAGGGGGATACCTTCTTTAGGTATTCACGGGCTTCACAAACCCGGGGCACCTGAGTGATCTTTCTCCCTTCCTTTTCCTCTTACTCCTCTGGTCTTCCTTTCCTCTTTGTTTCACTCTCGTTGTGGTTTCCTCTTCGGAGGTGAGGGCAATTCTGTATGAACCGATGTCATCCTGCATATCGATTCATGGAGAATTGTAAACCACCCACGTGTTGGCCGTGCGTGGCGACCCGTGTCCCTGGAAAGGGGGATCCTGGTAGTTGAGGGAAACCAACACACTACTTTGGCCTCTGCTTCAGGTAGACGGGAGGTGCATTTGGTCCCGTATGCATCAATCGGCTGGTCAGCTGACTTTTGTCACTGGCTTTAGGGATCAAGTGATCGAGCAACTACTAGTCATCTCGTTAAGGGTGGAGACTGACATAGGGTTGTCTTGTGACCGTATGGGCCCTGGTTAGCACTGGTGCACGAATGTGCATCCCCTTGTAGGGCTCGGGAGAGGGTGGTGCGGCCGGGGTCTGAATTTTATTCTTTTAAATATGGATGGAAACACTTCTTTTCCTTCTACTTCTCTCCCTAGCGGAGAGCAACAAACTGTACTGTCTTCGAAGAATACTCGCTTTTTCATTGTGAAACGTACTGATAGCCAATCTGATTGCTCGTTTAAAAAAACTTCACCATTTCTCATAGCAAAAACTTTCCAGTCTGTTTTAGGAGATGGTCACACTCTCAAAAAACTACAATCTGGTGATTTGCTGGTTGAGGTTTCTACAACCAAACAATCGCAATTTCTCTCAAACTGCATTACAATAGGCACATTTTCTGTATCTGTACAAGCACATAAAACTTTAAATACAAGCCGCGGAGTAATATCTGAACCAGATCTTTTATACTCCACCAAAGATGAAATTTTAGAAAATTTAAAAGATCAAAATATCATAGATGTCCGCCGTATCACCATCCGTAAAAATGAGCAGGTAATTCCCACTAAACACATTATTCTGACCTTCAATAGCACTACTTTACCACCTAGAATTAAAGCAGGATATCTAAACTGTAAAGTCAGACCCTATATACCAAACCCTACCCGCTGTTTTAAATGCCAGCGTTTTGGTCACACTAAAACAAATTGTCGTGGATCCCTTACCTGTGCACGTTGTGCAGAAGTGGGCCATGACAATAATTTATGTGAAAAATCCGAACGCTGCGCTAACTGCAAAGGAAATCATACAGCATATTCCCGCAAGTGCCCTAACTGGAACCGTGAAAAAGAAATAGTTACCATAAAAATTACTCAAAACTTATCTTATCCTGAAGCCCGCAAACTTGTTGAAAATAGAACCCCATCTGTTGGAATTACCTACTCCAGCTTACTCAAGAAACAATCAACAGCCGTAAGACACACGGCTACACAAACTGATGTAACATATCCGCAAGATGAATCAACCGTAACGCAATCTACTAACACCACATCCTTTGAACCAGTAAAAATAACTGATTTGGAGAAGAAACAACAGAAAATTACAGCTCTATCCAATAAGTCACCTCAACCCCAAAATAAAACAAAAGCTGCCACGAATACCATAATACCACAGAAACCTGATATCCCCAGAAAACAGAACCAAAAAAAACCCGCTCTACAAACGACTAAACAGAAAACCTCAACTCCAGTTTCTCTACAGTGGAAGACTGTGGGGAAGGGGAAGCAAAAATCTGGCATCAGTTCAGTAATCAAAAACATTAAAGATCCAAAACAACTGAAGCGTTACGCGGATGAGGTTATGGATGCCGAGTTATACCTCAGTGACTCGGATGCTGATGATAATATTGTATTCGAGGAATCTGTGCCTGACCAAACTGTCTCTCCAAAATCAGTACACTCTAAACTTCCCCAAATTCCACTAGATAAAAAGAACACAAAAATTGCTATCAAAAATTCATCTTTAAAACAAAGTCATAGATCAGATTCTGCAAAACATAATCTTCAGGCTATCAAATCTACTACAGTATCTGAAACTCCTGCAAAAAGGAATAAAATAGAAAAAAATGAAGCAAATCTAGGCAAAGATAATAAAATAAATCAAATAACTGTGGAGGATGAATACACTATGGAAATTCATCCTGAACCGGATGCTGAATTGGACGATGGAGATAGTATGTCTACTACCTCCGAACAAAATGACATAGATACATTTATCTAACTTTCCTTTTTATGACTAATATTATATCGTGGAACTGCCGTGGATATCACAATAAACACGACGAAATCCGTTATATTCTCTCGGACCATCAACCATTAATCTTAGCCCTACAGGAAACTCATCTAAAGCCCACTGACAAAGCAAAATTACGCAGCTATACAACCTACCGGAAAGATATGACAGCTAATGGAAAGGCCATTGGTGGTGTGGCTCTTTTTATTTCCAATAATTTACCCCATTCTCCTATTTCTTTAAATACTAACCTTCAAACTGTCGCAGTCCGTGTCCATATTAAACAACTCATAACAATATGCACCATTTATTTACCTCCAAATCAAAATATTCAACCAGCAGATCTGGATTCTCTTCTTCTCCAACTCCCCATGCCTTTAATTATGGTAGGAGATTTTAATGCCCATAGCCAACTGTGGGGTAACTCTGATAATAACCGACGTGGAGATATAATAGAGAAATTAATTTCTGACAATGGCTTATGCCTACTTAATAATGGTGATTATACTTATTTTCATGAACCGAGCCGTACTTTCCATGCCATAGACCTTTCCATTTGCTCCCCATCACTTTATCCGTTATGGAACTTCTGGGTTTCAGACGACTTACACGGCAGTGACCACTTCCCTATTTTTACTACTTTGACTAATCCTGATGGAGATTCTAGTGACTATCCAAAAAGATATGTATATGACAGAGCTAATTGGCAAACTTTTAGTGCTCTTGCAAATATTACTGATAACATGATAGCTGATGATATTGACAAAGCACTTGATAATATAACTCAATGTATTATCAGTGCTGCTGATGCTAGCATTCCAAAAACTTCTTCCTTTCATAAACACAGAAAATCATGGTGGAATAGTGACTGCCAGGCGGCAAAAAAGAAACAACAAAAAGCTTGGGGTCTTTTTCGGAGGTACCCAAATAACAATAACTACATATTATATAAAAAAGCAAAAGCTGAAGCTAGAAGAGTGCGACGTAAAAGCCAACGTGAATCCTGGGTTAACTATGTATCTAGCATAAACTCAAATACCTCCAGTAAAGAACTGTGGGCTAAAGTGAAAAAATGTATGGGCATTTACTCTGAAAATCACATTTCTATTTTAAAACATAACGGTCAAACTATCACCTCTCCTAAGAACATAGCCGAGACTATAGGGTCTACCCTAGCTTCTATTTCAAAATCAGACGCATATCCAGAACCTTTTTTATCATACAAAAGACGAACTGAAAAGACCAGGATTGATTTTAATTCTCATAACTCTTTTTCATATAATGTACCATTTACTATGTCAGAACTTTTAAAATGTTTGCAAGATAGTCGCTTATCTGCCCCAGGTCACGATGGCATCACCTATATCATGATCAAGCATTTGTCTGCACCTTCTCTTGACGCTCTGCTTTCTTTTTATAATAGAATTTGGATGGAACAGATTTTTCCTCGAGCGTGGTGTAGAGCTATTGTGATTCCTTTTCCTAAACCTGGAAAAGATGCTTCCAATCCAAGTAATTATAGGCCTATCGCACTCTCTAGCAACCTTTGTAAATTACTTGAAAAAATGGTCAATTTCCGCCTCGTGTATGTTTTAGAGACTAACCATATGCTAACTGCTTTTCAAAGTGGTTTCCGACGTGGTAGGTCAACTATCGATAACTTACTCCATCTTGAACATTATATTCGAACAGCCTTTCTCAAACGCAACCATTTGGTGTCAGTTTTCTTTGACATGGCGAAAGCCTATGACAGAACATGGCGATACGGAATCTTTTTAACATGCACTTCCGCGGGAATCTGCCAATTTTTATCAAAAATTTTCTTGCCATTCGACTTTTTCAAGTCCGAATTGGGGGCACTTTGTCTAGCTTTTATGAACAAGAGGAGGGTGTACCCCAGGGAAGTGTCCTGAGTGTCACCCTCTTTGCTATTAAAATAAATGACATCCTTAAGCAGCTCCCTCCCTCAGTGAAAGGAGATTTATATGTAGATGACTTCCGTATCATGTGTATGGGACAGGATATCCGTTTTATTGAAAGACAGTTGCAAATTGCAATCACTCATATTATTAATTGGACTAATAAAAATGGTTTTATTATATCTCATGACAAAACTTCTTGTGTGCATTTTTGTAGACGTAGGGATCTACATCCAGATCCTGAAATTTTTATTGGTTCAACCCAAATACCTGTTGCAGACAGTGTTCGCTATTTGGGTTTAATTTTTGACAAGAAACTTACTTTTTTACCTCATATTTTAAACTTACGGACGAAATGTGAAAAATCACTGAATATACTTAAAGTACTTTCTAACACTTCTTGGGGAGCAGACCGTACTTCTCTTATTAAAATATACAGGGCTGTGATCCGGTCAAAGATAGACTATGCCTGCCAGGTCTATGGCTCAGCTAGAAAATCTGTTCTTGAAAAACTTGACACAGTGCACCATAGCGCACTTCGTGTTTGCTCTGGTGCATTTCGTACATCACCTGTTTTAAGCTTATATGTTGACTGTCATGAACCTTCATTACATTATACCCGTGAAAAACTTTCTTTGGGGTTGTTTTACCGTCTCCTTTCACATCCTAGTCATCCACTTCATACATACATTTTAAACTCTGACAATGATATTCTTTATCAAAATCGTCCATCTTGCGTCCCGTCTTTTGGAGTCAGAATGAGAACCATAATCAGTAATAGCCCTCTGAGTAACATTGAAGTGAGCACTTGTCCACTGCATATTTATCCTCCTTGGCACCCACCTGATATTAAAACCCTTCATCCTTTTAAAAATTACGATAAAAAGAATTTACCTGCTGCTGCTTTTCAACAATTATTTGCTGCACACCGTGCAGATTATAAAAATTTTATCGACATTTATACAGATGGCTCAAAGAGTGGAAATGGTGTTGGCTGTGGCATTTTTTGTAATAATATTTCTTTAAGTTATCAGCTTCATCCTTCTGTGTCTATATTTACAGCTGAATTAATTGCAATAGAGAGAGCCATGGTTCACATATCTAATCATAATAACACATCCTTCATCATATATACTGACTCAAATAGTTCCATTGACGCACTTAAATCTTTTAAAAGACATGCTTATGTCACTACCATCCTGGATTTTTATATTAAATTGACTAGACGAGGTTATAATATTTTATTTTGTTGGATACCTGGACACATGGGTATTCCTGGTAATGAAAAAGCAGATGAGGCAGCAAGGCTTGCTCTTAACCCTTTACACCATAAAGTACCATTCTCAGACACTAAACTAATTATAAATCACTTTATTCATAATAACTGGCAAGAAAGTTGGAATTTAGAAATCAATAATAAACTACGTTATATCAAACCAATTATCTTGACCTGGCCTCCAAACTATCCAAGAAAAACAGATGTTCTTCTGACTCGTCTGAGAATTGGACACTCTAGGATGACCCATAAACATCTTTTATTGAGGGAGGATGCACCCATGTGTCCACACTGTCATTTTGATTATCTTACAATTCATCATATTTTGACGGACTGTCCGGGTCTCCGGCACCTTTATAGACTCTATTTTAAAACTTCATCACCACTATTGACAAACCTCATTGGGGAAACACCCCATGGGGCACTCTTTGCTTTTTTAAAACATGCGGGCTTTTATTTTATGATTTAAGACCTCTTTAAACTTTTATTTTGACATTCCTTTTTTGGCAATCTGGATGGAAACCCCATCCAGATGCCTTCTTGATGCTAGCACCTTTGCAAAATACTCGTCTTTAATTTTTTAAATGTTTTTTTATAGTCTTTCGACTATATCTGGATGGGATATCCCATCCAGATAGCCTTTTCTATTTCGTTTGTTTAACCCCATGTTTTTTTATATTTGTCTTTGTTTGGCGCAGCATGTCCCTAAAGGGATTTTGCGCCATTAAACCCTATACAACCAACCAACCAACCAACTCCACAAATTGACATTTTTTATTAACTGACTTTTAGGAAAAAAATATTATTTAATGTATACAATATCTAATACAATATTTTTGTTAATAAGTATCTTGACATCTGTGATAGAAAAGAATAAAAGCTCTTTTCCTTTTCTATCACAGGTGTCAAGATACTTATTAGCAGCAATATTGCATTAGGTATTGTATTCATTAAATAGTACCAATTTTTTCCTAAAAGTCAGTTAATAAAAAATGTCAATTTGTGGAGAATTCCTTATAATTCAGCCGTTTTTAGAGAGCAATGTAAAAACAGCTTACTTATAATAATATCGTTTTGAATTTTCATGATATTCGATTGGATTTTTTTTATAAGTTAATTTATAGAATTGACTATTAAATGATGTAAAAGAATCGTTTTTATTGTTCGCGCATGCGCAGATAAAAATTATTTCATAAAACTACTCATATTTTATAAAATATTTAATATATTTATATTCATATTCCAATTGCGCTGTATTTTTTCTGATAGATTTTGCCAATATTTCTGAAATTTGCGTTAAATTTGGTCAAAAACCCTGCATGATATAAACAAAAAACATACCAGAATTTTTGAAATTTTTTTTTAAAAAATCACTCTTTCTCTATGAATATACATGCTGTTTTTACAAAAATCAGTGTACATGTTGTGCAGTATCCACATATTTGTATTCTGCAGCGATAAATCGTTTCGTGCATTTTCATGTACAGGGTGATCCCAAGTATTTCTGTTATTCTTTAATTTTTTGTCGGCCCCCTAATTGCCCTGCTTATCAAATGGGTGTTGATAAATATGAGGTCAGACACAACCTTCATAACCCTGAAGTTTCAGAAGAATCCGACAAGTATATTTTTAAATATTTGAAAAAATGTCAAAAATTGAAATTTTTCAAACACTTATTGGTAGATAGTATATATATATATATATATTCTTTTTCAGTTCGGTAACTTGTTGTCTTTCATAATAGACAGAGTTTTAAATTTTATTTAAATAATTTGACTTGAATATTTTTTATTAGATTGAAAAATATAACTTCCTTTTGTAATACTTAAAAAAAATTATTTTAAAAGTGCAGTCATTTATGTAGGGCTTCATATATAAAAATTAATAAGTTTGATTTATTAATTAAAATATAAAGTGTTGTGAAAGGAATATTAATCGAAACCTTTCGTACGATCTTCAGTCACACTTGCCCACTTGTTTTATTTGTGTTTATGCAGTTTTTTCATGTTTTTTCAAGTTTTTCAAGTTTAGTGGCGATAGTTTGATATTTGGTAAAAGAAGCTGGTTTTCAGTCTTTTTGACTAGCAAAGAAAATTCTGTTCTGTACGATTTTTTAAGTGTTGCCAAAATTTTTATGCAAATTTTAGCATTTTTCGGATTTCGTGGTGACATTTTACATTTTTTTTTTCTAAAACTTCTTTAAACTCTCAGATAAATGTTGTTAGTGCCGTGATTAAATTCTAATTGGAAGAATACCAAATCAGCACCTATATCAAAGCGTAAATCGATACTAAAATATTATATTTATTCTGAATCGATTAACGTGTGCTTTCAAAATTAGATGTACGCACTTTTTTAAGGATTAAAAAAAAAGCTTTGTGTATGTTGCCGAAGGCAGTGCAATCCTAATTTGGATGAGTTTTAAAAAATGTATATTTAAAAAGATTTCGTCGAAAAAGAAAAACTTATATTAATACAATATTAATTTGATTCGACACCTAAACTGCGTAGTTCGCTCTGGTTTACGCTGCTGAAGGCGATGGGAACCATTACCTCAAGTTCATCTCATTCGGAGTTCTTTCCTCGAAAAAATGACCAATAAGCTGTTGATGCCCCTCTGATTTAATAATAAAATGAATGTAAACTATCCATACCGAAGTATTAATTATACATTCTTGCTCACGCTTTTATTATTCCGTATTAAACAAATGAGATTTAAATGTATATTACTAGAGTGAGAACAAAATATCATGCCGTATTTAAATTTACAAAGCTTTCTGTGAAAAAAGAAACAGAGAAAATATGACAGCATTCAAAAGAAGCGCCCGCACCAGAGAAGAAACATATTTCAATACAATCAAGTTTTGTTTTACGTTATCATTAATTTTCTTAAGTTTTGAATATTATCAGTTTAAAAATAGGAGCGTTTCAACGAGAAATTAATGTGACTCAAGTGGTAAACAAGCACTGACATGCATGTTTACAATCTGTCTTTATCAAAAAACATTTTGCTTGTGTCTTTATACTAACTAAAATTGATGAAATGTTTCTCAGAGTAATTTGCGAAACAGAACGCATACAATCTCGATGAATTTATAATAAATTGTTTTAAATCTCGTTTGTCATTATTTATGTTAAACAATCTTATCGTATTAGCATAATAAGAAAACAATGGTGGATCACAAGGGGCGATGAATGATGGTGATATCGCTGCTACTTTTGTTATGATCTATAAATATATACCTTCAAGCCAAAATATCAAAGCCTATTTTAGTACTTTAAATCTGTTAAAATTTAAAGTAATAAAAATAAACTTATAAATGCTATATACGGATAAATAAGCTTTTTTTATTTTTTATTTGCAGTGAAAATTAAAAATATGACAAAATTCTAGAAATGCTTTATAAAAATAGTAGTATAAAAGAAAATTAAATTATATACAAAACACCCATCTGTAACTTTTGTAAATAATTATATCATGATTTCATTTTTTTTTTTTTTTTTTGAAATGTTAAATAAAATAAATAAAAACTAGCAAGAATTTAAAATACGACAATTTCCAGAAATACTTTATAAATATACTAATATAAAAATTTTAACTATATATAAAATATCCATCTGTAATTTTTATAAATAATTCTTTTATGATTTTTTTTTTTTTTTTGAAATGTTACATAAGAAATAAAAATTTGTAAGAACTTAAAATATGACAATTTTTGGAAATGCTTCATAAAAACAGTTATAGGGTAACATCCCCAGTAATTGACACATTAAGGATTTGTCTTTAAACTTACTTCAATTTTCATTACAAAGAAATAAGATATTTACTTGGAAATATTTTTAAATCAAAGAATGCATATCTGTGCATCTATTTTGCCCACTAAAAGCAAAAAAAAAAAAGTTGAAAAAGTATTTTTATAAAAATATAGGGTAACACCCCCAGTAAATGGCATGCACCAGTGATTGGCACATCCTACAAACATGTCCTAAAATAAGATTTATATCCAGTCTTTTAAAAATGCAAGACCATATTCCAGTTATATGCTCCTTTATGTTAAATATTATAACTTTGATTTATGCTATTAGATGACTATAGTGCTTAGAAAAGAGAAACATTTGTGGCTTGTATCAAATTAGCCATTTTTGTTGCAAATGCATCTTCTTTCGCTTAAGAAATGCATGCTTTTCAATTCATTATTATCGGATTTATAATATATTTTAAATTTTAATTGACAACAGTTTTGTTAAGTTAAAAACGGTTACTTTAATTGTGTAAAAGTATTTTCGACACAAATATTTGGATTTCCGAATTAATGATAGATGCCAATTAATGGTGCTTCAATTTTGCTAGTTCCAAGTAATTGGCACCTATTCCAATTACAAGGAATTCGCAAGGAATTTGAGACTAAACCACTTATTTGGGAAGCACTTTTAAAGTTATAGACTAATTTTGTTTATCATTTGTTTTTATTTGAAAATATGAAATAATATCAATAATTGGAATCCATTAAAGCTTCATATGACAATTACTGGGGACAGCATGACAATTACTGGGTATTAATATAAGTATATTATATTGTTTTAAAGTATTCACATTTCAGAATAATATGCTGATTTCTTACTCTCAAAAACTTGAAATATGGCATCTTCATCTACACTAAATTCATTTAAAGCGATTAAACCCAATGCGAAATGTAAAGTTTTTTTTTAATATAAACATGTGCCAATTACTGGATCACAAGGTGTCATACATTGGTCTCTAGGTGCCAATTACTGGTGATTTCAGCAACTTTTTATAAATATATTTTTATAAAAATACTTTTTCAAATCTTTTTGCTTTTAGTGGGCAAAATAGATGCACAGATATGCATTCTTTGATTAGAAAATATTTCCAAGTAAATATCTTATTTCTTTGTAATGAAAATTGAAGTAAGTTTAAAGACAAATTCTTAATGTGCCAATTACTGGGGATGTTACCCTATTTATAAAAAGTTGATGAAATCACCAGTAATTGGCACCTAGAGCACCAATGTATGTCACCTTGTGATCCAGTAATTGGCACCTGTTTATATTTAAAAAATAATTTACATTTTTCATTAGGTTTAATCGCTTTAAATGAATTTACCATAGATGAAGTTGCCATATTTCAGGTTTTTGAGAGTAAGAAATCAGCATATTAGTCTGAAATGTGAACACTTTAAAACAATACAATATACTTATATTAATACCCAGTAATTGGCACCTAGAGCACCAATGTATGTCACCTTGTGATCCAGTAATTGGCACCTGTTTATATTTAAAAAATACTTTACATTTTTCATTGGGTTTAATTGCTTTAAATGAATTTACCATAGATGAAGATGCCATATTTCAGGTTTTTGAGAGTAAGAAATCAGCATATTAGTCTGAAATGTGAACACTTTACTTATATTATATCACATATACTTATATTAATACCCAGTAATTGTCATGCTGTCCCCAGTAATTGTCATGCTGTCCCCAGTAATTGTCATGCTGTCCCCAGTAATTGTCATATGAAGCTTTAATGGATTCCAATTACTGATAATATTTCATATTTTCAAATAAAAACAAATGATAAACAAAATTAGTCTATAACTTTAAAAGTACTTCCAAAATCAGTGGTTTAATCTCAAATTCCTTGCGAATTTCATGTAATTGGAATAGGTGCCAATTACTTGGAACTAGCAAAATTGAAGCACCATTAATTGGCATCTATCATTAATTCAGAAATCCAAATATTTGTGTCGAAAATACTTTTACACAATTAAAGTAACCCTTTTTAACTAAACAAAACTGTTGTCAATTAAAATTTAAAATATATTATAAATCAGATAATAATGAATTGAAAAGCATGCCTTTCTTAAGCCATAGAAAAAGCATTTGCAACAAAAATGGCTAATATGATACAAGCCATAATTGTTTCTCTTTAATAGGCACTATTGTCATCTAGTAGCATAAATCAAAGTTATAATCTTTAACGTAAATGAGCATATAACTGGTATATGGTCTTGCATTTTTAAAAGACTGTATATAAATCTTATTTTAGGACATGTTTGTAGGATGTGCCAATCACTGGTGCATGCCAATTACTGGGGATGTTACCCTATAAATATTTGAAATTTATATAAAACACCCATGTGTAATTTTTGTAAACAAATCTTTCGTAATTTCCTTTTAAGAAAAATTCAGAAAAGAAAAAGTATTTCATTAAAGCACTGAACTGATGCTTTAATAAAATCTCTTTTTCTTTTCTTAAATCATCCCAGTGATATTTCTAGTCATCAGGCCCATTTAAGTTTATTTCTTTTCACCGAAAAAAATTAAATTGAGAAAAAAAAAGATTTTTTTTAATCATCAGTTAGATGTTGGATTCATTGCAAAATGGGGCTGCTTTACGGTCAACGACGAGGTGTCACTTATATATTTTTCAGGAAAATTTAATTCAAAGACACATATACAAACTCTTTTTTATCATCATTCATCTTTTGCAACACTTTTGGCAAGAAAAATCGGAAATAACAGCGAAATAAGGCGCCTATCTACAAAAATCGTAGAAAAAATTTAGTTCTGTTAGAAACATATTGAAACTTTGCAATGACCGCTCATAAATCCTGATTTAAATCCTGTCGATCACGTTTAAGGTGATCTAATAAGATGATTTATAAAAATGGAAGCCATTTTTCTTCAGAATTGGAATTCAGATCTACAATTGAAGATGAATAGTACTAAAACAATCTCGAACTGTACTAAAAATTAATGATGTCGAGGACTGATGGAATATTTGCAATCATTAAACTCATAGGTGAGTACATAACACAATAAATATTTGTTTCTTTGATTAGTATATTGAATTTTCTTTGGTATTCTTATAGTTTTTACACGAGCAAAAATCGCAAAATTTGTTTCCATAATAAAATACTGAAAGTTGAATTTTGTTGATTTTTTATTAGCTTTTCTGCTTCATGATACATATTATATAAAAAAAGTTTCATTTGTTTTGAAATTTATCAAAAGAGTTAATATTTTTGCTGCCCTTATAGTTTTTACACGCACTGTATATATATATATATATATATATATATATATACTTGCACATCAAACACATCAAAATTTTTAATATGTGGTCAACTATTCTCCATTAAAAGGCGCGTAATTGGTTACAATGGGATTTAAAGTGAAAGTGGACAACAATGAAGGATATCCATGAATAATGCTGTTCTAAAACACCACAATTCACCGACTGGTTCAATATCTTAATATCAGTACAGTAAGGCAAGAAACAATATCTTAATTTTTTCTTTTTTCCTTTATCTTAAAAATTGATTGTTGAAAAAGAAGTCTTGAAAATAAATCATTTAATTTGTAGTTTAACTCATACATTTCATACAACTCGTCATAGAAAAATTGTTTCTTAGTAATGAAGGATTTAAATTCAACTTTTACACTGATAAGAAACCTAATTAATTTCAAAAATGCAAGAAGAAAGACTAATCAATAATTATTTTTTCTTAAGCAAAATACATCGGAAGAAAAAAGCCTTTCCTGGAGCCTCAAGGAAACGCTATTTTTCTAAGCGCGCAGTGGAAAAAAAATCTCCTCGAAAACATAACGTGAAATCCAATAGCATTTTCATCACTACACTTTTTTCAATTTAAAAGACAGCCAAAATGCTCGTTCCTTTCCTCCTATTGCTGTCAGCACGGGGTAAGTGATATTTTAATGCTCGTATCTATTTCTATTATTATTCACTCTTTAAGGGGACCAAGTAAGCGGAATACGACCAGAAAGTCTAATATTACTTTTTTATATCATTAAATAGGTTAAACGATGTAATATACATTTTTATATATAAAAAAGCAGTGTTAGAATTTTTTTATTCTTTCTGAGAGTACTTTACATCTTAATGGCAATTTAAATCTTTAGGGTCAATCCATTTCAAGTGGACCAGAAAGTATTTCTTTGGTTGTTTGACTCTTTTTAAAAAATCCGAATATTTTTGCATTAAATGAATATTATTTTAACTTTTCTACTTTTTGTTTGTGCATGGTGGCCATCTTTGTTTGAATCGTGTGATGCAATTTTTTCACATTGAACGGTTTACGGAATTGTAAATATCCCACCTTATTTTTCTCTAATTCAAATTTGGTTTACAACAATTTCTTCAGAATGAAATAAGCTAAAAATCTAAAAATATAGTAGTTTCTTAAAATATATACTTATTGGTGAAATTCCAGGAAAAAGTTTAAGGTTTTTCCCAAAATCTGTCCGTTTACAAGAGGAAATCTTTCCAGCAATGAAAACTGTTAACATGACATTGTTTTTATTTTTAATTTTTTACTTATTTTTTTATCAAATACGTTGAAAGTATTTGTATTCACAGCCAAGTTTCAGACCGGGACTTGATTTCTTTTCGTTAAAAAAATTCTCAAAATCTCAAAAATTTTCAAAAATTACCCTTTTTAGGCTCTGATATCTTTGGTATGTCACAAGATAAAAAAATATAAAGTTCTGAAGAAATTCGTGTTTTTATCTTGTGCCCCACCAGAGAAATCAGTCTTAAAAGTGTAATTTTTGAAATTTTAAAAAAATTTGAGAATTCATTTAATTTAGGGAAATGAAGTCCCATATCTGGAACTTGGCATGTGAGTACAATTACTTTTGGTCAAGTTGTAAAAAAAAAATAAGTCATGTTGAAAGTTTTTTTGCGAGAAAAACTTCCTATTGTAAACGAATAGCTTTTGTCCAAAAGTACAATAAAAATAAATAGAATTTGAAAAAGAAATATAAATATTTAAGCTTTAAGCTGAAATTTCATAAATGAGGATTTATTTTAATAAATTACTGTATTACTAAATTTTTAACTCATTTTATCCTGGACAAGCTGATTCAAATTGCACTTCTATTGGAGAAATAAAAGATGAAATACTTACAATTTCATAAACTCTTCAATCTGAGAGAATTGCTGTACACAAGGAAACAAACAGCCATTATCCAAAAACAAAAAATTAAAATATTAGTTATTTTGAGATTGCTGTACAAAAAATTTCAGATTTTTTGAAAATGGAATTTTAGAGTGCTGGACAACTTTAAACAGATTAACCCTTTAATCGACTTTTTCTCAAAACTTGGACTGATCAGGCTATGTTTCATTTTTTCATAACTGTTAAACTTAAGAACTCAGATTTTTTATAACACTTATATTATGTTTTAATGTACAATTTAAGAAAGACATTTAATGATTTCTTGTTAACTTTTCATCTTAGGAAATGAAATCTTACAAATAATGCTATTTAAAAAGCATTTTCAATAAATAATCATAATTTTTAAGTTTTACGTTAAAAGAAAATGGACTGTTTCAGTATATAAAATATGTTATTCTAACAGCCATAAAAGGTATAGCTATCTTTAGCTATTAAAAAAAAAAAAATTTAAGATAGCGGAGATAGGACTTTTTCGGACACCTTAAGAACAATTGTACAAGACCATACGGGTTCGAATTTATTGAATTTTTGACTTTCTGGAAGGTCATTCAGTACAAAGGGGCTTTGGTATCTATGAATACAAAATATGAAGAAGGTCGATCAGAAAGTGGTTAAATATATAATCTACAATACAGGATTATCCCTGGCTTGTGATTAACATTAGCGATTTGGTGAATAAGAAATAAAAAATAGTAGCCAAATGAAAACAAATGTTGGTAAAATTGATTCAGAGTAAAACACAGAAAAATCTAATTTTAATCCCTTATTGTATAGGCTCTTTTTTTAATATGTTCTAGAATAACATTATTTTTTGTCATTGCTTAGAAAATAAAAAATATACTATCCGTTACAGGAACTATTAAAAAAAGCACATTTTAAATGTCCTCTCTAAATGTGTAAAGGTTTCAGAAATTCTTTCAGTGGTCTAAATGAAAATTCAAAACAGCTATCTTTCATTTACTTCTGTGAAAATTTACACTAAAAATTGCTATGAGATTTCGATCCTAACCTATTTAAAAATTTTAATAAAAAGAAAATTGCCCAGTTAAACTGATGACATTGAGCTCACAGGCTACGCATACTAATTGTACATTATAGCCTTATATTTTCAAGGGTTAATTCCGTTCGAAATACAAATTAAGAAGTGAAAACACCCCCCCCCCCCCATTTCTCCTTTTTACACTTTATCATTGAACCCCTAAACTAATCAGTGATATGCTTTATCATATAAAAAATCTGAATACAAAATTCAGAGCAAATCGGAAAATTCTTAATGAAAGGGATAATGGATAAATAATGGATAATAATGGATAAATATTTATATTTATCCCTCATCAGAATGAGATCTTATGTCTAAAATTTGAATGAAATCTGATAAATTTTGCATGAAAAACAAATTTCTATAAATCATGGGGAGGGGCATTATCGCCCGTTTCCCCTCTTTACACTTATCCATAATGCACCTAATACTAATCATGCAGGCGCCTCATCAGAATGATCTCATATCTAAATTTTTAACGAAAACTGATAATTCTGCATGAAAAACAGTTTTATATAAAATAAAGGGAGGACATTAGCCGCCCGTTCCACCTGTTTATACTTATCCAACGAACACCTAATAGCAATCACGGAGGCGCCTCATCAGAATGATCCTATATGTAAATTTTGAATAAAAACTGTCTATTCTGCATGAAAAACCCATTTATAACAATTAAGATGAGGGGCATGAACCCCCCGTTCCATCTCTTGTGCATATCGAATGAACTTCAAAAACGAATCAACGAAGCGCTTTATCAGAATATACCTATATACAAAATTTCAAGTGGATCGGATAGTTTTATCATGAGTTATCGCGTTACGCACGAACGTACGAACGTACATACAGAACGGACGGGCACATAAGCTCTCAGGCTATGATAGCCTGTGAGCTAAAAAAGGCTACCAAAAAGGGTATTTTGAACAGAATTTTCCTAAGTCATCGTGACTGAAAATTTAAATAATTTTTTTAATAAATTTAAAATAAATTAAATTTTAAAATAAATTAAATAATTTTTCTAAATAATTTTTAATTAATATTTTTTTTTTCAGAAGCTGTTAATTTATAGATTTGCCAGCACAAACAATTTTTTTTAAATATTTAGATTTTCATATTTTATTTTTAATTTTGAATATTTTTAATTTTTTAAACTTTAAAATGATCTACAGTGGTATGATATGTTTTCAACAACAAAGTGATATAATTTCAAAACACAAGCATTTATTCTAAACAAAGCCATTTCCATTCTAATAAACTGACATTGGAATGTACAAATTAAAGACTCTTGATTCAGTTGCACATTTTTGTTTATAGTATAATATATGCTACTTCTTTCCAAAATTAAACAGAATGAAGATATGAAACTTTAAAGATTGCAAAATAAAAATTTGAAATAGTCTTAAATCGGAAAGTGGTTCAATAATTATTGTCCTTAGTGTTTAGAAAATGTTTATATTGCGATGGTTGACATGGAATTTCGAAATCTAATGCCTTAAATGCCTATATACTCAATTTCAAAACCGTAGCTGCTGTATTGATATTTTTGGAGCGAAAAATGTAACGGAAATGGTGTAGTGAAAAACTACTTTGGAGCTTATTGGCGCCATGTCTCCTCCACTGTCACAAATCTAGCCCCATAAGCTCGAAATCAACCTGTCCCCGCCACCCATCCTCCCCTTTAAAAATAGGTCTTTAAAACTTCACTCCTTTCTCTAAATATATGATATAGCTGTTGCGGTTCTAGGATTAAGCCTATACGTATCTAAGACATCAGGCTTCGATATTTAACATCAAACATCGCAGCAATATTTTATATACACTAGGAACAATAATTATTGAACTACCTTGTAAAACTGAAAATGGCCGTGTCTTTTTGAGCTTTTGGAGTGCCTGAATCAGTCAAGAACGATGCGTAAACTTAGACCTTTTTCACTATCCCCTAAATAATAGGCCTGAGTACTACAAAAATGGCGGAAACGGAATTTCTTTAACTTGTATAAGCTCCTTTAAATTTAGACACCCGTGTTTTATGAAAAAAATTTCTTTGAGTTGTTTAATATCAGAAGAATAAAGCAGAAAAAAATAAAAAAATATATTAGTACCAAAGTTCAGGAGTTCGTAAATGCGCTGTAAAAAAATCCGCCATTGGCAACCTCTATTTATGTGTCAACATTCCGGGCTATTGTTTAGGGGACGATGGCTCATCACACGAACCATGTAAAACACACGTCAAAATGAACGTTCATCCTGCGGTTGTGCAAAGGTCTGATGTATTGGTCGTAAGACAACGGGAATCAGAAAGGATTCAACCGGGGCCGTCGCAAAAACTTTCTTCTTTTAGAAAAGAAAATTTTTTTCGCGACGGCCCCGACTCGCCTCACCAAACTGAATTACAAAGTGTTCTAGCACGCAGGTGTAGACTCCATGGTAACGTGAAATTCAAACATCTGATTTTTCACTTCAGACATTTTTGCATGACAATCATATCTTTTTCATATCCTAAAATAGTAAAGTTTTATTATAGGTAAAAAAAACTAATATAATGTTTATAAACAATAATACAATAATGATTTATTCTCATTCTGTCAATTGAAAACTTCAAATTAAATTAAAATTACTGCAATTTAAATTTTGGTTTTGAATGACCAGTATAGAAAAATCCCTGTCGGCTGAGCCTATAGGCGGAGGTAGATTTCGAAGAGTGCTCATTTCAACAAAATATATATATATATGATTAGAGATAAACCCAGTTTAATAACTTCATTTGGCCGTTTATGAAAAATTTTTAATTTCATTTTTCTGCAAAAACTGGATTCATCAGAATCATCTTAAGAAAAATTCAGCTCAAATGCCCATTTTGACAACATATTTTGAAATAAATTCTGAATTTATTAAAAAATCGACCAAAACAGTACATTATACAGTTCCTAAATAACAAAAAACTATCAGTTCAATGCATTTGAGAAAAAAATTGAATTTAAAAATGAGTCATAAAATAACCGATTTGTTGTTTAAATACATCCTTAATTCTTTAATCATGATTGCTTCGGAAAATTTTGTGCGAAATACTCACTTTGACAGAATTTTTAAAAATATACTCTATCGTTATCAAAACACTGGCCACTGCGTTACAGTATATAGTTCCTAAATAAGAGGATCTGTAAATTGGATGCGTTTGAGAGTGAAAATGGATTTTAAAACGAGTCATAAAAAACGCAATTTGCTATGTGAAAACTTCCTTAAATTTTCAAATCACGAAGACTTCGGGAAATTCTGTTCAAAATACCGTTTTTGGTAGCCTTTTTTGAAATATATTCTGTCTTTATCAAAATACCGATCAATGCATCACATTATATAGTTCCTAAATAAGAGGATCTGTAAATTGGATACGTTTGAGAGCAAAAATAAATTTAAAAACGAGTCAGAAAAAAACGCAATTTTTTATTTGAACGCTTCCTTAAATTTTCTGTCACGATCATTTCGGAAAATTCTGTTCAAAATACCCTTTTTGGTAGCCTTTTTTTTAAATACATTCCGTCTTTATAAAAAGAACTGACCAATGCATCACATTGTGTAGTTCCTAAATAAGAGGATCTGTAAATTGGATGCGTTTGAGAACAAAAATGGATTTAAAAACGAGTCAGAAAAAAGCAGTTTCTTATTTGAATACTTCCTTAAATGTTCAGTCCCGATGAATTCTGTTCAAAATACTCTTTTTGGTAGCCTTTTTTGAAATATATTCTGTCTTTATCAGAAAATTGACCAATGCGTCATTTTATACAGTTTCTAAATAAGAGGATCTACCATTTGGATGCGTTTAAAATCAAAAATGAATTTAAAAAAGAGTCAGAATATAAGCAGTTTGGATTTGAGGTTTTTTCTCCAACTCCTATTTTTGTTTAATTTCTTTTTGCTATACGAATTGGTCCTATGAAAAACTTGTCAATATAAAAGTTGTAGATATTTTCGAGAAGATGTAAAATAAATTTAATCAGACTTGATAACTTAAAAATTGACAGAGTTATGGATTTTTCTCTTTTTTCACAGCCTTTTTTCTTTTCTTTTTTATTTTTTTTCATCGGTAAAAGTTGATCCTATCAAAAACTTGTAAATACAAAAGTTTTAGATAATTTTAAGAACATTTATAAAAAATTTAGTTGGACTTGATATCTTGAAAATTGACGAAGTTATGAATTTTTTTTCTCTCCAAAACCCTGTTTTTTTCGCCCCTTGAGCCCATTTCTAAATTTACCAAAAATCTGTCATGCATAAACTTTTGGCCCATTTTCAAGAAGCAATATAAACTTTAAGAAGATTCGATTTCTACTTTAATTAAAAAATTATGGCGTTTTTTCGGTTTTCACAAAAACGACCCCCTTGGTCCGATTTTGCCCATTAACGAACTTAGCCGAGATTTTATCCCCTTTGATTTTATATACCAGTTTGGTGGAGATTGGTGAAGAATTATAGAAGTTATCGTGTCCATAAAAAAGTGAGATATATATATATAAATAGATAGATAGATATAAACTGGTGCGATGGCAATAGATAGTATTTTATACGAAACCTACCTAAAAAAGTAAAGAGCGAATTGCATTAAGGCTTTTAGGCAACTCAATAGTGCACTAATTGTAAGGCTTGAGAACATACATTCTAAAAAGTACTGTAGTTTAAAAATTTTGAATAAATATGTACATATTATTTTTTAAAGGACCTTTAATTGTAGAGCAATTTTGGTTACAAAAATTTCACATTTGTGTTGAAACTGATATCAAGAAAAAATAATTCTGCTCTCTCGGGTCCAGCACGATAAAAAGATCGATTCTATGTCCTTCGGAGAAATTAAAAAAAAATGGGAAATTGTGCCTGTGTGACCGATGACGCAGAGACATCGTTTTTGACGCAGAAGCCATGAGCGTAGAATCCACTAGTTAAGCATATAAACAAAGTTATAATTAAACCTACAGGAGTGTTCTCTCGAATATCTCTATTATATTTTAATATTTTTTCATGGGATATCTGAGGTCAATAGCTGACGTTGACGTTTATACTTTTTTTTTATTTTCGTTGCAGATATTTTTATTTGGTTACTTTCACTTTCGAAACCTCCGAAATTCTAAGCAACATTGTGAAAGAATTGTAACCCAAGTCGAAAAATTAAAAACACATCTTGATATTGAAATCAAATATCTTACGATAAAAAAAATTAAAATATTAAAATGCAAGCGAGAAATTAAAAAAAAAACGTTCCCTTTAAATTAAACGTTAGCTTGGGATTTTCTTCAGGAGACTACTGTAGGCTCATAACCTATACTGTAAAAAAAGAAAAAAAAGACGTTAAAATACGGAAATTGTACTGGTAATCAAAACGCCATACTATTTCCGTGTGTTAACAGAAACAATTTTCCGTAAATTCCAGAAAAAAATTTAGTCTTGTCACAACCCCCCCCCCCCTTTTTCATATTTCAGTATTTAAAATTTCTGTTTCAAAGACGAAAAAAATAAATAAAATGATTACATTACTATTCAATGAGAAACGTACATCCTTCTATTTATTTCCATACCTCTATACAATTCAAATAAAAGTTATGAAACAACATTTACCTCGGACAAAGTTTGAACGATACAACTATCCTCTTCTAGGTTAGCGTCTTAACCATGGGAATACGAAATATCTTTCTAAATATTATTACTTATTCTAGATGCTTTTTATGAAGTAAAGCAAGGATGTTGAAACGGGAATGTATTTTCGTATAAATATTTTTCACCTGAGTATACCATTCTGAATGTTTCTATAATTTTGATTATTTAACTTTTTATTTTCATGTTTTATGCAAAAAAAAAAAAAAAAAAAAAAAAAAAAAAAAAAAAAAAAAAACTTTAGTCTTTAAAATATTGTCCCGGAGGACCTACTTCTATGTACACGAGTTCTTGAATTTTTAAGCTTTTTCTAATTTCCATATAGTTTCTGTATCGTGTTGTCGCTAAGAAATTTAGATATTGCTTAGAAATAATATTTTTTTGACGGGCCAAAATTAGTACTCATCCTCCTACTAATATCTCAGCTGGAGAGGACAGTTTAGCAGTAGTTTATGGAGTAATATTATATTCCATAAATAGCCAGATTTGGGTCACCTCACGAAGCTTTAACTTTTCAGAAATCTTTCAGACATGCCATCCAATTTCAGGTATTTTTTATGATGTTTCATTTCTGAAATTATTATTTGTTGCTGATTTCTGGATAATTCTAGGAATATTATGTGGCCTTTTTGATTGCATGAAAAAGGAAAGGATTAACTGTGATACGAGTTTGATTCCGACAGATTTTCCCGAGACTGTCGAAGAGCTTCGAACCATATGCAGGTGAGTGCATAAGTCCACAACAGCAAATTGCTATAACTTATTCTTGTAAAGCTTTTCAACAATTTCAAGATAGAGTTATACTCCAAGAGCCGATAGCACAAAAACCTAAGGTATCGAGCACAAGAAAATATGCCTTTATTTTATGGAAGAGTAGTAAGAGGGTCCATATCTGCCGGAAGCGAAGTGGTGCATAAGCCAAACATTAATACCACTTGTGATTTACTCTTAGTTTATCATTTTTTTGTCGTACAGTGATATCATACCTTTAATTGTATGACTAACACAATGATAAGCCTACGGCAAACGGCTCAGTAGCACAGGTACAGCATACCGTATTCGAGATTTTTGTCCCTTAGTTCGAATCCCGATCGGACTCTTTTTAGGAAAGATTTTTTTATCATTTATTTTCGAAGTACATTTAAAAATACATGTATTATAATTGAAGTTTACGTAAAAACTTATTTAAATGTTTGTTTAACAACATATAAATGCATTTTTAACTGTGAAATTTTGCACGTTTAAATATTTAATGAAAAGAGAAAAGACAATTTATATGTCGATAGACCTGAAATTGTTTGCTCTTATTTAAAATTATTTAAAATTATATCTTGGAACAAAATTTAAAGTTAAAAACTAGTTTTTAAAATGAAGTTTTAAAAATTTAAAGTTAAAAACTGGTTGTTAACAACAATACATTTACACATTATTGTGATAATCGAAAAATGACAATTTAAAAATAAAGCAGAATGTTATAATTTTATATAACGTATTTTAATTTTTTCACTGTATTTTAAATCAATATGGGAACAATAACAGCTTATTTTTGTGAATAACAGCAGGTAAATTTTAAATTAGCGTAATTTTATAATCTATAAAAAATCTAAATGACTTTTTAAAGTTAATTATTATCAATATTTTATTTTTACTTTTCACTAACTATATAAACATGAACATATTCACAGTTAAAAATGCATTTATATAATTAAACTTCATTATGTAAACATATTAATCAGGGTATAAAATTGAATTTCTGAATAAAAATACTACACAGATGATTATTTTAGCAAAAAAAAAAAAAGAATACCAGACTATAGAAATTTATATTAAAAATATAAAATCATATTTTAAATAAATAAATAAAATAAATAAATAATTTAAATAAATATTTGAATAAGTAAATAAAATTAAAATAATAAATTTTTCACTTATTTTATTTCTCTGTTTAAAATATTAGATATTCATTAAAATAAACTGCAAACAATTTCTTGTCTATAGACATGTAAACATGCCCAGACTTTTTCACTATATATTTAAACAGGCAAAATTCCATAGTTAAAAATGCACTTATATGCCATAAAACATACATTTACTTTATATTTTTCGTAATTTTCATTTATTCTATGAATCTTTTCAACTGCGGTTCGAAAACAATTGATGGAAATTTTCGATTCCTCATACCCTCTCTAACCCCCCCCCCCCCCTCCCTTAAAAAAAAGTCAGAGGTGGATTCGAACCGAAGGACAAAAATCTCGAATCCGGCATGCTGGCGCCTGTGCTACTGACAAGAAAGGTCTCCATACTGGCGTATTCCGAAAAATCTGAAGATATTACAGAATGTTCTTTTCATAACGATATATAAGTTTATAAAAAAGATTTTGGCGGAACCTTCATACAACGTTCGTAAAAAAAAAGTGAAAATTTCCTTATTTGGCAATTTTTCATCGGTTGGCGATGGAATGTAATTTTAAAAAATACATTTTTATGCCAAAAACATTTTAAAGAAAAAAAATTCATGTTGAACTTGTTTAGATAATTTTAAATTAAATAACTTTAGTTTTGTCAGTTTTAGTTTGTTTTAAGTGTAATTTTTCATATCGATATTTATATGTATTTATATTCAAATTTAACCATCAAAATTTGCAATTTAAAACGAAATTCATAATTTAAATTAATTAAAATGGTTTCAAGTTCAGAGTCCAATTGAGCTTTGTCGATTCAATTTTATTGCTGTGGAAACATCTGGCTTTTATCCTGAATACGCTTAAATGTATGAGAATAATTTTTCTCAATATGAATTTTTATATATTAAAATATTTTTTCCAGTGATAAATTAAATAATTACAACAACAAACAATATATATGTAACACACATATATATATGAACATAATACATTAAATTATCTCATTGATTATGTTTAAATTCATTCAGTACCATTTACACGCATTCTAAAAATCCAACAGTTTTCAGTTGCATTCAAATCATTTGCTTTTGACGAGCTGGTGCTGCTCGCCAATTTGTGTGGCGCTTTCGTCTTTTCACGCCAAATATTCAAAAGTATTTTATTTTTTACAGATTTACTATTGTAATGCCACCGCTAACGTTGAATGATCCTTTATTACATTTAGGTAGTTTAATTAGTATTTTTTTTTTCAAAAAATTCTGAGTATGCGCAGTAAGGAGACCTTCTTTGTGAGCTACTTGCCAAAGAAGGAAATTTATTCGATTTGACACAAACCTCATAGCCTCTCCTTTAAGATTAAATGGGGACTTCACAATTTAATAGAGGAGGAGCATTGGAAAAATGTTGACATTCGTAGTTACACAGTTATACATCAGTTACAACTGATGACAGAGACGATTATTCACCAGTGGAGAATGGGTATTCAAAAAGCTAATGTAAAGAAAATATGTAGTTATTTTTTCTGTGTTCATTAATATATTGTAAATTTTATTGTTTTAATTCACTAATAGTTGACATTTTAGTCTTCGAGTGGTTTTTAATCTCCTCTGTTTTTGTGATTCTAATCGAACATCGCTGCAATGCTTTTTTTATTTTTTTTATTTATTTTTTTTATTATTATTATTTATTTATTTTTTTATTATTATTATTCATTTGCATGAAGTGCTCATATGCGGTATAATGAGCGCAGTATTAAAAAATTTCTTGTATTTTTTTTTTTTTGGGGGGGGGGAGGATTTTAATATAAAGAGCTTGTTGGATCTGGCTTTTCGTTTGTATTTATGTGTGTGAAGCGCTCATACAAACTATATAGGGATCGCGGCATTATCGAATTTCTCGTCCTTTAAAAGTGTCTTAAAAATTTATTACATTCATCATAGAACTTTTCATGTTTTTTTTGTTTGTTTGTTTATTTATTTTTTTGGGGGGGGACTAATACAGCTAAGACGCTGCATCCAGATATTTTGCTTGTTGTTACTGTTGTGCTCAAAAACGTTATTAGATGCAATATAATGAACGCGACAATGAGGAATTTCAATATAGGCTATATTTTATTTTGCTGTCACTACCACCTGGGGGCTGCAAAAAAAAATTAATTTACTAAATTGCGTTTTTTTTTTTTTTTTTTTTTTTTTTTTACAGTTGAGGTGTCTAACACTTTGAAATTCGGCATGATAATTATTTAAAAGATACAAATGCTTTCCAAGAACCGTTGAAAAAAAATTCGAAATTTAAAAGGATGGAGTAAAAGCATTCTTAAGACGTTCTAAATTATGATTTTTATGCATCTTATGAAATTCCAAACCGTTTAAAAATAATTAATGGTTGCAAATTGGTAGTGATAGAACCTATTCAAATATAAGCTATATTTTATGTCCATTCCACTACCACTAGAGAATTGGAAGAGTGATAAACATTCTAAATTTGGATATCTTTGTTACTAAAGAGGCTAGACAATGTAAATATTGTATGATAGTTACTTATAAAAATAATTGTTTCTGTAAGAACATTCAAAAGTAAATTCGAAATCTAAAAGTTGCGAAGCGATGGGAAAGAGTGAATGACGATCTAAAATGCCAAATTACTATTTCTATGCGAAATTACTATGCGAACTTACTATGCGAAATTACTATTTCTATGCAATCTCAGGATATAATAAATCTATTATAAAAGTAATGATTGCGAATCAATTATGACAATTTCTGATCGTACGCAGTCTATATTTTAAACCGGTGCCACTACGATCTGGGGTTGTTAGAAACAACAAACTTTCTAATAAAGTCCTTTGATTTATTTTTTAATTACGTTTCTTTAAAATAATAGGAAATACTTAACCGATTTAATATAATGTTTAACGTTGGTAGTCCCTGCTTCATCATGGGTATTTTATACTGATGCCCCTAGGCGTTAGACAAGAAGCTTGGAATTTGTCACAGTGGTTAATTTTAAGATATAAATGCGTGCTAAGAAGATAATTTCTAGTAAATTCAAAACTTCAAATGAAGACTGAAACCAACGTATGGATTGTGCATAAAAGTTTCAAAACATTTTCTAAATTGTCATTTATTTAGAATTTAAATTCGTCGCTTTAGTTCGTCTCATTTATTAACACTTTTTAACAAAGTTGAAAAGTGTTTATGTTTTCCGTTTGTCTGGCCGTCTAGCCGTATGGTCGGATAGTCATCTGTCCCGTCAATATACTGGGATTGCTGTGAAATTTTTATACGTTATTGACGTTTACCCTAGCAAGAGTCCCATTGAAAATGAAGTTTCTACCATAATTAGTTTACTTACAGGGATAGTCAAAAAAATTTCGATACATTCGGCATATAGGAAAAAATCGTTTCAAATGTTTTTTAAAGGTGTTACACCCTGTCAAACATACTCACATTTATATGGATTCGCAAAGTGCACTAAAATATGCATTCTGTAAAATATTCAGTGAAAATAATAGTTATTATTCATTTACAGGGCCACTCAAAGGAATACCATTACACAATAAAAAAGGGGGGATGGATTGTTTACGACATATTTTAACTATGTTAAACGATTTCAAGTATCATAAAAATGATAAACGCGCCGCTGAGACTTAATATTTCACGGATAATATGAAGTGCATAATATTTACAGGGACACACAAAATATTTCGAATCGCATATTCTATCCGAAGTACTGTATATTATCGATGATAGCTGATAGATGGATGAAATTCATTTTCAATAATGATATGAGCTTTTAAGTTTTACTAAATATCTGCATATTATATAATGTGCATAACTGCTATAGTTGATTACAGAGTTACACAAAAGAGCTCATAAAGGCTACTGAATATGAGGGTAATTGACTTAAAGGTGGTTTTAAATCAAGATATGCATTTTTGCGTTGAACTGCTTTCAGTTTAATAAGAAATGTTTGTAGAATTTAGTTAAAATGATATACTATAGATAAAATGATACACTAAAATGATATGATGGGTCACGCAAAGAACTGGTCGCCTATGGATGATAATTTCTGGAAATGTGATTTAAGTACTTTTAAGAATGTTTTTGTTTGAATTAAAGTTTAAAAAAATACTGGAGTGTAATAAAGGTACTAGGTAAACTACAGGGCTGTAGAAAAGTACTCGAGTAAGTTTCCAACTATTATAATGAAGTGCAGAAAGAGAAATTTCAACCAGTTATGATTTTTTTGCTAAACTAAATTTTCTATTAAATGGTATATATATCAACCGACATGTCAAATACAGGGCTGTTCAAAAATATTGGAATACAAATTTGGCTATGGACAGTAGCATTTTATTTCCCTAAATAACAAAGTTTTGTTAAAGACGTCAAGAAGTATTGGAAAGTGTTTCATAATCTGTGCTTAACGCATGATTTTTCTTACTTATTTCATCTCTTTTCTGTCTCATGCAGTGCAATCATCTAGTTTAGTGAAACTGCGGCTTTAATGTTAATTTCTGATTTATTCTTAAATGTTATATTTCTTCTAAAAAAATTGAAACATATAAATATCACTTGGCATATTTCAAGTATTAACGTGAGCAAAGCCGCGTGGTTTGCTAGTATTGTGTATGTTACTGTTAAAGTGGTTCAGTCATTTCATAAAATACCTAGGTATTTTATAAAATAAGTAGCCAAGTCCGTTAAAGTGTGTAAAATTATTGGATTCTATGATTTAGCTAGTTATTTTATAGAATAACGGTTGCCTAATCGTTAAAGTTTAAAATAAGCAATTAAACATTAAAAAAATAAATTATTTTATAAATTAACTGGTGATAAATAGTTAAAGACATTCAAAAATGGATTTTAAATTATTAATAGATAATTTAGCAAAAAATATATAAAAGTTGAATGCATAATGTAATGTTATTTTTTTATTTGTTAAAAGTAATACTATGTTTAAATTTTTATAACTCATATTTACATAATTGTCATGATGGCAAAAAAATTAAGCTGATTTAAAAATGCTACAAAAATTGTATCTCATACACAAAATATAAATATTGCTTACAAAAGAAGTAATAATAATAGTTAATAAAAAATCGCATCCTAACACGAATAATTATGTTATTTTATAACAACTTTTTTCAAATAAATCCTGCAAGAGTAGATTAATTTAAAATTTATGAAATACCTTTATTTTATTTTAATTATTTATAAGATTATAAGAACAAGGATTGCCGTAATATGAATTCATATTTTTTCTGTAACTATATCCAGGCGATATAAAAATATCGAACAGAACATCCATTGAGAATTAAAATATCACACCAGATTTTGCATCCGTTAATGGCACAAATAAAATTTTATACTTCCTGAACATCTTGGATATTAAAAGTCCAAGTAATTTAATAATTTTTCCACGAGTAAATATAGCACTATTTTTCTTAATTTCTCGCTTATTTAACAAGGATTCCAACCGCTATTCCATTAAATATTTTTTAATTTACTGATTCTTCTCTCATTTCTGTAGAAATCATTTTTGTTGTTGTTGTTATTTTTTATTTTTATTATTGCAAAAATATTTAATAATGCCAAATGAAAAATGCTAACATAAATATATCGCTTGCAAATTTATCCAAGTTCAATGTACATATCGACAAAACATGCACTTTCAATGATAATTAAAAATGTAGAAACTAGTCATAAATGATCCAAAACAGGCTAAAATCACTTATATTCGATTCAGATGGTTTTCGCCTACTTTAACGATTTGATGATTGTTATTCTATAAAATAACCAGTTAAATCGTAAAATTTAATTATTTTACACACTTTAACGGACGCGACTATTTATTTCATGAAATAACTAGGTATTTTATGAAATAACGGATTATATGATTTAAAGGTAACATATACATCAACAATAAGAAAAACTTGCATGAAACATTAAATTTATGTCCTGAATAATCCATTGACCCCTGAAATTCCGACATATTTATTAAAATCTAATATATATTTACAGTTTTAATTTGCATTTTATTGGGAAGTCCTAATTTTCTTAAGGTATTTTAATCGAAAAATAACGCTGAACTATTGTATATTTTCAAATGAAAAGGAGTTAATGTTCTTTAATCAAACTGTTTGGCTTTTAAATCATAAACATTCAGTAAATTGAAATACAATTTTTAAAAAAATATATTATATTTGAAAATAAATTAAAACACATTTTATCTCACATACAAAAAAAAAAAAAAAAAAAAAAAAAAAAAAAAAAAAAAATGGACTCCCAAGGTCATAGATAAACTCTATTCTTTTCTACGAAATTACAAAATTTTCAAAATCTTTGGTGCCAAAGTACTAATCTGCAACAAGAATAAACAATGATAACATTATATCAAAATTATAATTGCGCAAAGTTGCATGCATAAACAGAAGAATCTGCATCGAAATGGTCACACTGTGTTTTATTTAGACAGAAAATTATAGTCCAACAACCGACCGCACAAAACCTTTAATCACCGAGCACAAGAAATATTCTTTTATTTTATGGAAGAGTAGTAATAGAGGACTCTAATGATCCATGTCTGCCGAGAGCGAAGTGGTGTACAAGCCAAAAATTAATACCACCAGTGGTTGACTCGTAGGGTTAGCATTGTGTTTGCCGTACAATCAAAAGTAGAAAAACATGGAAAATTGGGTGCAGGAAAACATAATACTAAACGTACGAATCAACTACTAGTGATATTAATTTTTCGCTTATGCACCACTTCGCTTCCGGAAGACATGGATAATTAGATTCCTCTATTTCTACTCTTCCATAAAATAAAGGAATTTTTCTTGTGCTCTATGACTTAGGGTTTTGTGAGGTCGGCTCTTGGACTATTAGAATAACGATTATTTTGAAACGAAATAAAGCGATGAATTAAAACATGAATAAATTCTGTGATTTCATTAAAAACAAAGTATTTTTTTCTTTTAATTACATTAAATTTTTCTTTATTTTAAAAAAACATATTTTGCTGCAAACTAATATAGAAAGAAGTGATCCCAATGACTGAATGAAGAAAACGAAAATTGCATAAAACTGTCAATTAAAAACAATAAACATCTGCCTCATCAGCTGATTACATTGATACAATATCTTTCAGTATGTAAAATTTTAAAGTGTTTTCAATTCTTACAAGGGAGGTCTTCATACTGGGCATACTCAGGATTTTTTGAAAAAAAAAACTAATTAAACTACTTACTGTGTAATAAAGATTAGTCAAATTTAGCAGCGGAATGACAGTAAAATGCCTGTAAAAAAATAAAATACTTTCGAATACTTGGCGTGAAAAACCGAAAGCGCACGCAATTTGGCAAGCAGCATTTTTCTTCGCCAAAAGCAAACGATTTCATGTAACTGAAAATTACATGATTTTTAGAATGCGTGTAAATGGTATTTAATTAACTTAAAGAATAAGAGAGTTTTATATTGTATTGTATTATATTATTATATTGGATTACATATATCTATTGCTTATTGCAGCGGCTATTTAATTTTAATTCTGTAAAAATAATTTGATGCACGAAAGATATTTTTATATTGAAAAATATATTTTCCTATATTTAAGTATATTGGAGAATAGAAAAGGCTAAATGAAGAATGCTTCAATGATACACTTCATTATTGAGAAAGTTTTTGTTTCCAGAGCAACAAAATTGAATCGGCAGTGCTTAATTGAACTTAATTTCGAAATTGAAACAAATTTAATTAATTTAATTTTCGTTTTAATTGATAAAATTTCATTGTTAACTTTCATTTTAAATATATATATATATATATGACAAATTATAGTTATAACAAACTAAAATCGACAAAACTAATCTTATTTAAATAAATATTTTTAAAAATAGTTTAACATGAAACATTTTTAACTTAAAAAGTATTTGACAAAAAAAGTATATATTTTTTTAAATTTTATTTCGTAGGCAACATGTGATAAATTGTCAAATAAACAAAATGTTCATTACTTTCTTACGAATGTTCTAATAGGGTTCCGCCCCATAATTTATAAACATATTGTATCCACATAAGAAAAACATTCTGTAATTTTTTAAGAATATTTTGAGTATGCCCGTATGGAGACCTTCCTTATCAGCGCACTCTAGTGCGTGAATTGCATTTGGCAACAACAGCTGTCTCACTGTTGGGCTTCCTGTCATTATTTTAATTTCTTCGTGGCATGAATTATTTCTTACCCTTCCTCTCCTTCTCACTTAAATGTTCATGAAACTTATTTTATTTGTAAAAATTCTGATAATCTTTTAAATAATCTCTCATCATTCTCCCCCCTCTCTCCTGCTTGAAAGTTGCTTTTGTAGTTTCCTTTCCTCGTCTCTTGTCTATTTTCATTTTATATGTATATAAAATATACAGATATATTATTTTATTTTCATTTATTTTTTATTTCATTTTATTATCTTTTCAAGATTTTTTATTTTATTTTATTTTATTTTATTATTATTTCATGATTTTTTACACCTTTTTCTCTTCTACTATTATTTTTCCCTCCTTTTCGCTTCTATTATTATGGCATCACTTTTGTATTCCGCTTGTGTTCTTTCGACTAGCGCCACCTGTCGCACTCTTTGTAATCTCCAACCTCTTTTTTTCAGTTTATCTCTGACATTTTCCCTTACGGATACATGTAATTTTCGAAACACGTCCTGCTTTGTTTTTTTTTATCGTGATTTTTACAAAGTGTATTAATTTATTTATTAATTATCGCCAGTGTTGTCGGTGCTTTTTCACTTTTTCATCTGTGATTTCTTTTGACAATGTTTACTACATTTGTTTATAACACTGTCAACACCTTTGGAACATGCTTGCTCCACGTTTATGAATCTTGTGGATACAATGAAGATTTTCTGGATAAAGTACGCAAAGATTTGGATTTTTCGAGTTCCGTATGCGATGAAGATCATCCGATATTTAAAGGTACGCCTTAAGAAGAATTATGTCTTTCTATTTTTCTGTCCTTTTTGTTTTAATCAAAATGAATGTTATACTATCTACATTATAAAGGACAAATGTGTGCAACAAACGTCATTTTGACGGTGGCAACAATAGACCATTAAATTGAATTTCCATAAACTTTTATTACATTTTTTAAACTTCTAAATACCGTACATTTTCGATTTTTGCATCGTCGAATAGAGAATAAAAATGTGCTTTCAAATGCAGTTTGCATGAAAACTATTAGTCCACGTTCTACAGGACTAAAAGGGAAAACTGCAAATCGTGATAAGAATACACCGATTGGTCTGTAGCTATTTATATAAATACAAAGCATATAAGAGGGGGAGGCATCGTATAAGATCGTAGGAATTCAAGATTTCGGCTGTTATTCAAAATGACGTCATTTCCTAAATTTTCTTACAATCTGTCATATAAAAGAGCATTTAATGTCAATTTCAATGTCTTTTAAAATAAAAGTTTCATTTTAAACAATTTTCAGGTTAAATTAAAGGTGTTTATGAATTAGTTCGTTGGTTTGTCTATTTATTTTTCCGAATGCCTATACGAATTCCAACTTAAGCAAATATACTCAGATTACCATGTAACTGAAGTATGTTATTTATATTCAGTGTTCTCGCTGACATTTGACCAATGCTAGCAATTTGGCTAATTAAAAATAAAAAACATTCGCCAAACGAGAAAAGTATTAGCAAAATAAATTCGCCGTGTAGCACACACACAAAAAAAAAACCTTTAACCCTATTATGTATTTCCTTTTTTCGGTATGTTCTAAAATAACCCAAGTTTTTATAATAGTGACAGCGATTGTTATTAATCTAATTTCAACTATCCGCTACAAATATAAAAAATGTGTATACATTAAATGCATATGTATGAGAAACGATAAAGAAAAAAAGAAAAAGCAAAAATTGAGCCCTAGCAATTTGGCGAATCTAATCGCTTGTTTATTCGCAAAATGAAGAATTCAGTCGCAATTTGGCGCATTGGCGAGCGACAGCGAGAACACTGTTTATATTTACAATAGAATGTTCGGTATTGTAAAGGAAGTATGTATAAGTAATAGTTCCTACATACAGGAACATTTAAAACAAGTCTGTTACATAAAGACCTAAGGGAAAAAATATTTTGCAGAGAGTTTTATAGATGTTTCATAATTTCAAACACAAGGACATTTATTTACACCTCTGAGATGTAGTTCAAGATACTTATTAAAGAAGATGGTGTGCATAGCATTCATCATTTATATACAAGGGCGTAAAAAATAATTCACTTAAATTTTCAACCTCCAATCAAAATTTGCTGGAAGTGTGCTTTTCATTGTGCGAATCGTTTTTGAATTATATTTTGTCATATTATTTTATATAAATTTTATATATCATATAAATAGTTTCGTAAAATACCTGAAGTATATTTTCGTTAACTGATGGAAATTCTGATGGGAAATTTTCAACTTTACAATGCGTTTCCGAACCGATCTAAATTTTAGCATGCAATGTATTATATCATAAATATATAATTTATATATAAACCTGCAAAAAAATTTAAACGGAACACTTCCCCATAATTAAATTTACTTGCACAATTCTTTACCAAATCAGAAAATTCTGCAAGACGAATCAAGAACTCGGCATAGTTATGCTAGTTGGGTGCAGGTAATAAATTGCTAAACATTATGTCCGTGACATTTTTTCTATTTCATTAATTTTAATCTTTAAAATATAATTATTTCACTCATTTCATTTACAATATATAACTTTAATTTTAGACTGAAACGTTTAAAATTCATGACTTTTATTTATTTTTATAAGTAACTAGTTGGATGTACCAATCCCAAAACTTTCTTCTATCTTATACGCACATTTTAATATTTAAAAAAAAAACAGTTATTCATTTTAATGCTTTAATAATTTTAATTCAATACCATACCAACTTTGATTTTCATCTTAAATTTCTGCTTCAGTCAATTAATCGGAGTAAAAACGAATTCTCGTCTCTGCACGAGCCGATAAACAATAGAATGATACGCAGATTTTTTTTCAAGTTCATGAAGGATCAACTAGGAATAGCCACACACTTACACAAAAAATTTGGTTCAATTCGATGCATAACGTCATATACTTTTGGTCGGTACAATATTGAAAATGGCACAAAAATCACGATTGCAGTGTCCCCTTTCGGCGGATTTTTTTCAAATTCAGGGAGGACCAACTAGCCATAGCCATACACCTGCACAAAAAAATTGGTTCAATTCGATGCATAACTTCATATACTTTTGGTCGGTACAATATTGAAAATAGCACAAAAATTGCGATTGCAGCGCCGACTTCCGGCAGATTTTTTTCAAATTTAGGGAGGACCAACTAGCCATAGCCATACACTTACACAAAAAATTTTGGTTCAATTCGATGCATAACTTCATATACTTTTGGTCGGTACAATATTGAAAATGGTACAAAAATCGCGATTGCAGCGCCCCCTTCTGGTGGATTTTTTTTCAAATTCAGGGAGGACCAACTAGCCATAGCCATAGACTTACACAAAAAATTTGGTTCAATTCGATGCATAACTTCATATACTTTTGGTCGGTACAATATTGAAAATGGCACAAAAATCGCTATTGCAGCGCCAACTTTTGTTAGATTCTTTTCAAATTCAGGGAGGACCAACTAGTTATAGCCATACACTTACACAAAAAATTTGGTTCAATTCGATGCATAACTTCATATACTTTTGGTCGGTACCATATTCAAAATGGGACAAAAATCGCGATTGCAGCGCCCTCTTCCGGCGGAATATTTCAAAACTGAAGTAGGACCTGCTTGCCACAGCCAAAAACATTCACAAAAATTTGGTTCAATTCTATGCATAACTTCATATACTTGTTGATGGTAGAATGGCGACATACGGACACACACACAGACACACGGACAGAGCGACATTTTGTAAAAACATGTTTTTTGGAATCTCTGATCCCTAAAACGTGTAAATCCGTCGAAAAACAGAAGTCAAAAAAATTTCGATTACAATACTTTCTTCTATTGAAGATTGAGGAAAGTTAACTAAAATAAAAATATTTTTACGCTCCAAAATTGCAGAGAAAGAGCGAAAAGTAAATGAACCCAATTTACTCGACCTTAATCCTGCTAAAGGAATTTTACAGAATAACCAATGAGACGCGTTTCATTCGGGCGTTGCCATTAAACAATTAACATATAGTCGTTGAGGCAGGAGCTTGTGTGGTTTCATGTATGGAGACTTGATAAACTATGTATTTTTGGATTCACCACAACAACTGAAGAGTTCAATTTTTCGAAAGTTTATTTTATTAATATTTTACTCAACTCAAAATTAAATACGCATCTCTCATTTTAAACAGTTTATTCTGATGAGTAAACTCAACTCAGGTTCTTTCGAACATTAATAATTTAATAAAACACAACTCCAATAAAAACCGTAACATTTTTACACATATTCTCATAAAAAACATTCTAATCAAAACTCAAAAACAAAAAGAATATTGTTTCACACAGCTTAGGTAAAAGCTGAAGAATTCGCGTTTGAAATGAAATAGACGCCCTCTCGCGGACAAAGTCTGAAAAGAAATAGAACTGATACCGTGAGCATCTTCCGCTGAAATCAGTGTTTAAAAGGCCGATAAATAAATAAACAGTTCTATAATAAATAAATAAATAAACAGTTCTATAACGCATGCAACGTTGGGTTCTTTGTATTAAAATTATCTAAAATCAAAATTTTATACACAAAGTTTAGATCTATAATATAAAAAAGTTTGACTTACTCATGTCAAAATAACATGACAGCGACACAATGCTTGCATGATTCGCTTGCATAGAACAAACACACTACGTAAACAAACGATTATCAGGTCTATACAACGCCACCTTTCGGTCATTACAAACGCGAATAAACAGATAATGTATTTATCACAATTTATCGTTTGCACAGAAAACTTTTTACATTTTGAAATAATTAGCTATATCTTGGTTGCTAGGTGACAAAGCCAGTAGAAAATTAAATAGCATTTTATCAAACATACCGCCCCTCTTGAAACCTCTGAGGGGGGTTTCAAACTAAAACACTTCAATTACAACCATTGAAAAAAAAAATAAAGAACAATACAATTAAATACAATATAAATGAGTCACAGTTAAGTTAAATTTAAGCAAATATTTAAAAAATTTTACATAATACATAATACATAAAGAAATTTTACAATAATGTACACTTTCTTATAAAAACTGAATTAGTTTTCAAGAGGTAATACAGCAATTTTGGATACTGCTCTTTTATATATTCCATTTGGGGTTTTTATATTCACAACTCTTACTCTATTATCATTACCAAAAAATACCTCTACAATTCTCCCTAATAACCATTTAGACACTGGAAGATCATCTTCCTTTATTACCACCATATCTCCTATTGTGAGGTTGTTTTTTGATATCATCCACTTATGCCTTTGCTGCAATGTACTTAAATAACTATTTTTCCACTTTTTCCGGATGGTCTGAACCATTTTAGTGGTCTTTTGCCATAAGTTAAGTCTATTATCTTCAATATTACTCAGGTCAGATTCAGCAATGGCATTAAGTGGCCGACCAATAAGAAAATGTCCCGGGGTCAAGACCTCCAAGTCATCAATATCTGTACTCAAGGGAGTAAGCGGGCGCGAATTTAAGATATCTTCAATTTGGACAATTATAGTTAACATTTCTTCATAAGTTAATTTAGAGTTGCCCACAACACGTTTAAAGTGATACTTGAAGGACTTGACTCCCGATTCCCATAAACCTCCAAAATTTGGAGCTCTAGGGGGAATAAATTCCCAAGCAATTACCTTCAGATATCAAGTAATTAGTAAGGTTCTGGTCTGGTTTGTTTACCAATTCATGCAACCTTTTAAGCTCTACATTAGTCTTCACAAAATTGCCTGCATTATCACTGAAAATTTTTCGAGGTTTGCCTCGTCTGGCAAAAAACCTCTTTAATGTGGCAATAAAAGCCTCAGAAGTTAAATCATTGACTAATTCCAAATGCACTGCCTTTGTTACCATACAAATAAAAATACAAACATAAACTTTATGATAAATACCTTTACATTGACCTCTATATCTAATCAAAAATGGACCACAGAAATCAGTTCCTGTGCAATTAAAAACAAAGTCTACATTTATTCTTTATTTCGGGAGTTCGCCCATAATTTGCTCTAACAATTTAGGTTTGGCCCTAAAGCATGTAATACATTTATGTACAATTTTTCTGCAAATAGCCCTACCGTTTAAAGGCCAAAATTCTCTTCGAACACAATAAAGTAAATTTTGTGGTCCTATATGTAGATATTTTTTGTGATAAAACTCAATAATTAATTCTGTTAATTTGTGTTTAGAGGGCAGTACAATTGGGTGTTTTTGGGCATAATTTACCGTGCTATTTTGGAGACGACCTCCAACTCTGATTAAATTATTTTTATCCAAGAAAGGATTTAATGAAAGTAATCTACTATTTTTTGGCAATTCCTTACCCTTAGATAACAATGTGAATTCAGAACTGAACTCTTTTTCTTGAACAGATTTTATGATAAACTGCTCAGCTTTCTTCAATTCAGCAGATGTTAACTTACCTGAATACCTTTCTTTTGGATTCTTGACATTCTGAATGAACCTGAAAACATAGCTAAGAATTCTTATTAATTTAGCATAATTATTACTCAATTGCAAAAAATAGTCAATAAAAGATGAACAGTCTGATATTAAAAGTGTAGTCTCTGAAAAAGTCTTTTTAAGTTCACTTCTGTATAGATCCTTATCATTTTGCTCCAGTTCGACAGTATTTAAAGAAGGTTCAGTTTGTTGTATTAGGAATAGTGGACCCTTCCACCATAAGTTACTCTGGAGAAGTTTGTCTGGATCTACACCTCGTGACACAAGATCAGCAGGATTATCAGAAGAAGCCACATGTCCCCAATGACTGATATCAGAAAGATTCTGAATCGTAGCCACACGTGATGACACAAAGGTTTTTAAGTCACACGGCTGTTTTCGAATCCAACATAATACAATAGTACTATCTGAATAATAGTAAACAGATTCTTTAGGAACTTTTAAGGTTTTGGCAACCTTATTCATCAATTTGGATAATAAAACTGCACCACAGAGCTCCAAGCGAGGAATAGTGATTGTTTTGAATGGTGCAACTCGACTTTTACTGCAAAGCAACTGAGAAATTTGCTCTCCTGAAGAATTTGAAGACACAGCATACAATGCCACACCGTAGGCTTTCTCCGAAGCATCTGAAAAGCCACAAATTTTAATTTGCACTAGATTATTTGTAAAAATGTATTTAACAGCACTTATATTATTGATGGCTCTTAATGATTCTAAAAACTGCAACCAATCATCAAGCTCAGCTGTAGGGAGATTTTCATCCCAATCAATTTGCAGTCTCCACAGTCTTTGTAGGAAAATTTTTGCTTTCGTCACAACTGGTCCAAGTAGACCCAAGGGGTCGAAAATGCGAGCAATATTTGACAGCACACTTCTTTTAGTTACCTTGGTTTGCTCACTGAATGATACACTAAAAGTAAAAGTATCATCATTGGCATTCCAGCAAAGTCCTAGTGCCTTAGTTTCACTCATATTTTCAAAAGTGTAATTCTCATTTTTAAAGGCTGGCTCCATTAATTCTGAATGGTTACTAAACCATTTATGTAAGTTTATGCCGCACGTATTTAATAGTTGAATAAGCTCAATTTGCAGTCTCTTAGCCGATTTTAGGTCAGCTGCTCCAGTCAGGACATCGTCCATATAAAAGTCTGATTGTACCACACCAGAAGCATACGGAAATTGAGATTCACCATCTATACCAAGCTGTTTAAGGCAGCGCATGGCTAAATAAGGGGCACTAGTTGTGCCATATATGACTGTACATAGTCTGTAATATTTCATCTCACCATTTACAGAATCTTTCCAAACTATGCGCTGTAAATAACGTTGACTTTTATCGATAAGTATCATGCGATAAATCATTTTTACATCTGCTGTAAATGCATAGCGGTGTGTACGAAATCTAAGTATTATGCTAAACAAATCATCTTGAATGACACCTCCATTCAGCTGTATGGAATTTAGGGATTCTCCTGATGAAGTTGCATGTGAACCATTAAAGACAACTCTCAATTTTGTAGAACTTTTATCTGGGCGATAAACAGCATGATGAGGTAGATAATTCGCATGTATTGGCTCATCTGTTTTCTCTAATTCCTCCATATGGCCTAACTCTCTATACTCTGCCATAAATGCGCAATATAACTCTAAAAGATTTGGATTTTTGACTAGCCTGTTCCAAAGTGAATTTAATCTATTTTCCGCAAATTGCTTTGATTCTCCCAAAGAACTAGGATCTTTTTTCAACGGCATTTGTACTATGAATTTGCCCGTTATATCTCTCTGATGTGTGTTTATAAAGTGGGTGTCGCATGCTAATTCTTCTGTATTTCTCAATGGTGTGCTTTCTTCTACTCTTTCAATTTCCCAAAATTTTTCATTTCGAAATTTAAATCTGTTTCAGTAATTATCCCACAATGTATTTGTTCCTGATCGTTACAATCGTAAACACTCCCACTTACTATACAACCGAACACCGTATTTTGCAGTATTAATTTAGAATTTGGTAACTTCATACGACCCATCTTTATCAATTCTAGAAATACTTCAGCTCCTAGCAAAAGATCTATTTTTCCTGGTCTATTAAATTCAGGATCAGCAAGAATAATAGACTCTGGAATTCCTACCTCTGGAATATTAATATATTTCGAGGGCATAATTTGCGAAATCTTTGGTATGATAAGGAAATCTAACTCCCGACTATAATCTCCCGAATTATTACTGATTAAGGCAGTAGTTTTATTTTTTACCGCTACAGAGGCTCCACTTAAACACGATACCGAAATATTACTTTTTTCTTTTCGAATTCCTAATCTTTCAACTAACTGCAATGTTAAAAAATTGCTCATTGAACCATTGTCCAATAAAGCACGCACCGAAACTTTATTTCCGAATTTATCTCTCATATAAACAATAGCAGTGGAAAGAAGAACTGTTTTAACATTATTCGATCTCACATTTGAAGTACCAGTGAAATTTTTAATTTGGTTATTTAACTCAAATGGTATGGCGTCAGCATTTAATGTGGGTTTACTTTCATTCGTTGACAATGCATTTGGCACTTCCTTATCACTATAATTTTTTGTGTTTCCCACCGCATTGGAATTTCTCTCACGCCTATCAAAACAAAGAAGTATATTGTGGCGTTTATGGCATTTTGAACACGAGAATGATGAGTTACATTTTTTGACGCAGTGGAATTCTGAAAGACAGTTAAAGCACATATTATTTTTTTTAACAAATTCTACTCTTTCCTGTACATTAAATTTTTGAAATTTGGGACATTTAAAAACACTGTGATTTTCCTGGTTACATACAACACATTTGCGCATATTTTTCTCATTTAAACTCGTAACCATGGATGTTACCTTTGAAAAGCTATGCTTTGTTTGGCTTTCGTTTTGAAAATTTCGCTTTGTATTTACTTGTTTGGACGCACTTAGTGTACGCGCGTGGCCTCTCAAGAATTCTAGCAATTAAGTTAAACTCGGTAAATTATCCCGCTTAAGATGTCTTTCCCACCACATTTTTGTATTTACATCTAATTTTTGAGCCAAAATATAAGCAAACATAGTAGTAGAAAACCCCTCAACTTTTTGTTCTAAAATCTCTAACGACCTAATACATTCATTTGTTATATCTATTAGATTTAATAATGCTGCTGGGGACTCATTCTGAATAACAGGAATATTTAAAAAAAATTTAAATACGCGTAAACTTGTTCTCTCGAATTTGAAAACCGTTCTTCCAAAAGCGACCATGCAACTTCATAATTAGAATCCACGATTGAAATAGACTGGATTATACGAAAGGCATCTCCTCTCAATGAAGACTTCAAATATTGTAATTTCATTGCCCCTGACAAATTTGAATTTTCATGTACAGTAGCCTTTAATATATCCTTAAAGGAAAGCCACTCATGCAAATTACCCGTAAATACAGGAAAAGTTAACTTTGGCAATTTAATGTTATTATCAGCCTTTCTGGCGTTTTCTAAATTAACAGTTTGCAATTTCATTTTTGATAACTTTTTTGTAAGTTCAAATTCCATTATTTCTAAAATTTCATTAATTTCTTCGTTTTCCTTAATAAAATCCTCAATTTCATCTTCTTTACTTATCTTATAAATAGACTCAAATAACTCAGCAAAGTTTTGCTCTAATTTATTCCGTTTCTCCTTTATGAGAATTAATTCATTTAATTCTAGCTCAGAATTCGATAATTTTTCTTTTAGTTTTGTTAAATTGGTTTTGAAAATTTTCTTTTTTGCTTTTAATTCTTTCATACTCATTTTTAACGAATAAAAATTAAATGGGTGCACTTACCCCTCTTGACTCTTTATAATATTATCTCTAACATCGAAGAAATAGCAAAACAGCACAAAATATTCACCAGTTATCCTTCAGTCATTGATGTAGAATAACAACTCGCTGATTTTTCTCCGTATAAGACGGACCATATGAAGATTTCAATTGTTCGAAAGTTTATTTTATTAATATTTTACTCAACTCAAAATTAAATACGCATCTCTCATTTTAAACAGTTTATTCTGATGAGTAAACTCAACTCAGGTTCTTTCGAACATTAATAATTTAATAAAACACAACTCCAATAAAAACCGTAACATTTTTACACATATTCTCATAAAAAACATTCTAATCAAAACTCAAAAACAAAAAGAATATTGTTTCACACAGCTTAGGTAAAAGCTGAAGAAATAAAACAGATAATGTATTTATCACAAATTATCGTTTGCACAGAAAACTTTTTATATTTTGAAATAATTAGGTATATCTTGGTTGCTAGGTGACAAAGCCAGTAGAAAATTAAATAGCATTTTATCAAACAACAACAACATTTCATTTATCCATGATACTTTGAAAAGGCGGGTAATTTTTGGGCGCCATGAAGGAAAATGGCCGCCGTCGTTGAGTTAAGCGGTCGTGTGATTTCATGTCAACGGACATGGTAAATCATACATTTTTGGATTCATCAAAATATCAGCATCTCATTTGTCCATGATGCATCTAATACTAAGGTAGTTTATGGACGCCATATTGGAAAATGGCCACCGTCGTTGAGGCAGGGTCTTTTGTGATTTCATGTCAACGGACTTGTTAAACCATGCTATTTTGGATTCACACAACATCAAAAAGACATTTATCCATGATACTTTCATAATAAGAGTAGCTAATGAACGTCATATTGAAAAATAGCTGCTGCCGTTGAGCCAAGGACTCGTGTGGTGTCATGTCAGAGGACTTGTTAAATGATACACTTACATTTTTTGGATTCGCCACAACATCAGAATGATATTTATCCATAATTACAAAACAAAGGTAGTTCATGGGCACCATGATGCATCTAATACTAAGGTAGTTTATGGACGCCATATTGGAAAATGGCCACCGCCTTGAGGCAGGGTCTTTTGTGATTTCATGTCAACGGACTTGTTAAACCATGCTATTTTGGATTCACACAACATCAAAAAGACATTTATCCATGATACTTTCAAAATAAGAGTAGCTAATGAACGTCATATTGAAAAATAGCTGCCACCGTTGAGCCAAGGACTTGTGTGGTGTCATGTTAGAGGACTTGTTAAATGATACACATACATTTTTTGGATTCGCCACAACATCAGAATGATATTTATCTATAATTACAAAACAAAGGTAGTTCATGGGCACCATTTTGGAAAATGGCCACAGTCGTTGAGCCAGGGTCTTCTTTTTTCTTGTCATTGGACTTTGTACACAATACATTTTTGGATTCACGTCAGCCACAACATGACATTTATCCATGATATTTTCAAAAACAGAGTAACTAATGGACGCCATATTGGCAAATTCTGCCGATAAGTATAGTGATAGGAAAGATTTTTTTTTTACATGCTGTAAAATTAACAGGACGATTAAAGAGACAATAAGTAAAGCTATACAGGAATCAAAAGCTACAAAAAATTTCAGTCAAAGATCTGCCGCAGTTTAAAGATATTTTTGATACCAGGGCAGAATTTCTTCACATGATTCGTGAAAGAACCAAAATCAGTTCTTCAGAAAAATCGATTCTACTTCCAGATCAGTCTTTGAGCAAGAACCAGAAAGACGAACATAACTCATATTTACAGAGCATGTTATCAATAAATAGATAAATGTAGACAGGCTACTAGAATCAATTAGAACAATTAAAAATCCAGAAATTGTCGAAGACATGATCAAAGCTCATGAGATGGCTGAAGAAATTTATCAAACTTTCAAGATAGAATATCTGTCTGAAGACTCAAAGGCAGAAGGATTTTCCAAACCTCTAATAAGTTAAACACATTTTGTGACTTGAAAAAGAAAGATAATTTGAAGTTAAATAAATCAGAGTTTCTTGCCATGACAAAAGAAAACCTGTTTCCTCAGATGACGATCCTTGCAGAGCGAAGAAATTTGGAAATAAGAAAGGTCTTTTCCTACCATCTAGGGCTTCTTCAATAATCCTTAGCAACACTTGATGGTTCAATGCGAAAAACTGAAAAGTCAAACTGATGGATCTTATGACAAATTATGACTGATAAAGAATGCAAATGATGGCGTTGTTGATATAAATAACAGAATGTGCTTTGTTGAAACTACTATAGGAGCTACAGTCATTTGGACAACTAGCAAAGAAACTGTTTTTTGAAATGATACTAGATTATACATCGGATAGACAGGATACAAAGGCACATTGTATTTGACACATACAGCAGTTGTCAACAAAAATGAATGAACTAAAAATATGAACTGTTGGTGATATTATAAAAGTTATATACTCCTGGACAAATAGTACGAAAATGGAAGCAGATTTTATCTGATAAAGAGAACGAGAAAGAATTTATGCATTTCATTTCTCAAGAATCGCAAAATGAACATTATTTGAAATAGTTGAATACAAAAGTGCTGTAATATTATAAATTCAAGAAATAACTAGTCAAAGAATCCATTAAATTGACCTCCTCCCAAGAAGCAGTGGTACATAACTCATATTTTGCATACACCATGCTTTAGCGTCTGAATTTATAAATATTATCGTTATCTCAACACTGTTTTCTTCTGAAAACGATTTGTAAAACTAGGAAGGATTAATATTTGAGAAATTCGGATCCAATGACAGGGTAAAAAAAAAGCTGCAATTCGAGTGAGATGCATGGACTTCTATGTAAAGAAATATATAATGCAATCACTGTCAGTGCAATAGGTGCTTTTGCAGACAAGGGAAAAGGATGAATCAGAACACAAATTTTGAGATGCGCTTAAGGCGTTTGATACTGAAGCTGATTTATCAGAGGAAACAAAGAAACAGCTTGAGTCGTAATTTTACCATCTCTATTATGGAAATGAAAAATACTCATATATCAAGGAATTGCGCTATATTCTATATATTTTTTGTGTAAAACAAAAAGTTTGTGGAGTCGCATTGCCTTTTGTCATGTAGTAATGCACTCTACTTATAGGTAATGCAAGCCGATTACCAAGATCTTGTTCGGAAGAACTGCCTACAGGCTGATCCTGATCCTCCGTCCCAGATAAATATTGTTGGATTTTTGGAACAGATAGTGAGGAAAAGGGCTCTCTAGAGATCCAATAAGAATTGCTGTCATCTTGCTCCTGAAGTTGCTTTGGAACTGCTTTTATATTCTTGTTCAAGAACATGTGCCACACTATCATGTGCGTGTCTATTTAATAATCTAATGTACAAGCATATGCAGAACATAGAAGTGTTCTATGACGATTGAAGTTATTTGGTTCCAGAAATGTGAACTAGTGCAGAAGACTAATATTTATGCTATTTATTAACCAGTTAGAGACCAGCATCTTCCACAAGAATTTAATTCAAATGACATCCGTTTTTGTCAAATAATTAAATTTGTTTAGCAAACAAGAGAATGTCTTAATTAGATATGGAAAATTTTACTATTTTAATAGTATCAAAAACAAGCGATGGAAGCACGTTTTGAAGTTACATATATGCACCCGTGGACCCGAAAGGGTTAATTCTTAATAGACTAAGTACAATAGTTTCACCAGTACTACTTTTTTCTTGAATTCCTGTGTCTTATCCATATGAAAATAATATACATTAAAAAGCAAAACAAGATTTCGATTTTTTTCATCGCAAATGTCTTTTGATCGGTTTATCCAATTGAAAATGTTAATAATCATATTGAAATAAAATCTTAACAAATATATAATTTGTATAATAATATTTGTTCTCTGCATTTTTTCATTGAAATTTAATTATGTGGTAATGGTTGAAAAAAATTCTTTTGTATTTATGTGCGACAGATGGCGCTCATTTTTTCAGTATGGCGTCTATAAGCTACCACAAATTGAATAGTATCACCATAAAATGAACTCCTTGGACCATTGTGAATCCAAAAAGTTATATATCACCCAGTCCCCAGAGATGAAACCAAAAACCCTAATTTCGGCTACTGACTCAACGACTAATAATCACAATTTCTCTCTCACGTACGATAGCATAATATATATAGAGATAATTTATACACAGCAAATAACATCAAAAAGTTCAGGTAAACTTAAAAGTGCACCGAATCTGAAAATGCACTTCCAGAAACTACTGCTCAAAGACAGTACTGTAACCAATTTCTTTTGTGTGTTTCTGTAAATGAACGATAAGTGCTATAAATATAATATTCTATAGTAATCATCTTGTAGTGAAATTCAGTCATATCAATTTCGATACATTCAAAACAGCGTATTGTCATTCAAATACACAGCAAATGATATTTTACCATAGACCATAATGTAACGAAATTCTTTTGAGTGTTTTTCTAAATGAACTTTAAATGCTACAAACTTTATCCTCAATACCGACTATACCAGAGTATACCTTAATAAATATATCAATTACATGACAATCAGATAATATTAACGCATGTTAAAGCATGAACAAACATACAAACTCTCTTTAAATAATTAAAAATTAAATTTTCTTTACTTGCTTTATACTTAGATTAGAAGCTTTTCTGGTATTTCAAATAAGCTTATTTATGTGGATAACTATAGAGATTTTCACGTTAAGTGTTTTCTATGCATTTATTTTATTCATTATAGTTATCTCAAGTAACCTTGGATGCATAACACCAATTGCTAGAAAAGTTGACAATGAATGCAACCAGTCTAGATACATAGATGAGAATTATGATGCTATACTAGCACATGAAATGCTACTTTCGGACAATTTCGATCGCATGGATATGCTTTCATGTCTGTAAGTATTAACTTTTAATTCTATATAACCTTAATAAACGTGAAATTATTGGGTTTATGCAAATAAAACTGCTTTCACAGTAACTTTTCTTTTATCGGTCCTGTATTCCATGCTTTGTGAAACGAATATTGTTGAAATATTTTTAGATAAGAAAGGATATTATTCCTACATCATGTCAAGTGTATTCGAACTACACTGTTAAAAATTTTGCTAAAAATTATTAAAGTACATCCTATGTCAAACATTAAATGACATAGACATATCTTGACATACCTATAAAATCCGGTGAATTTTGTTTTATTTCGTTTTTATTTATCAATTAAAGGATTTTAGTTTATTACAAACTTACTTTACACTCAATACAACACTTTCTTTTTACACTCTGACGTCACAGGAATATTGTCTATCGTATTTATTGCATGCAGATTATTTAAGGAAATTTCATTTACATTTAAAAGAATATAAATAGTGTAGTATATGTTTACAATTAATAGCAATCGACGCTTCAAGTTTTGAATTAAAATGATTTTGAAATGATCGAATTAAAATAACATTTTTTGAAAAACGTCAATACGGATATGAGAGGAGCATGTGTAATTTTGAGATGATAAAATTAATGTCGGGTTTAGATTTCACGGGAAAAAAATTCTATGATTGAGTCAAAGTGAAATATATTTTGTTGTTTTTCTTTTTGAAATACTAAACACAAAAGCTAATTGATAACTTTATCATAATAAAAGATCTTTATTATATTATATAGTTTACATATACGATTATAGTTTAAATTTAATAATTTCTACAACTGAGTTTATAGAAACACATTTGTTTAAGAGTTAAAACTTACCAATATCAGGTGCATGTTTTACTGTAACTATCTTTGTAAGTTTATCACTACATAGTATAAAACAAAGTCGCTTTTTCTGTGCCTATATCCCTATGTACGCTTAAATCTTTAAAACTACGCAACGGATTTTGATGCGGTTTTTTTAATAGATAGAGTGATTCAAGAGGAAGGTTTATATGTATAATAACATCAAACCTTCCTCTTGAATCACTCTATCTTAAAAAAAAACCGCATCAAAATCCGTTGCGTAGTTTTAAAGATTTAAGCGTACATAGGGATATAGGGACAGAAAAAGCGACTTTGTTTTATACTATGTAGTGATAACATCCATTAAATAGTGGAGAAATACTGTTATTTTTGAGGTTTTTAATGTGATGTCGTAAATAATTTCATTTTTTCCGCTTATACATTGCAAACGCAGGCTGAACCCTACAAGATTTTTCAAAATAATGTACTAATTATTGTATACATTAAAAAGTCTAAAGAAGGAGGTTTAGAAGGAGGCCGCTTTTAGAAGGAGGTCGAACCGCACACTCTACATTCAAGCTCCCGCTGAAAATTGCCACCGATGACAATAACAGCGTCTGTAGTGTTTTTAAACAGAGCAATACAGGAAAATTGATACGTGACTGCTCATTAATAGTCTGGGACGAAGCTACCATGTCACACAAGACGTCTGTGGAAGCACTGGACAGGACAATGCGCGATATGCGCACCAAAAATTCACCTATGGTTGGATGTACAATTCTGTTCTCTGGAAATTTTCGTAAATCCTACCAGTTGTGACTCGAGGAACACGTGCTGACGAAATAAATGCTTCCCTAAAAAGATCCAACCTTCGGCCACATGTCAATAAATTAGAGATTAAAACTAATATGAGGGTTTCGTCATCTTCACGTGAGAACAGGCTATTTTCAGAGATGCTGCTAAAAGTTGGCAATGGAGAGTTAATACAAAGTGAGGGAAGTATTAACCTTGAAAACCTTTGTGTTTTGATAGACAACATCCAAGAGTTAGTCAACAATAGTCTGACATTGATAACATAAGTTATAAGACAATATCTTGGTTTAAAGAAAGAGCGATTCTGTCATCAACTAACGAACAAGAAGATATGGTAAATAACTTGATTCTTTCAAAGATTGATGCGCCGACGAAAATATACTACTCGATCGATACTGTTCTCGATTTGGAAGAAGCTGTTCATTTTCCTACAGAATTTCTAAACTCTTTGAACCCGTCTGGACTCCCTCCTCACAAAATGGTGTTGAAAGTAGGTTGTCCTGTTATTTTATTAAGAAACCTGAATCCACCTAAACTTTGCAATGGCACGCGTTTGCTAGTAAAATCACTGAAAACTTTCATAATAGAGTGCACAATACTCACAGGATGTGGTACCGGAGAAAATGTATTGATTCCCCGAATCCCTCTGATACCATCGGATTTACCCTTCCAATTTAAACGTTTACAGTTTCCGGTAAAAACATCTTTTGCAATGACCATTAATAAATCGCAGGGTCAAACCTTCAACCTTGCAGGCGTTGAGCGTTGACTGTTTTTCATATGGACAACTGTATGTCGCTCTTTCAAGAGTAACTTCTAGAGAAAACATGTTTGTATTGTCTAATGACAAGAAAGCTGTGAACGTTGTGTACAAAGACATCCTGTAATTGTTGTAAAAATAAAATAAATAGGTAAAAATGTAAAAAGTAAATAAGTAAAAATGTAGTGTATGAATTACAAATAAATAAAAAATAATACTAATATCCGAATTTTCTTTTATAAGTTTACACTTTTTTAATAACTCCACCCACAAAGAAGAGAGTATGAGTATGTGTGTAAAAATTTATAACTTGAATTTTTTTTAATACCCGTACAAAGCCTGGGCGGGCTCTATAATCTATATCCATAAAACAAAGTCGTGTTAGTTACACCATCTATAATTTAAGAACTTATGGATCGATTTTTATGAAACTTTGTATGGAGTTATCTGGCACCTTAGATTAACATACAGGCTACTTTTTACCCGACTACTTAAAAGGAGAGTAATGGTTTTAGTAGTTGAATTTAATGGGATGAAGTGGTAGTAACAATTTGCAGTGTCAATAGTGACACGGGACTACCCGAAGCAAAGCGAGGGCGGGCCGCTAGTTATAGATAAATGAAACAATTCCTTCTTAAAAATTTTCTTTCATAGAAATTCAACGGGTTCTACCTTGTTTTATTAATAACTGACAGTTTTAGCAAGCAATACTTACCTTTATTTAAAAGAAAGTATTTTTGTGAGATAAAAATAAAGTTATATCATACAAGAAAAAATTAATTTTAGGATTTAAGAGAGCATAAAAATTAAGGGAATGAAATTTAGTAAGAAATTTGATTTAAAATATTTTAAATTATCAATATATGATCCAGCATCATAACCTCTGTTAACAGAAGCCTCTAAGAGCGACCGATTTTTATGAGAACGGAGCGTTATCGTTTTAAGGAGGTTTTAACCCTTTCCGGCGCGGACAAATTTTGTTAATAAAATGAGAAATTATCGTGTGACACCGAAATTTACAAACTACTTTTTAAGGAATCAAGAACTCCTTAATTTAAGCTTTTGTTGTAAAAGCAAGATTTTATTAAAATATTATTGGTGTCAATTGCAAGTTTGGAATTAAATTTAGGTGTGTCCAGACCGATCACACTTCGCCGGAAAGGGTTAATGTATGCAATATTTCAATAAAAGGTCAAAGACATTCAACCGAATTGGCGTTACATTTTAAAAAAAGAAACGTGAATTTTTTGACAAGCTATCGCAGCAAAAATAGGATCATGATTTAATTGACAGACGTTGTTTTAAAAAGTAAAGATTAGAATGCATTGTTCACAAAAAGTAAAGCTTAAAAGACATCATCAGATTTTTACAAAACAGCCTCGTGGTCCAGTTACGTCGTGGTCAAATTACACCAGCTTACCTTTAGAGGTTAGGATACTTTATTTATCGAAAAAGCAAAAAAAAAAAAAAAAAAAAAAATAATTACTAGGTTTTAAGCCTCAAAACTTGTGTAAGAAGTGAAAAATAAAACTTCATTTAAATATAAAGCTCATATTTAAATTTTTATTTCAAAATATATATATACTTGTAATTTCATAAATAAATATTGAAATGATAAGTTAAAAAATATATTTGATAGTAAGAGGAAAAAAACACGTCTTGCGCGCGTGATAAAATCTGAAAATATGTATATAACAACGAAATTTTGATGAAAATAAATACATAATAGTGTTACCTTTATACTAAAAACAGAATATTTGTAAAAAATATCGACTAAATTAAACATTTAACTTAATATTTTAAAAAATTAAAATTTTTAAATTTTTTAAAAATATTTTTAGAGTACAAAAAAAAAAAAAAAATGATATTTTTCTGGTTTTAAGTTGTAGATAATACAGAAATGAATATGTGGTAAAATTTATTTTGATTGCCATTCATAGTCTTTCAGTATCACTGCGCGCAGTATCAAAATTCATCATTTTGAATAAATGCGACTCAAAATTTTATTATCGCATTTCACATCCCTTAATATAGTTTTTACAAAACTGTCACAATTAGTAAACTAATGGGAATTTTTTAATGCAGTTGTTACAAAGTGGTCAGAAATGATTAAGGAACCAAATTATGCATAAGGATTTTTCATTTCAAAGGTTTTAAGGTATCCTACCCCTTTTAAATAATTTAGCACAAAAAAGGTTGTTTTGTTCCTGTTTTTTTTATTTATTGTGTCGAAAAAAAGAAACTCTTAAGAAGTGAATTGAAAAATTAACATAATTTGAGATTATAATAAATTACTTATGGAAAAAATATATCGTTTTTATGTGTTCAAAATTAGTTTTTACATTTTTTATTATTCATTATTCTTGAGAAATGATCATGTATCTTATATACACATTTATATTCCAGAACCCCTTTCTGGGAAGTGAACTGTCGATCTATTGTGATGGGTTTACACTGCGGATCAGACGTGAAGGGAGCTGTCAAAGAACTCTTGGTAGGGTCAAATCGTAGCTACAAAGAAAAATGCACAAGAAAATTCTCGAAGAACTTCATCCTTTGTCTGAAACTTATGAAACCGCTATTGAAGCGGAACAAAGACTTAAAAATGCAATTAAGAAAAGAAAATAAACGATTTTAATCAGGGTTCATACAGAGTTGGGAAGAAAAAATCCAAGGAGTACATAAAAAATCCAAGGAGTCCAAAAAAATTTAAAGACTTGCCACTTTTGTTGTTATTTATGTGGCATGCACTTGCACAGCCCCAATTCCAGAGGGATTCTGTGAGTTACCGCCCTGCAAGAAGGGGGGGGGGCTATTCGCGATCTTCAGACGAAATCGGTGCTTTCCCGCGATCTTCAGATAAAATCAGCGATTTATCTAAGATATTTTAGCACAATTGGCGATTGTGTGCGATCTTTTGTCGAAATCGTTGTTTTTTTGCGATCTTTTGATAAAATCGGCGTTTTCCTGTTTTTCTTATTTATGAAATCGATGTTTTTTCGAGGATTTTTAGTCAAAATTTGCATTTGTATGCGATTTTTTTCTCGAAAACGCCGTTTTATTCCCGCAATCTTTTGATGATCATTTTTTCCCGCGATTTTTTAACGAAATCGGCATTATATCTGCAATCTTTAGACGAAATAGGCATTTTCCGCGGTCTTCAGACGAAATTAGCGTTTTATCTGCCATATTTCGTGACACTTTGGTGGCTATTAGTGTAAAGGTGTTCGTTCATAGGCCCAGGTGAATTACCAAAAAGAAGCACACACAAAAAAACTCCGAAAAGAGAGTTACATTTTAGGACGCATTTATTTTGCAAGCATTAACAGACAGTAGGTTCCCCATAAGGGGGGGGGGGAATTCTCAGAGCTCTAGTGAGCTACATCTTGTCTGTATGATGGCAATCAGTGGAGTGTCGATACAACGTCACAGCCCTTATCGCCAAAAGGCATCAGAAGTCTTTCATACAAAGAATTTTGGCGACATTTGATAAACCACACGTTCAGTATCAGTGACTACATTTGCGGTCTGGGAACCCACGGATTATTTTCACATCTGCGAATATTTTATAGGGTTACAGAAATATTTTAAGCTTGGGAAGTAGACAAGGGCAAAGCAGGCCGTTACTTAAATTGGAGTTTTGCTGACCACAATTATATTACCCAGATGCGAAATTGAACAGAAAGAAAGCACAGTCAGGATAAACAGAGATAAAAGTATTTCTAGTTTTAAGCATTAATTGTGAGAATGAAAACAGGGTGTGGAAGGCAGATGTTAATAAAAATGTAACGGATAAAAGATTATGATGAACAAAGCCCAGAGCTTTCTTTATTTTGTTAATAAGTGCGGTATCTATGGGCAGATGTTTTTCCAGACACAACAGAAAATTTGTGAGAAAGGAAGTTCTATTATTATTTTATACAGAGAGCTCCAAAAGATGAAAAGTTTAACTTCTAATAGTGGGAGGATGAAAGCTAGAACTTAAGTATTAAATGTAGGATTAATTTAACTAATGGGTTTAATAGTGAAAAGGGAAATTAAAATAACACAAAGAATTTATTAAAGGGAAATAATTATTGCATTTATGAAGGGGGAAAAGATATGTAGCGATAATCTCCGCTACAATTAGTATGATCCCAACCAATCCAGGGATGCCGCAGGACTTGAAAAATCCTGGGTGCCTTTTTAACAAAAGCGGATCCCCACTAATGATTTTTAGATGCAAAAATTGAATTTGTTCATTTGCATTTGAAAAATGAAATTCAATAATTATTCTTTTAATAATAAATAAAAATATAAAACCAATATTAATTGTTTTTAAAATTATGAGAAATTTTCTTTACTTCTTTAAAAACAAGTTTGCAAGATACAAATTTAACTATAAAATATTGAACATTTGAAAGTAGAAGATAACAAATATCACTATTGTTTGCATTTCTTTTAAAAAAAGGGGCAAGACTGATTTATAGAAAAAGACATTTTTGCTGAAAAAAAAAAGAATACTTTTGTTGGGTAAAGTGATGAGACTTTTTGTTTAATGAATGGGTGTTTTCCTGAGTCACATTTACTCAGAAAGACTTGGAGCAGTCAAAAATGGATAGTGAATCACAAAAATCCGTTTTTAGAGCAGCAAAAAAAAAAAAAAAAATTTGAAGCAAGAAAATTAGCTTTTGGAACAGGAAAATTCACTTCAGGCATTAACTTTTTTTTTCCGTGCTCTTTTGACAAAATTTGAGTCTTTTCACGAAATCTGTCCTTTATTCGGGATTTTTTTCACGAAATTTACGTTTTCCGAGAATTTTTTAACGAAATTTGCCGTTTTTTCGCGATTTTTAGACGAAATTTGTCGTTTTTTCGCGATTTTTTTGAGGAAATTAGCCATTTTTCGGGATTTTGTGACGAAATTAGCCATTTTTTGCGAATCTTTTGAATAAATCTATCGTTTTATCGCTATTTTTTGACGAAATCTGTCGTTTTATCGCGAATTTTTGACAAAATTTGTTGTTTTTTCGCACTTTTTTGAGGAAATTTGCCGTTTTTTTTTCGAGATTTGTGACACACTTAGCCATTTTTTCGCAAATCTTTTGAAGAAATTTGCCTTTTTTCGCAATTTGTGACAAAATTGGCCATTTTTCGCGTATTTTGATGAAATTTGTCGTTTTATCGAAAAATTTTGACAAAATTTGCTGCTTTTCCCAATTTTTTTGACAAAACTTGCCGGTTTATCACGATTTTTTGACGAAATCCGTCGTTTTTCGCGTATTCTTTGACAAAATTTGCCGTTTTATCGCGATTTTAAGACGAAATTTGCCGTTTTTTCGCGATTTTTTGAGGAAATCTCTGCATTTTTTAAAAATTTTTTGAGAAAATTAGCCATTTTTTCGTGAATTTGACGAAATTTGCCGAAAAATAGTCCTTATTTCGCAATTTTTTAATGAAAGTCGCCATTTTTATGCGTTATTTTTTTAACGAAATTACGCGTCCCACGGGACGCGTAAGAGCGATTTTACTGCGCCCCATCGCCTATTTTTTGTGTATTTTACGTGCTATAGCGCGTCCGCGGCATCCCTGCAATCACTGCTGTGCTTCTGATGAATGACGTGCACAAAGGGTTTACCGTGCGTTTTATAATCGCGATTTTTTTTTCCTTTTTCGGGAGAAATATCGCTTGCGTGCATAACCGCAATACAATTTAAGGAGTTTCCAAGGAGTATTTTGTTTATCTAAGTAGTTCTAAGTACTACTTGGGAACGTTTTCATTTCTAAGTAGTTTCTAAGGAGTCCAAGGAGTCTGTGCGAACCCTGTTAATGGATTGAAGAGGGAAAAAAATGCTATTTGAGTAAAATATTTGTATCAATAAATATGTATTCGATATAGCAATTTAATAAAATTTATATTGCATTTTTCATTGACAAAATATTTCTAAAGAAATTTCTAACTACACCTTTATTTGATTTTCTTTTTCTTTTCTAAAAAATGAAGGACGCGGAATGAAAATCATCGATCATGGAAAATATTGTAATTGAATTTTTTAAAGAAATAAACAATAAAAATATACAGAAAAAATACAAAAGGAAATTGCACTAAGTCAATCAGAAGAAAGAAATAAAGAACACTGCCTCACTTATGGTTTTCTTCCGAAATTTAGGGATTGAAAAATTAAATTCTTAACATTTTCCGGTCTGATGTTCTTATGAATACATGTACATGTATTTTAATATACATGAAATAGTACACGTATTTTAATGGAACATTGTTTTGTTTTAAGAAATACCTTTGCTGGTATTTACATATAGTAATGATAGTATATGTCTATGTCTTTACTATATGACTTCATTTAAGAATTTAATAATGATGATCATTATTATTATTTGCTTTATTCTCTTTGCGCCGTTTGCGATTCTTTTATTTTAAACATATATGTCACTGTTTAAATTTAAAATAAAAGTTTCTTTCCTGAAAGAATCATACATAATAAAGCCTAAAAAGTATTAGAAAATTGAAATATAAGTTAAATCCTTATTGTTATATAATATTTTCCAAACATCTCCAAAAGTCTTCATTAGGCTACTGTCATATAAATATTAATTAAACAGTACACAAAACAGCAACATTCGTTATCTGCCAGACAAAGAAATATTCATTAAACATTATTTAATCTGTTTGGCTAACTACTGTTAATGTTATTGACTTAAAAGTATTTTTTTCTAAAATGTGAAAACAAATTTGGACCCGAAAGGGTTCAGTAGAAGTGCAGAAAGAATTTTACACTTATTTGACTGTTATTTCATTTTCTTTTAAATAAAGAAATATTATTCTCATATTTGGCATGTAAGCAAACTGTTTGCAAGAGAAATTAAATTACTCTTGTCATATACCAAAATATGCTACGTAACATTTCTTTATTTGCTTACAGCCTAAGCAAATGCAGCTTCATTGTATCGTTATCTAGTATATTATCAACTACACTATATAAACCAGTCAAATAGGGGTTCAACCTCGGAATGAGGGACAGAAAGCTGAAAATTTGCAAAAAGCTTTATTTTGAAATTCTAAAAGTTACCTGAAAGTCTCATAAAACCTCATGTACGCGTTGCCAAATGTTTAAGGTCGAAGGTCATAAATAAGTTTTTTGCCTATATCTAGAAAACCGCGCATTTTATTTAAAAAAACAATTACAAAATTAAAAGTAAAGCAGATACAATTTTCTATAAAATACATACATTGACTTTTATTTTCTGACAAATAGTTTTGGCACTAGAGCGCGCTGGATAAAGGCAATTTTTTGACCTTCTGACTAAAATGAGGAAAAAACCCTTGCCCATCCTCGATTTCTCAGATATTATGCTCTTTATCGAAAATAAAATCAGTTACAAAATTCAAGTAGAGTGTTTTTTACAAATTTCATAAAAAAAATTTAGTTTTCTGACGAAAATTTTCGGTGTTCGATCACGCTGAAAAATAAAATTTGATTTTTTTGCCTTTGATCCAAAACAAAAGAAAAGCTCTTTTCAACCGTAGTTTTTTCGAAAATTACACTTTTATGAAAAAACCTCAAAAAATAAGTGTGGATAACATTTTTGAAAAATTCGTACAATAAATTTAATTACTAGTTCTTTGCCTTCTCGCCAAAAGAAAGAAAAGCCAACTCAAGATTGCGAATTCCAATAATGTGTGGACCTTTAATTATTTACTAAAACTATTATAATCTTTAAGAAAAATTACATTATATTCTTTTTTATAAATATTGTTCCTAAACAAGAATATCCCGAGATTTATTTCAAAATATATAAGGCCTTTCAAAAATTCTTTTTCTCTGGCCCATTTTAATGAAAACTGGCGCTGAAGGATAGTGAGTAGATAGTAGTTGGCAATGGATGAATATTGGCAATGAATGCGACTTTTTGTGTGCTTTTCTTTCAAATATTAGAAAATGTGTTTAAAAAAGGTTCTCAAAAAAAATTTTTTTTCTCATAAACTTAAAATATTCTGGCGCATTCACGTAGTATTTTTAAACACGAAATCATGGAATCTGCAGGCAAGACTATTAGAAGGAATTGAAATCGAATAGCTTTTTATTTTTTTCGATAAATATATTACATCTTGAGCTGCAATCAACTGTTGTTAGATGACTTGTAATTTAAGTCTACTATCTTTTTAATATTATCGAAGATCATTTGAGGCATAGAAAACAATCTCGAGACGTTGTTTCTCTCATTTTCGACAGGAAGCCAAAAACTCGCCCTTTTTCAGCACTGTCTATGGCCTGACTCTTTTGTCTCAAGTTATTTTTGAAATATTTAGAGAATAAAAAGCACTTTAATTTTGAGACAGGGATTGTTCGATAAGGTGTATAGTTTTTGAAAAATCGAGATTAGAAAAAACTCTTCTCTCGTTTTGGATCAAAGGTTAAAAAAAATGTCTTTTTTTTTTTCAACGTAATCTAGCGCCTAAATTTTTTTGTTATAAAATTAAAACTATTTTATGAATTTTCTTAAAAATAGTCTACTTGAATTTTGTAACTATTTTTTTCCGGTAAAATGAATCGTTTCTGAGAAATCGAGTATGGGCGAGGATTTCTTTCTCGTTTTGACCAAAACGTCAAAAAATAAAAGTTAATATAGTTATTTTATAGGAAATTTTATCTGGTTTAATTTTGTAATTGTTTTTTTTAATAAAATGCACGTTTTTCGAGATATAAGCAAAAAACTGATCTTCGAGTCCTTTGACCTTAAATATATGGCGACGCGTACATGAGATTTTATGAGACTTTTCATGCAACTTTTAGAATGCCAAAATAAAGCTTCTTGCAAATTTTCAGCTTGTTATCTTTCATTCCGAGGTTTGCCTTCTTTCCCTCCTTATTTGATTAATGGCCAAAGGTGTCTGGCCATTTGCGATTATAGACATTTTGTTAAATATTTAGAAAAATACATGAGGAATTATTCTGAAAATCCAGGTGTGTAAACATAATAGTACAGTTGATACATTACGGAGACAATTTTTTTAACTGCATAGGGGACCACCAACAAATTGAAAAAGAAAGAATTTCTTTTGGATTACCCTGTAAAAACTAATGTAACAAGCTCGTTCAAACTGTAGATAATGATAAGGTAACTTATTGTAATAAATTGTGTTTATTTTTATGAGTACAGTATGTATACTCGTAGAGAAATTAAGTTTTTATAAAAACAGCTCCAAATTTTTCGAAGTTTTTTGCTTATCATTTGCAGAGTTCTTAGTATAAAAATATTTCTTTTCAGAAAATATGACAAACAACATGGTATATAATACCCTGTAATCGGAATTAAAGAATAATAAAAATTTTATAAAAAATGAGCAGGTTTACTAAATAATTTTTCACAGCGCATGCGTAAACGCTATCAAAATTTCATTTGCACTTTCTGTTAGCTAAATGTATAGAGCAGCTTTTGCAAAGTTTCAAAAACCTAGATTGAAAATTCTGAAGATTATCGTCTTTGGAATAAACTCAAAGTCCGTTGTTTCCAAATAGAAGTAAAAAAAAACAATGAGGAGCTGTATCCAAATATAGTAGTTCAAAGGGATGCAATGGAGGGTATACGGGGGTTTATGCCATATACCCTCTGGATTTATTAAAGGAGCACCGTGTACCCGCTGTTTCTCAAGAAAGCTATAATGTACACAATCTAGGGTATATCTTTTGCCTTGAGCATATACCCTCTGCTTAGAGCGTATATCTTCTGTTATTTTTACGACTACACCCCTGGTGGTACATGCAATATTGTGTATTCTATATTAACACTAATCAATGTATATATAAATAATGCCCCTTATCTTCTTTTTGTTTTTTTTTACTGTTTGGAAACAACGGATTTTGAGAATATTCTATCGACGATAATTTTTAGAATTTTCAAGTTATGTTTTTGAGACTTTCACAATTGTTTTTCTATATATTTAGCTAACACTTTATGCAAATGAAATTTTGATAGCATTCAAGCATGCGCAGTAAAACATTATTTAGTAAACCTGCTTATTTCTCAAGCAATTTTTATTATTTTTTAACTCTGATAACAGGGTATGGTGTACAATATTGTTTGTTATATTTTCTGAAAAGAACATTTTTTTTTAAGAATTCTGCAAATTATAAGCAAAAAACTTGACGAAATTTGGGACTGTTTTTATAAAAACCTTGATTTCTCTACGAATATAAATGCTATCTTTATAAAAATGAACACAGTTTATTAGAATAAGCCAAATAATCATAATTTACAGTTTGAACGAGTTTACTACATTAGTTTTGACAGAATTATCCAAAAAATATTTTCTTTTTCAATTTGTTGACGATTTCCTACGGGGTTTCCGGAAAAAAATCTTCACGGTAATATATAACCTGTACTATTTTGTTTACACACCTGGAGTTTCAGGATAACTCTTCTTGTACTTTTCTAGATGTTTAACAAAATGTCTAAAAGTGAAAGAGGCCCGTCACCTTTGGTAATATAGTGTATTTATGTATCTTTATATAGCTTGCATTATATCACTAACATATGAGATAAAATAGTTTTTAAGGGGTTATCAACTAATTTAGGCGAGATTTGATTTAGTGTTCAGAAGAAAATATTTTATGAAGTTGGCAACAATAACCGAAGGCATTTAAGGACCTACGCATTTGGTATCTTGGTATATCGTCAGAGTAGGAAGTAAACTGTACAAATGGACCCTAAGAGACAGTGCCTCTAATACAATAATAATTTTAACGATTTTGATAAGTAAAATAAATTTCGTTTAATTTATTTATATTATTTATTTATTTACTTATTATATATATATGTATATATATATTTATTTTGATTAACGGACGGGATCCGTGCAAGGAGGAAGTACTTTACATAAGTGATTCAGATATACAAAATCCTGCGAGGAGAATGGAAGACAGATTAAATGAAGCACCAGCTTTAAATATTCTTTATATTAAACCAATTTAAGAAAACGATAAAAAAAATTCTAAAAATCAAACTGTCTTTATGTAGTAACACACATCCTTTTGTCAATGCCTTGTCCTGAGCTCCGAACAATGCCGAAAGAGTATGTTAATACTAAAGGAAAGATTGTTGCACCAATACAAATTAAAAAAAATCAAAATTTGCTTAAGTCTTTGCAAATTTAACTGATCAACATATCTCGGAAGAATACAAATAGCTTGTGTTCAATGAATCACAAAATGAGAATACTACTTCATTCAAAAAACGGGTGAGTGTCTAGGTAAGCAAAACAGATTAAGCACCAACACATATTCCTGTGAACAGCACTTCTTACTTTTACCATTATTTGTTTATAGACAGTAATTAGATTAGAGTGTACAAATAATTCTACTTGGGGAAATTATCCATTAATCAGAAATTATTTCATATAGTACATCAAAATAAGAATATAAAATGTGATATCCCAACTGGTGATAAGCTGAGTAAAACTTTAAGTAGGGCAATCTCAGATGATGTTAAAGATAAAATTAAATCTCATATTGAAAGTTTTCTAAAGATTGAGCATCATCACAACAGAACAAATACTAAAGAATCATATTTAGAATCAGAGATTAATTTACAAATAATGTATTATTCCTACTTTCTGAAATGCAGAGAAAACACTGAAGAGCCAATCAATAAAAAGTACCGAGTAGTTGTGTAATAAGAAAATAAAACACTGATATGCGCATAATGTGAGCTTATGTGTACATATATATAAATATATCTGTATGTACATATATATAATATACATATATAGTATAAATAAATTAAATCATTAAATTTGAAATTTATTTGGGCATTTTTAAAGACAATTTTTGACAGTTCAAAACTAATAAAAAAGAAGAATTGATGCATAACAAATACAATTATTAATCAATATAAAATTAAAATTTGTTAACCCTCCAATTTATTCAGACCATTGAAATCTGTCTATCAAAAATAAAAATGTTTATTGGTTACAGTAATAATTCATTGAATAATACAAAACATTTCATATTTATTTTGTAACTGTCTGTAGAATATTTCCCAGTTAAACTGGTGACATTGAGTTCAAAGGCTATTCACAGTAATTGTATACTACAGCCTTATTTATTCCAGAAATAATGCCCCTCGAAAAACAAACTAAGCGGGCGAGATTAGCTCCCCTATTTCCATCCTTTATATTAATGATTTAACCTCCAAAACTAATCAGGGATACACCTTATCACATCGAACCTGTATCCAAAATCTTATAATTCTGCATTAAACCACATTTATTTAATTTAAGAGGAGCTATCTCTCGTTCTTCCATTTATGCTTAGCCATTACATCCCCAAAATTATTCAGGGATTCGCGTTACCAGAAAAAAAACCTATATCCAAAATTTAAAGCAAATCAGATAATTTTGCATGAAAATCCATTTATCTAATTTAAAATAGGGATGGTGGGAAATCGCCCGCTCATCCTTTTATACATAACAAAAGAATCCCAAAACAAATCTGAGGAACATTTTCTCAGAATGAACTTATATCTGAAAACTGAAGTAAATCGGTTGATTCTGCATGAAAAGTCCATTTACCTTAATTTAGAGGGATAGTCACCAATTCCCTTCTTTATGCTTAACCAATGAATCCCCAAAGCAAGTCAGAGAAGCGCTTTATCAGAATGAGTCTATATCCAAAATTTGAAGCTCATCGGAAAATTCTGCGTAAAAAACACATTTAGAGGAGAGGAGGGCACCTTTCAACACTTTTTGAAAAATAATTATTTCTGAAGTAATACTACTTTAAAAACTAAAGCTCTAAGTGCTATTTACTAACTTCATATTTGAGGCATCCTCTCAATTTTTTCCATGATTTCTCCCCAAACACAAAATACCAAATTTTACATTTTTAGTGAAGCATGCACTTTGTTGAAATGTGCCCCTCCAGGGTTTGCAGTTATCAACGGGAAGAGGGTACATTTCAACAGTTGAAGAAATTATGCAAATATCATACATTTCAACAAGATAAACTTTATTCACCAAGTAATGTAGTGGATGTATTAATACTGTGGATTGTTTTAGATTCTATGTACATTATTTTGTTTTTAATTAAATTGAAATTTATAAAAATGTCATTGCAAATACAACTTGAGATGCCCCTCCGCTTAAATTTGGTTGAGAAGTTTTATTTTAGTATCATTCCGTTCCATGCTATATACTGGAGTGCGGCAGCATAGACAATCACCTCATCGAGTTCACGGCTGAAATTCCAGAATTACTTAAAACTCAATTGACAAATTAAAACGCAATCGATCTGACAAATCAAAAGAATTACAAACCTGTTTGTTTGAATAAATTCATATATATATATATATATATATTTAATTTTTGGAGATTTTAGAAAATTTCAAAACAGTGTATTAAATGTAAAAACTGATTAATAGGCTTAAAAACAGACACTTATTGACATAGGCCTATCATGTTTCATGTAGCCATAAACTGTAAAATTATCCTGAAACTTTTAAATCTGGTGTTGATCAAAAAAGTTACAAGCCATTCTTCATAATTGCTTAGTTAAAAAATGATAAGGAGCACATTTCATCACTGTTGAAATGTACCCCCCTCAGCTCTGTTGATATTTGCTGCTTGTGCAGACATTTTGGTTAAAGTATTATCAAAGATCTTAGAAAAAGATTTGTGACTTAATGATAGTGTATTTAGAAACAGAATTAAATAAGCTAGTAAATGAATAAATATCACTCACTTAATTAAAAGATTATTGGTTGATAAACTGTTTCAAAATCAAAATTGGCTTTTTACTTTTGAGGTGTTAAAACTTGTTTCACAGAACTACACCACAGTTCTAAAAAGAAATCGCTGAAAATTAAATGTCAAAAGTTATGCGTGCTAAAAGCTTATTGGCTTACATATTGGCCAATCATTGTGCAGTATTAGAAGTCAGAAATTCCAGCTGTTAAAAGGTGCCACATGTTGAAATGTGCCCCATCTCCCCTACCTACATCAAGGGGGTTACCCCTATTTCTCTTTCCTTTTATACTTAACTAATGAACATCCAAATTAATCATGGAGGCGCCTTATCTCAATAATCCTATATCTAAAATTTGAAGCTAATCCGTAAATCCTGCGTAAATAAACCACTAACCTCAATTGAGGCGAGGGGTCACCCCTACTTTCCTCCCCCTTTTTTATTTAACCAATCACCACCCAAAATTAATCATGGAGATGCCTCATCAGAATGATGTTAAATGTAACATTTGAATAAAATCTGATAATTCAGCATGAAAAATCCATTTATCTAAATAAAGAGGGGGGAGATTTAGCTTTCGTTATCCTACTTATACTTACCCAATGATCTCCCGAAACTAATCATGGGGGCACATCATCAGAATGATCCTACATCTAAAATTTAATTCTAATCAGTAAATCCTGCGCAAAACCCATTTAGCTACATTAAGGGGAATTCCCCCCTTTATACTTAACCAATGAACTAATCATGGAGGTGCTTAAACAGAATTATCCTATACCTAAAATTGAATGAAATCTTACAAATCAGCATGAAAAACCCATTTATATAAATTAAGAGAGGATATTAACCCCATCCCCCCTTATACTTACTCTATGAACTCCCAAAATTAATCATGGAGGCGCTCATCAAAATGATGTTATACCTAAAATTTGAAGCTAGTCGGTAAATGCTACATAAAAATCCATTTACCTACATTAAGAGGGTGGGGGAACCCCTATACCTCTCTCCTCTTTATACGTGACCAATGAGCTCCCAAAACTAATCATGGAGGTACCTCATCAAAATGATCCTATACCTAAAATTTGATTGAAATCTGATAATTCAGCATGAAAAGCCCATTTATCTAAAATAAGCGAAGGAGGAATTAACCCCCTGTTCATTCCCTTTACTTATCGAATGAACTCCCAAAATTAATCAGGAAAGCGCCTTATCACAATAAACCTACAACAAAAATTTGATGTAAATCAAATATTTTGATCATGAGTTATCTCGTTACATTCGAATGCATACATGGATACAGAACGGGCGGGCACATAAGCTCTGAAGCTTTGATTGCCTGTGAGCTAAAAATTTCATTTAATTTCAAAATAATAGCTAATTTTTTGTCTTAATTTTCATATTCCCCTTCCCCCCCCCTTTTTGTTATTGAAATACACTCTAAAAAGGAAAACTTTCAGTTCATATTCAACATATTTAAATATTTAAGCTAATCTGTGCTCAATTAAATAATATGTTTGTTTTTAAGTAAATTCATTAATTTTGTGAAGATGCTATTAATTAGTCTGAACAAGTAAAAGTAGCAATTTGCTGTTACTGTATTAAAATGTTCTTAGTAATAAATATTTTACTATTCAATAACCTTTATTCGAAATTTCACTTTGTTAAGCTATAAAAAGATACACAAATTAAGAATAACAGGTACTTTTATGATTAAATTAAAGATTTAAAGATATTTGAAATTAAAGACATAGACTATTTTCCCAAATCATTTTTCTCAGAAAGTATTATGCCACAAGTCTCAGCTTCAAAATGGAGGGAAATTCTTAAAGGAAAAATACAGAAAAAGAAAAATGAGTTAGATTCTGATTTTTGTAGTTTTTTTCCAATTTCTGCATTCTGTTTCATCAAAACGATTTTCTCTACATTTGGATCCATATAGTCTAAATTACAGAACAGACCAGACTCAGAGCAGTGTGAAAAATTAGTAAAAAAATATTAATATCACTATAAAAATTAAAGTGAATGTGATTTTGACTAATAAACTATAAAAAAGATCAATTATAATTATTCTGTATTACATTGCGTAACTTATTTGAAATATATTTTTATAAAATAAATCAATGAATTGAAAAAATAAATGTTCTGAAATAAACTATCCCCTGTTTACCACAAATATGACTGTCTTTTTTTTATGTGATTTTGTAAAAGAAACCACCTAGGTTTTGGGCTTAAAAAGAAAATTTGTTTTATACTATTAGGGTGATTTGCAGATTCAGAAATGATTTTTAGCAAAAACCCACTTTTAACAAAAACCCAGGTGGGTTTTTATTGGTGGACCCACCCAGAAAAACTCGGGTGGGTTTTTCTGGGCTGGGTCCACTTTGCCAATCCTGTTGTTTATACACTTTATAAAACTCACAATAGAAAAATTATCCCTTAGTTATGGAGAATTTAAAATGCAACTTTTAGACTGATAAGAAGCCTAATTAATTTTAAATATGCAGATAGCAACAGTAATCAATAATTATTTTTTCTTAAGCAAAATACATCAGAAGAAAAAAGCATTTCCTGGAGTCCTAAAGGAAATGCTATTTCAGTAATCGTGCAGTGGAAATAAATCCCTTCGAAAACATAACGTGGAATCTAACAGTACTTTCATCACTACACTTTTTTAAGTTTATAAGACAACCAAGATGCTCGTTATTTTCATCCTATTACTGTCAGCAATGGGTAAGTAATATTTTAATACTCGTATCTCTTTCACCCTTTAAGGGGACCAGGTAAGCAAAATATGACCAAAAAATCGATTCTTTCTTTTTAGTGTTTCGTTCATCTGACGAAATCCTGTTCGCCTCTGTCTGTCCGTCTTCCGCTCCTATTTGCGATTTAAAAAGAGAAGCTTAATTTGAAGATTTTACGTGTAGACATCATGGGTTAGGGGAAATGCGTCTCGATAGAAAACAGAATGTTCTTACAAGGAAGGTCTCCATACGGGCATACCTCGAAAAATCTGAAAAAATTACAGAATGTTCTTCTCGTGTAGATGTATACGTTTATAAAAAAAATTCGGCGGAACCTCCATTCAGTAACCGTAAAAAAAATAATGAAAATTTTGTTATTTGGCGGTTTATCGCCGGTTGGCGATGGAATGTAATTTCAAAAACACTATGTCAAATACTCTTCAAGAAAAAAAAAGTTTCATGTTGAAATTGTTTTGATAAATTTAATTTAAATAACTTTAGTTTTGTAAGTTTTAATTTGTTTAAAGTATAGTTTTGTTATATCGATATTTAGGGTAACATCCCCAGTAATTGGCACATTAAGAATTTGTTGTTAAACTTACTTAAATTTTCATTACAAAGAAATAAGCTATTTACTTGGAAATATTTTTAAATCAAAGAATGCATATCTGTGCATCTATTTTGCCCACTAAAAGCAAAAAAAATTTAAAAAGTATTTTTATAAAAATATATTTATAAAAAGTTGCCGAAATCACCAGTAATTGACACCTAGAGCACCAATGTATGACACCTTGTGATTTAGTAATTGGCATATGTTTATATTTAAAAAAAAAACTTTACATTTTGCATTGGGTTTAATCGCTTTAAATGAATTTACTGTAGATGAAGATGCCATATTTCAGGTTTTTGAGAGTAAGAAATCAGCATATTAGTCTGAAATGTGAACACTTTAAAACAATACAATATACTTATATTAATACCCAGTAATTGTCATGCTGTCTCCAGTAATTGTCATATGAAGCTTTAATGGATTCCAATTACTGATAAAATTTGTATTTTTAAATAAAAACAAAGGATAAACAAAATTAGTCTAGAATTTTAAAAGTACATCCAAAATAAATGGTTTAATCTCAAATTCCTTGCGAATTCTTTGTAATTGGAATAGGTGCCAATTACTTGGAACTAGCAAAATTGACGCACCATTAATTGGCATCTACCATTAATTCAGAAATCCAAATATTTGTGTCGAAAATACTTTTACACAATTAAAGTAACCCTTTTTAACTAAACAAAACTGTTGTCAATTAAAATTTAAAATATATTATAAATCAGATAATAATGAATTGAAAAGCATGCCTTACTTAAGCCAAAGAAGAAGAATTTGCAACAAAAATGGCTAATTTGATACAAGCCATAATTGTTTCTCTTTTCTAGATTAATTGTCATCTTGTAAAATAAATCAAAGTTATAATCTTTAACGTAAATGAGCATATAACTGGTATATGGTCTTGCATTTTTAAAAGACTGGATATAAATCTTATTTTATGACATGTTTGTAGGATGTGCCAATCATTGGTGCATGCCAATTACTGGGGATGTTACCCTATATGTATTTATATTCAAATTTAATCATCAAAATTGGAGATTTAAAACGAAATTCATAATTTAAATTAATTAAATTTGTTTTAAGCTCAAAGTCCAATTCAGAATTGTCGATTAGATTTTGTTGCTATGGTAACATGTGACTTTTATTTTTAAATACAGTTAAATGTACGAAAATAATTTTTCTCAATATGATTTTTTTAATCTATTTTTTCCAGTGATTAATTGAATAATTACTTCAAACAATAATATATATATGTAATAAATATGTATATATCTGTATATAATATATTAAAGTATTTCATTGTTTATGTTTAAATTCATTAAATACCATTTACACGCATTCTAAATATCCAATAGTTTTGAGTTGCATTATAATCGTTTGTTTTTGTCGAAGAAAACGGATGCTCGCCAAATTGATTCTTTTATCTTTTCACGCCAAATATTCGTAAATATTTTATTTTTTTTACATAATTTCTTCTGTGATTCCGCCGCTAATTTTGACTGATCCTTTATTACATACATAAGTACTTTAATTAGTATTTTTTTCCATAAAATTCTATGGAGACCTTCCTTGTTAGTTCTGTCCCCGGTGCAGGAGTTTAGAAATTCTCATTCTAAGAAGGATTTAATAAGAACTTTCTTATTTTTTGCCAATTTAATGATTTACTTTATTCGGTTTTGATTATTGGACATTCGTAATATTTTTTTTTAATTTAATTTTCTGTCTATTTAAAAACTTTTGCGATTCACCATTTTAAATTTAATTTTAAAGATTTTTTTTTCGCTTTTAGAAATTTAAAGTTTTATTTATACCTCCGCTTTTTTTCGGATTTTCAAAAAAAATTAAAATTTTGGATTTTATTTAAATGATTTGATTTGGACATTTATAATTTGATTAAAATACGTAACTTCCTTTTATATTTATTTTTAAATTAAATTTATTGTTGCTACTATTAATGTAAAAATTTAATCATCCTAAATTAACAATTTAGATTTATTAATTAAAGGCTAAATTATTTTGAAAGAAATTTTAAACGAAACTCTCTGTGCAATATGCGACTCCATTGATCCACTTGTTTATATCATTAAATAATTCGAACTTTTACCTTTTCAAGGATATATCACACTTTATTACATAAAAAAAATATATGCTGAGATTTTTCATTCTTTCTAACAGCACTTTACAGCTTAGTGGCAATTTAAATCTTTAATTGTCTTTTTCTCAAAACTTGGACTTTTCAAGTTTGTTGTGGTTTTTTTTTTTCAATATCTCTTAAACTTAAGAACTCGGATTTCTTATGACACTTATGTTGTGTTAGATTGTACATTTTAACACAGGGATTAAATGATTTCTTGAGAATTAATTATTTTGGACAGTGAAATCTCACCAAAAATGCTAATTTAAAAAAGATTTTTAATAAGTAATTAATAATAATTTCACTTAAAAAGAAAATGGCTTGTTACTGTAAATAAAACATGTTATTCTACCATAAAAAAAAATATAGACCTCTATCTTTATCTGTTTATGAGATGCGGAGATAGGATCCCCTTAACCCCTTGGGGACGAACGACACGTATAAGTTCCGCAAAAAGGCTTAAGAATCCTCGTTTATCCCCACCAGTAAAATTTTAGTGTAAAATTTGCCTTATTTAATCGGAGCATTAATAACACACAAATTTCTGGTTTTAAAAACCGGTGACAAGACATTATAAATTTTCGTAAAAGGCTCTTGTCGCGAGGGGGTTAAGAGGGCTGAACACTAAGCTTCGGAATTATCCTCCGTAATGTTTGGTCTATATACTTTGATATATTCGTATATTTAAAATGTCTCTTCGTCAAATTAATGTTTTTAACTTCTTTTTTCTGTGTGCTGTTTGTTCTTAAAAAATGTTTATTTTTTTCTCAGTTCTTAAAATATTTCTAAAATCTATGCTTAATTTAATATTTTAAGAGTTAAAAGCTGACGAACTGTCAGTAAAATTTTAACACTTCTTACAAAAATTAATTATACACTTTAGAAAATTTTTGAAAACTAAGAAAAACAGAAATATCTTTTAAGAAGTGCATACAAAAAATAGAAGTTTAAAATATTAATTTCCCTAGGAGACATCTGTACTAATAAAAGAAGAAAACGCTCTGTCTGTGTGTGTGTGTCTGTGATGGGTAGCGAAATCTGCGGAACGTAGAGGCTTAAATTTTTTTAGAGTATCCCGAAGTCTCTCATGATGTACATGATATTCAAAATTTCAAAATTCAACTTGTTGACTGAAAGTTAATTAAAATCCAGAACTCATTCTCATAAAAAAATGTCCTTTCCCGCTTTTTTCCCTTTGCTTGCTTACGATTGGTTGGTTGTATAAAACTTCCTCAGGAATAATTTAAAAAGCTGGTACAGAATTAAAGAAACCAACTTCAGTGTTTAATATTTCAAAAGTGACTGCTTTTTTTCCCCAAAGACCTTTAAAATCCATAGACCGGCAAACTGTCATATTAACTGAGGATTTTTTTATCCCAGTTGTTGTATGTCAGATTGTTGGCCAGGGCCCTATGGTTCAGGGTGCTATGGGCGGCTCAGCCTCTTCCCCCCCGGGAAAGATTTTAAGGTGACTAAATGAATTTATGTACCGAAAATCCAAATGAAATTCTGTTCAAAAATCAAATTAGTTTTGAGGATTTTTCACAGTTTTTAAAAATTTTAAATTGTAACTAAATTATGTGTTTTAACTTGCTCATCCTATATGCACATATGAAGCTAACGTAATATTTAATATTGCATTAGTTAAATTTCTTTAAATTTTTCATCATCTTATTCTTTTCTTAGCATAAAATGAAGTTATTACAATAGTTTAATGAGGAACATAGTAACTACAGTGTGAATATGCACGAATTTTCTTTCTGCGTCACAAAGAGAGAGAAAATATGATCTCCCCTACATATTCTTGATCCCCGCCTCTCCTATTATTCACTTCTAGCTACGGCCCTGTTGTTGGTACTTCATGCATTAGAATGCATGTGTGGTTAGCTGTGCTGCAGTAAAAAAAAATATACGAAGCTTTTCTAGGAGTTTTTTTACGCATTGATTAAATTTAAATATAGCCTATTTATATTTAAAATTTTATTATGACATTGTTTTTAAAACGAAAATAAAATGGCTGTTTGGAGAACAATTGTTCGAATCGGCAGTCGATTCATACAACACATCACAGACGATGATAAATTATAAAATAGCAAAGTAAAATATATATCGGAAATATTCACTAAAAGAATAGCAGCAAAACTGGTTACAACCATAATGCTTAGACTTATTAACACATACCTCGATCCCAACCCGAAAAAAAACAGACAGTACTCCGATCCAAGCAAGACAAAAATTCCGTGATTATAAACTTGACCCGAACCTGAAAGTTTCATTTGAAAAAAACTATAGATTTGATAACTGACCCCAACCAAATCTCAATCCCACAAAAATGTTTTAATGAATCCGAACAAGAAAAAATAATTTTCGTGGATATGCAACCCGACTCGAACCTAAAATTTTTATAAACAACCCGAAATATGACCCGAATTAAATCTGGAAACCGATAAAAATATTTTAAAGAACTGTAAGCCGATCCTAGCAAGACAAAATAATTTCCGTGGACATAAACCCGACTCGAACCCAAAAAAATTCCATTTGAAGTAACCTTAAATTTGTCCCAAACCACATCTGAATCCGACCAAAATATTCTAAAGAATAATAACCGAATTCGAAAGACACAAAATTATTTCCGTGAACATTAATCCGATCTCAACCTAAAAATTCCATTTGAGAAAATGCCTGGAATTTGAATAGAATCAAATCTGAACCTGACAAAAATATTCCAAATAATCATATCCGGATCCGAACAAGACAAAAAAAAATCCCATGGACATGAACCCAATCCAAACCTAAAATAACTCTTTGAAAATATATCGAAATCTGAACTTAACCAAATCTGAATCTGACAAAAATACTTCAGTGAAACATATCCTTATTCGAACAAGTCAGAATAATTTCCGTGGATAACCAACCAGAACTTAAAAATTCCTTTTGAAGAATTAATAAATCTGAATTGTACTGATTCTGAACCCAACAAAAACATTCCAAAGAACCATAATCGGATCCGAGCAAAGCAAAATAACTTATATGGACACGAATCCGACCCGAACCTTAAAATTCAATTTGAAAAAAATGCCTGAAATCTTATTCGAACCAAATCTGAAACCAACGAAAATATTCCAAAGAACCATAACCAGATCCGAGCAAGACAAAATAACTTCCATAAACATGAACACAATCCGAACTTAAAAAATTGTTTAAAAAAATCACGAAATCTGAACCGAATCAAATTTGAACCTTACAACACTCAGCTTAAGGGCCGCTTATGGCCCGTTAGCCTTGGGTCCAAGTGTCTAATTGGGGCCTACTATCATTGGCCGTAACGGCTTCGTAAAAAATGTGTCACGCCGGCCGCATTAAGCCCGTATACTAATCGGACAGAAGTAAATGAAGATGCCCACAATCACGCCATAAACTTTTTATCAGAAGTTCTGTATAGCCTCAAACTGGTCACATTCTCTCTTTTAAAGGCCATTAAAAAATAAAAGTCAGACGGAAGCTCGCCGTCTTCCGGCCATTCGCGTTTGCCAAACAGTAAATTTAACCCTTTTTTTTGATAATTCATTAAAGAATTATTTAGTTATTTTATTATAATTCCCTTTTTATGTATATTGATTTTATTTTGTATGAAATTTTTAAACGGTTTCATTTTGCCAAATGCAAGACAATGTTTACTTTATATTGCGTGATTTACCAATATTTTAATACATTCAAATTTTATTTAACTTAGAAAATAGTTAAAGTTCTTTTTTTAATACATAAAGTTTCAGGTCACAGCTTATCAGTCAAAGATAAAAAAAATCTATACAAATTATTTTAATTTTTCCTAAATACCTGAGAGGTTTTTTTTAATTGCATATGTGACTTATACTTATAATTTTAAATGTCACCAGTATTTTAATACTTTTTCTAAATTTTAATCAAAATTTTATTCTTATTTTCTAAATTTTTATTCAATTACTTTAATTAAATATTGCTATTAAATTTCTTACCTAGAAAAAGAAAACAGTTTTTTTCTCAAGCTCTCTCTCTCTCTCTCTCTCTTTAATTTTTCATTGAAGCAAACTATTTTAAAGAATCTCAAATCATTCAGATAAATATAACATTTCAAAATAATGTAGATAGTCCTTCTCAAAAAAGAAATAAATCATAAAACAATTATCTATTAAATTAAATTTTACAATATTTTAAACTATTTTAATTAAATTTTACAGTATTTGAAGATATAGAACGGTAAAATAAAGTATTTTCCCCCTATAATAATAAACTTCATTTAAATTAAACTGTCCAAGCTTTTTAAATTTTTTGGGAAAAGCCCCAGTATTTACTGATTTAAACAAAATTTTAATGTAACAGAACATCAGTAAATCATGTTATTTATAAAAAAATGTATTATTTTACATTTGCCGAAATGAAAATGATCGAAATACTGTATAATCTAATACATAAATAACCTATATTATACAAAATAAAATCAAAATGTTTAAAAAACACAGCTTAATTTACAATTCTTTAATGAATAAACAAAAATTAATAAGACTTACTAATAATTTACTGGTGCACATTACACTAGTGCACGCTATATTCGTAAAATCCTATAACTTTTATATACAGCCACACATTCTTTCAATACGATGCCAAATGAATGAAGATGAGTGGTGACTCTGCAAAAATAGAAAGGAATTAAATTTTAGGGAGAAAATTCCTAGAAATTTTCCTGCTCCCCCTATGACCTTCGCGAGTGTATTCCTTTCGGGAGGTTCGTGGGATGTTTTTTACCAGAGAAGTTTTAATAAAGATATAAGTTCCTTGTTTTTATTATTATGAAAAAAATTCTATAGATAGATAGAAGGAGTTAACCAAAAAGGATGATTCTACTACATAAAAAACGCTAATTCTCCTTCAATAATATATACATGTATTTATGTTTATTTAATTATTAAAAAAATTTTTGTTTTTTGCCAAAGGAAAAAAATGATGAAAATTCAACAAGGGGGAAGGGACAGAAGAATTTTCTAGTTTATTTTCCCAAGAAATTCACTGATATTGTTTTATTTCTTTTCTTTCTTTCTTTTTCCCTTTTCTTTTTTTTCTTTTCATACATTCTAAAAAATTTGATGAACCATTAAATGGAAGTTTTAAACAATTGTTTAAAACTTTTATATAACGATTCATCATATTTTATCATTTATAACCAACGCATCAAATACAATATATTTGCCCTTTACTTTCTATTTAATAAATTTATATTCCGGAAGTTAAAAATATTCTTTTTTATTCTAATGTGCTCACAAAAATTTATTCATTTGAAATAATAATGCATATTTTAAAACCAAAAACATTAAGCGTTTTGTGATTTTTTTCATAAAAAATTCATTCAATTAAAATAAGGAAATTATATTTGTATATTATTCCATAAAATATATATCATGCAAAATATTAATACTTTCAAACAATTCCAGGTTTTTGCATATTTAAATTCGGATACATGATTTTATCGGTGTTTTTTAATAATAATAAAATAATAATAATAACGCAAATAAATATACGTAAATTGTAAGGAATTTGATGAAAGCATTTTTGTTTATTTTTTACTTTACATTGAATTCAGAACATTAAATTCCTTTTGGAAGAATTTTATTTTACCTAAAAATATATTTCAAGTGATATCAAAAATTCGTGTTGTAAAAACAATTTATTTTCCACTTTTCCTGCTCCCTTATATTCAATAACATGTGCTTGCTGAAACAATGAAAGTAATCTTTTTTTCGTTCGTTCATAACAAATATTTTTTTTGTAAAACTTAAAAAATACAAAAAAATTAACGCTTATCATGAAATTTCTAGTATATTTTATGTAAAATATGAAATCTCAATGAATGAATCTTATTGTAATTAAATATTGTGTTGCTCCGAGTCGGGTATACTTGTGAATTTGTATTTTGTTTATTTCAGCTATTAAAATCAAGAGAAATTGAAAATTAATACATTTATTGTTTCTATCAAAACCATAAAAATATATCCATGCAAAGATATCGAAGCATAGTTTGAAAATATTATTTTACATTTTGTAAATTTAAATGTTTGTTACATTTTTATCGGTATATATATTCCTTAAATATTTTTTAATTAAAAAAAAATTACTCTATTTTACCGTCTTAGATATAAATCTCATAACGTATATACATTTTTAAGAAATGCCACATTTAAAATAATTACGCTTACTTTAAAAGAAATGAAGAAAAAAGTACATTTCCTCTCATCAAATTAATATTTGGGTTGGGTGATATCAGGCCTGTACTTTCTAAATGATGAGGTGCCATTTGAAGCTTGTCGGAAACTGCCCCTCAACGATGAGGGGTAAAATAAAAGCAGCAGTTTTCTTGCTGCCGAAACGCTGATGGTTCGGCGATAAGGAAAGGGCATGTTTACAAACAAACGCTTCCTTTAACTAATCTACCAATTACATTTTTGCTTTACATTACATTATCTGATCATTACATTAATCATCATGGCGACATTGACCAATCATACAGCAGAGGTTTTAATTGCAGACAAATCAGACCAATTTTAGACCAATCAGATCGCCTTTACTTCATGTGTACAGTAGGAGTCTTAAAGATAAGCAAGAAATTACTGCGGATCCACAGTAATTTTGCCTACAGTGACGTCAGCTGCCCTTTCCTTATAACTGCCGCAATTAGCGGCGCTTTGCTTACGGTACAGTATTGTTTGGCTACAAAAGGCCTTCATTGGCCTTCAGTTGGCTACAAATTAACTCACTATGGCCGCAATGAATAAGGCCTGTGGCCATAAGTCGATTGTTTGTTGGGCTGATTCTTAAGAAATGAAACGAAAAGAAAATTACACATATTTTTAAAATAAATTAATTTTCCAGAACTTTCTATCTAAAGCGCTAAAAAAGTCAGTTTTTGGTAATCGGTTTCATTTTCCGCACCGGAAATTTTTGGAAAAAAATGTAATTTAACAAATTACCATGACTATTTGGAAAATGATATTTCTAAAGACTGATTATAAATTTTAGATTTATAAATAAATTCTATATTAATAATAATAATAATAATAACAAGTTGGAAATTGCACGTAAAGCGTAGCAAATGAGGTGCGTTCGTTGATAACGAAGTTTTAAAATATACAGATCTTGCTGATATAGTAGAGCGTACTTTGGATATAGTATAGTGATCGAAATCTTTGTGTTCCTGTAAATATGCAGGGAGTAATTTTTATTATACTTCATTAACCTATATCTTATTCATAAAATGTGAAGTAGTTTAATATAATTAAAACACCCCCAAACAATGTTTCCCCGTATAACATTATTTAGTGGAATACATTTGTGTTGCCCTGTAATTTAATAATAAATATTCTTTGCATCACAGATTGTACAAAATGCATTTTTTTAGTACGTATTTCATAGATTCATATCAATTCTGTTATATTCAAATGAGTGTAACACCATTAAAATGCATTTGAAACTTTTTTCCCCATTGACCGTAATGTAACGGAATCCTTTTGATTGTCCCTGTAATTGATCTATCCATCCGATTTTCATAAAATTTGAAATGACTCGCCAAAATTATCTAATAATTATGCATTTTAAATTTCAAACGATTCGGTTGGGTAGTTTTTGCGTTGTTATATGCGAACAGACAGACAGACAGACGGACGGACTGAGCGACAACAATATGTGCTACGTATTTACATAATTACGAACGCACCTAATAAAGTAAAAAATTTATCAAAAATAAGAAAATTTAAAAAAAATTAAAAAAAAATTAACTATAGATGATGTAAAACATATTTCAGTTTTAAGATTGATAAGACACGCTTTTATTAGCACTTTCCAACGAAGTTGAAAAGTGCTTAATATTTCGTCTTGTCTGGCCGCCTATCAGTCTGGCCGTCTCTCCGCGCTCTAACTCTCGTAAATATGCTCGAATTGCCATGAAATTTTTGGACGTTATTGACGTTTCCCCTAGAACGAACGCTATTCAAAATGCAGTTTCTACCATGGTTGTTTTATGTACAAGATCAGTCAAAAGTTTTTCGTTACATTACGGCCTATGGAGAAAAATCGTTTCAAATGAGTTTTAAAGATGTTACACCCGATCAAGCAACTTCAAATTTATATGCACCAACAAATTGCACTAAAATATGTATTCTGTAAAGTATGCAGTGAAAATAATAGTTATTATTCATTTACAGGACCACACAAAAAAATTCCATTACATAATAATAAAGGGGGGAGTTGTTTTCGAAATATTTTAATTATGATAAACGATTTCATGCGTAATCAAATTGATACAGTGCTTAGCAAAAGTTTAGACAATGATCGATTACGCTTCTATTTATAGAAGTATGTACCGAATGTTTGTAATTCCTCTGTCATATATTACTTGTGACTTATACTTTATTCACACACAATAAATTTAGACTTTTACCCTTTACATAAAATATAATGACAAAAAAGTAAAATTAACATTATGTCAAAAGTATAGACAATTTGTGTATTTGAAGAAAAATAACTACAAATTAAAACCGAGTTGCACCCGCATTGTTTTCAGTTAGTGCAAGAATGTGACTTTTCATCGAAAAAACTAAATGCTGCGTCACTTGGGGGTCTCTTTCGTACCAAACATGTTCAATAGCAGATCGAACCTCATTAAAAGAAAATTATAGTACAAATTTGCATAAACATTAAGACATATGATGTTACAAAAGTTTTCGATTGGGCCCGGATCAAAACTACACGCCGGCCAGTTGAGATCAATAGTACTTTCAGAGTTAAAGGAAGTTCTTCTTTTGTATGCAACATGGATAGATGCAAAAATCCACACTTTAGATCAGCAAAAGTTCCCCAAATGACTAAAAATTAATCTCCAACGTATATAAGTAGTCTTGCGTTGTTTGGCAACCAATGAATAGCTCCACAGGTACACGAGCATTAAAGCTAAGTGAGGACCAAATTATTTAAAAGTCACCTTCTTTTTGTCGACTTAATAAAGTCCCAGGATCTTTACCTTAACTCATTCCAACAGTATGCCCACTTGTTTGGACCATTCAAATTCAACATTTTTTCGTTACTGAATATCATAGCGTACCATTTGGGTCCATATGACGTATGTTTGCCAGTTACTTGAATTCTCGCCAACTTATAGCGATATTTTAAAGCTGATTGTTTTATCATTTTCATGTAAATTGATTTACCTGTTTTTTTAACTCTTTAGATCCCAAGCTCCAAAAAACTGAATGTCCTCAGAATCCCAACGAAATAGCCGAAAATTTTCCGCGTTATTCCCCCATTCTTTACTAGGGCAGGAGTGGAAGAAACAACCAACTGCTTTCTTCACCTCGTCAAAATTTTGTCAGGTGGCACATCCCTCTTTTTATCACCCTTCTTTACTTACAAATAACAAAGTTAAGTAGAGAAATACAATGATGTAAAATTTTCTTGCTGTCCTAACCGGAAATGCCAACACCTTCTTATCCCATCCATCAATGAGAGGGACCACCCCTTTGACAGCTCACCTCCCACTTCAGGGGGAATGAAAGTCTTTCAGCTATAGACGGCTATTATGGGATTCTGAGCACTCGGATGGTTTGGGCTATTATGGGATTCAAAAGGTTAATTCATCTACGAATCATTTCGGTCGACACTGAAAGTTCTGACTTACTTTTAAAGTGATTAGCAATCAATGCTTGTGTAAATGTCAGTTTCTGGATCCTTTTGTCATCTCATTTTCTCGTCACACAAGATCTTCCAGATTATGTTCTGTTTTGAAGTCATCCTTAGACTATACTTCATGGACAGGCCAGTTTGGACGATTCAATGCTGCTGAAATTTATGCAACAGTCTTCCTTTTCCATTTCAGCTTTCCTACTTCAATTGCCTCATCTAATTGAATATTTTTAGCTCGCGGCATCTTCACTAACTGATGCTATATCAAGGTATAATTAAATACTTCAGACATGTGACATCATAACTTGAAAATTTTCATTTTTCATGAACAATTGGCTAAAACTTAAAAAAGTGTCTAAACTTTTGCAATATACAATTTTTCCTTTTTTCAGTTAAATTAAATATTATTTTGTTATAACCATTATTTTTATTCTACATTATATAAAATATATTTGAAAATAAGTATAGCCATTTATAAAGCTCACGTGTTCGTATTTTTTGTTTAAAGGTTAAAAAACACCAGTGTCTAAACTTTTGCTGAGCGCTGTATACGTCTCTGAGGCTTAATATGAGTTATTTCACGCACTATACGAAGTGCATGGTATTTACAGGGACACACAAAATATTTCAAGCAGTGTGTTCCATCCGAAGTACTCTATATTATAGATGTTGGCTGTTGTATGGATGAAATGCATTTTCAATTATGATATGCGCTTTTAAGTTTCACTAAGTATATGTACGTTATATGGTGCATATAAATGCTAATAATTACACAATTTAGATATTCAGAGTTACACAAAAGAGCTCGGAAAGTTTACTGAATATAAGCGTAATTTACTTAAATGTGTCTTTTAAATAAGTGATGCATTTTTATGTCGAAATGCATACAGTTTACTAAGAAATGTTTATTGAATATAGATAAAATGATATACAGGGTCACGCAAAGAACTGGATACAGAGTCGCCTGTGCATGAAAATTTCTGGAAATGTGATTTAAGTAGTTTAAAGAGACTACTTTATTACTAGTCTATTTACTTCATATACATTACTTATATGAAGTAAATTTTAGCAAAATACTTTCATGTAATAAAGGTACTAGATAAACCACAGGGCTGGACAAAAGTATTCAAGTATGTTTCCATCTATTAGTATAAATTGCTGAAGGAAAATTTTCAACTAGTTAGGCGTTTTCTTGCAAGACTAAATTTACTTATTATATAGTATATATATATATCAACCGACTTATCAAATACATGGCTGTTCAAAAGTATTGGAATACATATTTGGCTATAGACAATAACACCTTTTTTCTCTAGATAACGAAGTTTTGTTAATGATTTGAGGAAATGTTGGAAAGTGTTTTATAATCTATGCTTAAGGCATGATTTTTCTTACTTGTTTTATATAAAATGACGCTATTCACATCCGCTCAAGAATAGAACGTTTAATAAGTCTTAAACAACTTAATTATGCGCGTATGACGTCACTATGAAGAAACCCTTCATTTATTATTTTTTTAATAACACGCATTTTAACTACATCTCATAAAAGAATAAAACTAGTCGTTGGGGACCACCGTAATACTTACCCATCATGTATACGCATAATATTTTTAATATACATATTCAGTGCATTATATATATTTCAATATTTTTAATATACATAGTAATGATCTATTAATGAATTGCTCATGAACCCATTTCGACAAATTATATAAAACGCCAAACTACTCAAGTAGTACCGAACTACGTAAAAGAAACATCCTTATAACTCCAATAATAATAATCCTATTATCTATCAATTCACTGCGTCAGATGAAGCGTCTCATTTTCAATTAAAAGTTACCTCTGAATTCAAATTTGATTGAAATACAGGGTCATGAAAAATCGAAGAATGTGGAAAACAGGATTATAAATATCTCGGCGACTAATAATCCGATCAACTTCGCTCTTGATGCAAAATTTGTGTCATTTTATTGCCTTTTACGTCCATTCCTTAAAATAAAAAAATCGAAATTTTTTTACATACCTTTCATCAGAACGAATTTTTCGAGGGTCCGAAAAAAAATGTACCGGATAATCAAGGTTACAGATATTAAATAGGCTTTGTTCCATTCTTACATACTAAGTACATACAAAATTTCTATCTCAATTTGTTCGGGAGATAGCGCGTTTACAGACAGACAGACAGACGGACGGATAAAGTTTTTTTTTCTAAAAATATGTTTTTCGGAATCTCCACTATCTGAAACGTGTAAATCCGCCAAAAAAATTTCGATTTTCAAAACGATTGCAGGACTTACCCTATACTACATATGAGGGGTAAGTAATAAAACATGTGGAAACTATTTATAAAATGCTTTGCAATTCCAAAAAAAAATTTAAAAGTATATTTAAATGTTTGTAATATACATAGTAATGCTCTGTTAATGAATTGCTAATGAACCCATTTCAACAAATTATATAAAATGCCAAATTACTCAAGTAGTACTGAATTAGAAACATCATTATAACTCAAAAAATAATAATTATATTAAGTGACAGTTTATTTCGTTCGATTAAGCATCTCATTTCAAATTAATTCCAATTAAAATGTATTTCTGAATTGAAATTTAAATGAAATACAGGGTCTTGAAATACCGAAGAATGTGGAAAACAGGATTACACATATCTCGGCAAATAATAATCCGATCGACTTCGTTCTTTATGCAAAATTTGTGTCATTTTATTGCCTTTTACGCCCTTTCCTTAAAATAACAGAATTCGAAAAAAATTTTGTACTTTTCATCAGAAAGGATTTTTTGAGAGTCCGAAAAAAATAGTTCCGTATAATCGAGGTTACTGATATTAAATAGGCTTCGTTCCTTTTTTACATAGTAAGCACATATGAAATTTCAAGTCTCTATCTCAAATTTTTCGGGAAATAGAGCGTTTACAGATACACAGATAGAGAGACGGACGGCAATTTTTTTTCTAAAAATATGTTTTTCGGAATATCCAGTATCTAAAACGTGTAAATCCGTCAAAAATTTTTTTTTCGATTTTCAAAACGATTGCAAGACTTACCCTATACTACGTATGATATGTAAGTAAAATACTTATGCTTGATGTGCCACAATTTTTGACACGACACTTTTTAGCTTGTCTGAAAGAAATAGCATCGGAGGCTAATAATTATCTCTAATGTTTTAATATACCCCTCTTTTTTAGGTAGATTTCGTATGAAATACTACCTATTGCAATCGCACCAGTTTATATATATATATATATATATATATATATCCTTACTAATATTATAAATCGGAAAGTGAGTTTGTTTGTTTGTTTGTTCCGCTTTCACGCCGTAACTACTGAACCGATTGCTATGAAATTTTGCAGACGTAAAGTTAGAAGTCCGGATTAAATAATGGGTACTTTTTATCCCGGAAAAAATTGATATTCCCGAGGGAAAACAAAAATATAGTTTGCTTGATAGATGGATTGGAGATGGCGCTGTGTGTCGTTTAAAACAAGATAAAATAATGTGATAGATGGCGCTGGGTGTTTTTAAAACGTGATAACGTGTTCTTTTTTACATCTACTTATCCAGAAATAATTATAAGTCAACGAATTACTAATTGGTATAAGTATTAGTTACGTTATTTAGTTCTTGAGGTATGCGATAGATGGCGCTGGGTGTTAATAAAACGTGGTAACGATGTGCAGTAGCTATATAATAGTTAGGTTAGGTTAGTTTAGTGCTTTTTTTCTAGGTAGATATCTAAAGTAGTTATTGTTTTTTCGATAGGTAATTACGTCGCTTTGTTCGTCGTTTCGATTGTTATAGTTTAGTTTGGGATTTTAGTTTAGTTTAGGTTTATAGTTTACTCATATTTTCACAATGCCTCGCAAACGTAAATCTAATTTGTCGAGCACCTTATCTAAAGCTCGGGAAATGAAAATTGCCCGATCTCAAGAATCGTCTCTCCATGCTGAATTAAAAAGGCGCGAACAAGCAGAGCGTCAGGTTGCTTCGAGAGCTGCTGAGCTACCATCTCAGCGCCAGCAAAGACTTGAGGATCAAGCCACTAGGCCAAACTTCTTTGAGGCTTTCTGAGAATGATATTCGTACTGAAGTCTGTTTATCGCAACAGGCTCAACGTCAGACAGCACTAAAGGCGTTAGAGTCACCTCTTCAAACGCAGCTACGTTTGGAAGAGCAAGCAGAAAGACAAGCTGTTTTGAGAGCTAACGAGACGCCCCTTGAAACACAGCTTCGTTTAGAGGAGCAAGCAGAAAGACAAGCTATTTTGAGAGCTAATGAGACGCCTCTTCAAATGCAACAACGTTTAGAGGAGCAAGCTGGGCGACAGGCAGCTTCTAGAATGGCGGAGACTCCAGAAGAGTCTCTGGCGAGAAGAACCGCGCATGCAGAAATGCAAGCTGAACGGCGTCGAGCTTTTATGAGAAATACTTGATCTGTGTTTAATAATACTGCATTTGAATACGATCCTTTGATCGATTACTAAAACCATTCCTTGGTCGTCATCGGGTTAATGAATAAAAAATGTAGGTTTTGTGATGCCTTTAAATGGAAGGACGAAACGGCAGGTCTCTGTTGCGTCAATGGGAAAGTACGTATTTCTACATTGGATGCACTAGAAGAACCCCTCAAAACTCTTCTTTTATATGACTCCGATGAGTCACGGCGCTTTTTAAATAGGATTCGAAAATATAATTTCTGTTTCCAGATGACATCTTTCGGGGTAGACCGGGAAATAATCATGCCCGGATTTTCACCAACTTTTACTATCCAGGGCCAAGTTTACCACAGGATCGGTTCTATGCTTCTCGCGGCCAATGAACAACATAAATTTCTTCAGATATATTTCATGGAAGATGAAGATAATGAAGCAGCTCGGCGATGTCAGTACATTCAAGGAGTTGAGAGGGAAATCGTACTAAAAATCCAAAGAATGTTGCATGAGCACAATCTACTTATTAATACTTTTAAAACGGCGTTAGACCGCATGCCTCACAAACAATACAAATTGGTTATTCACGCAGATCGCACTCCGCAAGAAGAACACGAGAGACGATTCAATGCGCCTCTGTGGTTGCAGTGGTTTGTGGTGAATTTCTTCATCACGCGACATCGTTCTCCGAGCGCATGATAATACTTTGACGCGCGTACCCGATACTCACAAGTTCTATGACGCCCTTCAGTATCCCTTGATTTTTAGCAAAGGCCAAGAAAGTTATCATTTTGAGCTGCCATTAATCAACCCAACTACAGGTCAACCCATGCCTAATAAAAAAGTATCCTGTATGAAGTTTTATGCTTATCACATGATGTTACGTGAGAATGATTTTAACTTGCTGCCCCGTTTCAGACAAATTTTCCAACAGTTTTTAGTGGACATGTGGGTTAAAACCGAGAGCGAGTGCCTCCGTTATATAACTATTAACCAAAAAAAAAATTACGAGCTGAACAATACATTCACTTGCAAGATGCAGTAAGTAACGATGCCAATGTAAATCCCAGTGATTTAGGTTATTCCCCCATCAACTTTTATCAATAGCCCGCGCTACTTTCACGAATATACGCAAGATGCTTTTGCATACGTACGTGCTCACGGCCGTCCCAATCTCTTTGCTACATTCACCTGTAACCAATCTTGGGAGGAGATAACCGATGAGTTAATGCTAGGTCAGAAACCAATTGACAGACACGACTTGATAGCGAGAGTATTCAGATTAAAAGTACAGAAACTTATGGGTGTCATTACCAAAGGTAAAGTATTTGGCGACGTGCAGTGTTATATGTACTCCATCGAATGGCAGAAAAGAAGGCTGCCACATGTTCATATTTTGATTTGGCTCAAGGAGAAATTGCGACCAACCCACATTGACAATCTGATTAGCGCTGAAATTCCTGATCCTACAGAAGATAAGGAGTTGCATGACACTGTGGTTAAAAACATGATGCATGGTCCCTGTGGCATTCGTAACTCTACGTCACCGTGTATGAAGGAGGGGAAATGCACAAAAAAGTACCCGCGATCACTTATAAAAGACACTATCCACAATGAACAGGGCTATCCCTTATACAGAAGAAAATCACCTGAAGACAGGGACCGAACGGTTACTATCAAAACCCGCAGCGGAGCTTTTGAAACTATGGACAATAGTTGGATTGTACCGTACTCGCCAATTTTATGTAAAATATTTAATGCCCATATAAATGTGGAGGCCTGCGGTTCCGTGCGAGCTATCAAATATATTTGTAAATATATTAACAAAGGAACCGATCAAGCCGTGTTCAATTTTATACAGGAAGCTGGATCGTCTGTCATAAACGAAGTGCAAGATTTCCAACAGGGGCGTTATGTGAGCAGCAATGAGGCAGCATGGCGACTTTTAGGATTCCCATTACATGAAAGGCAACCCACTGTCACTCATTTGGCCGTGCATTTAGAAAACGGACAGCGTGTGTATTTTAATGAAAGCAATTTTCATGATAGGATGGCGTCTTCGCCAAAGACAACACTGACCGCATTTTTCCATCTTTGCCAAATCGACCCATTTGCAAAAACCCTTTTGTATTCAGAGGTTCCCCGATACTATACATGGAATGCCTCTAGAAAAGAGTGGAAACGTCGCATTCAAGGCACCCCAGTAGAAAACTGGCCCGGGGTAAAATCAGGGGATGCTCTTGGTCGTGTATATACTGTTCACGTGTACAATTTTGAGTGTTTTTGTTTAAGAATGCTTCTGCACCATGTTCGTAGACCAACTAGCCACAGGGACCTTAAAATTGTGAACGGTCAAGAGTGCGCAACATACAGAGAGGCATGTGAAGTTCTTGGTCAGTTGGAGAATGAGAATCATTGGGAGGAAACCATGATAGAAGCAGTTCAATGCAGATCACTACAAAAATAAGAGAGTTGTTTGCAACCCAACCTGCGGTGTTTCTAATCCTCAACAGCTATGGGAAAAATATAAAAATGATATGGCAGAAGATATTTTAAAAAGATTGCAGATGACACATCCGGACATCACGTACAATGATTTTATTTACAACGAGGCTCTCACTAAAATGGAAAATAAAACTATGGAAATAATCGGTAAAAAATTGAGTGACTTTGGAATGACTAGCCCACAACGATCAGAAGAAAGCGTAACTGACATCGCCAGAGAGCTGGATTATAATGCTACTATACTGCAACAGCAAGTAAATGACATGGTCCCACAATTGTTACCCGAGCAAAAAACTGTATTCGACGAAGTAACACGCTACGTAGAGTCAGGGAATGGCGCACTTTTCTTTCTTGATGCTCCGGGGGGCACTGGAAAAACTTTTTTGCTGAATCTTCTTCTGGCTCATGTCAGAAAGGATAAAAACATTGCAGTAGCCGTTGCTTCCTCTGGAATTGCTGCCACGCTGCTCACTGGAGGACGAACTGCGCACTGCGTTTTGAAACTGCCTCTAAATCTTGCTCAAGAGGAATCCCCAATCTGCAATTTTAGTAAAAATAGTGGTCGGGCTGCGATGCTGCGCCAGTGTAAGCTGTTAGTGTGGGATGAGTGTACCATGTTGCACAAAGGAGCTATTGAAGCTCTCAATAGGACTTTGCAGGATATAAGGGACTGTAAAAGCATAATGGGAGGATTGGTAGTCTCATTAGCAGGTGACTTCCGACAAACACTGCCAGTCATACAAAGGGGGACTCCAGCAGATGAAATAAAAGCTTGCCTAAAATCGTCCAAGTTGTGGGACCATGTCATAAAGTTTCAATTAACCACAAACATGCGAGTGCGATTATTCAACGACATTCAATCGGGTCCTTACGCGGAAACATTGTTGAAAATCGGTGATGGGAAAATGACAGTAAATGCAGAGGGAATGATAACTTTAACGGAAGAGTTTTGTAATGTTGTGGGCAGCGAATTGGAGTTGGTAGCAAAAGTTTATACTTACTTACATGATCATATAAATCATGACCAATGACTCTGCGAACGCGCAATATTAGCACCAAAAAATGAAACGGTCATTAAAATAAATGAAAATATTTTGAATGAAGTTATGGGAGGAAATACTGAATATTTATCTGTAGACAAAGTGATAGAAACAGAACATAGAGCCTCATATCCTGTGGAGTTCTTAAATTCTTTGGAATTATCTGGAGTGCCTTCTCATAAATTAAAACTAAAAGTAGGTGTTCCGGTGATGCTCATGCGTAATCTCGATGCCCCTAGACTGTGTAATGGTACCAGGCTGCGTGTCACTCAGCTTGGGAGGAACATTATTACAGCCACTACTTTAACTGGCGCAACAAAGGGTGAAAGTGTACTCATTCCTCGTATTCCGATTATTCCAACAGACCTCCCATTTCAATTTAAAAGACTACAATTTCCTATAAGGGTTTCATTTGCAATGACCATTAAAAAAGCACAAGGCCTAACTCTAAGGGTTGTTGGAGTACACTTGGAAAAACATTATTTTTCGCATGGTCAGATCTATGTAGCGTGTTCCCGGGTTTCCAGTGCCCAAAATCTGCATGTTTTTGCACCACAAGGGAAAACATATAATATAGTATTCAGTTATGGTTTAACAACTAATCGTATCCAGCGTTACATCGCGCCTCTTACATTTTTCCGTGGAAATGAGAAGTTTTCTTATAGAGTTGCTTTATACCGCAATATAACCGAATTCCACGCGGGCGAAGCCGCGGGCGGAAGGCTAGTCTATCTATATATCTCACTTTTTTATGGACACGATAACTTCTATAATTCTTCACCAATCTCCACCAAACTGGTACATAAAATCAAAGGGGATAAAATCTCGGCTAAGTTCGTTAATGGGCAAAATCGGACCAAGGGGGTCGGAATAGGGGGTGTTTTTGTGAAAACCGAAAAAACACCATTACTTCTTAATTAAAGTAGATAACGAATCGGTTTAAAGTTTATATTACTTCTTAAAAATGGGCCAAAAGTTTATGCATGATAGATTTTTGATAAATTTAGAAGTGGGCTCAAGGGGCGAAAAAATACAGGGGTTTTGAGAGAAAAAAAAATCATAACTTCGTCAATTTTCAAGATATCAAGTCCAACTGAATTTTTTGTAAATGTTCTTAACATTATCTAAAACTTTTGTATTTACTAGTTTTTGATAGGACCAACATTTACTGATTTAAAAAATTAAAAACAAAAAGAAAAAGGGTTGTGAAAAAAGGGAAAAATTCATAACTCCGTCAATTTTTAAGATACCAAATCTGATTAAATTTATTTTACATCTTCTCAAAAATATCTACAACTTTTATATTGACAAGTTATTCATAGGACCAATTCGTATAGCAAAAAGAAATTTAACAAAAATAGTAGTTGGTGTAAAAAACCTCAAATCCAAACTGCTTATATTCTGACTCATTTTTAAATTCATTTTTAATTTTAAACGCATCCAAATGGTAGATCCTCTTATTTAGAAACTGTATAAAGTGACGCATTGGTCAGTTTTCTGATAAAGATAGAATATATTTCAAAAAAGGCTACCAAAAAGGGTATTTTGAACAGAATTTTCCCAAGTCATCGGGACTGAAAATATAAGAAAGTATTCAAATAACAAATTGCGCTTTTTTCTGACTCGTTTTTAAATCCATTTTTGTTCTCAAACGCATCCAATTTACAGATCCTCTTATTGAGGAACTATATAATGTGATGCATTGGTCAGTTTTTTGATAAAGACGGAGTATATTTCTAAAAAGGCTACCAAAAAGGGTATTTTGAACAGAATTTTCCGAAATCATCGTGACAGAAAATTTAAAGAAATGTTCAAATAAGAAATTGCGTTTTTTTCTGACTCGTTTTTAAATCCATTTTTGCTCTCAAACGCATCGAATTTAGAGATCCTCTTATTTAGGAACTATATAATGTGATGCATTGATCGGTTTTTTGGTAAAAACAGAATATATTTCGAAAAAGGCTACCAAAAAGGGTATTTTGAACAGAATTTCCCGAAGTCTTCGTGATTTGAAAATTTAAGGAAGTTTTCACATAGCAAATTGCGTTTTTTATGACGCGTTTTAAAATCGATTTTCGCTCTCAAACGCATCCAATTTACAGATTCTCTTATTTATAAAAACTACACTCTAAAAAATAAATGTGTAAATCAGCTAATTTTACCCATATATATGTGTAAATTTATAAAATTACACACCTGTCGTAAAATTTACACACATTTTTCTGAAATTTACCTGTTTTTATGTGTATTTAGCATACTAAAATAAGTGTGTAATTTGTTATCACTTGAAAAACACAGATAAGTGTGTAAATGTAGAAAAATGGTTAGATTTACACAAATTGATGAGTTATTCTATTTTAAACATACTTATGTGTACACAAACGTGTGTGTAAATTTCTAAAATTACACACTTTGAACAAAAATTTAGCTGTTTTTATGTGTATATGACTTACGAAGTCAAGTATGCAATTTGTTACCGCTTTATAAACTCAGACAGGTGTGTAAATTATATAAAATATTTGGAATTACACAAATTTGTGTGTTATATATAATTAAAAATGTAAAAATTATCTTAGTTGCATTTATTGTCATTACTAGAGCTAGACCGAAAATTCGTTTTCGTTTTCGGCCAAAAATCCGAGTTTCAACGAAAATTCGTTTTTGGCAAAAATGCTGCTGAAAATTCGGCTAGACCGAAACTGTCTGAATTCTAGAAATCTTCATTCTTACTTTGGAAATTTTCATCATGACTTCTTGATTTGAACTGTTTCCGCTTAAATGATATGCTTTTTAGATGTGTTCGTAATTATATAAATAGGTAGCACACGTAGTCGCCGTTCAGTCCGTTTTCCATCTGTCTATCTGTCCGTCTATCCATACACATATAATAGAGTAAAATCTACCCAACAGAATGCTTTGAAATTTGAAGTATATAATTATTGCAAAATTTTGTCGAGTCATTTCAAACTTTGTGAAAATCGGATGTATAGTTTAATTACAGGGATGGTCAAAAATTTTCCGTTACATCACGGCCAATTCAAAAAAAAAAATGTTTAAGTGCATTTTGATGGTATTACTGCCTTTTAAACAAAATGAAATTAATGAATGAAATTAATATGCATTTACTGAGGTGTACTAAAATATATACTCTGTTACAATATGCGGTGCAAAATACGTTTATTATTCATTTACAGGGCCACACAAAAGAATTCCATTACATAATAGTATAGGGTGAAACTTTATCTTCGACATATTTTAACCATGTTAATTTTTTTCACATATAATGGAATTGATATACGTTGCCGAGGTTTACTGTGAGTTGCATCCTGTATAATAGAAAGTGCACAGTAATCATAGGGGCACACAAAAGATGTCGGATACTATACTGCAACCGAAATACTGAATATTGGAGATGATTTCTAGAAGTGCATTTTTAGTAGTGATATGAGCTTTTAAATTTAACAAAGTGTTTGCTGATTGCGTTGTGTGTATAAATGCTGTAGATCATTTACAGGGTAACACAACTGAAATTGTACAAGTTACAGAATACATAATTTTTCATATTTTGTAGTCATGCATTTTTGCATAAGACAAATTTTACATAACTTAACAGCTATTGCATAAATTTGTTTATAGTACAAACGCTCCTCATTTACCACGTTTGACGTCCAATTTCCAACTTGTTATTTATTACTATGAACTTCCACTGTTTATAATTCTCGGTCATGTATGATTCAAAATCTTTGATCATATTATAAAACAAACATGCACGCGCATATGGTGTTTTTCAGCTGCTCATTGAAAGTTGTGCACAGCTAACAGTAGCAGAAAATATTTGGTTTGAAACCGCAGAAGTGTTTTGAAAGATCTTTCAGAAAGATTCATCATTCTATGTCATTAATGAAATAATTACATTTTAATTTATATGAAAATTACAAAGTTTTAGACAAAGGCACAGAATGCCAGCCAACTTCTGCACCAAAGATAGATTTTTCAAACAAGGGCGTTATTTCAGAACAATCACAGGGAGGCGAAGGCATGGCAAAGTTTTTTTGGGAGGAAGAGGCAAATATTTATTTAAGTATGCATCTCATCTATATTTAAATTTTTGCTAAAATAGTAATAATTATAAATTGAAAAATGATTATTTTTTTTATTACGACTTATTTAGAGTCAGTTTCGTAAAAAAACCCTTTTAAGTAGTACTTTTAAGTAGTAGTATTTTAGTTTATTTTAATGAGAATCATTAAATAACTGAAAAGTTATGTATATTTAAAAAATAAATACCCTTTATTGTATCTGTTCTCCATTGTTATAGACCGGGAGGGGGCAGCACAGACAACCACCTCATCGCGTTCATGGATGAAAATTCAGAATTAGTTAAAAATCAATTCACATATTAAAACGGGACCGATCTACTAACTCATATCCTGGTGGGAACCGACCGAAAACCCGATTTTATCGGTTGACTCGTAGGTTTATCATTGTGTTTTTTCGTACCCAAAAGTATAAAAACATGGGGAACTGAGAGCAGGAGACACAATAGTAAACCTACGAGTCAAATTCTGAAATCGGGTTTTTAGACGTTTTCCAAGACTTGGCAGACCGATTACATTTTAATATGCGAATCGAGTTTTTAGTAATTCTAGTATTTCAGCCATGAACTAGATGAGATGATTATCTGTGCTAATGCCTCACGGTCAATTAATTAGTTAGTTAACTATTCTAAATGCTTATAATTACTGGTTGTCAAAAAATATAAAAGTTTTGTTCATATCATTTTTTCGTTTGAAGCTTCTACACACTCATAAGTTTTTATGCATGTTTATATTTTTGATAAAAATGTGCCTCAATACACTTTTAATTAATTAATAATTGTGTACATTCATTTATGCATTAATAATTAAAAAAAATTAATCTTTTTTTTTTGTTTTCAACCGAAAATAGAAAGCTTACCGAAATTTGGTTTGTGTTACATTTTCGGTCTTAAAAACTTATTTCGGTCGATCCATAGCCATTACCCATATAAAAACCATAGTGACAGTGATGTTTTTGTCATATTTTTGCAAATCACGATGGTTACGTCCCATCTGTAACCAAAATGTCTGCACTCATAAAATCCCATTGTAAGTAAAATATGAATTGTTTGGAAACATTTAAAAATTGCAAAAAGTACGTTACGCAATGTGAAAAATACGTTTATGACAGATTTGAAAATTTTTTCGACGTTACAGCGAGTCACATCACATATGTGATCAAACGACCATCAGTATGCTGTTAAGTCACAACGTGAATTTTAAAAGTACTATTTGAAAAGAGGACACATTTTTTTTTATTTTATCGGAATTGTGTTAATGCATTTGTGGGATTTGAATATGAATGTATTTTGTTTCAATCATTGCAAATGAACCTATATTCATTAATTTATTTTCTAACACAGAAAAATGCTATATAAATGCATCAATTTAAATCCATATGCATTTATAAATTATGCTGCAAACATAATCTTGCATATAATCCACGAAATAATTTATTATTATTATTATTATTATTATTATTATTATTATTATTATTATTATTATTATTATTATGGAATTTTTTCAAATGCTTTCTATATCCCATGAAAAATTAATAAATTTGGTTAAACTTACAGAAATCTATATAATAAAGAAAAACACATTCGTGAATAACAGTAATATGACTTTGGCGGTGGCAACACTTGATAAATAAATTTCACTTTTACTGTGATTTTCTTAACTTCTATCAGTTGCACAATTAAAATTTTTTCACTATCAAATAGAAAAAGAAATTTTTCTTCAAATGTAATTTTTTCTATCGTGCCTCAATTGTTTGTTTTTTTTGGTTTCAAAAATAATCTGAAACCATGTTTCTTTTTTTTTAAACTATTGTATGCAGTCCAATTACACAAGATTAAAATGTTTCCATTAAAAAAAAATCAGCATTTATTTCCGGCTAAATATTCTGCAACGAAACTGAAAACTTGCATATAAATAAAGTTGTATAAAAAAGTATATAAATAAAACGTAGCTGTAATAGACATGTAATCAAACCTCGCGCTTAAGCTATTAAAATTATTATGCAAAAAAATGAAATTGCTTATACATAGCAAAATATTTTGTGATTTTGTTTATTGTTAACCCTCGGTATCTGGTTAATACGAAAGTATTTCTATTTCTATTAAATTTCAAAACTTTGAATTTATAACTTATTTTTTTCGAATGAAAATGCTTTTTGGTGTTGTATATGAATAATAAAATAAGTAAAAAAAATGATGTAAAAAATCTATTAGTTTTGGATTTTAAAAAATGTTTTTCTTCTGTTTTTTTATAATCCGGTAAGTTTGTACTGATTTATTGAATTTATCTTAAAATCGAAACAGCAGAAAATAATATCCAATTGAGAAAAGCAAAGATTTGGGGGGCGTTTTGTAATGAAAAGCTGCTTTAATACTATAAAAAATAGTTCTATACATATAGTTGTATATATTAGTATACAGTATAGTTGTATATATTTTTTTCTGTTAATGTTTAAAGATTTTAAGTTGTTCTTTAAAAATTTGCTTGCCACTTTTTACAAACATTTTAAATAGATTTAACATTTTCTGAATGTAAAATAAATGTACACAATTTATTCTACAACGATAACATAATTTTTCAAATTTTAATTTATTGTTTTCCAGAAATGTCTTAAAATAGTTAGATCACAAGCAGTTTATTCAACAGGAAATTAATATAAAAAATGACAGATAAAGAAATTTTTTTTTCTTCTCTTATAACGCTGTTTTGTTTTTAAAAACACATTTTGCATCTGCTAGGAAAAAAAGTCGTCTGCGGCTGGCTAACCGTAGAATAAAAGTAAACAGAGTACATGTATACGCTTTCGAACGGATGCAAGAAAGTTTTCTCGACAACATAGATCTGTATTGACACGGATTTTGTAATTTAAACAATGAATTGCTGATCAGTTCTTCCAAGATCATACTTTATACAAAATATTTAAGTCCGAGATAAATACACTGGCTTTGGCGTGGTGTATTTTCTTCCAGCCTTAGCTATTGTGCTTATGTATTGGATTTATTACTTTTCCAACAAAATCGAACAATAAAGAATGTCAGTGAAAAGCAGGTATGAAAGAAATTATTCTTGCTATTTGTTTTTCTTTAAACTATAAAGATTTTAATTAACTTCTTATAAACATGTATTAAAATTTGAATATTTCATTAACTTCATTAGTTTAATAAATTTGTTGCTTATTTTATTGAAATACATAATTTACCTAGTGACAATTTTAATCAGAAGATTAGAAAACTGTGATTTCAATACCATTTTAATTAGATTTGTTTCCTTTTTAAAAATAACTGGTTAAGATCATGGTTTCATAAATTATAAAAGTATATGAAAAAACATCACAATCAATGGTTATGTAATCAGTAAACATTTAACGATATTTAAATTATTGAATAAAAAAGCCTTTTTAGAGAATGTTTTCAAACATAATTTTTAAAATTTTGTAATAATGTAATAATTGTATTTCATTACTTACTTTTCATTCTGGATAGCTTTATTATTTTATGTACTTTTTATTTAGCTTGGCGCCAGTGTTATATATATATATATATATATATATATATATACATATAAATATATAAATACATATGAAACCATGTTTACATATATAAGCATATATTTATATGTTTGCATGCATATATAGATACAATATGTGTATAGATGTATATATGCAAGTGTAATAATTGCATATATAATATTGGCGTCCGATTAACCGAAATGTACCCTATTTTATATCTTGATTGATATTATACAGATAAATTTCAAAATATTCATAAGAAATATCCATTAGAAAACGGTATGATTAAAATGGATTTCTTTTTTTTTTTTTTTTTTTTTTAATTATCATCTAATCCTATAAGTAAAATATTGGTGATAATCATAATGAACTAATATGTTGTTCTATTTTTATACCTATGATCTGAGTTCTTTTACGTATTTTTTTACTTTAAAAATTAATTAACCGTTTGCTATTGTATTAATTGTTCTTTTCTTATTGAGTCACATACAAAAACATTATCTGATTTTTAATAAACTTATATAAATAAAATTTTCACCACATTGTTTTAAGAACTCAATTGTAGATTGTAATCCTTTATACTATTTATGATAGTATTAGATTTATAATGGCTCTGGCAAAAAAAATCCAGCAAACCAGATACATACTTGAAAAACGAATTAAAATTTTCACATTAAAGGCAAAATAGAGTAGATGCGGTGCTGTGTGATATAAACACTTAACGATCGTTGTTTATTTTATCATACATTAAGAGTTATTGGATTAAATGTATAATTTCACAAATAAAAATGTATTTTCTTCAATGTGTTATTAAAACTATTTTTTAATAATAAAAAAAATGTTTTCAATATTTCTTTACTGCTTGTAAACTCTTATATAAAATGAATTAATCCTTTATATCACCTCGTTGTATATCTGTAACATTCCAAAAAGTGAAAGTTACTCATCCAATGAGAATCAATGTTACCTTTACTGTCAGCTTAAAAAATATGATTATATTTATTGTTGCTATCTTCAAACATAGCAGTTGTCAGCCTAATTGTTCTTAGAATTGTCAACATGAGATACTGAGACAAATTTTCACTTCAAAGTTTTATTTCTTATTTCATTAGTTTTTCATCGTAATTTTAAAATGAACTTTGCAGATTTTTTAATATGATGGAAAATAGCTGAAAAAGAGATTTTTTACTATTTTGCATTTGAAAATTGATAATGTTGATGTGAAGTATGTAAATTACTGCTTATTTTAAATATGAAAAAATATATGTATTCTTATTTATTTATTTATTTTAGACATTTCTAAAATGATTCCTTTTAACACCCCAATAAATATTTGCAATTTCAACATTGAGTAGCACTTGAAATAATTAATGTTTCAGCTTGTTTATCACAATAATTGACATAAAACTGCACGTTTTCATATTTTTACATGCTGTAGTTTTCTTCACACTATTTCTACCAATATCAAATCCCACCTTTTAACAAATTTCGATTCATTGTTTTTCTTTCTTTTTTTATGATTTTTAGATTGAAATAGTTAAAAATATTTTACATAAATTGAAGACTTTTTTAAGCGTATTACATTCAAAAACTACTGTTAGCAAAAACAACAAAAATTAAAAAATTAAAAAAGTATCATTTGATAGCTGTAGAAATATTGTTAATATAAGAGTAGATCGAAAAAGTCAAAAGATTACTTCACATATATAAAAGAAAATAGGAGCATTTGCTACTTTTTTAAAAATTTTTATTTCATTTTTCAAATAGCATTAAAACTTATTGTACATTTTAGAATCGAAGTAGTTTGAATTTGTTTAGGTATTTATGTGTTGCAGCGATCTCTTGAAAATGGGTTGCCAAATTATAGAGCACATAAGACTTTATAATAATATATCTTACAATTATACTTTTCATAACATTTATGCTCATTTGCAGTCATCATATGTGAAGCATACCTACATGACTTGTGTTTAAGATGTATACGATGACAAAGATACATAAATATATCGAACATAAGACGTAAATATTACTTATATAAGGATGTTTGTGAGGCATGACAAGTGTTTGGAATGTATACATGAGAACGTGAGTTTTAAATTTTAAAAAACCGATTTTTTCTATCAATCTTTTCTATTAATGAACCTACATCGAAAAAAACATTATAATCTGCATAAAAAATAGTTTTATCGTGTATTTCTATCAATGTAAAACCACGCTTTATAATGAAAAATATTGGACACAGTTAGGTTTTTTCGCAATTTTCTAATTTTTTTTTTTTTTTTTTTTTTTTTTTTTTTTTAAGATAAGGCGAGCTTTGAAATTTACGTCCTCATATATACTTTACGGTCAAAGCTTTGACCGTGGGGTATAGTTAGTCACCTAGGTGACTTCGCCGGTTTTACCTATGCCGGAAGTCTGCGATTTTTAACATTTTGTTAAATATGTAGAAAAATACACGAGGAATTATCCTGAAACTCTTAGTGTGTAAATATAACAGTATATGCCACGCATTTCCGTGAAGATTTTCATCAAACTCCATAGGAGGCTGTCAACAAATTGAAAAAGAAAGAATATCCTTTGGATTACCCTGTCAAAACTAATGCAGAAAAAGTGTTCAAAGTGTAGATTATGATTAAGTGGTTTATTGTAATTAACTGTGCTCCTTTTTATGTGGCTAGCATGTATATTCGTAGAGAAATTGCGATTTTTATAAAAAGAGTCCCAAATTTTGACAAAATTTTTATTTATAATTTTCAGATTTCTGAATATAAAATAATGCACTTTTACGAAACTATGAGAAGAAACATTGTACACAATACCTTGTAATCAGAATTAAAATAATAATAATAATTGTATGAAAAATAAATAGGTTTACTAAAAATTTTTTCACTGCGCATCTGTGAACACTATCAAAATTTTATTTGCATATTGTGTTAGCTATATGTATAGAGCAACTTTTGTGGAAGTCTCAAAAATATACCTTGAAAATTCTGAATGTGATCGTAGATAGAATAAGCTTAAAATCCGTTATTTTCAAAATAAAGTAAAAAGATGAGGGGCTCTATCCATATATCCATTGATTAGTGCCAATATAGAATACACAATGTGGCACGCACTATTATATTTGGATACAACCCCCCCATTTGTTTGCTTCATTTTAAGAACTATAGATTTTGAGCTTCGACGATCACTTTCAGAATTTTCAAGCTATGCTTTTGAGATTTTCAAAAAATTTGTTCTATACATTTATCTAACAAAATATGGAAGTGAAATTTTGATAGCGTTCACGCATGCGCAGTGAAAAATTATTTAGTAAACCTATTCATTATTTCACACAATTTTTATTATTTTTTAATACTGATTACAAGGTATTATGTAAAATGTTATTTGTCATATTTTCTGGAAGGATTTTTTTATGTATATATATTAAGAACTCTGCAAATTATAAGCAAAAAAAAAACTTGCAAAATTTGGATTTTTTTCTTTATGAAAACGCAATTTCTCTACGAATATACATGCTATCCACACAAAAAGGAGCACAGTTAATTACAATAAACCACTTAATCATAATCTACACTTTGAACACTTTTGCTACATTAGTTTTGACAGGGTTATCCAAAAGATATGCGTTCTTTTTCAATTTGTTGACGGGTCCAAATTGAAAAAATGTTCATGGGGGGAAAGGGAAAAAATGTTCATGATAACATATGGTCTGTACTATTATGTTTACACACACCTGCAGTTGCAGGGAAATTTTTCATGTTTTTTTTCTAGATATTTAACAAAATATCTAAAATCGAAAGTGGCCGGTCACCGTTCGCCATATAGAGTACATTTTTATATTATGCATATATATATTTCAAGATGATTTTGGTGACATCATAACTGCAACTTTGGTGTAAATCCCATTTTCTCTGTCCATCTTATCTGTATCAACTGCGTCTACTGTATTATAATCGCATGTATTATTTATAGTGAATAATACCATGCAATTAAAATGCATAAAATGTAAGTACTTAATATCGGTTTTCCTTTTTATATTTAATATTTTTTATAGTTGTTGTGTAATTAAATACTCACTAGTGACTAGCGTTCAAAATGCGTATTAAAACACTAAATTAATTTCATTCAGTCACTAGAAATCAATAATCTTTCAATTCTATCATCAATAATCCTTATAATTTAAAGATTACAAAACATACTATGTATAATGCAAGAATATATATATTTTATGTAAATTTTATTTTGATTATGTTTTGAACATTTAAGCAGAAATATTTCATTAGTAATTTTAACAAATATTGCTGTTAAATGTCATGTAATTTGATAAAAGAATAATTCTTTATTAATTTTAATACAATTATGTTAATTATTAAATAAATCACTTGTAATTTTTCCAACAGAATTAAAAGTATTTTAGCCTAGGTTTGAACCGGGATTTTTTATGAGAGCTGCCAATGCTCTACTAATTGAGCTATCGTGGATGAATCTGGCGGACATAATTCAGCCAAAGAACTAGAATTATACTAAATAAAGCTAACTAATGCCAGACTGGCAGCTTACGCTAAAAGTCCCTGGTTTGAATCCTGCCCTGGACGCTTTTTCACCCATCTGGTCAAATTATATTAAAGGAAAATTCTGCTTGAACGTTATTGTTAAAAATACTAGCTGTGGAGCCTTACATGTGTGATGATAACTTTGGAAGTTAAAGTGAACAAAAGCTTTCAAAGAGAGTGCAAAAATATAATTAGCCCAAACGAAAAAAGTTTGTAATAATTTATTTTTAAAAGAAACAAAAAATATGGGTTTTTTTCTCTCTGTACATCGCAACAAATGAAAAAAAATCACCATTTTATCAGTTATAAATACAGTTAAAATTATGCCATTTTCAGAATATGGAGAAAAAATCTATATGAACTTCCAAAAAGAGGAAATTCTAAATAAATTGAAAATAACACAAGCTGCTATACTTGTAAGATGGTGTGAAAGAACTCTAACTTTTAACTTAATTTAAAAAAACAGTCTCCATATTGTCTAATTATACATTCCTGTTCATAAATTATGAATGTATGATTTTCGGACTTCAAACCAACTCTAACAGAAAGATAACAGATTACAATTTAAGACTACCCTGTTTTTTGTAAATTAGGCATATTGTGATTTGTGGTCTTGTTTGTAAGTCAGTTTTAAAAAAAATAAACGCCAAGTATTACATGAGTTTGTTCTTTATGCAGTTTTGTTTCGTAACCATAAAAACATTATTTTTTTCACAATTTACATGTCAAAGCATAAAATAAAGCTATGTACACAAAAATCTGTGTATTTTAAAAATTACACAAAAGTGTGTTTTGCATGTTTCGCATACATATGTGTAAGAACATAATATTAACACATAAATCTGCATATTCTGCATATACCACGAAAATGTGTGTATGTTGTATATTACACAAGATTATGTGTATGTTCCTATTACACAAAATATGTGTAAAAGTAGAATATTACACAAATATATGTGTAAAAATATTGCACAGAAATATGTGTATTTCAGTGCAACTTACACTTTAAAGTGTGCATTTCAAGAGTTATCAGATAACTTTTACACATTTGGACTTATCATCAAATTACACATAAAAATGTGTATTTTGAAATTTACACATTTGGCGTATTTTACACACCAAATTACACATATAGACATGTCGTTTTTGTATCATCGATTTACACATTTTTGTGTGTAAATTTACACATTTATTTTTTACAGTGTATATACTGAGACTCATTGGCCAGTTTTATGATAAAGATAGAATATATTTTTAAAAATGCTGTCAAAGTGAGTATTTCGCACAAAATTTTCCGAAGCAATCATGATTAAAGAATTAAGGATGTATTCAAACAACAAATCGGTTATTTTATGACTCATTTTTAAATTCAATTTTTTTCTCAAATGCATTCAACTGACAGTTTTTTGTTATTTAGGAACTGTATAATGTACTGTTTTGGTCGATTTTTTATTAAATTCAGAATTTATTTCAAAATATGTTGTCAAAATGGGCATTTGAGCTGAATTTTCCTTAAGATGATTCTGATAAAACCAGTTTTTGCAGAAAATGAAATTAAAAAAATTCATAAACGGCCAAATGAAGTTATTAAACTGGGTTTATCTCTAATCATATACATTTTTTTGTTGAAATGAGCACTCTTCGAAATCTACCTCCGCCTATAGGCCGAGCCGACAGGGATTTTTTTCAATATGTTCTAAAATAACCTAAGATTTTATAACTGCGACAACGATTGTTATTAATCTAATTTCAACTATCCGCTACAAATATATTTACCCAATACTACGTATGATGGGTATGTAAAAAGGTTGGGATAACTTTTAAAGTACGAAGATATAATGAACTTTGATACGAAGAAAATGCGGCACAAGAAGAGAAATAGAAATTTGGTAGAGAGATGGGCAGAAAATAGTAATTTCCCATACTTTGTGATACTTATGAAAGGCAACCATTTTACTTACCCATCATACGTAGTATAGGGTAAATCTTGCAATTGTTTTGAAAATCGAAAAAAAAATTGACGGTTTTACACGTTTCAGAAACTGGAGATTCCTAAAAACATATTTTTAGAAAAAAATTTTGCTGTCCGTCACTCTGTCTGTCTGTCTATAAACGCTCTATCTCCCTAACAAACTGAGATAGAGACTTGAAATTTTGTATGTACATAGTATGTAAGAATGGGACAAGGCCTATTGAATATCAGTAACCACGATTATCCAGAACTATTTTTTTCGGACTTTCGAAAAATTTGTTCTCTGATGGAAGGTACATTAAAATTTTCGAATTTTTTTATTTTAAGGAATGGATGTAAAAGACAATAAAATAAAACAAATTTTTCATTAAAACCAAAGTCGATCGGATTATTAGTTACTGAGATATTTATAATCCTGTTTTTCCCAGTCTTCGATTTTTCATAACCCTGTATTTCATTCGAATTTCGATTCAAAAATACATTTTAATTGGAAATAAGATGCTTAATCCGACGCAGTAAACTGTTAGTTTAATATAGTTATTATTTTTGGAGTTATAAGGACGTTTCTTTTATGCAATTCGGTACTACTTGAGTAGTTTGGCGTTTTATGTATTTGTCGAAATGGGCTCATCAGTAATTCATGAATGGAGCATTATTATGTGTATTAAAAATATTTAAATATACTCTTAAATTTTGTTTTGGAATTGTAATGTATTTTGTAAATAGTTTAGACATATTTTATTTTCACATATTATGTTATGCATATCTATGATTGGTAAGTATTACGGTGGCCCCCAACGATTAGTTTATGTTTAACGTGCTCTTATAAAACCCATTAAAATTTCTCAACAAGAAATATTCACGTATGTTCACGAAACGATCCTGAAATTACTTAAAACTTATTTAGAATGTATTTTTTTAGCGTTATGTCTTATTTTATACTGCCAGTCACCGGTGACTGTCGCGATCTGAACGGAAAATTTAATGTAACTCGCCGGTGACTGACGTGGTCCAAACGGAAAATTCAGTGTCAGTCATCGATGACTGGCCTGGCTCTTAATGTGTTAAAAATGAGTCAGAGAAATTGTGATAGAAAACTCCACATTATTGAACAGCGAATTTGAAAATCATCTTAATAATATAATACTTACCCATCATACTGTAATGATTTTTATGTCAATTGTCTCTCTTTCAAAATCAAATTATTCCAAATTAAAGTTCCTGCTTCAATTTTTAATTAATAAACACCTGCTTCCATATTTTTTTTCTTGTGTGTGAAAACTACCCCTTAAAATTCTCACACTTAAATCTGAAACTGCATCCCCTTATTCCAATAAATAAATAAATAAAAGCCATTTTACTAGTGGGATTCTGAAAAGCAGTATATCTATTGTTTGGGCAGACTTCACTCAAGGGCAGACTTCACTTAAGTAAAATGTCTACCCTGATATCAGAGCCTCTTTTGTGAAGATAAGGAAATCGGGGTTCTACGTTTTTATAGGGCTGGGAATGAAATAGATGTTTTGTTCCCAATAAAGGGGACTGTTGGCTTTTAATTGCCCCTTCGTAGTTTTTTCAAAGAAAACCTGACCGAAGGGTATTCGTGTATTGTAATGGTGGTCTGTAATAGCTACTTTAAGTGCTGTTAATTGGCATCTTAAGCGAAAATACGAATGGTTTTATGACTTGTGCAGGCAAAGTTACCCTCGTGGGAATGTGTACACGTGACTATACACCTGTTTTTCCTGGAAAGAGATGGACACCACGTGATGTTATTTTTATGCCCTTATTTGGGAATCGGTAGGATGGTCAGCTGGATCAGAAAGGGATGAATTATCCAATAGGAGGCGACCCTTTTCGACGCGAAAAGAATTTCTCGTGAAATCATTGAGGCCGTGTTCAGCTGTTACGCGCGCTGCACGCGCACGCTAGGAGCCACGGACATGGAGTGGGTACTTATACTTGGTGGGATGTGCGTTCAGTCATCGCTACTGTGCCACCAGTTACTGTAACTGTTCGCTCAGTAACAGATGGAGAACAGATCAAGGATGTAATTACTTGTGGTGCCAATTATAAAGATAATCTGTTACAAATGAAAGTGAGCTGGCTGGCCGAATGGTCAGAGTTCTGAGCTTGAACCTAGACGATACGGGTTCGAAACCTGCGCGGGCCAAAAGTTGTTTATTTTTTTTTTTTTTTTGGTTGCTTTTTATTAATAAATAAGACATTTTTATTAAAGGTAAATTTTATATTAATAATACAGAAGCACATGTATTTCTATTATAGTAATAAAATACTTATTTAAATATGAGAAAATGAGATTTTTGCGGAGAAAGTTTTAATATTCTAAATTTAGAATATTAAAAGGATAATTAGAACGATATTAATATCGTTCCAAAGTGATTTATATATATATTAAGAAAATGAAAAAAAAAAAGTTTTCTGCGAAAATATCCGTGTACGCATAAAATAATTATTAATGTTCTTCTTCTTCTTCTTCTTCTTCTTTTTTTTTTTTTTTTTTTTTTTTTTTTTTTTTTTGAAAATTTTAGAAGTAATTTTTTATTGAGATTAGGATGCAAATATAATGCATGCGTGCATATTTTACGGTATTAAAATCAAAATGGAAAATATTATAAAAGCAAAATGTAAAAGATATACATTTTTTTTAATTAAGAATATATGCATACATATATTTTAAAGAAGTGAAATATTTGGAGTTTGCCTTCTAGTTTTGTAATGAATAAAGTATGATTAGAATGTTTATAATTTTTCTATTAAAAGTATAAATAAGTGTTTTGCTTATACTAACATAATTTCGGATGTCGTTTGTTTTTCATATTTTATGACATATTTTGGCCTGTTATCCACACGGTATTAAAATATACAATCATTAAATAAGAAATATATACATACTAAAACTTCTTCTGAAAAATTACCTAACTAACAATGCAAATTCCATTGAAATCAATCCAGTATTGTAGATTACAAATCAATCTTGTAATATGTGGATACAGGGCCATCGCTAAGACTTTTTATTGGTGGGGGAGAAAACCTTAATATTGTCAAGTCAAATTTTTATATTCGCCAACTCGTTTTATAATTGTGCCAAGTTAACGCACTTTGAAAATGTAATACAATTCTTATTTGTAAAAAAATTAATAATATTCCCAATTAGAGTTGTAACTTTTGCAAATTCTATCAAAAAAAGAAAATGTATTGCAGTTTTTATTAAAATTTTAATTAAATTTGACATAAAAGTTTTAAATTTGCAAAGTGTAACAACATTTGTCAATGTTTTGGGAGGGTAGCCCCCCCCCCTTAGCTAGTCCCCCGTGTGGATATCTCAACCTTGGTTTATCAACAGCATTCTATTAATTACAACAATAGAATCAACAGTATTCTATTATTTAATACGAAAAGTATAAAGCAACTGATAAATGATTTTTAAATAAATAAAAATAAAATTATTAAAAAAATTAAATCACCAATTGTTAAATTGTATCAGTCAACCTACCAACTTTGACAACAAACAACGTGCAACCAATAACAGATAAGCACAAAACGCACAATCACGTGATCAAATCGCCCATCATTTTTTTTGCGTCGCGCGCGTCAAGGTTTGAGCAGGGTTGATTGTCATTTTTTAAATGCTAATCGGGCTTAATTGCATGAAATAGGTCACGTGATACTTTTCCGGAATACTTTTAATTTTATTTTAGTGGTCACAGGTATGTATTTCTGTTACGAAAATCATATTTTGAAAGGATAAAGAGATATGGTATTTGTATTTACCAATTCTGAACCATAAAAACAATACAATAATTGAATAAGTTTAAAATTCTCTTCTTCGATAGCACCTACTCCAAGCAGAATCTTCTGAGCGCGCGCGCACAAAAAAAGCCGCTTTTGAACACGGCCTGAGGCAACCACGTACTTGCTAAAATATAGCAAGCCAGTCGAGGAAAGTTTTTTGAGAAGTGCGTGAGCGGGAGTTTTGAGAACTTCCGCCTCCACGCGGGGGTTGGAGCGCAGATTTTTTTTGAAACCGTACTCAGTGGCGAAAAAATTGTGAAACGAGGAGGAGGTCTCTTCTCGTGGTCCCATGGAAAAGGATGTTTATACCTGTGTCCATTGAAAACGTGATCGAGGACAATTGCATATTCGGCTGTTGCTCAGCCAGTGCATATGAAGGATTGATTTGGCGTTGTTTGGTTCAATCGCTTGTCCTTTAAGGGTAGGAAAGCCCTGATAACGAGGAGACCGCTGAGCAGAGGGAAACCGAAGTGTTCTTAAAGAGACTTATGACACAAGATAGTGCCCGTGAAGAATTGTTTCTGACCGCTTAACCGCATTTCCTTCATCCATCCATGTATATTCGGCAGTGCCTGAGAGCCATGATTCAAAATAGTGGTTGCAAAATATTGCTGCACACCATCTAGCAGCGTTTTCTCCACCGATCTATGTATCGTCGACAGTGTCTGAGAACTATAATTCAAGATAGTGGTTGCAAAATATTGCTGCACACTGCCTAGCCGCGCTTTCTCCACTTATCAGTATATCTTCAGCAGTGTCTGAGAACTATGTTTCAAGATAGTGGTCGCACAGTTTTGCTAGACACTGTTTAATTGTGCTCGCTTCATCTTTTACTGCACTTTCAGAAATGTTTGAGAGCACAGTGGTGATAACAGTGAACTAGTGAATATAGGTAACTTGATTCGCTCTCAAGAATTAATGTGTGGTAAAAAGTCCAATTCAAGATTATGTTGTATCATATAATAGAAATAGAATGATTTATAGTCATGGGTATCCCAATAACACAGCAGAAGGTAAGAGGAAAATTTAACTATTTGTAGTGTCTTATTAAATTGCTTTATATACAATTTAAAAAGAAAAAAAAGAGTATATTCATAAAATATGTTAATCTGTACAATAAACTAATTTCTTTTGCTAATTTAATCACAAGTTCTTTGTTTCTTTCCTCTTGTTTTATTTACCTAATAGTTAAAAAAAAACAGAATTTGAATAATGATTGAATTTAAAATAGATTTAAGTTGAAATAATACCTTTTTGTTAAATAAATCTTATCTGGGTATAAATAACTTTAACTAATTAAATGTATTTTTTTATCTTGTCTTTTAAACCAAAATAAATTAAGTTTTTATTTTAATAACCGTAGAATATTGAAATTCTAAATAATATATTTGTCTGAATACCTGTAAAAAGTCAAAGACTTTAAGTTAAATCCAGATGAATTAATTTTTTTTTCAAGTTTCCTTACAATAAGTCAAATCGAGAATTGGTTCTGTCAATCTCTAATTAGATCTAGTTTTTGAAATTATAAAGGAATAATTAACTACTTATAAGGAATTAAACCCAAGATACCCATTTCTTCAAGATACATCTGATTAAATTATGCATATAATTTTCTGAACTACCGTAAAATGGGGTAAATCGGAACACATTTCAGCTTTACCGTTAAAAAACTTCAACGACTGTTTTTTTTATTTATTTTTTTTTCTACTAGAAACTTCGGTCTTGTTTTGTTCTTTACTTTTCAAGGAAAAACGGAACATTTTTATTGTTTACTTGCTGACCCGCCCGGCGTTGCCCGGGTCCGTATTAACAATATTAAACGAACTTGAAATTTGTACGATTTTATCATTAACTCGAAACATGCAGAAATGCATTGTCTGAAATACGTGGCCACTGACTGTGTGAAAAATCGGTTTAAAAAACAGCTAATGTTAAGCTCTAAAAATACTCAAAATGAGCGATGAGAAATGTGGGAGGGAATATGTATCCAACGACTGCGTGATTTTCGTGTTAAAGTGTTGATATTTATCAAAAATCACTGTTAAGTCACGTAATTAATTATTTTTTTTCACATAGAAATCCCAAGTGAAATATTTTGAATTTCAAACTAATTATATCACTCTTAAATCCGACTATACCATGAATGAAATCGATACTCGCTCGTAGCTAAAGTGTTGGTATGTAGTATTATAATTTCAGAGCCATTTAACAAAAGTAAGTATTATTTTTAATCAAATCATGCATAATGTCCACTCTATGGATAAATTCCTAACCGTAAACTTTTTTACCATAACCATAACCTGCCTGTAACCTAACTTTGACTTAACAGTACCTTACCGTAAATTAAATATAACATAAATGTAACCTAGCCTTCACTTTATTGTAACATATCCTTATTCTAACCATAAAACAAATGCGATTTAACTTTAACCTAACTTTAACTTAACCGTGACCTAACTGTAACCTAACGGGATATTAAATATAATCAAAGACTTACCGTAATGTAATTGCAACCTAAATGTTACCAAAACATATATTGGTTCCATGTCCATGGAAATTATTTTGTCTTGTTCGGATCTGGTTATGATTCATTAGAACATTTTTGTCGGGTTCAGATTTTAGGTATTTTTTGATATTGAGTTATAATGTTCGGGTCGTATTCATGTCCATGGAAATTATTTTGCCTTGCTCGGATACAATTATGGTTCTTTGGAATATTTTTGTCGGGAACAGATTTGTTTCAATTCAGATTTCGGCTTTTTCTTCAAATGGAATTTTTGGGTTCGGGTTTTCTTGCGTGTTCACGGAAATTATGCTGCCTTGTTCGAATAAGAACGTGCTTCACTGGAATATTTTTTTTCAAGTTCAGATTTGGTTCAGTTCAGATTTCGTGATTTTTTTCAAAGAATTTTTTTAGGTTCAGATTCGGTTCAGGTGAATGGAAATTTTTTGTTTTATTTAGATCCGATTACGATACTTTGGAATATTTTTTATCAGGTTCCGATTTGGTTCGATTCAAATTTCAGGTATTTTTTCAAATAGAATTTTTAGGTCATGTCCTCGTTCCACAATGTCCACAGAAATTATTTTGTCATACTCGAATCCAGTTATGATTCTTTCGAATATTTTGGTCGAATTTAGATGTGGTTTGGGTCAAATTTCAGTTTTCAAATTTCAGTTCAGGTCCAGATTTGGTTCAATTCAGATTTCGAGTTTTTTCTTCAAATATAACTGTTGAGTTCGAGTCTTCTTGCATGTTCACGGAAATAATTCTGTCTTGTTCGAATAAGGACATGCTTCACTGGAATATTTCTGCCAAGTTCAGATTTCGTTCAGTTCGCGATTTTTTCAAACAAATTTTTGGGGTTCGGATTGTGTTCATGTCCATGGAAATATTTTGTCTTCTTTGGATCCGGTTGCGTTTGTTTGAAATAGTTTTGTCAGATTCAGATTTGGTTCGATTCAAATTTCAGGTATTTTTTTGAATGGGAGTTTTAGGTTCGTATCGGGTTCATGTCCACGGAAATTATTTTGTCTTACTCGAATCCCGTTATGGTTCTTTCGAATACTTTGGTCAGATTTAGATGTGGTTTGGGTCAAAGTTCAGGATTTTTCAAACGAAGTTTTTTAGGTTTGAGTCGGGTTTATGACCATGGAAAGTATTTTGTCTTGCTGGGATCGGGTTATAGTTCTCTGGAATATTTTTATCGGTTTCAGATTTCGTTCGAGTCATATTTCGGGTTTTTCTAAAGAAAATATTTAGGTTCGGGTCAGATTTCATGCCCACGAAAATTATTTTTCCTTGTTTGAATCGGGTTATGCTTCACTTGAACATTTTTGCGGGATTCAGATTTGGTTCGGGTCAGTTATCAAATCCAGAGTTTTTCCCAAACAGAATTTTTAGGTCAGGGTCGGGTTTATACTCACGGAAATTTTGTGTATCACGGATCGGAGTGTGGTCTGTTTTTTTTTTTCTGGTTGGAATCGAGTTATGTTTAAATTAGTCTAAACATTAAGGTTATAATTAGTTTTGCTACTATTCTTTTTATGGCTATTTCTGATAGATAATTTACTTAGCTATTTGATAATTCATTATGGTGAATGAATCGTTTGCAGATACAAACAATTCTACGCCAAACAGCTATTTTATTTTTGTTTTAAAAACAAATTAAAGCCATATTACAATTTTAAATTGAATAGAATTCATTTAAATTTAATCAATGATTAAAAAAATAAACTCATAGAAAAGTGTTGTGTAATGTTTTTTACTGCAACACAGCTAATGACTCATACATTCTAATGTTCGAAATGCCAAAAATATGCGTACAACTATATAGTAAAATGAAATTAATAGAGTGGCAGTATAATGTCTTGGGGTGATGCAAAAAATGTAACTCTAAAATCCGCGACATTAAGTCCAAATAAGCACCAACAAAACCATGTGCTTTGAAACTCCGATCAATTCAAACTGGTTTAAACCAGTATTTCTTTGTTTTTGACTTTTACCTTTTAAACTGTTATTGAATAGATGACTAAAATTTCGTTTAAAAAATAACGTTTTGTGCCATTATTGCCTGTAATGCACGATCAGAATGCATGAAAGATACAATTAGATCAGTCATAGGCAAGAATTATTTGATTATTTTTATCATATGACTTTGAAATATCAATATAGAAGCATCATTTAAGACTTTGCTTGAAAAATCAACATTCTTTCGTTAATGTCTTAAAATCGTCTGCACTCTGAAGTCTAGATTTTAGATTAATATTATTATTTAAGTGTTCATGCATGATTTTAAAAGAATCTTTTCATCACTATATTTTATATATTGACATGGAATTATAAATATGTTGTTAAATCATAAACATTTTTCATCTACGTTATAAAGTATTAAAAATTTCTGAAAAAAAAGAGAAAGCTTTTAGTAATACAATTTTTTACTTCAAATCATATGTTTTCAATATTTTATTTAATTTTGTTTTGACATTTAATTATTTTTAATTTTCCAATTTCAATTATTTTAAAAGCAAACATTTATTTTAATAAATAATGTAATAGAAAAAACATTTAAAAAAATTACGATTTCTTCGTAAAATATGCTTCAGCTGTAATTCATTTCTTCCAATCCGTCTTATTAATACAAAATTCCTTCCTCGTGCTTTATTTTGAGACATTAAAATTTCAGCGATAAATGGTTTCCTCTTGCAAACCTTTCTTTTTTTCGGTTTACTTCGCCACCACCTATCTTTTTCCTCCATGGCGTACAGCAGCTGTGATAAAAAAAAAATTCCTCATTTAAACTGACAGTTTGCCAGTCTATGAATTTTAAAGGTCAGTCTCAGTTTTTAAAATTATTTCTGCGAAAATTTTATGCAACCAACCAACCATAAGAGAATGAAAAGGAAAAAAGCTAAAAAAAAGCGATTTTTTATGAGAGTGAGGTTTGGAATTTAATTAATTACTCAGTTAATAAATAGAATTTTGAAATTCTGAGCATCAGGTGCATCAGGAGAGATATTCGGCTACTCTCAGAAAAATTTTGAGCTTCGTACGTACCGTAGTTTTCGCTAACTATCGCAGACACACACACACACACACACGGAGCGATTTGTTATTTTATTAATATAGATGTATATATTATTTATTTTTTTAATGGAGTTCCGATTCACCCCGCAGATAGGGGTGAATCGGAACAAATGTTATAATCTTTATTTATTCTGATTTAAACATTAATAGGGTTAATAAAAGCAGGTAATAATGATAAGGGGGGAACAGGAACACATAGTTACTGTGAAACCAAACCTTTATTTTATATACAAGTAAAGATATGCCTTTTTTAAAATTAGAAAACAACTTTGAAATAAAGAAAAATTAAAATTTATTTTATGACATTATATTCGAATTGCGGAAGTAGAATTAAATACAAATTCAGCCTTGTTCTGTGTTATCCTTTACTAGTAGTCATTGAGTAAGTGAATATATTGAATAGCCCCAATTGCTGCATGTATTAATACGATCTACTAATACGCCCTCATCCCCAGCCCTTAGTACTGTTTGCAGACCTCTCTTTTTAAATTGGTTTTTCATTTTGAGATGTTTGTGTAATATTGTGGATGTCAGAGAATAATTCTGTACAGTTTTTCTAACTAATTTGCTATTTTTAAATTATTTTATTGTGTGTTCCATGTCTGTTGGACTAGGCGTTGATTTCTTTGATTAACCAGGTAATTTTTTGGCACCTTTAAACTCTTCAAGTAATTAGAACAAACAGAATATTGTTACAATAGATATTCATACGTATTTTCATATATTACATGAAACTATTACTACATAGAAAAATAAATCGTGAAAGAAAATGAGTTCCGATACACCCCGTAAATCTTAAACCTCCGATGTTACAACCCATTTTTCATTTTTTTTCATTATGTATTTTAGAAATAAGTAGTATTTAATACAGAATATCGTTTAAAGGTCTATCATTAATTAAAAATCCCCTCTCTTAGGTTTAGAATACTAAAAATACTGGAGTTACACATAAAGTTTTGAAGAAGTTGAAAAAATGAGATTTTTGAGGATCCTCTTGAAATTTTTTTATATACCCCAGTAGTGGTGACAACATGTCAAATCTGAATTTCCCAACTCTTAATGTTTTCACCTTCTTATAAAAAAATTGGCAACTAAAAATATCATCACATATATTTATAAAGAATTTATTTGTATGACCGGGAAGTTTCGTTCCTATTCACCCCGCTGTTCCTATTCACCCCATTTGACGGTATTGAAATGAAGTAAAATACAATTGGTAAACAGTAAATAAAAAAAAAAGAAAATGATAAAAATAATACCACTATACTTTTATGTGTTGATGTCATTACTACTTTCATAGGGTGTTTATTTATAAATATTATTTTTTATCCCTGCTTATTTTTGGTAATATTCTTTCTGCTGCTCTATGTATATCAGGGAGATTTCAGGTTTCTTTTCTCTTCTCCAAATTTATTTATTAAGTATTAATTACTCGACCATAAGTATTAATATGTGTGTAACACCCTATAGGATAGTGATGGCAAAGTTGGGACTCTGCTATACACTTACAGGTAATTTGAAATCTAAACCGGTTGAGAATCTTGCTGATCTCTTTCTAAGCTATTTTTATTATTTTGTTAATCCTCAAAGTTTAAACTTCATAAGTGACTTCTAAATTCCTCTTTATTGTTTACATTTCAATAGTTTCAGGTTATTTAATTACATTCTAAATTTATTTGTGTTTTGCTTATGAAATTTACCTTAATTTATTTATTCTCTCTCAACAAGATTCATGTAGTTGGAAACCTAGTTCAAATCTTAGTTAAATTGATAGGTAGAAAAGTGAAGTAATGTCAATTTTTATGAAGTGTATATTTTTTAATTAATATTTATGTGTTGTAGAAATTGGTAAGAGAAGAATAAAATTTCAGCTTGAGGGAATTAAAATTTATAGCAGAGAGGACCCAACAATACTCAGTATATTGTAAGTCTTGCAATCGTTTAAAAATCGAAAAACAATTGACGGATTTACACATTTCAGACACTGGATATCCGAAAAACATATTTTTAGAAAAAAATTGCTGTCCGTCTATCCATGTGTCTGTCTGTCAGTCTGTCTGCCTGACATAAACGCTCTATCTCCCGAACAAATTGAGATAAAAACTTGAAATTTGCTAAGTACATAGTATATAGGAATGAGTCGAAGCCTATTTAATATCAGTAACCTCGATTATCAGGAACTATCTTTTTCTGATACTCAAAATGTTCGTTCAGATGAAACGTGCATAAAAATTTTCGATTTTTTTAAGGAAATGAATATAAAAAACAATAAAAAAACTTAAATTTTGCATAAAGAAAGAAGTCAATCGGATAATTAGTTGTCGAGATATTTGTAATCATGTTTTTCACACTTTTCGATTTTTCATGACCCTTTATTTCATTCGAATTTCAATTCAAAGACATATTTTAATTGGAAATGAAACGCTTTATCTAATGCAGTAAATTGTTAGTTAACCGTTTACACGCCGAAATAATATCACAATGTAATAATAATTTTGTTTTTCCTTTATTACAGCTTTAAATGTTTTAAATTATGCATACAAATTAAAAAAAATTACAAAAACAAATATTTTTGCACTTTTGTGGCTGTTTTCATTTCAAAATTCGCATTTTGGAACATGATTATTGCTTGAAAACCTATGCAAACGTAACATTTTTTTCCGCTATATGGTATTGTATATTGTTCTTGAATATTTTCTTGAATTCGAAAAAACATTTAGATTCCTAGTGGTCAAATGTAAGTAACATAGAGAAAACGATAAAAGCAAGTAATATATTTTTATGCAAATTAATGAATTTACATTTTCCTTATACCTGTGATAAATGCTTAAACATAAATATATTTTTTTTTTCAAAAGTTGAAATCAACCTTATATTTTATAGGAAAAATAAGGACATTGTTATTATGTTGTAAAAAACATGTTTTGTATTACAAATAATGCAATGTTCCCATTTGGGAACATTGGCGTTTAAACGGTTAATATAATTATCATTTTTGGAGTTATAAAGATACTTATTTTACGCAATTCACTTTTACTTGATTTTATTTTCATGTTTTATAGTGTGCATATCCATGTTGAGTAAGTATTACGGTGGTCCCCAACAGCTAGTTTTTGTTATTTATCTACCAAGGTTAGTCAGAAACAAATGCTAATATTTTTCTGCTATTTTAGATTATGGCACTGGACAGCAATTATCTAAAGGCCCCGAATGTGATTGCGAATGGAAGTATTTTAAACACTACGAAGCGAAAGGATGTTTCCCGGTCTATGAAGAAAAACCGGACGTTGGCGAGTCCGAATGCACATGTCCGAGGAGATTTGATTGTTCACAAGCAGATAAAGTGAATTCAGACGAAAAAGGTTTATTATTATTATTTTTAAAGAAATGTAAAATTTAGATTAATATAAGATGCATAATACGACACAAATTGTTTTTCTGCATATGGAAAACAGTTCTGGATGAATGTTGTTTTTGTAAAACGGGAATAATTCAAAAGATAATCGATCTCGCTAAAACAAATACCAGCGATTCTAGCAGCACAATTAAGAGGTTTTTCTATTGTATAAGATAAATTGCAATAATCTTTAATGTAATCGCTAAATACTTTAAATACATGTATTTAATTAGTATTAACTGATTGACAATTATTGCAATTACAACAAACATACTTTTGAAGGAATTTAAACATCCAAAAGAAATTTCAACATTTTAAATAGGTTGAAAATTAAAATAATTTAAATGACAAAATCAATTATTTTCATAATTTATGAAAAAAATTAATATGGATGTTTTATTCATTCCTTTTTTGAACATTCTAAATGCTAAAAAAATTACCATCTCTACCTTTGTATGGGTACCAACCACAGTTGTACTTTATACAATGATAGTGGAAGCTATACTACATCCTTGACATCTTGTACTAAAGTTTAAAAAGGTTTAAAATATTATTATTATTTCTAAAATATCTTTGTCGAATTATAGAAAATCCAAAGTTTCTCTAAATATTCACTCATTATAATTGTTTCATAGGCAATAAATTTGAATTTATGTAACCCCAAAAATATCTTTCACCATAGTTTCACTTTAAAAACTTCATTAAAAATGTAAAATACAGGTTTAAATACCGTCCCTTTTTTTATTTTTTGTTATCCTATTTCTCATGTATTTCTCAAATATTCTCTGATGAAGAGCATGGAAAAGTTTGAAACTACTATTAAATTTTTAATAAAAAATTTATATTCTAAACTGGTGAAATCCCTTTTATTATTTTGGCCATCATTTAAATAGAACAGTGGAATTTTTGAAGTTCACATAATATATTTTATGTTACAATCAAGATGAAATTTTATGTTTTGCCTGATGATATTACTAACTTAATTTCTGTTACAATAGACCACTAACAAAAAGAATCAGTTCGCCAATGCGTGGATATAAGTCTTGAAAGTGCTGTTAAGTTTTCAACAAATAAATGCATAATTTAATTGGTAAAATCTCTCTTATTATTTTAGTCGCCATTTAAATAGAACTGCGGAATTTTTAAAGTTCATATAATAAGGTGGTCTAATGTAATAACGCCAGGCGGATAATAACGCCAAGTGCTAATATTTTGCATAATTATGACATAATCTGGTAAATGACACTCATGTGCTCTGCACAGAAGGGTTTTGAGTCATATAAATCGCAAAAAACAGCTTCAAGATAATTTGTTTCATTTTTAGGTCTTATTGTTTTTACAAGAAACTAGAATTAACGCTTGATATAAATTTGCGAGATACGTTTTGTGATGTGAAGACTAATTTTTTTTATCCGGAAATACTTTGTTAATTACATAAATTTGTAGTACATTTCATGGACTTTGAAAATGTTGTTAAAGATTTTTGATATCTTCTCGAGATAATTTGTAATTTAAAATGTACAGCGCAATAACTAAAACGTGGTAATAACGCCAATCCTTGGCATTAATATACCCCGGTTGATTCCGTACATTGGCCGAGCTACACTCTAAATACTGATTCAAATAAACACAGATTCAGATTCAGTTAGGTGGGGAGGCCTATCATATGGCTTGAGCTCAACAAGCCCCACCTAACATTTATTAAAAAAAAAAAAAAAAAAAAAAAAAGTACAATTGTTTCACAAATTGTTGCCCAATTTCTTCTGGGCGAACCTGAAGTTTTACAATATTAAAATGCACAAATTTAAAATAGAAGAGTTAATTAAGACAATTAAGAGTTTGTGAATGTCTATAAAAATTTTTAGATGCACTTTTTATTTAGAAAGTTCAACTAAGTTCAACTATCATAAGTATGATAAAGTAAATGTTTTTAGAAATGTTCAAACAGAGATATGATTTGATAAGCTTGCTAATGCGCAAGTTGAAATATATACTGATTCTTTTCAACGAGGGTGATGCAGTCAATTATTTTCTGCAATAATTTCGGACATTTCAATACATATGAAAACCACTCATTTAATTTCATATTTGATGGCTTTTGCAGATGAAAGGTTGAAGTTAGTGGACATTTAACATGAAATGCAAGGAGGTACTTCTGTTCCCACAAGTACAGAGGTCAGAATCTAATTTATTAAATTTAACTAGATATGAAGAAAAAGGACCATGATTGGTAGCGAATAAATATAGATTTCGATGAAAAAGTAAAAAGTCTTCTGAAATTTTCGGTACAAGTTCGTATGTGTATCTGCCGGTATCTGCATATTCCCGATAGTTTTGCCACTGTTGAAGCGAATCTAGCTTTAATTTTCTTTTTACTAAGGATGCTGGTAATGGATAGAATTTTGATTCTATTTTAGATGATTCCAGTGTAGCTTCTTTTGCCAAGGTATCCGCTAATTCGTTTCCTTTTATGCCCGTGTGGCCTCTTATCCATTTCAAAACAAAATTTTTAGTAGTTTTCTGTAATAGTATTATGATTGAGGTTACTAAAATATCTCTTGTATTAATGTCTTTTAAGGCTTGTAGACTTGATAAACTGTCTGTTTGTATTAATATATTTTGAAAATTGCTTGAATTTGCCCAGATTATTGCGTCATGAATAGCTAACAATTCTACTTGATAAACACTATCGTCATTTATTAAGGACTTTTGATATGTTTGAATTAATTGATTGTTATAGAAAGTACAGAAGGCATAGGCTGTGCCAGATTTAGTTTTTGAGCCATCGGTGTATATTTCCACTAAAACTGTGCAATGTTTCTAATAATTCTATTTAAGCGGTCCTTTTTACGCAAAAAGAAGCTCACGGTCTGATATTCTTTTGCCGCATCCCCCCACCCCACACACACACCACACTTTTATTTTTCTTACACTTTCACAAAAAATGAACATTTTCAAAAGCTTAGAATGCAATTTGTCAATTTCTAAGTTTGTAGAGTTTGTATTTTTAGAATTCGGCAATCTACATGCAATTATTCCATCTTATTTCATAGTTTTGTTTGCATGGCGTTATTACCCATATAGGTGGGTAATAACGATCACGCCATTACATTTTATGAATACATATCTGTTAATTTTTTTTCTTTTTTTCAGATCGTCAATGAGTTGCTGTATCAAATCATATATTTGTTCATATATTTGTTCAAATCATATATTACAAACTACAACTGAGCCGTGAAAATTGATAGAACCTTGACGTGGCGTTATTACCCCAGGGTACCTTATATTTTATGTTTGAATCACGGTGAAATATTGTGTTTTGTCTTATGATATTATTAACTTAATTTCTGTTACAATTGTCCACTGACAAAAAGAATCAATTCGGCGGTGCGTGGAGATAAGGTGATCGTCAAAACCGTCATTAGATGCATTTGTAACTGTATAAATACGCAGCACCTATAATCTTCTTTCAATCCGTCCGTCCGACTGTCAGTCCAATGTACAATAATAATAATATGCAATAATGCACATATAACAGCGCAAAAATTATCCAACCAGATCGTTTGAAATTTAAAAAATGTACTTGTTGCATAATTTTGTCCAGTCATTTAAAATTTTATGAAAATCGGATGCATAGTTCAATTACAAGGACAACAATCAAAAATATTCCGTTAATTTATTTCTCTTACGATATTTCTCGACAGTTTCGGATTTTTTTTTTTTTAAACATCCGAATTTTGAAAGATTTTGAGAATTTTGAGAGATCCGAATTTCGACAGATTTTAAGCTTTGCCAGGTTTTGTCTAACAAATTCCAAAAGCTCAAACGCACAGCTTTTAATTCATTTGTTTTTCTTAGCTCGTTCATAGCTTGTGTTCCTTGTTCTTTGTAATTTTCTGCTACGTTCTAGTTCTTTTAACCGTATTACTTCAAGTCGAATTTTAAATTTTCTTGGGATATTCCTCTTTCATTTTATAGTGTGATACAAAACTTTTGCCCTAAAAAATTCTATTCAATAAAATTAGCCGTGGATTTTAAAATATTCCTGTAACTTTGATCTTTTACTTCTCATCACAGAAGAATTCGTGAAAAATCTGTAAAGTTACTAAAAGTTTTCTGGAAAACTGGGATTCCTAGAACATTTTATGTAAAAGCAGCTGAAAAATCCATGAACAGATACAGACTTACATAGAAAAAAAATCTTTAAGGTTACTAAGAATTTTTAGGAAAAATTTTCTGGTGTAGTAAAATTCAGTTTTTCTACAGATTTCTGTATCTTTACAAAAATTAGTTTTGTAGATTTACATCTTTTCTTGTACACTATACATATAAAATGTTAGTAATCATACAGATTTCGGCAACTTCACATCTGTAGGATTAACAGTTTTCTTTTTTTTATTTTTTTTTTACAGTGCAGTACGTTCAATCCGTCTGTTATTCCGCATATAACAATGCAAACACTAATTAACCGAATCGTTTGAAATTTAAAATGTGTAATTGCTGCATAATTTTGTCAAATTGTTTCAAATTTTGTGAAAATCGGATGCATAGTTCAATTACAAGGACAATGAAAAGTAATCAATCAAAGTAAATGGGAAAAAATAGATTCAAGTGCATTTTAATGCTACTACACTCTTTCGAACATAATTAAATTGATATGCAGCCATAAAGTATGTAATAAAACACACATTCTGTATAATCTGTGGTGCAAAAAAATATTTGTTATTAATTTACCGGCCAGCATAAAAATATGCATAATGGTTTAGGATGGGCCATTCTTTGGGACGCGTTTTAATTAAACTATTTCACATTTTATGAAAATAATGTACGTCGCTCATCTATGTACTTTAAGTTACTTTTTTTATAGTTGAAAGCATTAGTTCTCACAAACACACTCAAAAAGTTTTGGATACTACTCTGTATCCTAAGTTTTGTATACCATTACTCCAATATCTTAATAATTTTAAAACATCGTTACAGTACGAATGCACCTCATTTGCTAATTTTCACGTACAACTTCCGACTAGCTTTTTCTCGTGGCGCAAGCAACTGATCAAAATTTCTTTTAAATTCTATGGTTTCATTTAAATGAGAGATATACATTTAAATACACTTTAGATAAATGATAAAAAAAGAATGAAATTTTGAAACCTCATTTTCAATGCTTGCAGAATTAATTAGATTTTCAAAAACATTTTACAGTGTAAGCCTTAAACACATAGTGTGATTCTGGATGGAGTTACATTATCTTTTTTTGCACTTGGGGCACTTTCTATTGGTCTTTTCGTGAACTACTATGTGTTAATTACGTGTGTTAAAATGTATTTAATCTTGTGATGTCTGTTTTTATTCTGATTTATTATCATGGGGAGGTTATAATATCTTTTATTAAAATTGCTTGCAATGTGCTCGACTGGCGATTTTTCTCTATTTATAAAGATATATATTATTAGATTTATATATTATTAATTATGCAAGTTAAAAGCATTATAAAAATATTATATCGTTGAATGGTTGTTTTATGCAGTGTAAAAATTTTAAAGTGAGTATATAATTAAAATGTATATATATATATTTTTTTTTTTTTTTTTTTTTTTTTTGCAATTTAGGTGTGACATTATGTTAAATAGAAACATTGATATATTTTTTCACACTTTTTCTAGCAGATGATTTTTTTTTAATTCAACTCAAATATAAAGTTTTCTGAACAGCAAAAAAAATTTCTTCGGTTAAAAAAAAAAGGAAAAAAAGTGAGTATTTGAAGTACCGATGATTTTAGAAATCGGGGTTGTTGTTCTTCCTGGTCTGAATGACGACACTTAATTAAAAATTCCTATATGTTTTATTTATTTTATCATTTATGCTTTTAACGCCGATTCTGCATCTCCTGTATCATACAAATCATGTATTTATCGTACGTGTGTATATAACATCACTTATTTATTATAGTACAAAAATGCATGAATGCATGCGGTGCAATTTTATTTTTAAATTATTATTTTGATTATTTAAATAAAATTTCTTTTGCATGTTAATCTCTTATGCTAATTGATTATAAAATAGCCTTATGCAATGATGTCTTTTCAGTTTGTGTATACAAGAAACATGTATATCCGGTGGGCTCCGAAATTCCTACTAGAAGCCCGTGTGAACGATGTTCCTGCAAAAAGGATTACTTCACACAAGCTGCCACAATCACTTGCATTACTAGTGAATGTTTTTCCTTTTTACAAGAGGGATGCCATTATGTATATAAAGAAAACGAGTGCTGTCCCACTACTGATTGTCGTAAGTAAATAATATTATTAAACCCAGAAATAAAATGACTCTTTTTTTTATATATAATAAATGATAAATTAATGGTATGTACTTAAAAATAGATATGTATGCCAATTTTATCTTTTTTGGTAAAAATGCACGTTCTTTACATTAAGAATGTAACGAATATTCGACATTTATTAGGTATCCAAGCAATTAATCAATTAACTAATTTCGCTCCTCGCACAAAAAAGTTTGTTTACGTGCTTTCTAAAAACTTTAAAGCGCTATTAATTTCTATCCTTAACTTTTGTTTTATTAATTGGTAAATATCGAAATATATACTTTTGTTTACAATAAAAATTCACTAGCGTCTATACCCCGCCCCAAACTTTGGCTCATATCACAAATGCACTCAAGAAAATCCCCATGCTGCCGATATTTTTCCTTTTTAAACTGAAAATGTGGTTTCTTGCTTTACCTTTTTCATACGGAAAATATGGTTTTTTGCCGTTTCTTGACGATACTACAAATAAACAAAGAAACAGACAGAGAGACAAACATGCAAACATACGAACAGACAGAAAACAAACAAACAAACAAATCGACAAAAAGCCAAAGAAATAAACAAACAAACAAACAGACAAATAAAAAAACAAACTGACAAACAAATTAAAATACAAACAGACAAACAAACAAACAGAGATAAAACAAACAAACAGGCAAACAGACAAAAAAACAAACAGACAAACAAACAAATAAACCGACAAAAAAAAATAAACCGACAAAAAACAAATAGACGTAAAAACAAACAAAGAAACAAACCGACAAACGAACAAACAAACAGACAAACCAACAAACAATCAGACAGACAGACAAAAACAAACAAACAAACACACAGACGAACAAACAAACTGACAAACAGACAGACAAACAAACAAACAAATCAACAAACAGACAGAAAAACAAACCGATAGACAGACAAACAAACAGAAAGACAGACAGACAAACATCACTGGATCCCTGAAACTCGCTGTGCAGGAAACACTAAAATGCACGAAACTCGCCAACGCCGCAATCACAAACTTGTGTATGAGCGCTGCGCGCCCATTAAAACCAAGAAAACATCACTGGATCCACGAAACTCGCTGTGCAGGACTCACTAAAATGTACGAAACTCGCCAACGCCGCAATCACTAACGCGTGTATGAGCGCTGCGCGCCCATTTAAACAACAACAACAAAAAATTACCGGATCCACGAAACTCGCTGTGCAGGAATCACCAAAATGTACGAAACTCATCAACACCGGAATCACTAACGCGTGTATGAGTGCTGCGCCCCCATTTAAACAAGCAAAAAAAAAAAAAAAAAAAAAAAAAAAAAAAAAAAAAAAAAAAAAACCACTGGATCCTCGAAACTCGCTGTGCAGGAATCACTAAAATGTACAAAACTCGCCAAACCCGCGTTAACTATCGACATTAAAACCGAAAAATTAATCTCTATATGCACGAAAGTCGCATGGAAGAAATTTCTAAAATGAGCAATTCAAAATTGTTGTTATTAACGCAGATATCAAACTATTAAATCCCATTATCGGCAGCATGGGGATTTTTTTGGGTGCATTTGTGATATGAGCCAAAGTTTGGGGCGGAGTATAGACGCTACTTAAAAATTCACAAATTTATCACATTTTAAAATAATACTTTCGGTTTGGTAAATGATGTTTTATTTTACTTATTGCTTTTGAATTAATTTAATTTTGTATTAAATTGTTAAATGTTGTGTCCAATATTTTTTATTGTGTTTTTATTGCTTATTTATTAGGAAGATTTTAGCTCTTTTAATTCGTCGGCCAGTCTTAACTAAATTTCAAAGTTTAAAGAGTTTATAAAAGGTTTAAATAGATATTTTAAGGTTAACCTATATTGTAGTAATTTACCGTTAAGCTTAAATGTTTGATGTATAATTGTTCAATTACTTTTGTTAAATTATTTTTGTTGATTTATTTAATTGTTACTTTAAAAAAATCAAGATATTTTTTATTATAATAGTTTTAATGCATTAGCAATATATTTAGTCATTGTCTGCCATTATCAGTAATATCTTGAGAAATTCCGTTTATTATCAAAATCTGTGGTAGTAAATTATTGTAATAATTAGTAGTAGTATTAGTGCCGTTATTTTTGTATTTGTACTTAAATGTGCTTATCAGAATAGTTATTAATGATGAATAAAATTAACTTTATCTTTAACTCACATTTTTAATTGATTTTTAATTGTTTGTTTGTTTATTTGCAGCTTCCAAAGATAATGAAAACACTTATAAAGGTACATATAAAATCTACCTATTTTAGAAAATTTTTAATGAAGGATCATTTTAAAGTTCATAAATAAATTTTTAGTTTCAAAATCAATAAAGTATTATCTTGATAGTTGCTTGTTTTCCAAGTGAAAATTTTTTTAACTCCCTCCTTTCCTATTTTCTTTTTCTTACTTTCTTTCTTTCAGCATTATATATGGTATATATGTCAATTGACAGATCAAAAATAGGGATGTTCAAAAGTATTACAATATATATTTGGCTAAGGACAATAACACCTTATTTCCCTATACAACGAAGTTTTGTAAAAGATTTCAGGAAGGCTTGAAAAATGTTTCATAATCTATGTTTAAAGCATGATTTTTCTTTCTTGTTTAATATATTTTTAGTTGGGGATAAAAACCACATTATTTGCTTTAAAAGGCCAGTCAAATGTTTTACATCTTCAAAAAACCGATTATCTCTCTCACTTCTTGTCTCTTTTTTTTTATTTCTGCAATTTTTAATCGAAGAAAATGTGAAAATGGTTTAGATTTGCGAACCAGGTCAATTGGAAACTAATATGCTTGCTTTCACATACACATCAATTAATTTTTAAACTTTGTACTTTTACATCTCTTTTCCTAAAAAGTGATTATTATTATTATTATTATTTATTTGCTATTTCAGCGCAATATAAGGGAGGAAAGTTCTATCATACCTAAAATTTTAAGTAATTGAATGCCCTTATTTCCTTTTTATGTCTTTTAAATGCGAATCATGAATACGAATAAACTGAATTAACAGAAAAAAGCTTTTACTTACATTTTCTTGAAATTAATTTTTGTCACATAAAATTTTCTACTCGGGTTTTCAATCATTCTGCAACTTCTGAGTTGTAATCTTTTTGTTTTTCCTCTAACAAGGGCACCACCAAACATGGTGCTCACAGATTTTAATGATTTTTAAGTATGTTGTAGGGGTTATACCACTAATTATTCAGCTGAAAGGATTCTTTCAAATGGGCCTTGGTGTTTGAGAAATTTGGGGGGGGGTCAAAGTTTAGCATTTATTTCAAATACCTGTTAGTATTGCCTTTGGTCAGCAGCTCCGTGGCTGCGAGGTAAAGTGCTGACTCCAGACTCGGAGGTGGCGGGTTCAACTCCAAGCTGGACCACCTTTTTTTTTTTTTTTTTTAATCTTTACATACTTTTTACATGTTACATATTTTAAGCTGAATTTGGAATTCTACAGCTTTGAACTTATTAACATTTTCTTATGTGGGTTGTTTATTTTTTTTACTTTTATTTTTCTTACTTAAAAAAATATGGTTCAAATGATAAACTAATTGCACTTTAAAATTTATAAAATAAATAAAAAATGCTTATATAATTAGAATTTTCAAAAAGCATAAAAAATTTTGAATATTTTAAAATCCCTTTTACTTTAAATATTAATAATTTTGCTCAATTACTTTTTACAGATTTTCTAATGAATATTACACAATACTGTGCATGGATTTTTAGACAATCTATTAGTATTACATTTAATATACTTACATATATATATATTTATGTTACTAGTATATGCAGTGTAAAAAGATTAAATTTAACACATAACGCATCTTTATACACACTTTTATTTGGAAAAAATTATAATTATAACCTGAAAACTGATTACATGGGTATATTTATCGCATGTATAATACAGAACCAATATAAAAAAAAAATCACCATATCAAATACAAAAAAAGGCCTTAGCACTTTTAAAACATGAAAGTGAAGAAATTATGCATACAGAAAAAAAACCGTTTAGAATTATCATTTGCGTAGGGAATTGCGCTGAATGTATTAACAAATTTACAGTATCGCGTGATATATATGTCGTGTGAATAAAAATACAGTGGCTCACAAAAGTGTTCGTACACTTAGAAATTTCAATGAAATAGTGCTCTATCCATTAATTAAAATCAATATTGTTACGAATTTAATAAATAAGTGTTACGAATTTTGTAAATATGTAAATAGTAATTAGTTCTTATTTATGTAAATATTATTATTATTATTTATTTATTTATTTATTTATTTATTTTAAGTGTTTTCCTCTAACTCAAGGATTGCACTGCCCGGGACGTGCAGTCTTTGAGGAGGGGGTAGTGTTACGAATTTTGTAAATAGCTAGTGTTTGTACTGTAAAATAATGTTCGCAGTGATGTGGAGAAGTGGTGTCGAACTTGTGACACCTGTGTAGCACGTAAAGGTCCAAAGAGGCGCACCCGTGGACGATTGCAACGTTATAATGTAGGAGCTCCTTTCGAGCGAATTGCTCTAGATATCCTGGGTCCTCTTCCTAGAACATCTGATGGCAACAAGTACATCCTCGTTGTCATGGATTACTTCACCAAGTGGCCTGAAGCCTACGCCATTTCTAATCAAGAGGCGGTAACCGTAGCAGACATATTAGTTCAACACTGGGTTTCCAGATACGGAGTTCCTCTTCAAATCCATTCCGATCAAGGAAGAAACTTTGATTCGGCTGTGTTTAAGGAAATGTGCGGACTACTCGGCATGGACAAAACTCGAACTACACCTCTACATCCTCAATCGGACGGCATGGTGGAGCGGTTCAATCGTACCATCCTAAATAGCCTCTCTCTCCTGGTGTCTAGAGACCAACAGGACTGGGACAAGAAATTGCCTCTTTTCCTGCTTGCCTACAGGAGTGCCACTCATGAGGCCACTGGTTACTCCCCTTCTCAAATGCTCTTTGGTCGTGATCTTCGTCTGCCTGCTGATCTTTTGTTTGGCCGTCCTCCTGATGCTCCTTCATCGCCTGAGGAATATGTCGATGAACTCCAGGCACGGATTGAGAAGATTCATTGTCTAGCGAGGAACCGAATTGGACTGGCATCAGAAAAGATGAAGACACGGTACGTCACAAAGGCAACTGGACATGAGTTCAACGAAGGTGACAAAGTTTGGTTGTGGAATCCGATACGTCGTAAGGGACTGTCGCCAAAACTACAAAGAAACTGGGACGGTCCTTACACAGTCTTCAACAGGCTGAATGACGTCGTCGTACGCATACGAAAATCGCCACACACCAAACCCAAGGTCGTACATTATAACCGGCTAGCCCCTTATTTTGGCCAAAGTGATTAAAAATTCAAAACTGGAATTTCAGACCATGGTCATGAAAGTCACTTTTTGTAAATATGTAAATAGTAATTAGTTCTTATTTATGTAAATATTATTATTATTATTTATTTATTTATTTATTTATTTATTTTAAGTGTTTTCCTCTAACTCAAGGATTGCACTGCCCGGGACGTGCAGTCTTTGAGTAGGGGGTAGTGTTACGAATTTTGTAAATAGTTAGTGTTTGTACTGTAAAATAATGTAAATAATCTTATTAAGCTCCATTCCTTTACTAATAGTAGTTTTTGTTACATTGTCTCTGTTATCAAGCAAACTTGTCTATTATTTTCAGTGAATGTCTATGGCAGCATCGCGAAATATTTGAGATATCGCCAAGTTGGCGTCACTTTTGGCGACTAATTTTGGTCGCCAAATTTGGCGATATATCGCCAAGTTGGCGACAAACTTGGCGATTGTTGGCGATGGTAACCCTTCTCTATTTATGGTAACCCCCCTTAGGTATGCTGATACATTGTTTGTTGTTCCGTGGATTTTTCGAGATTGTTCTAGAAACTTCGGCGCATGCTACGAGCCTATATATAGGACAGCCGATACGAGCTGTTGTTGTTATTATTTACCAGTCAGTCATTGAGTGAACAAGGCGTAAGCAAGTTTGCTTGAGTTTCATCTATGTTGTTTTGAATGTTATAATAGACGTTGTATAAAGAGTCTTTGGGGTCTAAAGCTGTAATTGTACGATAGATTTGAGCAGTTATTTTTGAATATCCAGTAATATTTGTGAGTTTCGAAGACTCTGTTGTTCTGAAGTCTGTAAATAAATTATTTTCTACTTTTCTAAGAGCAAGAGTTTGAAGTTGTCTAACCATAAGATCAAAAGAACCCAATATACGCTACAACAATATTTTAGAATGAGTATTTAAGAATAAGATCTATGACTCATTCTTAATAAAACTACATAAAATATTTTAAAAACATAGCAAAACTTTATTTTGAAAAAAATGATTAATCAAAAAATAACAAAAAAATTACCTCACAAAAGTCTTTGTACACTTTAAAAAAATCGCTGTATATTTGTAAATATTGTAATATTTCGCTAAAGTTGTGCTTAATAGGATATTATTTAGCACCCACAACAGTTTTTTAAACACCTGGGAATAGATTTAATTTGTATTTTTGTAATTTCTGCATGAAAGTTGATTCCTTCATCGAACATTGCTGTTTTTACTTCGCTTTTTGTTTCAATGCTGTGTTTTCGTATTCTCACTTCCAATTAGCTCCAAATATGTTTTACTGGGTTTAAATTCAGCTATTGAGGTGATGTTTTCAGAACTTGTGGACAATTATAGAGACACCAGAGGCGAACATTGAGAACCATGTGCTTTATATCATTATCCTAATGAAAAACAAAGTTGTTTCTGTTACCCATATTTTGAGCAGATAATTTTAAATTGCGTTTTAAAATATTTGAATAAAGATCGTGATTTATTATGCTATCAATATATACCAAATTACTTAATCCTGATGTTGCTATGCACCCTCACACAAGGACAACTCCACTACCATGGTTAACTGTTCCAACTAAGTTCTTTGAATTAAATTCTTAATTTTTTTTCACCATACTATAATGCACCTATTGGAGCCAAGAATGACATACTAGTTTTCATCTGTAAATAAAATATTATTTCAATACGATTCGAGTATATTTATCATTGATTTTGCCAAAGAAAGCCTAAGCTTTCTGTTTTTCGCCCTAACAAAAAACTTTCTACGGGCAAAACGCCTATGTAATGCAGCTGGGCTTACCACTGGTCGAATAGTTTCAGGTGAAAATGAAATAGAAACTGTTTCATTAAATTCTGTGGTCACTTTTACAATACTTAAATGCGGATTTTTTACGACTTTTCTAATTGTAAGTATTTGATCTCATTGCATTAATTTAGATTGACAAGTTTTTAATCCCTAGTTTTCAATCCAATTTTTTTCTATAAAGCCTTTTATTGCATACTTCACCGTAGAAGGGAATAATTTAACTAATTTTGCAATATTTTGAATTGATTTACTACTATTATGAAGAAACATTACTAATTTTCAAACGCTATTAGTCGTGACATTACGATTACAAACCATTTTTTAGTTAATAAATAGAATATTACGGACCAATTCTGCAAAATATAAAGCCAAGCGATTTTTTAAATGTCACAATAATGCAAAAATAAAAATAAAGCGACAAATAATATTTTTAATTATGAATTTATCCGAAAATGTTTCTGTGTACGAAGACTTTTGTGGCGTGTTCTTTCTGTGGCATCTTCCGTTTTCCTTTTTAGATTTAAAAAAAAATTCCTTAATGTTAAACAAAAAGGTTGTGTGATATTTAGAATAACTTGGAGATAATATAAAAAAAATACTGGACTTCATATACGAATTTAATTTCAGGGAAATTTATTTTTAGTAAAAATTTTCAAAATGTACGAACACTTTTGTGAGCCACTGTAAGTAATTAAATTATTCACAATTTAACAGAATCTTACTTGATATTTAAGAGCAAATATTTATTTTTTGATCAACTTTTATATAAACCTTTTCCTTAAAAACTTAACGTTTATGATTTTTTTTTAATTAATAGTTTTTTCAAAACTTATTAATCTAAACGCAAATTTGAACTAATTCGTGACTGAAATCTCATCTTTTTAAAACTCGTATAAATTTACATAACCTATATTCCTTAACTAGTTCTGCAAAAGAAATTAAATGACAACAGCAAAAAGAATTTCTATTTTTGCGTGATTTTACCGAGAAAATAAAAGCAGACGAATAAAATAAATACCTATATATTTTTTTTATCTATTGTAAATATTATTTCATTAGCAAACGATTTTCCCAATTTAGTTGATTTTTTATGAATAGTGCTTTAATTTGTTAAAATAAAAAATATATGTATTATTTTAAATATAATCCTTCATTTCTTATTTGTGCAAACGATAAATGATATTGATGATGAACTTTAGAAATAAATGTATTTAAAGATCAGTAAAAATTTGGAAAATATTTTAACACTACTGCAATAATATTTTATTAGACTTTCGAAGGTATGCTTTATTTGAATTAACTAATCATATAAATGTCTGAGAAATTGCACCTGAAAATTATTTTGTATAATTTATACAAAAAAAGGATAAATTTTCGTTTAAAAAATTCCACAAAAAAGGCGATAGGAAAGAGAAAAATTATTATTTCAGAATTGTGCTTAATAAAAAAAGAAATTACATAATAATTAACAAAAAAAAAAAAAAAAAAAGATTCAAGGCATAAATTAGTTATGCCGTTTTGTCAATAAAAATATTAGTTTAAAAATTGCAGATTAAAATAAATTTCCATGAAATAAATTCGGAAATATAAATTTACTTTATTAAAAAAATATCAAAAAGTTCAAAGCTGTAGAATTTCCAATACTGCTTAAAATATGTAACGTGTAAAAAGTATGTAAAGATAAAAATAATATGTAATTGTGTAATATTCATTTGAAAATCTGAAAAAAGTAATTGAGCCACCATTATTAATATTTAAAGTAAAAGGGATTTTAAAATATTCAAAATTTTTTATGCTTTTTGAAAATTCTAATTATATAAGCATTTTTTATTTATTTTATAAATTTTGAAGTGCAATTAGTTTATCATTTGAACCATATTTTTTTAAGTAAGAAAAATAAAAGTAAAAAAAATAAACAATCTACATAAGAAAATGTTAATAAGTTCAAAGCTGTAGAATTCCAAATTCAGCTTAAAATATGTAACATGTAAAAAGTATGTAAAGATTTTAAAAAAAAAAAAAGTGGTCCAACTTGGAGTTGAACCCGCCACCTCCGAGTCTGGAGTCCAGCACATTACCTCGGAGCCACGGAGCTGCTGACCAAGGGTTATACTAACAGGTATTTGAAATAAACGCTAAACTTTGACCCCCCAATTTCTCAAAAACCAAGGCCCATTTGAAAGAATCCTTTCAGCTGAATAATTAGTGGTATAACCCCTACAACATACTTAGAAATCATTAAAATCTGTGAGCACCATGTTTGGTGGTGCCCTTGTAAGTCTCGTCTACGCTGTTCTTCCTCGCGAGTCGCAATTTGGATTCTGACTAACGAATTCAGAAAATCAACTTCATACGAGGGAGAGGATTTAATCTTATCACGCAATGTGACAACTTTTAGTAATTTTCGAACATCACTAAGAATCATGGAGGAAGAATATACTGGAAGTGAACTACAATGATTTGGGTGATGCCAAAAATGTAACCCTACATTAAGTCACATTAAGTCCAAACAAAACCACGTGCTTTGATACGCCTATAAATTGAAACAGGTTAAAACCCGTATTTGATTGCTCTTGTTTTTTATCGTCGAATTTTTTATTAGACAGCGAATTAAAATTTCGTAAACAAGGACAGTTTATGTGATAATTGGCTGTAATACTGGATCAATAAATGTAGCAGGAACAAATTTATCGTTTCACAGGAAAAAATTTCTTTAATTATTTAATTATATGTGTTTTAAATATCAAAAAAGAAAATCTTTTAACATTTTGCTTGAAAATATAACATTATTTTGCTAATATCTGAAAATCGTTTGCACTCAGAAATCTGTATTTTAGATTAATATTTATTACTTATGTTTTCATACATGATTTAAAAAGATTGTTTTCATTATTATATTTTAAATATTATTTAAATGCAATTATTAATATGTAACAAAACAAATTTCTTTTTAACAAAAAGAAATAAAGATGTTTAAGTAAATTAGCAGTGAAGGACGTAGGCAAAATGGAGATCTATTTAAAAATTTCATTCCATAAAAGAGAATATTTATTAATTATTTTGAAATATTTGAATTATTTATGCGTATTGTTATTTCCAAATAAAATGAGTTCATCAGATTGGAAAAGTTTAGCTGCAAGACTGGAATTATTATCAATAAATGCTTGGTTCACATTTGAATAATTGCTCTTGATCTTACGATACAAAATTTTATTTTCACAAAATTCTTGTATTCATCGCCTATCATGGAGGATGAAGCCGCTGATCAACATTAGCTTTATATTTAAAATTTAAGCACTCTGCATTTTGATTAAAAAAAAAAAAATCCATATCTGTATTGCTTTCTATAGTAAACAAGTTGGAAATTTCACGTGAATGTAGCAAATGAGGTGCGTTCGTCCGATAACGAAGTTTTAAAAATATTCAGATCTTGCTGATATAGTAGAGAGTACTTCGGATACAGTATAGTAGTCGAAATCTTTGTGTTTCTGTAAATATGAGGAAGTAATTTTTATAACACCTCAGCAACGTATATCTTATTCATAAAATGTGAAATAGTTGAATATAATTAAAACACGCCCCAAACAATGTTTCCTCGTATAGCATTATGTAGTGGAATACTTTTGTGTGGCCCTGTAATTTAATAATAAAAATTATTTGCATCACAGATTGTACGGAATGCATATTTTAGTATATATTTCATTGATTCATGCCAATTCTATTATGTTCGAATGAGTGTAACATCATTAAAATGCATTTGAAACTTTTTTCCCATTGACCGTAATGTAATGGAGTACTTTTGATTGTCTCTGTAAATGATCTATGCATCCGACTTTCATAACATTTGAAATGACTCGATAAAATTACGTAATAATTATATGTCTTAAATTTCAAGCGATTAAAATGCATTTGAAACTTTTTTCCCCATTGACCGTAATGTAACGGAATCCTTTTGATTGTCCCTGTAACTGATCTATCCACCCAATTTTCATAAAATTTTAAATGACTCGACAAAATTATGTTATAGTTATGTATTTTAAATTTCAAACGATTCGGTTGGGTAGTTTTTGCGTTGTTATATGCGGACGGACAGACAGACGGACAGATAGACGGACAGACGGACGGACTGGGCGACAACAATAGGGGTTCGTATTTACATAATTACGAACGCACCTAAAAAGCAGTTACCTTTAGATATTATATATATCAGCTTTTGACTTGTAGTAAATTGTTTTAAAATTCTTGAATTAAATATATATATATATATATTCATCTTGATTTTTTTTTTTTAAATCTTTGAATTATTTATTTAAAATAAATCTATTTGTGATATCGAAACCCTGTATTTATGCTTCATTTTTCGCATTTAAATGCGATTAATCTTAAAATATGTGTAATTTATTTTCTAATAATTTTAAAAACTTGCTAAGAATCGAAATTTTTATTGCGTGAAAATCAGCTCATTTATTTTACAACTCTCAAATTTTATTATGCTTTATATCTGTTGTTTTTAGGTGCTTTCGTAATTATGTAAATACGTAGCACCTATAGTTGTCGTTCAATCCATCCGTCTGTCTGTCCATTCGCATATAACAACTCAAAAACTATCCAATCGCATCTTCTAAAGTTTAAAATTCATAATTAATACATAATTTTGTCAAGTTATTTCAAATTTTATGATAGATCAATTATGCATAGATCAATTACAGGGACAATCAAAAGTATCCCGTTACATTACGGTCAAGGGGGGGGGGGGAGTTTCAAATGCATTTTAGTCATTTGACAACGCAATACTACCCAATCGGATCGTTTGAAGTTTAAAATACATAATTAATACATAATTTTGTCAAGTTATTTCAAATTTTATGATAGATCAATTATGCATAGATCAATTACAGGGACAATCAAAAGTATCCCGTTACATTACGGTCAAGGGGGGGGGGGGGAGTTTCAAATGCATTTTAGTCATTTGACAACGCAATACTACCCAATCGGATCGTTTGAAGTTTAAAATACATAATTAATACATAATTTTGTCAAGTTATTTCAAATTTTATGATAGATCAATTATGCATAGATCAATTACAGGGACAATCAAAAGTATCCCGTTACATTACGGTCAAGGGAGGGGGGAGTTTCAAATGCATTTTAATCATTTGAAATTTAAAACAAATGATTATTACATAATTTTGTCGTGTCATTTCAAATTTTATAGAAATTGGATGCATAAATCAATTTCAGGAACAATAAAAAATATTCCATGACATTACAGTCAATTGAAATATTATGTGTGTCCCTGTAAATGCTATGCACTTCGTATTACGCGTGAAATAACTCATATTAAGTCTCAGCGACGTATATCAATTTGATTACACATGATACCGTTTACCATCGTTAAAATATGTCCCAAACAATTTCCTCCTTTATTAGCATGTATTAGAATTCTTTTGTGTGACCCTGTAAATGAATAACTATTCTTTTAGCTGCATATTTTAGTGCTTTTCGTAGATGAAAATAAATGTGAATACGTTTGTCCGGGTGTAACATCTTTAAAATTAATTTGAAATGATTTTCTCCCATTGGGCCTAATAAAATCAAAAACTTTTGACTGTCCCTGTAAATAAACTTATCGTGGTAGAAACTTCATTTTTAATCGGGTTTGTGCTTGTGTAAACTTCAATAACATGGTAAAATTTCATTGCATTCCGAGTATATTTACGAGGGTTAGAGCGCGGGCAGACGGACAGACAAACCGAATGCATAAACATTTTTCAATTTTGTTGAAAAGTGTTAATAAAAATTACTGTAAAAAGAAAACTTTTAATAATAAAATTTTTAGTTCGTATCAAACGTTTTCAATTTCTTATTTAATTTTAATTTGAAATTTAATAATAATAATGATATTTAATAATAATAATAATATTAATTTCCCAATTTCAATTATTTTAAAAGTAAACATTTCTTTTAATAAATAATATTAGAACAAAGAAAGACCATTTTAAAAATTTCCTATTTCTTCTTAAAAAATGCTCCAGCTGTAATTAATTTCTTTCAATTCGTCTTATTAATACAAAATCCCTTCCTTTTTTGGAAGCTTTCCAATTTTCCACGTGCTTTTGTTTGATACACTAAAATTTGAGCGATAAATGGATTCACATTGTAAACCTTTTTTAAGGCTTAGTTCACCTCCGCCTATCTTCTTCCTCCATGACTAAGAATAGAACATTTTTTAATAGAACTAGTGTTGCCATATTTTTTTAAGACGAAAAATATTTCAACTACATTTTTGATTTAGCAAAACTCAGGTCACGTGACGCGTGACAGTCTATTTTTTTTCTTTTTTTTCTTTGGAATGCGCGTGTTACAGTATATCATAATTTAAAATGCATTTCATCCATCTAACAGCCATCTTCCATAATATACACGACTTCGGATAGAACATAATATTTGAAATGTTTTGTGTGTCCCTGTAAATGCTATGCAATAGTATTATGTATGAAATAACTCAGAGGTTCCCAAAGTGTGCTCCGCGGAGCCCTTGGGGCTCCGCCTAGACTTTTCAGGGGCTCCGCGGTGTTCCAGGAAAGTAAACAAAACATGAAAAAAAATAGCATGTTGCAAGGAAATTTTTTTTAGAAAGTATGTAGGAATTTTTGTGTGTGGAAATCCACAAAAGGTGTGTATAAATGCTGAGAAAAACATAAGAAAACAGAAGTATAAAAATTAGCATTGTACATGTATAATTTTCTATATAATATTTTTGGTTTGAAATATTTTATTTTATGTCTCTGCATTTAAGGTATTTTAAAAATTCGATTCAAATTAAGCTACAAGGAATAGTATTCTGAATCGAATTCAGAACTTGAATGGAAACTGCAAAAGTGTACTAGTACTGTTATCTTGCGCTTGTTTATTGTATAATTTTTTTTTTTGGAATTTTAATTGTTTATTTTTTTATTACTATTAAATTTTATTATTTATGTGTTCTATCCTATTTTTCATAATTGTATATAATTAATGAAGCACTAAAACAATGTTTATCGCTTAAAACGTCTTTTAATTAAAAAGATTTACGAGATTTTGTATCGTTTAAAGACCTTTAGTAGATTCATTTTACATTTGTGTACATTGTGTATAACTTTGAATTTTTTTTATCTGTTTATGTTATTCGTTTAATTTTTTTGATATTTAAATTTTCTATACTGTTTTTTATATTAATGTTGTCGTTTAAAACATCTTTATATATATATATATATATGTATATATATATACATCTTATATATCATTTGAAGTTCCTCATTAGATTCATTTTTAATTTGTGTACCTTGAATTTATGTATTTGTTTTTTTCTATAAATTAATTTTTTAAAATCTGTTTATACTATTTGTATATTTAAATTTCTGTACTGTTTTTCATAGTAAAACAACGCTTCTTTTTTGTAACATCTTATATCATTTAATAAACCCCTCAATAGATTAATTTAATATTTGTATACATTGTGTATATTATTCTTTTTCTAACTTTAATTCCTTTAATCTGTTTACTTATTATTATTTAATTCTTATTTGTTGAAATTTTCTATGCTGGTTTACATAATTGTACTAAATTTTTAAAGCAATGTATTTTTGCTGAAAACGTCTTATTTTAACATCTTAAAGGTTTTAGGATACATAAACATAACTAAATACATAGTGGTAAACCATATGTATGTATCATAGTGGTAAACTATGACACATAACTTGTACCACTTAACAACTCTTCTTTATTATTATTTTTTTTTAATATTTGATTACGGTACTGTCTAAGATTCTTATGTTATGATGCCACATTTTTCCATCAGAAATAAGGCTGTATAAATTTAAAATAAAAATAATATAGGCTAGCATACTAATTGTATATCACAGCTTTATACTTTCAAGGTTTAATGCTGTTCAAAAAACAAATTAAGGGGGCAAAAGCTCCCCCCCCCATTTCCAATTTTTATACTTAATCATTGAACACCCTAAACAAATCAGGAATGTTCTTTATAATATAAAAAATCTATATTCAAAATTCAGAGCAAATTGGATAATTCTTAATAAAAACCCATTTATATAATTTAACAGGTGTCCCCCTTCTTTATACTCACCCATTAAACTTCCAAAACTATTCAGATTCGCCTTATTGGAAAGAATCTACAGCCAAAATTTAAAGCAAATCGGATAATTCTACATAAAAATCTATTTATCAAATTTAAGGGAGGGTTAATCACCCATACCACTTTTATAAGGGAAGCATCTTATCACTGTGAACTTGTAACTGAAAATTGAAGCAAACAGGTTAATTCTGCAAGAAAAAACTTTTACCAAAATTAAGATAGGTAGTCCACCGGTCCCCCATTTAGACTTATTCAATGAATTCCCAAAACAAATCGGGGAAGCTCTTTACCAGAATGAACCTATATCCAAAATTTTAAGCAAAATCGCTAAAATCTGCGTGAAAAACATTAACCTAAATTAAAGTGGGGGTTACCTCCTATTTTTCCCTTATTACACTTATCCAATGAACTCAAAAACTAATCATGTACGTGCCCTCATGAGAATGATCCTATATCCTATGAATACTAATCATTGAGGAGCGTTATCAAAATGATCTTATATCTAAATTTTGAATGAAATCTGATAAATCTACATGAAAAATCCATTTATCGAAATTAAGGATGGAGGATTAGCCCCCGTCTCCCTCTTTATATTAATGATACTATGCCTAAAATTTGAATGAAATCTTATAAATTCTTCATGAAAAACCCATTTATATAAATTAAGGGATGTGTATTAGCCCCCTCCCTTTTTATACTTATCTAATGAACACCTAATATTAATCACGGAGACGCTTCATCAAAATGATCCTATATCTAAATTTTAAACGAAAACTGATAAAAACTAATACTAATCACGGAGGCGCCTCATGAGAATAACCCTATATGTAAATTTTGAGCGAAAACTGTTAATTCTGTATGAAAAACCCATTTATATAAATTAAGGGAAAGGGTATTAGTCCCCGTCCCCCCTCTTTAAACTTATCCAATCAACACCGAATACTAATCATTGAAGAGCGTTATCAAAATGATCTTATATCTAAATTTTGAACGAAAATTGATAATTCTGCTTGAAAGCCGTACCAGTGGTCGGGAGGTTTTTCCTGCGAAACTGGTAGACGGCAGGTGCTGGGTTTGAACCCAATCGCGCCCATCGACTTAACCGTTCGGAGTTTTCCATTTTTTTCTTCGAACCTTGGATTTCCTTTCGTAAATACGGGTTAGGTTCCCTAGGAATAATCCTCATGGAGGGCATACCCCTCCTCCCTTAAGTCTATATGCGACGTGTAGAAAATTGGCCGACATAACTAAATCAAATTCTGCATGAAAAACCCATTTATATAAAATAAGGAGAGGGGCATTAGCCTGTTCTCCCTCTTATATTTATCGAATGAACTTCCTGAATTAATCCGGGAAGCGCCTTATCAGAAAATACTTTTTTATCCAAATTTTCACGTGAATCCGATATTTTTTTCATCATGAGTTATCGCGTTATGTACGCACGTACATGCATACATACAGAACGGGCGAGCACATAAGCCCTTAGGCTTTGATAGCCAGTGGACTAAAAATATATTTTGATTCTTTATATTAATCATCACATTAACAATCAAAACTTTTACTCATCTGTACCCCTTACTTAGACTTTTTGTCAATGACTACCCGTCTTGATATAAATTTAACACAATCCATATATTCTGTTTTGTTAGTAAAGTTTTTCTATTAATTATAGCTCTTATAACATGTGCAGTTTTTAACCGTAAATATTTTTTGAGGCAAAAATAATGTTACGTGAAATTTTCTTTAAAAATATAATTAATAGCTAATATTTCAAATGGAACATAAAAAAATGATCGATGCTGAACCTAACAATATAGATTATAGATTTTGCCCCAACCATTTAAACACTATGAAAATGATCTGTTTCTAAATGTATTTTTACGAAAGGGTTAAAAAGAAGCTCAGAAGCGATTCGTTTTCGTCACAAGTTTAGAAATACTAGAAATTTTAAGGAGAACAAAAAAAGAATCTGAATTCACATTATTCTATTACGTGGGCAGAACTAACGAAAACGTGTCATACAATTATTCAACTGGGCGACTGGGCCCTTGCATTTTCTTTATTTTCGCGAGTAGCCTTTGGAATTATACAAAAGTCTCTCTCTGTAAACGAAAATTGTACAACTTTTTTTTCCATGTGTGTGTGGTTTTCACCATAAATAACAATAGTTTCACTTAAGCGCCAACGTAATGCATGAAATAGATGAGCTTATCATTTCGATCTTTAACAATGTGTACCGTGTTCATACTTGATATCCCAAAACAATATTTTTTATTTTAAAAACTGATGTCACTAACGCTTTAATAGTATTTCTCGAACGTTGTTCGGGTAAGAATAGTTTGTTTTCTTCGTTATTAAAAGCTTTCATAAGCCACAATTTTTGAACTATAATTTTTGCTGTATTTGGTGAACACATCTCGCTTATAAAACCCAGATATTTTAATACAAAAAGTGGTTTTTAGATACTATTTTTAATTTATTCTATCCAATAATAGTAATATTAAATAAAACTGTTAAGAGATTAAATAATCGAAAATTTGATTTTTAATATTTCCAGTATGATTTCAGAATTTCTGAACTAAACAAACTGAGAACCTTGACCCCATGTTGGAAACTACTAGTTCAGTCTCTTAGCAGATCTTTATATGCTTCATAGGTATTTTAAAAAAACATTAATTTATAAACCATAGAGTATCTTGGGATTAGGGGCTCCGCCTCAGAAATTCTGTCCAAAAAGGGCTCCGCGAGCCAAAAAGTTTGGGAACCACTGAAATAACTCATATTAAATCCTCATCAACCTATATCAATTTGATTATCTATGAAATCGTTTACCATAATTAAGATATGCCGCAAACAATCCCCCCCTTTATTATTATGCATTGGAATTCTTTTGTGTGGCCCTGTAAATGAATAATAACTATTCTTTTTGCTGCATTCTTTAGAAAAAGCATATTTTAGTGCACTTTGTAGATGCATATAAATTTTAAGATGTTTTACAGGATGTAACATCTTGAAAGTTCATTTGAATCGATTTTTTTAGGCCGTAATGTAATGGAAATGGTTAGGCCGTAATGTAATGGAAAACTTTTGACTGTCCCTGTAAATAAACTAATCATGGCAGAACCTTCATTTTCAATAGAGTTCGTGCTCGAATAAACTTCATTAACGTCCAAAATTTTCATGATAATCGGAGTGTATTTACGAGAGTTAGAGCGCGGACAGACGGACAGACAAACCGATTGCATAAGCACTTTTCAACTTTGTTGGAAAGAGCTAAAAAAAGAAATGCAGAAATTTCAATTTGTTCCGTGCAATTTTTTATGATAAATCTTCAAACATTTTAGTAAATTTTAAAGAGAAGTGTTATTGTCATATGTTTGCTCCAGAAATATTTATTATAAAAATATTTAAATAATCCTAATAACACATTTTTTAGAAAATACATAATGAAAAAAACTATAGAGAACTTGATGCAAGGAAAACAAGTAAGAAAAGTCATGCGTTAAGCATAGATTATGAAGCACTTTTCAACGCTTCATGAAATCTTTAACAAAACTTCTTTATTTATATAAATAAGGATATAAAGCCGAATATAGCCAAATATGTATTCCAATACTATTGAACAGCTATTGTAAGTTTGTATTTGATCTTTCAGCTAATATACAAACTATATAATGGGAAAATTTTTTGTTTAGCAAAAAATGCCTAGTAGCTTGAAATTTCTCTTTCAGCAATTTATACTAATAGATGGAACATACTTGAATACTTTGTTCAGCCTTGTAGTTTGTCTGGTACCTTTATTGCACATCAGTATTAAACTAAAATTTATTTTAAACTAAAACACTCTTAAGACAACTGAAATCCCTTTCTCATAAATTATCATTCACAGGCTCCTTGTACCCAATTCTTTGCGTGGCCCTGATATCATTTTATCTATATTCTGCAAACATTTCTTAGTAAATTTAATTCAGTTCAGCGTAAAAATGCATAATTTATTTAAGAATCACCTTTTAGTAATTTATGCTCATATTCAGTAACGTTGGCGAGCTGTTTTGGGTAGCCCTGTATATTAACTATAGCGTTTATACACACCATATAATATGCATAAATTTAGTGAAACTTATACGCAAAAATCATAATTAAAATGCATTTCATCCATCCATCAGCCATCATCGGATACATATACAGTACTTCGGAAAGAATGTACTATTTGAAATCTTTTGTGTGTCCCTGTAAATACTATGTACTTTATATTAGGGAAGGCAGTATCGTATAATTTATACTAAGCCTTATTGACATACATCAATTTTATCATACATGAAACAGTTTAATATATTTAAAATATGTCACACATTATTTCCCCTTTTATCATTATCTAATGAAATTCTTTTGTGTGGCCCTGTAAATGAATAATAACTAGATTTTCACCTTACACTTTATAGAATGCATATTTTAATGCACCACGTAAAAGCATATAAATTTTAATATGTTTGACAGAGTATAACATCTTTAAAATTCCTTTGAAACGATTTTTCCCCACAGGCCGTAATGCAAAGGGAAACTTTTGATTCTCCCTGTAGATAAACTAATCATGGTAGAAACTTCATTTTCAATAGGGTTCGTGCTAAAGTATAAACGTCAATAACGTCCTAAAATTTCACGGCAATACGAGTATATTTACGTGAGTTAGAGCGCGGACAGACAGACAGACGTCAGACAAACCGAATGCATAAGCAGTTTTCAAGTTTGTTGGAAAGTGCTAATAAAAATAAAATGAACACTGCTGATTTGAAATTAATTTAACATAAAGTCAGCACCTTTATACTTTCTTCAAAAACTAAAAAAGCTAATAAATTTATCCATTTTTTACCATAGCATTCCATATTTAGTCGGTTGGATTTAATGTATTTTTAGCTTTCAATTAGTCAATTATGTAAACATATTCCAAAATAAAAAAGTTTAAATGACCATTTCAGACCATTTAAACTTTTAGTTCTCCACGTTCAAATTGAATTAATGGGTTCGATGGATTGACTCACGGCCGCCAAATTTACTCAATATATATGATATGAGCTTTTTCAGAGCATCTTTGTCTGCTTTATCTGTAACTGCAGCAAAATATTTTTTCGACCTATTGATTTAATTAATCCCAGTACGTTTATACCAATCCAACGGATAATCTTGTTGTCTGCAAGGGACTAAACTACGATTCCAACTACGATTTTTGGACGAAGTTTATCGATACCATTTTTTTTAAAGAAAATCAGAAACTTGTACATTTTTTATTCAATGCATACCTTAAATGTCAAAAACTCTTTATAAATAATTTTAATTTAGGGACTGGAACTATGTAATAACGATAATATTCTAATTATGTTTTTCTCAGTACGCTAGCTGATCCGACCTCTGACGAACAGCCTAAGTCAAAAAATATGCATTAAATAAATTGTATAAACACTTAAAGTGGACATTACAAGTTATAACATAACCACTTGTACATATTACAACACATTGCAAGTGGATACCTTTTACGAATGTCAATAAGTCGGCACTCATTTAATTTCTGTCTTTTAGAACTTTAATGATGATCAATAATCTTCCCTTCTCAATTCTGTAAGAAAATTCTCGTTGAAATAGATTAAGCAGAAACTGCAATGAAATCGCAACTGCAATGCAATCTTAAGCAATGAAATCGACAATTTTTGTTCCCATCCTAAAAAAATTGCATTTATTTACTGAACTTTGAAGTATTTGGAAATAAAAATTATAAAAGATAAAACCATAAAATCAAAGCTAACGAAATTGTTTCCTTTCTTAAACCCTGCTGTAGTTAATTTATGTAATTAACTTTTGTTGAATATTTAATTTTTTATATTTTCCCCAGTGTCATAAATAAATTTATTAACCATTACATTTTTCAACGATTAAAATCTAGATCTAAACATGTCCTCCACTAAGAAACCACCTCTTGAAGAGAACAATTTTAATTAGAACGGAGCGTGATCATTGAGGAAGGTTTTATTCTAATTTGGAATTTCATGGAATAGTTTTTATTGATAGTTTTCAGATTATCGATGAAAATTAGTAAATTATTAAATTTTTGAGAAAATCATAAATTATGCGTTGCACTTTGTTTCGATTATACAAAGAATACATCTACTTCTTTACATCAAAATGATATTGAACAGTTTGTAAATCTAAATTATATTTTATAAATGGCCTGTTAAATTGGCTATTTTATTTTTAAAAAAAAACTATATTTGGTTTATTTTTAGTTCCACTCTGCGAATACAAGGGTAAAATGTACTACGAAGGAGAACAAATTTACCCAGATGAAGATCGTTGCCTTACCTGCTTATGCAATTCAAACTGGACTGGAATCAATAGCACCACTTGCAGACAACATGACTGCATGTTTGAGAGATATGCGAGGTATTTCAAGAAGGGCTGTATTCCCATTTATCATGAGAAAACTTGCTGCCCCATTGAATTTCATTGCCGTAAGTGTTTACCTTCTTTTTGATAGTCGGATATCGGACATTTAAACAGACAATTGTTCAACTGTTCTTTTAGAGCCAATTTGCCAGACACAGACCACAAATATTTAACATATCCGCCTGCCAGAACAATCAAATTCATGTATCAGTAAGTTGTATTACTTAGATAGTAGTTTGACATATGATAATGATTTGATTTATGATATATGACAGGGCTTGAATTTCAGGGCGGGATGGCGGGATTCGCGCCCAAAATTTTAAAATCCCGCCCAAAAGAATAACGTGGGCGGGAAAATCCCGCCGAAACAATTTTGCATTTTGAAGCTATGATCAACTCCCACGACCGTTTTGCGAATTTTATGATATTTTCGTGCGAGTAATCGACGCATTTTGCGAGTTTTTTTTACAGCGAAAAATCATTGAAAATCACTATTTTTTCCGCGACTGATTGACAAATTTCGCAATTTTTTTCTTGCAATCGATTGACGAGTTCCGTTCTATTTTCCACGGCGAAATAGAGGTGATTCTGTTCAGAATTTCCCCCCCCCCCCCATAAAAAATAACGCATTCAATTCCAAAAATTATGAAACAGTGATGCCGTGGACGCGTTATTGCGCGTAAATTACGCAAAAGATCGGATATGACACACAAAAGAAACAGCTGTTAACGTTTCACAAGACGCGTGATTTCGTAAAAGTTTGCTAAAAAACGGAAAATATTGTTAAAAGATCGCGAAAAGATGACTAATTTTCGGCAAATTTCGTCAAAAGATTCTCGAAAGAATGCCTAATTTCGTGACAGAATTCTGTAAAATAGCAATTTTCGTTAAAAAGGTCGCAAAAAAACGTCAATTTTCGTCCAAAAATCGCGACAAACGGCAATTTTTGTAAAAAAAATCGCGAAAAAACATCAGATTTCATCAAAAGATTGCGAAAAAATGACAAATTTCCTCAGAAAATTCACGAAAAAACGTCAAATTTCGTCCAAAAATTGCGAAAATCGACAAATTTCGACAACAGATTCACTATAAACAACAAATTCCCCAAAAATATCGCGAAAAAACGGCAAATTTCCTCATAAAATTCACGAAAAAAAACGGCAAATTTCGTAAAAAAAGCCCGAAAAAACGGCAGATTTCGTGAAAAGATCGTAAAAAACGACAGATTTCATCAAAAGATAGCGAAAAAATGCAACTTTCATCAAAGGGAATCTCTCTTCCTTTCTTTTCCCTAAAAATAATATTACGGGGAGTTCATTTTTCTGTTCAACAAACTAATTTTCCTGCTTCAATATATTTTTTTTGTTTGCTGCTCTAAAATCAGTTTCTGACAGCTCCAAATCTTTCTGAGTGAGTGCAATTCCTGAAAGCAGCCATTCATTAAACAAAAATTATCCCTTTACGCAACAAAATATTCATTTTTTAAGAAAGTCTCTTTCGATGAATTTGACTTGCCCCTTTTTTAATGAAATGCAAACGATAGTGATACTTCTCATTTTCTACACTCAAATAAGTATTATTTTATGATTATATTTGTATCTTGCACATTTAATATACAGAAAAATAATATTGGTTATTACAATTAATTATAAATATAAATTTATTAAATTAATTAGAAGTTTTATTTATTATTATTAAAACAATAATTAGACCTGTGACAAAAATAATTAGCACCGGGAGGAAATTTACCGCCAGTAAAGACTAGACAATATAAAAGGTTTTTTTACACATTTCGCATAATTATTCTGAATTGTTGATAAAAATTGCTTCAGTGATATTTTTTTTATGTCTGTATTCTGGTAATTCTTTAAATAGCACAAAAAATAATGGCGGGCTTTAAAAATTTTATCTCCCTCCCAAACAGCCATACTCCCCTCCATTTATAAATGTTGGTAGGGAGACTCCCCTCCTTAGAAAATTTGAATTTCAAGCCCTGTATGATATTATCATGACAGTAGTTTGTGTTCAAGCCATTCTGTTATCTTTTTTTCATTTAATCTCATATCGAGACATTTTTGAATTGGTTCGGTGAAGATTCGTAATTATTCCAAAATTAATGGAATGAAATACTGTTAAAATATTTAACCTTTAATTATTTTTTAAATCCTTGATATGGTTGATATCCCAAAACTCGATACGGAATTATAATCATCCAGGAAAGAAGGAAAAATGTGATTTATTAGAATGATAGGGAAAAAATGATCATTCGCATTGACCTTCTTTTTCCCTAACTGTATGTTCAATGATGCCTGTCCGATATCTCGATGAGATCTTACACTTTATTGTTCTTTATTTTGTTGTTTTGAGGTGGATATTCAAACGCAATAACAACAATGCATGGCTACATGGAGTGCTGTGGTTCAAAGCTATCTCAAAAAAGAAACAATTCGAAATATCTTGTGGTTTGTGAGGTCATCAAGATTAAATCAAACACATTATTACTTAGACATATTGGCAGGGTTCTCGCTGTCGCTCGCCATTGCGACAAAATACGACTAAATTCTTCATTTGGCGAGTAAACAAGCGATTCGATTTGGCAAATTGATAGCGCTCAGTTTTTGCTCTTTTTTTCTTTTCTTTTTCGTTCTTCATACATATGCATATACACATATTTTTCATATATTTGTAGCAGATAGTTGAAATTAAATTATTAACAATCGTTGTTGCAATTATAAAAATATAGTTATTTTAGAACATATGGAAAAAAAGCGGGTACATTAAAGGGTTAAAGAAATATTTTATTTGTGCTATACGGTGAATCTATTTTGCGAATGCTTTTTTCATTTGACGAATGTTTTTTTTATTTTTAACTAGCCAAATTACTAACATTGGTTAAATGCCAGTGAGAACAGTGCACATTGGATATACAGATTGCAGGAACAGCTTTTTGTCAAGTATTCCTATCTTAAATTAGCTTCAATATGTCAAAAAATAAACATTTTTGCCATCATAACCGACTGATGTTGTATGTTAGATTTATGAATTAGTATTGTCGAATATAAATTTCAGCCAAAAGCTATGAACAAAACTGTAACATTCATGTTCAAAATATAGATTTTACATTAAGGAAAACATTTATTTTTAGTTAAGAATCGACGTAAAGAATTCATGAGTTTTATTCTCGGTTTTAAAGCTGCTTGTAAATTCGAAAATTTGTTTTACACTATTAACTTTATTGGTTTCTGTGTTTTCATAATTCCTTTTATACAAATGTCTATTCATTTCATTTACCTTTAACTATGTCATTGCTTTTATACATTAAATTCTTTTTTGTGCGTGTGTATGTGTATTTCGTATTTGATATTTTTTATACACAACTGTCGACTGGTTTTATACTTTGTTTACAGACATTAAATATTAATGCTGTAATAATAACATAAGTGCTCTTTATAAATTAATATATCTATCTATATTATAAAGGTGAAACGTATCTGTGCGTAACGCATACGTCACTTTGCAAATGGCAGCACATTCTGATGAAATTTCGCTTTTGCAGTTTTCGCTACTGTAAATTTTTAAACTTATAGACATCGCACATTTTTAATCTTTACACCGTTCTATAGAGAAAAAAATGTACTTTTAAATGCAATTTGTTTGAAAACTGTATCTATATTTGTTTTTGAGACATTATTTTTTTTTTGTAGTTTTTAATTCAATTTTTCTGGAGGTGTTAATTTTAGTATTATATTTCTATTTCAAGTAAAGAGAAAAGAGCCATAAAGTAAAAAAAAAGTGTAGACGGGACTTATAGTAGCTGGGAGTGATGAAAAAAATGTAAACCTGAAATCCTCTACAAAAAGCCCAACCACATCCGTGTGCTTTCCAAAAATGAAGAAAAGTTTTAGTACTACGGTTTTTAATTTATAATTTACGGTTATTTACAGTTATAGTTTATAATAAAATGCAATGCTACTTTAGAATGCTTTAATATGAACAGATCGTTTCATTTAGTGAAAAAAAGCACAGTTGATATTATAGAATTCGGTATCTGTTTCATGCGATTGTTTTGTTTGGGCCGAATAACTGCATTTAAATTTAGTGATAACGGGCATCATATTGCAAACTGTTTTCCTACTATACTGCACTTTCATCTATTTCTTTCCTCCATAGAAAATAGAAGATTACATACATTTTTGTTCAAATTTTCTCATTTCAACAAAAAAAAAAAAAATACGAGTGGCACTCGGGGACTGCCGCGGTAAAGCTATTGCATAGCATTTTTTATCAACTTATGCAATTATAATTATTTATTTATTTTTTATTTATGCAGTTTTTTTTTTTTTTTTTTTTTTTTTTTTTTTTGATATTAATTCAAGTTACACTTTTTGAGCGTGATGACCAATAACAATTTTTTTTTCTTTTATTGAATAAATGAGAAGTTAATATCGTTTAAAATATTTTTATTATCTTACAATACATGTAGGTTAATCAGGAATTTTTATCATTGAAACTATACGTTTATGGTAGCTGAAATAAAAAACATAAGTTTGAGACTTGATATTCTCAAAATATCTGAAAAATACCGCGTCAATGTCTGCCGAAGTCTACCGAAGGATACCGTGCCGAAGTCTGCCAAACTGAAGCGTCGTTAGCCGGAGTGTTAGGTTTTTTTTCTCGTTACAGAATTTCTAGATTCTTTCGCCGCGCTCAAAGCCCGCGATAAAAGCTATGCAATAAATTACCAAACAAAATTTTGCCGCGCTACGAAAATTAGATCGCGAGTTATAAGCATTTTAAATTTTTCGACCCTCACCATGGGGGATCTCCTGTCACCAAAAATTAACACTGTCTCATAATAAATTACCAAAAAAATTTGGCCGCACTACGAAAATTAGATCGCGAGTTATAAGCATTTTAAATTTTTCGACCCTCCCCATGGGGGATCTCCTGTCACCAAAAATTAACATTGTCTCATAATAAGTTACCAAACAAAATTTGGCCGCACTACGAAAATTAGATCGCGAGTTATAAGCATTTTAAATTTTTCGACCCTCCCCATGGGGGATCTCCTGTCACCAAAAATTAACATTGTCTCATAATAAGTTACCAAACAAAATTTGGCCGCGCTACGAAAATTAGATCGCGAGTTATAAGCATTTTAAATTTTTCGACCCTCACCGTGGGGGGGTCTTCTGTCACCAAAAGTAACACTGTCTCATAATAAAATACCAAACAAAATTTGGCCGCACTACGAAAATTAGATCGCGAGTTATAAACATTTTAAATTGTTCGACCCTCACCGTGGGGGGGGGGGAGTCTCCTGTCACCAAAAATAACACTGTTTCATAATAAATCACCAAACAAAATTTGGCCGCGCTACGAAAATTGATCGCGATTTATAAGCATTTTAAATTTTTTGACCCACACCGTGGGGGGTCTCCTGTCACAAAAAATTAACACTCTCTTTTAATAAATTACCAAACAAAATTTAGCCGCGATACGAAAAGTAGATCGCGAGTTATTAGCATTTAAAATTTTTGACCCTCACCGTGGGGGGGGGGGGGTTTCCTGTCACCAAAAGTAACACTGTCTCATAATAAATTACGAAACAAAATTTGGCCGCACTACAAAAATTAGATCGCGAGTTGTAAGCATTTTAAATTTTTTGACCCTTCCCATGGGGATCTCCTGTCACCAAAAACTAACACTGTCTCTTAAAAAATTACCAAACAAAATTTGGCCGCGATACGAAAAGTAGATCGCGAGTTATAAGCATTTTAAATATTTCGACCCTCACCATGGGAGATCTCCTGTCATCAAAAGTAACACTGTCTCATAATAAATTACCAAACAAAATTTGGCTGCACAACAAAAATTAGATCGCGAGTTACACGCATTTTAATTTTTTTTTACCCTCCCCACGGGGGATCTCCTGTCACCAAAAATTAACACTGTCTCATAATAAATTACCAAACAAAATTTGGCCGCGCTACGAAAATTGATCGCGAGTTATAAGCATTTTAAATTTTTTGACCCACACCGTGGGGGTCTCCTGTCACCAAAAATTAACACTCTCTCTTAATAAATTACCAAACAAAATTTAGCCGCGATACGAAAAGTAGATCGCGAGTTATTAGCATTTAAAAATTTTCGACCCTGACCGTGGGGGGGGGGTCTCCTGTCACCAAAAGTAACACTGTCTCGTAATAAATTACGAAACAAAATTTGGCCGCACTACGAAAATTAGATCGCGAGTTGTAAGCATTTTAAATTTTTCGACCCTAACCATGGGGGATCTCTTGTCACCAAAAATTAACACTGTCTCTTAATAAATTATCAAACAAAATTTGGCCGCGATGCGAAAAGTAGATCGCGAGTTATAAGCATTTTAAATATTTCGACCCTCAACGTGGGGGTCGCCTGTCACCAAAAATTAACACTGTCTCATAATAAATCACCAAACAAAATTTGGCCGCGCTACGAAAATTAGATCTCGAGTTATAAGCATTTTAAATATTTCGACCCTGATCGTGGGGGGGGGCCACCTGTCAGCAAAAGTAATACTGTCTCATAATAAATTACCAAACAAAATTTGGCCACGCTACGAAAATTAGATCGTGAGTTATAAGCATTTTAAATATTTCGACCCTCAACGTGGGGGGTCTCCTGTCACCAAAAGTAACACTGTCTCATAATAAATTACCAAACAAAATTTGATATTTTTTATACACAACTGTCGACTGGTTTTATACTTTGTTTACAGACATTAAATATTAATGCTGTAATAATAACATAAGTGCTCTTTATAAATTAATATATCTATCTATATTATAAAGGTGAAACGTATCTGTGCGTAACGCATACGTCACTTTGCAAATGGCAGCACTTTCTGATGAAATTTCGCTTTTGCAGTTTTCGCTACTGTAAATTTTTAAACTTATAGACATCGCACATTTTTAATCTTTACACCGTTCTATAGAGAAAAAAATGTACTTTTAAATGCAATTTGTTTGAAAACTGTATCTATATTTGTTTTTGAGACATTATTTTTTTTTTGTAGTTTTTAATTCAATTTTTCTGGAGGTGTTAATTTTAGTATTATATTTCTATTTCAAGTAAAGAGAAAAGAGCCATAAAGTAAAAAAAAAGTGTAGACGGGACTTATAGTAGCTGGGAGTGATGAAAAAAATGTAAACCTGAAATCCTCTACAAAAAGCCCAACCACATCCGTGTGCTTTCCAAAAATGAAGAAAAGTTTTAGTACTACGGTTTTTAATTTATAATTTACGGTTATTTACAGTTATAGTTTATAATAAAATGCAATGCTACTTTAGAATGCTTTAATATGAACAGATCGTTTCATTTAGTGAAAAAAAGCACAGTTGATATTATAGAATTCGGTATCTGTTTCATGCGATTGTTTTGTTTGGGCCGAATAACTGCATTTAAATTTAGTGATAACGGGCATCATATTGCAAACTGTTTTCCTACTATACTGCACTTTCATCTATTTCTTTCCTCCATAGAAAATAGAAGATTACATACATTTTTGTTCAAATTTTCTCATTTCAACAAAAAAAAAAATTACGAGTGGCACTCGGGGACTGCCGCGGTAAAGCTATTGCATAGCATTTTTTATCAACTTATGCAATTATAATTATTTATTTATTTTTTATTTATGCAGTTTTTTTTTTTTTTTTTTTTTTTTTTTTTTTTTTTTTTTTTTTATATTAATTCAAGTTACACTTTTTGAGCGTGATGACCAATAACAATTTTTTTTTCTTTTATTGAATAAATGAGAAGTTAATATCGTTTAAAATATTTTTATTATCTTACAATACATGTAGGTTAATCAGGAATTTTTATCATTGAAACTATACGTTTATGGTAGCTGAAATAAAAAACATAAGTTTGAGACTTGATATTCTCAAAATATCTGAAAAATACCGCGTCAATGTCTGCCGAAGTCTACCGAAGGATACCGTGCCGAAGTCTGCCAAACTGAAGCGTCGTTAGCCGGAGTGTTAGGTTTTTTTTCTCGTTACGGAATTTCTAGATTCTTTCGCCGCGCTCAAAGCCCGCGATAAAAGCTATGCAATAAATTACCAAACAAAATTTTGCCGCGCTACGAAAATTAGATCGCGAGTTATAAGCATTTTAAATTTTTCGACCCTCACCATGGGGGATCTCCTGTCACCAAAAATTAACACTGTCTCATAATAAATTACCAAACAAAATTTGGCCGCACTACGAAAATTAGATCGCGAGTTATAAGCATTTTAAATTTTTCGACCCTCAACGTGGGGGTCGCCTGTCACCAAAAATTAACATTGTCTCATAATAAGTTACCAAACAAAATTTGGCCGCACTACGAAAATTAGATCGCGAGTTATAAGCATTTTAAATTTTTCGACCCTCCCCATGGGGGATCTCCTGTCACCAAAAATTAACATTGTCTCATAATAAGTTACCAAACAAAATTTGGCCGCGCTACGAAAATTAGATCGCGAGTTATAAGCATTTTAAATTTTTCGACCCTCACCGTGGGGGGGTCTTCTGTCACCAAAAGTAACACTGTCTCATAATAAAATACCAAACAAAATTTGGCCGCACTACGAAAATTAGATCGCGAGTTATAAACATTTTAAATTGTTCGACCCTCACCGTGGGGGGGGGGGAGTCTCCTGTCACCAAAAATTAACACTGTTTCATAATAAATCACCAAACAAAATTTGGCCGCGCTACGAAAATTGATCGCGATTTATAAGCATTTTAAATTTTTTGACCCACACCGTGGGGGGTCTCCTGTCACAAAAAATTAACACTCTCTTTTAATAAATTACCAAACAAAATTTAGCCGCGATACGAAAAGTAGATCGCGAGTTATTAGCATTTAAAATTTTTGACCCTCACCGTGGGGGGGGGGGGGTTTCCTGTCACCAAAAGTAACACTGTCTCATAATAAATTACGAAACAAAATTTGGCCGCACTACAAAAATTAGATCGCGAGTTGTAAGCATTTTAAATTTTTTGACCCTTCCCATGGGGATCTCCTGTCACCAAAAACTAACACTGTCTCTTAAAAAATTACCAAACAAAATTTGGCCGCGATACGAAAAGTAGATCGCGAGTTATAAGCATTTTAAATATTTCGACCCTCACCATGGGAGATCTCCTGTCATCAAAAGTAACACTGTCTCATAATAAATTACCAAACAAAATTTGGCTGCACAACAAAAATTAGATCGCGAGTTACACGCATTTTAATTTTTTTTTTACCCTCCCCACGGGGGATCTCCTGTCACCAAAAATTAACACTGTCTCATAATAAATTACCAAACAAAATTTGGCCGCGCTACGAAAATTGATCGCGAGTTATAAGCATTTTAAATTTTTTGACCCACACCGTGGGGGTCTCCTGTCACCAAAAATTAACACTCTCTCTTAATAAATTACCAAACAAAATTTAGCCGCGATACGAAAAGTAGATCGCAAGTTATTAGCATTTAAAAATTTTCGACCCTGACCGTGGGGGGGGGGGGTCTCCTGTCACCAAAAGTAACACTGTCTCGTAATAAATTACGAAACAAAATTTGGCCGCACTACGAAAATTAGATCGCGAGTTGTAAGCATTTTAAATTTTTCGACCCTAACCATGGGGGATCTCTTGTCACCAAAAATTAACACTGTCTCTTAATAAATTATCAAACAAAATTTGGCCGCGATGCGAAAAGTAGATCGCGAGTTATAAGCATTTTAAATATTTCGACCCTCAACGTGGGGGTCGCCTGTCACCAAAAATTAACACTGTCTCATAATAAATCACCAAACAACATTTGGCCGCGCTACGAAAATTAGATCTCGAGTTATAAGCATTTTAAATATTTCGACCCTGATCGTGGGGGGGGGGGGGGCACCTGTCAGCAAAAGTAATACTGTCTCATAATAAATTACCAAACAAAATTTGGCCGCGCTACGAAAATTAGATCGTGAGTTATAAGCATTTTAAATATTTCGACCCTCAACGTGGGGGGTCTCCTGTCACCAAAAGTAACACTGTCTCATAATAAATTACCAAACAAAATTTGATATTTTTTATACACAACTGTCGACTGGTTTTATACTTTGTTTACAGACATTAAATATTAATGCTGTAATAATAACATAAGTGCTCTTTATAAATTAATATATCTATCTATATTATAAAGGTGAAACGTATCTGTGCGTAACGCATACGTCACTTTGCAAATGGCAGCACTTTCTGATGAAATTTCGCTTTTGCAGTTTTCGCTACTGTAAATTTTTAAACTTATAGACATCGCACATTTTTAATCTTTACACCGTTCTATAGAGAAAAAAATGTACTTTTAAATGCAATTTGTTTGAAAACTGTATCTATATTTGTTTTTGAGACATTATTTTTTTTTGTAGTTTTTAATTCAATTTTTCTGGAGGTGTTAATTTTAGTATTATATTTCTATTTCAAGTAAAGAGAAAAGAGCCATAAAGTAAAAAAAAAGTGTAGACGGGACTTATAGTAGCTGGGAGTGATGAAAAAAATGTAAACCTGAAATCCTCTACAAAAAGCCCAACCACATCCGTGTGCTTTCCAAAAATGAAGAAAAGTTTTAGTACTACGGTTTTTAATTTATAATTTACGGTTATTTACAGTTATAGTTTATAATAAAATGCAATGCTACTTTAGAATGCTTTAATATGAACAGATCGTTTCATTTAGTGAAAAAAATGCACAGTTGATATTATAGAATTCGGTATCTGTTTCATGCGATTGTTTTGTTTGGGCCGAATAACTGCATTTAAATTTAGTGATAACGGGCATCATATTGCAAACTGTTTTCCTACTATACTGCACTTTCATCTATTTCTTTCCTCCATAGAAAATAGAAGATTACATACATTTTTGTTCAAATTTTCTCATTTCAACATAAAAAAAAAAATACGAGTGGCACTCGGGGACTGCCGCGGTAAAGCTATTGCATAGCATTTTTTATCAACTTATGCAATTATAATTATTTATTTATTTTTTATTTATGCAGTTTTTTTTTTTTTATATTAATTCAAGTTACACTTTTTGAGCGTGATGACCAATAACAATTTTTTTTTCTTTTATTGAATAAATGAGAAGTTAATATCGTTTAAAATATTTTTATTATCTTACAATACATGTAGGTTAATCAGGAATTTTTATCATTGAAACTATACGTTTATGGTAGCTGAAATAAAAAACATAAGTTTGAGACTTGATATTCTCAAAATATCTGAAAAATACCGCGTCAATGTCTGCCGAAGTCTACCGAAGGATACCGTGCCGAAGTCTGCCAAACTGAAGCGTCGTTAGCCGGAGTGTTAGGTTTTTTTTCTCGTTACGGAATTTCTAGATTCTTTCGCCGCGCTCAAAGCCCGCGATAAAAGCTATGCAATAAATTACCAAACAAAATTTTGCCGCGCTACGAAAATTAGATCGCGAGTTATAAGCATTTTAAATTTTTCGACCCTCACCATGGGGGATCTCCTGTCACCAAAAATTAACACTGTCTCATAATAAATTACCAAACAAAATTTGGCCGCACTACGAAAATTAGATCGCGAGTTATAAGCATTTTAAATTTTTCGACCCTCCCCATGGGGGATCTCCTGTCACCAAAAATTAACATTGTCTCATAATAAGTTACCAAACAAAATTTGGCCGCACTACGAAAATTAGATCGCGAGTTATAAGCATTTTAAATTTTTCGACCCTCCCCATGGGGGATCTCCTGTCACCAAAAATTAACATTGTCTCATAATAAGTTACCAAACAAAATTTGGCCGCGCTACGAAAATTAGATCGCGAGTTATAAGCATTTTAAATTTTTCGACCCTCACCGTGGGGGGGTCTTCTGTCACCAAAAGTAACACTGTCTCATAATAAAATACCAAACAAAATTTGGCCGCACTACGAAAATTAGATCGCGAGTTATAAACATTTTAAATTGTTCGACCCTCACCGTGGGGGGGGGGAGTCTCCTGTCACCAAAAATTAACACTGTTTCATAATAAATCACCAAACAAAATTTGGCCGCGCTACGAAAATTGATCGCGATTTATAAGCATTTTAAATTTTTTGACCCACACCGTGGGGGGTCTCCTGTCACAAAAAATTAACACTCTCTTTTAATAAATTACCAAACAAAATTTAGCCGCGATACGAAAAGTAGATCGCGAGTTATTAGCATTTAAAATTTTTGACCCTCACCGTGGGGGGGGGGGGTTTCCTGTCACCAAAAGTAACACTGTCTCATAATAAATTACGAAACAAAATTTGGCCGCACTACAAAAATTAGATCGCGAGTTGTAAGCATTTTAAATTTTTTGACCCTTCCCATGGGGATCTCCTGTCACCAAAAACTAACACTGTCTCTTAAAAAATTACCAAACAAAATTTGGCCGCGATACGAAAAGTAGATCGCGAGTTATAAGCATTTTAAATATTTCGACCCTCACCATGGGAGATCTCCTGTCATCAAAAGTAACACTGTCTCATAATAAATTACCAAACAAAATTTGGCTGCACAACAAAAATTAGATCGCGAGTTACACGCATTTTAATTTTTTTTTACCCTCCCCACGGGGGATCTCCTGTCACCAAAAATTAACACTGTCTCATAATAAATTACCAAACAAAATTTGGCCGCGCTACGAAAATTGATCGCGAGTTATAAGCATTTTAAATTTTTTGACCCACACCGTGGGGGTCTCCTGTCACCAAAAATTAACACTCTCTCTTAATAAATTACCAAACAAAATTTAGCCGCGATACGAAAAGTAGATCGCGAGTTATTAGCATTTAAAAATTTTCGACCCTGACCGTGGGGGGGGGGGTCTCCTGTCACCAAAAGTAACACTGTCTCGTAATAAATTACGAAACAAAATTTGGCCGCACTACGAAAATTAGATCGCGAGTTGTAAGCATTTTAAATTTTTCGACCCTAACCATGGGGGATCTCTTGTCACCAAAAATTAACACTGTCTCTTAATAAATTATCAAACAAAATTTGGCCGCGATGCGAAAAGTAGATCGCGAGTTATAAGCATTTTAAATATTTCGACCCTCAACGTGGGGGTCGCCTGTCACCAAAAATTAACACTGTCTCATAATAAATCACCAAACAACATTTGGCCGCGCTACGAAAATTAGATCTCGAGTTATAAGCATTTTAAATATTTCGACCCTGATCGTGGGGGGGGGGGCACCTGTCAGCAAAAGTAATACTGTCTCATAATAAATTACCAAACAAAATTTGGCCGCGCTACGAAAATTAGATCGTGAGTTATAAGCATTTTAAATATTTCGACCCTCAACGTGGGGGGTCTCCTGTCACCAAAAGTAACACTGTCTCATAATAAATTACCAAACAAAATTTGATATTTTTTATACACAACTGTCGACTGGTTTTATACTTTGTTTACAGACATTAAATATTAATGCTGTAATAATAACATAAGTGCTCTTTATAAATTAATATATCTATCTATATTATAAAGGTGAAACGTATCTGTGCGTAACGCATACGTCACTTTGCAAATGGCAGCACTTTCTGATGAAATTTCGCTTTTGCAGTTTTCGCTACTGTAAATTTTTAAACTTATAGACATCGCACATTTTTAATCTTTACACCGTTCTATAGAGAAAAAAATGTACTTTTAAATGCAATTTGTTTGAAAACTGTATCTATATTTGTTTTTGAGACATTATTTTTTTTTGTAGTTTTTAATTCAATTTTTCTGGAGGTGTTAATTTTAGTATTATATTTCTATTTCAAGTAAAGAGAAAAGAGCCATAAAGTAAAAAAAAAGTGTAGACGGGACTTATAGTAGCTGGGAGTGATGAAAAAAATGTAAACCTGAAATCCTCTACAAAAAGCCCAACCACATCCGTGTGCTTTCCAAAAATGAAGAAAAGTTTTAGTACTACGGTTTTTAATTTATAATTTACGGTTATTTACAGTTATAGTTTATAATAAAATGCAATGCTACTTTAGAATGCTTTAATATGAACAGATCGTTTCATTTAGTGAAAAAAATGCACAGTTGATATTATAGAATTCGGTATCTGTTTCATGCGATTGTTTTGTTTGGGCCGAATAACTGCATTTAAATTTAGTGATAACGGGCATCATATTGCAAACTGTTTTCCTACTATACTGCACTTTCATCTATTTCTTTCCTCCATAGAAAATAGAAGATTACATACATTTTTGTTCAAATTTTCTCATTTCAACATAAAAAAAAAAAATACGAGTGGCACTCGGGGACTGCCGCGGTAAAGCTATTGCATAGCATTTTTTATCAACTTATGCAATTATAATTATTTATTTATTTTTTATTTATGCAGTTTTTTTTTTTTTATATTAATTCAAGTTACACTTTTTGAGCGTGATGACCAATAACAATTTTTTTTTCTTTTATTGAATAAATGAGAAGTTAATATCGTTTAAAATATTTTTATTATCTTACAATACTTGTAGGTTAATCAGGAATTTTTATCATTGAAACTATACGTTTTTGGTAGCTGAAATAAAAAACATAAGTTTGAGACTTGATATTCTCAAAATATCTGAAAAATACCGCGTCAATGTCTGCCGAAGTCTACCGAAGGATACCGTGCCGAAGTCTGCCAAACTGAAGCGTCGTTAGCCGGAGTGTTAGGTTTTTTTTTCTCGTTACGGAATTTCTAGATTCTTTCGCCGCGCTCAAAGCCCGCGATAAAAGCTATGCAATAAATTACCAAACAAAATTTTGCCGCGCTACGAAAATTAGATCGCGAGTTATAAGCATTTTAAATTTTCCGAACCTCACCGTGGGGGTCTCCTGTCACCAAAAATTAACACTGTCTCATAATAAATTACCAAACAAAATTTGGCCGCACTACGAAAATTAGATCGCGAGTTATAAGCATTTTAAATTTTTCGACCCTCCCCATGGGGGATATCCTGTCACCAAAAATTAACATTGTCTCATAATAAGTTACCAAACAAAATTTGGCCGCGCTACGAAAATTAGATCGCGAGTTATAAGCATTTTAAATTTTTCGACCCTCACCGTGGGGGGGGTCTTCTGTCACCAAAAGTAACACTGTCTCATAATAAAATACCAAACAAAATTTGGCCGCACTACGAAAATTAGATCGCGAGTTATAAACATTTTAAATTGTTCGACCCTCACCGTGGGGGGGGGAGTCTCCTGTCACCAAAAATTAACACTGTTTCATAATAAATCACCAAACAAAATTTGGCCGCGCTACGAAAATTGATCGCGATTTATAAGCATTTTAAATTTTTTGACCCACACCGTGGGGGGTCTCCTGTCACCAAAAATTAACACTCTCTTTTAATAAATTACCAAACAAAATTTAGCCGCGATACGAAAAGTAGATCGCGAGTTATTAGCATTTAAAATTTTTGACCCTCACCGTGGGGGGAGGTCTCCTGTCACCAAAAGTAACACTGTCTCATAATAAATTACGAAACAAAATTTGGCCGCACTACAAAAATTAGATCGCGAGTTGTAAGCATTTTAAATTTTTTGACCCTTCCCATGGGGATCTCCTGTCACCAAAAACTAACACTGTCTCTTAAAAAATTACCAAACAAAATTTGGCCGCGATACGAAAAGTAGATCGCGAGTTATAAGCATTTTAAATATTTCGACCCTCACCATGGGAGATCTCTGTCATCAAAAGTAACACTGTCTCATAATAAATTACCAAACAAAATTTGGCCGCGCTACGAAAATTGATCGCGAGTTATAAGCATTTTAAATTTTTTGACCCACACCGTGGGGGTCTCCTGTCACCAAAAATTAACACTCTCTCTTAATAACTTACCAAACAAAATTTAGCCGCGATACGAAAAGTAGATCGCGAGTTATTAGCATTTAAAAATTTTCGACCCTGACCGTGGGAGGGGGGTCTCCTGTCACCAAAAGTAACACTGTCTCGTAATAAATTACGAAACAAAATTTGGCCGCACTACGAAAATTAGATCGCGAGTTGTAAGCATTTTAAATTTTTCGACCCTAACCATGGGGGATCTCTTGTCACCAAAAATTAACACTGTCTCTTAATAAATTATCAAACAAAATTTGGCCGCGATGCGAAAAGTAGATCGCGAGTTATAAGCATTTTAAATATTTCGACCCTCAACGTGGGGGTCGCCTGTCACCAAAAATTAACACTGTCTCATAATAAATCACCAAACAAAATTTGGCCGCGCTACGAAAATTAGATCTCGAGTTATAAGCATTTTAAATATTTCGACCCTGATCGTGGGGGGGCCACCTGTCAGCAAAAGTAATACTGTCTCATAATAAATTACCAAACAAAATTTGGCCGCGCTACGAAAATTAGATCGTGAGTTATAAGCATTTTAAATATTTCGACCCTCAACGTGGGGGGTCTCCTGTCACCAAAAGTAACACTGTCTCATAATAAATTACCAAACAAAATTTGGCAGCACTACCAAAATTAGATCGCGAGTTATAAGCATTTTAAATTTTTCTACCCTTCCCATGGGGATCTCCTGTCACCAAAAACTAACACTGTCTCTTAATAAATTACCAAACAAATTTAGCCGCGATATGAAAAGTAGATCGCGAGTTATAAGCATTTTAAATTTTTCAATCCTCTCCATTGGGCGGGTCTCCAATCACCAAAAGCTACATTATCCTACCTTATTTTATCTTAAGACGATTCTTTTCTATACACATTCTATCAGGAATTTTTATTATTGAAACTGTAGATTTATAGTAACTGAAATAAGAAATATAAGATTGAGACTTGATATCCTCTATATATCTGAAAAATACCGCGTCAATGTCTGCCGAAGTCTACCAAAGGATACCATGCCGAAGTCTGCCGAACTGAAACGAAGTTAGCCCAGTGTTACGTTTTTTCGTTACGGATGTGTTAGGATTTTTCGCGTTACGGAATTTTTGGATTCGATCGCCGCGCTCAAAGCCCGTGATAAAAGCTATGCAATAGCTTAAAAAATTAATTAACATATCTCTATTTCAATCGTATCGTCTGCTATAAAACCCGGTGTGTTTTGGTTTTATTTCGTTTTTATACATCTGTTAAATGGGGATTCTTAGTTTATTGCAAACATTTTTCTTTACAAAAATGCAATTTAATGAATATTTTTGTGGAAGTTTTGCTCAGCATTTGTTTAATTCACATCAAAAATCTGAAGGTATACAGTTACATTAATTTCTGTAAAATAATATTTTTCTAATTTTGGAAAAAAATAATAATGGCATCTGATAACATATAGAACTATTAAAAGAAAAACGAGTTGGATGTGTCAATTCCAAGACTTTCTTCTATTTCATATGTACATTTTAATATTTAAAAAAAAAAAAAGTGGTGACCCCAAAGTTACTCACTATCGAATTTCCTCGAACATTTGACCTAGCCTAATGAGATTCTGGTATCCGAAAAGCCTAAAACGCAAAATTTAATTAATATTCTGAGAAAATGAGCTTAGTAGTTGCCTCATGTTGGGTAATTTATACTAAAACCTAATAAGCATCTATTTAAATCAAGACCTAACAGAATCTGAAATTTGATGGAATTTCGTCAATTAGTTCTTGAGATATAACAAAAAATTTGCAAAACGTAGAACAGCAGCACCATATCTTGGACAATATATGCCAAAACATAAAAAAGCGTCTAATCATGTTATGGTGTAAAAGAATCTGAAGTTTGATGAAATTCTGTGCATTAGTTCTTGAGATATAGCTAGTTTAAAAAAACCGTGTAAAATATAGCACAGCAGCACCATCAGTTGTAGGATTTATAACAAAACGTAATCATCGTGTAATTACGTTATGTGTCATTTTGTAACAAAATCTGAAGTTTGATGAAATTCTGTGCATTGGTTATTGAGGTATAGCTATCGGAAAAATCGTGCAAAATGCAGCATAGCTGCACCACCTGTTCCAAGGTTAATACCAAAATGTAATCAGCGTCTAATTTTGTTATATATTCTAGTGTAACAGAATCTAAAATTTGATGAAGTTCTCTGCATTACTTCTTGAGATATAGCTATCGCAAAAATCGTGCAAAATGTAGCATAGCAGCGCCACCTATAGGGTAGTTCACACCAAAACCTTATCAGCGACTATGTATCTCAAGGTATCGCGGAATCTAAATTTGGTGAAATTCTGTTCTTGAAATATAGCTATCACGAAAATCATGAAAAACGTGGCATAGCAGCGCCACCTGCTGGCCAGTTTACACCAAAACTTCATCAGCGCCTATGTATATCAAGGGGTCACAGAATCTGAAGTTTGGTGAAATTCTGTGCATTAGTTCTTGAGATATAGGAATCTTGAAAATCATGAAAAACTTAGTATAGCAACGCCACCTGCTAGCCAATTTTCACCAAAACCAATAGTCACTAATTCATATCAAGGTCTAACTGAATATAAAATTTTATTAAATTTCGAGCATTAGTTCTTGAGATAGAGCGCCCACAATTTTTTTGTCACATACAGACAGACAGACTCACAGACAGACATTTTCTAAAAATAGTCAAAACGTGTTCAGGACCTTCTAAAACGTATAAATCCTTCGAAAATTTTCCTGAATCCAATACTTTCTTCTTGTAAAGATAGAAGAAAGTAAAAATATGGTTTCTATGTTTACTATGTAACCCGGGAAGCCTGGGTTCGATCTACTAGTTCTAATAGAGTTACAAATTCTATGAATTATTTTTTAGCCTCCGATGGTATTTCTTTCAGACAAGCTAAAAAGTGTCGTGTCAAAAATTGTGGCCCACTTTTACTTACCTATCATACGTAGTATAGGGTAAGTCTTGAAAATCGAAAAAAAAAATTGACGGATTTAGAAGTTTCAGAAACTGGAGATTCCGAAAAACATATTTTTAGAAAAAAAAATTGCCGTCCGTCTGTTTGTCTGTCTGCTTGTAAACGCTCTACCTCACGAACAAATGGAGATAGAGACTTCAAATTTTGTATAAACTTAGTAAGTAAAAATAGTGCGAATCCTATCTAATATCAGTAACCTCGATTATCCGGAACTATTTTTTTCAGACTCTCGAAAAATTCGTTCTGATGAAATGTATATAAAAATTTTCGATATTTTTTTTATTTTAAGGAAAGAACGTAAAAGTCAATAAAATAACACAAATTTTGCATCAAAAACGAAGTCGGTCGGATTACCAGTTGCCAAGATATTTGTAATCCTGTTTTCCACATTCTTCGATTTTTCCTAACCCTGTATTTTCTTCAAATTTCAATTCAAAAATATGTTTTAATTGGAAATGAGACGCTTAATCTGACGCAGTAAACTGTTAGTTATTATTGTTTTTGGAGTTATAAGGATGTTTCTTTTACGCAATCCGGTACTACTTGTGTAGTTTGGTATTTTACATAATTTGTCGAAATGGGTTCATCAGCAAATCATTAATGGATCATTACTATGTATATCAAGAATATTTAAATATACGTTTAAATTTTGTTTTGGAATTGCAATGCATTTTATAAATAATTTCACATATTTTATTTTCCACATATTATATAATGCATATCCATGATAGGTAAGTATTACGATTTCATGCGATTTTATTGTTAAAATACATTTCCTTTTTCTCAGAGTCTATAAAAAAGCGTTTAAACTAAAGAAAAAATCCGTTTTTGATGAATCTAGTCAATGAAGAAATAGCATGTCAAATTGTATCCCTTTATTAGTCCGCAATTCCAATGTCTCAGAGAGAAATTGCTAACCAATTGGGTATTTCACCCGTTCTGATTGCTATTATATTGATAAACACTAGAAAAATGACATTAGTTCACTGCATTCTAAACGGAGTCGCCCTTCTAAAAGACCTCTATCGAATTTTTTTTTTAATCGGAGACGAAACTGAATTCTGCAATAACAGAATCTACATTCAACCTGTACTGTATTCTTCCAAAGATGTACAACATTTTGTTTTCGTTTTTAAAGTAAATATATAAAGCTTTCTACTTATGAAGATTTTTAAACGGATTTTATCAATTAATACTTGAAATACTTATTTTTATACATTTCAGCTGATGATGATTTCCTATTCAATGTAAATAGTTCAATAAGACCAAGTTACAAATCTGAAGATGTTGAAGGTAAATAAACCTTTATTCTTATAAGTTTTTTTTGTGATATTTTGCAATGATTATTAATAAAGAATGATTATTTAAAACTAGGAAAAACAATATAACTAAAAAAGTTGTATGTCTGGCAACCTTAAGGTTTCTTATTTAATTAATGTAATTTTTAAATGAAACTCACTAAATTATCCATAAAATTTAATATTATTATTTGAAAGAAAATGTAATTGTTTAAAAATTAATATTCAATTTTAACAACTTTTTACAGTACAGATTTGTTTATAGTATTTCTTATTTTTTTTATTATAAAAGTAATAAAAAATTATATATTTTTCTATTATTATCCCAGTCTTCTATTTTTGTAATAGTTTATTTTGAGATTGTTTGAGATTTTAATTAAATATATGTATCTATATACAAGTAGGATAATAATCATAAACTTCTGATAGGAGTTTTATCCTAATTAAAAAACAAAAACCATATGGCAGAGTATAAAAAAATATAAATAAATATTCACATTTTGTTTAATATGTAATAAAAGAAAAGTAAATTGCATAATTTGACACAAACTATAACCAAATGCTATAATTAAACTGAAAAATTTACATTTAAAAATAAACGTATGTCCTTAAGTTAACTTAAGTCCGTAGGTAAACTTTAACACTAACGCATTACTTTTTATTATTATTAAATTCAAAATAATATGCATTTTCATTGATATTATAGCAAACGCGGTAGCGTTTGGTATAATATGTTTTAAGGAATGGAAAATGCAAACGTCTTTTTGAAATTTCTAGCAAACCAGTTGACGTACGACAGTGATTTTTTTTTTTTTTTTTTTTTCAAAAGATAGAACTCGACAAGACGAATAAAATGATAACATTAAAAAAATTATCGTAATTTACTGTAGTTTTTTATTTAACTTTTAACGGAAAAATGAAGACGTAAAATTCAACAAGCGATAGCTAGCGATCCTGTGGATGGATTAACTCCATTTTTGGTTTATTTATCTTTTTGATAAAACTTAAAAAAGATTTTTTTCATCTTTGTATGTTTGACGATCGCAGAGAAAATCGAATTTGTGTCTTAAAGCTTCAGTTGAATATTGTTTCTTATTGTTGTTGCTGTAATTTTTTTTATTCATTGCCACCAAGTTAAAAAAAAAAATACTTTTTTTAAAAAATGTATGCAACATAATTTATTTAAATTAAATAAATCACGTGATAAACATGGTTATCATCATATTATATTATAAAGCAGTAAGCTATGAAACTTCGGCTCGAGTGTTTTCAAAAACTACTCGATGGATTTTATTTATTTTTTTTTTTTTTTCAGATTGCACCATTCGATAGGAAATATTTTTGCGGATGTTTGTGATACAAATATACAGGGATAACTCTGATTTTTGGTAATAAATTTCGTATTTCTCGGTTATTTTTGACGAAAGGATTGCCAGTAGTTAGTTTTCGACGAAAATTATCATTACTTAAAAAATTAAAAAGAATATATCTGTTAGGAATCTTACAAACATCTTGCAAATTGAAGCAGAAAATAATTAATACTACTTACTACTACTACTAATAATAATAATAATAATGTTAATAATTAATAATAATAATAATAATAATAATAATAATAATAATAATAATAATAATAATAATAATAATAATAATAAACCGTTTAATGAGGCATAATCTTAAAAAATAAATGTAATATTTGTAATGCTTAAAAAATGACATAATTTGAAATATTACAATTGATACACAATAGGCGATACATTCCTTGCGTTAGAATAAATAATGAAATTGAAAATTTTATTAAATGAATTTTGAATGATAGTTATTTTTCTTTTTATTATTTTCGCTCTTCTTTTTATCGAGATTCCGTATCATATGACTTACAGCAGAAAAAAGAAGATATAATTGTAAAAATTACTGTAAGTTTTGAGTTACATATTTGTTTGTTTGCGATTTATATTTTTTGCTTTTGTCGACAAAGAATGTAGGGGGAACTGGGGCACATTGATAAACCCCCTGTACAGCACACAGGGTCAGTACAAAAAGTTTCACAACAGCTTCAAAAGGTGATACTAGTGAAATTAACTACATACAAAAAGTTTTGGAATGATTCAATAGTTTGATGAAATGGGATGAGTGATTAATTGTTTTTGTAGGTCAAAAGTAAATTTTAGTTGTACAATTGAAAAGGTATTATACAACTGTTCCTGTATTTTCAAACGAAAAGAATACCCTCCTTGGCAAGTAAAGCTACTCTTTATCAGTTCCTCATTCTTTATTGTTAGATACATTATGAAGCGTTGGATTTGCGACTCATTTTATTCAGAATGGCCATATGGGGCACATTGATACAGTCTTTGTTGGGGCACATTGATACAACCTAAATCCTTTTCTATTTCATTTTTTCATTACTTTTTTTTTAACCAAACACTCCTTAATTCAACCATTTTTCGTCAAAAATTTCTACTATTAGTTTTTATTGAAGTGAAATAGCTCTAATTTCTTTATATTAGAGCATTTTATAGTATTTTTGCAAACAGAAGAGTTACAAACTTACACAATGTCTAGTGTTAGTAGAATTAACAAAAGAAATGAACTGCAGCCTGGCAAATCTCAAATTTATATCGATTCTCCAGAGGAAAAAGTATTATCGACATGAGAAATTTTAAGTAAGAGAAACAAGCTGCAGAACATACAGGATAATTATATTATAAACATAATTTTTAATATAATTATCCTTTATTTTCTGTTTGTAAACCGATTTATAAACAGAAAACCTGGTAATTCGTTCACCTTTCCTAAGAAAAAAGATAATTCTGGGGTTAAAGTGCCAGATATGACAAAGTTACCACAGCCAACAAACAGACAAGAAACAGCCAGAACATCAGGTCATTATACATTTCATTTTGATTGTTTTAATATAGCTTACAAATAAATTGTGTGCGATTTTAATGTCTATAAATATATATATAATGGTTTGCTAACTATTTTTCTATGAAAAATATGCATTGGTGTTATTTTGTCTCCATTTTACCTAAACGTGTCAGAGTGTATCAATCGGCCCCGGGGATGGGGCACATTGATACAAATTACTTTTTTTGATTTTTTTTAAATTACATGTAAAAAGAATATATAAACCAACAATTGTACATTTTTATAACACACTACACAGGTTTTGCTGACATCACATAGAAAAATAACTTGAAATTTCTGCTTTCTAGACACCAAAAATTTTTTTTTGAAAAAAGCTGTATCAATGTCCCCCAGTTCCCCCTACTTTTAAGCCAAAAATGCATATGTCTGACATGTTGTTGATGGTCGAAATAATGCTGTTTTTGAAGTAAAGATAATTTTTGGAGTATATTTTAGTATTCAATTATAAATTATGTAGATATGAGTTAATATTTTAAAAATTGGAATCATATATATTTAAATTTTAGTTTAAGTGTGAATTTCTGCCACACATATCTATTGTAAAGTAATATCATTCTTGTTCAAAAGTTTTTCACCGTAATTTTGAAGAATGTGATCAACGAATATAATCCCTTTTTTAGCAAATATTTTTCATTGTTTATTTCATTTTTTGAGCCATTTTGTCAAATTCACTTACGGAAAAACTACAGTTTTAAAATTTAGGAAATGAAGAAGGAAAATTATGCAATTAAAAGGAAATTTATGCAATTATGCGTTATTACTATAGATAAATTCAACGTTTTCAACTAAAAATTGTCTAAAAAAAGGCACAGATGTCATATATGTACCACATTGGCGCAATTGTAACAAAACGTCCATTTTATGCCTCATCGTATAGGATATTGTTCATTTATTTAAAAACTGTTTACTTTCTTTTATTTATTTCCTTAATGATACAAATTGTTTTGCTTTATAATTATTAATGAAACATTTTTATTTATTGTTATTTCCTTTTTAAAGTTATAGAAAACAATTTAAAAATATATAACTGGAATTTGAAAACTATATTTTCGCAAAAATCTCGTTAAAGAAATTGCATGATGCACACATCACATCTCTGCTAAAACTTTTAAAAGTATTTCTACTGATAAACCACGTTTGAAAGAAACCTGGACAGAACTGCGCATGGGCGAAAAGAGCGAGTCCAATGCGAAAATGGGAGAGTTCGTACCATCTCGAGGATGAGTTTATTTATTAAACATCCTAGATATGTCGAATTTTTTTGGCGAATAGCTTTTTGTTTCTCTAATTCAATTATCTGTTTCTAAACATTACATTGTAATTCAGTTACACTAAAATAAGTTAAAAAAAGACAAATATAATAAAAAAGATGATTTAAAAGGTATGGTTATAACTTTTCCCCTCGCAATATAGCGTAACTTAATCTTTTTAGAATTAACGCCTGAATGGTGTGATTTTAAAACTTGTCAGATTAGCAATTTTTTAAAATTATTTCGCTACATTATTGTGTACATTATTTATTTATATTATTTGCATACAATGGATATGAAAATGAGAAATGACGCAGATATCATATACGCGCAAGGTTTGGTAAAAAAAAAAAAATTCTAACGTCAATTTGGCGAAAACCTCATTTTCGAATGCTGGTTAAATAAACATTCTTAAATTATTTTCTATTATTAAAAAAAATAACAATAAATAAAACAATTTTTAAATATAATAATTTTTAAAAACAAATAACAATAGATCGAAAAACATTTTATATAATTAAAAAAAATTAAGGTAAATAAACAATTTATCAAAAAATAAACAATATCAGGGTTGCCATATTAGGCAAAATAACGCCATTCTGGCGCCAAGTAAATCCCAGTGAGTATATGACACACAAGTGCCCTGAATATTTAGGTTGTTAGAATTGGCGAATTTCTTGCATGGCCGCCAAGTCAGATGTCAAGCAGTCGCAGATGTCAAGCAGTCAGATGTTAACTTCATTTTAGCCATAAATATAAATGTAAAAAAAAAAAAAAAAAAAAAAAAAAAAGACAGACATGTTTTTATTAAAATTCACAAAAATGTAGGAGAAAATATTTTGGAAAGGTTATTCCGAGAACTAATAATAGGTCCACAATCTATTTATTTTAAAATAAAATTTCACTCGGAACAAAAAATAGAAAACAATATTTAATATCATTTCTCGGCCTCATAGGCTATTACCCCCAAAGTCTGAATGGAATCGGCTTGGTATTCTGCCAAGTGAAGACCTTACAAAGCTGGTATATCAGTAACTTAGCCATTTTTTCTTCGATTTTATTATTTTTCCTGTGTTAGGGAATATTTAGAAAAATATTAGACAAATCTCCTATAATTGAGCACCGCCAGATGGCATATTTATTATATTACTGAAAGTTTTTTGGCACAGATATCATATGTGCCCCGAGGTTATTAATAGATTCTAAATTAGCGTTATTTTGCCTGTCATATTAAACCGATTATTATTATTTATTTATAAATAAAATGGTTATTTACTTACATTCCCTTCTTTATTAAAATTTCATATATTTTTTATTTCTATCCTTATTAATTAAACTTTTTTATTAATTGTTATTACTTTTTAAACAATAGAAAACAATTTAAATATATATATATATATATATATATATATATATATATATATATATATATATATATATATATATATATATATGGGTAACTGGTATTAGACAACGATGTTTCCGCCAAATGAGAACAAAAAAGTTATCACGCCAATCTTGGCTCATATATGACAGCTGTGTCATTTTGTTTATGTATTAAGGAGATTCCTAGATCATCAACCTCATTATAGAAAATTAGTTAGATTATTTGATATTATTAAATTTATAATTTTTCATCATGGTGACAAACGAAGAAAAGAGAAATTACTATTGGTGCGACTGGAGAATTAACGACTTCTTGATGTTATTATTTTTTTCGATATATGTGAAATTCCAACAATAAAAAATTTTGTTTTTGATGATTATGTAGCAAATTTAATTAACGTTGAGCCCTATCAACAGAATTTTTTCAAAAATTAACTAATAGATACTACTTCATTACCCCGTCAAAGAAAAAACTATCGCCAAGCTATATGATAAAATGCCAATAATAGATGATCCCAAATTTCACATTCATTTGATAATAAATGTGAAATAAGTCTGGTACATTTGTAACAAATCGTTTGTAGCACTTCTAATGTTTGACACCAAAAATCATAATGGAATCAGTTACGGAAGGTTGAAATATTTTATTGGATGCAAGCTAAAGGTTTATTTTTATACAAAATTTAGTCATCAACATTATTCCTGATACAATGGCTACATGTTTGCAACTGGTTTATAAAACGAAGAGACATTGAAACTGATGTAATTTTAATTTTATTCAAATAATTCAGCTTTAAAATATACTTTTTATGCTTCTTTGTTATAATAAATATATATGTTAAACACTCTTCTTTATTCTTAAATAATTCTTTTTTTTTCTTGTTACTCTATGTACGTGGCTGAAATAGACCAAAGTATATAAAAAATTGTAGTAGACCATCCAGAAGAGAACGTTTATTAAAAAATATAATGTAACATGTAATAAGGTTGTATTTAGGCTTCCAGAGCTGCACATAGCCCAAGTTCAGATACCGAGAGTTTAACAAGTAACAAATGTTAATGTACGATCCGAAATTTAATAGAGTTTGATAATAATCAATCTTAGTGATCATTGCAATGCTCTTTAATGTAATAATGTGATGACTAGAGAACATTTTGATTCCTGATGTCATAACGGTCTCCTTTTCATATCAAACTCTACTATAAATGATCAAATAAAGGAGATGGTTCTTAATTGCCCAAATGCTATCTAAGGCATACAATAGTGCAATACTGCAATGGCGTTGGTTTCGTTTTCAGCAATGCGGAAGAGCATTCCAGGTGATGGTCTATACTGCTTTAAATACAAATTTTAAATCACAATTTTATATGAATCAAGGTTCACTTGGAAAAATGGACCAGCGCAGCGAGCATAGCCTGCTAGTTTGTTTTTATTGCGAAAATTTTAGTTTCAGTTCTTTGAATAAAATTGTGAGCGCACTGTAATTTTTTTTTGTTCAACTGCTTGGTTTATTTTTCAGACATCATGCATTTTATATGCCAATGCAATAATTTTCTTAATTATTCTAATGCAAGAATAAAATTTCATCAGCAGCAAATATTTTGCTTTTCAAGATATATAAAAAACCCTCTCGGCTTATCATTTAGGCGGAGGCAGATTTAGAAGAGCGCTCATTTCAACAACAAAAAATAAAATATGATTAGAGATAAAACCAAGTTAACAACTTAATTTTTTGCTTTTGAAAAAAATTTAATTTCATATTTTTGTAAGAACTGATTTTATCAGAACCATCTCAAGCAAAATTCGACTCAAATGCTCAATTTGACAACATATTTTGAAACATTTTCTGACTTTATTAATAAATCGACCAATACGCACTACATAGTTCCCAAATATCAAAAAACTGTCAATTGAATGCGGTTGAGAGCAAAATTGAATACAAAAATGAGTCCTAAAATAACCAATTTGTTATTTGAATACATCATCAATTCTTTAATCATGGTCGCTTAGGGAAATTTTGTACGAAGTGCCCAACTTGATAGCCTTTTAAAAAATATATATTTAGCCTTTATAAAAAAACTGACCAATACGGCACATTATACAGTTCCTAAATAAGAGAACCTTCAAATTGGATGCGTTTGAGAGCAAAAATGAATTTAAAAATGAGACAGAAAAAAACGTAATTTGTTATATGAATACTTCCTCAATTTTCAATCATGATCACTTTCAGAAATTCTGTTCGTCACATTATATAGTTCCTAGATAAGAGAATAGGCCATTTCGATGCGTTTAAAATTAAAAATGAATTAAAAAATGAGTCAGAATATAAGCAGTTTGGATTTGAGGATTCTTCACCTCCTCCCCCTCTCTTTTTAGGTAGATTTCGTATGAAATACTACCTATTGCATTCTCTCCCATGTTGGAATTTCTGAAAAATTTTTGCAGATCTACATCAATCATGACTCCTAGACCCCAAAACTACCATCAGTAAAAAAGTTTACATATCTATCTATCTATCTATCTATCTATCGGTGTATATCAATTTCTTCTGAACACGTTAACTTCCATAATTATGCTCAGATCTTCTTCATACTTTTACATAAAATGAAGGGGCATAAAATCTCAGCCGAGTTCGTTAATGGGCAAAATCGGACAAAGGGGGTGGAAATAGGGAGGGGTTTTGTGAAAATCGAAAAAACGTCATAACTTCTTAATTAAAATAGATATCGAATCGGTTTAAAGTTTATATTACTTGTTAAAAATAGGCCAAAAGTTTATGCGTGACAGATTTTTGATTAATTTAAAAATGGACTCAAGGGGCGAAAAAACAGGGTTTTCGGGAGAAAAAAATTCATAACATCGTCAATTTTCAAGATATTAAATGCAACTAAATTTTTTATAAATGTTCTCAAAATTATCTAAAACTTTTGTATTTACAAGTTTTGATAGGACCAACTTGTACCGATTAAAAAAATTAAAAACGAAAAGAAAAAGGGGGGTGAAAAAGAAAAAAAATCCATAACTCCGTCAACTTTTAAGCTATCAAATCTAATTAAATTTAGTTTAAATCTTCTCAATCATATCTACAACTTTTATATTGATAAGTTTTCATAGGATTAATTCGTATAGCAAAAATAAATTAAACAAAAATAGGAATCGGAGAAAAAACCTCAAATCCAAATTGCTTATATTCTGACTCATTTTCAAAAACATTTTTCATTTTAAATACATCCAAAGGTAGATCCTCTTATTTAGAAACTGTATAAAGTGACGCATTGGTCAGTTTTTTATAAAGACAAAATATATTTCAAAAAAGGCTACTAAAAAGGTTATTTTGAAAAGAAATTCCCGAAGTCATCGTGACTGAAAAATTTAAGGAAGTATTCAAATAAGAAATTGCGTTTTTTTCTGGCTCGTTTTTAAATCCATTTTTGCTCTCAAACGCATCCAATTTACAGATCCTCTTATTTAGGAACTATATAATGTGACACATTGGCCAGTTTTTTGATAAAGACGGAATATATTTCAAAAAAGGCTACCAAAAAGGGTATTTTGAACAAAATTTTCCGAAATCATCGTGACTGAAAATTTAAGGAAGTGTTCAAATAAGAAATTGCGTTTTTCTCTGACTCGTTTTTAAATCCATTTTTGCTCTCAAACGCATCCAATTTACAGATCCTCTTATTTAAGAACTATATAATGTGATGCATTGATCGATTTTTTGATAAAGACAGAATATATTTTGAAAAAGGCTACCAAAAAGGATATTTTGAACAGAATTTCCCGAAGTCTTCGCGATTTGAAAATTTAAGGAAGTTTTAACATAGCAAATTGCGTTTTTTATGACTCGTTTTAAAATCCATTTTCGCTCTCAAACGCATCCAATTTACAGATCCTCTTGCTTAGGAACTGTATACTGTGACTCATTGGCCAGTTTTTTTGATAAAGATAGAATATATTTTTAAAAATGCTGTCAAAGTGGGCATTTCGCACAAAATTTTCCGAAACGATCATGATTAATGTATTAAGGATGTATGCAAATAACAAATCGGTTATTTTATGACTTATTTTTAAATTCAATTTTGCTCTCAAACGCATTCAATTGGTAGTTTGTTTTTATTTAGAAACTATATAATGTACTGTTTTGGCCGATTTTTTAATAAATTCAGCATACATTACAAAATATGTTGTCAAAAAGGGCATTTGAGCTGAATTTCGCTTAAGAGGATTCTGATAAAACCAGTTCTTGCACAAAAATGAAATTAAAAATTTTTCATAAGCGGCTAAATGAAGTTATTAAACTGGGTTTATCTCTAATCATACTTTGTTTGGTGTTGTTGTTGAAATGAGCACTCTTCGAATTTACCTCCGCCCATAGGACAAGCCGACAGGGATTTTTTCTTTTGGTTTTTAGATTTTTTCATCGGTACAAGTTGGGCCTGTTAAAAAATTGGAAAAACAAAAGTTTTAGATAATTTTGAGAACATTTATAAAAAATTTAGTTGGATTTGATATCTTGAGAACTGACGAAGTTAGAATTTTTTTTCCCCAAAAACCCTGTTTTTTCGCCTCTTGAGCCAATTTTTAACTTTATCAAAAATCTGTCATGCATAAACTTTTGGCCCATTTTTAAAAGTAATATAAACTTTAAACTGATTCGATATCTATTTTAACTAAGAAGTTGTGGCTTTTTTTTCAGAAATACCCTCCCTATTTCCACCCCCTTGGTCCGATTTTGCCCACTAACGAACTCGACCGAGATTTTATACCCCTTGATTTTATTTATCAGTTTGGAAGAGATTTGAGCAGAATTATAGAAGTTATCGTCTCCAGAAGAAAGTGATAAATACCGGGTGTTCCAAAAATAACCGGTGGATTTTAAAATTCAATAACTTGAAAACGGTGACAGCTATTTAAAAAAAATTGCAGGAGGGTTATGTATGATGTCAGGAGTTTTTTCGCCGTGATTTTTGTTTTAAGTTCGGATTTCAACCAATAGATGGCGCTGACGGCGATTGGCGCTCAATCGAAGTTGAAACTGACCTCAGTCAGCATTGATGATCCGGAAGGAGATTAAGGCTATGGAGTGTGTCTCATATGATTTGATTTCAATGGAATGCATTTTTGCCATGGAAGTAACACATTCTTCGATAATAGAATACAGCGTTCAGAAATAGGTATAAATTTCGCAAACAGTATTTGAGTTTGCAGGAGATTTTACATTTATAAAGTTTTATTTGCGCGGATAAAATTACTTTCTTGTGGCATGATTTAAAGAATATTTTATGCATCGTAATTTAAAACTACACTGTTAAAAATCTGAAACCTTTGCTGCATCATAACACCTCTGCTTTTATAGAAAATGATTACTTCACTGTATTATGAAGCATTCTCATAGGTCAAAATAGAGATATTCTATAATAGCAATGGAGTGACGATGCAGCAAAAGTTTCAAATTTTAACAGTGTTGGTGAAGATATTTTACTACAATCTTGCTCTTGAGACCTGATTCTGAACTCTTTCGATAAGATTTCAATGGAATGCGTTGTTGCCATGGAAATAACAGATTCTTCGATAGTGGAATACAGCGTTCAGAAGTGGGCATAGATTTCGCAAGCAGTATTCGAGTTTGCAGGAGATTTTGCATTCATGAAGTTTTTTTTTTATCTCGGATTAAATTACTTTTTATGGCATTATTTAAAGAATATTTTATGCATCGTATTTTAAACTAGCAAAAGCCGTGCTTTGTTTGGATTCGCGAAGCATTATTTCATAAGATAAATATTTGAAAGGAACATTACTTTTTTATATTATTTTTGCATCTTTATTAAGCAAAAACGTTATCTCGTGTTTTGGTGCATTTAAATTTTAGAAATGTAAATTCAGCCAAATAACTAAGAATTTCCTCGGAATTTTTTATTTATCATATCAGGCTGATATAAATAAAAATACTTTCGAAGCAGAATTTTACAAAATATATTTTTTTTAATTTTTAACTAAAAGTTTTAAAGATGTATTTACATTTTCCAATGGCCAGTAACGGCGTTCGTTCTGGCCAAGTGTTCTTTTTCTCGACATTTTTAAATTACTAATACCTTCCAGAAATTATTTATAAACGTAGTTAATATATTTAATTTGGTTGAATTAAATTATTCTTCAATCAATTTAAATATTCTTAAATTATTTTTTAATCTTTCATTTCGAATACCAGACTTAAAAGAAACTTACCCAATTGAACAAAATATTCACTTTAAATACCAAATATAAGAATTAATTTTACTTGTTTACGATTCTTTTTGTTGCCACTTTACCAAAGTAAATACCTAAATAAATAAATCATAATGTAATTCTTTTAAAATCCGTAAATATAAACTGCGTAAATAATTTTGGAAGAATAATGAAAATATATTTTATTTAATATATTAATCATGATTCTATCTATAATTACTAACCCCATAGTTTGTTTTCCTTCTTAAAATAAAAAGATACGGGTTCAATTTTTTATTTGCAAACGATTTTGGAGGAATAATGAAAACATATTTTATTTAATTAATTAATCATGATTCTATCTACAATTACTAACCCGATGGCTTATTTTCATTCTGAAAATAAAAAGATACGCGTTCAATTTTTTATTTGTAAAAATGCATCCATAATAGAAAAACGTGTAGAATAAATTAATTATTAAAATAATATTTTTTAAAGGTTATTCTATGAAAAAAATAACATTCTGCAAATCTACGTATCATAATTTATTCTTATGTTTAATTTCAAGTCAAAATACTGAATATATTTTTTATAAAGTGTACGACAAAGTGTAACTTGAGTGGCCTAGTGGAGGATTCGCTTCGCTCATCCTAATTAAGGTAAGGAGTTTTTTTGTTTGTTTGTTTGTTAAAACTTTTATAACTTTTGTGATATTCTAGGAAATTTTAGATCTTTTAACTAATTTTTTTTTTAATTCAAAATAGAAAGTTAAGAATTTTATAACTTAGTTTGGAATTTTATAACTTAATTTGGAATTTCATTCGAAACTAAAATTTTGGAAATTTTAACTAAATTTCTAAATGGGTTTGATAAAATTCCCATAAATACTCATAAATGTAAAATAGCCTACAAACTCGAATTCAGCTTGTTATATTTATGCCCAATTCCGAACACTGTATTTTTCTATTGAAGAATAAATATTTTCCATGACAACAACACATTCTATTGAAATCATATGGAATGAGTTCAGAATCGGGTCCTAGGAGCAAGATTGTAGCAAAATATCTTCACCAACACTGTTAAAATTTGAAATTATTGCTGCATCGTCACTCCATTGCTATTATAGAATATCTCTATTTTGACCAATAAAAATGCTCCATAATACAGTGAAGTAATCATTTTCTATAAAAGCGGAGATGTGATGATGCAGCAAAGGTTTCAAATTTTTAACAGTGTAGTTTTAACTTACGATTCTTAAAATGTTCTTTAAATCATGCCATAAGAAAGTAATTTTATCCGGGCAAATAAAACTTCATAAATGTAAAATCTCCTGCAAACTCAAATACTGTTTGCGAAATTTATACCTATTTCTGAAAGCTGTATTCCACTATCGAAGAATCTGTTACTTCCATGGCAATAATGCATTCCATTGAAATCAAATCGAATCAGACGCACTCCATAGCCTTAATCTCCTTTCTTTGTATCAATGCTGAGTGAGGTCAGTTTCGGCTTCGACTGAGCGCCAATCGCCGTCAGCGCCATCTGCTGTTTTAAATCCGAACTAAAATCAAAAATACCAGCGAAAAAACTCCTGACATCATACATAACCCTCCTGCAAAAATTTTTTTAATAGCTGTCACCGTTTTCAAGTTATTGAATTTTAAAATCCACGGGTTATTTTTGGAACACCCGGTATATATATATATATACACAGTTGTGGTCAGAATTATAGGAACAATTGAAAATTGCGCAGAAAAAAATTATTTCTGAGCTAAATAAAGTGAAATTTATGCACTAAATGCTTTTCTATGCTAGAAATCATTGTAGAATGCAAAACATTGAAAAATGCAAAATATGAATATTCTGTCACAAGTAACAAAATATGACATTGTAAAAATTGGACAAAATTATAGGGACAATGAATATTTTTACTTGAAATACACTTATAATTAAAAATCTCTCCGCTTCTTCTCAGTCCCTTTTATCAGTCTTGATGCCATGGAATTTGACAGTTCCTTAAAAACGTTCTTGAAAGATTTTGAGTAATCTTTTTCGAGGGAAGACATGAGTTCTTGCTTGTTTTGAGATTATATACCATTTTTCTCCACCATGAAGGATTGCAAGTGAAAGTGATAAAAAGGTCAGGTCTGCCGTAAGTTCGTACATAAGCAAATGCGTCTTGTGTCTATTGGTGTAAGTAGCGGAGGCTGTTAACGAATGTTGACAGAAGAATCATCATTTTTCTTAGATCTGAAGGATTAACATTGGCGTCGCTAGCAACGTGTGCCAGAAAACACAACAAATTTTTCCATTGGATGCAAATCAGGACTTCTGGCCGGCCAATCAAGTAGTTTCACGAAATTATCATTATACCCCACGAGTTTGAAGTTTGGGAAACATGAGCTGAGGCAATGTCCAGCTGGAAAAATAGCCTCCAATCGATATTAGCGGTGCTTCTGTTAAAAAAGTATCGCCCAATACATCAATATAACTCTCAGAATTCCTCCTACCCTGCACAAAAACTATTTGAGTAGTTCTGCCAGTTGTCAAACATCACCCAGACCGTTACTGAATCACTTCCAAATATGTGCTTTGTGAAAATCGTTTTTTCTCTACGAAGATCGTACTAGAAGTTGCAGAAACTATCTAGTGTATCCAAATTAATCTTTTTCTCATCGGAAAATACATAATTACACTTTTTCCCCCACAGTTTTGCAGTTTTTGGCAAACTCCATCCTCAGTCTCTCATGAACTTTTGTAAGACGCAGTCTTGATGCATGTGTAATATAGCAAACCTTTTTCTTTCTTTTTGTAAAACACGTCGAACAGTTCGAACACTTGCATTCTAAGTTCAATTCACGGTTTTTTCCGTTTTTTGGAGCAAGCTTGCCTTATTATCATTCTTTTCCCTCATACAGAAACAGAAGATAGCCTGTTTGTATGTCTTTGCCGTCCATATTTACTGGTATTTTAAAGATAATTGTGAATAACCGTTCTTGAATGGGTGGAAACCAATGAAAAATGAAGATTATTTTTGTATGTTTTTATGGAAATATGTGGTAAATTCATATTCATAAAATGTATTATAAATTTATACAGCCATCTGATATGGACAAAATTATAAGAACAATTGTATTTGTGTGTTCTAAAAAGTAAAATTTGCATGTTTTTTGCTCTGCACGCGGAACTTCCTGGCGGTATAAATGCGTAGTAAGCGTTTGGGATCGTATTATTCTGTTTTTCAATCATGCCACTAAGTGCAAAATTTTTGGAGTTTCAGAAAGGAAAAATGGATGCATTTCAAAATTCAGGACTTTCTGTATGCTAAATTGCTACAAAGTTTAATAGATCGAAAACGTTTATTTACAATTATCTTTAAAATACCGGTAAATACGGACAGTAAAGACATACAAGCAGGCCATCTTCTGTTTCTGTATGGGGGAAAAGAATGATAATAAGACGAGCTTGCTCCAAAAATCGGAATAAAACGGGAATTGAACTTAGAATGCAAGTGCTTCAGCTGTTCAACGTGTTTTACAAAAAGAAAGAAAAAGTTTTGCTATAGTAAACATGGGTCAAGAAACGCCTCTTACAAGTGTTCCTGAGAGACTGAAGATGGAGTTTGCCAAAAACTGCAATACTAAGGGGAAAAGTAGGATTCTGTCTTCTCCGATGAGAAAAAGTTTAATTTGGATAGACTAGATTGTTTTTGCAACTTCTAGTATGATCTCAGTAGAGAAAAAACAATTTTCTCAAAGCGTGTATTTGGAAGTGACTCAGTAACGGTTTGGGGAGGTTTCACAACTGATAGAACAACTCCAGTAGTTTTTGTGCAGGGTAGGAGGAATTCTCAGAGTTACATTGATGTAACTCTCCAATGGAAAATCTGTTGGGTATTCTGGCACACAAAGAATGCAAAAATGGTATATAATCTCAAAACAAACAATAACTCATGTCTTTCATTGAAAAAGATCATTCAAAATTTTCCAAACGTTTTTAAGAAATTGTCAAACTCCATGGCGTCAAGACTGAAAAAAGTGATTGAGAAAAAGCGGAGAAATTATTAATTATAAGTGTGTTTCAGGCAAAAACATTCATTGTCCTTATAATTTTGTCCAATTTTTACAATGATATATCTTGTTAATTGTGACAAAATATTCATACTTTGCATTTTCCAATGTTTTGCATTCTACAATAATTTCTAGCATAAAAAAGTATTTTGAGTATAAATTTATAATTTTATTTATCTCAGAAATAATTTTTTTCTGCGCAATTTTCGATTGTTCTTATAATTCTAACTAACCACTGTCTTTTCTCATGCTCAATTAAAAGCACTTGTCAAACACTTTTTCATACTTAAAAAGGTATTAACCTTTTTTGTTGCTCACCAGAGCATTTTTAATACTTGTTAAAACTAATGAAGATATGCATTTTCATTGATATAAAAGTACATTTAAACATTTTCAAACATAATTAAAATGCGTTTAAAAATTCAATTTTTCTTTCTGCGCGTGCTCTAATTCTCGTAAATATAACTCAGATTTTCCCTGAAATGTTTACATGTTATTGACATTTTTAATAGAATGCTCGATGTTGAAAATGAAGAACGTAGCCATTTTACTTCATTTACAAGGATTTTACAAGATTTTACTCTTTTACAAAAATTCATTTTAAAAAAATCTCTTTAAATTATGGTATAGAGGAAAAACCATTTGCAATGATTTATTTATTGATTTGATTAATGATTTATCGCAATTTATTATGACATTTTAAACATAATAAGATTGATAAACATCACTAAAATAGGATAAGTCGCATTTATAGTGCGTTTACAGGAACACACAAAAGAATTCCATTACACTATAACTATGAGGGGAAAACGTTTGTCGTGTAATATAGTGATGTTTTATTTAGTACACAAGCGGGAGAGGTCATCACTGGAATAAACTGCATGCTTTAAGTAGATGAAAGTGTGCACAATTTTGGCCTTTCATTTACGGAACACAAAAAGTAATTCTGTTAAATGACTGACTAATATTTATAATTGCTGGAAATGCATTTTTATCTGTGTTGCGAATTTTTATTCTAATTAAATATTGAGGATATGATGTTGTATGCATCAAATCTATAGGCCACATGCAGATTTACATGGAAGACTTCGTACATATGAACAGCATATACTGAAAAATGAATTTTCTCTGAATTGTATTCATTTAATTTTAAGAAAAAGTAAAATTTCTTATCTGTAAATATTTGAAAGCGTTCCATAGTCTATGCAATGATGCGTGATTTTTCCTTTTTGTTTTATAGATGAAATGTGCCATTTTGGGGGTCGGTATTATCCTATTGGACATGTCCTAGATATCAAGCACCCAACTCATTGTGTCACATGCACATGTAAAACACCGCCAGATTTTACGTGTATACACAGTTCTTGCCCTCATCCTCCGAACGGCGACTACATTAATTGCAGAGCTATCTTCAAGCCGAATACCTGCTGTCCTGACTATAAGTGTCATGAAAACAATGGTAAAAATAAAAAATCTCCATCCACCAACTTTGTGTTATATTTCATGATTTGTACTAAAATTGGGAATAATATGAATATAAATGATTATTTAATTTTTCTACTTAATATTAGAATATAATTTTGTCCGGTTCAGAATCGGCTCTGGTCAGATGTCGGTATTTTTTAAATTGAATTTTTCTGTTCGGTTCAAGTTGCATGTATACAGATATTATTTTGTCATAATCGGATCGGATTGTGGTTTATTGGAATATTTTTATTCGGTTCAGATTTGCTTGGGATCAAATTTCGCTTTTTTTTTCAAATTGAATTTTTTGGTTCGATTCTGGTTGCAATTTTGTCTTGCTCGGGTTGGTTTAGGTTTCATTGGAATAATATTGCCGAGTTCAGATTTGGTTCCGGTCAAAATAATAATATCACTAAATTTCTTATTTTATTTTTCCATCCTCTCGACTAATATATCTGAGAATAAGTTTGATAACGAAGTTTCCTTCGAATACAGGATTTTTAAGATAGAATTTCGCTCCTGGATGTGAAAAGGGAAACTAACATATTTTACAGAGCATGAGCAGCTTGCCATCTATTTGACAACAAAGAGCTCTGAGCCGTGTATGAGGCTCTTATAGATCAATAATGGGCTCTTAATTGAATGGGGGTTATCATTATTTCCGAATAGAAATTTCCGAAAATTCCTTAAATTACTATTTGTGTACCCACCTTGTCGGGCAATATATCTACGGATAGATTGAAAATTGGAGAATCGTTTAGATTTAGGTTTGTCTCCGAAAGTGTGCTCATCCTGGTGATGGAAAGTGAAGCTGACAAATTCAGGAAAGCGTATGTAGCATGTCTGCTACACCCGGCCGCGGGTAGCCGTGATCCTTGTTGGATGTTCAACAAAACATATTGCGCCCTTTGGTGGGGGAAATTGGAACGAAAGTACTTGTAGCAAGTGCACGGTTAGGATAGTTAGTTTATAATTAGTGCTTAGTTAGAATTTGATTACGGTTAAGTAACAATTAGGTTATATTTAGGTTGCGATTATGTTGCTGATATACTTAGACTTCATTTAATTTCCGGTTAGGTTACAGTTAGGTTATGATTAAGTCACAGTAAGGTTAAGGTTAAGTTGCAGTTAGGTTAGGTTAGATTACGAATAAGTTAGAATAAGATTTACGACTAGATAACATTTATGTTATATTTAAATTATTGTTAGGTTATGGTTAAGTTTCAGTTACGATTTCGTGAAAATCATAAATTATGCGTTACATCCTGTTTCTATTATGTAACAAATACATCTACTTCTTTATATCAAAATGATATTGAACATTTTGTAGATCTAAAAAAAAATTTTAATAGGCTTGTTAAATTGGCAATTTTTTAAAACTATATTTGGCTTATTTTCAGTTCCACCCTGCGAATATAAGGGTAAAATGTACTACGGAGGAGAACAAATTTACCCAGTTGAAGATACTTGCCTTATCTGCTTACGCAATTCAAACAGGACTGGAATCAACAGCACCACTTGCAGACAACATGACTGTACGCTGCAGAGAGATGCAAGAAAGCTCAAGCAGGGCTGCATTCCCATCTACCATGAGAAAACTTGCTGTCCCATTGAGTATCACTGCCGTAAGTGTTTACCTTATTTTAAATAGTCGGATATCGGATATTTAAATGGTCATTTGGTCAACAACACATGAATACTTTTAGTGCCAATTTATCAGACACAGACAACAGATAATTAGCATATTCGTCAGCTAGAACAATCAAATTCATATATCAGTAAGTTGTAATTTGACAATGATTTTATATATGATACATTATACTATCGTGATTGTAAATTGTTTTCAAGCTACCATTCTTTTTTCTTTAATCTCATATCAAGACATAGTTTAATTATTTCGGTAAAGATACGTAATTGTTCCAAAATTAATGGAATGAATTACTGTCAGAAGATTTAACCTTTAATTATTACTTTCTTCTATCTTTACAAGAAGAAAGTATTGGATTCATGAAAATTTTCGACTTCCGGTTTTCGACGGATTTATACGTTTTAGAAGGTCCTGAACACGTTTTGACTATTTTTAGAAAATGTCTGTCTGTGAGTCTGTCTGTCTGTCTATATGTCTGTCTGTATGTGACAAAAAATTTGTGGGCGCTCTATCTCAAGAACTAATGTTCGAAATTTAATAAACTTTTATATTCAGTTAGACCTTGATATGAATTAGTGCCTATTGGTTTTTGGTGAAAATTGGCCTGCAGGTGACGCTGCTATACTACGTTTTTCATGATTTTCAAGATTGCTATATCTCAAGAACTAATGCACAGAATTTCACCAAACTTCAGATTCCGCGATACCTTAAGATACATAGCCGCTGATAAGGTTTTGGTGTGAACTGTCCTATAGGTGGCGCTGCTATGTTACATTTTGCACGATTTTTGCGATAGCTATATCTCAAGAACTAATGCTGAGAACTTCATCAAATTTTAGATTCTGTTACACTAGAATATATAACATAATTAGACGCTGATTACATTTTGGTATTAACCTTGCAACAGGTGGTGCAGCTACGCTGCATTTTGCATGATTTTTCCTATAGCTATATCTCAACAACCAATACACAGAATTTCATCAAACTTCAGATTTTGTTACAAAATGACATATAACATAATTACACGATGATTACGTTTTGTTATAAATCCTTCAACTGATGGCACTGCTGTGCTATATTTTCCACGGTTTTTTTAAACTAGCTATATCTCAAGAACTAATGCACAGAATTTCATCAAACTTCAGGTTCCTTTACACCATAACATAATTAGACGCTTTTTTACGTTTTGGCATAAATTGTCCAAGATATGGTGTTGCTATGCTACGTTTTGCAATATTTTTGTTATAACTATATCTCAAGAACTAATGGACGGAATTCCATCAAATTTCAGTTTCTGTTAGGTCTTGACATAAATAGATGCTTATTAGGTTTTAGTATAAATTACCCAACATGAGGCACTACTAAGATCATTTTCTCAGAATATTAATTAAATTTTGCTTTTTAGGCTTTTCGGCTACCAGTATCTCATTAGGCTAGGTCAAATGTTCGAGGAAATTTGAAAGTGGGTAACTTTGGGGTCACCATGTTTTTTTTTTTTTTTTTTTTTTAATATATTAAAATGTACTTATGAGATAGAAGAAAGTTTTGGGATTGACACATCCAACTAGTTTTTAAAAGTCTTTGCTATGGCTCATATCCCAAAACTCGATACAGAATTATAATCATCAAGGAAAGAAGGGAAAATGTGATTTATTAGAATGAATCCACATTTCTGCGGAAAATAATCTGTAGGTAAAATATTTTTACAATTGAAGCATTAATTAATCAAACAGTCACTTACCTGTGGTGTATTGTCTTATTTTTTAAATGTTTATTAACAACCTAAATTTTTCAAATAGTAAGTAATAAAAACTAAACATGACATGAAGCAAAATAAAGGTTTAATGAAAAAGAATCTGCAAAAAAGAAAATAAAATTGTAATGCCCATCTCATGTCTTTTTTCACCTCACAAAACACTTATAATTTAAGGGGGAATTAATTTTTATTTTTCATAAGAATTTCCATTAGTTTTGAAAAGCAATCTAAGCATCTAGTAAATGTCAAATAATCAGCAAATTAAATTAATATCAGTGATTAAATCAATATCAATGAATAAATTAACATCAACAATTAAATTAATAATGTGTGGTTGTTATTACAAACAATAACCATGCATTAATGAGTAATGTAAAATTTTCATTTCACCCCCAACTATTTTCAATTTTTTAATCAAAGCAAGATTCTGTAATTTTATATTTTGTTTAGTACTGTTAAATTTCAGAATAAAAAATGATATTAATTCCAAAAGCCAAACCACCTCCTCCCTCTAGAGATACCTTACGATATCATTCGTCAGAGCTCCCCCTCCTCCCATAAAACTATAACGCTATATTTGTAGAGCTAGCTAATTCGGAAAGATTTTCAAGTCCTTGCAAATTCATAAACTTGGAGCAAAAGGCGAAATTTTTTTTCGATCCCGATCGATTCCACAGGGTTTGCCTGTGCTTACAAATGACTGAGTCATCTGAAATTTTCACAGAGATGCTTGTAAAAAAATAACTTTGGTATAAACGCTATAATTTAAATTAGAAATAATAAAAATAAAAAACGACGGAACACGCGGTAGTATCCATTCGATTCTCTCGCTTCGCGGTCGACTGACGTCACATGTAAACACACCAGCTCCAAGTCTCTGTGTTGAGAAGTATTAATCCTTCTGTTTCCTAGAGTCGGAAAGATCGCTACAGCGGTACATGAGAGAAAAATAAATAAATTAATAATTATTGAAAAGGATTCGTCTGATTTTTGAAAGCGCAAGTGATTTTCATAATAATTGGAAGCTATAACTGATAAGGGAAAAGGGCAAATTGTAAGCTCGTTGAAAAAGTGGAGTGTTTGCGCGCGTGTTGTGAGCATGTGTGTGTGTGGGGGGGGGGGGGTCCACTTCACTTCCCTCGATTTTGAAACTTAATTATTTAATTTTTTTTTTTTTTTTTTTTTGAAAAACTTCATAAAATTTATTCTTTTCGAGAAATTTAAAATAAAAAAGGAAGTAACACATTTTCTGATAGGGGGATGAAAGCATGTGAGAGCAATTGCCCCCCCTTCTTTTTAAAATTTGATTAATTAAAATTTATTTTTCTCTTTTTTTGAAATTCGTAGTCAAATTTATTATTTTCGAGTAACTTAAAAAAAAAAGTAAAAATTTTGCAATGGGGGAAGGGCATAGAACGGCTTTTGCCCCTCTCTCAATTTTGAAATTTAACTAAGTTTTGTTTTTCTAGGATTTTGAAAAACACAGCAAAATTAATTCTTTCTAGGAGTAGGCACATTTTGCCCTTAACAGGATTTTGAAATTTAATTAACTTTTTTTTTTTTTTCGTTTTGAAATGCCCAATAAAATATGTTTATTTCAAGTAATTTAAAATTAAACGATTTTTATGGGAAGAAGTCATATGAGAGTCATTGCCTCTCCCTTAAGTTTGATTTAAATATTATTTAGTCTAAAATACAATTGAATTTTATTTTTGAATGATTTTGAAAAACATAGTAAAATTATGTCTCTTCGAGAAATTTAAAATAAAAGAGAAATTAAATATTTCCGTAAAGTTAGAGGGTTTTACTAAAAACATTACCCCTCCCCTAAGTTTAAAAATTTATAATTAATCAAAATTTCTATTTTCCTTATTTTTAACACATTCGCTGCCGATCACGCGCCAGCGCGTGATGTGGCGCCAACGTTAAGGGGCCACTCACGCGCCAGCGCGTGATGTGAGGTGGTGTCAAATAGCCAGTCACGCGCTGGTACGGGAAAATCTTTCACTGATTATTTGTTATAAAAAATAAATCGGCTTCTGGGAAAAACCCACTTCTACAGTGCGGCATTAACTATCATCACATCTTCAAGTAAGCGGCAGCGAATGTGTTAAAAGATAGTAGAATTTATTATTTTTAAGCAACTTAAAATATAAGATAATCTCAAGGAAGTTTCCGGTAATGAAGCGAGGGGGGGGGCGGAGGTTCATTACCCGTATTTCTGGATTTTGAAATTTAAATAGTTAAATTTGTTTTTCTTCAAATTAGATAAGCATACTGAAATGTATTTAATTTGTTTACCTTAAAATTAAAATCGAACTGAGAATTTTCTTTTATTGAGAAAGGGACCACAAGCTCACGATTTTGAAATTTAATTAACTCATTTTATTTTGGCTTATTAAGACATAATCCAATTTATTCCTTCCGATTAAATGCAAGTTAAATACAACATTAGTTTACTTTTGAAAATTTTCACAAATTTAGAAAAGACACCAGGCATGAAAATAATAATCCCTGTAATGAAAAAATCTAATTTTTACATCTATAAAAAAATAGTACATAATATTTGCAAAATTGGAATCTTTAATTTTTTTTTTCAAAAAAAAAAAAAAAAAAAAAAAAATTGCACAATTTTTGCACACATGGAATATTTATTTATTTTATGCAAAAAAAGTGCACTGTTTTTGATAACTTATAATGTTCACTTTTTTGTATGTATAAAACATGAAAATATTTTTCACAAAAAGTACATACTTTTCGGAGTATTCAAAAATAGTCACTTTTTGTGCACAAATTGTGTACAATCTAAACTTTTTTGCAAACAAAGTGTAAACTTTTTTTAGCTGGGAGGGATAAAAATGATCATTCTCATTGATCTTCTTTATCCCTAACTGTTTGTTTAGTGATGACTGTCCAATATCTCGATGAGATCTTACCCCTTATTGTTATTTCGTATTGTTTTGCAATGGAAATGAAAACGCTATAACAATAATAATGCATGACTACAAGGAGTTCCGTGGTTCAAAGGTATCTCGAAAGAGAAATAATTCGAAATATCCTGTGGTCTGTGAGGTAATCAAGATTAAATCAAACACATTATTATTTAGACATATTGGCAGGGCCGCCGCTGTCGCTCGCCATTGCACCAAAATACGAGTAAATTCTTCATTTGGCGAGTAAACAAGCTATTCGATTCGCCAAATTGCTGGCGCTCAATTTTTGCTCTTTTTTTTTCTTTTTCGTTTTTCATACATATGCATATATACAGGGTGATTCATAAAAGATGGGCAGAACTTTAAGGGGTTATAGTACACTTAAAGACAAATAATATTAAATAGGAGACTAAGGGTCCCAGACGTGTTCCCAAGGAGATAGGGGGCATTAAAATATAGGGTCCGAAATTTCAAATGATTATAAAAAATGGAAAAATTGGTCGATTCGTTTGCGGTTTTTGCAAAAAATTTTCTTTATGCCAGTATTTTCTTGAAATAAAATTTTAAAGTTAAATTTCAAAAAAATGCTGATAGGGGGCGCTTTAGACTTTGGAGTAACAAACAACTATTTTTTAACGTTATTTTTTGTATTTCTTTAAATGATTTCGAAAGCTTAGACTTAAACTTAAATTTTGATCTAAAAATCTGAGTCCTAACGAGTAGTTAAGTAGCGTAAACTGAAATTTGAAATTTGAAACCCTTCTCCCCTCAGAACAAAAATCAGTTATTCCCGATCTTTGTGTCGTAGATTAGGCTCTAATTACTGCTGCGTTTTGCTAAAATTATTCTTTATGTCAGTATTTTCTTGAAAATAAATTTTAAAGAAAATTTTCAAAAAATTCCGATAGAGGGCGCTTTAGACTTTGGAGTGACGAACAACTATTTTATACCGTTATTTTTTGTGTCTCATTAAATGCTTTCTAAAGCTTAGACTTAAACTTAAATTTTCAGCTCAAAATCTGAATCGCTGAGCGTGGTTCAGTAGCGAGGGGAGGGGGTTCAAATTTCAACTTCTGAACATAGTTCAGTTTGCACTACTTAACCATGCCCAACGATTCTGTGCTGTGATACGAGGCAAAAATACAACTTTCGTCAAGGACTGCATAGTCGGAATTCAATCATAAAGGCACTGGCACAGTTGGAAACGTCGCTCATGCAAACGTTAAACCTCCATTCCTGACGCTAGTCACCGGGTGAAGAAGGAGACAGAAAGTATGCAAATGTCAAATGGGGAAGAAGAAGAACACATATGCAAAATTTCGACACGATTCAGGCATAAAAACCACTGAACGGTGAGTCAAGTGTAAGTCGCTGTAGTAATGAATCGGAAGATGGTGCCCTTCACGAATAAGGAAAAGGCTGAGATGCATTTAATTTACGGAGCGGCAGATGGAAATGGTGCAGAGGCACAACGAATGTACGGAGAGCGATTTCCCAACAGGCGGTTGCCTAACCGCAAAACTTTCGAGCGCTTGCACAGACAGTTGTGTGAGACGGGTTCATTTCTCGCTTCCCGGTCGAATGCAGGTCGTGCAAAAAAGGACGAATCAGTAGTTGTTGCAGAAGCCATTCTGGATGTAGTAGCGGCGCAGCCAAGTACAAGTACACGAACAGTGGCTAGGCAGGTGGATACCTCACAGTCCATGACTTGGAAGGTACTGAATGATGAATATTTGCTCCCGTTTCATGTGCAACGAGTCCAGAAACTGTCTCCAGGGGATTATCCAAATCGTATTGAATTCGCCCACTGGTTTCTGCAGCAGAACGCGCTAAATCCACATTTTGGACGAACTGTGCTTTTCACCGATGAATGTACCTTCACACGTGAAGGTACATATAACACACACAATGCACATGTATGGGCGGATGTCAATCCACATGCTACGTATCCACATGCTCATCAGAGAAGCTTTTCCATCAATGTTTGGGCAGGAATCCTCGGAGACCACCTAATCGGACCGTACCTTCTTCCTGAACGCCTCAACGGTAAAACACACCTCACATTTCTGCAACATGTGCTGCCAGACCTGTTAAACGTTGTTCCTCCACGCATCCGGCGGGTCATGTGGTTCCAGCACGTTGGAGCGCCAGCCCATTACGTACGAGACGTCCGCAACTATCTGGACATCATATTTCCGAACAGATGGATTGGTCGAGGTGGTCCTGTTGCTTGGCCTGCTCGCTCGCCAGATCTTTCACCCCTCGATTTCTTTTTTTGGGGACAATTGAAGGCTCTTATGTATGAGACACCCATTGAATCCCCCGAGGAACTGGTCGCCAGACTTTCCGTCGCTGTAGGGGAAGTGCTCGAAAAGCCTGATATTTTCGCGAATGTTCGCCGTTCCATTCTTCGCCGTTGTTCTGCGTGCATAACCTCTGGTGGTCACAATTTAGAACATTTATTGTAATTACATGTTAATAAATACGCTTTGGTAACATAATCCTAATTTGTGTCTTTTTACCTCGTATCACAGCACACAATGTGTGGACATGGTAAACTGAACTGTGCTCAGGAGTAGAAATTTCAAACCCCTCTCCCCAGAAACTTAACCACGTCTAACGATTCAGATTTTGGGCTGAAAATTTAAGTCTAAGCTTTAGAAAGCATTTAATGAGACACAAAAAATAACGGTATAAAATAGTTGTTCGTTACTCCAAATTCTAAAGCGCCCTCTATCGGAATTTTTTGAAAATTTTCTTTAAAATTTATTTTCAAGAAAATACTGACATAAAGAATAATTTTAGCAAAACGCGGCAGTAGTTAGAGCCTAATCTACGACACAAAGATCGGGAATAACTGATTTTTGTTCTGGGGGGAGAAGGGTTTCAAATTTCAAATTTCAGTTTACGCTACTTAACTACTCGTTAGGACTCAGATTTTTAGATCAAAATTTAAGTTTAAGTCTAAGCTTTCGAAATCATTTAAAGAAATACAAAAAATAACGTTAAAAAATAGTTGTTTGTTACTCCAAAGTCTAAAGCGCCCCCTAATAGCATTTTTTGAAATTGAACTTTAAAATTTTATTTCAAGAAAATACTGGCATAAAGAAAATTTTTTGTAAAAACCGCAAACGAATCGACCAATTTTTCCATTTTTTATAATCATTTGAAATTTCGGACCCTAAACTTTAATGCCCCCTATCTCCTTGGGAATACGTCTGGGACCCTTAGTCTCCTATTTAATATTATTTGTCTTTAAGTGTACTATAACCCCTTAAAGTTCTGCCCATCTTTTATGAATCACCCTGTATATATATATTTCATATATTTGGGGCAAATAGTTGAAATTAGATTATTAACAATCGTTGTTGCAGTTATAAAAACTTAGCTTATTTTAGAACATATTAAAAAAGGAGGTATATTAAAGGGTTAAAGAAATATTTTATTGGTGCTAGATGGCGGATCTACTTTGCGAATACTTTTTCATTTGGCGAATGCTTTTTATTTTTAACTAATCAAATTACTAACATTGGTCAAATTCCAGTGAGAACACTGCATATTGGAAATACAGATAACAGGTGCAGCTTTTCGTCAAGTATTCCTATCTTAAATTGGCTTCAATATACCACAAGAAAAAACATTTTTGCCATCATAACCGACTGATGTTGCATATTAGAATTATGAATCAGTATTGTCGAATATACATTTCAGCTAAAAGCTGTGAACATGATTGGTACGTTCGTATTCGAAGTATAGTTTTTAAATTTAGGAAACGATTCATTTTTAGTAAAAATAGACATAAAAGAATTCATGTGTTTTGTACTGTTTTTAAAGCTGATTGTAAATTCGAAAATTTATTTTACATTATTAACTTTTAATTGCTTTCTGTGTTTTCATATTTCTTTTTATACAGCTGTCGATTGATTTTACCATTAACTATTTCATTGCTTGTATACATTAAATACTTTTTTTGTGTGTGAGTGTTTCGTATTTGATAGTATTTTTTATGAAACTCTCTTATAATTCGTTTACAGACATTAAATATTCATGCTGTAAAAATAATATATCTGCTGTTTATAAATGACTATATTCTAATAGAGTTACAAATACTACGAATTTTTTATGCTATTCTTTCAAAGATGTACAAAATTTTTGTTTTCATTTTTCAAAACATATAAAGCTTTATTTATATGAAAATTTTTAAACGAATTTTATCAATTAATACTTGAAATTCTTATTTTTATTCTATTCTTTCAAAGATGTACAATTTTTTTTCATTTTTAAAGTAAATATATAAAGCTTTCTACTTATGAAGATTTTTAAACGGATTTTATCAATTAATACAGAAATCGTTATTTTTATACATTTCAGCTGATGATGATTTCGAATTCAATGTAAATAGAGGACCAAGCTACAAATATGAAGATGATGAAGGTAAATAATCCTGTTATTGTAATAATTATCTTTTTTATGATATTTTGCAATAAATTTCAATCAAGAATAATTATTTAAAACCAAGGAAAAATGTAACTTAAAAAACTGTATGTATGGCAAACTTAAGGTTCATCATTTAATTAAGGTAATTTTTAAATGAAGCTCACTAAATTATCCATCAAATTTGATATTATTATTTGAAAGAAAAAAATAATTGTGTAAAAATTGATATTCCATTTTAACAACTTTTTACAGTATCGATTTTTTCAAAGTATTTCTTATCCATACTATTATTATAAATGTGAAAGTGTGTGTGTGTGTTTGTCCGTCATTCACGGCAAAACAGAGCGACGAATTGACGTGCTTTTTTAAGTGGAGATATTTAAAGAGATGAAGAGTGACATAGGCTACCTTTTGTCTCTTTCTAACCTCCCCCCTATTTCCCTAAAATGGGTGGTGGAAGTCTGTATGGGCATTGCCAACTAGATACATAACAGCCAGAGCATTTCGCTAAAAACCACCGAAAAAGTTTAGCTGTATTCATCTTCAAACCCTGAACCATTTCATTGGACCAAGTCGCGCAAACTTTGCCCAAATTAGCATTAAATAAGCTGATTTGTGTTCTGTACACATGGTCATTGTTTTGGTTCAGGGTGTGCACGATTGAACAGAATATCTTGGGCAAGGTATCAGATTCCTCTGGCGGGAGACTTCATACATTAATTTCAAATAGATGGGCCGTATAGATATAGTTGGCCATGGTATGGAGCAGGTAGAAAGCTGAAGGGTTACTCATGAATTTTGATTGTGTGCTCTCAGTGTTCCGTACAATAAGAGGGAGAGAGTGGAATAAAATGGCACAATTGATTTTTCTCTTTGAGCGTGTTCAGCACAACTTACCGGTAACTTACCGAAGTAACCAATGTTACGACCAATTATAGAGAAGTAGTTCGAATTAGCAATATTTTTTGGCATTTCTTTTTTTATTTATCTCTAATTTCTATTTAAATAGATATTAAATGCCTCGCAAACGCAAGTCGAACCTTTCAAGAGAGTCTTCTCAAGCACAAGCTAAAGTGTTATTCATGGATTCCTATTGTGTGCTCTCAGTGTTCCGTACAATAAAAAGGAGAGAACGGAATAAAATGGAACAGTTCGTTTTTCTCTTTTAGCGTGTTCAGCGCAACTTACCGGTAACTTACCGAAGTAAACAATGTTACGACCGATTGTAGAAAAGTAGTTAGGGTTAGCAATATTTTTTTGGCATTTTTTTTATTTATCTCTATTTGTATTTAAATAGGTATTAAATGCCTCGAACACGCAAGTCGAACCTTTCAAGAGAGTCATCTCAAGCACAAGCGAAGAGATTAGCTCGGTCCCAAGAATCTCTTGAAGATGCTGAACTGAGAAGACAAAAACAAGCAGAACGTCAACTGCTTTGATAGCCGCTGAAACACCTTCTCAAACACAGCAGAGACTGTTCGAAAACGTAGAACGTCAAGCTGCTTTGAGAGCCACTGAACACCTGAACAAGCACAAGCACGCAGAAATTTAAATGCGTAGCTCCAAGCAGAACATCGGCGTAATTTTGAAAGAAATAATTGGTCGGTATTTAATGAAGCTGCATTTAATTGCGATCCAATAATTCATTATAAAAATCACAAGTTGATTGTTGTAGGACTGATGGACAAGGCGTGTCGGTTTTGTAGCACATTAAAATGGAAAGATGAGACCCCAGGCATGTGCTGTAACAGCAACGAAGTTTCTCTTCCTCTACTCGGGGCGCCAGAATAACCTTTAAAAACTCTATTTTCATATGAAGCTGATGAGTTACAGCGTTTTTTAAATAGGATCCGGAAATATAACTCTGAAGTAACAATGCCAGGATTTTTGCGAACATTTACGGTGCAAGGGCAAATTTATCACAGGATCGGTGCACTTTTTCCAGTTGACAACGAACCGCACAAATTTTTGCAGGTTTACTTTATGGGAGACGAAGAAAAAGAGGTAGACCGTCGCTGCCAATGTATCCCGGGAGTAGAAAGAGACACGGTGCTGAAAATTCAAAGATACTTGCATGATAATAATATTTTAGTAAACACGTTTAAAACTGCTTTAGAGAACCTACCTGAATAGCATCATAAGATAGTTGTACATGCGGTCAGGACTCCTCGGGGAGAGCATGAAAGGCACTACAATGCGCCATTGATTAATGAAATTGCAGCCATAGTAAGCGGTGAACAATTTTCTTCACGGGACATTGTCTTGCTAGCACATGATGACACGTTGCACAGGGTAGCCGATACACACAAACTTTATGATGCTTTGTAATACCCATTGATTTATTCCGAAGGAAAGAAGGGTATCACTTTGAAATTCCCCTTATTAATCCAGTAACAAAACAACCCATTGCAAACAAAAAAGTATCGTGTATGGATTTTTATGCCTATCATATGATGTTACGACAAAATGATTTTAACCTTTTAGCTCGGTGCAGACAACTATTTCATCAGTTCTTGGTGGATATGTACGTGAAAGTAGAAAGCGAACGTCCTCGTTTTATTAGTTTAAATCAAAAAAACCTACGTGTCGATAATTGCCGAAACGTCAGTGAAGGCTTACTGTGGAGACACGAAATTTTTTGGTTTCTGTCTGCCTGTCTGTCTGTCAGTTTGTCAGTCTGTCTGTTCCGCGATAACTACCGCAAAAAACATCCGAAAGACTTGAAATTAAGTGTGTATATTGGTAAGGCACTCGGATTTAGCTGTATAGTTTTTTGTTATATTTTATTAATTCGTTCGTAAAATATAGAATATTTTATTTTGCGCAATAATGTTTTTCTATGGCAAATCCAACGATTTTCAAATTTTTATTTGTTGAGAGAAAATGACTCATTTGATTAATGGAATTCAACGATAAATGGATACTGAAATTTGCCAGTACGGGGCTTAAATTATTCATATTGTTTTGAAATTTTATCTATGCATATGTCAGATTTTTTAAATTATTGCTGTAAATCTTGGCCATTTTTTATAAATGTGTTCCAATAATATAAGATAATTTGTTTTAGAGATTTACTTATTTCAAATGTATTTATTTCGTTTTCTTCATTTCTTTTAATAGTCGCAAAGCAACCATTTATCCTAATTCTTATTCTTATAATATTATAAATTTTAAAATGTGTACGGAAGTTTGAATAACATAACTTCAATGCTTCAATAGCATAACTTCAACTTTGTATCTTTGCGTATAGATAATTATAGCCAGAAAAGAACAAAGGCTATGTATTATTTATTTTATTCGAATATTTTCATTAATAATTCTGAATTTCATTATTTTTCATGCATAACCAATCGGCATTTTTTAGATAAAATTTAATCAATTTTCTTTCCGTTGCCAAGAAAATCAAAATTTCGAATATTAATTTTTCAGCGACGATAAATTTTCAATTGAGCAATTTCCATGCGAAAACTGAAACTAAGGAAAATTTAAAAGAAAAAAATAAATATGACGTCGTATTTGCAATAAAAATAAATATACTATTTTTTGTTAAATATTAAACACTGATATTTGTTTCGTTAACATGAATTTTTTTGTCAATATGGCGACATAATTAAAAATAAAAGGAATAAAAATATTTTAAATAAAATATTTATTTGGTAAATTATGACGTCATAATTGAAATAAAAGAGGTATTTTATAGTAGTCATTAAAAATAAACGGGACATGGATAGCAGTAATTCATGGAGTTAGAAAAATAATGACGTCATATTTAAAATGGATAAGAAATATTTTTTACGAATACTAAATTAAAGGTTACATACAGATAAAAAACTTCATTAAAAACTAAAAATTAGCAGTGGAAGGCTTTTTTTTTGTCGGAAAAAAGGGGAAAATAAAACTGATTAATGTATTTTTGAAGCTATTTTTTTTCTTTAAAGTTAAAAAGAATTAAGTTCCAATTTGTGCAGATGGTATAAAAATTAAAATAAATTTTCTAAAACTAAAAATATATTTTCAAACATTGACGTTTCATTAATGAACTTTTTCAACAGAAGCGAAAATCATCTGTCAGCAAATTAAAATTTACAACCAAGAATCTACACTATTAAAATCCGACCGTATGTATGTATGTATGTAACGCTATCTCCTCCGATCCCGGATACTTAGAAAAGTCGCTTTTGTTTTGAATTGAAGGGAAAAGAATCCCGGGTTCCCGAGTTGCGCATTCGTCTCTCTGTCCGTCCGTCCCTCTGTTCGAATGTAGCAACTCAAAAACTACCGAACCGAATAGTTTGAAACATAAAATATATATAACTGCCGAAACGTCAGTGAAGGCTTACTTTGGAGACACGAAATTTTTTGGTTTCTGTCTGTCTGTCAGTCAGTCTGTCTGTTCCGCGATAACTAACGCAAAAAACATCCGATTGAATTGAAATTAAGTGGGTATGTTAGTGAGGCACTGGGATTAAGCTGTATAGTTTTTGTTAGATTTGATTCATTCGTTCGTAAAATATAGAATATTTTATTTTGCGCAATAATGCTTTTCTATGGCAAATCCAATGATTTTCAATTTTTTTTTTCCTTGAGAGAAAATGACACATTTCATTAATGGAATTCAATGATAAATGGACACTGAAATTTACCAGTTAAATTATTCATATTGTTTTGAAATTTTGTTTATGCATTTGTCAGATTTTTAAAGTTATTACTGTAAATTTTGGAGATTTTTTGTGTAAATGTGTAAATAAGTAAATATCTAAAACAAATTAGTTTAAATTAGACTAATTTGTTTTAGATATTTACTTATTTCAAATGTATTTATTTCTTTTTCTTTATTTTCTCTTAAGGGTTGCTAAGCAACCATTCATCCTGATCCTTATTACATTTTAATGCTATAAATTTGATAACGTGTACGAAAATTTAAAGTCAAAGTCAAAACTGATGAATTAATTAATGTCTTTGTATCTTTGCTGATAAATATAACATTGCCCAGAAAAGAATACAGGCTATGTTTTATTAATTTTATTCAAATATTTTCCTTAATAATTCAAAATTTCCTTCTTTTTCATACAGAATCAAGAGCGATTTTTTAGATAAAATTTAACCAATTTCCTTTATCGTTGCCAAAAAAAAAAAAATCTGGAATAATTTTTCAACGGCAATAAGTTTCAATTGAGCAATATCCATTCGAAAAATTAAACTAAGAAAAAATAAATATGACATCAGAATTAAAATAAAAATAAAAATAGTACTTTGTTAAATATTAAACACGGAAATTTGTTTCGTTAATAAGAATTTTTCTGACAAAAATGGGGGCATAATTAGAAGTAAAAGAAATAAAAAATAATTATATTTTTAACAAATATTTCAATTGATAAAATTTGACGTCATAATTGAAATAAAACAGGTATTTTATAGTTATCGTTAAAAATACAAGAAACATGGACAGCAATAACTCATGAATAATGACGTCATTTCCGAAACTTCTGCGAAGGCTTATTTTGGCGATGCAAAATTTATTGTTTTCCACTCTCAGTCTATTCTTCTGTCTATCTGTCAGTCCCCGATAGCTGCCACAAAATGCAATCAAAACTTCTTTTTTTCGTAAACAAAATTGTAAAACCTTAGATTACTGAGTTTACACTTTCAAAAGTTCCTGATACATCAGATTTAGGTGGTTTTGGTGGGCAGGTATCTAGAAGTATGAGGATAGTGAAAAATGCTTATTAAAACTTCTCACTTATCCTTATAAATCAAAATGTAGAAAAAATACAAGATATACGATAACCATTAGCAGATTGTTAGAAAGTTAGAAATTTAAATTTAATGAGACTACGGGGGGTTCAAGGGGGCGGAAATCTACTGTGGTATAATAAAAAAACAAAAATAATAGATCATGAATTTTTCAGAATATCCTAACATAACTAAATCTTTAATTTAACGGCTTTTGATGGCTTCAAATTTCTTATTCTTATTTTATTCTTATAAATAATTACGTAATTCGAAAATTTTAAATTACAGTTTCCAGGAAGTTGAATATTACGACGCTAAGTGTGTTTTTAAAAAAAGAAGTGAAAAGCTGATGTTGAGGCTCTTGATCTGCAGATTTACTAGTTACATACATTTGCAAGATGCAGTTGCTAGCAACGCCAATTTTAATCCTTCAGATCAAGGAAAAATGGTGATTCTTCAGTCAACATTCGTTAACAGCCTCCGCTACTTACACCAATACACACAAGACGCATTTGCTTATGTACGAACTTATGGCAGATCTGACCTTTTTATCACTTTTACTTGCAACCCTTCATGGAAGGAAATAAGTGATGAACTAATACCGGGCCAAAAGAATTACTGACAGACACATTTTAGTTGCCAGAGTGTTTAGGTTAAAAGTGCAAAAATTAATGAATGTAATTACCAAGGGTAAAATATTGGGCGAGGTAAATGTTTCATGTATTCTTCAATGGCAAAAAAGGGGACTACGACATGTGCACATTCTAATATGGCTTAAAGAGAAGATGCGGCCCACCCAAACAGATGAGTTTGTAACGGCAAACTCACGGTGGGCGCTATTTGTAACGTTATATGCAGACATACTCAGTAGTTTAGGTTAAAATAACAAAGTTTATTCAAGTGATAACGGCTGAAGGGAAGTGGAGCAAGTCCAAAATTTTACACACTGAGAACACTATGAACAGCTAAAATCATACTCACAGGCCCCAATCTAGCTCAGTCGTGGCACCGCCTAACACTTGACACTGTCTCCTGGCTGAGCTGCTGAACAAAGCGTAGTTAAACAGCCCGTGGCTGTGGATAATTCTTTATTTCACCAGTAATTAAAAATGGAACTACTATTAAACTTTCTTACCACGGCCGACTCTTAAATCCACTATCCAAACTTCTTTCCACTGTACTGGAGACCGCTGCTACTTTCTATTCGTCAGCACTTCGCTAAACAATCATCCACTTCGTTGTCTAATGGCAGAGGTCCGCACTCGCTGGCTGCTGGCTAATGCCAGAGACACACACACAAACTCACCCCCAAGCTTTTATATGCTGCAAACTGAGATACTTCACATTAACATATTACTAATAACCGCGAGCTAACTGCGGAATTCGAAAGAGCACACACACTCTAGAAAGTTAAAGTAAAAGAGAGGATAGATGTCGCTTTTACGCCTACAAAATGTTAAATTATTGACGTCACGATCTCAGAAACACTAGAGTGCCTTTATGACAAAAGATCACTCCCTCACAACCCCCCCTCGGATTCCGCAGAGAAAAAGGGCTGGGCCAAATGCATGCCCAGAACTTTTTCTTGTTATAAATTTCGAGCCGTAATAAAACACAGTGATGGGTGTAATTTAGCGCCGAAACATAACTTTTAAAATATTAACTTTAACCCATCACAACCAAAAAAAACTCAGTTTGCCTCAAATATTCACATATTCAATCCAATCATTCTTCTATCTTACAAATAGCCTCCGTAAAACTTCCAAAAACTCGTAAAATTTTCAAAACTAATTACTTCTTTCAAAACAGCCCACTCCACTGGGAGTGCTAAAATTTCTCAAAATACTAAACTTCCGAAATTTTCCTCAATATTGCAATACAACTATAACTTTACCAAAAATTTCTCCACAACTTTTAATGTACTAGAATTCGCACCAAGTCCAAAAAACCCAATGCGCAAAAATTTTCCTCATCCAAATTCCGACTTCATCTAGAATTAAATTTTACTTCATACTCAAAATAACTCTGCTATTACGTAATACCTACAAACCCATTAGCCAATGAACTAACTCCCAAAATTCTTCAGAACTTAACTCCACTTTAACAATAATTGGGGCACATACGTACAGCGGCATATCGCTGTGCTTATGCAACAATCAAAAAATATCAAAAATTTACAAAATGACGTCATCATGCTCTTCATCTGTATTAACTAAAAGAAAAATAGCAGAATCAATACATAACACAGTATACTTCCCTGCAAGAAAATCACATTAACATTCAATTTTTAATACAATACAATATCAAATTCAAACGCGGCTTAAAACTTCGCAACTTGCGGAAACCATTCCCAACTAAAGTACAAAACGCAACTCATAAAACACGAACGATAAGAAGAAAGTTAATTCATTAAATGTTAGTATAAGAGATAGAAACGCGTGTCAAGGACTTCTTGACCGCAAAACACGTGCGCGTCTGAACCGCGGCGCGTGTACAAAATAACCCAAATTACTATCTGTACTTTCTGAAAATTTAAACATACATTAACATACATTTTATAACACATGAACAATATAACAATATAGTGACATTTTTAACAAATAACACAACAATTTAACAATAGATCCAGAATTTTTAAAAGCAGTTAAGACCAAAATCTCAAACATACATAAAACTAACAATTTTGCAAACAAATTTTGAACACAATTAAGCACCAATCGTGAGTCCGTCAAAAAATTCCAAGAATGGCCAAAAGTACCAAACAGTCTTTCTGCTTTCTATTCCTTCATATTGCTACCACATATATGCACTCTAATAGAAATTTAATAAAGAACATTATCACCCAATCATAGAGATGATTCGCTGCTGGCAGGCTTCATACTACAGGATGGCTTTCTCCTCCTGTCCCAGAAACTTTGTACGAAGGATCTTTCGTCATCAGAACTGTACGGTGACGCCACAGTTGACTGTCGTGCCTGCAGCCTGGTTCGGAATGGATGCCGCGGGATACTTGTAGGTTCCGCTCGACGACTCTGCTCTGGCCGGTTTGCTGGGGTCACTCCATGGCGAGATTCACACTGTTGATGCCGGTAATCTGAGCGTTGTCTCCTCTTTCTAGATGCACCCGAAGTTACTGAAAATCCTAGACCACGTTTCTTTCCAGACCTACGCTGTTTCTTATTGGGCAAAAATTCCGACTTTAAAGTCCTTTTAACAGTTTGCCGAGTGTCCATCTGAAATCTTTTCCGGGGATTAAGTACCGAAGATGGTGAACTATTAGATAATTTATGTTTGCGAGGTTGCTGTCTCATAAGTGGAGGAACTGGACAGTTTATAATTTTTTGTCTTTTATGGCACACAGAGTCCGATGTATCTGACACAATTCTCTTATTTTTATTATCATACTTTGCTCTCGGATTGCTAGGCTTTCGACTTTCAAGAACAGTTTTTGGAGCTGTTTGACCAAATTTTCTTCTTGAATATTGATGAAAAGAATTAGATGAAGAAGTGCTGGACTCGGGACACTCATTGGATCGGGAATTTCGCGAAACACCGCTCGACACATGAGAACCTTCACTACCATTTTCTCTAAACTTATAAACTCTAACCTGATCCAAATTAACCGTCATCCTTTCACCATTGACATCAACAACCAAATTATTATTTCGAACTTCTAAAACCTCGAACGGACCTACAAACTTCGGACCAAACTTAGCTACTCTCTTTTGACGACTTGAACTTAACCAATGCTTTTCTACTAACACAAAATCTCCAACTTTCACTTCTAACTCCCTCCTACGCATATTATAATACTGAGCTTGCTTTTCTTGCGCTTTTCCCATTTGAACCTGAGCTTCCTTAACCAATCTCTCAATATCCTGACACATGTACTGACTTTCCGCATCCGACACCATAACTAACCTTTGGAATGGAGTAATGACTTTTCTACCCAAAAACAATTCAGCAGGTGTTTTCCCCGTTGACTCGTGAACTGCTGTACGAAGTGCGTACGCAAAATGCTGAAGAAACTGGTCCCAATTTGCATGATGAGAACCAACATAAGAAGAAATCATTTGAATTAATGTACGATTTACACGTTCAGCCATATTAGACTGAGGTCGATACGGAACAGTAAAAGAATGATCGATCTCCAGCTTCTCACACAGGGCCTTAAATATATCAGAAATAAAACAAGGGCCATGATCGCTCACTACCCTAATTGGTGCACCATATTTAGAAATATAATTATCGAAAAATGCATCGGCAACTGCAGGTGCAGAAGCCTTCCTGAGGGGGACTAACTCTACCCATTTACTAAAATAATCAACTATAACTAGCACAAATCTATATCTTTTAGGATTAGACAATGGATAAGGGCCGATTAAATCTACACCTACACATTCATTAGGAAAATTTACTTTAATAGGAATTAATTTGCCAGCTGGACTTACATTTTTATAATTATAACGTTGGCATGTGCTACAGCTGGAGACATAAGCGCGCACTGCTTCCCGCATTTTAGGGAAGTAGCAGGATTCACAAATTCGAGCATAAGTTTTCCTGATTCCTAAGTGACCTGCTAATGGATTATCATGAAATTCTTTCAAGATGGCCTTACGAAGACTAGCCGGAATAAAAACTCTTAATTCACCACGTGAATTTACAATTTTAGAATAAAAAAGAAAACCATCGATAAGCTTAAAAGATTGGGACCATTTCTCAAACATAGGCACATCTGCGCTCGGGACATCATCAGGATTTTCCAAATATCGATACAAGCTACCAAACTCTTCATCTTGCTTCTGTTCTCTTATCAACTGCTCTCGCGACCTTAACACCAATGAAGACAATGCACAACACTTAACTTCCTCCGTGACCTCTAAACCACCATGCGAGTTTCGTGACAGAGCGTCCGCTACCGCATTCTCCTTGCCAGCCCTATGTTCTATAACCACATTATACTCTGCTAACTTCAAACACCATCTGACCATACGAGACGACAAACCCTTTCCATTAGTTAACTTTGTCAAAGCTGAATGATCCATAATGACTTTAACCGGTATATTAGTGAAAAAACAACGATATTTATTCAAAGCCCAAATTACTGCAAGACACTCCCTTTCCGTAATCGAATAATTCCTTTCCGCTGCATTTAAAATTCTCGACGCAAATGCTATAGGTCGACCTTTCTGTGCTAACATCGCTCCAACCCCCACTGCGCTCGCATCGCAATACACTTCAAACTGAGATGAATAATCGGGGTGAGCCAAAACAGGAGGGGAAACTACTGCCTCTTTTAATAATTCAAACGATCTCTGAGCCGCTGATGACCATACAAACTTCACCCTTTTCCTTTTTAAATTATACAACGGTTCACATAACTCCGAAAAACGTGGAATGAACTTGGCAAACCAAGCCACCATCCCTAAAAATGTCGCCACTTCCTTACTATTTTTGGGGGGACTCATTGACGTAATTGCCTCAATTTTCTCATTATCTATATTAATACCATCACGCGTAATTTTAACTCCTAAATACTTTATCTCTTTTCTCAAAAATTTACATTTTTCTAACTTAACTGTTAACCCAGCATCTCTTAACAACGTAAATACTTCCCTCAACAATCTTAAATGCTCTTCAAAAGTAGCTGCCATTATAATTATGTCGTCCAGGTAGACCAAGACACCCTTACCAAGCAAAGGTTTAAGGATATTATTCATGGCCTTCTGGAACGTTGCCGGCGCTCCCGATAAACCAAAACTCATTCTCTTAAAAGCAAAACAACCGTCCCGAGTAATAAAAGCAGTCTTAGGTATGTCCTCCGGCTTCATTGCAATCTGAAAATAACCCGACGTAAGATCTAACGTTGACATATAATTCGTACTCGTTATATTAGCCAAAATGTCATCAATAACTGGAATAGGATACTGAGGGTATTGCGTTATCGCATTTAACTTTCTATAATCTACTGCAAACCTATATGCCTCTGGATTATCTAAACTTTTCCCATTATTTTTACGACATAACACTACTGGCGATGCAAAAGGAGACTCAATCGGCATTATAATATCGTCCGCTAACATTTTTTGAATATGATAATCAATTATACCTTGTTTAACTTTATCATAACGATATGGTTTACTAGCAACAGGTGCTTTCAAACCAGTATCAATCTCATGCCACGCAACATGCGTTAAACCCGGTTTATCAGAAAAAAACCTCTCCAAATTCATTCAAAAACTTATTAAATTCCTCCTTCTCGATTTCACTTAACCCAGACTCCTCCAAATTAATTGACACTAAAACAGGCTCTTTCTTACTCACATTCTCATCATTATTCACGATTAACGACTTTTTAAAGAAATCCAAACTAATTCCTCTATCCTTCATATAATCCACACCAACTATACAATGCACTGTTAACCCATCTAACACACAAAACTCCCAACATGTCTTAACCGAACAAATTTCAACTTCCAATTCTACTGAACCTTTATTATCTCAAGCTACTCCCTGTGCTGACTGAACCACAAGACTTGACCTTTTCAACTTCTTATACGAAAAATATTTCCGATAACAATCAAAAGAAATGAACGACTTATCTGCCCCTGTATCGAAGACACTTTTAACGACAATACCATCTAACACAATTAACACTTCAGGTAACTCAACCGGATTAATAGTAATTTTATTTAAACTCACAGAAGGCTTTTCCGATCTCTGAACACATCTCTTTTGCATTGACCTATTTTCAACATTCTCATCCGAAGTTAATCTCCTTACTTGCGAAGAAACATTCCTGTCCCGTACTCCCCCACTACGATTATAACCACTATTCTGTCTATTTCCATACATATTTCTCTCACCACTTCTAAAATTATTAGCACCACCACCATTCCTATTACCATTACTCGTATTCGACATATTATGACCAAATCCATCATTTCTATTATGCACATTATTATCCGGAAATCGCTGTCCCCCTCTCACAAAATTACGTTCCCCCTCATTTCTCAAATTACTATCCGTGACAGGTCTCTGCCGAGGGCTACGCAAATCCCGTTGATCCGAGCTATGCCGAGTCTCGTACTTCGATAATATCTGATGCATTTCTGCAAAATTCTTCGGTGCTCTAACTTCAATAAAGTCCTGTATATTTGGATTAAAGAGAGGAAAAACAATGTCCAACAATTCCTCAAATGTGATATCTAAGTCTAATTTATTTTTTAGTTCAAGCTTACGAAGATAAAATTTTGACGCCGACTCATAAATATTCTGCTTATTACAATAGAACTCTTTTCTCAAAATACTTTTATCTTTAACGGGAGGAAATGCCTTCTTTAACTCGATCACAGTTTGTTCAAATCTTTTCGCTTCCTCAGTAATCAAAAACTTTCCTATATTTTCTAACCACAAAAGTGCTTCGCCCTTTAACGAGCATTTAAGCACTACGTATCTACTTTTTTCAGGTATATTATTGAACAAAATATAATCATCTAATTTAACTAAAAATTCACTAATATCACCCTCACCGGTGAAATACACACGTGGCACAATCTCATAATGTCCGATGTTTCGTTGGGCGCCATTTGTAACGGCAAACTCACGGTGGGCGCTATTTGTAACGTTATATGCAGACATACTCAGTAGTTTAGGTTAAAACAACAAAGTTTATTCAAGTGATAACGGCTGAAGGGAAGTGGAGCAAGTCCAAAATTTTACACACTGAGAACACTATGAACAGCTAAAATCATACTCACAGGCCCCAACCTTGCTCAGTCGTGGCACCGCCTAACACTTGACACTGTCTCCTGGCTGAGCTGCTGAACAAAGCGTAGTTAAACAGCCCGTGGCTGTGGATAATTCTTTATTTCACCAGTAATTAAAAATGGAACTACTATTAAACTTTCTTACCACGGCCGACTCTTAAATCCACTATCCAAACTTCTTTCCACTGTACTGGAGACCGCTGCTACTTTCTATTCGTCAGCACTTCGCTAAACAATCATCCACTTCGTTGTCTAATGGCAGAGGTCCGCACTCGCTGGCTGCTGGCTAATGCCAGAGACACACACACAAACTCACCCCCAAGCTTTTATATGCTGCAAACTGAGATACTTCACATTAACATATTACTAATAACCGCGAGCTAACTGCGGAATTCGAAAGAGCACACACACTCTAGAAAGTTAAAGTAAAAGAGAGGATAGATGTCGCTTTTACGCCTACAAAATGTTAAATTATTGACGTCACGATCTCAGAAACACTAGAGTGCCTTTATGACAAAAGGTCACTCCCTCACAAGTTAATTAGCGCCGAGATTCTTGATCCTGAGCAAGATAAAGAATTGTATGACACTATTGTCCGAAACATGGTACACAATCCCTGTGGTGCACGAAATCCAGCATCGCCATGCATGAAAGATGGAAAATGCACAAAGAATTTCTCTAAACAGTTGTTGAAAGAAACTATGCACAATGACAATGGCTACCCGTTATACAGGCGCAAAGCACCCGAAGATGGTGGCCGAACAGTTGCAATTAAGACTCGATCTGGAGCGAACGAAACCTTAGACAACAGTTGAATCGTCCGGTATTCGCCTATTCTATGTAAAATGTTTAATGCTCATATTAATGTAGAAGCCTGCAGCTCTGTCCGCGTAATCAAGTACAGTAAAACCCCGATAATTCGGATTAATTAGGACCGGACCCAATCCGGATTATCGGAAATCCGGAGCATTAGAGAAAAAACGAAATAAAATATAACATAGGAACAGAAAATCACCTTTATGTTAAACTTTTTGAATATTTGCAGACAGTAATAATGTTTACTTTTCTTAATTAATACGAAAACATGTCAGAAAAAGTTTTTTTTATTTAGAATACGACGATGAAACAAATTAATGTTATGAAAATTAGCCAATCGCTTCTCAAACTTGAAAAAAATATGACCAAGCCAATCCGAATTATCCGGAGATCCGGATTATCGGTGTCTGAATTAGCGGGGTTCTACTGTATATATGCAAATATATAAACAAAGGAAATGACCAGGCTACATTTAATTTAAGGAATGAAGGTGGGGCCCATCTTCTAAATGAAGTGCAAACCTTTCAAGCAGGACGTTACGTCAATGGGGCAGCGTGGCGGCTCCTTGGCTTCCCCTTGCGTGAAAGACATCCAACAGTAACCCATACTAAGGAACACTTAGAAAATATAGAGCGCATATATTTTACCGAGAACAATTTCCAAGAAACAGTATCAGCACCGCCCAAAACAACATTAAAAGCATTTTTCCATCATTGTCAGGATGATCCCTTTTTCAAAAACGTGTTTCTATGCCGAAGTCCCCCGTTATTATACCTGGAACACGTCTACAAAAGAGTGGAAACGCCGTATTCAAGGTGTGCCTCTTGAGAATTGGCCCGTAGTGAAATCATCTGATGCCTTTAGTCGCGTGTACACCGTCCACGTTACTAATTTTGAATGTTTCTGTTTACGTTTGCTGTTACACCATGTTTGGGGTCCTACAAACTATAGAGATATTAAAATTGTCAACGGTCAGGAATGCCATCTTATCTTTAACTTGAACTTAATTAGCTTCCCTTCAAAAATAACAGTCAACAATAATAATAAAGTCTGTCCTACCTTGGTTGATTCATATCCGAACGGCGTGATTTATCCAATATAATAAATACCAGACAGAAAAAATAAATACACTGAAGCTGAGCACAGTCCTTTTGAAAATTCTATAATTTTTCTTTACACTCTACATTAAAAAAATATTAAACAAAGTTAGAAAAAATACAGTTAAATTTTTACAGAGAACAATTTTGCTACATGTTTACTTGTACAAATAAAATAGAAGACTGACAAAGAATTGAACTTTAGCACTGACGAAACATCGATTGCATCACAACCTTGAAATATATAATTATAGGAAAAACAGTCATTATTATTGCGAAATATCTCGATTACAAATTGAAAAATGAAAGTACTTGATTAAATGAAATAAGATAAATGTTTATAGTTTCAGAAAATCATCAAAAATCTATCACCCCTGCTTTTTTTCTGAAGCTAATATAGTCATTAAGTTTAATTGGCTTCGATGATTAAGGAAATCAGCCTTAGGTAAGGGCTTAGTAAAAATGTCCTTGCTTGGGCAATATGCCACGTCTATAATTCCTTTATTTCGAAGATCCCTTATACTGTGAAATTTTATATCCACGTGTTTGGTTTTTACATGATATCTTTCATTTTGTGTCATTTTAATGCAGGATTGATTGTCTTCAAAAATTGTTATTGGCAAAGTTTGATTTAACTCTAGATCCTTTAGAAGATTAATTATTCACGTTGTTTCTTGGGCAGCACTGGTAACTGCTACATACTCAGCTTCGGCTGAGGATAGAGCAACTGAATTTTGTTTCTTTGTTTTCCAGGTAATAGCTGTATTTCCTAGCTTACATAAATTTCCGCTAGTTGATTTTCGATCGTATTTATCTCCTGTCCAGTCTGAATCCGCATATGTTGTTAGGATTGGTTTATTTTTATTGCAAATAATTAATTTTATGTCTTTTGTAGTTTTTAAATATTTTATCACTCTTTTTATTGCATTCCAATCTTTTTCTCTCGGTTTTTCATTTCTTCGACTAAGAATACTAACGGACGCTGAAATATATGGCCTACTGATAGTAGCTATATATAACAATGCCCCAATTGCCTGCCTATATTTGCTGTTGTTTGGAAGTAATTTTTCTTCATCAATTGTGTTTAAATAACCTGGTTCCATCGGAGTATCACAGGGTTTTGCCTCATTTAGATCGAATTTTTCAACTAGTTCTTTTATTTTGTTTCTTTGATCGAGAAAAAAAATTCCTTCTTTATTTCTGCTTATATTTATACCCAAATAATAATTTACAGTTCCTAAATTCTTTACTTCAAATTCTTTTCTAAGTTGAGTTATGGTCTCGTCTATTTCTGTAGTATCCCCTGAAATTAACATGTCATGCACATAAATGATGATATAAGTAGTACCGTTTTGTGTTTTTCGCATGAAAAGACATGGATCGGCAGTGCTTTGCACAAAACCTATTTTTTCCAAACTTTCACTTATTTTAATATTCCATGCCCTTGCGGCTTATTTTAAGCCATAAATTGCTTTTCTCAGTTTACAAACTTTATTTTCTTGTCCCGGTACAACGTACCCTTCTGGCTGAGACATGTAGACGTCTTCTTCTAAATTTCCGTGAAGAAATGCTGTTTTTATATCAAGATGGTTTACAACTAAATTTTTGTATGCCGCACAGGCTATAAATGCCCTCAATGTTGTATATGATACTACTGGTGCAAAAGTTTCGTAGTAATCGGTTCCAAATTTTTGAGAAAAACCCTTAGCGACTAAACGTGCTTTGTATTTATCAATTTCACCATTTGAATTATATTTTAATGAAAATACCCATTTGCAATTTATCACTTTTACGCCAGGTGGAGGATTAACTAAGTCCCATGTTTTGTTTTTTCTTAAAGAAGCAATATCTTCCTTTGTTGCTTCATACCAATTGTTTTTATCATAGGGATTATCAATTAATTCAATATCTTTCCATTCTGATGGTTCTAATATTTTATTTTCTGTTGAAAAATATGCAAATCGATCAGGTGGAACACCCCTATTTGAACTTTGTGATCTTCTAGGTTGATTTATTTCAATATCTTCATCGCTTGTTTCATTATTTTCCTGCATATTTATAACAATTTCAGAAGATTTCCCCCCTGCTATTTCGGGTTGTTTTTGAACGTTGATGTCGCTTGTTATCTCAAAGCTTTGTACCCTTTGGTTTGAATTAGAGTTTTCAATAAATTTTACTGTTCGTGCTCGTATTACTTTATTATTTCCAATATAAATTCTATAACCTTTTGATCTATTCTCGTAACCGACAAAGGTTCCTTCAATTGCTTTGTTATCGAGCTTGTTTCTTTGGGATTTATCAAGGTAAGCGTAAGTTTTGCAGCCAAATGTTTTTATATTTCTCAAATCCGGGATTGAGATGGGGGATTCACAATTGATATGGTGTTAAGTTGTGTGATTTTGTTGGTAGTCTATTTAGCAAATACACCGCTGTATTTAAAGCTTCGCCCCAAAATTTCTGAGGTAGATTAGCTTCCGATAATAGGCAACGTGTCATTTCAACTAATGTCCTGTTCTTCCTCTCAGAAACACCGTTTTGAGATGGAGAATATGGTACTGTTAATTGATAATGAATACCTGTTTCGGATAGAAAACTTTCTACTTCATCGCTAATGTATTCTCCGCCGTTATCTGTGCGGAATTCTTTGATCGTGTACCCGAATTTGTTTTTAGTAAAGGCTACATATTCCTTTAATTTCTCAATTACTTCGCTTTTCTTTGATAAAAGATATATCATCGTAAATCTACTGAAGTCATCGGTAAATGTGAGAAAAAATTTCTTTCCTCCTATGCTTTCTGTTGGCATCGGCCCACAGATATCTGAATGTACCAGGTCTAGGACCTTCTGAGCTCTGTTTGTTGCTTGTTTTGGATACGGTGCATCTGTTAATTTACATTTTATGCAACTTTCGCAAATTATATCGTGTTTACACTCTTTTATTTCTATTCCTGTTGCTAAATTTTTAGATATTAGTTGCTTAATGGAATTTATGTTCCTGTGTCCAAGCCTTTTATGCCAAAGCTCAATGCAGTTTTTATTCTTGCATTGATGTGCTAGATTTGCATAGTTATTTTGTTTAGGTTTATACAGATCTATTTCATACAAATTATTTTCAATTTTTCCTTCTAAGAATGTTTTCCCATTTTGGGTTAATTTACATGTTTTGTTTTCAAATGTGAGCTTACAACCATGTTTAACACCTTTGCTAACGGACATTAGATTTGATTGTAAGTCCGGCACATACAAAACATCCTTCAAAGTTATGTCGTTATTTTTTGTTTGTAGTTTTATAGTCCCTGTACCTTGAGACTCGAGAGTTTTCCCGTTCGCTATCGTGACAGTATTTTTATTATTTGTGTTAATGTCAACGAATAAATTTATATCATTACACAAGTGTGAGCTGCTCCCTGAGTCAATAATCCAGGTAGATTTATAATCATTTTGTGCGAGAAAAGATATTTCTTTTTCTTCGCTATTATTTTTCAGAGTCTGTGTATTTCTTTCCATTTTTGTTTCCGGAGTAACTTTATTTACTTCAAAACATAACGACGAATTTTGTTTATTTTTATCATTTGTTTGGTTTTTAGAATTTTTATTCTTAAGAAACCAACAATTTTGTTTCACATGGTTTTTTCGTTTACAGTACGTACAAAAAAGATTTTGTTCGCGCTTTGGAAATGGTTTTTGATTAAATTTTATAGCTTTGTATGCATTTTCATTCGACGAATTGGAGCTATCTTGTCTTCTTTGAAATTCGCCTGTTAATTTCCCTTTAATAAAATTAGAATATAATTCCTCCTCAGATTTAGATTCTAACGCAGTAATAAGAGTATCATAACTCGGTGGGAGAGAGCATAACATGAGTGCTGATAGATGAAAATCTTTTATTTCTTCACCTATTGCCTTCAATTTTTCAGCGGTTTCTAAGATCTTTACAATATGATCATTCATGTTGCCGTTTTCGGCAAGTTTTATGCTGTATAATTTACGCAATAAATATAATTTACTTGATAAGTTAGCGCGTTCATGTATTCCTTTTAAAACTAGCCAAGTAGCTTTAGCTGTTGTTTCATTTTTTACGTAAATCAATTGCGAGTCTTCTAATGTTAAATTAATCGTAGCTCTAGCTTTATTATCTTTCCTAGTCCATTCATTATTTAATGGAGTTGGTGGATTGTCAGTTATATAACTATATAAATCTTCCTTCATAAGAAGCATTTGGAGTTTAAAACTCTATATTGCATAGTTATTTGAGTTAAATTTGTCTATACTAAAACTTTCTTTTGAAGAAGAAGCCATTTTCTTTATTTTTGTTTCTGCCTTAATTCAACTTTTATAACTTTTACTTTTACTAATTTTCAACTTTATTTTAATTATTTTCAACTATAGTTTAATGTAATTCAATTTTGTTGTTGTTCCTTTAGAAGAGAGCAATATTGCTAAAAGTTCAGTTTTGTCTTTCTCATAATCTCTTATCTTTAACTTGAACTTAATTAGCTTCCCTTCAAAAATAACAGTCAACAATAATAATAAAGTCTGTCCTACCTTGGTTGATTCATATCCGAACGGCGTGATTTATCCAATATAATAAATACCAGACAGAAAAAATAAATCCACTGAAGCTGAGCACAGTCCTTTTGAAAATTCTATAATTTTTCTTTACACTCTACATTAAAAAAATATTAAACAAATTTAGAAAAAATACAGTTAAATTTTTACAGAGAACAATTTTGCTACATGTTTACTTGTACAAATAAAATAGAAGACTGACAAAGAATTGAACTTTAGCACTGACGAAACATTGATTGCATCACAACCTTGAAATATATAATTATAGGAAAAACAGTCATTATTATTGCGAAATATCTCGATTACAAATTGAAAAATGAAAGTACTTGATTAAATGAAATAAGATAAATGTTTATAGTTTCAGAAAATCATCATAAATCTATCATGCCAAGCATATAGAGAAGCATGTGAAGCTCTGGGTCTGTTAGAGAATGATAATCATTGGGACGAAACCATGGAGGAAGCCATCCGTTGCCAATCGCCAGCCAAAATTAGGGACCTTTATGCAATCCTCATATCATCTTATGGGCTATCCTAATGAATTATGGGACAAATATAAAGAGCACATGGCAGAAGACATTTTGCGAAGGCTACAGCAGGCACACGGACATGACATACAATGAACACATTAATAATGCCCTCGGTAAAATTGAAGACATAGTGGCAATGGTGGGTAAACGCTGGAGTGAATTTGGAATGATTATTCCTCGGCAAACGAACGAAAATGAACTGTCTGATTAGATTTTACGAGAAACAAACTATGACATACCAGCTTTGCAGCAGCAAGTAGCTGAATTGGTACCTCAATTACTACCAGAATAAAAACGAGTATTTGACCAAGCGTTGCAACAAATAGAATCTTGGAATGGCGCACTACTCTTTGTTGATGCCCCAGGAGAAACAGGAAAAACATTTTTCCTAAATTTGTTGCTGATGCAAGTAAGAAAAGATAACAACATTGCTGTGGCTGTAGCTTCCTCCGGTATAGCCGCCACATTGCTGAGCGGGGCTCGAACTGCGCATTCTGTTTTAAAATTACCATTAAATCTCGTCCAGGAAGATTCATTTATCTGTAATTTTACTAAAAATAGCGCACGGGGTGCTAAGCTACGTCAGCGCAAACTCTTAGTGTGGGATGAAAGTACTATGGCGCACAAAAAAGTGGTAGAATCACTAAATCGAACGCTCTAGGATTTGCGCAACAGTACCGACGTTATGGAATGGATGGTGGTTTTATTGGCTGATGATTTCTGCCAAACGTTACCAGTCATTCAGAAGGGGACACCTGCAGAGGAAATTAAATCATGTCTCAAGTCGTCCACTCTATGGGCCACCGTAAAAAAGTTCAGTTTGATTACAAATATGAGAGTGCATCTATATGATGACACAAATGCTAGCCAAAACAGTATTGAAAATAGGAGATGATCGGTTAAAAACTGATACCGAGGGCTATGTGACACTGACAGGAGATTTTTTTTCAATTAGTACATAGTGATTCAGAATTAGTTGCAAGTGTTTACCCAAATTTACAAAACAATATACAGGAAAATCAATATTTATATGAAAGAGCAATCTTAGCATCTAAAAATGATGTTGTCAACAAAATAAATTCAGACATATTGAGTATAGTACCAAGAGATACAACAGAATATTTATCAGTAAACGCAGTTATGGATACAGAACATAGCACATCATTTCCCGTAGAGTTTCTAAATTCGCTTGAGCTGTCAGGTGTACCCTCACACAAGCTTCAATTAAAATTAGGCATCCCAGTCATGCTTATGCGAAAATTAGATGCCCAGAGATTATGTAATGAGATGAGACTTCGTGTCACACATCTTGGCCGCAATATCATTAGTACCACTATCTTAACAGGCGTAGGAAAGGGTGAAGATGTAATCATCTCACGAACCCCCATAATTCCTACAGATTTCCCGTTCCAATTTAAAAGGCTACAATTTCCTCTTAAGCTTAGTATTGATACGACTATTAACAAAGCGCGAGGACAAACATTAAAGGTGGCTGGAGTGAACTTAGAAAAGCCGTGCTTCTCCCATGGACAGCTGTATGTATCAATGTTCGCGTGTGTCCAATGCCCAGAATCTTTACATTCTATCCCAAATGGAAAGACATATAATGTCGTCTACAGTAGCGTATTAAAATAATATTCTGTTTCGAGTTCTCTTCTGTGTTCTAAATCAGGAAAGGGGAACCGTGTTACCCCGAATTTAACGCAAGAGAAGCCGCGGGCAAAAGCTAGTTCTTTTTATAAAAATAATACAAATTTATTTATTTATTATTATTATTTCAGTTTCCTATTTTTATAAATTTATTTTGAGATTGTTTGAGATTTTAATTATATATATTACCATAAATAAAAAATGTGAATATTTTTTTCTGCTAGATGGCAGCACTAATAGTGTTTTTTGTGTGTATTTGAAGTAGTAGTATTATTTTTTTTTTTTTTTTTGTTAAAAATTAAAACACTATTATTGATAATTGTTCTAAATAGTACCTTTATCAGTAACAATTATTGTTTATAATTGTAGCATGAGTGGTATAATACAATGTATGATCTACTAATTTTTAATATAATAATTACTGTTATTATTTTAATTTTATCATCCATCTTTCTTGTGCTAACTGTAACCTTTTACCTCATACTGTGTCACATGTTGATTTTAATGTTAAACAGCATGTGCTTCACTTACTTTATTGCTTATGCAAGAGAAATATTTGGTAAATATTTTTATATATATTATAAATTTAATTCTATTTATCATAGCAAACGCGGTAGCGTTTGGTATAATATGTTTAAGAAATAGAAAGTGCAAACAACTTTCTAAAATTTCTGGCGAACCAGTTGAGATACGGCAGTGAAATTTTTTTTAAAAGATAGAACTCGACGAGACGAATAAAATGATAGCATTCAAAAAATTACTGCAGCTTAGAATAGTTTTTTATTTAATTTTTAATGAAAAAATGAAAGCAAAAAATTCAACAAAGTCTTGCTAACGTTTCCGTGGATGGATTAACTTCGTTTTTGGATTATTTTAATCCTCATGGTAAAACTCAGAACAGTTTTTTTTTTCATCTTTGTATGTTTGTCGGTCGCTGAGAAAATCGAACTTTTGTCTGAAATTTCCAGCTGAACTTAGTCTTTTTCTTATATATTTCTTATATTTACTTCTTCTTGTAATTGTTGCACGTAAGTTTAAATGAACATAAAAATAAATAAATAGATTAGATAAATCACGTGAAAAAATACTTATTTGTTGTTATTTTCATGTATCATATTCACTATCTATTTTGACGAGTGAAGTGAAATATTTTTTTTTATTTATTAATTTCTCATTTATTTAAGTTAAAAGCCGCCTCTGGCAAAAAGTTTAGTCTCTCTTAAATTTATGCTAGCCACTGTAATATGATACTTTTATTCGTAATTTTATTTACTTGCTTATCTGAAGGTCCATAAGATGAAATGAACAAATTTAGGCAATCGGGACAAGATTTTGCGGAAAAGTTCATTATTATTAAAGTTATTCTGGTGGTGTGTTTGGCGAATAAATCAAAAATGGCGCCGAAAGACCGAATAGCAAAAGTTTTTAACCGCAAAAGCGACGTAACCGTGTTTTTCCATCACGTAATATTTTATTTCAAAGACTGATTTAACACAAGATTGACATTAATATTATTATTTTTTTTAATTGTACAAGACAAAAAGATATGTAAAGTTATTAAGTACAAACGTTCATACCAATACTTTTCAGAGTTATTATTTTATGAATAATTAGACATGAATGGAAAAATCTACAGGACAATTAAAAGATAAGCGTAAAAATATGGTTTTACATTTATTTGAGCCTTTGAGATGAAAGGTAAGGGCGTACCGGTAATAAATCCGGTTTGGCGAAACACAAGAGCGGTGAGTCGGGCGCTCCATAATGATTCGGACGTGAGAATGTGCCAGCTTTTTTGTTGAGGGTACGTTAAATTATTCTTGGTCAACTAAATTATTACTTATTTTATGAATGTCTGATTAATATAAATATGTTTGCCAAAGCTTGATGCTATTTTGGCTTCAAAAAGGGAGGGTATGATGCCAAAATATATAAATAGCTCTGAAAACAAACCTGATGGACTTTAATTTTTGTTTTCGCACGAATTTTTTCTGTTTCTATATTAAAATGCGGCACAAATGTCATATACGAATCGCATTGGCGTTAGTTTTTTTCTAAAGCCAATTTGGCGAAAATCTCGTTTTGGGATACCAGTTGGTGTCCCAAAAATGACTGATGGATTTTAAAATTCAATGACTTGCAAACGGTGACAGCTATTTAAAAAAATTTTGCAGGAGGGTTATGTATAATGTCAGGAGTTTTTTACCGTAACTTTTTATTTTAGTTCGAATTTCAAAAAATAGATGGCGCTGATAGCGATTGAAGGCCATGTGATCAGTGTTGAGTGAGGTCAGTTTCGGCGTCGACCTGGGCTTCAATTGCTGTCAGCGCCATCTATTGGTTGAAATTCGAACTAAAATCAAAAGTTACGGTAAAAAATACTCCTGACATTGTACATAACCCTCCTGCAAAAAATTTATAAATAGCTGCCACCGTTTGCAAGTTATTGAATTTTAAAATCCATCAGTCATTTTTGGGACACCCGGTATATATTTTTTGAAAGGTAATAACAATAAATAAAAAAAGGTTTGTTTAATAGAACAAAACAATTTATATATTTAAAAAAAAGAAAAAATTATTTATTAAAAAGTAAATAACAACATCCGGGTTGACATATCAAGCAAAATAACGACACTCTGGATTCAGTTAAATACTCCGATGCGCATATGACATTGGCGTCAGAAAAAAAAATTCGCCAACATGGTGCGTATATGACATCTGTGCCAAAAATGCATACCTATTTTATTTATATTACGTAAGGTGCTACTTGATTATCAGGTCGACCAATTTCACCCATTTATAGAAATCGCCAAACTATTCGCCAAATTACTCAAAAGGAAAAATGTTGCCATTAAAAAATTTTAAGTTTAGAAAATTAATGAATTTAGGTTAAAATAAAAGTCATTAACGAAAAAGATTACTTTAATGATGACGTTTAGTTATGACGTCGAGACGTACCAAATATAAAATTTGATTTATTCAGGTGATTTCGAACAAAAGAATACTAATAAAAGTTTTCATATTTTAATGCAGAATTTATCAAATCAAACCATAAAGAGATATTTGTAAGATATCGCATATGTGAATAACATTGAAGTATTTTAAATGTAATATTAGAATTTATTAAAGAGAAATAAATATTAGAATTTATAGAATATTAGAATATTAGAATTATAATATTTTTAGAATTATAATATTTTTAGAATATTAGAATTTATTAAAAAATATGGTACTTGCGTATTAACGCCACCGCAGCAGAAGTTGCGCTAATGTGCCAATAAAGAGCAATCTTGTTCGCACGCGCACAAAAAAAAAAAAAAAATGGTATCAAAAATAGGCTAAAAAAGTACTAAAATACTAAAAATTACGTCAAAATGAGTACAAAAAAAAAAAAAAAAAAAAAAAAAAGGCACGAACAACAAGATCACTCTTTATTGGCGCATTAGCACAACTTCTACTGCGGTGGCATTAATACGAAGGTACCAAAAATATCAATGTTAGCGGAAATTTGTAAGAAGTTAAATGCTTTGTATTTAACCAAATAATGTCGGCGGATACAACCATAAAGTAACTTTAATAAATTATATTTTATATTTTTCTCAATTAATATCAAGAGCTATTCGCTTATTGGCATAAAATTTATATTAAATAACAAAAGAACAAATAAATTAGTCAAACATTAATAAAAATATAAATAAATCATCGAATTAAAATCATTTTATTACTTAACAAACAAGTGTAGCGGGTTTAATGTCAAGGAAGTGTAACATTTATGTTCATCCATTATTGGCATATAATCTTACAGTTTGTCTATCGTTCTTTGGTCGATGAGATAAATTAAGTAGTTATATACTAGTATTAAAAAATGCTCTGACGAACACCAAAAAAGGTTAATATGTTTTTAAGTATGAAAAAGGGTTTGACAAGTGCTTCTGTTAATTATTGAGCATGAAGAAGGACAAGGGATCCCTTCTTGGCTACAACTCACTTCAATGCCAACTTTTAAAAAATCATATTTGCGCTTTTTCCATATGAAAGTAATTTGCGGTTCTTTAGTAGAACTTTCCACCGTGCTTTAGATGTTAACCAGGGGTGTAGTCGTAAAAATAAGATAGGATATATGCTCTAAGCAGAGGGATACCCTAGAATGTGTATACTATAAGCTTTCTTGAGAAATAATGTATATGGTGTTCTATTAAAAAGTCCAGAAGGCATACGGCGTATAACATGCACTTACATCCCTGATGTTAACTGCACTGTTCACTCTGCACTATACTACAAATAAATTTTCTGTGCAATTATACACTTAGGGCATGCTTGGTGCCAGTGCATGAATGTGATGCAGGAACTAGGTTTTTGGCACTGTGTCGTCTTCCCTTACATTTATGTCTAATTAAGCTGCACCTTTACTGGTTATGTCTTTACACTATACATTTTTATAGTAACTGCGACTGATTTGTTTTCACGGAAAAAGCGCAAATATGATTTTTTAAAAGTTGGCATTGAAGTGAGTTGTAGCCAAGAAGGGAATCTTGTCCTTCCTCATGCTCAATAATTAACAGAAACACTTGTCAAACCCTTTTTCATACTTAAAAACATATTAACCTTTTTTGGTGTTCGTCAGAGCATTTTTTAATACTAGTCATTTAATTTTTTGATAAAAACTGAAGATTTTCTAATATCTTAAAAAGAAAAATAACTGCTGCTGTCAAAATTTATAAAATGATAACAACAGCATAAAATTTTGATGTATCAGAATAATTATAAAAGTCATTGCATTGCTATATAAAATGCATGATAAGAAAAATAAACCATGGATTTGAACGAAAAAAGTACAGAACTTTATTAAAAGAATTAAAAGCCATACCAATTAAATATATTCAAGGTAATTTCTCAAATAAAACATTCACAGCTAGAAAAATTCTAGAAATTGAATAACAATTAACATAAGAATATTCCCGAAGGAATAATAATTTAACACAAAAGCATTTCTAAATAAAACGAACTTACATCCGACGGGATTTGAACTCTATACCCGCTGCTGAGCAGCCAAATGTCTTACCACGAGAGTCCTAGTTTAACACCAGAGATGTTTCAAATTTTGCTATAATACCTATATAAATACCAGCATAAGTCTTGTGACTGTCATCAACAGCTCCGATCTGATTGTTTTATTTTTTATATGCCCGACGGCTATTTTCCTACTTTTATTTTAGCTACTCGAAACAATCACCAAATAGGTTTCCTTCGCCATAATTTCACTTTAAATATAAAGCTGTCACTAGCTTTCTTTAAAATACATGACTTTCATTAAAAAACACATAAATTAAAAATACATATATCAGATACATTTAACTTGCACGTTTTTCTTTCATCTTATTAAAAATACTATAAGTAAATATATAACTACTTAATTTATCCCATCGACCAAAAAACGATAGACAAACTGTAAGATTATATGCCAATAATGGATGAACATAAATGTTACACTTCCTTGACATTAAACCAGCTACACTTGTTTGTTAAGTAATCAAATGATTTTAATTCGATAATTTATTTATATTTTTATTAATGTTTGATTAATTTATTTGTTCTTTTGTTATTTAATATAAATTTTATGCCAATAAGCGAATAGCTCTTGATATTAATTGTGAAAAATATAATATATAATTTATTAAAGTTACTTTATGGTTGTATCCGCCGACATTATTTGGTTAAATAAAAAGCATTTAACTCCTTACAAATTTCCGCTAACATTGATATTTTTGGTACATTCGTATTAATGCCACTGCCGTAGAAGTTGTGCTAATGCGCCAATAAAGAGTAATCTTGTTGTTCGTGCCTTTTTAATGTTTTTTTTTTTTTTTTTTTTTTTTTTTTTTTTTTTTTTTTTGTGTGTGTGTGTGTGTGTGTGTGCTCATTTTGACGTAATTTTTAGTATTTTAGTACTTTTTTAGCCTATTTTTGATACCATTTTTTTTTGTGCGCGTGCGAACAAGATTGCTCTTTATTGGCACATTAGCGCAACTTCTGCTGCGGTGGCGTTAATACGCAAGTACCATATTTTTATGCTCTTTAATAAATTCTAATATTACATTTAAAATACTTCAATGTTATTCACATATGCGATATCTTACAAATATCTTTTTATGGTTTGATTTGATAAATTATGCATTAAAATATGAAAACTTTTATTAGTATTCTTTTGTTCGAAATCACCTGAATAAATCAAATTTTATATTTGGTACGTCTCGACGTCATAACTAAACGTCATCATTAAAGTAATCTTTTTTCGTTAATGACTTTTATTTTTTTAACCTAAATTCATTAATATTCTAAACTTAAAACTTTTTAATGGCAACATTTTTCCTTTTGAGTAATTTGGCGAATAGTTTGGCGATTTCTATAAATGGGTGAAATTGGTCGACCTGATAATCAAGTAGCACCTTACGTAATATAAATAAAATAGGTATGCATTTTTGGCACAGATGTCATATACGCACCATGTTGGCGAATTTTTTTTTTTTCTGACGCCAATGTCATATGCGCATCGGAGTATTTAACAGAATCCAGAGTGTCTTTATTTTGCTTGATATGTCAACCTTGATATGATGTTGTTATTTACTTTTTAATAAATAATTTTTTCTTTTTTTTAAATATATAAATTGTTTTGTTCTATTAAACAAACCTTTTTTTATTTATTGTTATTACCTTTCAAAAAATATATACCGGGTGTCCCAAAAATGACTGATGGATTTTAAAATTCAATAACTTGCAAACGGTGGCAGCTATTTAAATTTTTTTTGCAGGAGGGTTATGTACAATGTCAGGAGTATTTTTTACCGTAACTTTTGATTTTAGTTCGAATTTCAACCAATAGATGGCGCTGACAGCAATTGAAGCCCAGGTCGACGCCGAAACTGACCTCACTCAACACTGATCACCTGGCCTTCAATTGCTATCAGCGCCATCTATTTTTTGAAATTCGAACTAAAATAAAAAGTTACGGTAAAAAACTCCTGACATTATACATAACCCTCCTGCAAAATTTTTTTAAATAGCTGTCACCGTTTGCAAGTCATTGAATTTTAAAATCCATCAGTCATTTTTGGGAACCGGGTATGTAACTGGTATACCAAAACGAGATTTTCGCCAAATTGGCTTTAGAAAAAAACTAACGCCAATGTGATTCGTATATGACATTTGTGCCGCATTTTAATATAGAAACAGAAAAAATTCGTGCGAAAACAAAAATTAAAGTTCATCAGGTTTGTTTTCAGAGCTATTTATATATTTTGGCATCATACCCTCCCTTTTTGAAGCCAAAATAGCACCAAGCTTTGGCAAACATATTTATATTAATCAGACATTCATAAAATAAGTAATAATTTAATTGACCTAGAATAATTTAACGTACCCTCAAAAAAAAAGCTGACACATTCTCACGTCCGAATCATCATGGAGCGCCCGAATCACCGCTCTTGTGTTGCGCCAAACCGGATTTCTTACCGGCACGCCCTTACCTTACATCTCAAAGGCTCAAATAAATGTAAAACGATATTTTTACGCTTATCTTTTAATTGTCCTGTAGATTTTTCCATTCATGTCTAATTATTCATAAAATAATAACTGTGAAAAGTATTGGTATTAAAAACATTTGCTATTCGGTCTTTCGGCGCCATTTTTGATTTATTCGCCAAACACACCACCAGAATAACTTTAATAATAATGAACATTTCTGCAAAATCTTGTCCTGATTGCCTAAATTTGTTCATTTCATCTTATGGATCTTCAGATAAGCAAGTAAATAAAATTACGAATAAAAGTATCATATTACAGTGGCTAGCATAAATTTAAGAGAGACTAAACTTTTTGCCAGAGGCGGCTTTTAACTTAAATAAATGAGAAATTAATAAATAAAAAAATATTTCACTTCGCTCGTCAAAATAGATAGTGAATATGATACATGAAAATAACAACAAATAAGTATTTTTTCACGTGATTTATCTAATCTATTTATTTATTTTTATGTTCATTTAAACTTACGTGCAACAATTACAAGAAGAAGTAAATATAAGAAATATATAAGAAAAAGACTAAGTTCAGCTGGAAATTTCAGACAAAAATTCGATTTTCTCAGCGACCGACAAACATACAAAGATGAAAAAAAAAACTGTTCTGAGTTTTACCATGAGGATTAAAATAAACCAAAAACGAAGTTAATCCATCCACGGAAACGTTAGCAAGACTTTGTTGAATTTTTTGCTTTCACTTTTTCATTAAAAATTAAATAAAAAACTATTCTAAGCTGCAGTAATTTTTTGAATGCTATCATTTTATTCGTCTCGTCGAGTTCTATCTTTTTTTAAAAAAAATTCACTGCCGTATCTCAACTGGTTCGCCAGAAATTTTAGAAAGTTGTTTGCACTTTCTATTTCTTAAACATATTATACCAAACGCTACCGCGTTTGCTATGATTTACTTATAGTATTTTTAATAAAGTGAAAGAAAAACGTGCAAGTTAAATGTATCTGATATATGTATTTTTAATTTATGTGTTTTTTAATGAAAGTCATGTATTTTAAATAAAGCTAGTGACAGCTTTATATTTAAAATGAAATTATGGCGAAGGAAACCTATTTGGCGATTGTTTCGAGTAGCTAAAATAAAAGTAGGAAAATAGCCGTCGGGTAGGGCTGGGCGATATACCGTAATATCGTTATATATCGATATTTCTTTAAGACCGCGGTAACGATATTGAGATTTCAATCCTTCCGATATATCGTTTCAAGCGGTATTTCATCCTACTTTCGGAATTACGGAGTTACGGAATTTCGAATCTATCTCTGTCGGCGCAAAAGTTGTTTACTTTTGCAAATGTTCGCGCTGTAATCGGTACTTGCGTGATGCTTCCGGTTTTGAGCCGGTGTCGCGCACACACCGGAATATGGGCGAACAGTCTACTTTTTGCGCTGGTGTCGCGCACATATCGGAATATGGGCGAACCGTCTACTTTTTGCGCTGGTGTCGCGCACATACCGGAATATGGGCGAACAGTCTACTATTCTGATGTACCGCTTTATTTATCGGAGTTCGTTCGAGGATATCGCTGCCGGAATGCAGAATTGATTGACATATTTTCAAGAATGTGAGCACAATTAATCGATATTTCTTGTATGTTTGTTTTTCATTTATTAATAGCATTAATAAATAATTATATTAAATCACATATTATTTTACATTTTTTATTAATAACATTAATAATTTACATGTATGGTAATTCTATTATGTCATTTATTTTAAGCAGAAATTTTACTTAAAGCGGAAGTTTTTTTCTTTTTTCATTGTGATTCACCTTAGTTTTAGAGTTTATTGGATACTAGTATTTTTACCCGTTTTGCGTACGGGTTTTTGAAACTCCCCCCCCCCCCAAAAAAAAGGAAAAAAAATTAAAATCTTTCTCAAATTAGGAAGGAAAATACTTTTTCATATTTAAAGATCGCTAAAACTCTATGGATGGTGTCTTTCTGCTTGGCAAAACATATTACCCATCCACAGCAGATGACAATATGATTATTGTATAAACATTCAAGTTTCGATTTCGCTGAGTTCGATAAACAAAAACAAACGATGGATAGTTTCCTACGTTTTCTTTGAGGTTCTTCTGTACTGGACACTTGTATAAGATGCTCAAATTTTGTAATAACTTATTATATTTTAATAAAAATTTGTCACACAGCCTAATTTACTATTATTGCAAATTGCTGAAAATTTGAAAAAAATCGGTAAATTAACTTAGGAGTTATGAATTTTTTCCCCTTTTAATGGTAAAGAATAAAAGGTTTTGTTTTCTTCCTCCCCCCCCCCCTTTTCGTTTGTATGTGCCGTTGAATGTGTTTTTGCGCACTTAAACAACTGAAACTAGTTGATACTTTCACAAAACCCTTTTTATAAGTTTAAAAAAAAAAAAAAAAAATAAAAAAAAAAAAAACGAACAGTTTATCTCTCATAAAAGAATGAGGATAGTTTTGATTTTGAATATCATGGCTCCTTTTTATTTCAAGAGTTCACTAATGCAAAAACATCCGCTCAATGTTAATCTTATTTTTTTTATACCTCGTTTGCATTTCCATATTTTTGTTTATTTATTTATTTATTTATCTTTTGTTTTTGCATTGCACATCTGAGGTTGATCTCTTTTAACAAAAGCCGTTTTTTAATGTTTGTTTTCAAGTTTTTTTTTTTCTTTACTGGAATACTTTCATTTTTGAAACTGGTTTCGAAAGTAAAAGCATCCTAGAAAAAAAATCTGTAAACACAATCGAAAAAGTAAAAGATCATTATAGAGATTAATTCAGCATTATTATTAAAAGAAGGGAAAAAAAAAAACGGTAGTTAGCAAAACGTCCTGATTTGGGACTTTGTACTCTATTGTAGAAATTTCGTGTTTTCTTAAAATTATTTGATTATTCTAATGCTTTCATTTGTATTCTGACTAATAATAGAATTATTTATTATAACAACGAAAAGAAGGTGTTCCTTACTGCCCAAAATTGCAGAAATGCAATTTTTTTTTTTTTTTTTTTGTATTGTAATAAAAAAATTCTAAGTTTATAGGTAATTAAAGTATTTTCTTTCAATATATCTAATGTCTATTTGTTGTCTTATATACATTTTCTTGTTTCATTTTAATGATTTATAATGTTTAACTTTCTTAGAGTTTTCAATAACACATATTTTAGATCAGATTTGCAGGTAAAGGGTTTGCATATTTTGAATCAATACATAAAAATTAAAATTTATGTTCCTTGGAATATGTTAAGATATTGATATTTTTGTTTTTTCTTGATAATTAACATACACACACACACACACATATATATATATATATACATATATATACTATTATGTGTTTGTAGTATTTTATACAGAGGACAGTTACATTTATGACCCTATAATGGAGTGACATATGAATTGAAATATATCGATATATCGAAAATTATCGATATTTGGTCAGCGATATATCACGATATTAAAATTCTGATATCGAGCAGCCCTACCGTCGGGCATATAAAAAAAATAAAACAATCAGATCGGAGCTGTTGATGACAGTCACAAGACTTATGCTGGTATTTATATAGGTATTATAGCAAAATTTGCAACATCTCTGGTGTTAAACTAGGACTCTCGTGGTAAGACATTTGGCTGCTCAGCAGCCGGTATAGAGTTCAAATCCCGTCGTATGTAAGTTCGTTTTATTTAGAAATGCTTTTGTGTTAAATTATTATTCCTTCGGGAATATTCTTATGTTAATTGTTATTCAATTTCTAGAATTTTTCTAGTTGTGAATGTTTTATTTGAGAAATTACCTTGAATATATTTAATTGGTATGGCTTTTAATTCTTTTAATAAAGTTCTGTACTTTTTTCGTTCAAATCCATGGTTTATTTTTCTTATCATGCATTTTATATAGCAATGCAATGACTTTTATAATTATTCTGATACATCAAAATTTTATCTGTTGTTATCATTTTATAAATTTTGACAGCAGCAGTTATTTTTCTTTTTAAGATATTAGAAAATCTTCAGTTTTTATCAAAAAATTAAATGACTAGTATTAAAAAATGCTCTGACGAGCACCAAAAAAGGTTAATATGTTTTTAAGTATGAAAAAGGGTTTGACAAGTGCTTCTGTTAATTATTGAGCATGAGGAAGGACAAGGGATCCCTTCTTGGCTACAACTCACTTCAATGCCAACTTTTAAAAAATCATATTTGCGCTTTTTCCGTGAAAACAAATCAGTCGCAGTTACTATAAAAATGTATAGTGTAAAGACATAACCAGTAAAGGTGCAGCTTAATTAGACATAAATGTAAGGGAAGACGACACAGTGCCAAAAACCTAGTTCCTGCATCACATTCATGCACTGGCACCAAGCATGCCCTAAGTGTATAATTGCACAGAAAATTTATTTGTAGTATAGTGCAGAGTGAACAGTGCAGTTAACATCAGGGATGTAAGTGCATGTTATACGCCGTATGCCTTCTGGACTTTTTAATAGAACACCATATACATTATTTCTCAAGAAAGCTTATAGTATACACATTCTAGGGTATCCCTCTGCTTAGAGCATATATCCTATCTTATTTTTACGACTACACCCCTGGTTAACATCTAAAGCACGGTGGAAAGTTCTACTAAAGAACCGCAAATTACTTTCATATGGAAAAAGCGCAAATATGATTTTTTCAAAGTTGGCATTGAAGTGAGTTGTAGCCAAGAAGGGATCCCTTGTCCTTCCTCATGCTCAATAATTAACAGAAGCACTTGTCAAACCCTTTTTCATACTTAAAAACATATTAACCTTTTTTGGTGCTCGTCAGAGCATTTTTTAATACTAGTTATTCAATATTGTTGTTTCAATTAAATTCCTCTCTTCCTATTTTGAAAAGGTAAATAAAATCTAGCGAGTCGGGTGCATTATATGTTAAATTTCTTAGCTTATAGCACGACCTATAACAAAAACTGGCTGGATGTTTTGCTTTTGTATTGGGCTATGCAGCCCTGATAAATAATTTAATATATATACAAGAACGATAAGAATCATAAACTTCAATTAATTCTAATTAGGGTTTTATCCTTTTTAATAAACAAAACTGTATGTCAATGTATAAAAATACATAAACAATTATTTGCATTATGCTTAATATGTAATAAAGGAAAATTAAATTGCATAATTTGACACAAACTATAACAAAATGGGTACTTGCGTATTAACGCCACCGCAGAGCTGAAGCTGCGCTAAAGAGCCAATAAGAAGCAATCTTGTTGTTCACACTCGCGTAAAAATGGCGTCATAAATAAGAAAAGAAGCACTAAAGCACAAAGATGTTCAAAAATCGGTAAACAACAAAGAATTCAAAAGATAACTGCGTGCGTATGCGAACAACAAGATAGCTCTTTATAGCGCATTAGCGCAACTTTTGCTGCAGTGGCGTTAATACGTAAGTACCACAAAATGTTATAATTAAATAGAAAAATTCACACATTTAAAAATAAATGTTGGTCCTGAACATAAACACTAATGCGTTAATTTTTATAATCTTTAAATTCAAAATAATATGCATTTTCATTCATATAAAAATAGTTTTTAAACATTTTTCAACACAATTGAAAAGTGTTTATACATTCGGTTTTTCTGTCTCTTATCTGTCTGCTCGTGCTCTAACTCTCATAAATACAGGGTTGTTATAATTAAAGTTCGCCTATTCAGAAGACTTTAAAGCCGATTCTATGGCTCCAAACGAATCAAAATTTCACTAGTACGTAGTTGAAGAGATGCGCTCTGCAAAAATTAAAAAAAAGAAAATATTTAAAAAATTTTCAATAGGTAGCGCTGCGGTAATATTTAATCGGATATTTGCAGATTCCTTTATTTTGTGGGGATTTTTGGAAGATTCTGTATCTAAAGACAGATTTCAGACAATCTCTGATCTGAAAGACAGGATTAGATTTCACGTTCGCTCAATCTCACAGGGCAGTTTACGCAATGCTGTAGAAAGCACAATTCTGAGAATGGAATGCGTTATTGAAAATAGTGGAGGATTCATTGAGCATGCATATAATATTATTCTTCGTTATTTCCTATCTGCGAGCGACATGGTTTTTTTTTTTTTTTTTTTTTTTTTTTTTTTGGATGCAGATTACATCATTGAAATGATATTCATTTTTCTGTATTGTTTGGAGTCATAAGTCAGGCTCTAGAGCTCTCGGATTAGCTGAACTCAATTACAACAATTCGCAGTCCGTCGAAGTTTGTTGAAACTTTTAAATTTGTGCGCTTCGTCTGGATTGACTGATAGTCATATAATGAATCTGCAAACGTTACCTTAATTATTGGCGCAACGCCACCTATTGACAAAAAAATTGACTATTTTTTTTTTCTTTTTTTTTTCGCAGAGCGCATCTTTTCAACTACGTACTAGTGAAATTTTGTTTCGTTTGGAGCCATAGAACGGGCTTTAGAGAGTTCTGAATAGGCGAACTTTAATTATAACAACCCTTGTAGCACCTTGACCATAACTAATTTTGCAACCGTTTTATAATTTTTATCACCGTTACTCAGGAACCTCTCCACACCACTCAAGCTTCATGAGAATTGCTGAAACAAGATTTTTATCTAAGTTGTGCTAACTTCTCATCTCAGTAAAAACTGCATTTAATGTTTAAAAATCTCAGCGATGTATTATATTATTTGTAATAATTGTTTTAGTAAAACAATGTGTGTGTTTATGAGTAGACTAGTGTTTCAGTGGTGACCCGGAAATTTAAAAACTTTAGAAGCTGAATTGATTCAACTGCAGGAAGATTTAGCCTAGCAGAAAAAAACTTCATGAAGAAATAAATAATAGCACATCAAAGGGTTTACTTTTGATTGATGAGAGATGGATATCAGGTCAGTTCTGTTTTCTGTAAATTTGAGAGAGATTTTTTTTTAAACTTTATCATGCTTAATTCATATTATTACTAGGACTTCCCTCAGAGGGATTAGTCTGAGCGATATTGCTGAGAATACACATTTAATAACTTGCGATAAGTAAAGAAAATGATATGTTACCTTTAATTGGTCATTCATTGTGATAAAATATGATGAAAATAAGCATATTGAATCATAGAATTACACAATCTTATATATAAAGTTGCATATACTATTTTTATAAAAGGGAAAGCAAACCATGCATGGATATAAAATTGGAAATATGCAAAGTGTTAAAAGTAATACAGAAAATAAAACTCCAAATTTTCCTATATTGGAAATATAACTCTGAAGTGATGTCATGAGCATAAACAGAAGCTCTGCACCGATTTGAAAAACTATAAATAACATAAACTATTATGTTTGAAGAGAATGGAGTGCATTTTATATGGTGTGAGATCCGTCCGAATAGTTTATAATGTTGAATATCTGTTTTCCACGGATGCAATGAGGTTGTCGATAGGAGTTAAGGAATCCTTTTTTAAAAATTTGTCCTAAACGAGCATTTACATCTTATAAGTTACTGTGATGCCAAAGTTATAGTTCCTAACCCCAACAGTATCCTAGAAATTGCAATATTCTCAATAAATTAGGTCTAAAACTTTTTCTAGAAAAAAAATGTTTAATTTGTGAAATTAAATTGTCGAATGTTTTAGAAATCGTTCATAACGAGAATATTATATCTTAAAAGTTGCCACTAAAAATAAAAAAGATTTTAAATTTTTAGTTATATCAACATCAAAGAATTCTCCATTTTAGAACTTTTTGTACCCGTGCATTGATGGTGATTATTGTTCCTACGCAGAATATAGTATATTTTGCAGCAAAGATTGTTATCAAAAGTTTTTGCCCACATTATTTTTTAAATCGGCTAGGTACTCCCAATGATAACGAAAAACACATAAACATTATTGCTTTATAGCATAGAAATACAGAATCAAAAGATATTTCTCTCCTATTATATACACATAAATTATCTAATTAGTACCAGCAGATGCATTTTTAAATATACATAGATCAATATAACGCTTCATTTTTCTTTTCTTAGTATTTCTTAGTATTCATTTTTCATTTATTTGTATTATTCAGTAAAAGACTCACTTTCTTAAGCCCGAATTACGTCAAACTTTTTATAAAAGCGCCAAAGTCCATATAACAGCGAAGTATTGTGAAGAGTATTAAATACTAGGACTTCCCTCAGAGGGATTAGTCTGAGCGATATTGCTGAGAATACACATTTAATAACTTGCGATAAGTAAAGAAAATGAGATGTTACCTTTATTGGTCATTCATTGTGATAAAATATGATGAAAAGAAGCATATTGAATCATAGAACTACAAAATCTTATATATAAAGTTGCATATACTATTTTTATAAAAGAAAAGCAAACCATGCATGGATATAAAATTGGAAATACGCAAAATGTTAAAAGTAATACAGTAAATAAAACACCAAATTTTCCTATATTGGAAATATATCTCTTTGAAATTATGTCATGAGCATAAACAGAAGCTTCGCACCGATTTGAGAAATTATAAATAACATAAACTATTATGTTTGAAGAGAATGGAATGTATTTTATATGGTGTGAAATCCGTCCGAATAGTTTATAATGTTGAACATCTGTTTCCCACGGATGCAGTGAGGTTGTCGATAAGAGTTAAGGAATCCTTTTTTAAAAAATTGTCCTAAACGAGCATTTACAAGTTACTGTGATGCCAAAGTTATAGTTTCTGAACCCAACAGTATCCTAGAAATTGCAATATTCTCAAAAAATTGGGTTTAAAACCTTTTCTAGAAAAAAAATTAATTTGTGAAATTAAATTGTCGAATGTTTTAGAAATCGTTCATAACGAGAATATTATATTTTAAAAGTTGTCACCAAAAAAAAAAAAAAAGATTTAAAATTTTTAGTCATATCAACATCAAAGAATTCTCAATTTTAGAACTTTTTTTGCTCGTGCATAGATGTTGATTATTGTTTCTACGCAAAATATAGTATATTTTGCAGCAAAGATGGTTACTAACATTTTTTGCCCACATTATTTTTTAAATCGGCTAGGTACTCCCAATGATTACGAAAAACACACAAACGTTAATGCTTTATAGCATAGAAATACAGAATCAAAAGCTATTTATCTCCTATTATATGTACATAAATTATCTAATTAGTGCTAGCAGATGCATTTTTAAATGTACATAGATCAATATAATGCTTCATTTTTCTTTTATTAGTATTTCTTAGTATTCATTTTTCATTTATTTGTATTATTCAGTAAAAAACTCACTTTCTTAAGCCCGAATTATGTCAAACTTTTTATAAAAGAGCCTAAGTCCATATACCAGCGAAGTATTGTGAAGAGTATTAAATACAAGGTAGTAAGACACTTAGCCAAACGCAGGTAATAAATCGCCAAATATTGTTCTTTTCGCCCTCTCTCGAAATGTATTTTTTCCGTACATTTAAAAAACACGATTTTGAGTCATCGTATTTAAAATTCAAATAAATAAATAAGTGGCAGCAATAATAGCATAAGTCAAAATATTTTATTTCAGCATCAAGGAGTTGTATCGTAGTTACACATGCAGAAAAAAGCTGCTTTTGGCCAAAAAAACGTTGTCTTCACTAAATTTGAATTCGATTAAAAACTAGTTGGATGTGTCAATCCCAAAACTTTCTTCTATCTCATAAGTACATTTTAATATTTTAAAAAAAATGTGGTGACCCCAAAGTTACCCACTATCGAATTTCCTCGAACATTTGACCTAGCCTAATGAGATTCTGGTATCCGAAAAGCCTAAAACGCAAAATTTAATTAATATTCTGAGAAAATGAGCTTAGTAGTGCCTCATGTTGGTAATTTATACTAAAACCTAATACGCATCTATTTATGTCAAGACCTAACAGAATCTGAAATTTGATAGAATTTCGTCCATTAGTTCTTGAGATATAGTTATAACAAAAAAATTGCAAAACGTAGCACAGCAACACCATTTCTTGGAAAATTTTTGCCAAAACGTAAAAAAGCGTCTAATTATGTTATGGTGTAAAAGAATCTGAAGTTTGATGAAATTCTGTGCATTAGTTTTTGAGATATAGTTAGTTTAAAAAAAACCGTGTAAAATATAGCACAGCAGCACCATCAGTTGAAGGATTTATAACAAAACGTAATCATCGTGTAATTATATTATATGTCATTTTGTAACGAAATCTGAAGTTTGATGAAATTCTGTGCGTTGGTTGTTGAGATATAGCTATCGTAAAAATCCTGCAAAATGCAGCATAGCTGCACCACCTGTTGCAAGGTTAATACCAAAATGTAATCAGCGTCTAATTATGTTATATATTCTAGTGTAACAGAATCTAAAATTTGATAAAGTTCTCTGCATTAGTTCTTGAGATATAGCTATCGCAAAAATCGTGCAAAATGTACCATAGCAGCGCCACCTATAGGGCAGTTCACACCAAAACCTTATCAGCAGCTATGTATCTCAAGGTATCGCAGAATCTGAAGTTTGGTGAAATTCTGTGCGATAGTTGTTGAGATATAGCTATCATGAAAATCATGAAAAACGTGGCATAGCAGCGCCACCTACTGACCAATTTACACCAAAACTCAATCAGCGTCTATGTATATTAAGGGGTCACAGAATCTGAAGTTTGGTGAAATTCTGTGCATTAGTTCTTGAGATATAGCAAACTTGAAAATCATGAAAAACGTAGTATAGCAGCGCCACCTGCAGGCCAATTTTCACCAAAAACCAATAGGCACTAATTCATATCAAGGTCTAACTGAATATAAAATTTTATTAAATTTCGAGCATTAGTTCTTGAGATAGAGCGCCCACAAATTTTTTGTCACATACAGACAGACACACAGACAGACAGACAGACGGACAGACAGACAGACAGACAGACGGACAGACTCACAGACAGACATTTTCTAAAAATAGTCAAAACGTGTTCAGGACCTTCTAAAACGTATAAATCCGTCGAAAACCGGAAGTCGAAAATTTTCATGAATCCAATACTTTCTTCTTGTAAAGATAGAAGAAAGTAAAAATTATCGTGATTAATTAAAATGTTATAGGCAGAGCTGCCAAGTCTCCGGCATTTCGGATACCGGTATTTTAATACAGAAAATGTTTTATTAAATTGGAACATTCTGCGGATTTAAAAAATAACTTTTCCTATAAGAAAATTATGCTGTGCAATAAGCGGGGGCTTGGCATCTCTGTATAGGAATATTTCGCAATCTACTTTTTAACCTTAAAAAAACAACGACCATTTTTCGGGTACAAAAAGTATTGCTAATTCTTCCATTTTGCATACAAGGTACTGATTGTAATATTGATACATCTATGGTGATAAATTTCCAATAATTTTTCAAATCTCATTTACTTCATTAAAAATATAAATCTTTTATTCATTTAGTTTAAAATAAATGGTTTTTAACTAATTTCATAATACTTTTGAAATATCACTTTTCATTGGCCATTTCTTAAAGCATTTAGAAAATGGTTGTGGTTTTCAGTCAAATATAGACTTTGGTCTGTCCGCATTTTATTTTATTATTATTATTATTTATAAATGGTGGAGAAATGTTCATACTTAATCCATAACGTACATAATATATGACTCTGTTATTACATAAGTCACTTTTTTATTATCATAAAAATTATATTTTTACTGATTTTTAGTAACTCAATAGGAAAAATTTTGTGCTTTGAGCAACAGATGTCCGCATTTCATTTATTTATTTATTTTAACAAAATTCTTTGTATTTAGAAGAATTTTTATTTAAATAGGAAATCCAAATGTCGCTGTTAATAAAGAAGAAAGTTACAAAAAAAAGTTACAAAACGAGTAGACGCATACTATCAAATACTGAAAAACGACAAATCCAAAAAAGACGTCTTATGAAATATCATCTTTTAAAGCAACAAAAAATGAGGTCTGATTATCGAGCCTACTGATTACAAAATTTGCATTACATTAAAAAAAAAAAACTGCAAATATTGATTTTTTTTTCTTTTGTGCAGTTTTGGCTTCGAAAGGTGCACTATGTTGCAAAAAGATATAAGCGACTATGAAAACACACTTGGTAAACGTTCATGCTCAGTTTTACAAATAAATATGGCACATATATGCCCTATACATGTAACGTTATATACACGTTGAGTGTCATTTGTAACGATTGGTTGGTCGTGGTGGAGGTTAAATGCAGACATACTCAGTAATTAAGATAAAACAACAAAGTTTATTAAAATGATGAGGGCTGAAGGGAAGTGGAGCAAGTCTTAATTTTACACAACTGAGAATACTATGAAAAAGCTAAACGCATACTCACAGGCTCCGGACGAGCTCAATCGTGACACCTTCTAACACTTCTCACTATCTCTTGGCTGAGCTACTAGATAAAGCTTAATTAGACAGCCCGTGGCTGTGTGTAATTCTTTATTCACAAATAATCAAAATGAAACTACTATGAAGTTTCTTACCCCGGCCAACTCTCAAGTCAACTATCGAAACTCCTTTACACTTCACTGGAGGCCCGCTGCTACTTTCAATCGGCTAGCACTTCGCTGAACAATATCTCACTTCGCTATCTAACGCCACAGATACTCACACACTGGCTAACGCCACAGATGCTCTCTCGCTGGCTAGTGCCAGAGACACTCGCTGGCTAATGCCAGAGACACTCACCACACACTCACACCCAAGCTTTTATATGCTGCAAACTGAGATACTTCACATTAACATATTACTAATAACCGCGAGCTAACTGCAGAATCCGAAAGAGCACACACACTCTAGTAAGTTAAAGTAAAAGAGAGGATAGATGTCGCTTTTACGCTTACACATGTTAAATTATTGACGTCACGATCTCAGAAATACTAGAGTGCCTTTACAAAGGTCACTCCCTCACATACACACCGAGGTACCTAATTGGTGCCAAAATGGCGTTCAGTTGCTTAACATGCTGGTTATCATATAAATGTTATAATAAGTTGTTTGTTCTAAAAATATTATCATTTATTGATTGTTATTTCTTTTTTTTTAATAACAGAAAATGTTTCGTTTATTCCTTTTTTTTTCATTTTGAAATAAATAAATAACGTGTTATTATAGCATGCTATATGTATCTGGTAATCAAAACGATGTTTTCGTCTAATTGGCATAAAAAATCTCGCCAAACCCGATGCTTATATCTCTAGTATATTAAGTATTTTATATATGTATACTATAATCGTTTTTACATACCACTTACTTCTTCTTGTATATAAAAATAGGTAAGTGGCTTCTTTATGCAGTATATATTGTATAAATCTTTAACCCCTTGCGGCGCGGTGGTTTCATAGATATACCACTTAATTTTAATTCCTAAACGCCACATTGGCACCGGAATTTTGTTTAAAAAAATTACGGTTTACTGAATGCGCGAAATATAGCATTTTCTTATTTACAAATAAAGTTGTTTTCAAATTTCGGTGTCAGTCATCAATTTCAATACTTAAGCAATGAATTTGCCCTGCGCCGCAAAAGGTTAAAAAATAGCCCCCGTTGCCCCTTTTTGGATCGAATTAAAAGAAAAAAAATGAATGTCTAATTCCAGTATTGCTCCCAGGTATGCATACATATTCCAAATTTCAAAGTTGTATGCCAACAGGAAATGGATGAAAAATGGGAAAAGATGTCACATATACACCAGGGTACATAATTGGCGTCAAAATGGCATTATTTTACCTGAGATGGTAACCCGGCTTTATTTATTTATTATTTGTTTATTTACTCATAAAATGTTTATTTATTTTCATTTACTTTTTTTAATTAATTATATAAAATATTTCTGGTACTTCTAGGTTATCCCGTCGACCAAAAAATTATCGCCAAACTATAAGATTAAATGCCAATAATGAATGATCGTGAATGTCACATTCAATGACATTAAATGCGATTCACGTGTTTAAAATGTCGTTAAGTGATTTTTATTTCGACTTTTTATTTGTATTTTTATTAATATTCTACTAATTATTTGTTTTTTCGTTATTTAAAATAAAAATTATGTCAACATGTATAATTTGGCTATTAGTTTGGCGACTTGTATAATTTGGCGAAATTGGTCGATGGGATAACCTAGAAGTACCATATTTCTTTTTATAGTTATTAATTATTATTATTATTTTATTTACTTTTCTTAAGCTCTTTTCGAAAATAGAAAATTCTATCAAAAACATGAATGTGAAAAATTGCCAAGTTCGTTAAAGGTTTCGCTCATAAAAGAAGTGATTTGACAAAAAATAATGATATCCTATCAAAAACATGAATGTGAAAGAATGCCAAGTTCATTAAATGTTTCGCTAATAAAAGAAGTGAGATCTAACTGCAAACCAAGCTCTTTCGGAGCTCCTTAAATCATAACTCCTGTCATGCATAATATTATTCAATTGCTTAAAATGATTTGTTATGTTACTTGTTATTCAATAGAATGACTTAGCAAGTTTTCTCTTATTCAATTTTTTCTATTTAGTTGATCAGAAATTAAAGTTGATCCCTTCCTTAATTTATCAGTACCTTAACTTCAATATACTTATTCAAACACTCGATTGACTAGATCTTTGCCAATCAGATTCTAGATTAAATTGTACTCCGACTCAAAGATTAAAGTTTGTAGCTGAAAACTTGCCAAGTCGCTCTATTGAATAACAAGTAACATAACAAATCGTTTTAAGCAATTGAATAATATTATGCATGACAGGAGTTATGATTTAAGGAGCTCCGAAAGAGCTTGGTTTGCAGTTAGATCTCACTTCTTTTATTAGCGAAACATTTAACGAACTTGGCATTCTTTCACATTCATGTTTTTGATAGGATATCATTATTTTTTGTCAAATCACTTCTTTTATGAGCGAAACCTTTAACGAACTTGGCAATTTTTCACATTCATGTTTTTGATAGGATATCATTATTTTTTGTCAAATAAGTAGGTTTTGAAATAAATAGGTTAAATTAGTTAAATTAGTTTTATTTAATATTATTAATCTTTCAGCTTTTTCCTGCATTTATTCACTGTTTTTTCCAGTCAAATTTAAAAATTTAACATTAGGACTGCTTATGTTCCTTTAAATTCCACTAATAAGCATGTTTCTTTTACGTGATTGGGCACTACTTGATTATTTCGTCGACCAAAAACGTTTGTAGCCAACTTGGCGAAATATCGCTATATTGACGACAAAAATTACGCACCAAACGTTATGCTAACATGGCACTATTTCTGGTATTTTGCCAAATTCCCATAGATTCCCATTGTAATCTGGTAATTTATCCAATAATTTTGTTAGAGCAAGGACTGTCGCCATCATTTTGGCATCTTTTTTTTCTTTAAATCGGTTCGCTAACTATCCAAGATTGCTTATATATTGCTATTTAGAAAGTTTTTAGAACGCTTTTCGCGCATTTTTACCCCTTTTAAATTTTGAATTTGTTAACAAATGTTCTTAGTGATCATTTATATCTTATAATTAATGAACATGCCAAATTTTATGTTTTTAAGCCCTTAACATACAGACATCGAACGCTTTTTGCTCTTTTACCCCCTTTGGATTAGTGGAATCGACATAAGATATAGCCTATATTGGAGCAAGGACTATCACTATCATTTTGATATCATTACTTTTAAAATCGGTTTGTTGTTTGCTGAAATTGCTTAAAAATCCCAATTTAGAACATTTTTAGAACGTTTTTCGCACATTTTTACCCCTTTTGAATTCCGTATTCTTTATCAAATGCCCTTAGAGATCATTTATATCTTATAAATAATTAACATGCCAAATCTTATAGTTGTAGGTCCTTCAGTAACACAAAAGTTGC